>JAUMJM010000050.1:0-1250000 GCA_033558235.1 Neomorphus geoffroyi
CATCGTATCTATCACTGTGAATTCATTTGCTCTTGCACTGAATTATGGATTTGTGCTCTGTACTTCCTGGCATAAAAGTGGACAGGTCTGCCGGCTCCCCTGAACAGAAGACACCAGTGTTTCATTTTCACTGCTTTGTATTTATAATTTTCTATGTTTTCAAAACAGATGGAGAAGCACAGCAAAACCTGAGAGCCTTTCAGTTTACAGGAAAAGAAAAAAAACCACCCACTGAACCTGAATAATGTAAAGGAAAGAAAAAAGAGAGAAAAGATGACAAAAAGGGATGGTTTAAGAAACGTGGTAACTCCTCGCAGGGCACGAAAGCACTTGGACGGTCGCAGAAGAGGCTGCGGTACCTCGGATTATGTCAACCGAAAAGTTGAAATCCTCGTGTAAAAATACCCCTCACGTTCCATCCCTAGAAAAGCTGATTTAGAATTCATGGAAATTCATAGCTGCTAAGAGGAATACGTGCACATAAAATCACAACTGGGGGAAACCCCCCCCCCAAATATTTAAAAGAATAAAACAAAGTGCACAGCTTAAAGTCTGCTAGCGACGCAAATTTTCTGGGAAGAGCAGGGGGGAGGGGGCGAATCCGGCTTCTTTAAGTTGCATCAAAACCCAGCCGCGCTGCGCGGAGCTGCTCCCCGCGCGCTCCGCGGGCGCGGATCCCCCCTCTCCCTGCTTCTCCTTTTAGGTCAGCCCGTCACGCACCGCAGAGCCGGCCCTCCCCAAGCAGCTCGGCCCTCCCCCGGAGCGCTGAGCGCCTACCTTTGTTCGGCCGCCGCAGACACCGCGCACCCTCCCGCACCTGGCGCTGCGCGGGCGCGGAGCCCCCTCCCCTCACCGCCCCCCCCCACCCCCTCAGGGGCGATCGCGCCCAGCTTCCCCCCACCCGCCGCCCGCCCAGGTTACGTACGGGGGGGGCCGGGAAAGGAAGAGTTCGGCGGGATTTATTTGACACTTATTTCCCGGGCAGCCCTTTTGTGGAGTTGCGCCGTTTGTTTCTTTATTGTCTGAGCAGCGGTTGGAAGCGTCTCCCCGAGGGGGCCCCTCAGCCCGGCTCGGCCGCTTTGACAGGGAGGTAACCATATTAGGATGTGTATGGCAAAGTAAACAATAACAGAGTTGCAATGAAATGGAAATTCTTCTTCCAGCTCATAGTGCTGGTGGCAGTCCTGCTTTTTGCTTCTTCCCACTAGTTTTGTTTCCTGGCTGAAACCGGCCGTCTTTTTTTTTTTAATTAAAAAAAAAATTAAAATTCAAAAAAATTCCTAAAATAAAAAATTAAAATAAATAAGAAATAAAAAATAAATTTTAAAAAAATTTTTAAAAAAGAAGAAGGTGGCCAGTGGTACCCGCTTCACAAATTCCTCCCTGCGGGACTGAGGAAAACGTTCTGGGTCACAGAGGGAGAGGGAAGGAGAGGGAGGGGGAGCGTTTCTGACATCCGAATAAAGACGTGTCAGTTTAATCATTAGGAAAAAAAATAATACAGCAGTGCCTGCATGCGTTTCCCAGCAGAAGGAGGGGGCGCGTGGGGATGAGGAGGACAGGCAGCAGGTTTGGGGAGCAGGGGATGAGGACATTAGGAAAGTCTAGTCATGTTTCACACAATCGCAGCGAACCAGTGGGATGAGCAAAGTTGTGCAAACCCCTGCAAGTCTGCCGGCTTTAAAGCTTTGAAATCGCTGGTTTTACAGGATAAAAGCACTTTAAGCAAATTGTAAAATGCAGGTGTCAAGTTATTCGGTTTAATCAGAAACAGAGCTCAAAGCAGTCACTATGCAAAGGCTCCCCGACCAGTACAGTCAAGAGAAAAGTTCTGTAGTAGGAAAACACTTTAAATCAAACAATATTATTTTAATACCTCGATTCCACCTCCTAAGCAAATTACCAAGAACAACAAGTGTAGCATCTCCTCACACTGAGGGACGAGGCAGCTGCTGGCAAGCGCTGCGTGCCGAAGCTCAGCACTAACAGCCAGCCTGTGAGGGAATTACAGCTCTAACATGGAGCAAGTTTGCATGCCTTGGTGACAGCAGATCCAGGCAGCTCTCCAGTGCCACAGTCCAACAGAGGCTGCTGAACTGTTTGCACCACCAGTGAGCATCCTCTGCCGCTCAATGGCCGGCAAAATGGAGCGCTCCTCTGGAAAGGGCGGACAAAAGAGATCACTGATGTTCTCTGCCTGTACCAGGCACCGGCACGATAAGATACGCCACGAGGAGAGGTTTAAGGTAGGTAGGCAAACAAAGTTGCTGTGAGACCACACACTGAATTTAGAACAAAGGCAACATTTCTCTGACAAACATGATGCACACTTACCCTGCCAAATTCGCTCATACTCGACTAATCTGCAGCAATCAGAACATCAGTGTTGACATCTAAGGATACCTACAAACATCTCCCTGCATAAGCTCACTCTGTTAACACAATTTTTCAACCATCTTGTTTAAACTAAACATCTGTAAAATCACACAGCGCGTTACACATCTATGCTGCATGTGCAACCAGCCCAACAAAAATAAAAAGTTAACACGCTGATATCAAAATCAATAAATCACACAACCAAGTAGCAGTTCAAAAGTTCAAAGACATGATGGCCAGTTCACTACGTCGTAGCACTCAACCAATAATAACTTGACTCCATCACTCCTCATAGTATAGACAATTTCATAGCATCATTTTCATTAGCCTGTCTCACTGAAAATTGCTAGCTATTTATGTATACGCTAAAATAAATTAGCCATTTCATCGAGCACTGTGATTCTTATAAAATACATTAACACAATACTCAGTTTTCCAGTTGGAGTAAATAAATAAATCAATAAATTCAATGCAGAGTAATTTTTATTTTTTTTTTTATTGTGGAGCTTCAGCTCTCAGCATAAGTGTTTTTATTGGGTTTATTTGTTTCAATAAAAATTGAAATGGGCCACTGATCTTAGCGGTAAGCTCTGGAGAAGAAAAACAACCTAGTCCTATCTAATATAAAGAAAGTACACTGTGCAGTTCAGCCAACTGGTAATATATAATTTTTAGTCAAAAATCATTTTCATTACAGTTATTAAGCAGCCACTTGATTCTGAAGGGTTATTCTCTCCACTCATGAACCTTCACAAAGAGGGCAGCATTTTCTGCAGCCCAGTGAGAAGCCCCTGGCCTCCTGGGGAGGAGGCTCAAGTCCTGCTGAGACCATCCTGCTGGGCTGGGGACAACCTCGTATTGCTTTGGTACTTCCAGAGATAAAGTGGGTGTGGAAAAGCGACCAGCACTCATGCTGACTATTTCTAAGCACTCTCAGGATATTATATTCAGCATGGCTGCAGGGAGGGGCATTTAACATAAGAGGTAAGATGGTAGGAGGGGAGGTTGGGGGTAGGTGGGAGAAGAGTTCTTGGACACTCCAAGAACTCAGTCCTTGAAGAGGACTGTTGTCTCTGGCTCTTTAGGTCTGTGTTGCCCCGTAAGACATGGCTAGTAGGTTTTATGGTTCAGTGGATCAGTGATTTGGTGATGACATTCTACAGTGCAGCTTAGCACATTCTTTGGGGACCTCACATGTGGCTTATGGTGGTTCATGCTCTACAGCGAAGCATCTTACTATTTTAGCAGTCCCCTTGCCTTGGGAAAAACATGCATCACATCAGGGGCTGCACGACAGGAGGATTCAGAATTTGGCCCAGCACAAGGATCACAAAGGGACAAGAACCTGGACTTGCCTCAGTCCTCCTGCCGCTGTAAGCTCAGACTGATCACTGCAACAACCCAACCCCTCCAGAAGTCTCATAATCTTGGTAACACAGCCCTTCTCTGCAAGTCTAACACTTCCAGCACATACCACCAGCCTTACCTGCTCCATGAGGAGGACAAGAACCTACAAGGAACGAGGAAGAAATAAAATATAGCCTGTGTGACATGAATCAGTGTTGAATCCAGTCTTAGCAGTGAAAAAACAAATGTATTAACTAACACATACCACATAAGCCCATAATGGTTTAACATAATTCCTTTAAAAAGGCTGTGTGTGAATAGCACAGTTTGTAAACTGCTTGGTGGTAACAGGAGGGTACTTTTTGTTCATATTCACTCTTTAACCTAATCAGAGGAAAAATAAATGTCAGGTCTCAATTTTAATGACCGACTATAAATAAAAGCTTTTACACAAAATGCACAGTTTGCAAAGATAATGATTTTAAGTATGATGTCACTGGTGACCTACTGAACTACATGGCACATGTCAGACACACGTCTGTTTCTTAAATTGCAGTAATAAATTAGTAGCCACAGAACCCCTTCTGTCAAGAAAACGTGAAGCTTTCCTATTCAGATATAAGTTTAACGACTGTTTCAGATTAGGCACACCAGTTAAGAGGACTGTTGATGGTGGGGATGGATGGCAGGGCCGACTGCTCCGTGCTGTAAATACTGCACGCTGTCCAAGGGAGCCTCCTCAGCCACGGCCACTCAGAGCCCACCACACTGCTGAGCCTCGCTGCGCTAGCACGAAAATCCAAGGCGTGCTGCTGCAAATTCCCACAGTGGCTTTTCCTAGTGTCCACAAAACTCCCTGTCCTTTGCTTCTGAAGATCAGCCTTCTGACCTTACCATGAAATAAGCTGGCAGAAGCAGAAGGCACTTCTTTCAAACCTTAGAGGTGTGGTGGAGCCACACCAAAGGACTTCATGCTCACTTGGAAGCGAGCAGCAAGGCGCATCCCACACGAGCACAAGAGATGAGCTTCTCCTTTGTCTTCCTCCAACTGCCATGCAATACTGCTTCACGCCAGTAGGGTCCCGGCTTCTGACAGCCAGGGAAAGTTTTCCTCTAACTTTACTGTGGTTAAAATATTAGTATTTTATACTATGATAGATGCATACTTGTACAGAGCCTCACAGCACTGTGCATGTGTGTGCACACATGCTGCATCCTACAGGTGCAACCACTAATACTACCCAACATAACATGTCCAATCTTAACGACCTTGTTTCAATTTACTAGTACGTTTGCCAAATTTTAACTATTTGCATTACAGTTTGAATTGATGGTCTTAGAGATCTTTTCCAACCTTAATCAGTCTATGAATTCTTCCTTGTTGGGCATTCTTCTGTTGGTCAAATTCTGGCAAAAAGCTTAACCTAAAACTGCCAAGCCACTCCTGAAAACAGATACAGGGAACATTACTGATCTACCATGGTGAGCAACCCTGGGCATTGGTTCTTCAAGAAGCCACCACAGCTCCCAGATCTTTGAGTACAGACATGAAAACAAGCAGGTAAAAGATTGCAGTGAGAGGTAGTTGTGTGTCACTATTTCCCACCTACTGCCTCCTCCTCTGTGACCTGTAGCCTGCAGCCAGGGGTAGAGGAAGCCACCTGATTTGAATAGAGAGGAGACAACGGCAGCTCAGAAAGCAGGAAAATAAGCAGACAGGGACACGGAGGCCAAAGAGAGAAATGAACCATGACTGCCTGAGCATGTCACCCATCACATGGGAGGAATTGCATATATTTTTTGTCCATTACAGAAGAACTAGAGAGTTTAGTCCAGTTTGGGACATTTTTGGACACCTGTAGCTTGGCCAGCCTGAGATCAAGTTGTACAAGTATGTCCAAAGCAAAACTGCCGACTTCAGTGTGACCTCCCTGCCCATTTCCACATTTTAGCCCCAAAACATGGAAAATCCTAACGCTTCTTGGCTAACAGGTGTTAAGTGGGTTATCACACAGCCAGGGCAGCATCCATTTCTTTTATCCTCTCCTGACAAACAGCTGCAAAGTCTTTGTGGAAAGTTCTGAACATAGAAAACTTAAGCCCATTTAGTCACATTGGGAACAGGGCTTTTCAACAGGAGGCCTGGGTCACTTTACTTCACAAGTCTTTTTTTTTTAATGGGAATAACTGGTTTCTTCCTTTAAGACAGTATAGAAACTCAAAATTGCCATTTTTAGTGCTCTGTTGCTGTTTGCCCATGAAACATCACCTTTGTTTTCTCGTATTCTATCTGATGCGTAGAACTGGTGAAAAGCTTTACACTAAAAAAAAAACCAAACCAATATGCAACAAAACTCTGTTTATGAGCCCCTTACAGGAGGAATTCACCACTAAGGCTTTCTGCATCTAACTCATGTGCCCATGCCCTTCATCAAACAAAGACATATTGCCTTTTCCTCCTTCCAGCCTCTCTAAAAAACAAAACCTAGAAGCAATCACTCCCTGCCCCTGTTGACTCATCAGCTGACCTGCCCGCTACCTGCCAAGATGGGGGCAACACCACTAGAACGGTCCTTCCCAAATTGGTGTGGTCCACCTGGGAGGGGACGGGCACTGCCCCGCAGTGCTGCCGGGCCATGCGGAGGCTCTCTGCTCCAACGCTCGCTAAGATTTCTTGCCAAGTAGAGCTCCGAAGGAGCTTGAGCTTATGATAAGCAACGGCATACTTAACAGTTACATATTACTGTTCATGATAATGCAATATTTCATTTGGGTGATTTAGAAGTCCCTCTTGACCAACTTACAGTGAGACACCAAACGCTTCATCAATCACAACCATTTTTATTCACAATCCAGTGCAAAAACTACAGGGTGAGTTGAATTTTCAGCAACTCATTGGGGAGCGTATTGCCGCTCACTCTGAAAATCCTCCTATCTCGCCAATTTTTATGTTAGATTCAAATATATTTTCTTTCTAAGCAGCATTCCATTTTCCTGCATCTCTCTGCCGCATTTCTTATCATGGCAGGGTGAAAGAGTATCCAATTTACTATCTGTTTTGCAGGACAGGAGATTTTTTCATATCTTATGCACTAAGGAAAGCTGCAGGGGATGGCTTAGCAGGCTGAGCATCAGGTTTTAAATACCTAGACTCCCTGGAACCACAGATCCCATCAGGTCGACTGAGCCCTTCATGTTTCTAGGGTAGATAAATTAAGTGTCATGCTGTTTACTTTGCGGGGATCTTTCTGATGAGACCTCTGCAGTAAAGGTCCTGTCTGTTTTGCATGGAGTTGAAGGTTAAAGTCTTGTGGTTTAGGTATGGCACCAGGTGCCACCTTGATCTCAGTAATGCTAATGACAATTCTGCCATTTCTGTTAAGAGAGATATTCCAGTGATCTGCTCCCAAAACTTGATGCAATGTTACTGGACAACTCAAAATTACTCAACAAGCTCATATCTGCCTCATTTTTGGTGACTGTTAAAGGGGGGAAAAACCACATACACCTCCCAGATGTTTAATTCATAAGTTACACAAAGCTGTCAGATCTATGGATGATGGAAGAGAGATATTCATCATTTTTACAGTCTGATTCCGTGGCTGGAGGTAAGCCTATGTTTCTGCAAAGTCATACCCTTTTCCCACTCCTCTGCACCACACCGAAGCAGTGGCCAAGCACACCAACACTAATGGTTCACAACAGAAGCCTTTTCAAAAGGAATCACTGGCCAGAAGTAGTGCAAAATAATCACAAAAGACAATATTAAAAATAATAACAGAAGTTACACTTTTGATGGACACGTACAGAGGTGTACACTCATATTCACACGCACGAAATTCCTGCACTGTAGGCATTTCAGAAAGGTCCCTCCATCTGCAAAAGGCCAAATTCATGGAGAACGGACTTCATGTTGAAGAAAATAGGTTGCTTTGAGGAGGGCAGCTGTAAATAGGCACCAAGCACCTACTCCGGGCCTTACTCTTTCCTTCCCAGCTACCATTATTTTACTAGATTTAAGTACACAGAAGATTCCGGGCAGGGAGGACAAAGGGAAAGTCAAGTAACAATAGGGGGGGGAAAAAAAAAAGTAGTTCTTCAAAATCATTTTCCTTTCAAGTAGAAATTAAGCAGAAAATCTATCTCCTTTTGCGCTGGTTAGAGAAAGGACAGTCTTTTGATTCCTTTCCACAACAGCTGACAGTACACATTCCCTGCTTAGGGTACCACAAATAATAATTAATACTCCTAAAATGTTGTGCGTTACAGTGATGTTACCAAAGGCTAAATGTGTCTGTTGGCAATACTGGCAGTAATTCCTTCTTAGGTGGTTTAGTGCACGTCCCATATTTTCTTTCCAAACCACCTGAGGACCTGCTGGGGCTCCAGCATGGCACCACGTCAGCCTATGGGCCTTACTGGGATGGGGCAGAAGAGGCAAGAACAAATCCTTCATCTCAATTTACACATACTTACTGTCAAACTGTAGTTTTAATGTTTTCTGGCTAACGAGCAGATGTGGTATGAAATATTTTTCAAAAAAGCATCTTGTATTCAAGCTAAGATATCCAATGTTGCAAACATTATTGACATAGCAGTGGGTTAAAAACTCCACCAGGGAAAGGAACCAGACAAGTAATTCTGAGTAGGACCTGTTTTTACTGCAGTGTTTGGGACATTTGTCTTTTACAGGCAGGTCAAAGACCCTTAGAAAGGCAGAACAAGATATCACCTGGCAAACCTTTGCAAACCAAACCAAAGCAAACCCAACCAGCAGAATCTGCTAATGAAGAAGCACTTTTCCCAAATTCCATCTATTGATTCTGGAATCTTAGTGCCTGTGAGTTAGGCACTGTAAAACCACTCATCAGTTTTAAATGCCTTGGTTAAGGACAACAAAGTTTAGCCCTATGTACAGCAACTGTGGCAGAAGACAGAATGAAAGGAGAAAAAATAAAGCAGGCCAGGAGGTGGCTGTGCAGCAAAACTAAACCCATTACAACAGAGCTTCATTAGCTCGCTCTTTAAAGTAAGTTGAACCAGAAAGGACATAAAGTCCTGCTGAAATTCCTGTCCACCATGAAGACCTTGCAAGGTGGATGGCTTACAGGTCTGTCTCCAAACTCACAGAGCATTGCGAAACCCTTAAGAAAAAGGTGACAGCAAGAAGATGGAGGTGCACCGCTCTCCTACTCACATATCTCTTGGCCCCAGGGACACAGAATCAGCGTCACAGCTCAGCCCTTCCATCTTCTTAGCCCAGTCTAACTAGTTGCCCTCCGTATTCCCATCTGACCTCTTTTTGCTCTTTGCCGAGGAAAACACAACTGACTCAAAGCATTGTCAGCTGCAGCTCTCTTAGCAAATAGGCAAATCCAGAAAATCCAAGCAGAGTAAAGCAGAAAAGAAAGTCATCAGCCTTGACTCTAAGCTCCTGTTTCACTGTTTCAAGACACTACTGGCCAGCAAGAATTTTGGATGTGCTGGTGTGTTCAGAGGGAAAAAGTAGGAGCTGTGCCTCCTGCAATGCCAATGTAAGCCAGTGCTCTCTCTGGCCGTGGGCTCCCAACAGGGCTCCAACAGCTGATTGCACACGCTGCTTCAAATCAACGAGCAAACCAAAGAGAAAAATGGAAAGGACAAGGTGGATTTTAGACAGAAGTGAAATATCGCTCGTATCTGCCTATCAGGCCTGAGGGGTAAAGGATGAAACAGGATGGAACTGGTTTCACTTTAAAGCTGCAAAGGAATCACAGGGAGAGAGCACTTACAGAGAAATGTATTTTCATGTAAACTTTTATGTGTCTGTCCCTTGCAACTGGACATCAGGGAAGATGTTAATAAACATCAGGGTGAGAAAAACACAGTAAAAAAAAATCAGACTACAAACCCATCTCTTCCGAGATCTTAGAAATAGCTGTGCAGCTATATACTGAAGAGAGCAGAGCACACTAAAATACAAGTCTGCATCTTAAATGTAAGCACACATACATACAAACAAGATTTTGCAGATATTTGTTAGCTGTACCACAAGACTTTCCAGGGTCAGTGCTACAGCTTAAGTTACAGTGCTTGTAATACAGCCACAGATCAGTGCCCCAAGAAGGGGCCTTGGAAAGCTGAAATAGTGACAGTTTGGGTTGCTGGGGATATTTCTGAGGCACAGTTGCTGTTTACTGTGTTTCTATTTCCAATCAAGCTGCAAAGTCCGCCCATAAGAGAAGAGGAGGCATTCCTTCGGGTGTGGGACAGTGCAACACGCACAGAAGGAAGACCAGCTCTTTAGTTGCTACACCTGAGCAGAACTCCACTAAAATACCCTTAGTCTGCTCTACGGCAGAGTATTTGGCCCTTGAAGAAGACAACTATATTCAGAATCCCCAGTTATAAGGCTTCTCTCTGTATATATTTATGCACAAAGTTCAAATAATTTAATACCATGCCTCATTAATCAGATGAGTGCACAATTTTTGCAGGGGCAAATGGTTCTTGTGCATTTATGTTGCACACTTCTTCCTGGCTTAGAAAAGGTGCCTCAGAAACTTACTGGCACTTCATAAGGTGGCATCTGTCTATCTATGCCATATACAATCCAGTGTGATTAATCATAGGCTCCTTAGGAGAGATTAACCTACTCTACAAGTAGAGTCAAAAACTACTCGTAACGATGGCAAATCGTAGCATATGGCCAATTGGACAACTTCATTCCACTTCAAAGGGAAATTAAGTAATACACTCTGGGGTATGTTCTCCCCTTGTTACACTCACAAATCCCCATTAATGCTAATGATAGCACAAAGTGTAAGAAAAATGCTACAAACATGTAAAACAAAGGAAGATTGGTCAAGAATATGCAAAAGCATATGCAAAGGTATCTAAAGAGCATTTAAACATAACACAGTTTCTTTCTTTCTTCCTTCCTTTCTTTCGTTCCTTAAAAGCAAGAGGCGTGCAGGATAATAACACATAATTCGCCAACAAATGTACAAACTATAGCTCTTGAAAAACAGTGAAATAGAGACCTGAAATTCAAGGCCAGTACCAGTTCATCATCCTAATTGGAGATCAGAAAACTGGCTCCTGAAGTAAAAAAGGAACATCAATTCCATTTTTTCCTAAGAAAACCATTTCCTACTAACTCTGAAAAGAATGCCTGCAGTGATCTGATTGGAGTCTCCGTGATGGTTTTGGCTCGGCTCCCGCACCCTTCCTTAGCTGGGTGGCTAAATATGAGTCTAACCACGAGGTTCAGAGGGTTCTCTTGTTATTAACCTTCCACTTCATGCTTCCAGTTTTAGACAGGAGTAAAACCGCCTTTCAGAAATTTCACTTATTCTTAGTTACTTCTGAGATGAGAGTTCACATTTCTGTCCACTTCCATGATGCGTGACTACTGCAGAAGGACAATACTGAGTTAATACGTTGGGGTTTGCCCTTTTTCGGCTTTCCTTGAATTTTGTTATTTATTTATTTTTAGAACCATCACAAAAGCAGTTAAATGGCTCCAAAACTATCCTAAACTCTTGCCTAAATTTTGACACCTAGATACAAAATGAAATACGGAGATGATCTCTCAGACGCAAGATTTGCAACGGCAACCTGCAATCATCCATTGTGGTGGGGCAGCATTATAATTAATTAGTAGGTTCATTAAAAGCACGGTGCCAAGACCATGCTGTTGCCACGACCTACCAATGCTTGTGTGTGAGTATGAAGTGGAGACGGGGTGGGAACTGAAAGCACCTTAACTGAAAAACTGTTCTTCTTCCAACCAGCTGCTCTTCCAAGCCACAGGACGTTTTCCAGCATGGTTGTGATCACCACCTCAGTCAGGGCTGTTCAAGATTAATCTTGTCTTTGAGCAAGCAAAAAAAATATCCAAGGGAGAAATCAGATCTGGAAACTAAACATTTTGTAATCTCCTGCCACGCAATTTGGCTTTGAGGCAAACTTCCATCCCTTTTAAGAGCAAAAAAGGAAAAATACACTGTCTTCTACCATCTCCTGCTGTATTTAAGACTGGAGTGTGATATGATACCACACGCATTTAAGAAGCTATACAAGCAGAAGGGGGTGACGTACTCATGGATGGTGGTACAGGAGACAGAAAACATACCACATGAAATAAAACTGAGCCTAAGTAACCACTTCTGTTACAACAAATTTATCTCTTCTTGTTCCCCTACCAAATTCAGCATGGCTTTCCTGGTACCAGGAGATCCTGGGCGATCTGCAGTGCTGCTGCTAACAGATACATCAGGATGAGCCTGGCTCGTCCAGGCTTTGGCCACAGAAAGGGCACGAGACAAGGAGAGAAGAAACAGGGGCAAAGCTGGCCAGCAGTGCTGAGCCCTATGACACACTCTCAGATACAACTGGGATATTGCACTGCTCTTATCAGCAGGTAGAAGTTCAAGGTCAGCCTTGATGCACTTACTGAAAACCGACACTGCCTGCATCCTGCACTCAGCACGCCTTCAAATCAAGGCTCCCAATTATTAGCAGTAATTTTGTTTATTATTGCAAGGCCTCAGGACAAACAAAAAAGGAGTCCCATTGTGATCAGTGCTGTACAGAAATACTTAATTAGCATCTTCATAGCGTGTTCCCTTGAGCTTCTTTTAAACAAGATATTTTCAAATATAAATAAATTCAAATTTCAGAATTCCAGAAATTGTTTTCCTGAAATTTGTTCCCATAAACAATTAACACATCTTTGCCTTTCCAAATTTGAGCTGTCTGCCAAACACTTAACTCTTTTGTTTACTTTAAGAAAAATTTGTATTAGAAAATCTTGGTCCTTGGGATGTAAATAGATTTCATTCATTTAAGCCAGAATTTGAACTCAGTTTTTCCTTGAACTATATGAAAGTTGCAAAATTAACGGTTTTTCTGTTGCCTCTCTCCTCCAACTGCAGTATTTATGTAACAATACATATCACAAAAGTACAGGAATATTCACAAATTAGAAAAACAACTTAAAAGAATTGAGTTTTAACTCTACACTGCAAGAATTGGTCTACAAAATCTGAAGCTGTGCTAAGATCTTACGAGTTCAGCAGGATAATGAAAGTAACACAGTGCTAGATAAGAGGAATACTGAGAATGTTACATCAGTGAATGTAAGAAAACATTAAGAAAAAATTCGGAAGGGAAGTAAAGTTTCAAGCTTTTTGTACTTTCTGTGGAGGCACCTGGTTGCATACATTATTAGAGATGCCGAAGCAGCTGTACCACTGGTCCAGCCTACCATACCAGCACTTGTATGCTGGTCTTAGCTGGCGGGTCACTTGCTGAATTCAAAAGGTGAAAGGAAAAAGTGACAGACAAGGCAAGAGGAAAGCAGCCCATCCTTCTGAGAGTCATTCACCCACAGTATCAAATACCCCCAACTTGTCAGTGGACGGATCCTGAGGACCAGACCACCACTTGAAAGCATTCTATGACCATTTTCACATGCAAATACTTCCCACTGAGTCTCTACCTCACTCAGACTTGTACCGGTAATTTAGAGGCCACCAGCTATTACATTCTATTATCTAACCCTTCAAACTCTTGCTTTATTTCTTTTTACTGTTACTGTTCACTGATGTTTCCATTCACTTTTTAAGAAGCCTGTTTAATGTAGCTGTATTTTTAAACTACGCTTTGGATTACATTTCTGCCAAGCTTATTCTAGCAATTTCTTGGCAACAAATTATATTTGGATACCCCACAGAAACCCCACATCAGATATTGATTAGTGTTATTTCCAATTCCATAGGCTTAACCAGTTAGGTTCTAAGAGCAAATTAAAGACCTTGCTTGCTTCCACTTCTGTTCCTTTAGAGGAAGGATGGAACTGTCCTCCATAACAAGGAAGATGCTGACAAAAATACCATAAAAATGCTTATTTCTCTAGCATGGGTAAATAAATACAATACAGTAAACTACTTTGCATGCAAAGGATAAAATCAATATAGTTTCCATTCAGGCAACAAAAATTATAGCACACTCTTTTACATACATGCATACTCTTCATTTAAGGTGGAGTTCCCACAATTCCACTCTTAATACCCAGCTTTGCAGTATGCACCTCTCTATAGCGCTCAGCAGTCTCTGCTTGACATTAGTACTAAACAATATTCATGGAGAGTGTAACACTAAAGTGCAATATGTAAGTAAATCAAACTCTCAGTGCTCTATTTTACAAATTTCATGGGCCACTGGGGATAATTAAAAGGGTAATTATATAAAGTTGGTGCAGTTTTGAGACTCAAATGACATTTTCTGCTTTAAAGCACTTGATACCCTGATATTTTTCTACTAAGACACTCTTTCTGTACTTTATGGTCAAGCAGCATAAACAAACAAAATCTGTTTTTTAAGGTATTTAATTTCTTTTTTCTCTCTCTACCCCACGCTGGCTTTCTTGATCAACACCACCCACTACTTATTCCTAGAAGTCCTATATTAAGATTTCAAGAAAAATGAGGCCTTTTTTAAAAAAAAAAAATACTGTTCACCATGAAATGACACTGAGCCTCAAGCCTGGTTTAAACTGCAGCTCTGAACAAAAATGGTATTGCTTTGGGTGTTTACAGCGCCAGAGTGCTGTTTGGTTTGTCACCGTGTTTAACCACTGCTCTAAAGCTAGCAAAGTACATTACTGGTAGTAACAGCTCATGAAAAATACAGCGAAGAAACTGCTAGTGGCAGAAGCATTTAACTTTCTTGTTAGCAGCCTCCCCCATGTGGCACTTTAGCACCAGCAAGTTGTTTATTATGTTCTGTGCCAGGCAAAACTGATTAAATGGGGCTCTTAAGAATCAAAGCGTTATAAATTCATGGAAATACAGCAAGCAATAAATTTCATGGAATTAAAAGCTTACTAGTGCTATTAGCATTTCAGGGTGTTTGCATTGTTAATAGTGATGTGCAAAAATGATGATGTTCCTATAAGACAAGGCAAACCAACAAAACGTATGCTTTAGCTGCTACATTTTTACACAATGTCATCATTACTCGCAGATTTTTCCCCAAAACTAAAATACTCAATGTTTTAAAGACAAATGTGAGCTAAAGGTCTACATACCAAAGATTTACATCCCTAGTAAAAGAAACGTATTACACATGAGATATAACGCTGTTACGGCCCCAGGAAGAGCTGGAGATGCATACCCCCAAAGCAGAGGTATGCCCAGGCTTTTGGGAGGAGGGAGTGGGGTATGGCAGGGTGACTTCGCTGACGTTGCAGGGACACATTACAACACAACAACTTGCTAACAATTTAATAACTAAACTCCATGCATAGTAATTCTTAATATCAAAAAGAAAGGGCAATCTAGTCTGACCTGGTGGTCAGTAAATCTGTCAACAGCTCTCCAAAGAGACATCTTTACTCTGGGTCGCTCTATCATCATTCCAAGGGAATGACTCTGGTGGCAGGTGACGCTTCTCCATCACTACTGCAGAGCTCTGCACGAAACACTAACGCCAAGCTGGTGTTAGGCCTTCCCTTTATGCCCATCTGCTTGCTGATAACCTTGTAAATGGAACTCCTTTCAAGCGGAAAGCTGGAAAAGAAGCCGCTCTAGGTATATGGCTGGGCAAAAGAGGAATGGGACACATTTTCCAAAACATCATGAAAATTACGCCTTTGCAGAGTTTGTTTTGTTGTTGCTGTTTTGGATTTGTTTGTTTGCTTGTTTGCTTTTCAAGGAACAATTTGTACCTTTCTGAGCTTCTCGAACACAGAGCAGGCAGATGACCTAACCTGCAATATCCCTCTGGACAAATCTGGCTCTCATTGCAGATGGGAAATCAAATCACAGGCTTGTTGCCACAGTTAAGGTTTGACATAGGATAAAGTGCATATTCTGGATGGTACATTGCCAGCTGTGTGTGATACACAAAGTCAAGACAAAAATGGAAAGCTCTGTCCAGAACAAACTGTACTCGTGCCATGGAGTGAGTCAGCTGCAGAGGTAGGAAACGAACCCCAAATCCTGAATCGTGGGCTCAAGCTCTGCACAAAGCACAGGTTAACAGCAAAAACCTTCTCCCAGGATTGAGGGGGTTGACATTTTGTTTGCCTCGAATAAAACAAAACAAAGCAGTAGGTTTTAAACTGCTCAGAGGCACGTTGTCTTTTTGATGTATGCGTGTCCTGGCAGTCACACATCTGCATCAGGGGAGAAACAGCCCAGGTTTCTTGGCAGTTATTTAGTCCTTTTCATCTGAAAGTTGAAAATACACTACCACTGAACTTTTGCAGCTCCGGGTTCTGCATATAAAAAACAGCTGCTGAATACACACAGGGAGTGAGGACTTTTTCTTAATGTTTGAACGGTTCCAAGTTCAAACCCATTAAAGTCCAGGTCACACCAGGATCATGTCACTATTAATGCATCCAGTTACGTACTGAGGGAAACCCAATATAAAGCTATGATAAGCTCTAGTTCTCCCGCAGAGATTATACTAAGGTCTTACCCAGATAATGCCACAGATCACTGACCATGGGCAGTGACCAGACGGGATGTCAATGTCAGAGGACAAAATCTAGGAAAGTCTACAGCTGTGTTTAAGAAAAAGTCTACTCAAATGTCCACAAAGCTTGTTTGGATCTTTTTCTCTCCCTCCTCTTGGGGGAAGAACTTGTTGTCCCACCAAAGCTGTTTCCTATACATCACAGGTTCCCACGCAGTCTCCCATGTGACCAGCAGCCCACCCTCCATCGCACATTTTGAAGGCACAGGGGCTGAGCATGATGAAGACCCCATAACTCCATGCTCCTTCTCTTTTTGGGTTAGATCTTCTTCACAGATAGGCATGGTTTCACTCATTCTCAGCATACTTCATGCCTGGCCAACTAATTGCTGCTCCAGGAATGACAACAGCAGAGAAGCAGACTTGGGACAGATCAGCTACTGCCTGACCCTACGTGGAGGCACTGTGGGATCTTCCCTCTGCAGATACCTAGTATCTTGTAATACAGTTGATAGCAGCCTTGCTCTTACTAGGAGGGAAGACTGAGTCACAGGAGAGGAAACACAAGTGGGGGGAACCAACGGTATGTGGCCTTATGATGGTTAAGTGCAGTGGGTTTGGTCAGAGCGCTCAGGGCTTTCCATTGCTGTACACAACCAACTAGTATGGTGGTGCCTGCAGAAGGCCACTGCTAGCTGAGGGAAGACAGCAGGACACACAGGGAAGGAGCTGGGAAAGCAGAGGTTTACTTCAAGGGACAAACAGCTTTTTCTAACCTTCTAGAAAAACCCAAAATCTTACAAAAACCTACCAACTGCCAATATTCCCAAGCAACATACTGACCAGAAAGTCTGTCCCTTGACAGGAGCACATCAGATGTCTGGGTTAGACGTATCTATGGACATATATCTACCTCTGACGTAAGGAGTGGATAAGATTAGATGGGATAGGACAGAGGAGATCTCATGACCCACACTGAGCACCTGTGGGACCAGAAAAGCTGAATCTGCCAGGCAGCAGGGAGATGTGAGCCGAGATGGAATGCACAAGACACTGCAGACAGTTCTCACCACATCTGCCGACATGTGTATGCAAACCCTCTGCAGCACAGGAACCTTTCATTCCACACCAGCAAGGTGCTTCTGGAAGGGCAACTTCAAAGAGAGACTCCTCAAGCGGCAGACTTGGGATGCAGGTGATGCAGCAAGGCACCACAAGGCTGCCTTGTCCTGCCCAGCTGGCAACCACTCTAAGAGTTCAGCATGAGTTTCAAACACAGACAGGTCCAGTAAAACCCCACTCTCCACCCAGCTCGTCTCTGAGCTTTCCGTACCAGCTGTGCTGGGAAAGAAGGAAAAAAGACTTTACAAGACTTCTTGAACTTATCAAGTATCTAGAAAATATTATGGCTGATCTGGATGCATTTCAAACCGAGTTAACCATGGCAGCTTACAGAGCAGTAATGCTCCAGCTGGCCTGCGTGTCATGAACACACAACACGCTAACTGCACAAACTCTGAGAGGGTTAGAGAGCACACACTATACATGTGGGACTGACACTATGCACACTCTGGATTTCCACAATTGTTCATACAATTTTCTGAAACTTATTACAGGGTTAATCAATTCTGAATAAAATCATGAATGGTCTCAGGGCATTAAAGATATAGATATATTTTAAAAATAACAACTTAAATATTAAAATTCAAATTATGTAAAAAATATTGCCTCCTGCACTCAAGTCTCATTAAGGAGAAGTTTTAAAAAGCCAAAGTCTGCATTTTTTAACTATACTCTTTCAGTTATTCAGTTTTGAATAGGATAGGCCAGACTCTCCTTTTAACTACATGAATATAAATCCAGATAATTCTTTCAGTTTTAAATACTATTTTGTCTAATTAATATCTTTTCACCCCCTTCAAAACATGTATTTATCTGCTGTGAAATCAAAGGCAGAAATGAATTGTTTTAAAGACAGCAGAGAGTAAATAACAAGTTTGGAATCTTGCAGCCTTACCCCAGCAATTTTTCTCATGTAATTGACTCAGCAGACATGCTTACCATTTCTTACAACTTTTACAAGACCTCCTGTGGGCTTATTTTAACGTTCTCCAAAACAGCTCAGAGCTTTGAATGCTCTAAGCAAGTAGCACCAAATGCAACCATCCATCCTTCCTTAAAACAAAAGGAAACGAACAATAAAAACACACATACTTTTCTTGCTTTAAATCAGATCTCAAAGAGAAACAGACGCAAAAAGACGTTTTTTCTGTTCTTTTCCACTAATAACATTTTTACAATATTCAATTTGTGTTCAATAAAGCTTTAAAAGTGAAATTTTCCGAATAAAAACTATATTTTCTCAATTAGTGGAATAAAATTTAAAGGGAAGATGAAGCAAACACAAACTGTAAAAATAACTGCATGACTTTTTTGCCGTTTAAAAGGGGTTAAAAATCTTCCTCCCCCAAAAAAATAAAGGAAATTGTCTCATTGCCTATATTATTGATTTATGTTGTTGTTGGCTTTTAAATGTAGCACTTTCTATTTCTAAGATCTTTAGAGACAATTACTAATGTCATGACTGCGTAGCACTGTTCCACTGGTGGAAGTGTCCCAGTAGCAGGAAATGCTGTGCCCTTCCACAGACGTTTCCTTCCATCAGTGGGATTCACTAACCCTTAACAGGTCAGAGGACTGATGAAACACTTGTATTACAGCTAATACAGATAAACAGAGCAGCTATGAAAAACAACAAAAAGGGTATGACAGGAGAAGAAAGTAGACCTGTTACTCTAAAGATGCCCATTTATCTTTTTGTTTTTAAAAAGGATAACAATTCTTTTTTAAAAACAAAATAGAAAGAGATCATCATATTTCAATGAAAATCAATTTCAAACAGCCATATTATAAACTCCTGATATTAATGGTTTGCAATGGAAATGACGTCAGAGTCTTAGTTACAAATGTCCAAATGTTTGTGTTGCCCTACTAAAAAAATAAACAGTCAGAAATGACCCCTTTGAGCAATTAAGCAGTATTACGCAAAACACGCTGAACAGTACACAGCCAGCAGAGGTGGGAGAGCCCCAAATTAAAAGTCACAGACTGCACTGAGAGAAACACTTAGCAATTAACCATCTCAAAGGTGGCATCTGAAGTTCCTCCCATTACCAGCACTGAAAAATGCTTTCATATGTTGCAATGAGAAATATGGGCAGGCAATCAGGGCCAAAAACTAACTCTTTTTTTCCTTTTTTTAATGCCTTGGCTTTAGTACGAGCTACCAAATAAAAAGGGTGGCCTCCTGTAATGCCCACTGACATCACTGGTTCTGTAACACTGTCTCTGCGAAATATGGTTGCTGTTGCTGTAGGACAATAACTTAGCTGTGCCAGAAGATATACTTCTGGTGTGGTAGAAGGCAGTGACCTAACAGATGACCAAATAAAACAGGAAATATGCGATAATAACCTATTACTGATGACATTTTCTCACATCTCTAGATTTTATAACACAGGAGTGAGCACCATCTTTGCAACATGAGTTTTCTAGAGGCAGGTTTCAAGCCTACAAGTGGTTCTAGCCCTTGTGTTGAGAAGCAGGTATGGCTATGAGATGCTAACAGACAACAGGGATGTGTGTTAAAGCCCATCTGCCTATTTGCAGGAGCAAGCGGCAATCACTATTGCATCCACTAGACCAGCAACATTATTTGCACAAGGGCAAGTTCCAGCACAACTCTTAATTCAGAGTTATTTGTCTGCTTCACAAAGAAACCTCGACATTATATCATTCCATCACATTTGGATTTGTGTTTGAGACTAAGCATGAGTTCAGGCTATCTGACCTGCAGCCCACACCCAGGTTCTGGAGTAATGAGGAGGGATGCTGTTTCTACCTGTGCCATTCCCAATTATTTTCTCACCCAACCTATGTTAAAATGCAGCATGTCCTGACATAGTATCCAGCTCAGTCTTGAAGAACAAGGCTGGAAATTGCATAGTCTGTACTGCATGGTGCATTGTGAGCTGTTTCCTTGGTGTAGCTGTAGTTAGGCCAAATTAAAGAACACAGCAATGTACCTATTGCACACAGTCCATAGCAAAGCTAAAATCAGTATGAGAGAGGAGAGGCTGTTCTTGGTCTATTGATGACACAGTATCTGAACACAGCTTTTATGGCCCCCTTTCCCAACCAGCTCAGGACAGTCAGTCCAACCAGATCCAAGAGCAGTACCCACCACCACAACAACAAGAGCCCCTCACAGACACATCAGTGCCCAGCACGGGGTGTCGTGTCTCCCTCTTGGGATGAACAGAGCTTAAATTTCCTCATACATAGAAGGGTGGTAAGAGGAAATCAAACACCTGCCCGTGTCAGGGATGCTGCAGCCCTGTACTCCATGATGGCACTTACCAATGTGGCCATTTTTGCATGAGACTCATTAGATGAGGAAAGCTGGGCCTTCTCTGACAACAGCTTAGTTTAATGGACCTCACAGCACTTTTTAGCAACTGGTAAGCATCTGTGCACCTTTTATGGTTGCAGTTACCACCTTTTACGTTTGGCCACTTTCAATACATGCAACTGCGTTTCATCTGTAGGTATAGATGAGGCTAGAGGTTTCAAAATCTAGAGGTGTGCACAAACCACTCAGCCTCGTGCTTTATGTTCTTCACTGATTTGAAACGGATGACGGTACTTTGAAGGCACACTAAGTAATACAAATCAGCATTCGTATTTTACTGAAGATCATACTGAGTATCTACCTAAGCTAATGGAAGAGACACTGTAGGATTATGCAAAATACCGGCCAAATCTTGCTCACTTTAGCAGTCTCCATGAAGACCAGAAGGATTTGGTCCAAAAGCATCAGATAAGAGGATCAAAACCTGCTACTGACTATCTTAAAGCTGAGAAACATTTTTCTACCAACCCACTTGAAGATTTATAATATATAAAGGAACATTAAGAAGCAGAAGAAAAAGAAGAAAAGCTAAATGGGCCAAAAGCAAACAAAAGAAACATGTTCTCTCGAGATTGCTAATGCTGGCAGACAATAGCACAGAAAGAACTCCTCTGACAGATCTTTGAAGTCTTCAATACAGCATGCTAGTGGTCCATGTTAATGAGATTTGCTCAGATACTTTTTAAATTATTCCAAAATGTCTTAATCTATTTTCTACATCTTCTTGACCCAATTGCTTCAGAAAAGTCACTGCTTCACCCATCTGTGGACTCTGAATGAAACTTTTCATTCAAGTAGGTAAGGTCTTCAAGCAGTCTAGGTTTCCAACGACCCACACACAACCTTTTTTGGGGTGTACCCCAAAACATGCAGGTAGTACTGTCATTTCTATTACTGCAGATGACAGAAACACTGCACTGCACCCTTTCGATTTAAGCAACTCAAAGGTCTTAACAAGTAAGATATTAGAGTCTATCCCAACAATCTGAAAGTAAATGAATCCATTCTTAGAACTGGCCTGACAGAACTAAGTGGTCCGGTTACATGACTATCACCCTACTAGGAACTGAGCAGCGGGCATCAACTGGGGTCTTCCAGATCCCTGTTTCCTGCAGGGAGTGATACAAGCACTCACGCAAAACACTTCCAGTACGGCTCTACGTAATTTGGGCCTGTTGCAGATAAAGCATTGGAGAAAATGTCCAAGAACCGGTTTGTCTGCTTCTTTACATCTTTCTTATGAATGCACCCAAGTCACAGGACCCATATTCAGCAATAGCTCGACACTACATGATGTGGGAACAATGGCTACTTCTGCTCTGCAACATGCTTTGAGATCATCAGGTCAAAGGAAAGAAAAGTCAAGGTACCAAACTCAAGTAAAACATCACCCTACTAACTTCCCACTGCCTGACATGCAAGCATCACTGCCACCCAGCCTGTTCAGAAAACAGGAGTAAGGACATCATCAGCAGATCTTCCAGAAAGTCACTAGCAAAGGGAGCGTAGGGGATAAACTGCACACACTACTGAGTCCTCCATAGACAGAAACTTCTCTGAAAATGTTTGTCTCAGGGTTTCAACTTTTGCTTGGGGTTCTCCTGCTATGGCAGTCAAAGATGTGGCACAGCAACATGCCAATCCATTTGAGAGCCATGTCTCTCTCTTCCTGATGAAACAAAGTGGTGGGACTGTTGGGAAAAAAAATATTAATTTTTGTCCCAGAACCACTTCATTTTCCACATAGACAAAGTGCACAATCCAATTTTAATTAAGATAAGGAAAAAAAGGCCTTCTGATCTTTCTCCTGGCTTGAAAGGAAGGGAGAAGAAAATACACATACATAAAAAAGTTAGAGCTTAAACCCACATATTTGTCAGTTGATCATTTCATTTGGTTCTAAGTTACAGCAGGCAGCTTCTGGTTTATTATCAATTTTTAATCAGCATTTAACTGACAAGCATTAAGATGTGAAATTTTAAACTAAGTGCAACTTTGCTAATTCCTTTGTGTTGATTTTTTTCCCCTGTTAAAGGTTTTCTAAAGGATTCTGTCTTTGCTATCTTAAAAGTCTGCATGTGCCTTTTGTTATCAATAATGTACAACTTTAGTAGCATGTTTTGTACTTTTCAATTTTTCAGCATGCAAGCTATCCCTGATTTACAATGCTCACTGAATGGTGTTTGATTATTGAAAACGCTTTTACATACATTTAAACAAATGACTACTCCTGGAAAACTAACACTATTGTCCATAATTCTGTAAAAACACATTTCCCCTCCCTTCTCCCCAAATCAAACATTTCAATTCAAATTCTTACTTTGAGGAAAAACTGGCATATAATTAGGCATTATGCCTAACAGCACTAAATAAAGGAGAACGTAAACATCTTAATTCTGAAGGTTTAACCATCAAAGCCTCTCACAGTATCTATTCTGTTATTTGTGCCTCCATTCAGAGCTCTTTGGAGCTCACATAAAAAAAGAAACAAAACACGCAGTATAAAAATCTGTTTTACCAGCCCTGTGCCGTATCCCACTCTGCACGCCCCAGGCCAAGCTTGCACGCAGTGCTGGGACGCCCAGGGCCATGCGGCCACTCCTCAAGGAGTACAGAGTCCTGCTCTGTAACTACACTGAGCGGCTTAACCGCTAACTCAGAAGATGGGATTTCACCTGAAATTAAGCTATCAAGCAATTGAGCTCAAACTCAATCAACCAAACCCTTAACCTTCCCTGTTTCAGTGGCACTGCTCTAATTAGGACTCTATCACTATTTCCATTACTATCTCCTATTCTCATGGTTTATTATCTCGGCAGTTTCAATTCTCACCCAGTTGCAATTTGACATCCAGTTTCTTGGACCACACATCATTCATTATGGCTTTATTTTATGAAATACGTTGCAAGATTATGGACCGATCCTGCAGCAAATAGCTTTTTGTTGAAAATGGTACCCTGTACTGCAGTGAAAGCAGGACAGAGAAACAAGTCCTAACAATGACAGGGACACAGAACAACTGATTTTTCATGAACTTGTGAATTTTGTTGTGCAGTTTGAAAACATGCATCCCACTTTTATACACCATAGCTGACCCATGGTGTTTTCTTCAGGCCCCAGGGTCTTCCCACTGAGCCTGTATTCTAGAAGACAGAGCCGGGCTGAACCCTGCTTACCAGCTCTGCCCAGGAATGTGGGGTAAGACTCAATAACCCACAATACTCAAGAGAGTCAGAATTAAAGATGTAATGGTCTTCTCCAGTGATATATTCTACGAATCACCCACAGTGCTTTCTGCTGAAGGACGCATGCCAGAAGGCACGCCTGGCACATGTGGTCTCCTGATGCGAGCAATACAAAGCGGTCGCCTTTTGGAGACATGGCTTACAAAGTTCAGGTGAGTCTAAAGGTAGTGTTTTGCATTTATCACAACCAGAATTCCTAATTTTCCTGGGTCACAATGCACTATGGCCACGCGTGAGCTGTGGCTCCACATGAATCCCATATATTTCGATGCACCTGGAACTTAAAATTTTTCCCTTCTTCACAAAAACCCAGAGGAACACTACTGCAGGGCAAGGCACCATCATCTTAAGCTGGAGGATCTGCTTCTTCTTAAAGAGCTGAAATGTATTTAATATTCTACAAGCTCCAACATAAAAAACCCAAAAATATTCAGATCTTGAGGTGAGGCATATATCATACAGCTGACATACACTACTGGCATGGCCAATTGAACTTCATGAATTTAATCCTCACTAAATAGGTATTTTTGGCAACAAAGAACTGAAAAAACCCCACCATATCATCCTCAGATCTATTTAAATATAAAACAGAAGAGAAGGGGGACATTTTTTCCCCTTAAAGAACATTTTAATAAAATTAAAAATAAAAATAGCTCTAATTCACTTTGATGCATTTATTCATTCTGTAAAATTCTAAGTTTAAAATGAAATCACCATTTTATATTCAAACAAGGTCAAGAGAACAGCACTAACGAGCACTGACATCACAGCGAACAGCAGCCACTGCTCAACGCTTACATCAGTGTTGCTTGTTGCTATGGTGCTTAACCGACTATTAATTTCTGAAAGAAGGTGATTATAAAGCAGCCATATGAACCTCAGTCAGATGACACCCTTCAGTACCAAACACTGATCTGCATTACTCTTCTCTTTTGCAAGTTAATTCTGTGAATCACCACTTTTGTGATGTTAATATTCCTTTCCAACTTGAAACTTTGGACCTGAAGAGAGGCAAGGAGTTAATTTAGAAGCAAGGGACTTTCACGTTGCTTTAAATAAAAATTGTTTTGCAGAGAGTGATATTTCTTTTCTTTTTGCTGTGCTCCGAAAGACTAAAAAGCATGTGTTTTATTTTTTGTGGTGATAATAAGCAATCAAATTAACAGCTAAATTCTGCTTTCCTTTTCTGCTCGACGTGCTGCTGTAAATTCAGCAGCATCTCAGCTTGGCATGAAGCAGCAAGGAAGCTGACTTGACCATTCCCCAGGGATTTGACCCAGTAAGGGGACCTTGCTCCCAGCCCAGCGCCCATGGATGCTGGGCCATGGACTTGGCCATGTGGCCAACAAGACCAGCCAGAGCCCATTCACGCACAAGCTCTATCCAGTTACCAAAGCGCCTTCTCAGAACACGGCTGAAAGCGAAAAAGTGCATCTTTGTGGCTTTGCATCTCAAATGCAACTGGGCACCTAAACCATTGGCTTCCTAGGCAAAACATGGGCTTAAGGCACAGTGGTGGCTTGGCTTCAAAAGCTCAGCTCCACGCCCGACGTTGCAACCTTTACCCATGTCACCAGAAGAGCCTTAATTTGTGCAACTAAGGCACACTCCTGCAGTTTGCAGGATCAGAGCCTCCCCTCAAATATGCTTCAGAAACTGTGTGCAAATCAGTATTTGTATTTACCTTCTTCAGTTGCTCCTGTAAAGCAATCTTCAGTTACAGCCACCCAAAAAGGTCACTCTTCTTACCCTGCAGAGAAAGAAGGTAACACACGTGACTGCTGGGCCAGTGTCAGCAATAACACCAGAAGCATTTTCATTGGCACCACATTTGCAAGTACAAACATAAATAGAGCAACAAATGAATCTAATCGTGTTTAATGGTGAATGACTTTCAGAGAGAGTTAATAAAAACAATCAAGTCACAGGACCGCTGCTTATCAGTACCAGCCCGTGTGAGGCTCTTCAGTTCAGCACTTGGTCTTTGGGAAGAAAAAAAAAGAAGAAAAAAAATGCATGGAGATGAGACATCTTTGTTCTCTAGCATAAACTTTCTTAATCTTGATGTCTATCAATCTATTTTCAGTTTGAATAATAGATGAGTTCAGTCCTTTGTTTCAGAAATGTGACTATTGTCTGAATGGGTTCTCCTTACTTAAGGCATTTTAAGACCATTTGTAACCACTGCTATTTTAGCTTCTGGATCCTTTCTGTTTTGTTTTTTTTTTAATCCTTTTCCATAGAGACACAGTCCTAGATGAGATTTTAAACCTAGCTGCATCTTCCATGCCTAATTCAAAAAGTTGTTTACTGTCTTGGGATATCGTCTTGTTAAGCATTACCAAGAGCAGAGCGAGTATGCCAAGGTGGTAAGAGCAGTGGGTATTGAAAAGAGAAATAATTAAAGTGCATCTTTATAAAAAGTAGGAGGGAGAAAACAGCACGTGTAGGGTTTTTTTTTACCCTTTATATTACTGCATCTTGTGTACTCTCTCTTATGCAAAAGAGTATGTAATCTTTTAAGAAACATGACAATCTGCCACTTTCTGTTCATGTAATTGGGATCAACATATGGTACAAGAGAAAAGAAAAACATTTGTTTATTAATTTAGATCGAGTTACTAACTCAAACCACTAACAGCGTTCAGAATTAATTCCACATCAATTGACAAAATAACTTAATAGAGTAAAATTATAACATAATTTCACTTAAATGTCGATCTGCTGCAGGGGTGCAGAATAATATGTAATAAAGACAGAAAGAAATATGCAATAATATGGTGACACAGATGACATCATACGAAACGGAAAGTCAGTGACATGTGGATCTGTAAGACAGAGCTACGTGAAACTCCATTTCATAAAATTCACACAGCGATGTGGAGTTTTGGGGGTGTTTGTGAAACTTATCAAATGGTAAGTTATGCTATTTACACCAGTAGGTGCAGTTTTACTGAAGCAGTAAAATATCAACCTGTGGGAAAAATCAGAATCTTCATTAAGTTCTTTCAAAATAAAATGTGCTCATCTGCCATTTATTTTG
This sequence comes from Neomorphus geoffroyi, assembly GCA_033558235.1. Taxonomy (NCBI): domain Eukaryota; kingdom Metazoa; phylum Chordata; class Aves; order Cuculiformes; family Neomorphidae; genus Neomorphus; species Neomorphus geoffroyi. The sequence goes on from JAUMJM010000050.1 coordinate 26,951, forward strand.
GAAGGAAAGATTATTACACAAAGAGAATAAGGCATTTCTTCTTTACCATTGAAACATGATTATTTTTAGCCAGGAAAAAAAATGTTACCTTGAGATGAAATAAATATTGGGTTTATCAGTTGCTCATCAGCATTTTATTTCATTTTATTTTATTTTATCCTCCATATTTTGAGTGAGGCAGTTCTTGTAATGAGGTACAGGAAGATCAGGGGCCAAAATTTGTACATTTGCCATATAGGAAGCCCTTATGTGCTACACTGGGGTACACATATAAGACATTCCTGATTCTGCACTATGAAGGACATAACACTACTCCATCATAATAGGTCAGGTCTCACCTTCCTGAGAGTATGTAAAACAATACATCTTTTATGTAAAATATGTGACCTTTGACATACGATGTTCTCTTAGATTAGCAACAATAAAGGCTTTTATCCTGCTTGCTGCAGGGGTTATCTTGGATTTGACACTTTAAACCTTTTTTCATATTTATCTGTTTTATAAATTTTCTGGGTATTTGGCAGCAAGATCCTTATTTTGGCAGTATTTTGCAAGCAGACTTCATTTCTACCCTGAGTCTTTATGATAGCAATGCACCATCTCAAAATGTACTTTTTAAGGCAACTGCTGAAAATTACACATTTGCATAAAATGTGCACGCGATATCTTTCGGCAGTGCTGTAAAAGGCAGGTAACGTGTTCGCAACACACTTGGCATATATGAACTGACCTCGCTCCAAGGAAACCAAATAACACTGGCCCAGCATTAGCTGATGGGAGAGCAAAGTGATGTACCAAGGGCAACACACACAGTGGGCTTGAGGAGGTCTTCAGCTCTTCTCACAAATTACTCCCTGACTGAAATGTGGGCTACTTTCATTTCTGGTTCTCTAAGTTGCACTGTAAGCTACCTGACTTTCAAAATTTTGGATAATGTACCACTGAAGTTAAAATGAGCAGCAGAGACAGCTGTTCCCACCTGTGAAAACTGCTCATTAATAGTCAAAAAGTTATCTCAAAACGTAGAGACACAAATACAGACTTTCCTCCTGAAAATGTTTATATGGGTGAGCGAATTGATGTAGGCAACACACATTCCTTCCATCATGCTGTCTTAAGATAAGCACAAAGTACCATCAACACTGTAAGTGCATGCGAGGAGCAAAAATCTCATCCTACCAAAGCAGGACATTTCACTACACTCACGCTTTCCCCCAAGGAGATGATTACAAGAGAAAAACAAACCACAAACAAAAATCCACTTTGTGAGCAGCAGTGGTCCTGCTGTCTCACCAGTGGAGGGAAGGTCTCCAAGCGCCTGCGACATCATCCCCTCAGCTTACCTGGCATCCCACACGCGCAATGGTCCATGCAAAACTAGGTGACCTACTCAGATTTTACAAAGTATTCCTAAAACTTTTGGGGTTGCTCACCAAGTTTCTCAGTTTACCCATCAGCGAGATGAGAAAATTGTTCCATAACACATTTTAAAATCCTTGAACATGAAGACACTTTTTAAAAATATCTGTTTTCAGCAGGGTTTTGGAAAGACAAGTGGTAATAACGCTAAGGAGCCCATGACCTGAGCCAGTGCCATAACCCTTTCAGTTGACTTTTACAGAAAGCTCCACTATTGCTCTGGATCGGGTCCTACCCATTTATTTACGTGGTACCAAGGGTCCAAGCAAAAACACAAGAGGCTTTGCCGTTACACCTACTGCTGAGTTGGACCTTGTAACACTTTGATCCCGCAACGCTTATTTGGTTTAGTGGTCTCCTCCTTCAGGGCAGGGAGGTTATTTCAGGAAGGCTGCAGGATGGAGTCCTAACTCCAACTGATTACTGCACAGCAAACTTAACCAATAATATAAAGAATAAGCAGAAATAGACAGCATTACAGAATGAAAGTCTACTTAAACAGTAACATTTTTACTAATACCTAAATGAGAAGAGCTTTGGGTATAGCCAAAAATAGATTAACAAAGACCTTGATCCCACACAAACTGGCTGTGAGTAATTTTACACAGGAAAGTAGAACACCAGTTGAGCTACTCCCCTGCTTAGAATTACGCATGTACATCCTTTTGCCAATGTCTCAGCCTTGAGAAGCCTACAATTCATTATTGGAAACCTGAAGTAGCAAAGGAATCTCCCCTCACTACCTAGAAAGCACCCTTTTTATTATTAAAAATAAAAAGAGAGAGATAGAAAACGCACACACCTGATAGCAAAACAGAAAATTGCTTCTGAAATTTGATTTTGATTTTTTTTTTTATATAAGGCCAGCTGATATATATTTAATGTGGCTGATTAAAATATTTACTCCAAGGCTTCCTGAAAGCGATAAAATATCAAAACTTCATCATCAAAATACACAAACTTTTGCACAGTATTTTCTTCTAAATAAAGTGAACCATAACCATCTAATACAGCTGTTTCTTTGCCTTCAAAACTGACTCACATTCAACTGCACACAGGCTGAAATATGAAATACGCCCTACTATTCTCATAATTATTATTCTCTTGTCCTGTGCAGAAGTAGACGCAGCCAGTGATTTTGTCAACAGTACATTTGTAAGTGAGAATAAAAAATGGTTTTCATTTATTATTCTGCTAATCCTGAAAATACAGGATGTACGGTGATCGGGAAGAGCAACATCTGCTACCAGGCATCCGTGTGGGCCCAATCCTGCACACAGGTTACTTTTCTCACCCAGCGCAGTCAGTTGAGTTACTTGCACTAACACACACAATCGTACATAGAAGCGCTTTCGGGACATTCAGGAATCATCTCTTCAGTTTGTTGTACCTATTTTTTTAAGAGGTATCCAGCAAGCTAAAAAAAATATTACACTAAATATTTTAAATAATAAGAGGAAGAAATATTTGTTCTGACCATTGTTAAGGTGGCTACTTTTTATTGTGCAGGGTATATTAAATCTCAGGAGGCATGGTACAGGAGATTCTCTATACCAGGAGTCATTATCACCTCTTCAAAAAGTGAAATGCAGGTGAACAGTAAAATTGTGAGGGACTAAGTGCACTTCTTCCACCTCGCTTTGAAGAGGGGGAACTGGATTTGGTACAGGCCAAGAGACAGGGATGTTAATGCTTGCTACCTTGCTGCTTCTCAGTGGAAGGAGGGAGCAAATCATACTGTATTTTCATTTTCAGTCATTAGCAGGCTGTTCAGAATCTCTGGCTGGTGCCTATTATTTATTCTAAACAGAAATAAAATAAAATAAAAATAAATAACAGCACGAGGACAAAGCTATGCACAGCATATTTTCTCTTTCAAAATAGTATTACCTTTCAAGTCCACCGTAACCTTGGAAAAGAATCATTCGATGTGAGCCAATGCTATGAAACTCATCACAACCCCTTCCTCCCCAGCTTTCCAACAGCTCTTACAGGAAATATGGGTGCAGTTAACGGACAAGTTAAGAACAGCTTGCGTCCAATACGGAATTTGAACTGCAACTGTAACTCTCGCATCTTTTATCGATAGATTGGTTATTTGCCTCACACAAATTACTTTGCATAACAGAGCTGGCCCTCGCTGAGTTCACTGGATGTAAAGACCATCACACGTTCCCAGAAAGTACCAAACCTGTCAGATGCCCCCAGATGATGAGGCCACCTCGCTGCGCCGGGAGATCAAACGCAGCCGCCTGTTTTATACTCGCCAGATCTTCCCCATTTCTTAAAATAACTCTCGGTGCCTCAATACCAGCCGTAACTATTTCATGCCTGTGTTGTAACTTCCCTCTCCAAACTTGACCTCACCAAATGAAGGCCAGGAGAGAAGCATCCCTTCCACAGCACGGCGTAGCCGCAGGGCTCACGGGTGGCTGCTGGCACCACCGCCAGACCTGTTACTTTTCCGGACTCCTACAACGCTCATGCAGGTCTCGAGGTCCTCGGGAAAGGCCGACGGCTCTCCCACGGTTCTTAAACATCATTTTCCACACTCACACCCCTGCTCTGCGCAGTGACCCCCTTGGGCTTCCCCACCCCAGTTCTCCAGCCCCGCAGCGCCCCATCACCCTCCTCTCCCTCACCTGGCGAGTCAGCCTCCTGGCCACGGCCATGTGAAAATATTTCCGAGGTATCCTTTAACAGCCTTTAAATATTGAAGCCTAAAAACAGTATTTGCTGTTTTACCTTTGAAGCTTTAACAAAAGCTTTGTTTTAGCATTTACCTCAGTGTGCAATAAGAGTTAATAATCAAATCCGTCCCAACCCCCACAAATGTTAAACAAAAAGATAAAAGAAATGCAAATAGCTATTGTCATGGAAAGTTAAAGTACCTGTCTGTATTTTTAAGTGAAAACTATTATCTCTATCAATCAAAATTTAAGAATACAATAGCACTAATCACACAAGGTGCTTTGACTGAGGTACTTTTCCTCATAAAAAGTTGGTGGTTTTTTTTTTAACTGGTGCATAAAAGTAATACACTTACAATTAGATACACTATTTGTAATTTTGTTATTAAAAACCCTCAGCAGTCTTATTGTTAATAAATGCCTCCGAGTCTGTAGGCTGATTTGTACCCGAGAAGACCAAAGTCCCTACATATTTTAATAAGGTTGATGAAATTTTATTCAGATTCTCACACTTTCCGACATGTGGTGGAACAGCACACTCTTCTGTTTGAGAGGAGTTACTCAAACGAAGGAAATAGTTAATTGCTAACCAAAACTACTACTTCTGGCCTCGCTGCACATTTTCCACATTTCTCCCAACGCTGTCTGTACTACAGCCGTCTGCATTGAAGATGTGCCCTTTGTCATCCTGTCTTTAATTTTTGATACCAATTCCCTCTCATCACACACCGACGCTCTCCTCATACGGCACACATTACATACACAGTACATACATTGTGCAGGCACATCGCACGGATTGTCTCGAAAGTCATTTTTAAAACTAATTTGTCCAGACTGAAGCAGAAACCGAGCTGCGCAGTTAATAAGTGGAAGAGCGACCGAGAGTAATTACGTCTCTACTAAAAGAAAGAGCCCAAGATTAAAATACCTATAAGTAAATAGTGGAGCTGGGATGCCATTATGCAAACTCTGCTCCGAGGGAGGGATGTCTCCCACACTGAGGAGCAATAGGACTGTCATTTTTTCCCCCTGCAATATCAGGTTTCCTACTCTACAGTTCTGGTACTGTGCATCATGGCTAACATCTCTAGTGTGCTATTAATATCAATGAAGAAACGATTCAATTTCCTCATAAGAAAAACCTTCCTATTACAGCGCAGACATTCTAGTGAGGACCCTTGCGAAGGAAACAATAAAGACCAGAAGGTTGGGGTTTCCCCCCCCCTTCCTCCTCTTTTTTTTGCTGCTGCTTTTGCAGTTCTACGTTGCACACTGTTTGAAAGCTTTTAGCTAACAATGGAAGCATTATCTTCAGGATAGTTACAAAACAGGATTTGTTAGTACAAAGAATAATAACACCGAACTCATTCCCCCCCCAAATACCTACCTATTGCAATACGACATTCAGTACTTTATTCAGAAGTATATTCCAGAAAACACCTGTATTCTTTATCTAATTCCCTGCAACAAACTCCCTAAGCAGATCAGGTTTGCTTAAGGAGGTTTGGACAATTAAAAACCAACCAAAAACCAAACATTTTTAGCATTTATAAAATGGAAAAGAAATAAAAGTATCTTATTCCACCCGAGTGCAAACTTACCCATTAATGAAGGAGAAAAATGCTTAGAGCTGTGCAGTAATTCCCAACCAACTGCAGAAAGTTGAGAGTTTGGAAACACTAAAGCACTTTTGCCTATCCAGCCTTTCTGTGCTTCAACACTGGCTGCAGTGTAAGGAAGGACTGAAGGTATGTGGTCTAAACACAACAAAAGCCACTGCCTTACTCTAGATTAAATATGCAGGAAGAGGCCCCTTTGCATAAACACAAACACTCAGCAAATGAGTAACTGGCTCAAATCAGACGCCTGCTGTGCATTCTACCTGTCCTGATCTCTGACAAGCTACACAGCTTGTTTAAGGGGATTGGAGCTACAAAATCAAATCACAGCGCTAAACGCTTTGCTCGTGTAATAGTAAATAACAACAGCACCAACAACTCCACGCCAAACGTTCATTTCTAATCTAAGCACTGCTCTGGCAAAGAGCTGAATCGTGTGCTGTGCCCGCTTTGGCTCAGCCACCCAGCTCGCCAGACCAGAAGAAACACAACCAAACACCACCTGTAAAATTCATTTGCATTAACTGTACCAAAATCCAGTACATTCCTGGCCTGGTCTTTTCTTAACGAGGATTTAAAATGAATACAGAGACTTTTGGTTGAGTTGACAGGTTAAATCTGAATTTGCTTGTATTGTCCCTGTTTTGTTTACTATTTAAAAGACATTCCACACAGAGACCTATTTTAGCTGTTATGAATCACTGCATAATGCACACCTAATTACTCGTTTATTTGGGGAAAAGGAAGACATTTCTGAAGTGTCCTTTAAAGACATTATTTTCAAAGTATTGCTCTCATAAAATGACACCTCCAAACGATATTTACTTCAAAAAGCAACTAAATAACAGTCTGTAATGACCACCAAGCACCTCTAAGCATGTATTATTATAATCGAATATACATAATTATATACTGTGATTTACTTTTGCTTCTACAGAAATAAATTATTTTTCAGTTACCTTTATCCTTCCATTCCAGAAATAGAAGGAAGCAGCACAATTTTAAAGCAATTGGAATTCATCAGTGTCCCTTCCTAAGTTAAGGAGTCAAATCACATTGACCTCTTAGAAATTCTAAGTCCTAGCTACATGTTGGTTTTAGTAATTTAATTATTTTTAATAACTTGCAGTATTAAATGATTGCCATTGAAACACAAATAAGATTATACTCCTCTGCCTTACTCTCCTGTGCTCCAGACTACAGTGTAATATGGATGACACGACTGCGCCCAGCACCAAAATTTCATTCGGAAAAAGCACTTACACACGGGCAGACACAAGAAGATTTGGGCTTTAAAAGATGCAACATGCATTTACTGGATCCTCAAGTGTGTGCCGCAGATTATTTCAAAGGACGCTGTATATAACTCACAGTTTTAATGTCGAACAAGCATGTTCAGTTCCACTGAGCATTTGTAGAGAATAGAGGGAGTTTTCACTTTTCCTTGGATAAACTCACCACGTTAAAACACAATAAAATTGCTAACAAGAGCTAGTCAAGCCTAACAGGATAAAAATCCTCCATGAAAGAATCCTGCAAGAAAATTTAGAGCCCCTGTATCGTTCACTATTTTTGCACTGAAATGACCTTCCAAATAAGGTGTCAGATAATACAGTTCACATAGATGATAGTGATCTAACCTTGATGCAAATAAACCATAGAATAAAATTTAATCAGTATATCACTGTGTAAAAGCCTTTGTCCATCCCAATGGAGCTTCTAATGACTGTTTTGGCACTTCTGGCTAGTAGTTATGCCTCCCTGATCATATATATCTCATACTGGTTGAGCAAGCTAATGGAACTGCCGTTAGTGGAATCCAATATTAATACCTTGCATCGTGCAAAAAACTGTATGCAACCGATTATATTATACAATTACAGGTAGTATCTAATTCCATAGGTATTAGATACTGGGCTCAAAATTAATATTTTAATAGAGAAAGAGAAATAAGTTCTACCTTTCAGGTAAGGTATCTATGAACTCTGGATCTGCCAGCCTTCCTGCTGCAAGCCTACTCTATACACACACAGAACAGACATAGGACCCTGACAAAAACTGGCAGGCAAGCCTTACATGCTGAATGACACATACTGATGCACAGAGTCAAAGATGTCATCTTCATGCAAGCTCCACTAGTTACGAGCTTGAGAGAAAAATGAAACAAAAAAACCCCAAAATAAAACAAAAAGGGGGGAGGAGGTGGAAGCAGGGCACAGAGGGAGTGAGAGTGGAGTGAGACCTCCAGAAAATAAACAGGGTGTACAGTTTCAAAGGCTACAGACACAGACATTTCATTGTTCAAGCCAATTATCAGTGGAAAATAATAACAACAGATGGATTCAGAGTCACTGACTTTTCATATGCACTTCATCTCTGCACAACAGATGATGAAATGCGAGAGCTATCTCGGAAAGGCAAAACATCTTTCAGTAAAAGAACTCTATACTCCAGATGGGGACCTTCTAAGGCAGCTGATTATCTTCTTATAATGTTGTAAGATAGACTTACTAAAACATTTCAAGAACTGATCAGATACGATGAGTACAATGGCATCATTATGAGGAGTAAGATGCTTCAGCCTCAGACTTGTGACTAAACTAGTCAGAGATTTCAATAGGGTTAGAGCTGCCCATTCCCCCTTCTTCACATCAAGTACTGGTACCAAAAAAAAAACGGACTCAAAGCAGGTGCTCACAGCCCAGACAAAACATCAGTGTTGGCTTTACTTGAGAGGGGATGCAGGCATGGGTTGACCAAGTCAGCGGTTGCATTAACTGGTCCCAAATAAAAGTCCTCCCACTGCAAGCAAGGCAAGCCCACTCACCTTCTGCAAGCACGCTGTTTCACACGAGGATAAAGACAGAGGACAAAACATATTTAAAAGCACAACTGTTTCCACTAGAATTGCTAGATGTTGAGAGACTTTGTCATCTAGGACCTACGGCAATGTAAATTAGGAGTAACCTCAGCTGAGTCAATGAAGTTACAGCCACGAAAAATGGTGCGAGGCACAAATAATACAAAATTCTTTCTTACGAAGCCTTTACAGAACCTCATCTTTTTATGGGAAAGAAAAATTTGCTTTCAAAGGGAAATAACAAATACGTGTAATTTTGGGTGGTTCCAGTGATAAGCAGTTCCAACAAATGTCACAAATACCCAGTGAAGAACCACCTACCTAGCATAACCTTCTCCCACTCAACCTAAATACCACGAACTATGTGTTTTTGATCACATGAATCAGGTATACCACAATTTCAAAGCTTAAAAAAGTAGTGGAAAAATTAGCTCATTAATCTTTAAGACAACATTTCTTTAATGGAAGAATACTATATAAGTAGCGCATTAAAACAAACTAGTTGGCATTTCCACAGCTTCTCCAAAACACTGCAAGGAAAATTTTTAAAATGACACACCACATACCAAGGGGTAGCAATACTCAACACACACACACTGAACTTGCACCTACTGCTAGTTTATTTCACAAGTTACAAAATAGTTCATAACTAGAGGGCTGTTGCCTTCACGAACACGAAGGGAAGAGATGAGTTTGTGGGCACAAAGCACAGCATTTCCCCTCTTCATGAAGTACTTTGTCAAAAGTAAATTCACAGGGGAACATACGAGCAAAGAGTAAATTTTGCCCAGGGCAAAATTCTGCAACTGCTTTAAGAAGCAAACAAGAACACAAAAGATGTGTAATACAACCATCTGGCTCTACTCAAGCTATATCAATAATCCCCAAAATTTATCCCCACCCCCTTAATCAACCCACACTGATGCCACAAAACCAAATGGCATCACTTATGCTTCCTGCCCATCACATTTTGAAATGATATTTAATATGCATACAGTACATATTTGCATGTTAATCAATTTATTTAAGAAAAAAATGTTTTTTCTTCTTGAGCTATTAGCTCTGCTTTTTCTACTTATTCACACTGGGATCTCTAAAACCACCAAGAAAGTCCTTGTGGTAAAGATATTCTCATATCGACACACTGTCTCAGGTATCAGGATAACGTACCGGTCAAAATTTCAATCTCTTCTTCTCTCTAGTTTTGTGTCACCAATGTGAAAATAGCAGAAGATGAATAATAACGTGCCAGCAAAATTAGCTGTTCAAGAAACATGGGTAAGCAATCCGTTTTGAACTTGAGGTTGGATGCATTTCTAAGCATCGCCCTATTTGAGATGCAGGGAAGGAATTACAGAGGGGAAGAAGGATATCCTACATGTCTTTTCTACCTAGGGTTTCAAATATTTGCACCAATTATTTCAGGCTGCCCTCCAGCCAGGAGCCAGACTGCTTGTGAAGGAGGAGAACATGAAGCTCCTGGCCATGGACGGAGGATAAGCTTCCAATGTGTGTTGACTACACAGTCACTCTCCCTCCCCACCCCAAGCACATGATGGAAGACCACCCTGGGATGGACAGGCAGCCAGAGAGCCGTGCAAAGTGACCGAAAGGGTGGCCCCACCATTGTTTGGGGTTGGCTTTAGTTCCTGAGGGAAAATCACCCGTGTAACCATCGTGATTCATACCGCGAGCGCGCAACGTGAAACTGGTACCAAAAACAACACTTCAAAGACGGTCTCTCTCTGGCGCTTTGGCGACCGACGGCCGTGGCCCCGGGCGCTGACTCAGAGCTCTTATTCTTAATCGACTTTTCTGCAACAACATACCCCGGCTCAAACCCTGCCTCTCCCCGTGGCCGTGTCTGGCTGGCTGCACCCTCGCCATGCCTGGGAGCTGCCCGGGGTGATGCACGCCGTGGCGTGGATGGTGCCCCACGGCTGGCAGCACTTTTTGCCCCGCTCTAACACAAATATATGGCTGTTACACAGGGAAGGAGAAATATAAGCCCTGAGCACTCATGGTATAGGTGGAAATGTTTTGCAACTATTTTCTTTGGAAATAAGCACACGTATAGCGGTTATGTCTGCTCCTACATCCAGACTACCAACCTGAGATCACAAACACTTTGTTAATTTTTTTTTTTAATCCATTTTTGGATTGCTTCTGCTGTTTCTATGGCTTGACTTGTACGGCCTCTTTGTAAGAATTGAAAACAGTCTCCCAGAAACACAGGAATGGGCGAATGGTTTGGAGAGCTAATCCACACCTGGGCTACGTAAAAGTGGGCTCATATTTTCCAAACAGAAACACAACCCCTTTTATATATGAACCAGATTTGGATCCAAATGCTAAGCCCTTCACCACATCCTACGTGAGGCTCTGCAACGGTCAAGGGGAGCGGTGGTGGGTGGTGGCTGTCCGTGTTTCTGTGGGAACAGCAGGTCCATCCTGACGGCAAGCAACGGATGAAGAGTCATGACCCTGAATGCAAAAGGCAGACCTGTCCCCAGTTACACCATGGTTAATGCAGGGTAATCCCCATCCCGCACACGCCTCTTACAGAAGAATCTGGCCCTGTCTCCTCACTCTTGTTAGAAAAATGAAGACTGTGACAGAAAATAGCAGAGAACTACATCTTGTCGATGCCAAAATACAATAATAACATGTTCAAAGATTTAATTTAGAAGACTACAAAGTCTAGCTCATACATCATAACACCTTGAAATAACACTTTAAGGTCAAATCCTGTGCATTTTTGGAAACCACCAAAACATAATGAAGTTTTACTTAAACACAGCATTTACATTTATAACGCATTTCAGACTCTTCAAGTAAGCTAGACCACATGCTAGGAAAATGTACTTCCCACAACATACAAATTAAGCCATATACAGCCTTCCCTCTGCAGGCTGAACAGCCACCAGCACAAATGGAAGTCCTGTGTACAGATCAAAGTCAGCATGTGGACCTCAGAAGATGATTTTTTAATCTTTCTTTTTAATGGGCCAAATATTAAATCCCACTAGTAGTTTATTTTTGTTCCCTTCCTTACCTCTTTTCTACCTCTCCCACCTACTTCACAACGGAACATTTTTAAACCACTAGAAATCTTTGTGGCAAAGATGATGTCATACTGACACAAGATCAGGTGTGAGGTATGGGATGAATAAATACTTATCCGCAACTACATTTGATTTTCAATGGCTGGGCATCAAGAGACAAAGAAGTTCTTATGCAGACATATTAACTGAGGATTTAATTTTAAATGATCTGTATTTAAAAGAGCAGAAACAACGCACAGCGCAACCTAGTAGAAAAAGAGAAAAAAACCCACAAAAACCAAAACCCCTTGCACCTTCCTTCTTGTTTTGGGGAAAGCAATGTTCAGCTCTAAAACTTACTGCTCACCAAAGTAATAAGCATATGATGCTTGATTACTTCATCTCTTAAGTCACTAATACCATGCAGGATAATTGTACTTTATGCACTGGTAATAAAAACTCTCCCTATGAAAATAAATATGCAATAAATAGCAATCACACAGGAACCAATTTTGCACTTTTTCAAAAGTAGCCATTTCCTTTGGCACTGTGTGGTAATGTGTAGTAGAGAATGCAGTACATGCTTTAACCCAAGAAAAATTAGACTTGAAAATTAATACACAGTGAAAGACAAATTTAAAGCAGCCTTCTTGTGTTCTGACATAAGAATATAAAAATGACACGAGCAACTAAAGATTAGTTTACATACTTTTCAATCACAGCTGCCGCTCAGTAACCACAATACCTTTAAAATGACATCTACCGAAACAGATACAGTTTGGCTGCGACAGCGGCGAGATACGGTTAATGTGAAATTTAAAGGGCATTTTTTATTTACACACATCGTACAGCGCGGAGCCCCAGCACAATTACAATGGAAAGATTTTTAGCGTGATTAATTTAGAAATAATCTAGTGATAAATAGAGTGCATTGCAAGTGATTCTGCCGAGCGCATTTTTATCACCAGCCTTAGATGTCAAAACACAGTTTCAGGGACAGAGAAAGAACGAGTCACATCTTCTTGGTTAATATTTAATTGGGTGCTAAAGATTCCTCTTAAGGACCTCTGAACCATCACTGACAGCCCCACAAGATGTCCCTATCTGTGAAACAGATACCAACCCTTTCTGTATAAACTAAAATAACATTAAATTTAATCAAACCATTCAATTAATAAATCACTTCAGTGGACACTGCAGCCCAAGTCCTTTTTAATTACATAATTTTGAAAATATTTGCACACTGCAACCACTAAGATTGGCTCTGAGGTTTCATAATACACACTTATCACTTGAGTTGGAGAACAAATTTATTTAATAAATGCAGACCTAAGTGCAATAATGCCACTCCACTCAAACTGCAAAATCACTTAGCATATCCTGCGAGAAAAAGCAAATAAACTTTTTCCCTGTTTAAATGCATGTCACCACTACTGCTGACTCTGGCAGAAGCCTCCTCCTTTCTGCCTGCGTTTGTGCACACAGTTGGTTGCCTGAGCCTGGAAAAGGGGTGGGAGAGCCAGGGTCCCCCTCCCACGGGGGACCCTGCACACTGAATTCCTGGCCTCCCTCTCCTTGCCCTCTGTCTCCATCCCTCCCTCCAAGCTGTTTCCCCTTTCTTCTTCACTGTCATGCTCTTCTGCTTTGTTCTCTGCTTCTTGTTGGGTCTCCCCAGCCTCCATCGACGCGACCCAGCTCTTCCCATTCCCAGCTCGAGCTCCTGCCCCGAGTTTCCCCTATCTGCTCTCTCTCTCCCTGCTGTTTAAGATCACTGTGGTGAAAAAAACCAGTTGGGGAGGGGAAAAAAAAACAAACAGGACGGAGGGAAAAGGCTGGGGAGGTGAGCAAGGGAAAGAAAACAGTTTAGTAAGGCCAAGCAGAACTACACAATTTCCAACAACAGCAAGAGACGCTCCTGAACACCACGATGAAAAATAAAAGCCACAGACCAAGTGTATTTTTTGAAGTGCGGATCAGGTTCTGGGATGGGTGCAACGCATGTATCCGTAGGACAGAGGAAATCCGTGTTACTGCCATATATAACCGGCTGTGACAGCACAGGAGAGGTTGAAATCGGTATGGACCAAGCGGTGGCCTTACACGAAGGGGAAAAAAGCAAAGCTAAGGTTTGTCACAGCTTAGAGGCACAACTGTGTGCTCTCATACAGACTTTGGATTCATTCATACAGAGCACAGTTTTCGGGTCCTGTGGCTCCAGCATGATTTTTGGACGAAAGCTGAGCCTCAAAAATAAATAAGTCTATATTTGGCCTGCCCTGGATTCGAGAAGTTCTTAATAGTGCTTTGCACAGAAACAATCTGAATTAATACCGGTTAGGTTTTCGATATTATAATATTCGTTACCAAGCCAATGGATGCACCTCTAAAATTCACTGCCCTGACAAATAGCAGAGCTCTTGAAAGTCTGCTTGTATTAGTTTTATGGATCTATTCTACTGCTTAAATCAGGTCTCATTAAAATTACCATCCACACAAGTTCTCCCACTGGGAAATCTACATGCCAGAGCTACTCCAGTTCCGCAGGCGGTGCTCGGAGGGGGTTGCATATTGCAAAATAGCTGCGGACACGGCGGGGGGGAGGACGGGGAGAAGAACAAGAGGACTTCAGGACAGCAAACAAGTTAGTCCTTAGCCTCCTCTGATTTTCATCAGTGCAACTTTTGCTCTGGTGGTGCAAATGCATCTGTGAAAAGAAATGTTACTGCTAGAAATTAAACTGGGGAGGTGGTGTAAAAAAATGTCCCTCAGAAAGCCAAATCCGGTCTCAAACATCCATTTTAGTGTTGGAATGGCAGGCTAAATATGCAAACACTGCACCTGACAACTTACACTAAAGCATATGATCTGCACACTGCCCCTCCAGTTTAATTTTTAATAGTAACAGTACTTAAATCTCAGCATTAATGTATTAATGTTCAGATGAATACAATTAAAGGCATTTCTATTTTCTCCAGTGCTAACGACCTGGAAGATCTCTCCACCCTTCATATTTGCAGGGATTATTACAAATATATTCTGTAGCCGTTGTTTTGGCAAAGAAGCAAAAACCTTTGCCTTTTAAATATAAAGTAACAGGAATAATGAATAATATATCTTCTGATTTTTGTTCTGCCATGATATATATATAATGATATATAAAATGTTCATTTATTATTATCACACATCCTAGGAAGCAGACATGCAAAATTACTTTTTTTTTTGTCTTATAAGGGTCATTTATCACACAGAACGTCCTCCAAATAGGTAGTCCTAAAATCTCAATTTACAAAGACATTTTTTAAAGCTGAATTCTTCAAACAGGGCTACTCTCCTGATGGTTGAAATAAAAACTTTATGATATTGAAATAGCTGGATTTAAGGAGGGAGAAATGCTCTGCATTTTCTTTTAGAAGTTCTTGCCCCAACACATTAATGTCTGCCTATTATTTGTACCTAAATCCTGCCACATTTATTAGTTATGAAAGCACTGCATGACCCTCTTTAGGCCAAGTTCAGAAAAGAAAAGCATTTACTAAAACGACATTAATTTTTATCATAGCATCTGTGATAGTTGGGTGGGTAAAGGAAACTCCATAAAATACGAAGTCTGTATATATAAACTATCAGTCAGATTTTAACACTTATGCAGAATAATGCAAAGCTTTATTTCTTTTTGATGTTAGCAGGCTTTTTTTTTTTTTTTGCATTACACTTTTCAATATGTAAAATGACAAAATGCAAAAACAAAAACACAAAAATGTGCTTGTTAGGGCTGGCCTAGTTTTTTGAAACACGCACAAAAATAAATCCCACTCATAAGATCTTATTTTAATATGTAATAGAAGAATCTGGCAAACATTAGCCAGGATAAGTCTAGCCAGCGAACACAGACTAACATACTAGTCTGCTGCTGCGAAGCAGAACAGAAATTTGATCTTATTCTTCCAACAAACAAGAGCAACATCTTCCACCTGAAGCGCACTGAAAGAATATGGCACAAGCATCTTCATGAGGCCATGGCTGCTATCATTGCCTAATCATCTCGTTTGCCATCAGTTTGCAAACAAAGCCCCCTCAGTTGCCCCATCTCCAATCTCTTCTTTGCCAAAAGACAGGGATGGTAAAAATAAGTCAAGAGTAAACACATGCCTTTTACCCAAAGCTCCATCCAAGCTCACTCCTGCACTGGCCGCTGTGACCTCGGTAAGCAAGATCCGGCAAAAACAAAGTAGCAGCACAGTGCTCTTATGACCAATTTTCCTTGTGTCCAAAATCTACTCCAAGCTGTGTAGCTTTGAAGGAGCACCCAGAGAAAGAGTCAGACATAAAAACATCTCCAGGGAAATGGAAAAAAAATCCCCAAAAGTCAATCAAGCAAAAAAAGGGAACAGGGGAGGTGGAGTCAGCACGGCAAAGGCTCTGATGAGGAGGGAGGTAGAGGGGGAGGACAACTACAAAGCGCTTAATTATAAACCCAAAAAATGTTAGAAAACCAATCTCACGCTAACAATTTGCGTATTTTGGGATTACCTATAGATGAGGAAGGTTCAGCTTAATCAGCTATCTGTTCAAATGGATCCCCAATGTGCCAGAGCTGAACTCAATGGACAATCCTATTAGAGTGGAAAGAGCACGTGAAACGCCCTTGAAAAACGTGGCTAATGCCACAAACACTGAGGAAACAACCATTAATAAATTCTTACATTTTCAGGCTTAGGAGGCAAAGGGCAAATGTTGAAAGAAGCAGAAGATGGGAAGGGCAAAGCTACGCTTTATAAAAAGTCCGTTTCATGTGTCACATATTTGCAAGGAAGGTCTCACTCCTCAGACTAAAATCATAATTTTTAACCCATTAAAATTAGCCTCCCAAGAGGGAAACCACTACATCTCTTCTTTAAGCCACCTAAGCTTAAGATGTCTCTCCCTCTTCCAGGATAGGAGAACAATAGAAGAGAAATCTCTTAGAAGAGAATAGAAGAGAATTAGAGAGAATAGAGAACCTCTATAAAAAAAACATTGCAAAAAGTCTCTATTAAAAAGCCCTTGCAAAATTTATTAATTCAGGTATCAAAGGCACTCTGCAAAACTCCTGTTTGGACTCGCTTTTTTTAATCAACACTATCCCACAGAACAAATGCTGCTCCAATGTATGACCACAGCACACTGGAGATATACTCAGCCTCTCTCTATCCAGTATTTACCCAGGAAACATACCATGGATCACTCTGTGTAGAGAAAGTCCCTGGCAGAAATAATCTGGCAAGCGAGAGGTCCCGCAGACTAGGTTACACACTGAGATAGGTATGAGCTTGAGAATCGCTGGAAGACCAAACCTCATCTTGCTGCCCTTTAGCCACAGCCTGCGCCAGGTGCTGTCAGGAGAAGGTCCATGAGACCCAAGGAGCTCAACCATAAACAGCCACCCAGACTTCAAAGGCCCACCACCAATACTGTGGGGCCCAATCCTACCATCACCTTATCCATCCTTACCACTTCAACCACACTTATCCACGATGGCTCTGGAGCATCCTCGCCACACCCCAAGGCTCAGCTTGGCTTTAGCGGACACCCCAGAGACCAGCTCCTTCCTACCTGGGCTCGATCCAAGTGCTCACGCAGCGTGCTCTTACATTTTATTCTCTCTTTCTCCCTGAAGCTTTGGCAACTGAAATCTATTATGATGTCAAAAGGTAGCTGACAACATAAAATGTATCCCGCTGAGTTGATGCCACACGCTGCTAAATTTACAACAACATAAGTATCATAAAAATTATAAGAACTGCAAATTAACCACTGATTTTTTTAGTTCAGTGACATAAATAACAGTAAAGATCTGGAAAACTTCCAAACATCTTTACAACTGCTTAATTTGTCAAAATCTATCAAGTGTATTTCAACCACAAACCTGTCCTCTGCAGTGCATTCGTTTTCATGTACTTATGCTGGCATCAAATGCAATAAAAATAAAGCTTATATGATTACTGTACTCTTATGCACCTTCCCAGAAAAGCATTTACTTCTGTTTTTCTTCCTCAGTACTATTTTGTTGATACTAACAGTCGGCAATGTTTTAAAAACATTCACACTAAAATAGGAAAAAAATCACTACTGCTTTCCATCCCTCCCAGCTTTGCCCAGGACACTCAGGAAGGCACATCACTTTGTTTGCCAGTTTGACCGGTTTTCCACTCACGTGCTGCGTGTACCTCACGACGCTTGCGTCAGCAAACTCTTTTATTTACTCCTTTATTTGTACACCAAGCTCTATGATCACAAATCCACTTTTCTAGCAGCTGCAAGACAGCAGGCAAAGATTAACAAAAATAATAAATTTTATAGGCTCTATTGCTTTTCCTGGGGGGAGAGCTCATTTTTATATAGCTATTTATTTCATCTGGTTAAATATCAGTTATTGTCTTTTCTAAGACACAGATTTACTAAAGACAGTATATTTCTTTCACAACTGCTGCAAGATAAACTGAATTTTAAGCTCAAATGTACTGAACTGACAGTGCAAAAAGCTAGGGTCTTTCTGAAAAATAATAAAAATGTGTTTGCATTATTTGACCGCTCAGGGGCTGCAAAAATTTCTAAGCCCCCGATGCTCAGCCTGCTAAGAGCGCTTTGCCATCGCACCAACACAATGGCAGAGGGCTTGCTAGCACCAGTCCCAGCACAAACACAGGCAACACGGTTTTGCTTTTGCAGAAAAAAATGGCCAGGATCTTTTTGTTATATTTGTTACCCTACCCATGTGTTCACACCAAGAAAATTCATACATGACTTTAACTAATGTGAGGCAATCATTATATGCAAAATAAGAACAAAAAAACCCCCAAAACCAGGTAGACAATGAGAGCCAACAGAACTTTTCTGTCCTCTTTTTTTCCTGTAAAAAAAGGATAAGGATTTCTTCCTTCAAGCTGACTTTGTTTTCCTCAGGAGCCATTTTGTGCTTTTCCTATACTTAAAATATGGATTATAGGAACAAATTAAGCTTTCTTAAATAGTAAAAATTAATAAATCCCTCCCACTAACAATATTAAAGTGCATCTCGTGAGTGAAAGAACAGATTAAAAAATGGTGGTAGCATACTCGCTGCAGCTCCACAGGTGGAAATTCTCATTGCAGAGGCCAGCAAGGTTGGGTTCGTGGACAAAGATGATGCAAACAAACTATGCGTGTGCTCACTGCCCACTCGGCAAAGCTTCAGTTGCTCTCAAGAGCTGACAGCTGATGTGCGCATCAACTGGTCCCCATCATTGCAACCAGCCAAGGTTTGGTGGCTCTATCCCTGTGAACCACGAGAGCGACGTGGCTCTGTCCCATGGGCTGGCAGGCAGGGCGCTACAGTGCGTTTTCTGAAGTAGGGCAACGCGTGCTGTGATGATTTCACTGATTTCAAGACCAAATCTCAACCACATTGGCTGGCCATATGGAAGCAGAAAAGGAAGTTAAATGTCAGGGTTTGACACCATAAGTGAAACTGAACCCCGCACCCAAATACAATAAATATTTTCATACTGTAGAAGTAAAATAGAATTGCATATTGTTTACCCTAAAAAACAGGACTTATGCTTAAAATACAGCAAAACAAGCCAGAACATAGCACAAGTCTAAAAATTAAGCATCCATATATACAAAGAATTTTAAAATTAATTTTCTCACTGTGTTGTTTGCAAGAGCAATACACTTAATGGTCACAAACTGTTTGTTCAGTGACACCCAGAGGTACTCTGCAAGTGCTATGGAATGGTGTAAGTAATTAAAGGTTCTTTGATTAAATCTAACATAATTGCACATAACTGGAAAAAAAAAAAAAAAAAAATCACAGTAAGTTGGTTTCACATATTGCATTGCATAAATCAGAAGCGATTCCCACAAAATCTATTCTTTCCAGACTATTTTATCTAAGCAACATATAGCTGTTACAACAATTTTTGAGTGATTTTGATTCTCGTTGTGGTATAATGAGTAATGAAGAAAGCACGTTTTTTATTCTGGTTCGTACTGATGAGATGTGTTTCTCCTTTGACTAAACCCTCGGTGACTCAGTTCTGCCGCTTCACAACAATGAGTTCCCATGTTTCCCTCTGCACAGAAAAAAAGTTTTCAGCTATCCTGTTCCTAGCTGGAAACGAAGGGAAGACCTGCAGATCTCCTATAATTTGTGCAGCTCATTGCAAAGCAAGACCATACACCAAGGCGTCACACTCCCTTGGAGGACTCCCAGAGCCAGCAAACAGACACCAGCACCACAAAACACTGTCTGGAGAGATGAGATCCCCAAAAGTGATTCCTCCATGGGGAAAAGGAGAGCTTCAACGTGAGCTCGAGCAGTATGTCTCATTAGATGCAGGAGACGATGGGCTTGGCCATGGGCACTTCCCTCAGAACTCAAAAAAGCTTAGCAACAGGCTTCTGCAGCCATCCTTCTCCGAGTTCCGAGGAAGGGCGACCACAAAAACTGCTTTTTGCTTTGAAAATAGAACAGGCCTTTTTCTGTGTTCTGCACCAGATTTTCACACTGAAGTTTCTCTTTCCAGTAACATTTGATGCGAAGGCTTTGTGCTACATGGGGCCTAATATTTTCAGGCCTGGAGACTTAATTACATTCTACTCTAATTGGCACATGGTACTAAAGTATAAATATTAATAACATTAACAAAAAAACCCCTCTGATTGAGATGGCAAGCTGAAGACCAAATCAATAAATCAGCAGTAATCTTTTTTCTTAATCACAGCAGCTTCTCCACCCTTTTTATTGATCTTTTTCCCTTTTTTGCTTTATTTCACCATAATCTCCTGAATCTTGATTGAATTAGTTCAAAACAATTGCACACCTAGCCAGGATAAGCCATGCTTTAGTTTTAAAACCCTTCTTGTGGTAGCAGCTGTGCAGTGAGTTGTATAATGTTGTCGAGACCAACCTTTTATTTCTCAGCTTCTCCTTTCTCCCAGTGCTCGTCTCTGAATCCACAAACTGAACAATCTGGTGGACTGGTGAGCAGTCAAAATTTGCTCTGTCTAGCAGAGAGGTAACTGTGCTAGATCTGACCCCTTCAGCCACGATGATTTATTCATGCATAGGTTGAAAGGAACTTTCATTTAACTGTCCTATTGTAAGCTGAAAGCCAGTACAAAACCCAAACCATGTATCTTCTTTAGGCATATCCGTTAATCAAATATTTTACTCCAATGTTCTTTACAGCATCACTACGGTACTTGCATGTGTTCACCCCAGGTATAAATCTTCAGCATATCCTACCTGCCTCTGCAGCAGCTTTCCTGGAAATGGCTTTATTGTGTTCTAGTAAACTTCATTCGTGTTATTTATTCTCCTTTAAAAGAGAAGTTACACTTCACTGTATTTGTTCCTAGCAAAGACAAGTTTCTGCCTATCAAAAGACAAGTTTACTGCAAGGACTCTCGTAATAATAGTGATAATGGGTAGAAATTACACATTTTATAAAGGCGAAGACAAAGCACTTCATGTTTTATAATAGTTGTGCTGATATCATAGTTTCATCAAACTGTGCTTTCATACAAAATTACAGCCTTCCCTCCTCAGTGACCCAACCTGCAACTCTTTAGGATAGATATAATGGGGCATACTGTCAAGTACAAATCAAGAGGTGCACTGGCTTCAATAGAGATTTTTAAACTGGCTTCCAAAGACTTGTAAAGTGACGATACGATCCCACATTTTCTGTAAAGGGCTGAAATATGCTATTGAAAGAAAACAAATCAGACTAGAAGAATCAGCAAATAAAACTTTTAAAACTGGCAAAAATTAAAAGAGTTTTCAGGTTGTCAGCTGAAAAGGATCTCACATTTTAATAAACAGACAGTAATCACAAGTATTACTGAACAAAGAAAAAGGAAACCAAAACACGCCAAGAAAGATAATCAAGTAAGAAAAGTACTTATGGGATGCCAGTCCAACTGATTATAGATCTTCAGAAAGCAGAATATCCCACTGAGAGCCGTTAATCCTTATCTGGATCCTTACAGACCCACACCCCTGCCAACATTAGATCTGGGGATCGAGAAGAGCCTATCTTTCTTCCTTACTTCTGTCCCTTTCTTTTGTGTAAGGCCACTGCTGCAATTCATCACAGCCTCTTAAACGTACTCGACAGAACCCTCATTTGCTTACGTTAAAGCAAGAGGGAAGCTGTAACAAGTAATCTTTTTCCTTACTTTTTTTCCCACACAAAACTAAGTAAGGGAAGAGATCCCAGAGATCGAGTGGCTTTTCAGAAGCAGTAGGTCCCTAAACCGGGCGAGATATATAGATGATATGGCATGACTCATGAACATCATCTAGCAGGTAACGGCAAACAAACAGCAGCAGCTAGTTAATGATGATCTGCAATAATGTCGGGGAGACTTGTTACCACGTAAGTAACCTGACACACCGGGGATACAAATTGTCTCTGATTTGATAGCACCTACTGCAGAGAGGAACGTTATCAATGTGCTAGCTTGCTCAGATAAATGGAGTACTATTTCCCTGTGCTGCTGCTGTCACTTTCTCCGGTCCATCAGCCCCTTTCTTAAACCGATTGCTATTTTTATTACACTCCTTAAAATACGATGCAGGAGACTCCTTTTCCTGAAACACACTGGCTAGATGGATGACGCCTTTTAAATAATATTCTTTTCTCGCTGGCCTTGATCCTTGCAATGTTGTTGCTTACTTTGGAGGGGGAAACAAAATAAAAGTGGCAAGCCATATCTCTCCATTCCAAAGGGAGTGGTTTCCCAAGAAAAGCATAGTTTTGTACCCTTGCTATTTCCTTTCAGCACTGCAGAGAAGCAGGCAGCAGACCTGCTACTAACACTGACCCCAGCAGCTAGGAAACAACACCCATATATAAAGAAAATACCAGCTGCAGTTTGAGGGCAGCAGGTGGCAATTTGGAGGGATGATCTGGATTGTTAATGAGACTTATCTCCTCTAAATTCTGGATTTGGTAGGAGAAAAGGAAAATTATTGGAAAATAAGACATTTTAAAGTCTAAAATTAGGTGAGAAGCTATTGAAAAGGAAAATAACTTCCAGTTTTATTTTAAGGACTGGAACTGTGTTTCCTGCTGCCATTGCTGCAGTTTTGGAAAGGAAGTTGCCCGCAAGTAACGGATAAAATATAGAAAACCTTGTGGATTCAAAAATGTTCTCCCTATGCTTCTGTAAAAATAAAATCCAGAGGCTGGTAGAGCACACTGGTTTCACTGTAGAAGATGCAATGCCAAAGGCGGGAGGGGGGAAGCGCTCACTAGTACAATAGGTCATTGTACTCAGAGATCTACCACATATGTTACTCCAAGGGCTCTCACCCTTAAACTTGGAAAGTCTAAGACACTGGAGCCATGATACATAAAGTAAGACCCAAGTTCCAAATATTTGATTTAGCAAAGTAAATATGGTTGTTTTTATTGGGTGCAACAAGCATTTTTCACAGAGTGAAGAATTATAGTAAACATCTGCTAATCATATTCACAAAAGAGGTCATTGTGTCGAAATCCAAGGTCATATTAATAGCTACATTTAATTAATAAAATCCAACAGTAATATTACCCAAGTTTCCAACAACGTCTGCTTCCTGACACTCAAGGACTTATTCATTAATGGACCCCTTATATTGTTTTTTCTTGATATTGCTGCTAAACTCTTACAAAGCTTTTAGGCGATATGAGAGGCCTGACTTAGATGTAAACTGCATCATGTTATGCTATATGTCTCCAGAGTATTATACCATGTGGACGTAGTTTGTGAACATATGCGCTAACAAAAATACTGCAATACGCAATATTCCATGGAGGTGGTCTTGCACTTCCAGGTTTCCACATCTTCTCCCATGCAACAGGATAGGTAAGAGCATCACATTTGCTTCTGAACTAGGAGATAATGTTATTGGTGGAGTCATTTGTCATCTAGATGTTAGTTTGAGCTACACTTCCATTTTCATGAGAGCTTTTTAGCTTGAAAAGGAAGAAAGAGAAGTCCTTGCTTTTCAAGAAATGTTGGATTTCCTTTGTACTTCCAACCCACTCCCATTTAAGTCTGGAAGGGCAATTTCTCAATGTGTTTACAAGTTGCACGGCCCTGGTGAATTATTGCCCAAAGTGAACCAAAGGTTTTGATAGTTCTAGTTCATTTCGCCTGTTCAGAAACAGGCTGTTGAAACGTTGTTGATCTCAAACAGGAAAATGAATCTGGTTTTCGCTTACCCAGGTGTTAAACAGCACAGCTTCTTTCAAATCTCGGGAGGTGTCCTGGATGAAACTGATACAAACGAGAATTAATCAGATCTTAGATCTTCTAATGTTCGATTGTTTAAAGTTAAGGAAATGGAGATCTATTGAAAAGTAGCACACCCAAACTTTCTCATGTAACTGCAGTCACTGATGTTTATAGGTTTTTTTTTTTCCTCTGAAAGATAAATCTAGCTTGTTGCATGAAAAATCCTCGAATGCACTGATGTTTATTCACATAATTTCCATATCCTTTACACTTGAAGTTATTTTCTCTTTTCCACAATGTATGTGAAAACCATGACATTTTATATATTCTACACAAGTTCCTCACACCATACTGCACCATCTCCATGTTATTATATATATGGCAGTAATGCCACTTGCAAGTCATTACAAAACACTACACACTTCTATGCACCAGATGTCCTAGCTTTGGTAGGACCGAGTTATTTTCTGCCCAACAAGTCCTGAAGGCAAATATAGTTGTTCCTATATCTTTGTATACAGCCAGGCCATTTCACCTACTTGTGTCAAACTTCCACCCCAGTAGACATAGGTGCTTTGTCTTATATTATTTTTTGACAATTTGCTACTGAAAACAACCGTGGAAACCTATGTTATAGCCATACCACTGCCTAGTGACTCCTGGTATAAAGAAACTGGGACACAAGAGAAAGTCTTGATAACTTAGTTCTCAGATGGCCTTCCTATTTTTCTTGACTTCAGGACAAATCAGGTGGATTCTTTCAATGTCCCCTACCCTTAAACATACAACCTAAGTATCTCCCAGAAGTCTGGATTTGTTCATGCAAAATATAACCTTGCACAGGAGCAACAAAAGCAGAAAAAACACCCTATCCACAAGTTAGTGCATATTGTGGGCCTACAGCCCCCAAAAATCTCTTGTCAAAAGCAGACAGTAAGAAGCTGTTCAGCAAGTTCTGTGCAAACCTCCTCAGCACCTTCCCATTATCCTGGGGACACAAAGAAAAATGAACCAGAAGTATCTCGGGAGATGTCCTTGACAAGGGGAGCGGAGAGGAAGAGCAGCTGAAGGAGGAAAGAGCAGGGAGGGAAGAGAGGAGAGCTGAGAGCAAGATGTTATCTTTTACCTCTGCAACATGGAGAGAGTGGCACTGGGCAGGGCCAAGGAACTACAGGTTCTCTGGATCAAAGCCTGCCAGTTCAGTTCCACTCCTAAGAATGAACTTCTACCAAGTTCAGAATTCAAGTCACAAGAAGGACCACAGCAGCCTGGACTAAATTTAAGGTTAGATACCTCATAAAGAGAGCCTCTTGGTGGAACTGAAAGATAAAACAGCAGGCGAGTTAACACATAAATTCATAGTTTAGGGTAGTAAGTTGCAAGAGCATAAGTAAGTAGCGGGTAATAAATCTTCAGCTAAAGTAATTCATTAGCCATTTTGGCATCACACATGAAATGCATCACTTTGAACTAACGTGTTTCAGTGCACACTGCTATCATCTGCACTGACTGTGCTTTGTTGAGATGAAGGGCTTTTTAATCCAAATCAGAAAGTGATGCTTCTGCACTGATGCTCTAATGTAGGAGTTATAATTAACAGACTTACTGCCCTAAGGTCTCACGTGTGGCAAACAACAGAATAAAGGACCAAAGATGCTTCAAGAGAGTATCTAAATTTGTGTCTACAGTTTTGTGTGTTCACACCCACGCATTCACGTGTGTGACATTGGTGGGAAACATGATCTTATGGTTGAAGTAAATGCAGAGAAATCAGGAAACCTGAGGTCCACTTCTGCCCCTCTCTATACCTGGGCAAACTACACAGAACTTCATATTCAAAACTGGGAATAGTCAGAAGCCCACAGGAAAGTGCATGTAACAGTATGCCATACAGCTGACTTACTAAATTGCCATGCCCCTTACACAGCTGGCCCCTGACCTCTGTTCCAAACACTCTGCCTGCTGCAGAGATGGGGAAGGTAAGCTCTCGCTCCCAGCACCACTGCATGGCCCCATGTTTTCACCTGCAAAGCCAAACTGATTGGATAAAACCACATGGGACTACAGAACTCTGCTCCTCCACATTCACGTTGCACGCAAGGGCGGAGTGTCCTGCCCACAAACAAGCAGAACAAGGACAGATTGCCCTGGGGTATGTTAGCATGTAAAGAACAGACCAAAAAGCTAGAAGCCATTTTTACCAGGGTGCAAGACAGCCTTGAGCACATACTTCAGCTCCTCCCCAGCAGCCACGCTGCCTTTGCCAAACTCCCATTCCTTGGCCAGCAGCTGCTGGGGCAGCCGCGTATGAGGGACAGCACATCCAGCTCGAGGCAGCTGAGCCCACACAATTAACATTTCAACATTCGTACAATTGCTGCATCGCAAAACCTCAGCATTCATCATTTTGTCATACCAGTTAACCCAAAGTGAGTTAGCCTGAAATTTTTGGTACAGGCTCCCGTGCTGTTGGCTGCCCAAGTCCTGCATGCCCACTGAAGGATTATTCAGTTGAGACATTCAATTTAACATAGGGTTTGCTTCTTTGTAATCTCTGTACTCATTCAGTTGAGCCCATCAAAGGTCACACTAACTCTTCGGCTTGGTAAGTGTATCCCGGCATTAATATAGGTACAGTCACACTCAGGGTGTTTTTAAAACACATGAATTCACAAATCATGGGCAGCATGCTCCTGCCCATGGTTACAGAAGGACTATCCAAGGTTTCTCCAGCTGTTGGTTCATCCCTGACCTCCATTTTTTTCATGCCTGTGGTCAGACCAGAGGTAGTGCTAAAGGCAGCATGCAAGCTTGCCAGTAACTGAGGGTTCGCCACCAGCTCTTTGGAAAACGCATAAACCGTCAGCACCAGGAGCTGGGCAGGGGCTGCATGGCCACCTGGGATCCCACTCACTGCCCGGACACAGCACACTGCTTCCTAGTGGCACAAAACACCCACTTCTTGCCCACCTGCAGCCTCGCTGTCAACCCTATCCAAACACAGCTGGAGAGCACTGAGAAAGAGGGTTCAGGCCAGAACGTGCCCTTCTCTCACCCTACCTTTCAAATAGCAGCTGGGTCATGGCCAGCCCTGATCCTGACCTGCACGAGCTGTGTCAATATCAGTCTTCTGCACAAGGCTCTCCACCAGCCCACACCTACACCAGCGTTGAAGCCATCAAACCTGAAATACTACTGAATTTCCCTTAACCCTTCCCATGGATGCCCACACAGAAATACTTTCAAACATGTGGATTAGTTACCCACTACGTAACTTGCAGGCATGCCAGTCTGCAGTCTCAAACCTGGACAGAGCATCATTCCCCTCAAAGAAGCTTCTGCCACATTTGCTGCATCTTTATCTTCCCAAAACAGAGATAAAGCCCATCCAAGAACACCAAAAGGACAGCACAGAAAAATGTACAATGCACACTCTGAATGAGGTAGCCTTGTATAGGGACCCCAAACAGAGACCCTTCCAGGCCTAAGGAGTTTACTCCTTGTGCCAGTTTATATTTTCTATATAAATTCATAGAGCTGCCTTGAAAGGAACCACAGGTTTCTAATAAGCCAAACTTTCTTTGCGAATTAAGACTAAAATGCACAAATTTGCTGCTTAAGAATTAAATGTATGTATTTTTATTGCAGCATGAACAGGGTTTTTTATACGGTGAACAAGAGCTCATACAGCCAGGGAAGTGTTTATAAATATAACACTTGTACAATGTTAAGTGTTTTGCTTCAATAAAAACCAAACCTGATCATTCAGTATCAGAAATCACAGCACAAAATTTGTATGTTTTTCTCAGGACAGAAATTCTAACTCATTTTCCATGCTGTAACCTAAAGTTTCTGTTCCCTGCAAACAGGACACTGTTTTCTTGGGTTTTCTTTTTAAACAGCACAAAAAGAAAAAACAGTACAGGGTGTCACTGCAAACACATCAACATGTATCATAAAAATGAAAACAAATGTGATTAACTCAGCTTAGGTAAAGCGTCCAAGTTCCTTATCAGTACCTGGGACATATCTGGAAGGGAGCTTTCCCACCCCAAAAGGAAGTGCCAGGGGTGTTCCCAACTCCCAAGGGTAGGCAAGGTTGGGTGGTTTGTCCTGTTGTGATTTAAATACGATGTGATCCTTATTCAGTGCTATAAAAGCTGCTCTGAGCATGCCAGTACATGTCAACTTTCCCTTCACTCTGTAAGACAACATCCGCCTCCATGCAGAGTTCAAAAATATTTGACGATTTAAGCCAGCTTGCTACACGTAGGTTAGAACACAAAGCAGACTGCAGTGCTCAATATCAGAATCAGCATTTTTCCCTCCACTTGTGAATACATATATTTAGATCAAATAGGCTTTTGGCATCATTTTTACATGCCTACATCCAAGCCTACTGGTACTAGAAATCCTCTCTTCAGTATCATCAGCTGAGGATAAAGACATGAGACTTCCCATTCTCCAAGGACTGCCAGTCTCCTTAAACATAAATCTGCTATTGTGCAAAAAGCACAATATCTAAGGATTTCTATTGCAAAAGAACAAGGAAAATAGCCCAATAACCGAGAAAATGGAGCAGTTTCACAGATTGGTGTGTTAAAGCAATATAAAGCAATTATGTGGTTGGGTGAAGGTAAGGAAGGGAGCAAAGACAGAAGAAGTTAAGGGTGTTTGGAACTGAAGGAGAAGTCTGATTTGGGACTAAAGCACATCCTCAGAAATTGCAGATTGAAGAGGGCTGCTCGGAACACAACAGCCACTGATGCGATGGCCCAAACCCCACTGCGCTCCAGATCAACCTCCCACCAGCAAAATGTACAGAAACATCCAGCAATGTTTCTCACAGGTACCAACAGCACTAGGAGGGTGAAAAGAAAGCACTAAATCTCTTGAGAAGTACCATAAGCTTTACTCTGACAATGGCCAATGCCGCAACAATATCTCCTATATTTTTCTGAACAATTAAGCAACCCCTAGTATAGTCAATTTACACCTTTTTCCACAAACCCATGTGGAATTTTGTGTTGTTAAACAGGCACCAAATAGCACTATCCCACAGGTATCATTTCATTATTTCTCTAAATGCCACATGCAGGGCAGCAGCATTCACAGCATGTGTGAGGTAGTGGGTGGTCTCATTTCCAGTGCTGTAATAGCTAAACCCCAATAAGGTGGCTGGTTAAATACAAAGTCCCAGCTTTAACACCGCATCGAGAACCTCAAAGGTTTAAGTTTTCCAAGGTGATGTGGACCAGAGCCCCTGCTACCAGATCTGGCACTGCCCTACTTATTTAGAGCTGCTGGGCACCTGGTGCGATGCTTTGGGAATATATCCCACTTATTAACCGTCCCGCTATGAGCTATCAGCTCAGGGCAGGCACTTTATATTAAGAAAGCGATGAGAAGCACAGAAGGCAGGATTGAACTGGGAATGCAGAGAATGCGTTTGGTTAATCATATTAGCAAATATCCTCATCTTGGCCTCATCACTTCCTAAGAGGGGTTGGGAAACCATCCAGGGAAAATGTGCTGCCCAGGACCCCAGCTTCACAGAGAAAGGCAAACCAGCAGGGACAAGTCTGGCCTAAAAAAAATAAAAGGTGCTGCTTCCCTGTCCGTGCTGCTCTGCTTTGGGCTGTGCTGCTGTGTTGCTGCTTCTGGAGGCAGGGGCATCCATCCACAAGGCTGAAGGGAGAGCACTTCGCGCTAGAAGTGGGTCTGCAGGCATGTTGCAACAGGGAATTCGCATGAACGAACTGTAAAGCAGCTCCAGTGTACGAAATCGCTCTGCCCCTTTTCTCAGTTGCACGTAGCAATGAGCACACTGGACGGCGAAAGGTAGGACACAGCAAAGAGGCACTGAAACTTCAGAAAAATTATACCACTGTATTATCCCTGATAAAGTTAACAAATTTACATGAGCATTAGACCAGGATTTGCCCAGAAGCACTGGATATACCATCGACAAAACCAAAAAGTTCTCTTTCCCAGGATTAACTCAAGCATGCAATTTTCTCTCTGTTTTCAAAATGACTGTGTACAAGCAAACCTTCTTGCAGAAATTACTTGCATTTTAAACGTTATTGCTAATCTGCAATACAGCGTGTGTTTCCCTAGCAAAGGCATTAAAACGTGCACAGGTCAGGATGCTGAGACTGCATTCGTGACTCTTTACAGTTACAATATTAGTAAAGTATTTACCAAATTGACTACCACCTACCTTAAGTTAAATTTGCTGACAGATAAACTGAGCATAACCTCTGGCATTTTCAGACGTTTTCTTACGAATAGATATATTTTGCATGTTTTTGCATGCTAGGCCCTTTCCAAAATGCTGACTTGATCTCTGATAAGGCTTACTCACCTCCTTGAAGGTACAAAAGAAAGGTAGCAGTAGCTTGCATGTGGGTGAATGAGACTTTAACATGTAGAAAGCACAAAACTTACTCTTTTAGTTTTATTTTAGATTCAAAAGCTGTAAAAGAGCAGTAAAAATTCTGTACTATTTCTGCATTGGTTGAAAAACTTAGCTGAGGAGAGGCTTAAAAAGGAGGAGATATAAAAAGAATATTATTTGCATAGTCATAAGTCATTATAAAACAATTATTCTGTAGCAAAAAAGCACTCGTTTCACAAGGGCAATCCAGCTTCAAGAGAGTGCACTATCTGTTAGCATCCTATTCTCAAAACAGACATCTCTGGACAGATTTGTTACAGTTCTGTAGATGCTAATGTGTAAACAGATTGTAAAATTATTTTTGGGCCTATAATAGGATTTAATGTGTTTAAGAGGTAGTCTTATACCTCTTTAACAAAGAGGCTTACAATATGGTAAGAATGTATCACAAAAAATATAATGCTTTTAACAGATAAATCCTCTTGGCAAAGGCTGTAATCTTTCAAACTTAATTGGTGAACTCATTAACGAACAACTGCCACTACAAGAAGAAAGGCTATTGTCAGCGACTTATCAGGCAATGAGATAACAAACTTAATTATATTGTTTTCAGTGGATTTACATTTGCTTCCTTTAGGACACTAGATTTTCTAAACATTATTTCCTTGCCTGTATACAATTCCCCCCCGCCCCCAATAAGAGAAAAGCAAACCTATCTACAACAAATAAGCAAAGAAAAAAACAACCCCAAAGCATCCCAGCTTTGAACTAAGCATAACACAGTCCTAAAACTTCTGTCTTTATTATCTACTTGTAAAAAGTTATAAGCCTGTAAACTAGTTAATTTATGAGCCGTGTTAATCATTTGTTCCCATTTGATCTGAGGTTTAGCAAACATGGTTTCCTGGGACGTAGGAAGATAATTTGCAGGTCCAGCTTGGCTCCGGAGGGGGCACACACTAATTTGACACCGTAACATGACATTGATGGCAGGCACACACTAATGACCGAACTGCTAGATGCTCCTGTCAGCCTGTCGCTGCAGTGAAAAGCAAGTTTCTTCTTGCTGCCAAAAAAAAAGTGCAGAGTGGTCCTACTAATTATTCAGACGTGCACTATAATGAGAATCTTAGTGCTCCCTTCCAACATACGAACCACTCACTAAAGCTCCCATTTGTCTGATACGGTGGCTGATTAGAATTTGTTTCTTGAATAGTAAAACTGCAGCTTAAAATAAAGCAGAAAGGATAAACAGCCTTTTATTCTGCATAAAACTCAGAAAGTGGCCATTTTGGTTTCAAGTTGGTTTTTTTGTCATTTATTTACACCAGAAGAATAGAAAATTGGATTAATTTTTAATAGTACTTCTTAAACAACATATACATCTTCATGGAATTTTACTGTCTGGATCAGGCAGGACGTAAATTCTGTGGACAAAAAGTGGCTTGGAAGGTATTTTCTTTGTCTTAGGAGAAATTACATTTGCTAGAACAGAAACTTGTACCAGAAAAATCACAGGTTGGAAAAGCGTCTGCTTTTCCTAGTTTGCACTGTTAGAACCGATTCCTCACTATGAACTTTGAAAGCTCATAAGGACTTCACGTATCACTGATTGATCTGGATGTAAAAATAGAAAAAATAGAGCAAGAATCTATCTGTTCCTCACTTTAGGTCCTGATCCAGCACAGGCTATGGAAAATATTTCAAATTCATACCTGTGCTATATTTACAATCCTGTAATTTTCAAAAGCCTCTGCAGAAATGCAGAACTGCAATTCACAAAGAGGCCAATGGATCTACAGGCACGTCATATGTTACAGATACAGACTGACGATACATTACTACACTAAAAGAGTCTGAATTTCTAAGGATAACACTTAGCTCTTTCTGAAAAGCAAACCCTTCTAAGAGTGTTTCAAGTGGGCCACCCAAAGCCGAGCACACGCTACTGAGTCATTTAGAAAAACGTAATAAACTCGAAAGTGTTACACACAAAGGTGAAGGAGACACGCACTCTACTACCACCCCAGGACAGTTGGAAAGCCATTACCGGTTAATAGCTCTCTAGTGGTCTACAGGAATTCAATCAGTGGTCTCCCGTCGTAGGCTGTATCTGCACTGGGAAAGCCACAACTATATTAGGAACATACTGGCAATCTGCGGTTGGGGGATCCCGCGGCACAGAGCCGAGCGGGCTCAGGGCTGAACCCCAGCCCATCTGCACGGAGCTGGGGCTCTACCTCCTGCCTCTGCCTTCACCTTCCCTGCTGCTCATCTGATAACCCTCACACAGATAATGATCTGTATTTAGGAGGGGTTTCAGCTACGTGGACTCTGATACCTGCAGTTCTCAGGTTGTTATTCACAAGGGAAAACAGCAAAGGGGCTGCTGTGCAACAGGTCATGCCCATCGTGCTCAGAGCCAAGCACCCAAGCATCCTGTCCGCCCAGCACCAGGGTCCCTTTGCGAAGCGCTGCAGATCCCCCAGCAGCACGTGCTTGCTACCTTTAGAAACCATGACGCAGCACAGCACCAGGCGCTTTGCTTGTGGCCCCAAATATTCCAGAAATTATTCTTCGAACAACTTTTACCTACTGCAGCACCACAAATCTATTACAGAGCGGCACAACTTCCGAGATGAAAGCGAAAGTACATGATTGGTGAGCCAAACCGATGTAACGTAAATACTGGGTACATGCTGTTACATGTCATTTCGCAGCACAACATGCGAAGGGCACATGAATCATTAGCGAGAGAACAACCCTGGCACCTACCCCAGAAATATCTCAGTCAGCACCCAGAAGGAAAGAAAAGATCAAAAAAAGGGATCCCAGAATCATGAACGGAGGCTCAGCTCCCACAGAAAGACACACTTAACAGCGTTCATCTCTTTGGAAAATAGAGGTACTGTATCCGTGATGCGGCACTGCTAACATTTTCCACATGGCTGGAATTGGATTGGTGAGTGGCCTTCTCCTAAACAACAGCAACTCTGTGCCAGCTGTTGGAAAAATGAAGACATGATGCATTTTGCACTGTGTTCTCATAAACTCTCAGTATTAATTCAGACAGAGGCGGAGAAGAGAGTCATCAAGTTTATTTCAAACAGATTATGCCACGTTCAGCCATGTTGTGTGGACATGCTGCAGTAGCCTCCTCGCCCAGCATGCCGGAGTGTGAAGAACAATCCTTTTATATCCACAGCATGACTTGGCCAACTTTAAAACGCAACAACTAAAAACTCCAACGTCCTTCTGTCAGTTTAACTGCTAATTTGCAATGGATTCGGTTACACTTCCCGTTTAAGGCAAGTTCTCCCTGAGCGCTGGCTAAGAAATCTTGGGCAAGAGGAAGCAGCAACCACCAAAGAATAAAAAAAAAAAAATAAAGAAGTCTCACCCACAATTTCACAGCTTCAGAAAAGGAGGCAGGAGCCCTCCTGCTGCCCCACTGGGTCTGCAGTTGGGAGGATGGCAGCAGTCCTGCAACCTCAACGGGTCCTGCTGCACATGGCAGGGGCCAACCCCAAGGATAGAGAGAAGCTGTGGTGAGGGTGCCAGGCCAGCCTGGGAGGGCAGGAGCACCAGCGAGGAAGTCCCCTCTTTTCTGCCATCTCTCTCTGCCTTTAAAGATGACTC
Organism: Neomorphus geoffroyi; assembly: GCA_033558235.1. Lineage (NCBI taxonomy): Eukaryota > Metazoa > Chordata > Aves > Cuculiformes > Neomorphidae > Neomorphus > Neomorphus geoffroyi. The sequence continues at coordinate 60,871 of JAUMJM010000050.1, forward strand.
AGAGGTAGGTGAGGCATGAAGGATGCCGTTCCCTACCAGAGCACAAACAGAGGAGAGACTCACCCTTATCAGGACAAGAAGCGGCTCTCAGGGCAGATTGAGATCACAATCCTCCTCGATCCTGGTGCTCTGGCAAGGTTTCCACCCGAGATGGATGGATCGCCACTACATGGCTCCCTGGGCCACGGGCACAGGCTTTCTGTGGCCAGCTCACCTCACCAACCCACCCTGGAGACCCTCCTCAGGTCTCAAAGAGGGCAAAGTGAGGAGGAACTCGGTCATTATTACTTATTTGCCAAGTGAGCCACTAAGTGAATGTTAGGAAACACATGGGAACAGACTAGGACGTACTTAGGTCTTTCAAATTGGTGAAGTCGTATGGGTTGGTAACAGCAATGTCAGAACTGTAAGTAATCAGGACTGACGTAAACACATCGTTTGGGAAAAGTTTTCCCAGTCCCCAGTACTTCAACCCTCCATGTCTCTGCTCATCCACAACTGCACCAACTGCCTTTCACCCCTTTCCCCACCTCCCTTTTCTGCTATAGCACGAAAAGACAAGGACTTGCATCACTCAGCTTCTGGTCCCTGTGGGTACCTCCTTGTGGCACACGCTCTCCACACATTAAAGCACTAAAATAGTTATACAAATTTATTGCAGAGTGTTATCAGAAATGCAATTTAGCTAACTACTACTGGATAAGAAAGAATAACCACAGGTTACTACTTTTCTTCCTTCTCTCATACTACAGTCGGTCACAGGGAAGAAGTGTTCCTTCCAGCGTGGCCTAGACTGGGCAAAAATCTATGTAGGAATTCACCAGAAAGAATAGCTTCAGGCTAGGCATGAATCGCCACGTAAAATACAGTAGTGGTTTCACTGCACTGATTCAAACAATCAGCAATCACTCACAACCCTCTGCGTGTCCCTCTGCTGTCCAGGCACCGCGACAGCTGGATCACAGCCTGCTGAAGGAGACAAAGTGCAACTGCAAGATGGCTACTAGATAAAAGAGCAGGAAGGTTTGCTTTATCTCAACAAGCAAGCTATGAAGAACAGAACTGGTGATTACTGGTGCTGTGAAATCCCACAGAGATATCCTGAAGAACAAAGGACTAAAGTGTATGTATGTGTTAGGTGTGTAAGGGAAAGAGACACTGGTAAAAGAATCATCTTCTTGATGTCTCTTCAAAAGGCATCACCTCCACTTGGCACCTCTTCTCATCCCTCTTCAGCCACCACCCAACCAAAAAGACACCAAGCATATTTAAAGTAAGAGTCAAAACATCAATTCCTCAACAGGATCAGAAGATATACACACGGGCCTCCCCTCCCTGAGAGAACTCCTCTGCTTTTTTGTTTTCTCTGAGAAAGACAGTGGGCCAGGCTACAGCCCAACGATGAGGGTGAGCAGGCTACAGCCCAATGGCGAGGGGCACTGGAGCACCTAGAGAGCAGCCCCAGGACAAACATCATGCTGCAGGGACACAGGAGCCTTTGCCATAACCCAAAGCAGATGCTGGCTGAGATTAGGGAAGCTCCTGCCTTCACATACAGAAATGTTTTGTTTTAGATGAGAAAGAGACAGGTTTGTGGTGATGTTGCCCCTGGGCTTCTGGGATTTTGTTTGTTTGGTTTTTTAAATAATTTAGCAAGTTATGCCTCCGTGTAACATATGAAGGTGATTTGATGTGGTAATTACCTATTACTTTTGACAAGGTAATTAATGTGGCAAACTACCACTGTACGATGTGTAAATTTAGTTTGCTATCATTAAAACATGTGTATGCTTAGCAAACTGTTCTGCTCACAAAAAAAGAAAGGAATGGAAAACTCCCAGCTGTACATATTCTGCCATCTAGAAAGTGTTTGGACTGACCGTCAGCTTCAACTGCGCTCCTGCCTCAACAGACATTCTCTAGCAGGACTGAAGAACTCTAAAATAAACAAACAAATAAACAGACCAACAAACAACTTTGATGTCAACGTTCGCTTACAGCTCAAGAATGAAATATCTTTGAAACCTGTTTTCTTTTCAGAAGTCTCCCTCCAACATGTCAGGTATATCAACCTGGAATGAAAGGTTGCACTGCTCTTGGAAAATGAAAACCAGTAGCATCACTGAGAAGTTGCTCAAAATTCTTTAGTTACTTGAAATGTTCTAATGACTTTGTCTCTAGATGAAGCCATCCAAACACGCAGTAACGTAAAGAAGTCAAAGACGCATGTGCAAAGCTAAATACAAACTAACAAGAACAAAGTAAAACCTGTAAATATCATTAGTGCTAAATAAGTAACATTTTCCTAAGCACAGAATACATTCAGACCACATACTTAGGCCCAAAGAAAATAAAACCTATTCTTGACTGGTGCCCAAAACCAAATCAGAAGCCTTCAGTGGTTATTCCAAGACCTTCCCTGAGTTATTAAGCAGTAGGATTAATACCTGCTTCCAGCTCAGATTTCTACCGTTGCTGTTTTCATATTAGAATGTCCTGAACAGTTCATGGTTTGAAATAATCCAAATACAATGTAAATCTGTTTGCACAGAAAGACCAACAAAGAACAAGAAAACTCTGCAAGCATCCCCATACCAAACCCAAGTGACTTAGAAGCAATGGTATCCAATCTCTAATGCCATATTTAAGAATTTCCTATCCTTACTCTTATGGACTGTATCCTCAGTCACCTGTTAGCAAGAAAACCCAGACACTATTCTGAAATCTTCTTCATTACCAAAGGAATCCTTGGAAATGAAGCAAGAACCTGCTGGTTGAAAGTATTTTTAAGTAGCTCTGTCTTTGCACCAGATGTATTTCCACGGTAGTAACCACTAAATACACCAGAAAAACTCATAAATCCTCCGAAACAAAAATGAAGGTTTAGGTCATAAGTACCAAGGAGTATCAAAAGCTAAACAAGGTCCTCCTACCCTTAACTCAAAGAAATTTAGAAAAGTACTTTCAGAGGAAGAAGACCCCCAAAGAAACCCTGAAGAGACTGTTAATCTGTTTCTTCTTCAGCAACTGCAACCCACTTCATAGTGCTCACTCCTCTGCTCTAGAGGGCAAGACTCATATTGGGACTTACGTGCTTGTGAGAGAACAGACTTAAAAAAAAAATCTAGAAGGATGTTTTTCCTTACCCATTTTCCACAAAACAGTGCTTGTTTAGGGCATCCTTGGATGTAAAACCGACAGACAAACCTATAGGTTTCATCAGTGTGACTGAGCCGCAGCCAGCGTGCCCCCCCTCGCCTTCACGCATCCTCCCTTTTCTCACTCCCTGCACCCAGGAACCCAGCAAGGCACCTGCCAGCAAAAACATGATCCCAGCTCCTTTCACACCAACGCCTGAAGTAGCAGATGGGAGAAAACCCTCTCCTTTCTACAGGTTTCTCTATTACTAATAGTTTTGATTTTATTAGGTGGAGGTGAGAAACAAAACCCAACATTTGACCGAAACAGAGGGGGTGAGGGGGTGGAAAGAAGGGCAGAAAAATAGAGCTTTCTGTGCAGGACACACATTTGAACGATCCAACAGGCAAAAAAATCTTGGCTCTGGGTTGAGCAGAGCAGCTGCCAACCTCTCATTTGGACAGGGAAAGCCATCCAGATGCAGCAGTGCTGGATACAGAAAAATAAGGGGCTGGGATCACATGAGTCAAAAGACCCTTCCCACCGATGCTCCTGTTGCAAGAGAAAGAAACACGCAACAAGTGCAAGAAATCTGTAAAACAAGCACGCTGGTGAATCTGAGCTCCCTACAACTCACCGGCACAAATGCATCAGCCACAGTAATTTCAAGTTGCTGGAGATAATGTTAATACCTACCTCCAGCCCAGATGCCCTTGCACTGGTGGCGCAAAAGCTTCAAGAACATTGTGAGCTTGTTGGATGGTGGGTCCAACATGGCTTGAAAAGGCAAGTTGGAAAAGCTTCTATTTTAGCAAGATTTGGAAAAACTTAATTAAAACACGTTCACGTAAGGTAAGGAAGAAAAGAATATTTTAGAGCAGCTGCAACTTTATCTAAATGTTCATAATACACACACATAAACCTAAAAATTAACACTACTTTCTCATTGTATGAAATACTGAAATCTTGTAATCCTCTCTCTCACAAGCCCTCTCTTGTATACACAACGAAGCAGTAGTACCATTTGCACTCTCTCCTCTTCTTAAATACTTTTCACCCATTCCTTTAGACAAAAAAAACCAACCCAGCATCACACTTGAATCTATCACCAACACTCTAAGGGTCATGTAGGACAATCTTGAGAAGTGACCAAGAAGTTCACAGAGCTCCACAACACTTCATATTTTACAGAAAGAGCCTCTCTTATAATGAATGGAGATGAAAACAAAAGTCATTCCTTACATTTTTTCATAAGGGTAAAAACATTTCACACATATAATTAAGTTACACATGGACAAATGTTTTTTTTTCCAATACTTTAATTATTCATTATGTCTAGCACTGCTTGACTGTATGAAATGTTCGATATACAGAAAAGTTTATTCTTTCAGAAGTACAATTTCAGCCTCAGTTCAATTATATTCTTCCTAGCAGTAGCTACACAGAGTTTTGCTAAATCATTGCAAATGGTGATTTCGGGCAGTGAGAAAATTCAGTCTTGCACCTCTCCCCTTTGCTCCTCTCCTACGCCTTAACTACATTGTTTTCTTACAATTAATTATTTAGGTCATTCCAGTAACAATATATTATTACTGCTGCGCAGTCACACAGACATGAGCTGAGCGGTGATACAATTCATTGCTGTTTCATTCCGCCTAGGACTTGTACTGCCCGAGAAAAGAAATTTTCCTTCAACTTTAAACTTGCTTAAACTTAGCGATTCAGCACTTGGGTGTTATTTTTCTAGGACGTACCTAGCAATAAAAGATTGCTATAAATATGTTCTCCCTATATTCATGCACTACATAAATATACTTTAATGGTGGTAATTGAAATTTGAATAGGATGCCAACACCTCAGGCAGACTGACGCGACATTTAATTTATACAATTAAACTTGAGGGTGGGGAAGCACTAAACAAACAATATTTGTTAGTTGTATGTTTTACATCAGACCTATTTTATCAGTTTATCCGTTCTGGGTTTGGTTCAGCGGGGCAACATCTCAGGAAGCAAAGAATTAGCCTCTCGGTAGGGTCTGGAACCGGGGGAATGGAGGGAAGCACCCATGCCAGTGAGGCACAGGAACCCTGCTGCAAATGCCCAGAGTGCAGAAGGAAGAATCATCCTTTCACAGATTCACAGGACGAACCCAAGAACAACAACAAAAAAACCATTTTAAACCCCACAGGTCTGATCACCAGCGCGCCGAGTGCAAGATGGTGCTTTAATTCCCTCCATATGACAGGCTCCGGATCAGACCCTATACAACTTGGTGTTTCTGAAGACGCAAAATGTACATTCCTGCCAACACAAATCATGGAATTAAATGTGGAAGCAGCCAGGTTTGTAACAAGTCACCCATACATAAAAAATTGGGGAAGCACTCACGGAACTGTACAAGTATTTTTTTCTACTGCAACACAAACAAGCAAAGTACAAAGTCAGGCCCTAACTCTCCTCTGTGCATAGCAGGGCAGAGAGGGAGACATAACAGCCTGATGTTTTAAAGCTGAGCACAGATTCAGTCCTCTCATCCCACTGGGAACAACCCTTCTTCAGATAAACTATTTCTTGTAATCTGTTTAGTCAACGAATCGTGTTTCTGCCTGCACACCAATTCATCAAAGCACACCGAAGTATCCCTGCCCATACTATAAATGTAGAACACATCATTTATTACACAGTGCCCAAGAAAAGTGCCTATAATTATGAGAACTACAACTATTGCTAAAGGAAACAAACAAAAAAAAGAGCAAGAAAGGAAAAAAAAGTCAACTTTCTACACTGTCACAGAAAACTTTGTGCCGAAAACTTAGTGGAAGTAGAGGGCATGTGTGCATGTACGCCAGCGCAAATGCAGGTATTAGCAATATGGGCTATTTTTAATGCATATCAAAATCACTCAGTGAGGGGTTTTTCTCTTTCTGAATCCACACTGTATGGCCCATCAGCATTATATCAAGTTTTAATATAACCAGGATTACAAATCAGGTATCTCCCTGGGTAGTGCTGTGACTCTGGAAAAAGCAGGTGCTATTTCCAAGTACGCATATGGGCAACCATTACAATATGAAATATGCACACGGTGATGGGCAAGGTGGAACGGGAGGTGAATACAATAACACCAAGCCAGTACACGGACAGAGCTAACAAACCCCAGTTCATACCACAAACGAATCCAGTTGAACAACATCATAGTTTGCCTTGTATGGCACTGTTGAGCAAACCAGTACTCAGACACGAAGAGTGCCAACATGCAGGTTTCATCCACATCAACACCAAAACTCACATGACCTTTCCAGAAGAGGATTTCAATGCAGGGCTCTTGCAGGACAAGATACAAAGCTGCACGTTTGAAGACGTTGCAGCCACACACAGAGATTGCACTGTCTTCCAGTGTGACTGTTTTATGATGACTTTTACAGACATTAAAATTCAGCCATCTTACAATGCTGGTCCCACCAAATCACAACACTCAACAGCAAGCATGGTCACAATGAGAAGTAACTCCTGCCTCACCGAGAGCACCTCTTTTTGAGGGATACACAACAGACTGCTTGCAAACAACACTTCCACGGTCGCAACAAAACCCAACGTATATAGCAGTTTCCACTCATTTGAACATCCTTTGCCCCTTCTCCAGAGCATGCTTCTGCCTCGTTATTGAGAAGGTTAATAATGCAATTGTGCACATGGAATAAGCATCAGTGAGATTCGTCAGCAGGCAATAATAACCTCAAATAAATTAAACAGAATGAGAATGAAAATGAAATGTATCAACTTTACCCATTATTTTACCACAAAGCATCTTTAATCTGTTGTTTTAATTCTACCTCCAGTTGTGTCTTAAATATATGTCCACAGCACATTATTTTTCTCTGGAGTATTTTTGTCTTTGCATCTTTCCCATAAAATGAAGTCTCATCTTGCTATATAAATGCTGCATAAATATGCTCAGCTTTATTACGAATAACTACATTCTAATCACATTTTGATAATTTATCAGTGTTTCTGGATTACAAAAATATAAAAAGGTATAGTCTTATTTTTTCACCATTACCATCATATTAAAAAGACATTCTATATTTGATTTTAAAAGCCAATTGACCTGCTTGCTTAAAACAAGCTTGAGTTATTTTTTCCTTTTTCTTTCTTTGCCGTAAAACTACAGTGACAGTAACTGTAGGCTACCGTTATTTTAAAACATAACAATGATAAAAGACAGTGTTTTACCCTCAAACACACATGCTGCAGGACTGTGCCCGAATTGCATTAACTTTCTTCAGCTTCAAGAGTTAAAAATCTCACCATGAACACAGCACAATCACGGCCTCTACCAAACTTCAGAGAAGCAGCATTAAGTTTATTAAACTGGAAGGTAACTGTTGACACATACTTGCTTTCAAGGGGTCCTTGGCAAGAAAGTGGCAGCAGTTACAACAAATTAACAGCATACAATAAAAACGCCATAAACATGCAGCATACATAATAAATCCAATCAAGTCTACAAGTCGCAGAGATAAAAATGACAAACGGCTACTGTCTCAGAAAATAAAAAATATACATTTCTCAAACACTGCTGTTCATCATTACAACATATTTTTGCCCCTAAATCTAAAATACAAATTAAGTGACTTTAATATGAACAGCATTGTACATAATATATTTACTTTCTAACTTCCCCCCTCCATTCCTCCTCCCTTCTTTTCTAGCTTGCGAAATCAGGGAAACTCCTCCAGCCAAGCCTCCTTTGGGTTGATTTGCTTCTAAAAGGTCTGTGCTGTACGCTCGGTGTTTATACAGATGTTAGCTGAGTGATGCTCAGCAAAACACGAGTATCCCTGAGCTGACAGAACACAAACACCCCAGTACTCGTGGCGACTGCGGCTCCACAATTTATTGGCTGACTGCATTAATTTCCTGCATCTGATCTGTTTCTAATTCTAGCTGCTGAGGTGGGGATCTGAAATTTGTAGCTGATGTGAGGCATTTTAAAGTTTGAACAGTGTACACTGAATTTCAGCTCAGAAGAAAAACGGCCATCCCAAAAGGGAGCAAATGGAGGTGAATCCACATCCGTTCAGCATCTGGATGATTACTGCCAGATTTAAGAGCCCTTCTTGCTAGCGAGTAGGAACTTGGCAAGGTGCAGCTTTGAAGCCTCTGTCTGCTGTACCTGTGTCAATATTCCAAAAGCAGCTGCTGCAGTGGGAAGACTCACACAGGAGAGGGAGGATTAACAAAGTCGCGTGCAAGAATAATTAAAAATACACATACATAAAGTGCTTCAACTGCACAAACTCTCCTTGTTAATCAACGGGGGGAAGCAAAGGACTTCCTTAAATATCACCTATATGGTAGGTAAAATAAGTAAATTATAACAATTAAAAGTCATTAAAAAGAGTAATTAAGAATAACTGTTTAGATAACAATTGCTTTCTTGAAATCCTCATAATAGAGGTTCAACTCTTTAATCACTCTTTTGCAATAACTCTTGTACCTTCAGAATAATGGCAGAATTTTAAGCTTTTTCAGATGTATAAAAAAATAAAGTCAAACCCATAATTTATATGCTAACTCCAGCTGTTAAATGCTGGCATTTTGTCTTAAAAAAAAAAAAAAAGTAAGTTCAAAATCTGTTTCCTTAAACCAAGGAAATGTGGAAAAAGGCCATCCTGCCAGTGGAAACATTCAACAGCAGAAAGCTCATGCTGCGGTTTCTTGCCGAGGCAGCAAACTTCTCTAAAAGGGAAGTTACTGCCAAGTCAAATACTGTTTGCTTTCACACCCAAGAACAAACTGTGTGCATGGTGAAGGCTTCCTGAGGGCTCAATGCAGCTGGAGCATGCTGAATAAAGGTAACTAATGTCAAAGCTACTGTAAACTTGTTCTCATTTTTCTATCAGCAAGTTACCATCAATGGAAACAAGACCATTATTCTGCCATCCTTCCTTTAAAAAAAAAAAAAAAAGAGAGAGAGAGAAAAATGAACTTTTCTTTACCCTCATTTTAATCCTCTGGTTTATGGTTTAGGGTATTTTCTTTTTGCTGTTTCTAAGTGTTTCTAAGCTTGGGGGCTTGTTTGTAAAACTTTCCCCTGCCCTTTAAGAGGACAGGTCAAGCTCAACTTCAGAAGCACAATAAAGATGAATTTCCAGGGCTGAACACAATACGCAGCGAGGTTCCTCTCCCCGAGCAGGAAATGCAAAGGGAGGGTTTCACTGTAACTTGACAAATTAGAGCCAGAAAGCTGTGCCAAAGCAAACATAATTACTGGGAGGGCTCTGCTGTAGCACAGATGACAGCTGGATAGGTGTCCTACCGCGGCCGGTGACTGCCACACTACTGTTACGCAAGACGGGTGTGCATTTACTCACACAAGTACCTGTGCAGAGCTGGGAAACACCTGGGTTTTGGGGGTAAGTGCAAGCAGCAGCATCCCCACCCGGTCTGTCTGCAGTATTAGAAGTGCTATCATTTTCAAAAACTGAGAGATTTTTCCTCCTCGAGAGTATGCCTGAAAGTTAAAAGCCTGAACTATTGCATTTACAGAAAAGGGATTTTTCCCTTTGCTCATAAAAGAAACCTGAGAAAGTGCGGCTATTGTGACAGCGTAAGATAATAGCAGTTTCATCGACGGTTCCACTTTGAAATCAATAGTTGTATTATTTTGAAATACAATGTAGGAAGGAATTAAGATTCTTGTAACATCTAAGAAAAAACTAAACATTATCAAATCCTGCCTTCCCTCTTCTAGCCAGCTGGCATACCCAGAATCAAACACAGTTAATCATTTAAAGGAAGAATCCTTTTCAAAGTAGAAAATCACACTGTTTATTCCAGACCTCCTACTCAATACTATTTTTTTCTGTGTACTAGTGCCTAACACAACACACTGAAATGGCGTAAGGCATAAATGCATCTTTACGAAAGAAACCATGAGCTTGAGCAAATGGACAAGTGTACTCAGGAGTCAACTCTCGTGCTTCAGCTGAGCTCAAGACAGAGCTGACGTGGAGTTACCACCACCCTGACCTTAAACCACCTCCATGCACACAGACACAGCCGCACAAAGTTAGCGGTCACCTGCCTTCCTATAATTTTGCCACAAAAGAGAGTAAAAAAAATGAAGTCATGGCACACAACACTAAGCATTAGCCCTCCGCACACGGAAAGAAAAGCTAATCTCTCCTTTTGAAGAAGGAAAGGTAAAAAATTGTCAGCTTTTCTCTGATAACGGAGCTGCAAAACAAAGATGCTTCTTGCCAGGCCCCTGCGATGATTGATGCAGCACCAACTCTCTCCTCCACCACTCCCTACCTTGTCCGGTCGCTGGCAGAGAACAGGGCAGCCACGGAGAGGCAGGTGGATTTCGCACCTTCTCCGGCCGCAATCCTCCAGCGCCAGGCTGTTGCCAATGTCCTTGCGACCGACGGTAAACAGGCCACAAGGTTCAAGTTAACTGCAGAGCGTTACTACACTGAACATCTGGTCATGAATGAACGGATTGCCCACTAACTCTCAGCGTTGGGCAGCTGATGAAAAATTCAACATTTTCCTTGTTGGCACAGTTGTTTTGGAGAATTCTCTAGAGCTTCCTGAATTATATTAAGAAAATTTCACTGCAGCAATCTATATCTGTGAGAACAGCTGGTGTTGAAAGGGATCTGCTGCACTCGGTGTGCTGGGGGACCTCCTGTTGGATCGTGCTACTCTTACTACATTTGTCCTTGAAAACTTAGCTCTGCCACGAGGTCCTACAGACAGGACTGTTAAACTTAAAAACACAGGGATAAAAATTAAATTGTTGAATTAGGAAGGGCAAATAGGTGAGAGGAAAATATCTCTTTGGGTCAGCCCAAGACACTGAGAAGCTCCACTTGCTCTCCAGGTTCGGCTGAGCCAGGACAGGCTTTGAGACACAATGCTATGATTTCTCGCCACTTTCATCCCTCTGCCGGTATTGTTTCAGTTCAGTCACAGAAATCTCCATTCTGATAAACTCTGGGTCAAACAGCTGAAATGCCTCAATAAATTATACAACAAAGATTTCCCTCCTGCAAAGTCCGTGGTCGAACAGCATCGGTTGTACAATTAAAACCAGCTCTACACCATACACCGAACCCATCTAAAACTAAAAATTGAGAAATCAACTGAAAAATGTGGGGGGTGGGTGATTTCAAGCTAGAGCTCAAAAAACTGAAAAAACAGCAAGAGTGTTCATTTCAGGACAAAATAAATTTGAATTTTAAATCTTAAAATATTTTAAAGAAATTAACTTCTTGATAGTGTGATAGTACAATAATAAAACATGTATATCTCTTTTCTTAAGGAAGTGGTAAACTTAAGTCATGCTAAATTTAGGCTATTATCTATGCAGCATAAATTTCACTTCTGTGTATAAATGCTAACTTGCATATTTCTCCATGGTAACTAAACTATGATTAAAACAACAGTGAAACCAGCCTTTAAAGCCACCTGTTTAACTAGGAACAACCTAATTTACAAAAATACTTAAACTTAGAAATTTCATGGGAATCTAGATCACGTTTTTCCCAGTAGAAAGCTCACTTTTCCACGATCACATAATTGTAATATACTTGGCTTTGGTTGGTAATCATTCTTTTTCTTTTTTTTAAACTACTGTAATTTTTTCATGCATTGTTCAGCCTAACACAAGTGGTATTTAAGATTATAAAGAATAAGTCTCTAATAACCCTTTCCGAAAAGGAAGTTATTTTGCTCCTTTGAAGGGATTAATTTACCTAGAAAGTATCTTCATGTTTTACAAAAGGAACAAATGAAAGAAATGAGAAAATCCCAAACTGAAATTCCCATTAGATATGGTAAGACACCTTCAAAACTCATTTTTCTCTTGCGATATCCTTGTAATTTACTAATGAAGAAATGGACTGTTTTTATGGGTCAAATTAAAGAAATAATTATAATGCGACCCAGAATAGTAAAAGTGTAGGTACAAGCAATATTTTCTTATTTAATTATAAAGCATAAAAATAGATTTGAATATGAATCATTTTTAACCATAGAATTAAATTTAGTATTTAAATACTGAAAAACCCTTGAAGTAGAAATATAATAGGTTTGGTTTGGTGTGAAATACATGACTCATATTCATGACACATATCTAAAAATGCCTCGTATTAAAACTTTATTGTAATAAAAAATTGATCACCATTTTTGTCTACCGGTTTTCACATGATGTAATACCTAAGGCCAAATCTCTGGCTTTTAAGTAATGATGAGTGAAGTAGTTTCACAGTAACACCTCATAAAACGTTCAGAGTCCATTTCATTTACACTTGCCCATCCAATGTCATATACAAAAGTACGGTGGATGCTAATTAGATAACAATGGTATTAACATAATGCCTACAAAAATCGACATTAAAACCTATCCCTGCTATTAGCAGCCTTGAAAGGATGACAGAGTTCCAAAGTTATAACCAACAGTGTGAGAGCGTTCCCAAGGAGGAGATCCACAGCGCCTGCGCAGATAGAAAATAAAGCCCCAGGTACGCAGAGATTTATGAACAGGCTGCGCTTTATACCTAGAGATAATCTCATGGAGGTCAACTGGACAACTACTGCATATAATTAGAGCAAGCACAGAGGTGAGACTTTCTAGTTAGCAGCAAGCAAGCTGAAGAAATGAGAGTCTAATAGTCCAGTATGGTTTGGACCGACAGCAGTGCTCAGCCCAGCTCAAGCATTTTCCCAGATGCATTATTCTCTCGCCAGTTTTGTATCTTCTAATTCAGCTAAGGACTTCTATTTTAAGAAAACCCTATTTGCCCTAAAGGATCAATACGCTTTTTAAAAAAAGTATTTCAGAACTCCATGTAAAGCTCACCAGATTCTCATTTGTTGCAGATGCCATCCAAAATCACAAGAACTGAAACACATTCAACCAAGAAAGGCAAAATAATTTTGTTCTTGCCCCAAGTTTTTTGTTTTCTAGATCTGTCAAAATTTTGTGAAATGAACAGTTTCATTGCCTTTATGTAACCACTCTGTCTTTATTTCACTGCAGAGGTCTTTCCATAAGACAACCAGAGAAAGAAATAGACATTTAAATCTAAGAAAGTAAAATGACAAGTACTGAACAAGTGATTCTAAGTTACAAGGCAGGAACCGCAAATAACTCAGTTCTACAAATTATCAGATTTCAAACTGTATCCCCAAAACAATACTCCGTTCACAGTCAGATCTTGAACACCAGTGGCCACAAGTCCTTCAGGAGAGCAACTCAGTTCCACTGAGTAGGAAGTAGGAGAAGCACCTGTAAGGTGGGATACACTGATGAAGATTGGGCAGGAAGACCAGAGCAGAGCACAAATACCACACTCAAGGAGAAGCAACCCCCAACCTCTTCTCCTATCAAGGGAAAGCTGCATAAGCAACCACAGAAGACAAGACATCCATAAACTTCCCAGTGCCTCTTTATGCACAAGTCAAATATCTGGGGAAGGTGGATCAACCAATGGATTAAATGGTGCTGGTTATGAATAACTGTCCTGGTTGTACTAGTCTGAAGCCCATCTGGAGTCTACACTAACACTGGGCATTTTAGCGCTCTGATCTGATGCTACAGATCTCTTCCATGCTCAGAAATCAATCACTTGGAAAACTGATGTAGCCCTGTTACACTAATTAAACTTTGTTTTGCATCAGAGTCCTGCATTTGCAGTGTGTGTACAGTATGTAAATTATACAAATTACAAGAAAAGTTGATTAGTGTAATTCAAATCTCAGCACAGTTACTAAAATTAACAATGAATACAAATTATACAGAATCACTTCAGTGCAGCTGAGAAGCTCTGCACACAAAGCATGTTACCAAATACACAGAGGTGGACACCAAAACATGCAAAAACAAGCAGCGAGACGACTACTTATGACCTTTCTCAGGGAAATTCTGCCCCCAAAATAACTCTCACCCAACCTTGTTAAGTCTACGCAGCTATTACTTGGGGTTAAACATTTCAGTGGTGTCTGCGATGCTGTTTCCAGCTGTGACGGCCCCACTCCTCCCACTTACAGCATTTTCTTACCATGTCTTCTCAAGTTAGGTGAAATAAGAAATGTTGAAGTTCTGCAATTCTGGAAGAAGCACCAACAGTCAAACTTCATCTTTTTTAGAAGACACTTAAAGTTTTCAAGATTTGGGGTTTGACCAGAAGGTCTGGGATCCCCTACTTGAACATATGCACCTACCCAAGAGATGACACACGGCACTACAAGAGTGAGCACTTCTGCTCCATTAGGAAGTTCACGCTGGAGCTATCAACCAGTTCCCTTTGTCCTGCCCAAAGAGAGGACCACACCTCTTCTTATGTTACTCATCCATGATCCCTCTGTTCAGAGGAGCATCATGATGTACTGGGGGCTTTTATAGTAACACAGGGTGTTCCGAAAGCCTTAATTTCTACGTCAGTGAGGCAGGAGCTTCCAGTTGCATCTCCTCAGGTGGGTACTCTCCACCTCCAGCAAGGGGCAATTCCTTACTGACTACAGGACAGCTAAATAAAAAAAATAAAAAGACAATCCACTCTTTTGTGAACACCTCAGTCCTTTTGTTCATTGAGAGCTTTCTAAATACCCGACTCCTTTCCGCTGACTTTAATGTCAAAAGGAACTTCTCTCAATCTACAAAGAGCTCCAGCCCTTCCAGAAGGCATTTTCTGATGAACCTGACTAAGAAGAGAGGAAGGCTTGGCTGACGCCTGCCCTTTCGAATCCCAGGATTCAGGTGCCTCCAGCTGATTGTGCTAGAATGTACTGCAACACCTAAGACACTCATGGAAATAAAAGAAGCCACCACAGACCTTTCACAATGCTGCTTTGACCTCCATGTATTTAAATCAGTTGTTCTGACTGGCCATGTGTCTTACTTTAACCAAAATCAAGAAGGCCGAAGTCTCACAGGTAATGAAGAAATACTAGTTGTACTTTCTTAGTGTAGACTTCTCCATGCTAATCAGTTTGCCTGCCACTGCTCAACAGCGCAAGGCAATCCAGAACTGGGATATCAGCTTAATTTCTATCACTTAAACATCAAGTATAGAGTTTCGACAATGAGTATGTGACGCTTGTAGCAATACCATGTATTTTTTCAGAAGAAAGAGGGGTTTAAAAGAGGAGGAAGAGAGAAGGAAAAAGCCAATTCATTTGGAAAATGACAACATCCTGATTGTGTTGGGAGCAGGGAAAAAACACACATACAAAGGACTTGAGGAAACAAAAATTCATTTGAAAAATGCTCCTTTAAATTCATTAAATTCAATGTGTCCAAACCAGACTTATGGTTATCCCAGTTTTTAAGACAAGAGTATTTTTCCTAGCCTGCTAGCAATGATAAAGGTCTGGATTAAACAGGAAGACAGGAAATTCAAAGTTCGCTTAAACTCTATTCATTAAAGGGGATGGGCTTACCAGTTCAAAAATAATGATTAAAAAAAATTCAAAAAGTCTTAGTCCAAAATCTGATGGGACGCACAAAAAGCCTGCATTATGTTTTATTCTATTTTAATATTCTTTCCAAACTTCCTGCCCTGTACTGGCTTCAGTAGAAACCAGCATCACAGTAAGCTGGAAAACCAGGAAAGTGCCTAAATCAAGAGCAGCACTGGACTCTTCAAATAAAGCCAATTTCATGAAATTTCAGCAGAATTCCGAGACAACAAGACACACATATAAGCATTTCAGATGCTTATCGGAAGCTGTTGTCTGAACATTTCTCTTGTTCCCTCCCCACCACACTTACCAACCACCTGCCATGTCTAGCAGGCAAGACACAAGAAGGACAAAGTAAGTGTAAAGACTCCTAAAATAAGTAAGGGCAAAAGAGGTATTGAAGGTATCATTCCATCTCCCAGCATGAACAGCCTGACTCTGTGAGTTCAGATCAGAGTAATAACAGAAGACAAAGAAAGGTGCTGCCTTCAAAAGTCCCTCAATCACTATTGACTTCTTCAGTTATTAATGTTAATGACTATAAATATATCAATAATTAACAGCATTATATCTAACACACAAATAGGTGTACATCACAATTTCCATTGCAAGTAGACCAAAACCAGTCACGCCTCAAAACACAGAAGCAGTTAGTACAGACAGTGAACCCAAGGTAGCCCTCGGACCCCAGTCTGAAACAGCAATGCAAGCAGTCTGAAACAGCTCCTGCAAATGCCAGGTTCCGAGGAGAACCCGTGTTAGTGGGAGGTCTGCGTGCTGCCGACGCGGCGGTGGAAAGCAGCCATAGCCACAGCCGACTGCACAAGACATGAAAATGAAAAAAGCGAAGAGACGGTGCTGCGTAAGGACCGGGAAAAGCATTGTAACAACGTTCCCGTGGGACAGGGTCTGGCCACAGCTCCTCTGCAAACACACCCGAGCTGCTCAGTGCCAAAAGTTCAAAGCTAAAGAACAAATTATTTCCTCCTTAATTGCCCTTTCTTAGGCTTTGCCCCTTACTTCCCTGCAGCCAGCACACGACGTTAAGGCCATGCTTGGCAGCTGCTTTGTGCACGCTCCTCCTTCCTTAGGAGCATCCACCCATTCTGGAAGGATGTGTGAAGACCTGCCTCTGCGGGGGACACACACAACCCAGCCCTTACCTTGACCCTGATGGAACTGTGCTGATTTACATTGATAGCTAACGTGCACCAAAACAAGGCATATCAATACCCCACTACACTGGGCTTTTTTTGTTGTCATTTGCCTCAGTAACCTCTCTTCTTTCAAAAACCTGAGACTCTTTGACTTAATATGATCTTGAGCTGTTTTCACGGAATTGAAGGTTTTCAAGTCATCCACTCTGTTTCAGCATAAATTATTTCCTTTAAACATCCCCTTTAATGGCATAAGCAATTTTGAACTTTTTATGCTGTTTAAATTCAAATATAAATTTGTACACAACAATAAAACATGCCGCTAATTTGTCATGCTCCTATGAGCAACTGTGTCACTCACACCAAGAACCACTGACTGCGGTGTTTGGAGCTTTCGTTCCTATTTCACATCACTCAATTGAGCCTTCTGCAGAAAAGCTTTTAACAACCACATCTGGTCTTTAATAAATCACTGCACTTTGTCTTCCTGCCAAAACTCCTCCTTTATCTAACTTACATCTTCATGATGAGATAGGAAATCACACATTATGGTGGTGACAAACAATTGTAATTATGTCATTAGTAGCCATTTAGTCTACAAAGGTTCTCAAAAAGGAAATATAATGCACAATAAGAAATATAGGATAATACATTGATCACAGTTCTAATCCGCTTTTTACTTCACAAGTGTAAAAAGCTAGCATAATTCATGGGCACAGCAGGCAGTAATAGTATACCACTTTATGAACTATACAGCTATTTTATTCCCCTATCTACTTAAAAATAAAAAAGCTTTTAATAGCTTGATTTAGACATAAAAGTTATTTATGATGCTTCACTGATTATAATATTTATTTTTTTTAACTTTCCATGAAAGTGATTCTTTCTGAAATGTAAGTACATATTATGTCATCAAAGATCTTGGAGAAGAACATTTACACTAGCAAAGAAAAAGTGAGGAAGAAACTCTGGTATTGGAAAGAACTTAGGAAACTCATGTCTGTACCCAGTATGGCTTGGAAACCAGCACGGCACAAATAGAAACAGCTCTTCTACCGTTCAGGAATTTTCTAAAAGCGATTAAAATATAAACATGGGAAGTTTAAGAGTTCACTCAGAACAAAGGTGTCATTTAAACCAGCTCAGATGCTGGAATATTCACACATGAAAAGCAACTGAAGTCCAACTGCACTGACAGGCTCCAAAGGTGCCTTTACCATTTCAGTTCAAATCCAGAGAGTGCGTTTGAGACCAAGTGCATTAGGCTTCACTTAATGCACTTTAATTCACATCGCAGAGCAGTCTCCACAAACCTCAACTAGACTTCTCTCCAATGAAACTCGATGGGCTCCAGGAGCTGCCCTCTGAGTCGCTGCCCAGAGCCAGGTGCTCAATCCACAGGACTGGATCACGTCTGGGCCAGTATAAAACGCCTGGAAAGCTGATAGGGCGGATGCCAGGTCTGTAGAACCAGCCACTTTCCTCCACAGACCCATTGCTTTTACTGTGCGGCACCAAGCAACGCAGTCCTAGCTCCAGAAAGCTGCAAACCACCCGAAAGGATGCTCGCTTCTACTGCTGACCTCTTTACATTTGAGTAACCAATCCAATTACGAGATTTATTTAGGTTTCCAAACCAATTACTCCTCTTTTTGCAACACATGCTTCAGGATTATTATCCCCTCCAACACTAAGTGAGGTTGTCCCCCACGGAAGCTAGCACAGGTTTGGCCACTTTTCAAACACCTGGATTCCAGCAGGTTGCCTTATTTTGGCAACCAGGCCTCTGAATCCCTGTGGTACCAAAATAAACTTTAGGCTCTTTAAGCACCTGTAACACACAAAAACATCACTTCAGAAAGCATTATTATATTACGCAAAAGAGAGGCCCAACTTCCCTTCCACATTTGTGAAAATCAGTTCCACAAAGGACCCCAAAGAACTGCACTGAATGAAGAGGCAGCACCATCACATCAGCTCTTCTGCACCAGCCAGAGCTACGGGTGCCCCAAATTCATGTAGGTGCCATTCTGGAAAGTTTGTCTCTCAGTCTTTGAACCTTCGTCTGCCTGGTGTATTCCCCACCCACTCATCCCACCAAAGGAAAACCATCTCTCAAGATATCCAAACACCCACTCCTGCATTCGTTCTTGGTTTGTTACAGTCTCCATCGTTTCCTGTTAACCGTGACTACAAAATTTCATCTCCTTTTAGCCATTAATTTGGTGAGCATCGCTCCACTCCGTACCTGGCTAAGGTACTTCCAGCAGGGCAAAATTCATGCTAGAAAGACCACGTAGGTTGCTGACAGCATAAACTCAAGAAAGTTTCCACCAAACCACCACCTCTCTTTTCAAAGGACCATTAGGCAGCAGAGATGCTACAAATGACTGCAGATGCATCCCAGATTAAATGCCTACTCTGGTGCAGGCTGGATGGGAGAGCTACAGTCAAGCCTGACAACATGCAGTTGAATCAAAGGATGACCCAGTTCAGTTCCTACACTTCCAATAAAACCAAAACTTAGCGCTTCAGGTGGCGTCTCACCCATTTTGTGTTCATACTAAGTGCCATTCAGTGAAAACACATTCATTACTCGAATTTTGCAGAGTCCCAGGAAGAAAAGAGATGCCTCTGCCCAAAGGAAAAGGAGTATGTGACATTGCATGGTCCTTATCCAGATGAAATAATTACTCTTACTTGGAGAGAAACTGTGGCTGGGAACTGCAGGGAAACTGCAGAGGAGGGGCCAGAACAAAAGGACTTTGTGTGAACAATGAAGAAGAGCCTTTGAGTGAAAATTATAGCTAGCTCCTGAGAAACTCTTCCACACCGAAAACCACAGAATAAGCCCTTGCCCTTGGGCTTGCTACCTCGCAGCAGCCTGAAGCTTGGAGCCAGTCAACTGGGTCACAAGGCTAAAAGCATTTCTACCTTCCCCAGCCAAGAAAACCACTTCCCGGTGGTACCTTTTATCTCAGCCTAGCTGAAGCACTCCCCACCCTTCTTCTACAAACAAATAACATTAACCCTTACCACCCAGGGATCTCACTGTCCCAAGGCTTAGCAATAAGCAATCGCAAGGTTGAGATAAAAGGATTGAGGCAAGATGAGAAAGGAGAGAATGAAAGAAAAAAAAAAGTAGAGAAATTCAATAGTCTGACATCAGAAGAGTTCACCACTGTCTACCTGGGAGCAGCGCTTGGCTGCAGGGCAGATCTTACACACTGGAAACATGCACTACTGATGGACAGAGCACATGGGTAGGACATGTTTCCCTCAGGTCTATGAGAAGAGTGGAAAAAAGGCACTGAGGAATTACTCTTTCAAAGGTTTTCATCTAAACCATGATGGGGAAAAAAGGGGAAAGTGCTTCAACCTCATTTTGTTCTTTTTTCTTCCTTAAATTCTTCCCTTTTTTGCAAATAAATAAATAAAACTAACAGAGTATGAAAGCAGAGGAGAATCGATCAAACTGCCTCTTCCGCTCTGAACCACCTACAAAGGTCTTGTCTGGAAAAATATGAAGTGAGTAAACAGTCACTACTGGACAAAACAAAGATTTCAAGGCAAATGGCTTTAAGTTAGTAATGAAGAATTTAGAAATGTGTCTCCACCAGAAAACACAGGATGGATTTTTGACCATAACATGGGTTACAGGGACCTGTTGTTTATATTTAGGCACTTTCAAAAAGTGTGAAGACAGACTTTCATTTGACCTGGTGCAAAAGCCTGACTGACCTGAAGTGCAAAGCTGTAGATGATGTCCAAAATGCCACAGCCATTGATTAAATGCATACATGTGCAGCTAAGGAAGGTCTGCTTAGAAACCCAAGCCCCCAGAAAAATCAATTGTTTCTAAATTTCCCAGCACTAGTAGTTCAACATTACCCCTTTAAGGAGCCGTTTTTCTTTTTCTTCTTTTCACCTTTAGGAACCTAAATACAGAAGAGACCTGGAAGGGCTGTACTGGGAGAAGGTGCAAGGTGAAAAGCACAGCCAGCTCCAGGATGTTCCCTGGATTGACCCCTTAACCCCCAGGTTTCTCTTTTTCATTACATCTTGCACTCTTTTGCAGGGAGAGAAGGAGAACTACATTGACCCAGCTCATTCCTTCAGGGTGCTGGAGCTCTCAAACACAACTAAAGAAGTAAGAAGCAAAGGTGTTCATGGCCCTATAGCAGCTCTGGGTATCTTGCATAAGAAACCTCTACACAAGTGAGTCCCAGAAGGCTCTGTCCAAGCTTATCCTCAACCCAGACTCCAAACCCCAAGAATCATCTCTTGTTTTCTGCAGAATCAGTCAGGAAAAGCACTGATGCTCATAATGCTTGCCAGGCTTCGCTGAATAATTCAAATGAAGTTCTCATTCTCACAGGAAAATCTGTTCGCTGTTTAGCTGGTCCCACCTCGCGACTGAAACTGCCCAGTGACCCTGACTGACAGGTCAGATAAACTACATTATGCCCAGGACAGTACCTTCTATACTTCTTTGAATATCTTATCACTGCTGGTTTCCAATTTACTTGCTGATATAGGTGACTGCTCTGACATTTTTCAACCTTACATGTACTGTTCTACCCTTCAAAAGGGAACCGAAACCTTAAGTCTTTCAAGACAGCACTTATTTCTTACTTGTTGATTTGCAACACACCTTGAGCTTTTTCAAGACGCCTGGACCATCCAACATTCCACTCCTTGCCTTGAAAACTTCTGACATACAGATCAAGTTTCTGGGTAGAAAAGATTTCACTCACCGAATGCTGTTTTGCAGTTCACCATAAACACAAGTTTTCTGCACATCAGGAGAAAAGAGCACGCACTGAAAGGAACTCTTTGCAGGAAGGAAACTGCAATTTTAATTATATAACTGTAACCAAGAAATAAAGACAAGACTACTTCAAGGTTTGCCTGTCTAATCCAATGCAATGAATCAAGGACATTCCCTCCTCCAATTAATGCATTTAACAAAAGCCTAAATGAACCAGCAGTTAAGTGACCATGGGGATGGTCTATACCAAGCAGATAAATCATCCATTATAATGCACACATCTACTTAATAACCCTCTATCTCACATCTTTTGTCTTGGAAACAGGTGAGAAATTCTTGCCCTAATAGTAACACCAAAATACAGCCTCTCTGGTGGCTTTTTCACGGAATTTAATTCGGTGGGGCAGTACCTGGCAGAGGCCAACACTGACCTCAAGGAGGCCGCAGGGATATTCAACCAGAAATGGTCACCATTGCAGCTCACAGTTACCACGGGCAGGCACGTGCCACGTGGATACAAAGATGACTGAGACTAAAAAAATCATATAAGAGTGGCAAGTCAGAGGAAAGGACCCCATCTGCACCAGCCTTGCTATTTTCTTAGCACAATACGCAATGCTCTGTCGCTCAAGGACCATCCAACTGGTGGCACTTGTTCAATTTAAATGTGAAGGAAAAGAGACTCCAAGAAAGCAGCATGCGTGCAAAGAGCTCAGGATTTTCTTTGTGCATTTTTGCGGAGGGCAGGGGGGGACATCGCTACCTTTACTGGGATTTATAAGAGATTGCCTGCAACAGTGGAAAACTTGCTGTCCTCGAAGAGCAGAACCTACCCCATGGGCTACAGCCACAAAGGAGGGAACCAACACCACCCACACAGCTCATACAAGTCACCATCCAGCTTCAGCAAGTACCCTGCAATGGACTCTTACCTGTGGTACAGACATGTAACTTAGTAATAAGGTCCCCATCAAACTTGTCACCACTTTAAACTTAATGCATAGTCATTGAGGCAGTAAAATAACAGCACTATGAAGTTACATTCTGTATGGTACTTAATGCTTTCTGAAGATCAGTATTAGGGCCACCAACTCAGAGAAAGAATTAGCCAGGTTTCTAAAAATAAAAAGCCATTAAGTACCAAAAGGAAGCTTAACTGTTGACTTTAAATATTCAGGCAAAATCCACAGTAAATAACAATAATTTGCTTGAAATATTGTTCCATACAGTGCATTCACAGAAATCCAGCATACAATTTTCAAGAAAGCACAGGCAAATTAATTGTATACTTTTACCTTTTATGCTCCATTCACACAAGAGAAGAATGACATTTCGCCACACATTGAGTAACCCATACACGTTTGAAAGGAATCTAATCAATAGTATCCATTTAATTTGAGATTAGATTAAATATGGACAAAAGGATCAGAGGAGCTTGTAACACCTGGGAGTATTCATTCCAATTTTGAATCTCTTTTGCCAGCTGGTTGTCAATAAAGCAGAGAAGTGCGGGGAAAAAAACCCCCAAAACAGTGACCACATTCACAGCCATGCCAACAGAAAGTAAAGATGTCTCTACTTGTACATCACAGGTCTAAAGCAATACTTTAAGAACTTCAGAAAGAGAAAAACATTCATGCCTCCCCAACCCATCATTCTGGAGGTTACTACAAAATTCAATACGTGTGGATAAGACCAAGAGAATCTTTTTCTCACCCATTTTGCTTCTATAAATGAAATAGTAATAGATCATCTTACTCGTTAAGATTTTTTAAAGCTTGTATGTTCTGCAATACAGGTACAGAGCCAAATTTCACACCATTAACCACAGAGCACTTTTATTTGTGTTGCCATATGCAGCATCACTCCATGACATTCAGTATATACAATTTTTTTTTCCTTTCCTGGCCGTGACTTTGATACAGTGACTCATTACTGCTGTCAGATCATAAACACCAGGGAAATTGTTCCAGAAAAAAAAACAAACAAAAAAAAACCCCAAAAAACCCTACCACACTAAAGACAAATCTCTAGGCAAGCACTTCCCATTGGCTTTAGCACACGATAGCGCTGGTTAAACCATAAGAAAAGGATGACAATCACCTGGATGCTTCTGTCATCTGATCATCTGTCTCACACCGGCTTGGTTATACACTTTCCCCACTGCTTGTGTACATCCCATCCGTCGCGCTACTCTGTGATTTAAGGGTCTCCCTGGAGAACCTCAGCTCCATCACTGTCCTTTTCTCCCTGCCAGGAAAGGGAGTAGCAGAGCAGCAACCCAACATCACGCAAATGCCTCTTCCCCACCACTACATCACACACAGCCACCTCAGCTCCCGCAGCCAGAGGTCGATCATCCCCTCTCCGTAACACTGCTCCGCACAACAGCCCCCTAATCCGTCCTACTCATGGACGGGAGAATGAGGTGGGGGTTAAATTTCTCCAAAAGCACGAACATGGACTGTGTAGCACAGAAGTAAATTTGAAATTGATTCAACTGTTTTATTTAGCATAATAATAAATATTTTTTCAAAGTGGCACTGTTGATGTTAAAACACTTTATACACCACATCTCTAAAGAATAAGTCCTGTAATGAACAGCCTAGCTATTTCAAATTATTATTTAAAATACATAATACAGGGAATAACCTTCTTGTAACACCAGGGGAAGAGAATTTGAATGCCAGGCTCAGGCCCAGCCTTGGGCCCCTGACACAGCGGAAGCCCCTGTGCTCCACATACGGCTGGTGCTCTGCGAGACTCACAGAGCTTCTCAAGGCACTTTCTGGGTCGGTGAAACTCCCTTCCCTGAGGTTCTCCCTGCCTCAGGAAGAAGAGCACAGCTTTATGCCTAAATTCTGTCCTCAGTTTAGTTAACACCCAAGCACTCGAGAACATTTGTTTTCTGTATTTCTGTTATGAAGAATCATTCACACGCTCTTCTTTTTCACTTCAGTCTTATCCACATCCTTCGTATTCGTACCTTCACAGGGGGAGTGAATTGAGTTCATACACAAAGATGTGTTATGCCTCTGTAAAGGGCAGGAAAAACAAAAAAAGGAGGGCTCTTTTCCCACTTTAATTCACTGAACCCTTGTAGCTCCCCAGAAGAGAAGATTATGATCTCTCCCCGGAGGAATGGAAATGTCTCAGAACACCATATTGGTCTGCTATTGCCAGGCTCTGCTACGGGGTTTGTTCAGAACCCACTTCATCCATTAAAGCCACTTCACCGGTACAAGCGTTTTAGTCTGCCTTGGGAGCCATGTAGGGAGTAGGAATCAATTTTTTCTTTACCTTTTGGTAAGTTTTGTTTATGTATGTTTGATTTCACCTGCCTGGTGAGCTGCTGGAGTGGAGGAGCACCAGTGTGAACGCCGTTGGGATAACTGAGCTTCCCCACCCATGGCTGCCAGACACACGGCGAGGAACACAACCCTGGGACAACAACTGTAAAAAAGGAACAGCAGCATGGACATCAGCACAGGGTAGCAGTCAAAATCCAGGAACACTGGAAACATGGATGATGGCTAAGCTGAACCAAAGCCCTCACTTTTGCTAGGTCAGGTTTAAAAGACTATACCTCTCTACCTGGGCTACAATCTCACCTTCGTTCCTCTATGGAGATAGACAAGCAAATCTATCTGTTCTGCAACTATTCTGAAGAATGTCTTCTAGATGACTGTCTCTTCCTCAGCTTCTCATGTTGAGCAACCAAAGGAGATACTGTGATTCTTATCGCTTTTCACGTATGACTTCACATAGTTTTTGAGAAGATAAACAGACAAGCTGCATGTTCTGTAACATTTGCTTTAGAAGTTTCAGTGGTAAAATGTTTGAAGCTGTTTCAAAACTAGACTGATGTATTGTCTGAACGTTTCCCCAAAACAACCAAAATGCTCAAAGATTGTTGCATTTACTGTACATTGTGGCCGCACACCTCTGCCGAGGAGTACTGCCCTGGCCACAGAACCTGGAATTTTCTCACCATAACCTTTCTCTTCAAGTCATCCAAAGGCTCTTTAAATGTTAGAGCAAACTTATTCCTTCGCAGGGGGTGCGTTAGTCAGAATACAGTCTCTCAGCTTTCTAATGTACAAAATCCACAGTCAACTGCAAAGCTCCAGAAGGCATTTCCAGTCCAGCTGCATAGCTGGCTTATGCGTAATACTTAGGAAACTGCTAGAGAAAATAAGCATATTTGAAAAATACAGTGAGCTCGTGTTACCAGCCTCATTTACGTTACCAAACCACCTAAAGCCATGTCATACCAATATTGCAATGCATCCCTGTTAGTGATTACACAGATCAGAAGGTCAAATTATTTCCCAACTTGACTACCATCCAGTCTGTGCATACAAACAACCTCAGCGTACATGGCACTCCAACACACAAACTGGAACAAAATCTTTACAGGAGAAAAATCGTATGAGTAAAGTTGTTCACTTCATTGCTGATCTGTGCATAATGTAGTTCCACTGCAGGGTTATCTTCAGACATGTGACAAACAAAAATCAAGGATATTTTTTCTTTTGTAGTTCTATTCAAAAAATCCATTGACAGTTGTAATCTAAAAGTGCTTTATGTTCTCACACCATCTCCAATAAAGGGTTCTTAAAAATCTCCAGTAAATGATTTAAGTCGGTTTGTCAAGGAACTCAGTGAACTGGTTCCCAGTTCACTGCATTGTAAGACCACGTTTCTCCCAGTACAGCCCATCAGCCCAAGCTCAGTTGTTCAACTGTTACCAGTGCCTGTCAGTGGTTCACTGTGGAGTTTTTCAGTGGGGTTTTTTTTTTTTTTTCATTTGTAAACATTATTAGCAACACAGAAAGACACAGACTGACAGTCCCGGACTGGACGTCCAGATATTCTGATGCTTGTTGCCCCTCCTGGGTACCCACCCCTCAGACAGCAGCTGCCTTTTCCCCCACTATTAAGGATCTCCCATAAATACCGTGTCCTTTAATAAGATCACTGACAACAGCATCATCTGATGCTCCCTGCACTGTGCCAGTCTGTGCAGAACACGACTTGGGTTGAGCTGTGAAGGTACCAACCCAGCTGGCGATGGCAATGGGTTGACCTCGCTGCTGAAAGGGAGTCGCCCAAGCTGCTGCCCTAGAAAGGGAGAGCTCTGCCCCGCGCCGCTCCCCAGAGCCAGCTACTTTTCTGTACTGCTGTCTGTTTTCATCTTTGAAGCATCAGTAAATATCAAGTTTCATTTTTTCACATTTGAAACTTCTTTCAATTCTTGTTTAGGTTTTTGGAGAGGTTGGGGGAAAATTAGGGACTGTCCACAAGTGAAAGTAATACTTTGTAGTTTCATTATTTACACATCTTACAACCGCATGGAGTCAGCTACACTTTTGATTCTAACACAACTCCCAAAAATGCAGACTTAGAAGCATTTTTTATTTTGTTTTATAAAAGGAGTTCACACTTAGTTAAACCTCTTTAAATCAAAGCATTTCTGAACTATTTATATTTAGTTTTCATTTTTCCTCTCAGCTCCATAAGTAAGAATACTCATCTCAGCACCGTTCCCAGAGGGTTATATGAGTATACTCCACGCTTTCTGAGTCCCTTCCTTCTTCCTCCCCACCCCTCCACCCCCCCCATTTTTTTTTTGGTTTTTTGGCCACAACAAGAAGTTTCTGGCCTGAATGACTGTGCGGTTTGATCAACCCTCTCATTCCATATTAGGGATAAAATATACCAGCCGGACTGTTTGCAAAAGCTCTCCAAAGCATACAAAGGCTGTGGAGGAGAAATGCAATCCAGTGCAATGTTCTCACTCCCTGTTTCTAGGCAGTTTACATTATTTTTTATTTATTCAAAGCACACACAAAAAGTTATTTAAAAAAAAAAAAAATAGAAGCCAATTCTTATGGTCTTTCCTCCATTTTTACTCATTTCTGTTCAGGTGAACACCTGCAGATTCCAAGTCACGGACATCAGCAGGAATTCTGCCTTGGGAATGAGCAAAAATGGGAAATAAAATAAACACATGGGATTTGATTCTGTGTACATGAATCATTAGGATTAAAAATAAGCTTGTTTAAAGCAAAAACTTCCTCCATGGACTCTTATTTTACCACACTGAACATATGTAATAAATATCTTAGATTTGTTTGTCCCTGTTAAGTGTGAAATTTAATAATATTTCTGTATGGGTATCAAATGTATATAATTAAATATATAAGATACCCACTGCAGCCAACTTAAGCATTACAAGCCATGCCAACGTGCGCATTTCCAACCCTGTAACATTAGAGAGAATTTAATTTCTTTTTTCCCTTAAAAAAAAAATAAAAATGCATTTCTTAAAAATATTGCTTTTAAATCCTCAATTAGAGTTTGAAATCTCCACTGTAGGTAGGTGAGCAGACTGAGGGGTGTAGGGGGTAAGAGTTTAACACCCACCCATCTCTTGTGGCAGCTACTGCTTGGCTACAGGCAGCTTGCTGTGAGCCAGGTCCCCAGTGCAGCAGCACGTCCGTTTCTACTGTAATCACTACAGCTCACCAACAAAGACATAACTTATTTTTAATTATTTTGGAGGAACTCTTGAATTAACAGAATGCAAATATTGTACAGACTCTGAAGTCGGCTATTTTGAAAAAATTATTTCTCATTTCCCCTATTTTCTTTTTTTCACTGGTGGGTGGTTGAGGTTTTTTTCAAATGAAAATGTTAACTGGGAAAACATCTTGAATTTCTTTTCTGCTTTTTATTATTAAAAACTTGTTCTTCTGAAACTAGAACAGTTAGGTGTTTCTAAAATGTGCCAAAGTACATTTTTTAGACTCGTTAATATCATTAAGTGCAGTCTTAGGCATGAGTTTCACGAAGAACCATAAACCTGATCCAAACACTTTAGTCAAAAGAAAACTTTTTCTAGGAAATTCAGTGGGTTCTGGGTCTGGTATTTTGCATGTCAAGCATCCAAGTTGACAAATTTATGATTCTTTTACTAGGAAATCGGCATGGAGAGAAGTTGCTTTCTGTATTAAACAACTCGAACAGCTGAATATTTTTTCCTGAAACAGCTAAGGAAAAAATAAATATATTTTGCAGCAGACCAACTTTGGAAAATACCAACCTAAGACATGAATACCCAGCACAAGCATAACCAGCACAAGCATAACCATGCAAATAAACCAGTTATGACAGAAACCATGGTATTAACTTATCTGCCAGGTACGTCAACAGCAGCAATTGCTGCGGCTGTGCTGAACGAGAAATAACCTCTTCCAGCTCCTCACCTTTGAAGGGTAAACAAAATTTCTGAAACCACTTCAGCCGTAAGATCTCTCAGAAAGCAGCAGTTTTGCACACCTTAAAATTGAATTTAAAGACATTTTGTGTCATTACGGGAACCTTAAGGATGATTTCACACGGTAGCAAGATGAAATCGTATGCACATATTCTCTTAAGCACAAATGTAACACGAAACATGGCAGAGTAAAGGTTAAGTAGCATTTGACTGATTTTTACCTCATGGGAACTATAATTTACATGCCGCATTCATCCGAGGTAAGAGGGTTCAAATGGCACAAATTAAAAGCCTGCAGTTTTCTACTTCTGTTTTTAACATATCATATTGATACACAGCCAGTTTTTCAAGTGATAAAAGGTTTCTATCAAAATATCAAACAGCAAGAAGATGCACTATTTCTACACTGTCAGCATCGCTGTATTTTACTGCATCCTTCCTCACTCCTTACAACCCCTGTCGATGATTGTAAAATAGTAACGGTCCATCTGCAGTCCAAAAGGACAAATTAATCTTCTAGACACCCGGCTCTTACAATCAAATCCAGGCTAGAAATTTCCAGGAACAGAAATAATTAAATTAATGTGGGTTTAAAAAAAAAATGAGATTAAAAAAAAAAAAAAACGGAGTGAGCACAAACAGCTACCTGTGCATCGAGAGATGCTGACACCGGCAGCTGTCCCACGAGCAGCGTCCAGCACGGCTCTCGGTGCCCAGCTCAGAACCGATTACTTTCTGCTGCTTTTGGTGATGCTGCCCATCAAGGCAGCAGGCACCTTTCCGGCTGTCTGGCAATACTCCCAATCATTAGTGCTCCTGGTGGAGAAGCTCATGCCCCGAGATGAGGATGCTACATTGAGACTCAATCTACGGCCACCTTTGGTATTAGGGGTGAGCCAGGAGGGCGCAGAGCACCCAAACTGCCTTCACACCAAAGCACACCCACCCTCCAAGCACACACAGCCAGCTGCCCGGCAGTGGTGGTCCTGAGGGAGAAGGGGATAAAGAAGGGAAAACAAGAGATGTGAAAACCAGGAAACTTGTCACTGGACTCTTGCACACTTTAGCTCACCCAAGCTCGTGATGCCTCACCTCGTGCAGCCTTTATCAGCTCCTGCCCTGGGCAGCAAAGCAGCAGCTCTCCTGGACATCACGGGCTGCTCTTGGCCACAGCCCTCCTGGATATCCAAACCCAGTTTTCAGAAGTGTTACAGGCTGCCGGCAGCCTGCAATTAATTAAAACAACTCCAGAGAACTAGTCTCCTTCAAAGATCTTTCTGAAGGCAGGACTAGGATGCTCTTGAGCAGCTGTTAAGTACCCAGCAAGCAATTACTTGGTGAGCTCCACAAGCCTTTTATACTTTTATTTTTTTTTGCAAACAGTCAGCAGTGGACTCAGGGCATCACAAAACCAGCTACAGATACTATTGCAACAGTCACTGCCAAAAAGCATGAATGATTTCTATCAGCAAGGCAGAGAGACATTCAGCAGAGCTTTGGCAAAATGCCTGCTTCCCATGGCTACTACCCTTCAGACTCCGCACCAGCTCTCCTAACATGCTCATCAATGTGCCTAGAGCACCTTTGGGATTTCCAAGGACCATACTACAGCAGATCCCAACTCTGGCCAGCTTTCCTTGCCAACCAGAGCGGAGACACTGCAAAAATTGGGAAATACGGCTTTTACAGCTTTTTCTGGGTCAGTAAGTCAGTGTTTTTCCCATGTCTGTTTGGCTGGGGCAACTCCACTTCAGTGTTAGTGTTGACAGAAAATATCTGCTGAGAATTTCAGTGTTCAGGATGTTCTTTAGTCATTTTGGTGATCTGATGTGGCACAGGAAATATTAGTGCATATTCTGTATTTTCAGTCACACTCAACTCACCATCCTTACAAAAAGACAACAGAGAATCAGATCACCGAGACTGAAATTATGAGCAATCTGACAAAAGTCAGAGTTGGGGGAGGAAGGTGATAAAGACTCAGCCAAATGTTAAACTATTAGTTCATAGTCTGATATTTTAATTTCCATTTGGCTCTTATTAAACTACCTCCAAATTAGGAGAATGATGTAGAACAAGCCTTGCACCAACGCTACCTGTGCTCCCCAGCACCTTGCCTTACACCATGGCGGATTCAGACTAATCTCAGCATTACCTATCTTGAAGACTTTTGATACCTTGGCTGCAAATTCAATATAAAAACAGATAGGCTGTCTTTTATCTGCCAATAAAAAAAAAAAAATACTATCAAACGACAAATCAAGATCTCATTGCTCTGTTCACAGGACAGAGTTTTAGACTTGATCAAAGTGTACTTGTGATTATGTTTTGAGATCACTGCATCAGCTGCATTGGGCAGTGCTTCCCTCCCCTACTAATCAACAAATCTTGGGCATTCTCTTCTCAAGGCAGAATAAAGCTGCTCTTCCTCTGGCCAAAGCCCCACTGTACAGCTGTTGCTGCTAGTATACAATTTACATTCCTCCAAACCACCAGAAGAGAACTAAGCAGATCCCTGATGCAGGACCTTCCCCAGCTGATTTCTGCAATGCACATTACTGAAGATAGGCTGCACTCTTCATTCCCTGGAACTGCTCAAGTGCTTCACGTCCTTAATATTAAGTGCCTACTTTTGTCTATGAATGTTATTATAACACACAAGGCTCCAGATAAAGAAGTTCAGCAGCGTCAACAAAAAATATTATAAAGTTAAGTACACATCTTCTTTCATTTCATAAAGTACTTTCTTGTAAAATCTACTAAAATCCAGTACAGGACAGAACTGCATCACAGGTCTTTCCCAGCAAGTTGCTTTGAAAGAGCATTACATTTAAAATCAAGATTTCAAAATAACACATTAAAGGTTTGCACAACTTTCAAACATAAACAATACCTCACCCTCTAAACTCAGACCCATTGTTCTAGTTTGAGTGCTAAACTGTGACACCCATCTGCTTATTCAACTTTGGGAAGACAATGACCTAATCATGGCCATAATTAAAAGCAGTGGAAACTCCAAGATCAGGGTTTGGTTCAAGAGCCGTTGGCATCCCCATCCCCAATGGGTGCTCCTGGGTGTGCTGCAACCCTCCCATTCCTGGTACATCCCCATTCCCGGTACATCCCCATTCCCAGCACATCCCTGTCCCTGGCTCAGCACTGCTCCAACTCTTCTTGCTTTAATCCTCAAACTGTGAAACCCACAAGCCAAACTTACAGTCCTTCCAAGGGAGGCAGGCTGGACAGCGTTTCCTCCCGTGCTGCCTTTCTCCCCCTTGTTTTTGTGAGCTCTGCCTGGGGCCAAAGCAATGCTCTTTGCAGGATACCCAGCTCTAGCTGGCTAAAAGAAATAAGAGAGAATAATTGGGACAGAAGCCCTGGGCACCTACATATCAAGTCAAGACAGTGTACTTTATTCCCCCCCCCCCAAGTTTTTGAATTGCCATAGGTTAGCCTAATTGATTTGTCTTCTCACCAAATTAAAGGCACAGCACAGAGCACGCCAGTGAAAAAATATGGCAACAGCAAAAGTTTACAAATTTAATTTGCAATTGTTTTAGCAAAACAGCTCAGTCCACTCCTTCAATTTTGGAAAGCAATCAGCTCGTGCAAGAGGAAGTTACCAGCTCCCAGGCACCAGCACTCTAACGCAGGTTTATTTCATAAGAGATTGAGACCAGTTTTTCAGTTAAGACATGGATATTGCAAGTGAGGTAACACTGCAAGATAGAATACCAAGTGCTCATGACCTAAGAGGGGCGGAATACCTGGAGGGATAATGCCAGGGAAAAGATCTCCCTTTAGAAGTGATGCTGGTGTAAAGCCCCTTAAAAAGTCACTTTAGCACCGAAAGGGATCCCCAAAGCAGATCTTTTCCCTCATGCTGCCAGCAGGAGTTTTCATCACCTACAATGAAAGGGTTAAGCCAAGATTTCAGTCCCCTGGTTCAAACCGCCCAGCCAGCACTCCTTGCCCAAATTACAGCAGTGCATACATCCAACAGATGCTGCTCAGACAGGGGCTTTCCTTGCCCTGAGGTACAGTTCAGTTTGTCCATTCTACTGTGCAATTACAGAATCAATAAAACATCCCTTTGAAACTCCCTGGACTTGTGCCGACACGCAGACAGTAGTCAAGCTGACATTTTTTGCTGTTTCCGTTATTACTACCGTCAAGCCTTCTGAGAAGCAAGACATCAAAACCCGGGCGCCGCAAAGCAAAAGAGGAAAAGCAAATGTAGAGCTGAGGTTTTTGTTCGTCGTATCGCATCGCTCCCCAGGCGATCACACGGTACCAGACATACCTGCAAACAAAATCTGCTCAAAGTCATCAAAATAGGCACTGGGAAACGGTGCGTTTCCGAAAATCACGTGTGCCCCACCCTCCTCTCCTTCAAACACATTAATATCCCTTTTTCGTTTGAGGGGGGGAACTGCTCACGGTAAAGCACCTGACCTAAATGGGGAAGCTCTGATTTGGGGATGAACTTACTAAAAAGCAAACACCAAGCGCCCTGTTGCTTATATGTGCTCATGAATGCAGTGCGGGATGCGGTCTGTGTGTAAGTTGGGAGGTGGGGTTGAAATCTCGCCATCCATCTGTTTCTGAGCAGAGCCTGAAACACTGAAATAGAAATGGGAAGCTGCCGAATGCCAGGAGTGGAACCTGGGAAGAAAAAAATGCAGGCACAGGATGACAAAGAGGAGGATACTGAATTAACGTGTTCTCTCACTATTCCCTCAGCAAACCAACAATTCAAAGGAGACTTGGATAACGAAGGACATGCTCAGCAGAGAGGCATTTGCTGCCTACAGAAATGCAACATCTTTTTTTCTCGTGTAACAATTAGCCAAATCTGTCCAAATAAATGGAAAACGTAAAACTGAAGGTCTTAAAAGTACTTCCTGAAAACTACCATCTTCAGATGTTTATTTTCACACTCACTACATTAATTTCAAATTACTTATTCATTTTGAGTTCTAAAGCCTGGCACATACCGTTAGTACCCCACAAACACACATCGCCAGGAAAAAAAGATATCCAAAAGCGATCCAAACTACTACTTCTGTACTTGAGATGCTATCAAACTTTTAACTCTGGCCAGCCCGTTCCCTTGGTTATCTTCCACCCCAAGTAGAGCAAAGGAAGTGGCACGGTGAGCTCCTCCAAACAGACCTGCCACAATAACCATGGACGAGGAAAGCCCACCCTGGAGACAAGGGGCCTTTCCGATTTCTCAGCCGTTACACTCCTGAATCTCCCTTAAAATACACATCATGAACTGTACAAACTTCACATGGGAACTACAACATTTATCCAGTAATAACCTATTCAGAAAGCTTTGCTAGTTGGAAAAAAGGTGGCACAGGTGAGTTATGAGAGTGCTCAGCAGCACGGCTCAGCAACCTATGACTCTAAAAAAGCTTCAGCATTTTGTGAAGTTTCTTTAAACTGCTTTAATCCTTGTTTTAACCCCTCCTCTTTCCCTCCAAGGTTATGTGCAGATTCAAATGTTTATAAATGGTAATAAAATCACTGGTAACAAATAGCTTTATTCTGACAGCTCTTGAAGGCAATACGCCTACAGGGCCGTGGCGGGGCTGAGAAACACTGTGCCCATTTCCCATCCCTGGAAAAAGCACACCAAATAACCAGCCCAGAGTCCTACAAAGCAGCCAAATAAAAACCATGAGCCAACTCTCCCAAGTTCGAAGGTTCATTTATAAAATTGCATTTCCTCCCAGAGCACACTCACGTGTCTTCTATACCAAAGATAGGCCAAATAATAACTCATTTGGAGAGCAACTTATTTCAAAGAGGTTTCACATTTAGCGATGAGCACAAGGAGAGGGAGGGAGGATGTGTCACATTCAGACTCAGGCTCAGGATATATCATCTCTTTTCTCCAAAGCATTTCTCTTCATGGTTCAAGATCACGGATGTGTTAACTCTAAAAATTTGTTTTAAAGCAACCAAAGCTGAAGATAATAAGGTTGTGTCATCTGTACAAATATTCTGTACTGGAATGAGAACACTTGTCTACCATAGGAAGATCTGGCTGAACACAAAACAGTCAGAGCAACAGAAACTGAGAAGATCCTCAAGCCTGGCTTGTTAGGAGTGACCTAAAACGGCCCCGTTTTGACTCACTCTTCTCTGCCTCCTCCATCAGAGGATTCAAAGGGAAACTGCAATTCAACCTTCATTGCTGCAGCACAACTGCAACATAACTATTCTCTGTCACAAAAGAAAAAACAAGTTGTGGGTGCCTGAATGCTGATAGATCACTTTTGCTTTAAGAGTACATCATGTCAATCAAAACCAAATTCCTTATGCTCATCACAGGAGCTTGCAACCAAGCAATACAAAAATCTCATTCGAGTTCAACCAGTAATGTGTTCAAAGGCTTCCCAATCTGCTCTGTCTCTGGCATCAGCAGCAGACAGAGAAGAGGCAGAAGAGAACACACACACGAAAAAAAAAAGTAATAATAATAAAAAAAATCACTTTCTGGGCAAAGGAGAAAGACCTCTAAACCAAAATAAAAATAAGCATTAAAATGTGTGTGTTGGACTAAAAGGATATACAGCAGGTTGAAATGTGCTATATCTTCCTCACCGATGAGGAAAGACCTCCATAACTCACCACAGGCTTTGATCACTCGTGAGCTATCAGCTATTTCTTTGCTGTTTGAGTAAATATAAGTCATTCACAGCTGAAACATAATTTCTCTCTCTTTCCCCTGCCACTATATGTTGTGTGCGAATATGTCTTGTATATAGGCACACTAACACACTGTGCTGTTCAAATACACATCAGAGTTCACCAGATGGTGGGGATTGCCAGACACTCGTCGTTGCCATGAGTTAGGAGCCACGGTGTAACTCATGAGTGATGCGTCTATGTTGTAAGCGGGTTTTGCATAGCTAGATTATCCTTACCAACATAAAGCTCTGTTTCCTTACTACGTTCAACCTGCAGCAGTTTATAATTGGGAGAGCTAAGGGGCTGCTGAGTATCTTGTTGGGATTTTTTTCCTCCCAGAGACAGGGCTCTGAAGGAGCTGTTTTCATCTGGGGGTTTATGATTCACACCCGGGTTATACATCGCTTCATAAAGCTGTGGCCACAGTCCGTACCCATGTTTGGGCACAATCTTAAAATCCAACCTCAGAAAAACAAAGGTGTTTTACCAAAAATACTCCAGGTTTTAAGGGGTAATCATCTTAATTATGCATAGGAAAAATGCATGAGATTGGAATTAAGGTTTTGTGTACCCGCCTCAGCACGTTACTTGGGCATTATGATATTTGGGCAATAAATTATGAGAGCATAGGTTGGTAAAGATGTGAATGTTCGGTGAATTGGCAATTTCCTAGTCTTTAATTAATGATGGTGTTGAGAAAGAATGTGGCCTTCCTTCTGAATTAACAATGCTTTTTAATCAGAGAGTGAATCTGCCTGTTTGAAGCAGAAGGTAGCTCTAGGCTTGCAAAGAAAGGAACTGAGTCTCCAGAAAAAAAAAGCTGGAAACCTGGCAATGCACTCACAGTGCTACCAGACCCTCTTTACTGCCTCCAAAAGAGCTTGTACTTCACCCAAGGTCTCCAACAGCCGGTGGTGGTTGTGATGAAACAAAAATCCAGGGAAAAGGAGAAAGTTAAGCACTAGGAGGAAGCAGAAAGGAGCATGGCATGGGGGAGTTGCCACCTGATTTGAAAACGTGGGAGATGGCTCTGCTCAGCAGACACAGGCTGTCCAAGGAGCAGTCCTGACCCAACACCAAGAGCTCTGTTGGGTCATACCTGTCCCCAGGGCAGAGGCACTGGCCTTTTTTTGCAGGCTTTAGATGTTTCCACCTACAACAACCACCAACTTGTGATGTCTTGGTGATCTCCAGCCAACAAGAGGACATAGCATTAAGCTATCCAATAACCCAGTAACTTTGTAAAAAAAAAAAAAGTATCTTTTAACACAGCGATTTTACTATTGCTTTCCTAATCTATTCCTATAAAACAGATTCTGCCCATCTAGTTACTGAATATAATTCACCTTTCTTATTTTTAGCCCCTCACAAACTGGTCTGTTGTACAAAATTGGTTTCTGTGCCATCAAAGCTCAGGAGAAACACTTAATTTTAAAGGTCATGGACACATTCTTACATAAGTATTAACTTTTAGAAAGGCCTTGTGGTTTTAAAGCATTAAAAGGGGAAGAATAAAACAACAACAACAAAAAAACCCAGAGTTCCAAGCAGCACTTGTTATTTTAAGGTTTTACCAAGAATTGGATGCCTCCAAGGGTTAGAGCTTCAGTTCCAGTTAAGAACACAAGTTTGCTATCCAAAATTTCTTTGAACTAATAAAATCCCTGGAGGTTATCAGATTGGGCTGAATATGGACTAAGGTTTTCAACTCCTCCCCTTTTATCTGTAAATACCATGAGAGGAGCTCTCTAGCACCCAAAGTCAAATAGTTTCCTGTCTTGGCCGGGAACCACTTCAGCAAACACTTGAGGCCATGAAAAGCAGTTGGATTCAGGCTCTGGGCAGGAGAAGGCACTGTCAGTCACTCTGCTCACCCCAGCCCCGTTTCAGGGAGCGTGTTTCAGCACGATGCAGCTGAGTTACGTTCAAGTCCCCCACATTTCTGACTCCCAGACAGCTTCCTGAGGCTGGAGGGAATATTGTCTCCCCATCTCCTTTCCTCACAGGGGCGCAACATCCTGCAGCAACCCGGGGCACGGACATGCCCACAGCACCACACTCCCCCTAAACTCGGGGTGCCCACCAGGGGAATGGGTCAACCCTTCAACTGCCAAACACTTCCCCCCATCCTCACCAAACCGTATTCTCTTCCCCAGGTCACACAAAGTATCAATGAGCACTGAAAAGCCAGAGCACACAGAGTATTTGGTCCCTCTTGTCTGACAACAGACATCTCACCCCCAACCAGAGCCTATTCAGATGGAGGAAGAAAACAGGGAATCAAAAAGTCCTCTGTCTGGCGGAAACGTGCCTGCTGGGAGCCGAGCACACACTGAATAGCCTGTTCATGGTGTCTGTACTAAAAGTAAGGACCTGGCTTTATTTCTTTGTTGATGTTGATATAACTTAAGGAGCAGAAATAGTTGAATCTGGGAAATCTTGGGAATAGAAGATCCACGCAGGGGGTAGAGGCATCCTGCACACCCCACACCATCCTTACTATTATTTCCTACTCAAGGAGCAGAGCAGCCCTTTATGCTTTCAAATGGGCAAAATACATGGTGGTCGGGAAGCACGAGTGTACAAAGCAATAATGAAAACACAGTGTTGTGCCGCTGACTGAAGACGCCAGCAAATCTGAAAGGTACACACATGTGATATTAAAACAAAAATGCATGCAAATATTGTATGGATGGCAAGTCCAAGTTTAATTCAGCCTAGTGAGAACTAGCAGTTTCCTTCCCCCCCAAATCAGACCAAATTCAATGAGAATATCTTTTTTTTTTTTTTTTTTTTGAGGTGAATATTTCTTGGGGTTTAGATACTTTTTAAGGAACTTTCCCCCAGCACCTGAATGCTCAGAGGTCCTGTATCTCCTGCCTTCACAGCCTGCTGACAACAGGCAACTTGCTCTTTCTTGCTAGGAAATTACTTACAATTTTTACACAACAAATACCAAACCACAGTCAAACTATCATCTTTAAAAAGAAAGAATGTTTTCTCCTTTCTAGGGCATCTTTGCCTTTTTTTGTTCAACTAGACCAGCCATGAGCAGGATCTTCCACAGTGACATTTTCAGAGCTACTTAAGATGTTTTGACTGCCTGAATCCAAACAGACACACAAGAAAAATCTCGTTGGCAATTTTGCATCTCTCATCCTAAACCTTAACATATCTCTGCAACACAAGG
The DNA here is from genome assembly GCA_033558235.1 of Neomorphus geoffroyi. NCBI lineage: Eukaryota > Metazoa > Chordata > Aves > Cuculiformes > Neomorphidae > Neomorphus > Neomorphus geoffroyi. Next base: position 99,590 of record JAUMJM010000050.1, read on the forward strand.
TCCTTATTAGTCTCTGAACTGACGGTGCCCGAGAGCTGTGGACAAGTGGGAGTCCTCGATGCCCCAAGCCAAGTCAGTCATTGCCCGCAGTAAGAGCCATTTCACGTCACTCTGTGAGGCTGCACCCTGCACCAAGACCACCACCATTTATCTTGAGGTCCAACTTCAAACACCACACGATAACCAAAGGGAGGCACAAATTGTGCCTCGAGGGTGCAAAAAGTCAGGGAGAGGGTTGACAAATGGTGGCACGGAGCTGGGGAGGGAGGCAGGCTCAGCATCATGAGCTGGCTCCAGCTCAGCTCCCCGGCACAACAGAACTTTGGGGATCTCAATTCCCAGCTTCGAGCCCTAACAACTTCATTAATTAAATGGTACAGGCAATGCAAACTGTGCAGGAGGCACGGGAATGCAGCAGTCACGCTCTCGCTCCTCTCTGGCTGCAGCACGGCAGCGCACTACACAATGCAACACATCAGCACATGTAGCGGCCATAAAGTTATCCAGGCAGTTGCTTCAGTTGCCTGAATGCCGACTAAAACCGTGGCCTCTGGATGCAAATTACTGGCTTTTATAGGTTCCTAAAAACATTTCACTGTGTCTGCTGAACAATGTGGGAGTTGTAGAAAGGGCCCGATGATGGCAACGATGTAATTAAAAGCTGTGAGTGGAAAAAAAACCATTAGATCTCTTCTTCCAGACAGAAAAACTGGTAAAAATGTACTTCTTAAAAACAGTTTAAAAGAAAATACCAAAGTAAATAAATAAAAGGCCTACATTCACTCCTCCCTTCAATCCCTCAAGTTTCCAATAGCTTCCCCGCTCAGTGCCCGTGAAGGAAAATGTATACGCTAGAGCACATCCCTAAGCCCTGTACTCTATCTGGAAATAAACGAGATAGAGAAACTCTCCCTATCTAATCACCGGCCCTGTCTGGTAGGAACAGAAGTTACTATCTCTGCCTGCCTGTCAGGAGCTGCACGAAACCAATCGGTGGCTGGGGCTGATATGGGAGCGAGAGGTACAAGGGCTGTAACGCCGGCCGGCAGCTTCGTTAGCTGGTTCAGTGCAGCCCGGCATGAGGCATGACAGGCAGTCACCCCGAACCAACATCCCTGGGGAGCCGCCTGCATCCCAGTGTGCCTCTTCTGTGCTGGGACGGCAAGGAGACTACAGATAAACCCTTCCCCTGGCACCCTTAGACCAGTGCGGTATTCATTATTTACCAACAAGGAATTCACCCACCTAAGACAGCGATCTTCTGAAGAGTTATTTCACCCCATGTGGGGTGAAAGAAAAGTCTCTACTATAGCCAAAAAAAAGTGGGAAACTCCTCATCCAAATATCTCAAACCCCAGTAACCTTCTGCAAACCAAATTCAACATTAACATTTCTTTGATGTATTAAAACTTACAGGGGAGGATGACTTCTGCTATCCCCTCCCTCCCCCCCAAAAAATAAATCTGTGGCAACATAAGCTGCCAGCACTGTTGGCTATGAAGCTGGTGGCCTGCATTAGCCATCACTCACAGCCCAGTGACCCAACCCAGCCTGCTCCTCGTTTCAACACAGAAGGGCAACGCTGGGTTTGAACACATCTGGGCAGGAGTCAGTCCCGAGTTGCCTCTGTGCCCAATACAGGAACTTCCTCCGACGGCACATTACCACACGCTCCAAGTACAGGCATGCTGCACAATGTTTCTCCAAGCATTAGCTGCAGCCTCAAACAATCAAGGAGTGCTTCTTTTTTTTTTTTTTTTTTGCCTTTTTTTTTTTTTTTTTTTTTTTGGAGAAATGATCAAACCGGGGGTGGGGACAGAACATCCTGCGTGAAACCGCATCCTGAACAAGCATCACCACGATTCACTGTAAATAAATACTCTCTCCTTGCAGCACTTCCGTCAACTGTCACTGCCTTGGCTCCAATCACCTTTCAAGTCCAAACAGGAAAGCAGAGAAAAGCGAGTGAGATGGCAGATATGAGGTTTAATTTGCTTTTCACTGCAGTTTTCATTGGTGGTGTGCTTCCAATTCGTCGGCATTGCCAGCTGCCTGGAATCACTCCTGGACCCAGTTTTTTCCTGTTAACCTTCATAATTGTATTATTACGGGCAAGCCCACAAACTGTGATACAAAAAGCTGTAAAAAGTGCAGCTTCCACCCTTTATTAGATAAGCAGCCAGATCCAAACCCTGCTGCTGCAGACAGAAAGGCAACTCAGATTTACTGAAGATGTTTCTTCACCTATGTTTTACATAATGCAAGATGTGTCTGTTAAAAAAAAAAAAAGCATACATGGAGGGGGTGCAGTGAAGGGATTACAGGATGAAATAAGTTTGACCTCAATTTTCCTGAAAACTTACGAAAACATATATATAAATTTGGAAAGATCAAAGATATGAGAGGATAGTGATCCCAGGCAGGAGAGCACAAGCAGGAACTAACTTGGTCTGTGCACGGGAGCCCTACAAGGGGAAGGAACACTGCACACCCTACAGTATTTTGAACGAGCTGATGATGAAGAAGTAGATGAGGAGCTGCCTCTCATGCGCACCCCCTCGTGGGCACGCCAAACAGCACCCGCAGACACCCAGGGCTGGAGGGACAGGGCAGTTTGTAGGGGTGCCTTTGTTCAGGAGCTGAAATCTGGAGGGAAACCCATCATGAACCTCCATCAGACCCAAGCAGAGTGCAGCTCCCTCGTCTTCAGGAGGGGAGAAGAGACCTTGGCAGCCACAGCCCACCTGGGTGTGCCAGGATGCACGGGATCCCCTCCCCGCTGCACACGCACACAAGCAGCAATTTAATTAATAAAAGTAAAAATTAAGTATTACATGTAGCAACAAAGCATTATTAAAAGCTGTAATGTCTCAAAGGTTCCTATGAAGTCATGTTCTTACAATTCACTCTGAAGAATTTAAAGACAAAATTACATGCTTGGTAATACTCCAGGGAGCACGCTTTTCTATGTGGCCCATTGTTTGTGTATGATGCATGGCTTTGAGAAAGTGGCATTGTTAGAGCGATCATAAATCACAAAGGGGAAGTTTGATTTTTTTATTTTATTATTTTTAAAAAAAAAAAAAAAAAAAAAAGAAAGAAAAAAGAATGCTTATTCCAGACAGGGCTTTCCTCCGCTGCAGAGTTTTCAGCTGGCTTCAGCAAATGAATTGGTATCAGACCTACATATGCTGTGCGGGTTCTCAAGCTGCTCAGGATCATCCCTCTCATCTCTACAGCCTCTCTGGAGCATAGTGCCCCCAGTGTCACAGGTCTTGTATCACTGATTTCAAGAGAACGGTTATTTTTCTAAAGACAAATCTATGAGATAAAATCTTGAATATTAAAGAGCAGCACTAAAACTTCTGCGTTGCCTTTTGCTAAGTTTACCTGGTGTGGTTTGCCACCTTAGTTTTCTTCAAATGATCTCTGGTTTTAGTGTGGTTATTTTTATACTTAGGTGTATTATTTCTGAACTTGGAACCAAAGTGGGCTCCATGAACTTCAAAAGCAAAGAGCAAATGCCAAACAAAAATCACTTACTACCCACACGCACCCAACCCCGTCCTTCACAGTGCACATGAATTAGTTAGTGGCCTGCCTCCCAAAGAAACCACAATAAAGTTATTGCTCTGATGAGGCTCATGTATTTCACATCTCATTGGAACTGAAAACTCCCAACAGTCTCCATGACACTGCTCAACTCCATTTCAAACTTTACACCAACTAACAATAACCCCAAATAAAAAAAATCCAAACCCAAATAAAACCAGGAGATAAGAGCTACCACAAAAAACACCTCAACAGTTAGCACTGACTGCTTGCTAAGACCAAACCACTCAAAGCCATTTGCAAGGAAAAAAACTCAACATTTTCACTAATGAATCAATACTTACCCACCAAGCCAGAAAGTCAGAAGAGTCTCCAGGCTCCACAAGGCCAACCAGGCACCTCTGGAGCGTGGTTTTCAGACATGGACAAGCAGCCAGCACCACCTGCTTAAGAAATGGGAAGCCCATAGCACATTGTAATGCAACTGGGCACCTTCCTCCCCCAGGGGATGCATCCCAAAAACCAAATCACAGAGGTTCACACCCTGGTAAGGTGAGATTTGCTCTCACATCTCTTATGATCTGCTCCGGATGTTTCTATTTTTCATTTGGGGAACATATTTGTTTTTCCTAGCTATTCATACATACAGGAAAACCTCAAGCAGCATTCGTTCTTAATGTAAATAAACATTAAACTTTTCAAAGCAAATCTGAAACATCAACTGTTGATACCTTAATGGGTGCACCAGTATTTCCAGCAGCACATGATTTCCAGTTACAAATCACAGCTCTATAAATTACCTTCCAGAGGACTCAGTCCCTACATCTCTGCATCCTGCAGTCCATAGAGTGTTTGTCCTACACACACCTGGCCCCTTATCCCATTTCTTACTACTTCCCTGGATGCTTTCCTTTTACAGCATATTACAGGTATGAACATTTTTTTTCCAGACTCGGTTACCAGGTAGTACCAGGTTAAGCTAAGTGGCAGACATCTAAGCAGACACCCCAACCTCGACTCCTAGCAGGCGTAAATCAGCACAGCTCCACCAACTGCAGGAGAATTAAGGAACTATGGCAGTTTATATCACCTAAAAATCTGACCCCGTTCACCTGATTTGTCTCAAGACAGTCACTACAGTCAGAATGGAAGAAGAATAAATTAGCATGGATTAAGCCTGGGAAAACCTGCTGTGGAAACTTGACTGTGTTAAAATACACATACTGATGTTAACTTATTGACTCGTAATTGTGCAGCTTAATAAGTCATATGGTTTAAATACCATTAACTAATAGGATTAGTCTACTACTAGTTATCTCTCTACATATAAGAGAACAAAAAAATAACTTTTCTGTTCAAGAACCAACTGCCTGCAAATTTACGATGGTTGACTCAAGAAACACATGGCATGTTCTTCTGCCAAAACATCTGCGTCCTTCAGGAGAGCTGACTTCGTCCAGTGCTGGTGGAAGGTCTCTTTCTGCCTTATTATTACAGCATGAGTATCTGGTTGCCAACACTACTTGAAGGAACTATTCATGCTCCGTAAAAGGCTTGGACATTCTGGAGTACAGGCAGAAGTAAGACTGCTAAATCAAGCTAATTATTTTGAGAACTTCCAACTAGAAACAATATTACGATAAATTCCACGTGTTTCAACTTCTGCACATTACAAAGGATTTCCACTCTGTGTGTTCAAAAAGGCCATCATACGGAAACAATTAGAGCATACAAGCTTAAACTGACTTCTACCAATGCAAGGGCCGTTGACCCATCTTTACAGGCATTTTAAATAATTTATGTCCAACTTGAATGCAATCTGCTCTACTTGACATGTCTGACCCAAAGCATATAGAGGTTTATGTTGGGTTTCTTTAACATTCCGACCCTGTCAATGGAAGATGTGACCTATGCTGTTATGAGATGAGCTCCTCTTCACCAAGGCAGAGTTCTACCAAACCCCACCACTGCCCCTGTGCCAAAACGTTCAGGCCAAAAAATGCCTATTTTCGTTTTTCCAAAGGTTTTGTGTAGTCAAGCTCACTCTTTTCCTACCTTGCCTGCCAGATGCCCAGAAAAAGCTGACAATAAGGCTGGTGGGAAGGGCAGGGCTTCACCATGGTTTGAAGGAGAGCATGACTCTGACGAGAGCATGAAAGATAGCTCACTGCAAGGAGCACAGCTTTGCTCCTCGTGGAAGGGAACAAGGGCTTTTGAGGAAAGGATAAAAGAAGACTCAATATTTGTTCTTTACCTGGGAGAACCGATTTGCTAAAAATACCTTCTGCAAGCTAACACAAACCAGTGCCTGTGTCGCATCCTCCAAAAGCCTTCAGGGACATGAGGAGAGCAGAGACAATGGGGAAAGCTGAGTACAACTGGGAAAGGCAAGTAAATCCCTCCAGGAGCAAGCAGGGAGGCCAGAAAGTGTTAGGGATGCTGCCTGAACGGGACGGGTATGTGATGCACGGAGGAAAAAGGTCTGAGCTCCCTTCCTCCTTTAACTCCTCAGTTTCCATAACTGAGGAGTAAAAGCTACCCCAGAAAGGGATTCAGCTCCACCTCACCTGCCATAAGCCCTCAAAGTCAGATGGATCCTCTCGGAAAGGAGCCGAGGGCTGCAAGGGGCGGTAATTGGAAACCTGCCCATTCTAATTTAGCATGGATCTCTCTTATGCACAGCTGAGGCCAAGCAACAGAGGAGGCACTTTGGACTCGCTGTCTTTATCTTCAGGGAGATGACGTTGCTGACCACAAGCTAATCCACCCTGAGCATGAGCTTGATTTAAATCAAAGCGATTTGAATCACTGATTTTAATCATGGTTTATATCAGAAAGCAGGAAACATGGTTTAAATTATTGATTTTAATCTTGTTTTAAATTTATACTTGTATATTTATTTACTGAAGGAAAAATTGATTCTAATTGTTTAGCAACTTAATAAAATATGACCTTTTCATTAAGCTTAATTTTTCTCCTTGCTAAACAAGAGAATAGGTTGTTTTCACATTCATTTTTATCCCTAAGTTTTAGGTTATGACTACGTTAGAAATTATGACTATTTCTATTAGTTGGCAATTTTGTTATTCACATTGATCTTAATTTGGTTGAAAAGCAGAACTGCAACAAAATGAAAAAACATTTTTATTTATTAAATGAAAGTTACTTAAATATGCTGGATTCATAATAAGTTTATGCATTTATGCATGCAAAACATTCACTGAACATGATCTATTGTAAAAAACTGAATATATCAGGATCTCAGCAGTACTAGGTCTCATGCTCTTGCATCTTTACTTTATCCCTAGATTGGGAAAGGAGAATAAGGTTTCTTCTTTTCAGCTCCATATTATCATTCAGCTCCAAACTAATTGTTCAGCCCCATCCCAATGAAAACTGAAACCAAACTCTTCATCTACAGAAGAGGTTATCAGTAGCTAAAGCTTATCAACTTTCACATACTCTAACATAACTGAAAGAGCTAACTTCACTCAGGTCTTTGGGATAATTTTCTTTAGAATGTCAACAGAAAAATGCATGTTATTACTATTTTGTATTAAATCTTCTAAAACATAATACATCTGCCACAGGTTTCACTATTATAATTTTAAAATTGTATTTTTAAAAGGTTTTTAAATTAAACATTACAGGAATTTAAATAGAAGTAATATTTAAAACCTATCTAAAACTCACCAATTTTGTCCTGCCTATTTAACCTGCAGTTCTAAATAACTTAAAATTGTCCAAATATTAAAAAGGAAATCATTATTAAAGTCAATAAAATGCAAAAAGGGAAGAGAAGAGAGAAAGAAACCTGACTTCTTTCTTAAACTTTATGAAGCGACTAAAGCTCAGGAGATGATTTTTTTAAGAAGTTGGTTTAGTATCTTGGGTTCAAAGTTCTTGGCTCTTTGCTGCCAGGTGACTTCTGTAAATATTTTTGGCTTTAGTGCAGGGGCTGTTGTGAGCCCCAGCAGCCCCAGCCACAGAAGGCACAGGAGCTGTCAGGCAAAATCAGGTAAAAAAATACAAGTAAAAATCCAACATAAAGCCCTTAAGGAAAAAACCCAAACTCGTGGGGCCAAGCGACTCATTCCTCTGAAGAACACCAGAGTTTTCTCAGAGTTACCTTTAACTAAGGACTGAGAGCTTTATAAGGGACTTCTATCGGGGTGTGGGGAGGGGGCAGGGATGGGGGACAGAGATAGAGGACAGGGATGGGGGAGGCAGCTTTTCCAGCTTCTGCATCAGCTCCCAAAAGGCCCCAGCATCCTCACACCATGCTCACAGCTGGGATCCCACAATACCCACACACAGCCCCTTCAAAACCAACTCCCTGCATTACAGTCTGCTGTGAAACCCTATTAAAAAAAAATTTAAAAAAAACCTAGAGGGGGAGAGGGAGGAAGAAAAGAAAAGTCGCTCTATTGACTACAGCATCTCTACCACACATAATTCAAGGACTATAGACAGTATGAGTTGAGGGGTAGGGGGGAGAGAGGAGCTTTTTTATCCTTTTCATTCAAAGAAACTCAGAAATAAACTGCTATTCCATTAGGCAAATTCTCAGCACATTTACTTTCAGCAAACATAAATAATAACAAAATATTAAAAAAAAAAAAAAAAAAAGTGATATGTAGAATGTGTGGTAAATAAAAGTTTAACAGATCCCCGGAGATTCACCACTAACATCAAGTGTAGCATTTCTTTCCCAAAGAATCTACAAATCCAGATTCTCAATAGAGGATTTCAAAAGCAATAATTAAAATCTGCACAGTAACAACAATTTGGGGTTTTCTTCAGGCTTAACCAAAAAGAAAAAAAAAAGAAAAAAGACAATTACATATAAATTACATATAAATACTACCTAAACATACATGGGAGCTCAATCAGGAGGGACTGAAATGGAAAAACGTGCAGCTCACAGGCAATTAGTTCAGAAAACATAAATATATGCTGTTCTTTAACTACAGCTCCGTAAGTTTCTATTTTATGGTAATTTGAGATCTCAATTTGACAGTCTTGTACGTACCACACGCTACCTCCCTATGAAATACACATATAGAAAGGTATTTGTGTTCTTGGTTAAAGCAAGAATAACAGAACAAGCCCTCTTCCAAAAACTGCAATTCGAAACAGAAAAAAGGGCTTGTAATAAGAAGGCCAAGTTATTGTTTATTTTATAATTCTAACTGAATGGATGTAGCATAAAGCTATGATTATTTTCCTGCAGTCATAATATATGTGATTTAGAGTATGTTTAGGGAAAACGTTAACTGAGACAGAGGTTTGTAAATGGATAAAGAATTCGGGCACAAAAATGCAGCACACTTGTGCTAACGCACATCCAGTCTTCTGTGCGACTTTATTTACAGTTCATAGTTCACTGCAAACAAGAGAAGCTGTCTCTAATGCCATACAAATTTGGGTATCGGCTGTCCTATGCAAATTTGACTCTAATTACGTATGCATTACTGAGCTATGAAATAAGTCAGTGTGTTGTGGTATGTGAATACACATCCCGCTCTTGTTTTTGAGCATAATAGTTTTCAGTGTCTGCTGAGTGTTCATATCCTGTAGATTTTTCCTTCTTTTTTTTTTTTTCCTTCCTTTTCCTTTCTATCCTGTGGACTTTTCCTTCCCCTCCCCCATTTTTCTTTAAATGAGACTCCTTTTCCAATTTAAAAAAAAAAAAAAAAAAAAAATTTAAACCTGTTCTTAAAAGCAATATGAATTCCAACCAGCCAGATCTGAAGTAAAAATCAATATATTGTGTAATGAATTAGCTTTAAAAGGGTTGAACAATAAACAAACAACTACTCAAACCATTTTTGTGAGCTAATTATGTACTAAGTAAGAAGTAATTTTATCCTTATACGCACACTTTATGTTTTAGGCACTTCTATTTCATGTCCCTTGACACCTTCTCCAATAATCCATCTACTTTATATTGGAAAGCCTCACATGAATAAAACTTTATGGCACTATAGGCATTTAGCCTTCCACTGACATTCCTGGCCTGTTCAATTCTGCAATTCAATCAAAATCAAATCTCAAAATCCTCTTGTCAGCCAGCACTGCTTTCATATGCCCGAGCCCTGTGTAAGGATAACTGCATCCAATCTTTCCCCCAAGCAGTGCTTATATTGTTTTATTACAGTTCAATGAGTGGAGTTCAAAATTACATGCAGCTGCCTACTACTGTGGTCTGTCTGTGTTACGCATGGACACAAGTATTGCCCACCAGGCTTGAAATCATTCACTTACTGGTCTGGCAAGAGAGACTGTGAGCACTTCATTGTATGGAGGAACATCCTGCCTGCTAGATCTAAAGAGGGTGATGTTAGCAGATCAGTCCTTTTATAAAGGGATTGCGAAAGCCCTATGAAATGCAACTCAAACGTCCTCGATGTTAAGCATGTGGCTACTGCACATAAAAGCAAAGATAAACCTCAACATGCACTACTCATTCTCCGAAAGCTTGTGAGGGAAGATAAAGGAGCAGGGAATAAAAGGCATCTCACAGAGTTTTTATATGTGTTTTAAACGATGAAGCTTCATTTAGACAATTTTTATCTCTTCTCCCCCCTGCACAATCTTCGCATTGAAACACAAAGCTAATTAAATACAATTTAATCAGACGAACAATGCAGCAACTCCAAATCCAATAGCTTAAAAACTGCTGTTAAAGCCAGCTCCTGTACAGCCTGGCTGGAAGGAGATAGCATCAGACCCGGGCAGGATTTCCATCCGACACACGCTGGGGGCCGGAGGTAAAGAGAGTGTCAAGAGGCTCCCTCCTGTGCTACAACCAGGGCTGGGAAGCAGCAATACCCATGAATCAGAGGGAAGGGGTCCACCTGTACACATGCTGCCCAGCCTGGTACCAGCAAACTAGCCCGAAGTCCCCACGGCCAGCGGCTGCATCCTTCTTGGCACACATGGGATTCTGCCAGCAGCATGAGTGATGCTCTGCTCCTACAAGTTAACCTACACCCATCGCACTAACATTTAGCGATCATTTTCACTTTGCTTTCCATCAGCATTTCACAGTATTACAATAGTGACCAAAGTCAAAAGAAGAAAAGAAAAAATAAACCAGAAAAGCCTTTTATCAAAGGCAATTCATCAAATATGCTACCGTGACTAAATTCTGTAAGACTTACAAGTGAGAAACAGAGGCAACACAGAGTTAGACATCCTGCCGAGAAAAAGCTCTCTTCAAGATGAACCCCATTACCTTTCAACACACAGGTCTGAGAACCAAGCTAACCACACAACAAACCACCGACCTATGACAGCAGCACTGAACTGCCTGTCCACGAAGCAAGGCTTCAGTTCTTCAAAAAAAAAAAAAAAAAAGAAACCCAGAGAAAAAAGCACGCTCAGCTGCTGTTCAACTGCCCACGCCTTGGTTATGCAGAAACAAACTCAGTCATGAGGCTGTCCAGCATCTGGGCTTTTCATTCAAAAGTAGTGTGGATTACCGTACGTGCATTGTACGTGTGTCTGTTAATCTATTGCTGTATCCACTTGTACAAAGCCCGGACAGGGAAATCTGGAAATGAGAGCGGTGACTGATCCTGGAATCATGGACTGTCACTTCCCCAGCACAGAGGCACAGCCCCCAGCTTGGGCACTGGGATGTGGCTCACAAGATGCAGCTTTGAGTTCTAATCCCTCCCAAGGGTTTGTGGTGGGCCAGTCACGTCTCCTTTACGTCTGTTTATCGTATAACAACAAATTTGTGATCATTTGTACCAAATCTTAGGGTGCCAGGATCACAGCGCTTTCAGTCACCTCCTTCCCATCTGAATCCACTGAAGATATCTTTCTGCACAAGATTAACATTTCTCCATGTGAGGTGGACTAGGTTATCGGAGCACCAACACCCTGGAAGAGTTTCTGCACAGCTCCTTGTGACAGCCCCAACCCCAAACACCTCAAGCACTCAGAGCCAACACAAAAAACCCTGAGAGGAAAACGTAACTTCCCTCTGTTAAGGCTACCAAGAGCAGTGAGGGTGAGGGAAGGAGCAATGAAACCTCCACCAGGCTGCAGACCAGGCTTCACAGCCCTACACACAGGTCCCCCTTGGCCATGAGATAAGGCTTTGGGCTGAAACCTGCAGTTCGGACTACTCTGTAGCCAGTATCAACGCTCCCCAGGATGCTGCACATGTACCAAAACAGCACACACATACACATGTCCACCAGTCCCCAGGACATGGAGGTCCCTGGGACCCCAAAAGATCAAACTTGGCCAGCAAAGTGCAAACAAAAGATAAGCAGGCACTCGTCAGAGGGACCCTGCTCAGGAACAGAGGATATTGTCCCTATCATTATGCAATGACATATCAACATCATAGATTCCAAAATTTGAGGCAAACCACTCAGGCGTGTGTTGGGGCTAGGGGGGGAAAACTGTCTCGCTCCACATGCACACTTGTAGGAAGTGACAAAATATCACGTCTGTTTGCCATCCGAAATATATTTAGCAGCCTATAGATAGCAAACCAACGAGATTCATCTAGCGCAAGCCCCGGTACATGCACCCAGCCATTCATGGTGACTTTGCACCCGTACCTTCACGGCAAAGCCAAAGCGATGAGAGAGGCAGGCAAGGAGCCACAGCTCTCAACCACCCCCTTTATCACCACCATTGCAGTACTTACTGTAACACATGTGACTTAGTGAAGCCCTAGATTAATTAAATGAACTCCTCCATTAATCAATCAATCAATCTAGCACAGAGCAGTTGAAATATTGAATTACTTAAGAGCAGCATCTTTATATAGGACTTTTAAAGGTCTGCTCTGGAGGACCTTAACTCTGATAATTAAATTCAGCCTCACGTGGAGAGAAGCACATGAAACCCAGAGAAGGCCCCGAGGCTGTGAGAGCAGAAGTACGGGCAGCCCTGAGCAAGCATGTCCCAGGGTGCAAGGGTAACGCCAGCTACTGCCTTTGGAACCACAGCCACATCCAAGGGGATCAGTGAGCTAGTACAGAAGCAAACATCTCCCTGAACCACCACTGAAAACACCTCCCCAGCCACTGAAAGTGTGGGCTTCTTCTTGTTCAATCACTACCACTAATCATTTAATTCAGAAAACTAAGATCAGGATTGCCCAATCCTCAGTGACGGCTCACATCCAGCTGGCAGAGCTGGAACAGGGGGAGGGAGGAAAGAGGGGCCATGTGCTGGTACTCTGGGAACACCTGAATGTATACATAACAGCTGCAAAACCTGTAAAGTCAGTAAAGGTTATCTACTTTTCTATATGGTGACGTTTGGGCAGAGAAAGTTGAAACACATTGTCCCAAGAACACCAGTGAGAATGTCAGTAATTAGAACACCAATCTCCCATCATCTTGAAAGCCAAGCACACAAACTACCAATAAGATAATTTTGTCATCTTTGGGTCCACTTGAACAAGTATATTTGGACATAATAGGGGAAATGATTTCTACACTTTTTCCTGTCTTCCTTTCAGTTCAGATGTGACCAGTGTATTTACACCCATCAATGGGAGAAAAGACAAGAGGGAAAAAAAAAAGAAAGTCTATTCCATGCATGTAATCATTCCAATTACTGAAAAATCCCAATCGTTGGAAACTTACCACATAACCTGAGAATTGCAGTTTCCTTTAGACAATAACAAAATAAAGTTCACAAGGCTCCCCCTCTAACAACAGACCTGTAACATCTAGTCAAAAACATCTAATGCCTTCCCCCACCCCTAGCAAATATTTACATATTAGCTATCTTAGCTGCAAGAGCGTGACTGAAGTGTCTCTAACTTCTTGTGTGCCTGCTCTCCTGCCTCTAGGCCTTTCCACAACCACCACCGTCGCCTGCCCTGAGCAGGAATCTCTGTGAACTGCACGGACTACCCTGACTGCTTCTCCCAGATAGACAGGGAGCAGAGTAACAGCCTTGAGATACTGTAAGACAGGGCATACAGCACCCAGAACCAAATAAAAATGCAGCAATATGAACACACGCTTCAGTGCTCAAAAGTCACTATTTTTTTTTTGGCAAAGACAATACAAAAAAAAAAAGAAAAGAAAAGACTTATTACAAGCCCTAAATGTAGGATGGCACAGCATGTTAACATATTGCTGTACATCCTTTATAGAATTGCATCCAAAACTATATTAAAATAATGTTAAGGTTGCAAAAACCAGGCAACAAAGTTGGCAACATCAACATGCAATCTTGATTTACACCTTTGGAATGAGTATTACAATCAAGTCTTCACTTACACAATCATATTTTTTCTATGGAAATCCCATCCAATGTGCAGTTATTAAGCATTTCTTTTTACCCTTGCAAACTTTGTGCTCCCAGTAGCACACTATTTATTTAACTCATAGTATCCAAACCTGGAGCTAAATATAGAACTCTCAGGCTCCTCTTGACCACATCTCTAGTTTCCCCATTATGGTATCATTAACAACACAAACTCTGAAAGTCTCCTCACCTCCACCTGCAGAGACATTTGATGGCACCACAACCATCCCACTGGTGGGAAACTGAGACACCGAGAAACAATGGCTATTGATAGCTGCCAATTTGAGTTACCCAATAACTCAAGGCACCAATCCGAGCCCACCATGACTCACTCATCTTTACAAACACTAACAATCCCATATGCTAAGGACAACCCCAACTGGCCTCAGCTGTGGTTGAAACCCAAGACCACTTCTGCAAAACTGGCCCCCCAGGTGTCTCTTGGTGAGCACACAGACACAAGGAACAGGGAACCATGTGGTAAGCACTTGGGTTGGGATGACGTGCCAAAGCCCAGAAATGGTTCCTTGAGAAGAAAAAATAAGACACACACACAAACCTGTCAACGGGAGTCACAACATATACAGCTTGGTTAAGATGGCCTGTGACACCTTAACTCTATCCTTTCCCAGTGTCATGTGCTTGACTTGACATCTTGAAGATTGTTTCCACATACACCTGTTTTTAGTATATGTCATTTCTTGAGACTTTTGTACTCTATCTTTAAGAAGTCAGAATTGAAACAACAGCAAGAGGCAGCTACAACCAGAGAATGCAGTAAGAAGACAACATGACACACAGCCTGGGCCAACAGGAGACACATACCCCAAGCCTCCATCACCAGAACTAACAGCATAACTAGCCACTGCACCATGTTGCTGGGTGACACTGGGTGCTGCTGATGGCACTGCAGGGTGGAGACATCAATCCCAAATTCTGAAAATAAGATCACTCCAACGGTCTCCAAGTCTGAGGTTCCTCCATGGTGTGACCATAAGGAGTACTCTAGTACTCTGAAACAACTCAAAGTGCCTTGAGGGCTCCACTGACACCAAAGCAATGAGTGGCTCGGTGAGAAACCAGGAGCTCCCATTGCTCCCTGGGGTGCCCGCTGCCATCTGGTACCTGTTAGCAGGCACCCTGGGATGCCACCCGTTGCTCAGCTGGCCAACCTGTGGCATCACCATTGCAAAAATCTTGATGACTGCCAGAAACCTTTCCGCCAGGAAGACTCTCCCCCTTACACTTTGGGGGCTCATCCGGGGTGCCACGGAGGCCCTGGGCACCCTACGTGGCACCACACAAGGAGGATGCCGAGGCACTGTGGAACCTGTCCTCTGTAGGGCCATCCACGCTGGGTGAAAGCCTTACGGCTGCCCTGGTTTCCCCTCGATAGCGATAACTTCTGCAACCGCCTGCACGGAGAAACTGCAGCTCTGTTAAAAATACATACACGCATACATATGCATCCTTACGTTAAAAAAGAAGATTTCTTTATACAGTGATGAGCTGTGCTGTCAGTCCTCTGCATCATGTGCCCACTTGGGTTTGTTCGGGCAGCCGAAGAGGCTTGGTGAGACCAACGGGTGCTCTCAGAACACTCACCAAACGCCCAGCAGCTTAATTTCTGGCCCTCTAAATTTTAAAGGAAGTCACAGGTGTTGTTCAAAAGAAGCAGCATATCTCAGTTCTGCTAAATACTTTACATTTACCATGCTGGGGAAGGGGCTGCACTAACACACAGGAACTGCCAAGAATCACATTTTTACCCTGATCCACGGCATTCTTCATCCTCCCCAGTAATTTGCACTTTCTTCTCTTTCAAAGACTCCCATAAAAGGCATTTAGAGGCAATACACAGTCTTATTAGCACCCACTATATATTCTCTTCTATAAAGCAAGTGATTCACTTTCACAAAGTATACGTTTACTTTGACTTCTCCCTTACAAAAACAACACGCGAGTGTTGCCATTTTATATCTCAGATTTTCAGTCGAGTACGTTAGTGAAACAGGTCATTAAAACAAAAAACACGATTTAAATAAATCACCAAAAAAAAATCAATTAAGAAAAGCTTGTGCTGCAGTTGCTCTGACTAAAGTGAACTGCCAAAGCCAAAGGAAGGAGTTAACCTTTGTCAAAACAGCATCAAACAGTCACTGCTGCTTCAGTTATTGCTGTACTGGGACTCGCTGCAGCAAACAGCATCCCTCGGTAACGGGAGAGCATCACCTACATACTCACAATTCTCCAAGGGTCAAACCTAAAGTACTGCCCTTTAAATGTGGGTAACAACCAACATCAGGTACACAAGAAAATCTGGTAGATTGAACAGGAAACTGCAGAGAACTATTTCTGAAATGTAAATGAGACTCTGCTACTTTCGTTTCATTATTGCCGTAGCACTGTGCTGAGATGAAGTTTCCATCTGTGATTTTCAGGACAGGATATCAGCCATTTCAGACAGCATCTGTCGGAAACTAGAGAGACAACTTACTCGTAATTTTTTGTTTTATAAAAATACTTTAACTCTATTTAGTCTTCCCTCGGACCGAATTTATGGGAGATAATCCAACCTCGCAGCAAACATGCAGCATTACCCCCACCACCTCTTTCTTATAATGTTTCAAGAACAACTTGTAGAAAGTTACAATTTGAAGTGGACTAAACACTTTAAAAGACAGTTTTGATAAGGCCATGCTAAACATCAATCTTATATTCCTCCTTTGAAAATTCTTGACTTCAATAAGTTAACGGTTCACGGTACCAAGCCTCAAGATTTTTAACACGGGAAAACATTTTCAAATCTCTCACTGAAATTCAGGGACTCTCGGATCACCTGTGAATTTTTTTGTCCATATGCAAGAGATAGCACATCCTATGAAATTATTTCAAATACTTGCTTCTTTTTTCACAACATTTTCACCATCAGTCGCACAGATCTATCAGCAAAAAATGCTGAAGTCAATGATGATGCAATTAAGGCTTTGATTACATGATGACAGCAAATCGATTTTAAAGCAGATTATATCAACAGTTGGGCAAAACGAGAGGCAGACATTATGGAAATCAAACCCTTTAATATCTTTAAGATTCCATAACCCCAGAGAGCATCTTTAATTCACCCTCTTTTATTCCAGATGGTCTCACAAAAAAGCCCTAAGTTATCACATTCTGGTCGCCCATGCTAACACACTTCCTATGAGATGTCGTTAATGTGTGTTAAAAAAACAGAACTTCAAAAAAAAAAATCCAAATTGCAACTATTTCCCCACTAAGGGGCCATCTGCATCAACATAAAGAACCCCAGGATACAACACATCCACCGGACAGGCACGGTAAACGCCCGGTGAAGGCAAGCAGAGTTACACATAAGTATTTAAGAGCAGGATTTGGCTTCAGGCTCCGCATGAAGGCAGGAATAGGGAACTATTGTGCTGCCTGTTTTCTCACAGCAGATCCCAACTAGCTTTGGCTATGGATCCAGCACCGCCAGCCAATTTCAAGGAAAAAAAAAAAGCCTCCGACCCTTTCCTTTCTCTCCCTTTTTGTAATCTCTTGCAGGCACAACCGCTCCAGCAAGCGGCTCCCCTACCAGCCCAATATTTACACTAAACCACTAAAGGACTTTCTATTATAATGCTATCTCATTGATACAAGATTACTCCTGAACCACATCAAACCCTGCGATCCTGTGAAAGGCACAAATGCCGTCTCAAGAAAGAGGCGCAGAGTGGATTATTTTAGTCTTGTTCTTTCATCGGCACTTTTTAGATTTATGTAAAAAGTAATGCAATGCTACATTAAGTGTTTCTCCCCTGGGGGCAACTTAGTGTCTAATATGGATTAAATGTACATGTGTAAACATTCGCGATAGCTAATTATATTCCTGAAAACACCCAATTCTTACCATTTCTTAATCCTACAAAATAAAAACACTTCAAAAACATTCAGATAATAATAAATTTTATCTAATGTCTTTGAAACTCTTCAGAGATTTTCACCTGAGAATCAAAAAGTGTTAAAACTCCTGCCTCTTTTAGCTCTCTTTTACAAAAGATGCATGGATGTAAAAACCCCAAAGAACACAGCACCTGCCATCTCCTCTGGTTGTGAAGAACATGAAAGAGTACCCAGACATTTTAATTCAAATCAAATTTTATATATATATATTTTTTATTATTCAGCATGTAAAAAACCCCACCCTATAACGAACACAAGCTTAAAGCAATCTCTTCCAATGGACCATTTTACTTATTCTATAATTTCTTACCCAAATTACACAGGTATAATTATTTTGACACTGTAATGAAAAGAAAATGGGATTTGGGCACTGTGCGTTTATCTAATAACACTATTTCTTGCCAGACTTCACAGCACTGACAATCACAAAGAGCCCTGTCCATTCCAATAGGAAATATTTGATTTTACTGTAGGAACATTATTTATTTTCACCAACTTGCTATTATCAGAAAGGATATGATAGCTGAATAATAAAAATGAAATCAAGAAATTCTGGTGTTTCAAGGCTTTATTTTTTTCTGCTCTCACTTTTGACATTTTCTTCCCCTGGAGAGACAAGATAAAGTGCTGTCATAAATGGGTGACTTTTCTTGTCAAATGACAGATTTGATTCTCCATGGCAACCACAAATCAAGGTGCTAGTCTGAATTAAAGCTTCTCTTAAAAGGCGTCTTTATGTTTATAAAATGAATTTAAATTAAATGGGTATTAGGTACAGTTTTTTACCTCCATTTATTTATTGACTAAGGAGCTCTGTACTGCATGGAGCATATTTGCATTTTAAGGAAAGACAACATATTGTACTGGCAGATGCACAAACAAAGCAAGTTACAAGGTCATGCTACATATAGTAGTTTACAGTACCATGAATGGTATACAGATGGACAGCAAGCAGTTAAGAGGTACTTAAATACTGGAAAAAGCACAAAAATTACCTACAGAGTAACAGATGAAGGAAATCTCTCC
This sequence comes from Neomorphus geoffroyi, assembly GCA_033558235.1. Lineage (NCBI taxonomy): Eukaryota > Metazoa > Chordata > Aves > Cuculiformes > Neomorphidae > Neomorphus > Neomorphus geoffroyi. The sequence goes on from JAUMJM010000050.1 coordinate 118,427, forward strand.
TCATTTCATAACACTGCTTTCTTCCACACACAGTTAATAGAGAGCCATGTAATTGTCACAAACAGAATGCCAAACAGGAAAAAAAAAGGAAAGAGAAAAAATCAGATGCTTCATCCTGTGCCCTTATGCAATCTTACTATGGAGCATGATACACTTACAAATGGTTGTTACCATGACTTTCAAATATCCGAATTTATCCCAGATTTCCAACTTCAACTGCTCTAAAAATTCACTTTCTTGAGGTCACAACACATCTGAAATTCTTTATTCAGAAGATGAGTCAGTGGAGCCTCCTAGTTCCACAATTAACCTACCTTATTACCTCTTTTTTTCTTTTATAAAAAACCTGAAACCCAGAGAACCTAAATTGCAGTGTAATACTCTCCTCATTCGGTTTTCCCGAAGAGATGGAAAAAAATCTTTGCACGGAACATGAGCTTGAAATGTTTAACGTATAGGTAAAGTCAAATACATATTTTTACACGCATTCACAAGGAAGTAAATACTTTCCAGAATTCAGATAGTGTTGCAAAAATATCAAAATACCGCAAGTTTGTCAGCCGATTCTCTCGGTTACAGGAGTCAAGTGGCTCCACACTCGCTGCCCTTGTAAGCTCTGCCAAATTTGATTTTAAGCTTCCTGAAGTTAAAGAAGGTTTATACAGTATTAACACAAGATCTTCTCACACATTTCTCAAGTTATTACACAGCCTTTTATCCAAAATTACAATTTTAAGCAGCACAGGAAGGCTTCAGTTCAGCTTCACAGGCAGAGATGGGCAGAGGATGTCTTCATCCTGCCGCCGGGCTTCCAGCTTCGCTTCACCGCTGCCGCCCGCTTTCTTACAGAGAAGGTGCACTAAGAGGGTGCCAGAACCTTGCAAACCTCTTTACACCCTGGCTATGTACAGGATTTGACCCCTGCACGCAGCAGCTTGGGGACAGCCCCCACCTTGCTGCTGTGGAGCAGCTTGGGCAGAAGGTTCCCCAGGGTCCCCACACAGCCCAGCATGCCTCCCCCTCCCCTACTCATGGGCACCTGTGAGTAACCCAGAAATGTCCCCATCTCATACCGACAGCTTTTTGACCCAAACACCCCATCTTAAGAACTGGCAGGGAATAACAGCCAGGTCTCTCTGAATCGGTGCATAAACATTTGCTACATAAAAATCAAAGGACACTTTGCTAATGTACTACTGTATAAGTAACGGACTCATAAGACTAATCTGTAACAAAAATGTGCATTTTATAGGGTAAGCAACTGAATTTCTTACATTTTTATTGTGAGAGAAGAAAAAGAGAAGTCTACCTATTTCTCTCATACTGTAACCTGATCACAATGTTTATATGTGCCCATCACAGCGCCATATAAATTATGTCCCAAGACAGGGTTTGAGAAAATAAAATATGGTTAATTTCAAACAACACCTTCAGCTCAACTCCTGAAAATCCTTGGCACTTCTTGCTACGCACTTCTGGACATTCTTGAGGTTAAGAGGCAGGCTCCTTGAGGTCTAAATACTGAACCTCTAGGAAAAAATTCCCAAATTACTACTATGCAGGGGGAAAACTGCACAAGCAAAACATGCTCTCAGGCTGATACACGAGGCAGATGCTGTGGAGTAGGTGCTGGGAGTATTTTCTGCTCATGCAAGGGGATGGAGAGTGAAGTCCACACCTTGTGCTTACACTTCCTCTCCATCAGCAGCATTAAGGTTCAGCAAACAGGTAGAGCATTAAGATAATACCCGGCCTCTCTGCAAAAACCAGGGCATTTTTCCAGGCATTTAGTGCCAGCTAACAGCACAGGTTTGCAGAACAAGCGGACAAAGGAGAATTAAATACTAAAAGACAAACTTGTTGCCATTAAAATTGTATTTCAGAAATAGAGCCTTAGGCAGAAAAACCCTGCAAGTGCCTTAGTTGGGAGCTCTTCACCTTTTGGGGGGTGGCTGTGGTGCTAAGACTGCACCAAACCTCCTGGAACAACCAGGGCGCTTTCCAGTGCAGGTTAACTCCAGCCACAAACATGCATTTGTTGCAAAAGGGCTGCAAAGGAGACAACCTGGCAGTGGGAAAAAGATCTCAACCACTCCTTTAGTGGGAATACAGGACTGTGATTAGCAAACGCTCAAAATTTAAACTGGGGTAAGCTGCTGATGCTAAGTCTTCCTCGCGCACTCAGCGGGCATTTCTGAGCTGGCTTTTGACGAATACACTAAATCCCCTCCTTAATTGTTGTGAAGCAGCACGGCTCACCTTTCGTACTCTTTCTAATGCATGGCATTTCATTTTATTGAGCATGAGCTCTGTGTTGGCAATAGCCATAAATTTTACTACTTTAATAGTATATGTTATCTGATGTTTCCTAACACTGAGCACTGGGATTTGAGACTGACCAGTCTTGACAGAGATGGATAGTTTGCATAAGAGTTATAAAGGGAACAGCAGAGGCTTCAGTGATATTTCAAGCAGGAAAACTCTGTAACGTACTTTAAAAAGTGAAAAGACAACCAGGAAAATCTTTGGTTGGTAATCATAGTCAGGAAATGCCAGCAAATGTTTTGAGATGCTAGCTGCAAATTCGAAAAATGTTAAAAGCCAGCTTTGCTACCTTTAGCAGTGAACTATAAAACTAATCAGATATATTTTTGGGGTCCTTAACGTGGACCAGATGGAACTACACCGCATATAAATAAAAACCATTCTCTACTTTGTGGGCTGGTTTGAATTTTATTTCATTGGATAAATGTGGAAGACAAAGTTACCGCGTAGATTTTAGTCTGAGTGAAGCAATTAACAGGAGTTCAAAGATACAGTTTCATCCATCAGATACCCTACTGCCTTCGAGATTTCACAAGACAGTTACTGCAAGTGAAAAACTGACACTGTCAACTTGGGACCTCACCACGTCCGTGCAAACTAGGTGGGAGCACTTGCAGGAGCAGCACCTGCCTCTGAGGTCCTGGGTCCATGGGGGGCTCCAGCTACACCCTACCGAGTCCTTAAAAACAAAGCAGCATTCTTCTCATCTGTTTTTTTGTTAGAAATAACACGAATTAATTTGAGGAAACTTGATATCAAGGTATGGAAATAGTAGACACAAACCTGTAAGGTAAATAAACTAAAGAGAATAATCATGAATCTCTTTTTAAGTTACAGAATTATTTACTTGTTCTGATCTGAGCAAACATAAAAGAATACCTCTCCCAGGCTCCAGGCATTGTTACCATCAATTAACTAACAATTCCATAAACAATAAAAGTATTACAAAAACAGCAGCACATCCCCACCTACACATTAGCACCAGTCAGCAAAAAACTCAACAAAAAAACTACAAACAACACTTCCTACTCCTTGAATTCCCAAAGGAAACTCCACCCCAGCTGCTGCAATCAAAAATAGGGACTTAACAAAGTGCCTGCAAGGTTAAGTGGCAATTTTAGGTGTTACTTGTAACAGAAGTAAAACAATTTCAGACACAAGGGTGAGTGTAAGCTGAGAACTCCTTCAACACAGACTTTTCCCCAAATGATGATTTCTGGCAGAGATTGTGTTCCCTGTTTCAGGATGCTGAAAGGTGAGCGGGTCTGGACGAAAAATAAAACAAAACAAACCCCACACACTAAGCCATGCATCACCAACCAAACCCAGCGACAGCACAAGCTCCTTGCACCAGTTACAGATGTTTTGAGGAGAGGGCTGTGTGGCCACCACTCCATCACATGTTGGAGGCAGAGGGACATGGGATAAGGGGATTCCAGACTTCTTCCTCCCTTCCTCTTCTCCCTCTCACAAGTCTACACTTGTCTCTTACCACTGGTTTCCCAACCGTGTTCTCATGTTTCTGTGGGTCAACACAGCACCGACTTGGCACCCATACAATGCCTATGAAATCTGGGGAGTCACGCAAATGTAGCTGAATATGCAATGCCTTCTTTTCTGATTCATTATGAATAGGCAGAAGCCATTTTAGCCGGGATGATGAACACCTTCATTCTTAACGTTGGGAAGTACTCTTTCAAAAAAAAATTGTTCCTCACTTCTCCCAGTCCCTAAGCACACACACCCCGTTACCGCTAGCAGAGTCACTGCTCCTGCTCTGAAGTCAGGTAAGCACTGAATGGGGCCAATACCAACAGCTTGCAGAAATGCAGGGTGATATAAATTATGCAAAGATATGCATTTGGAAGACGTGTGTTTTAAAGCACAGCATTGCCATTTAGCTGACAGCAACCTACCTGGTACTTCTCCTCCCAAGTATCTTTCCTGTGTCAAAGTTAATAACCCTTTGACCCAAAAAAAACCCAAAACATTACAGAAAACCTCAATTGTCCTCTGGGAGCTAACTGGAGAATCAATGCAGTCTTTGGAACTGTGAAATACAAGGATTTTAACCCTATTCTAAGTGCAAGTTTCAATGCAACCTGAACTTTGAACCCTCCACAATCTTCCCGTAAGAGAAGTTATGCAGAGGAGGATCTCCTTTAATGCATATGCAATAATAAAGTACAAAGTAATTACTGTTGCAAAGGAGGACGATTTATAAAACGCAAGAGTAGGAAATAATTATTTACCTTCAAGCAGTTTCTTCTTGGTTTCTGTGCCATAAATGTAACTTTCTCCCAACAGCAACTTCTTAAAAGATGTTTGTCAACTTCTGTCATTCACAGATACACAACAAAGAAAAATGTATATCTTTCTAATGAGATGCACAGCCAAGGACGGTTGTCAGCATCATAGCACTGCTGTTGTGACATGTATTTCATTTTATTCAATACATAACGGGGAAGCTGTTTAATCCAGCAGTCCAAGCAACGTCCAAATAAGCATTAATAACGTGGCGAATAACTGATCGTCACTAGATGGTTTTCACCAAGATAAAGGCTTTTCCCTCCCTCTTTTAAAAATATCCTCCTAGTTAGAAAACAACGAGGCAGAAGTTAAGACTGTTGCCTGCTGCCTCCTACGATGGGCACACATCTGCAAGTGCCAACCTGCTCGCTGCCGAGCCCATCCTCACGTGCAGTGGATATCAGCACTACATCAACAGATTGCAGCAGCACAGCAGGTGGAGCAGGGGGCTAAGGGAGAAGCAATTAACATGTATTGTATTCCCCATTTTTCAAGGTAGATGGCAAATTCTGTTTCACAGACATGTACAAATTCGCATACAAAACCCACTGCGTAATACAAAGACATCTGTGTTTACCAAAGTAATCATTATTGTTTAATGCATATTTTTTACACCATTTAACAAATAACTTTAGCTCTGATGAACATGGTGTTTTTCATGATAGACTTCAAAGGGAAAAAGTTCGTAAGAAATGCGGAGCTGCTAACATGTGCTAAGTATCAAGACAAGCACCACAGATTACGGGCACGGCTTTGACCTCACGTGTTCTCACTTCGTGCACGCGCAGCCAGCACGGTCCAACAGAGATTTAGTGGCTTGCTGGCTTGCATCAGAACACAAAGTCATCCTTGTGCTGCTTCCTGCACCAAACTGTGTGCACACATGCAACGAGGGTGGGCAGCACCCCAACCAAAAGCCACGAGCAGCCATGGCACTAAAACCCCACTATTTTGGTATCAACCCCTCAGCCAGGTATGCACTTCTGCAGTCCCGAAGGGCTTCCCAGAGTTCAGGCACCTTCAGGACTGGCCTCAACAACATCACAGCCATGGGGGAGGATTGCCACCACTACTCCTGCCCTACCACTAACAGCCATCATCGCTGCCTCGCTGCAGCTCCCATCGCAGGCTCAAGCCCAGAGAGAGCAACGTGTCCAACCCTCGCAAGCTTCACGGGGAGCTGCAGGCAGGCACGGCTGAATCACAAGGATGGGAGAACGAGGAGGAGGAGTGAGACGAGTCAAGACCCCACTACATGTTCAGTGATTGTAAGATTAGTGTGTTTTTATTTAAAGTATTATCCGTTAACATCCCGTATTACAAAAGTAGCACAACAGTATCGACAGACTGTCAATATTAATAGGAGTGTCTAATGTTATATCAATACTAATTTAATTTCTGTTATCTGCAGGCTGCAGGGCCTTTCTGAAGAAACAGAGGAACAAGAATGAGAAAGCCAAAGCAGTGACATAACAGGAAAACAAGCCATTCCTTCGGCTTTTCCATCATTCAGTGGCACCCTGCTGTTAAATACAGTGATCCTTGCTTCTTTTTTTGAGAAAAACCAACAACAACAAAACCCTCTTAGTTTTTTTTCTAAACTCCACACTCTCTTTCTTTTTGGTCAAAAAAAAAAAAAATTTTGCAGAACAGCATTTTCCTACCTATGTACACTCAAAATCTGTAAAATAAGTATGTCAGACAACAGCTATCAGAGGTTGGATGAATATCTTCTCTTTATGACACAGTGTTGGTTCACAAAGGAGAATTTCTAGTCCAGTGAATAACCCAATCTCACACAGACCTTAAAGGCCACATGGAAAAAATCCTGTTCTCCATTTTACATGCAAAATAAACATTTTTAAGGTAAAACTTCATGAAGACTAGTGTTTTAATGAGGTTTGAATAAGTGTCCCAAGGAGTACAGGGCAAGGACACACATTGGTAAGTCTGCCCCAGGCGGCAGGTGCTGCAAGGTGGGGAGAAGCCTTGATCCTTATGGGCAAATGCTTAGCACGACCGGGATGCCAGCACTACCCCTGCACTTCCCATCAATAACAACGTTCTTTAAAAGAGAGAGGAAGACAGGTCCACAATAACAAAATGTCAAGGTGAACAAAGTCATTGAGATAATTATGTAAACAGTCATTATTAATAATATTAAAATATCCTGGTTTGCATTTTCTTTTTGTGGCAGAACAAGCAGCATCTAAGGTCTCAAAATTATCCCTCAAGAACTGAGTAAAAGAGGAAAGTGCCGAAAATGAAGACACAGTATTGAAGAAGAATATTTCTCTTCCTTTAGCACATGAATGATCCCAACTATACTCGCTACAAAGCATTAAGTGGGAAAGCAGGGGAAAATATTCTTCTCCTTAAATACATTTCAAATAAGTGATTTATGGTTTTCAAACTGTGAAGGAGAGAAGTGTAAAAGAGGAAGGTATTGGGGTAGGAAATTGGCTTACTAATCATGATGGCCCATGATGTGCGACCAGTTCCCACAAACGGGTGAATCCTCCTTCCCCCATTAATGAGGCTGCAGGTTTGCTGGTCCCCTCCTTCCCAGACAGAGGTTCCCACCGCACAGCAAGGCATGGGGAGCCCATCCCACCACCAACTGCACCCCTCATGATGCACCAAATTTCAAAGGGCAATGATACCCAAAGCCCCCTTTGTGGAAAGCAGTGACTCCACAATGCCAGCAAGGGGTCCAGTTGGTGACAGAACCCACATGCTGGCCTGTACCGTCATGGATGGTGACATCCTCCAAACCCCACATTAGAGCAAGCCAACATTTACAATGGAGGTGGAGGGGGGAAAAAAAATCTGCCTTTAAATTGCAATTAAAACATTTACTTCTCTCCCCCAGCAAGTTCTCCTTGCCATATTTACAGAAACTTCCACTCACACAACATTCTACCTTCAAACAGATCTTCGCTGCTACCCATGCCATTGCAGTCACAGATTAACATTAATTGATAGTTGCGAAGAAGCCATGTCTGCCAGACTGTTCCTCAGAACAACAGAAAGAAGGAAGGAAGGCAGAAAACAAGGAGAAACAGTCTGTGGCCTTTGAAAACCAGGGGACTGCACTGCTGAACAAATCATTTCCAGGCACCTGGGGATGGAGCCAGAAAAGTATCTTTGAAAGAAATAAGAAGAACTGGAGGGAAAGCAACAAGCAAGCAATGCAAGGAAGAAAACTGTGCCATAGGGAAATTAATCCAAGACAAGTCCAATAAACTGGAAAAAAACATAAGGATAAAAATTAGGAGCTACTGGACAAGGATTAGTGAAAGAGAGGAAAGGGGCACTGAACGGTTCGTGTACTGCAGAGCCAAGGACCTTGGAAGAGGTGGCAAGGAGAAATTACAAAGCATTATGATGTAGGTGAGCCTGCAGACCAAGAAAGCAAATTAAAAATAAGCTTTAGGGTCTAAGCACCCACTAGGGTAGCCCAGGCCACCTCGAGGGATCTGCAGCAGAGCACAAACCTCTCCAGCCACGTCACAGAGGTCTGCCTTTCTGTAAACCATGTAACATAGTTCAGGAAAGGTACATGTCATACAGGTATCTTCCTTGCCAGTTACGTCTTCCTCGTACTCTCCCACCTCTTTCTGCTCACCGCCTCCCATGTCTACACCCACCATTTCTCCAGCACTTCTCCCTCCTCAGCCTCCTCAGGAACTTCCAGCCCTCTTTTCTCCATGCACAGGAGGCAGTACCAATGGAAGCAGCAGCAGCCACAGCTCATAACTCGCCTAACAAATGCCAGCCAGAAGTGATTTGTAGGCATCAAGTAGATTATTATTTTTTGAGAGAGTGGAAAAGAAGAGGGGCACAAAAGCTTAAGGTGTTGTTGATGAATGAAGATGAAAAGACGGTTTTAGGCTGAGAAGTGTTTGTTTAGTGTGACCTAAACCATTCAAACCTCATTTGATAAGTGACGGACACTCATTCCCTGCTATGTGTCACTTCAAAGTCTGAGATTTATATTAAACAAGAAGTCTTCTTCTAAGTCGTTCTTCTTGTTTATCACACAGAACAATACCTGGAAATGTAATCACATTTAGTTTTTACAATAAAGTCATATAGTCACTAGAAGTAAATATTAGAAGATGCATTTTATTGTTTTTCATTATGTAATTGCGTGCTTCATTGCTTTTCATTTGTTTTTCCTCATTGTGGGAGGTGGCACAGCCCAGGAAAACTATTTCTCTGTGATGATGTTCTAAGGGCAGAATGAAACCAAGTCACACACACTCCGCTCAGACACAGTCCCACCACCCTTCTCTCCTCTCTGCTCCCCACAGACGAATACCAGACTCCTGATAAGCTGACAGTTCCAGACTGAGGAAAGGCAAAGGCTACTTTTCCACCCCACAAGGGCTGTCCCTACTCAGGGAAGCCATCAGCAGTCGTACTTCAGGATGCCGTACATATGAGCAGCGTCAAACATCAGAGAAGAGATTCTACAAGTCTTACATTCAAGTCACCTGCAACCCACACACCAAACACCCCATCAGACATGGCTGGTAGTGAGCAGGTGGGCACAGGAACACCGCAGCTGCCGTGCCCACAAAGCCATCTTCCAGGATTGCTCCAAGAGCCTGCACTTGCAGAGCCATTTGCCCATGACTTCAGAGATCTCACCCCAACCACAAAGCTCCCAATTAAAACCAAAAGTAGAAATATACTCTCCCTCACCCACTTCTTTTGTTTTCCTTGTCATTTAGCAGGTTTCATCCTGGCATGACCACACCTCAGAAGTTATCAGTCAATCTTCCCTCTTCGCATAAAGGACATAAAAACACACTGCTAAGACGATATCCATGTGCTGCTGCTGGGGCTACTGGAGAGACTCCTGCAACAGAGGGGCAAATGAGATGCTCGTCCTGGACTGAGCCAGCTGGGATAGCAGGAAGAGGCTGGAGAGCAATGCACCAGCATTGAGTAAAATTTCAGGACAAAAATGCTTCCCTCTTCTTATGCCCAGAGAAGGTCTTTGCTTTGGATCTTGGTTTGCAACTTTACGAGAAGTTGATGTTTGGAAATTGTCTATATTGTGAAACAAGTTTTCTACAAACAGCTAATGTCACAATTTGTTTTGGATATGAAGTTCTTCCTACTAAAAGCCATGATCATTGATTTACAGATGTTTACATTCTTATACACTAAAACCAAACACACTTTGCTAATAAATTATGCTGTTTAGTATTCACACAAAGCATGGCAGCATTTAAACACAGGGTAGATTTACTCATTTACTACATCTATTCCTTTAGATGTGCCCCAAAATTTGTTTTCTCAGCACTTGCTCACTAAGATTGCTTTCAATATTGGCTTTTGGGGAGTTCATTTTACTTAGATTGTCTATTAGAAGAGAACACCACAGACTCACTGAAACCATTATTTCTCCACCAGAATGTTGATTCACAGAGAAGCAAAAACCATTTCATGCTAGTACTGGTCTGAAATGAGGATACCACCTCTTCTCGGTGTCCTGCCCTGAAAAAAAGGGAAATTAAAAGGGAAATGCCTTTGATTTCAGATGCTCTAGTCTCCCACATTCTGAACACAGATTTCTTGCTAGTGCCATTCCTCTCCCCATCATCAGCAAGTTTCCACTGCAGCCCAGCTAAGCCCCTGAAGACCCCACGGTGCATCCAGGCTCAAAGTAGGGAGCTTGAAATTATGCTCCATCAAGTTGCTCCATCTCACTAGACTTTTAGAGCTTAAAAAAAAATATATCAAATTCTATTGAATTTCTCTCTACACAGCTGCATCTCTAATGAACCTCCATAAAAGTTAAAACTTACATTCAGTAATCATATGCAATTGAAATATCATAAAATGAGAAGTCAAGGAACTGAATGTGGGCTGCAATGACTTGTCTTATTGTATTCATTCCCTTAATAAATATATCTTAAAAATAACCTCACAGTCACACATTTGCAATATAATATAAAAATAACACTGGATTCAAATTATTAAACAGGTAATTTAATAGAACAAGAATTGAAATGTAGGACAGTGTGCAACTTTATGCTATAGGAACAGAATTATTTTAGCCAACACAACTGTTTTTCTTTTTTGCATTACCTTAGCATTTGTAATACTACAACATCCACATAACCTTGACACTGTAGTCACCTTAGTAAAAAACAAGTGTTAACGTTAACTTGTAACTGAAATCTCAGTAGGGTATTTGAATCAAGTAAAACAAAAATTGGAGGCCCCTATTCTGTTGCTTTTTTTAGTCACATATACATAGGCTAAAAGGATTTAAAAATAGATATATTTATACACTATTAAATCTACAAAGCTGAACCAATTAATTTTAATTTAACGCAAAATGGAAACAAATGCAACACTTCTAAAAGACACGATGATAAAAAGAGAAGCAAATTACTTAACTTCTGGATCAGCACAGCCTGGCAAATTCACACTAACTAAAGGCCAAGATTTGAACCAGCCTCGCAGGCAAGAGCAACAGCAGCACCAGGGGACCACTGTGCCAGCAACAGCGGCCAGGCACACACCACCCGCCACCGTGCCACCACAGCCCAGTGCCAATGGAGGGGGACGAGTATCCCCGGCCCAACCATCACTGCTGCAGGACCCTGCTTGACACAGGCTGCACTCCTAGTTCCATGCTTAGCTTCTACTTTGCATAGCTGCTTTCATTTAAATTTGAGTATTTCAAACGAAAGAAAAAGGGCAAAGTCCCATCGGTGCCTAGAAGAGAAAAGGTCCGTGCCTCCCTAGACCAAGGCCTTTTCCTTAATGATGGCCAAGACCAGACACTTCAGCAAAAGGTACAAGAAACATCTGAACTGAGAATTTTCACCTCTGGGAAAAGGGATTTCTGTCTAAGCCTTTGCTAGCTTTGTCCTAAAGCAAGTAAGTTTATATTCTTCCTAACTTGTAAAATTAAATGAACTGAAACTGCTCCACCTCAAGATACACACAGATGTTTGTGATTACCTATACAGTTAAATCCTCTTATTGTTTCACACCTTGTCCTTCGTAGCTAGGATTTACAGTTTTATTGAACAATTATCTAGTCCTATTTCAGGAAAAAAACAACACTAAACTGCAACCTAAATCATCTGAAGCCATCTTTTACTCTGCTCATGTTGACTTGCTCTTCTCACAACTCCACAGCTACGAACTTTCTGCCCCTGCAGAAGAGCCAGCCCATCACCTCCCAGTCGCACCCCACTTGTCAACCAGGGCGCCATCTGTCAGGGCTCCGTCCTGGCTGTCACACTTTTATTAAGTCCCTGACGAGCGTGATTCAATTAACGTCGCCTGAAAAGCCAGTACACAGCAAATGCAAGGTGACAAGGAGTTGAGAGAGTAGCACGGGGGCAAAGCAGAGGGCCATCGGCCGGAGGACATAGCAGACCTGTTACTCCACGTGGCCAACGAGGGTCTGATCTGCCTACATCCACGGGGCGATGGGGAGGGATGCAGAGGGGAGAGAAAGAGCCTGGAGAAGTCAGACTTTGGGAAGCTCCCCCCATCCTCCCACTGGAAAGGCAAACGAGAGGCGAATGCATGCTTTTTATCAGGTTACTCCACCAAGTGATATCTAAATAAGTGGTATCTGTACACAGCACTGCGGTGCCACTCACCAGCAAACACCCGATGAAGCAATTAAACTGTACCCTGATGGAGGTACACAGGATGCCACGGACCTCACCAGGAGGTCCCTGCCCCAAACATCTGCAGGAGTGGGCTCCTTCTGCTGGTGGAAACAAGGATTCGACTAAATGTGGCGAGCTACAAGTTTCTGCAACAACATGCAAGTCTCCAACATGTGGCCCGTAACGTAGCTGTTGCCATGGTAAATATTCATGTTTAGTGAAAAGTGTTAAATCTTGTATCATAAGTTAAATCAGCTGCCAAGACACATTTTCACAAGTAGGGGAATTTTTGTCTTTTCAGAATGGAATGTTTTTCAGTTGACATTGATTTTTCCCTAAAATAAGTCCCCCAGAAAGGAAGCCAATCACACGTGAGGCAGTCCAAGAGCTGAATTACTCTACTCCTCTGAATCATCAACAAGTGTTGTGTGCTACTGTGTGTGTGTGTGTGTGTGTACAAATGCACTGTAGCTTCATAAAACCCATCCTCTTACACAAATGAGCAGTTACACAATTTATTCAGAATATTAAACTAATAATCCCAGCAGAAACATTACCAATATTTCATACTTTGGGTGATGAGAACTCAGCAAGTAACTTTTCTAAATAGGAAGTGTCTTGAAAAAAAATAATTAAGTTTAACTTGCCCTGGCCTTTTCACAAATACGAGACTCAGTCCTGAGCCTGAATATACAGTTGTTTATGTAGGTCAAGGACAGAAAGAGTACAAGCATATTTAGTTGCTTTTATGCTTCCTGTTCAGTATTTCAAAAGAGGACAACTGGTTGAAATACAGTTTCAGAGAGAGAGACAAGTTGGAATTAATGCAGAATTGGCTAAAAAACACTTGTTACTTTTATTCATCTAAAAACTGTTGCAATGAAATCTGTTACCAGTTCAAGATCTGCAAAATTACACGGATGCGTCCTTCCACTCCCGAACTACTCAAAATGGTCTCATTCTAGCATCTTCTGTATTTAAAGCAACCTTCCAGTGGAATGTTCTTTGGAGGGGGACGACCGTAATTCAGTAATTAGTCCAATTTCATTCAGAGTAGGATAAATAACTCCTCTGATAACAGAGCAACAAAGCTAAACGAGTTTGAAGTTTGGACAGAAATGACAATGCAGTCATCTGCTTTGACACTGCAACAGAAATAAAACCACAAATAGCAATGACCTCCTCGCTTTCTGCTGTCCAAGCTCCACACCAGGGAGAGCATCCCCTCACTGACACACAGAGGGAGCAGACTCAGCCCCTGGACCAGCCCTGCAGCTCCCACAGATGCACCACTGCCACCCCAAATGGCGGAGAGCTCTTTGTCAACGTTGGGTTCCCCTCTTCCACAACTCTCTCTGACAATCACAAACTGGATTTCACCTTGGTTGTACCTTCTTCAGTGAGGACTTTGCTCAACACATTCCTTTCTTCTTTACCTACCTCTGAGTAGCAACAGCCAGCAGCCAGTCACATCCTTGTTTCTAAGTTAAGAAACACTTCTGATTCCTCCTCCTCTCTCTAATTATTGCTCCACAATCGATCTGCCGTACCCCATGCCAGATTCGCACCTTAGCTCCTCACCTCTAGTCATTAAAACTCCTCCCATCTTCTCCACAAAAGACATTTTATAGCAAGCTCTCCTACCTGTTTCTCTACTGAAACCAGCTCTACCGAAAGGCTGAAGCATATTTAGCAATTCCTGCTCTCTACTTGTCTCTTTCTTTTATTTTACAAGGTTCAATGTTCTCATTCTGCCTTCTCTCCTTCCTTCTCTATCCCAGTGCTACAAAAAGACATCTTTTCTGACACCTTAAAAAAAAGATCACTGAATTAACACGACTTGCACTGCATGGTATTTTCAGACCAGCCACTTGCTAGTGTCACAAACACAATTAAGAAGTCGGGGAAAGAGCTTACAGGAGTAGTTAAAAGCTGCAGAGATAAAATAGAATGCTTTTACCTGCCAGACTCTCAGGTTAGGGTTCTAGGTTGCCCTCGAATCTAATATAGCTATAAAAGAGCCACATGAAAGAGGTGCGCAGTCACATTGCTGTAAATACCAAGCGTGGTGTTTCCACCCCTCCTCTAGACATGGATTTTTGCTACCGCGATCTGCAGGCTGGTAGCCATAGGTGGTTTAAATTCTTGCTATGAAAAAAAAGCTCAGAACATTACTGACAATTAAAAAACAGCTTTTACACATGCACAATAACGCTTCTCATGCTTTAAAAAAATAATATGCATATCCATATTACCATCATAATAAGTGCCACAGAGTGACATGATATGATTGAGTATAATGGCTCCTTTGGAGCCATTATGGTCGATCAGTAAATAATACACTTTTGAAATTGTCTAACTACATATTTACACTTGTCAACTCTCATACACTTCAGTGACAGAATTTAAAAGAAACACTGTAAAAAACCGTAAGAGCATTAAACCACAAAAACATTACACTGAAGTAGTATTAAGGTTTGACTTAAACCCAAAAAATACGGAAATTCCAGGTTAAGGCTAAATCTCTGAAAACGACATCGTCATCTCACTGAGCCATCCTCGAGTGCTTGTGGTGGTCCGAGCAAAGCGACGGATGAGGCAGGGCTGGGCTGGAAGGCAGGGGACCATGGGGTCATGGCAGTCCAGGGCATCAGGTAAGCACTGAGCTGTCGTTGGGGGCTCTGCCCACCAAATTTGGAGGCGAGAGCCAGCCCAGCCGCAGCAACTTAGCTGTTCAGTAGGACTCCATTTTACTGAATAAAAAAAAAACAAAAAACCAAAAAAAACCACAAAGCCTGGACGTTTTCTCTGTTTATTCAGATGAAATTCTCAATTAAGTTGAGAAGAATTAATCTTCACTTATTTTAGAAGAGGCCCCATTGAGACACTGGGAGTTTTGCCTAGCTGAAACACATGGAGAACAACTTCAGGCTTTGACCCTAAAAAGGCATTGTCAAAAAAATATGTTAAACAAACATGACAGCAGAACATTAATATCCCAAAGATTCATTCCATGTGGGGAAAAAAAACAGACTGGGAAGCAAGATGTTTTTTCAAGAGTAAAATAATGGGCTTGGTGTTGGCTTTCTTAATTGATAATTTTGTGTCTCTCGTTCAGCTGTAGTCACTTCTGCCGAGCAGCGGTGGCAGGAACTTTATTGGTTCCAGTACAGCTCTGCTGAAAATAATAAACCACCAAGCCAAGCCCCCGAATGCTGTCTATCTTTCAGTGAGGGTCACACGCTGCTGCTCCGGAGTCAAAGGGATATTGAACTCTTGCAAGATGTTAAGGGCAGCCCTAGTCATGCAGCACCTCCTTTGCAACAAAAGGACCCTAAATGCTTCACACGTTCTACACTACAGTCCTGAACCATGCTGTAAAAAGCAATGATGGATATTTTCCTAGAGCAAAAATCTTCCTTTCGGATATAGGTACAGAGATACAGGTATAGTTATAGATATAGACAGATCTCCTTGCTCAGACTTAGATCCATTACCTGGTTTGTGAGAACAAAATCCATAAAGGTTTGGCATGGCAGACTCTTGAAGCTGTTTGAAGACACAACCACCACACTCCTGTCAAGAGGGAGTTAGCACTCAGTTTTATAGTTTAAACTCTCCCCTCAACCAGCTGATGACAGAGCAGCCTCCCTCTACGCTCAGCATCTGGAATTTTACAGCCGCTGTATATAAATGGGATTTTCATGACAAACAACTCCATATTTGGTTTCCCTGTATATCTGAAAGTGAGAATGATCTCTTAAGGCTCTGCTAGGAAGCAGTATTAATGAAGACAAAGAGTATTACAGGCTATTTTCCCCAGGAGCATTATCACAATGACAATACAATGTCTTTGTCCTACACAAGTTCTTTAAGTCCACATCCTCCTCCCAAAGCAGCTCTTCGAGACCCCCCTGTACACACATTCCACACAACGGCCCTCGTAGCCCCCTCCCCACGGCCAGCATCCCATCATCCCCCAACTGCCTGAAGAGGATGGGATCTGCCATCAGCTCAGAGAGCTTTTTCCAGTCTCTCATTTCATAAGCTCTCCTGGAGATGTTTGCTTTTGTATAAATACTATAAACCATAGTATGACGAAGACTTAATAAACCCTGTTGCCTTTTCACTTTGCACAGCGTCTGTCTCCCCTCACCCTACCTCGCGGCTTATGCAAATGTCAGAGTGAGAACAGTTCTTAAGTCTCTTCGGGTCGCCCCACAGTGATATAAGCAAAGGTAAACAAACTACTGAAGTCTGGGTATTTTTACTTCAGATGCGATGAAAATCAGTGGATGAAAGCTGGGAATAAATGGGCACTACAAGGGCAGCTTATTAAAGTTTCCTGCCACAGCTCGGTGTTCCCTCAGTGCAATAGAGCCAGCACAACCCCACAATAGGGAAAAAAAAAACAAATATAAATATTTCGCCAAAATCAAAGACACTCTTCCTTCAAGGTGCTTGGCCAACTCTTACAGAAAGAAAAAAACATTTCTCTACCTAAAGCAGAAATCTCCACCTGCAAGAACACAGGAGACTGGACACGACCCCGAGTGCTCGGGTTGGGCACAAGCTTCACATGGGAGACCTCAATGAGTAAATCAGACACCCTAAGTGCTTGGGGTGGGAACAAGCTCCACGCAGGACATCTGAGCGCAGCAGGACTTGGGATACACAGGGTGCTCACCTCCTGCTCTACCACATACAGCACTTCTCTAACAACACCCAGAGCAAGAGCTTTGTCCCAGGGCTCAAACCAGAAAATGACTGGGCTTGCATATTGCTGAAAGCCCCTGGGAAGATGGGTTTTTAAGAGCAGCATTTCCAGGTGCCACCTAATTATCTGACCAGTGGATACCCCAAACTCACAACCTCCTCACACCATTACCTCCTGGTAGAAAGATGTTATCTGCTTCTACTCTTCTCTCTCTGCCTCCTTGTTTAAAGCTTTCCAGCTGCTGGTGATAAAACGAGTCTGCCTTGCTCCACCTTTCTCTCCATCACCTTGCTGTCTGTGAGGACTGGTGAGAAAACGTTTCAGCTGCTCTTACACTTCCACAGCATCCATTTCCTGAGGCCCTTACGGGAAAAAAAGGCCATCTCCCATCTCCTGCTGACGATAGTTTTATCAGATAATAGCATGAAGCAGGAATGATCCTGTAAAGCTGTTACCAATACCCAAAGGTATCTGAATAGCAGCAGTGAGACAGAGATCACGCTTGTTGCACTCACCCACTGATGGGCAAAGCCTGAACAGCCACCAAGGGACCAGCAAAGCCTGTGTACTGAAGAGCATATAATGACTTTAACCTGCCATGAGTAGTCGTTTGGCTTTTCTGATTTTGTGTGCACACTGTATTTTTCAATATTTTATTTTAAGTTAAACCTGCTAAAACTCAGTGCCTTCAAACACATCCATGCCAAGGAAAGGGAGCCTGTGGTCTCCGAGAAGGACTTTTCTCAGTGCTGGCTTGACACATAAAATCTGTTTTTTCAACAATGTCTTCCCTCTTTCCTATTTTAGATGCGATGGTGTGAAAATCTAATAAAAGGTCATGGAAATAAAGGTACAGAAATTGAGAAGGTATTCTTCAGACCTACTTGTGAAGCCTTGGCTCACAAATGCTTTAATACCAGGAGGGAGGTAGCCGCTTGCACACCCCAGCTCTGCCCCTGCACCACACCAGCAAGTACAGGCTCTCACACCTTCCCAAAGCACCAGCATCTCCATCTCCACCAGCGTAAGAACTGCTCTGTTCAATAAAAACACAGTTATTGTGATAGAAAACTCCAGCTATAAAATCCGCTCTGCAGTGTTAATGCTCTGCATCTGATCAGGTGCTCGTGTTTTACAAGTCTGTCATACATACACTTGGAATCCATGCAAACTCACAACTTCATCACACTACACAACATCTCTACTGTACCACTCCTCGTTCAAAACAGATCTTCAAGCATCCGTAGTGTCAACTAGGGGATTAAATTTAAGCATGCACTCAAAAACTCTACCAAGCTGGGATGAAAATTTGCAGATAAAAGCTTTGTTCAGGACTTACAATTCACCATCTTAACACAGCAAAACCTTTTCCTGTTAAGTGATTTATCAGATTAATGAATATTATTGTATGATAAAACAGATTACTTGAAAAATGTCCCACATAAATAATTATAGCCAGAGCAAAGTCAGGGCTTGTTCTGCTACCACAACAAAAATTCTGTATTTGGCTTCATAAATATGAAGTAATAAAAAATACCACCAATTCAGCCAGGATAAGAGTCTACAATAATCTCTCACTTTAGATGTAAGAAGATCTTTGTACTTAGAAGGCGTGAATTCCCCTTTCTCCTGGTGATGAGAAATATCCCTTGATGCCCCATCTCCTCCAGGACATAGCCAAAGTGGAAATAATCTTCAAAACTAATATGTACATGGAGTAACATGGTTAACATCATCCAATGAATTTAGATCCACCTACACGGTATAAATATATCCAGATAAACTGTCACCTTCAGCAGAATTCATTAAAATAATGTTGTATCTTCCTTGTTAAATGTAATTTTTTTAATTGAAATTTAATCTTACTGTATTATTTGGTAGATTTTTAATTGACATTTGTAGTAATTAATTGGTAAGCATTACAGCTTTGTCTGAAGAATTTAAAACTAAATTTGACATCGAGATTGGCCAGCCACTGCTGTGAGGTGCCTGCTGGGAGCATTTCATCATCCTCCCAGCCCCTCCTGCTGATCAGAGGTGGGAGATGATGGTCTCTTTCTTACAGTCATGAATTACATTACTAATGTATTCCATTACCACCACGCAAATGTCATGTTAATTCCTGATCATCATCAAGTCAGACAATGGTTTCCACGCTGGCACCCAGCCAATTAGCGGTGTGGAAAAATATTCCGCCAATTATATAACTTGAATTAGGTTAAGGACTCAAGAGAAAGCAAAATAAATGCTTTGAAAATACTTCTGAGATAAAATGTAAGTTGACACTGTCTTCATGTGCTATAGCCGATGTTATACAATCTGATAGGCAGCTGCCAACATTCATAACTGTTTATTAAATCTAGCCTCTCTTTATGGTGGCAGCTAAGATCTGTATTTTTACCAATATTAGGTTCATTGTGTTATGAAAAAAGACCAAAATACTTAGGAGCATTCACACCAGCTTATAAAACATATTATGTAGTATATTAAATTGTTAAAATTACTTCTTCTCTCCTCCCCTCTGCCACAGAGAAAGTTCCACGGACAGAAAAGTTTCAGGAAAACAAAGTCTTTCTGTAGCCACTGACGCTCCACAGGAGCGAGCGAGATCCTGTGAGGACTGAAATGCCACCTCCAGGCTGCTGCCTCCTCTCCCACCCTGCAGCTCTGCTGGGAGACGCCGGGCTCAGCTACTGGAGCTCTGCCCCGCTCCCAGTACAGGTCTGAGTTAGCGCAACCCGCTGTCCTGAGGGAACCCACTTCGCCGCCGCAACGGCAGACTTGGCGTTTGCTCCCTGCCTATCACAGAAAGCACCATGGGCAGATAAAGCCCTCTGTGCAACCATGAGCCGTCCACCAGAGGAGAGGACTGTGGTAGGAGCCAGGAATCCTGGCAAGAGAAGGGCACCACAAAGCCTGGTGGCAATGTCTTCAGCCACGCAGGGACACAGTCGGTTTCTATCATTACATCAGCTTGGCGTGCACGGCGCCGAGCCCCGAGCCCCACCAGCAGCGCCGAGTCCCACCAGCAGCGCATTGTGCCGGCAACTCGCTGCACAACCAGGTTTTTAGTACCACCCCATTATGTTGATTTCTTCTGTTCTTAACTCAATTTATGGTACAAGCTTGGTTATCTCCAATTTAAAAACGTACACAGCGCCAGTGCTTGGACTTTAGAAATTTATAACTATGAGCAATTGGTTAAAACCTTTTACTGTATCTTTCTGTCTCATTTTCCTAGGTGCTGCAGTGAAGCAATTCACTCTTCTTGCTGCTTACCCTGGATGACCTTTGCCTGCCTTAAAATGGTGTACAACTAAATGCTCTGCTTTAAATAAAACCCTTGCCTCTTCGAAAGGCTCTACGTATTCAATCAACACAATCAGCTGAAACCACATTTGGTTACTCAATAAGCTGGAAACTTCTGTAACGCGTACAGCCGTGAATGAGTTCCTGACATCGCCAGGGACACTCAAGTGGGGAACAAGAGAGACCGCTGAGAAGTGGCTCTTGCTACAGCCGGAGAAAGGATCACTCCTTTAAGCTGAACTCTCAAGGAAAACGAGAACAAAAACTGAATTAGCTCAACACGTACCCTCTGCAGTCAGCACATTGCTAGGCAACTTACCATCTCTTGATAGAATTATGGTGGAGGGCTGGTCGTACGTCAGGGTTAAGATGAATACAAGCGCCGGTTTTGGCCAACTGCTCCTTTCCAGTGGGACTGCTCAATGCTTGGTCATTTCATATTACCACTTTGCAATATTTTCTAAGCACCTAGAGAGTCTAATGCATTCAGAAGGTATTTTAAAGCTATTATGTGACATGAAAATTTTAAGATAACTGGAAGTAAGTGAATTTTAGGAGGAATAGCACAAGTCTTTTTCTTTGTTCGAGCCAGTATTTGGAGGGAGTTAACAATCCTTCTTTTTGCTGCTTTTATTTTTTAATATTGAAACTATCCAGAGGGCATGCTATCGAACACTCTGTCTTTACTCCAGGTGCCAGTTGGCCACAGCTCCATGCCTCTGTAACTCAATCTGGTATTTCAAGAGGGTGTTTCGAAACACCCCAGTCCTTCCATTTGTCACCACTGAGACCAGACACAAAGTCTTGTTACAGGCAGTGCCACAGGGATATCACAATACCCAGCGATGCTGCACTTAACCTGCGCCAGCCTTAGAAGAGCCTGGATCTTTCATAGTGACTTGGATAGTAAGATTTGGGCTCCAGGCATTATTTACAGTTATTAAAAAAGTATTAAGCAAATGCACAGACTGCTTTAAATGGAGACATGTACTTTGCATATAACTCCAAGTTTTCCATGCATATTTCATAGACACAAAGAAATAATTAATTAGCTAACCACTGTGATTAAAATCAATTGATTCATATAAGACAGAGCAGTGAGAAATTTTTGCATCACTGCAGAAGTCTGGAGTTGGTCCCTGTTTGGGGATCTCAGTCTCATCAGTGAGGTTGGGAATTCAGACATGAAGGAAATGGTAAGAATCTCTCTCCTGCATGCACACTTTGAGCTGCCATATGGGTTTATTCAACTGTTTACTACACCAGTTGGTAAAAACTGAACAGCTATTATAATCTTTGCTAAATGACATGGTAATTATGCTACCTCTGGAAAAAAAAAAAAGAAAGAAAAAATGGAAACTTTAAAAAAAAAAAAAATCACAATTCACTGATGAGTGAATTTCTTGGGTTTTATAATCTCTGAATTGAAAAGCACTTCCTAACACACAGAGGGATATTAAAAACATAATAAAAATATGAATTTATTTTAAAAAGTAATTCCTGCTTCCATTTCCTACAAAATTTAATTAAACAGATTTCCTAGTTTTGAAAGATTTCCTACATAGATTTTCCAATTTTCTTGTAAAATCAGACAATTCCTGTTTTCCCAACTTCTTAGCCTTCTGATTAATGAAGAAATATTGCCTCTCCTCTCACCCCAGTTAATAAGAGAGGAAATGAGGAGTGGGCAGGCAAGAGAAGGCTCCCTATGCTAGGCTGCTGAGGAGAGGAAGAGCTGGGAAAAGCACAGGCGCCACGCGTTTGGTACAAACAGCTTCTCAGCTGACCAGCACCACGGGGAAATGGCAACTGCAAGTTAACAAGAGAAGGGGTCACTCCACACCACTCTCTCAAGCTTGGCCAAGTGCACCCTGGCCAAAATTCATAGAATCAAAGAACCGTGTAATGGTTCGTGTTGGAAAGGACCTTAAAGATCATCCAGTTCCAACAACCCCCGCCATGGGCAGGAACACCTCCCACTGGATCAGGTCGCTCAAAGCCTCATCCAACCTGGCCTTGAACACCTCCAGGGATGGGGCATCCACAGCTTCTCTGAGCAACCTGTGCCAGTGCCCCACATCCTCACAGGAAAAAAATTGGCTATGAAAGACTTTGTTCCTCAAGGCAGGGCATTGCAGCACCAATGCCACACTGAACAGGGCAAGCATGTGCGACGAGACAGCTCTCCTGTGTACCAGTGACACCATTTTGTCACTGGGATGCAAGTGCAGCAAACAGTGGATCTAATTATTTGTTGGCAATGGCTCCTTTGAGAGTCCATCATGTGACACACGATGGAGAGGAGACATCTCCATATTCATATTTAATCGCAACACGAACTGCCCACATAAGCACGTTTAGACCCTGTCTATCTGCAAGGCTTCAGTTTTGGGCAGTAGTTTTGCTCACATCACTGAACTCCAGTTTCACCACCAAAGACCTCATAGGATCTGAGGGGATGGAGAGAAGAAAGAAGGGAGTATTTTTTCCGCATTGGTAATATTTGGTATCACTGCTATTTCATTACAATGAAGGTCTTTTGAAAAAAATAGAATAGCGGTGACTTGCTTTTAAGCATAGGAAAAAAAGAAACCCCAAACCCCACCACAATAAAAAGTGGAGAAAAGGATGAGGAAAAGAGAGATTGTGAGAAAGAATATTGCAAACTCAGGTTTGACAACTCACCAGTTTTACTTGCAGGCATCACACATATCCACTCATGACTCAGGGCAAATATGGGAAAAGATCGAAACCCTTATCATGGCAAATGTGTCTGGAAGCCGGAATCACTCAGGAAAAATGTTCTCAGGAGACTGAAAGACAAAAACACGTTTTAAAACTTCACTCAGTTAGAATCATATCAAAGCCTATCGTTTTCCTTTGAAAATAAAAGGTGGTTATAAACGCTGGAGGTGGGGGAGAGCGTTACATTTCTACATATCAAACATTATCACACAGTAGACTTTACTTGTGCTCAAATAAAACTGAAGCTTACAATACTAAGAAAGGTTCTTAAAGACACATTTATTTCACATTCACAAGGTGTTCCTCCGACAGGCAAGTTTACGTTCCTTCAAAATACCAAAATGTGTCACCCTCCAAATCCATATTCTGCTGGAAAACAGTGCACTGTGCACAAAATCCGGATACTCTAACCTACTTTGCATTATCAAAATATAACAGCCTCTGAATTTCTGAAATATTTACTATCTGCCTTCACTTACTGCATCCCGATAAAACCTTAACAAAATGTGGAATCTCTTGTTAGCAATAATCTTTCCTCTGAGATAAGGCAAAACACATATAAAAACCATTTGATGTTCAGGGTGAAAAGGCAAAATATGCAAACATCAGTTAAGAAACACCAATTAGAATGTGTTTTTTCCCCAGCTATTAGTAACACAGATTGAGTTTAAGCTTAGCTCAGAGGAAGCTGCTTGCTGTACAAATGAAACATCCATTTTACATTTTATTAATAAGGGTATTTTAAAATGTGTGATTTCTTCCCTGACAAAGTATCCACACTGAGTAAAAACTCCCATTCAGGAATACGAACAGAGACGTTCCCAGGGCATCCATGAAACTGTATGAGATTTAAACAGCAACTCCCGTCCCTGCCCAAACTGGGGAAAGACACTCGCTGCCCTTACAGATGCATCAACAGCCAGGAGAGCCTCTGCTCCCTGGACCACTACGCAGCAGGGACCCGAGGAGAAAACAAACTTTGACACAGATGAAAACATCCTGAGGGACTGGGGTAGGAAACACTAGGAAAACAAAAATCATGCCTGGTGCTTCTGACCTCTTCATTCCCCGATCCTCTCCCTCTATAGCATCCCCAGTGCTTTGGCAGTAGCAAGAACTGCCATCTCCAAATTAACCTCATGGAGCCGAGTAACTTATTTTGTCATCCCACTGAGAAACATTTGGATGCTTCTTTCGTAGCAACAACTGCATGAAATTTTGTAAGGCAAAAAAACAGGTACTTCGGCCCTGGGGCTTTCTCTCATTCTTTGCTGAATGCAATGCAACGGCTCAAAGAAGATAACAAGAGTTCAGAAATCTAAATATAGGGATTATGTGACCCTATTATAAAACTGTGCTACACAATAAAAATAGATCCAAAAGGGGTTTTTAAACAGCATTTATGCTAAACATGACTTCTTTCTCAGAGACTCTGAAATACCCGCAGCAAACTGGAAGCGACCTGCATCTTGCATCACTTTTATTTTATTCATGAGGAGCAAAGCACTTGAGAGGAGCAACTGAGCAGAGTCAGAAACACACATCCGCGGCTCACTTTATTGCTGCACTTGATGACAAATAATGCAGACGGGTAACATAGCTGAGCAGAAAGCTGCTATCTACACACATTGGGGCAAGATTTCTGCAGATGACCTGCTGCATCACAGTATTCAATCGCTTAGTAATCTTTAGCCATAATACATCCATAGAGCAGGGAAGTATCATTAGCCTCATTTAGAAGATGAGGAATTGAGGTTCATTTTGGCTACTGCTTGCTCAAAGGATTTCATCTTTGAGACTTTTGAGGCAAAACAACTTGTCTAAATAATATATTTTAACATATAACAGGGCTACAGTGCACAGAAGCACTGTCCTACCTCCAGACTGCTCTTCGCTTTCACATCCTTCCTCAAGCATAAGCAATATCTCAGCATCTTTGTGCCACCAAGCAGATTTGAAAGTTGGAAGAGCTTCTGCACAAGGAACAGTGTTGGGAGTAGGTAAAGACAATGCATCCTGGTCTGGCCTGAACTCTGACAGCACACCTGGAAAAACTGATTTTTCTTATGCCATCAAAAGCTGACCTCACTAAAATATTCCACAAAAGATTTCTTGAGACAGGTTTCCCAAGGGAATAAGGCTTATGTGATCACCATGTACTTTATGTGCCCAGTCCCACCTGCATCTTGAATCCTTTGGAATCCACGGGAGGAGAGAGCTCAAAGACGTGAATTCTCATGGCATTAAGTTTGGGGCTTGCACCACTGGAGGCCTCCAAAGTCATTGGATCAGTGGTCTCCAAAAGCCAGCTGGCTCACTGGCACACTGCCAGTTGCAGGCTGAGCCATGCCAGAAGGGAGCCCAGCATGGCAGTACGGTACAGAGGCAGCTCAGGCACTTCCATGGACCTCAGCACTGGAGAACCCGGCAAAACCATGCATACTGCTGAGGGGAAGGGTGGAGGAGGGAGAGGAACAGATTATAGATCGGTTTTGATAAACTGAGGCATTTAATGATCTACCCACGCACTTGAGTTTGATCTGGCATTGACAAATTGAAGCTTTTAATGATGCGCCCACACATTTGAGTTGGGCACTCCTCTTCTACAACTTCCACAAAAATAGCCTGCTGGGTTAAAGACAGAGAAACTCTAATAAAGCTGCAACATGGGCAAAACTCTTGACCAGTCTTTGACAAACTTCTGCCACAACAGATTCTTTCATGCGACCTTCAGTACAGACCTTCTCCTGCACTGCCTTGCTCCCATACAGATTCTCTGAAGGCCACAGCTAAATAAGGGGCAATGAGATGCAGAAGCTTTAGAGCAACTGAAGTACAAAGCCAATCAAATACTGAAACAGGAATCTGGGCTTCATTAATTCCAGCAATCACAATATTTTTATTATCACTGTATTAATCAGAATAGGAAACCTATTAATCTACCCCCAACAAAAATTAATCTTTGTAATACTGAACAGATTTGAAAGACAAGTTTTAATATTTCACTGTTTAAATCTCAAAGGCAGAGGCACACAGCTCAGATGAGTCTGGCAGACCACTATGGACTTCTTCTCATCTGCATGAGGTCAGCCCTACCACCCTCACCTTTCCTTGATGCTTCCAGCCCTCTTCTCTCATCCCTGCCCTGAGGTCCAGCTTCTCCCAGGGCTTTTGAAGCAACCGAGAGCATCGTGTCATACAGTAAACTGCAAAACTGGCTGCAGCAGTTGATGCAATTCAAGAGTTGTCAAGGGTTTAGGGCAACAAAGCTGGTAAAAGGGCTGGAAGAGATCCAGGGATAGGATGCATTGGAACGGTTCGACGCTGCATGAAGGAAGGTTTAGACTGGACATTAGGAAGCATTTCTTTATCAAAGAGGGTGGTCAAACGCTGGAACAGGCTTCCCAGAGAGGTGATCAATGTCTCAAGCCTGTCAGTGTGTAAGAGGCATTTGGACAATGCACTTAATAATGTGCTTTAACTTTTCATCAGCCCTGAAGTAGTCAGGCAATTGAACTATATGATCACTGTAGGTCCCTTCCAACTGCAATAAGTCTATTCTGGTCTACGCTGTGAAACAAGGAACCTCACAGTGCATCACCAACGAGCAGCACCAGGGTGGCACAGGCTGGAAATTCCACCCCACACAAAGGGCTGCCCAGGTAGAAGTCAGCTTTCTGCAACGCACAGGACAACACTGACAGTCAGCACATACATGACCGTGTGTTCAGGAGAACGAGGAGAGGTGTAGGGGAGAAACAGGCAGTGGAAATATCCGAAATTCCCATGCTCCACCAGAGCAAGTCAGGGATTGGTACGTGGGTCTGGCCTGGTGCACCTGTGCCCAATCCTCACCAGTGCCACAACTTCTCCCAAGCCATCACAGTGAGCTGAAAAACACCCCACTGCTACCACGTGTGGCATTATAACAGAGCCCAATCCCAAGGAGAAAACGGGAGGCAAAGTCCCTACAAAGTGATGGCAAGAAGCAGGATAAATGGGGAGGAGCTGAGGAAGCAAAGACACGACAAATGTGACTGAAAAAAAGAGGAAATCCATCTTCAGCATCTCCAGACACCTATGCTCTGCGTGGGGTGGGTGACACAGACGAGCAGACGGCTACAGTTCTGCTGCTGCTCTTCTCTCACTGTCCTGCAGTAGCAATTGCTGATGGACACATGATTTTTTCACTTGGCCAGATTTTAACTGAAGCAGCTTTCATGAACGTATACACACATACACAAAGAGATCCACACACACCTTGGGACTATATTTGGCACAATACATTTCAAAGCCTGATTAAAGGCAGAACTTTAATCATCTTATGCACCACTCACATTAGGCTGTTTACTGACTGCAATCAAACTACAGAACACTGTTTTAACTAATGATTTCTCAAAACCATGTTGCACAAAAGAAAACAGGTTCAACTTGTACATCAGTGCCTGAGACCGCTCCAACACAGACAACTGTATGAAGAGTTGTGCCCATGTATACATATATACAAAACTGTTTTTAAGTGACTGTTTTAAATTAGAATAAATCTGTGTTCCACCAATTAAGCTTTGAATGCATGGATGATACTGTTCACTCTTTTAAACAAGCAGCATAATAAATGCAAAAAAATCAAATATTTTAGAGAAAATACTTGGAGAGTTGAGACATTAATTTTGCCACATACAATCTGTTTCACAGGGATTTAAAAAGCGTTATTGCCACCCTGGGTACATTGGAATGAAGATGAAACCACCATCCCTTCCTATTTACATATTAAAAATTACGTGCCTTCTTGTTACGGACTACCCAGCTTGCTGACACATAACTCTGTTGAAAACAATACAGCTTGCCTAGAAAATGCAGAGCCCCAAACTACATGTGTCCTTGCAAGAATTACTGCACCCTAACAGTTTGCAAACAGAAACAAAACTCACTGTTCTCTTGTTTATCCTCCCCTCCAGCGAGTGTCCTGGGGGAGTGGGGCTGGAGCAGCTGCAGCTCCCCAGGGCCCTGCCTAATGATGGAGCTGTTTACCAACCACCACCAGCAAAATAAGAGGAGTAAGATCAGCCTGGAAAGCCTTGGGATCTCAGGATGTCTACATTCAGGGGAAGAAAAAAAACAAGCAAAAAAACCACCCCCTCAAAAAACAACCACGCCGAAGCCCCTTACCATCCCTATTCTCATTTTCACCTCATATACCTGTATTTGATTGTACCTTGACTTGCTCAGCAGTTTCCTAAAATCTTTCAATACAGATACAATTTTTCCAAAACAAATTACCTTTTCCTGTTTCATATATATATATATATCTTATCTTTCCTTCATTTTTCTATAAATAAATTGCCATTAGAAACACATGCCCCAAGCATCTTTAAAAAGACCACAAATGCTGCTTGCAGGGTGAACTTCACTGCACCAAGAGGTAACATTTGTTCTCGCCTTTCAGCTGGGGTCCACCTCAACTTTTTGATGTTGGTTGGAGCTTTTATTTGCAAATAGAGCAGAGCTGCTTGGGATGGAGCTCCTCCCGAGCGTGCCATGTGGCCTGCACAGATGTTCCTTTTATTCCCGTGTCCCACAAGGCTCCGTGCCTCACTGGTGTTAAACAGATTACGCAAGTAGAACACTTGATTTTGCATGTCCCCCTTTTTTCCAACAGTTGTCTAATTTACTCAACTCATTTTCTTCCCCTTCCCCCCACAATCGCTACAGAAAACACAAAAAAAAAGGCAGCAAGGAAGTTTCTCCTCCAAGACCAGAATTAGCAGAAAAGCTCAGCATCTGCAAACAAAGCAGATACGTAGAAGAACAAAACTCTTACTTGGATGTTAAAGTAACCAGCTCTTTAGGTGCCAGGTTCTTCTAAAAAAAATTTTGTCATATCTCAGTAACACCAGTCACTACAAGTATCATAATCTCTCACTCTTATACGTCCAAATGAAAACTGAAGTGGTTTTTTTAAAAAAAAAAAAATAGAAAAAAAATCCTAACACCAATTATGGCTGCTAAGCTTTCAAAAATCCTTGAAAATCTGGCCTTCAACTCAGTCACAAAGAAGGGGCTTAATTTCCCGGCTGTCAGGCATCCCAATCAACAATTGAAGTCAATGGGATCTACACAGTACCTTATTAAAAAAAAAAAAAAAACCAAAACAAAAAACAACAAAACCTGGAGCCTAAGAGGCCCATTAAGCAACTTCAACTACAGGGAGACAACCTCGCTGCAGAACACAGCGGCTATACACAGCTTTGTGCATCAGCCACTTTGTTCTCATGCTTAATTTGATTAATCATTTTGGTATTATCCCCAATTAGAGAAGTGTCTAACAGGAAAAATTTTTAAAAAAAACAGTAGGAGAAACCGGCAGCCACTGCACATGCGGCTACTTGGGACTTCTGGCATTTGCCAAGGGTGCAAAATTAAAGCTAAAAATTGTGGGCAAATACAAAGGCATTGGTGTTTCATCCAGACTGTGGATTTTGAATTTATTTTTTTTTTTTTAATAAACTGAAACTGAATTCCAGATGTTGAAAGTTGGGAAGTAGAAACTGCTTTAGCTGCAAAACCAGGAAAAGGTGAGACAAAAAATTCAGAAATATAATGATTCTTGTGGATGAGAGCAAAGTCCACACCCCTCCTCCCCAGGAACAGGGTGGGACAGGATTCTTTCCCCTCTCTGTGGCAAAGCAGGGAGCAGCACAGGGGTTTGCCTGGACTTTCTTTCTAGTAAGGGACAAACTGGAGCAGAAATCTCTGAAATCCCTCAGCAGGGAGGGAAATGCACCTCCCCAGCATTTCTGATGCTGTGACAGATGCGAACGGATCCCACTGGGACCCTCTGACACCCATGCCTTTCCTCCTTGCAACCCACAGCTGGTACCTGGTGCCTCTACCTGTGTGACACCACCAGGGCAGGGGGTACTTGTGGGTGCAACGGACACAACCAAGCACATCCCAAAAAGACACATAAATCCATCATTTTCTTTCACCAAACACAGAGTCCAAATCATCCCTGGCACAGCAGAGCCATGCGTGAGGTTCTAGGGTGTCTTTCAGCATCCAAATACAATTCAGATTTGGACCCACAGGACTGGTTCTTGTTTTAACATGAGTTCAGTCATCACCAACACTCAGCGCTTTCGAAAGCAGAATTCAGTGCAGTATTATTGAGAGCACTGGTTCAACCCCTGTTTATTTCCATCACAGCATCGACAACGCTCTGTGGATGAACAGCAGCTTCCCACTAGCTCCAATCCGAAGAAGACACTTAGTTTCACCCTAAAATTCAAGGATGGCAGCAAATCTTTGGATTTTGATAAAAGTGGGAATATTCATCAGCATACTTGACTAGTGACGCACTCAAAACCTGCAAACTTAGTCACAGAAATATGACTGGGCTTGTCTGCTACCACAAAACAAAGTACCGTCTAGTGGTTAAAACGGGAGGACACGATTCAAGAATGCAAGCCTTTTCAAAGAAGAACTAAAACACATGATTAACTGCCGTTGAAGTCAATAGGCTGATTCAGAGACCAACTTTTGGAGCGATGGATAATGCTCCCCACATTGCCATATGGCTCTCAGTCAAACTTCCTAGAAGCGTTTGCTAATACCAGGTTCCACCACAGCTTTTGGGAGGCCTGCTCTGCTTTCAGTGGGGTGGTTTTTCCCCCCCCCTTTCTTTTTTTTTTTTTAAAATCAACGTCTGGGATGATTTTCATCCACCCTGAAGATCCTCCAAGCTCTCACTGACTGACAGAGACAACCCAACTGTGATCACTGCCGAGTGGGGCAGACTCATGCAATAATTAATAGTCTCAAATAAAAGGTTATCTATGAATAATAAACACAAATGTTATATATTATAAACTATTACAAAAATATATAAACTAATGTAGATACATATAATAAACAAATGCCAATTTATCATAATCTAAAGGCACTTTTTGTGGTGCTTATGGCTTGTAAATATTTCACTTTTCCCCATTCACTGCTACAGTAAAATCTTCCATTCCAGGTTTGCTATTTCTTATCCTTCTAATCTACTGTGCACAGATAGCAGCCACTTGCCATCATCTCCTGCGAAGCAGTGACAACAGCACGGCCACCGAGGCCGACCCCCCAGGCAGGCCACCCCACGCCAAGCAAACCACATCCCCAAGGTTTTCCGTATCTCCCAGGAACGCCGTCCAACAGCACCTCCTGCTCCCCAGCCATCCTCAATCCTGCCAATACAAACAAGCAGCAAACCAAACCTTTAAGCAAGATGAATGGCTACCCACCAGCACGCAAGCTAGTGCTTGTAGCAACTCAATTACAATTTTTATTTGTATTTATAAGACGGGGAAGGGAAGGGGGAAACCAGTGGCACACCCACCCACTGACTTTTTATGCCCTCCCCAAGACACTCAACTGAAATAACCCACTGATTTCGCACGTTTCCTAACCTTTGCAAAGGTTGAAAAGTTATTCTTTACATTTAATCACTAAAAAGAACAAGTAAACCAAAAGCCAAATGAATTCTTGCTGGCTCTTTGAAACACTTTGGAGAACATACAAAGCGTATCACCATGTTTAAGCAGTTTGAGAACACCCTGTTACTGCCCACAACTGAATAAATGCAGTTGCAGCCTAAGTCACCCCTTCCAATCATCTTTAAGGCAATGGGGAAAGAAGAAGCACTACAACCTACAGTACTTTTTCTGGCTATTAAAGTGTTTCTCCTTATTCAATATCTAAATGAAATCAAATGGAGTATACTAAGTAAGCCCATAAGACACAGCGCATGATGCAAGAGTCTTAAAATCCTTATCTCCTGAGCACTCCAGCTTAGAAGCTGATGTTTTATGTTCCCCTGCAGCGCACGGGGATCCTGCTGGCTTGGCCAGACTAGAAAAATAATCTTCGAATGACCAAATGCAACTGCAACTTTAAAAGTAGGAACCAAACCAGACACAACAAACCACAGAGCAGCCGCCCCGGCCTGGCCTGCGCTCGCCCAGCGCTGCTGTTCCCTCGCCGCATGCTCCCTGCGCGGCAGCCGGCTTTGCAGGGCTGCTGATAAGATGCTCGCGACTACAAGCCTAGGAGTTCGATCGTTAATCACAAGACGTTTAACCCAAGATGCACAGGGTGAGGAAGGCAGAAAGCCAGCGCGTGCTCATGGAGCGACAAACGCAAGGAGTTGTGCAAATTTGCTGAATTCCAAAGTTATGAATTCCTCAAGTTTAAGCGATTGTGGAAACGCCGCTGAGCCAAAATCCACAGTCCTGTCTGGATGCTTTCCCTACGGATCCTGCTGCTGGGGCGAGATGGCAGTGGGGTGCAGGAGAGCGCCCACAGGTGCTGTGCAGAGGAGCAGGAAGGGCTGTTTGGGTCATTTTTCCATCCATGTTTGCCTCGAGCAGCCCTGCAGATAGCTTACAGGACAGTCATTCCCTGTATCAACCACACGCGACTCTGGGCAAGAAATGGGTGCAAATATCTGCATCTCAGGGCAAGCGCTGTGCAGAGTGCGAGTGACAGGCAGCGAGCCCCAAGTACTGCAGAGCCCATGTACGCCAGCCACCCATAGCACGCAAATAAAACCAGCATTCAGAACAAAACCCAGCATCTATCCTCAAGGTTTGGATATGTTTCTCTCCTGAATATATGTAATTAAAGCATAATTACATGTGAAACACCATTTTACATGTCCTATTAAAGGGACATTCACCGCAAGGAAGAATATAGCAGCTCGAATATTAAATGTGAGTAAAACTGTTGCTGATAACAATTATGTAAATTAATATTGTTCATTAATTAAGTCTGGCTGTATTCACAAGCCTCCCCAAGTCACTGATGCTCAACAGCCAAAGGGAGTCAGATTGTCACCTATACATCTTTAAGTGGCAATTTCATCCCAGATACTGCAATAACACGCTGCCTTAAAATTGCAGGAATGCTGCCTAGTCATCTGAGACAACAGTAAAACAAGCAGCAACGCCAAGTGTAGTTGTCTACTACTGCCTGAGGGACTTGTGGGTTTAGCAACCGGGCTGGCATAAGGATTATATTATTGAGGAGTGTCCTACACTGCTTTATTAACTGCCAGTGAAATGTCTATTGTACTCGGTGTCTGGGAAATACTGTAAGAAACGCCAGCCACCAACAACCAAAATATGAAGAAAGCTACTTGACCAATCAAGGCTTATTATCAGCTGCTGTTCCCTGAAAATAAACCATTTTGGAAATAAGAAACCAGTGACGTTAGCAGAGACGGGTAGGAGAACTTCTCTGCAGTGTACATAAACCCCAGGACACACTGGTAGGAGGAAAGTCTGCACCCAGGCTTTGGAAGGAGGTACCCGAAGAGAATTTATCTGCAAAATGTGCATCACACTCTCCTGGCTCTCTTCACACCTCCCCCTTCGCATCCCCACTCCCATGCACCTTCACGTCTATTCCCACACTTCTCTCGCTACCCACATCCTGAACATATTTATGTTGTAAATATCCATTTGGAAACATTCGGTATGCTTGTGGCACAGAGAAGGATGCTGCTTTGAGCTTCAGAAGGCAGCTGTCTCACCATGACCCCTCTCTTTCCATTTCCCAGCTGCACAGGAGGGGAAAACATTACTTGGCCCTCAACCTTATCTTTTATCCACTCAGGAACCAGATTATTGCCTAATAAAACTTCATTGCAAAGCTATTAAAAATTAAAGGGATATTTCCCTTCCTATATAATGATTTGTCACAAGCTAGACCTAAATCAGGATTGATGAGGTTTGGGGTACCTTTCTCTTTTTTTTTTTTTTTCTTTTTTTGTTGTGTTTTTTTTTTTTTTTTAATTTGGCAGAATCTTCAGATTTTTTGCAGCCTTCCTCACTTCTGACACAAAATTCCTCCTTGAGTTCTCCAGACCTTACTACTTAATTGAGATGAAGCAAGAGGTGAAAGGCAGCTGAGCCAGCAGAAATGTTCCCACTGTCCTTCAGGAAACACAGAGAAGAGTCCGTGTAGTTGGTGTGATTCAGAAGTAGTGGTAGAAAAAGGACAAACCAGATTACAGCAACACAGAGGACTCCATCCAAAACCTGCATCCAAAGAGACTCCTGCTAACATATGGTGGAAATGTGACTTTCTGCAAATATCCTCCGCAGAAGCCAATTCCTCTCCTCCACCCCAGCCACGTCCAATAACTCTAGCAGAATGAGCTGTTACTTACACGTATTAGTCAGGATAGGCATCAGCCATGATACAAATTTTAATCCATCTAGCTAATGAGGAATCTGCCATCTAGTTAATGTGCTCAGAACCCTCCAGAGAAATTAAAATCCACCTAGTTAGGCTCCTCACTAACCGATGCGCTACCCATCCCGGAGTGCGGTGGACACTTTTCCAAGTCATCATGTCCCGTGCTCCCTTTGCGGTGTCGGCAGCACTCTGCTCCACCAATACAAAGAGAAGCACCCAAAGAAAATTGCGCTGGCGAAACAGAACTTGGAAAGAATGCGTTAGCAACTTCAATCCAAATATAAAATGCATTTAAAGGTCATAATTTGCATAACTACATCTCATGTTTTTTGTTGTATGTTTTTCCTTTTTTTTTCACTTTTAAATTGCTCTATCCTGGAAGGTGCCGAGCGCTTCTGAATCGCCGAGTGCCTCTGCTTCTCATTTAAAGTCTTAGCAACTCTTAGGGCTGTTTGGCAGGAGCAGCTTTACAAGGCGTCCTAGCACCACACTAATAGATACGTAGCATTTCCGGAAAAGAACACCCTCTTTTCAAAAGAACAATGAGAGAAGGCATATGGACCTGAGAGTGCACAGCACCCCTATCACATGCTGACGTCACTGGGCTGACACGAGAGTTTCACTTTCTTATGATGCAGTCTTGGCGGTGGATTCAGAAAAGCAGCAAGATACAACCAGTCATAGCAGGAAAAGCTCAAAAGGCAACGGCCACAAATTGTACCAGTGACGGTCGAGGGGGGTGGAGGATGTTAATCCTTTTGTTCACTTGGATCAACAGCTGCCCCAAACAAGGATGATCCCCTAAACTGCCCCAAACCAATCCTCTAAAACTTCATCACCAAACCCATACCCAGTCCCATATTTTCCCTGAAAGGACTGTAATTGGAAGAGTAGCAGGTATGAGGAAAGCCCTCTTCAACCACAGTGAAAACTTGGAGACACCGAAATATTCAGGTGTTGCTTCCTGCACAGAATTAATTTTAATGGCAAATCTGCGCTTCTGCTTAGTCTGCTGAGGAAAAGATGAAATGGCTAAATTGATAGCAAGGCAAAGGAAGGTTAAGAACTGCTATTCTGCCTTTGCCTGAGCTACCAAAACAAAAATCCAAAGATGGCTGAAAACTGTGGCTACAAGCCTGCAGTTCTCTCAGCTTGTCTAAATATGTTTGCAAAGATCAATGTGCTCAGCATTGAGTTCAGAGGCTGAACACAGCTCTATCACCATTAGCACCTGACTGATGATTGACACAAACCACACACCACCTACAAAGGCATTGCACAGACCTGAGCATGTGGGGAAAACACAGGCTTTCCAGAAAACCTTTGCAACATCTTGGATGTTTTCCCACATTTCAATTTAAAAAATTAAATAAATAATAGATCAAGGTTGCAGCATCAGTGTAAAATGGTATCTTTCATTTCCGTGGCATCCGTTCGCATTCCTTTCGGAAGTTAAGAAATATTCTGTTTATTCTGGACTCCGCACAAGATCTTTCCACCAAAAGCAAGTTCCTTTTAGCACTCTGCTGCAGACATCGCCAGTTGACCAGTGACCCAGAGCACCTGGGCTTGGTAAGAAGCAATAAGCACCACGCTAGAGGTGCTGTGTACTCAGTTTTTCAAACTGCGCTCTTTTGTTTCCACTTAGTAGAGAAAGGAGTAACCAGAATATTTTCTTCTGAAAACTGCACCTATCTCAACAAACACAGTGAAACCCTCAAAATTAAGCTCATGAAACCCTTTGGATTTTCCCACATTAATCATCAGGTCTTTAAGAGAAATGCCCCAGTCCTGACTAATTGTTAACAGAGAATGATGATACACTTGTTTCATTACCATCAACACTAAAATACGCATTTGATAGGAACTTCTGCATCTCTGGTGCCTTTCCACATATCTCACCACTCCTCTAAAGGCTAAAGCTCTTGATTCATGGTCCACTTTACTTGCTGTCTCTGCAGGCCCTTAGAAGAACGGATTGCTCCATCCAATGAAGCAACCAGACCTTCAGCAACATCAGGTGAAAATCCCTTCATCCCCTGCACTGTATCCCAAACTTATGCTTTCCAAAGAGGATGTGGAGATTTGGCAAGATCTTGCCTCCTAAGCCAAGCTGTGGTGGGGAGGCAGAGGTGGACAGCCCAGAGAATAGCAGCCATCATGTCCAGAGCTGGCTTAGGTCAGGAATGCCTCCAGATCAGAGTTTGAGGGGGAAATGAAACTGCACACCAGCACTGGGTCCTACGCTGAAAACATGTCATCAGCCCATGGAGGACAACAGGGCTGTCTTGGGTGATGAAACACCAACATCTGCCAAGGAAGCCATCTCCATACATCTAGCCATGCCTGAACCCTTACAATGGATAACTGGAGCCAGTTCGGCACAAGAAGTCACAGTTTTCACTCAGGGTGAAGTGAGCATGATGAAGACTGAAATCAGTGAGAATTCTCAAAAGGCCACTGTGGCCAACCCATGTGCGGCCTCATGAGGTCCTGCATCAACTATGACATGGTCTCAGAGAACCACCTCCCTGAGGACATTCTGGTAAGAGGAGACACACACACAGCCTCATATATGGCAAAAAAAATCCACAGGTTCCCTTCCCTGCAAGGCATGCTTTGCTTTGCGTTCTTGTTTGTTTGTTTTTGAATATTCTGGCAATGGAAACAGAGTCACTGTTTTGTTTTTCTCCCCCACATATGCTATATAGTTTTCCCTCTAGCACTCGCTTCTTGCTTACTCAGTTGACTATAGTCTGCTTCTCTCACAGGAACGCGAGTTGTGTTTGTCCCCAAACTGTATCATGATCCAACTGCTTTGTGTCATCCCACCAGCCCCACTCAGGCAACGATGATCAAAATATTCTCCCTAGGATACGATGCTGAGAGATGGGCATATACGTTACTTTAGAGCAAAGCTGCCCTACAAGGCTGAAGAGTGCGCAGTAGTGTTTTGGCTAGTGAATTCGGTAAACACAACATGAAAAGAGGGAGTACTGCTACAAACAATACCAAGGATTTGTTTGTACAACGTTGCTATTTTGCCAGATACACTGCTAAGAAAATACCTCATTTTAGCTACACAACACGGCAAGCTCTCCGGCAAATTACTGCACAATATGACCACGCTCTCAGCAACATTTAAACGCAGCCAATAAATTAATACAGGACATCTCAACCCTCTGCAGGTCGCAGTCATCAACAAGTAGGTCAAATTAATTCTGGAAGGCTGTGAGAGGCACATAAAATAGTCTACAGCAGCAGTCTGGGGCAGAGTTGAAGAAATCCCCACTTGAACTCATTTAGAAGCCCCGACACAAGCCAGGTGCTAAAAGGATATGGGACGAAGCATCCTCAGTCCACGCAACTCGCCTTCCATCTCTGCAAGTTAAAATTAACTTCCCTGACAAAACGCAAATACATTAAAAAAAATACCCAAGCCAATTAAGACACAAGTGTTTAAAGACACGAGTAGTAATTACAAATGTATTATTCATACCTAATTTACAAGATGAACCTCTTTCAGTAAAATATTAAACTGTTTACATGCATTCAGGAAGACAATTTCCCAACCCTTCACATCCTGCTCTGGAGCGGTGACTACTGCTATGCAACAACTCCACAGACTTACAGTGTACACTATGGAGTAATCAGAAAATGTTTGACCTCAGATATCTACTTGACCCCACAGAAATGCAGACTCGCTCACTATAAAATCCTAAACAATGGGGCAGACAAGGTCAGAGGGTCAAAGCAAGTATTAACAGGTCATTGTGCAACCCACTTGGGAGCAATTACTTCTGGTCACGGCTAAGTGGACACTTGATTGAATACCACTAAGACAGCTCACATCCCACAGATAACAATCCTCACAGCGATTAAGAATTAAAGCCCCCATGATTCAGCCTTTATTACTCAAATGAACCTAACTATTCCATAAAAAACTCTTGGTATATGCATGATGCAAGGTCTAAATTGAAATGCCACCTCATTAAACAATAATATCTAATTTTATCTAAATGAATTTTCATGAAAGTACGCCACACAGCTCAGGAATTTTTAAAATGAATTATCACAAGCGATACATAATTTCACCAAAACTGCTGCAGGGAAAAAAAAAATTAGCTTCAGGGATGAAAGGGAAACATCTACGCTGAATGAAAACTGCACTTCTTTCTGCTTGCAGAAAGGGTAAAAGGGGGATTGGGGGGCTTCTGCCAGACAACAGAGCCAGATTTTAATCAAATCCACACCTTTCTGCTATGTTAGGTTCGCTCACTGTACCCTGACCAACAGAAAGCACCCAAAACATGTGACAAGTATGACTGCACACATCGGTCACTTTCAGAAAAGGGGATGGCACCCGCACCAAACCCCTACAATTTGGCTTATTATCATAAGCCGTTAAAAGGGCCACCCATGACTGGCTGTTAACTGGCCTCTACTCCTGCAGCTGAAAACAGTTCGTACATCCCCTCCTGAAGGGTGAAAACCCTCCTCTGACACCTGCAAGCATGCACATGTGGTGGCTTTTCATTTAAGAGCTCTTCATTTTACAAAAGCTAGGAGAAGCACAGACAAGATAACTGCTTTAAAAGAGGTCCCATCAGGAATCGCTGAAAGATAAAAACCAGGTAAGCAGATTTAATTTTTAGCATATTTATTTGTTGATACCAGGAGCAAGGGCTGCAGGTCCCACTGCCCTATGACCAAACAGTAATGCCATCACACCAAAGACGGTCTTGGCCTCATTTCGATGGTTTCATGTATAACTTTTTCCAAAGCCTGGCTCTCCCTCAGCCTCCCTGGTCCTGGAATATAGCCAGCCCTCCAAAAGCTTCTATCTCCTTTCACAGGCTATGCCTTTCATAGGAGGAGAGGAACAAAAAGCCCAAGACAACAGATGTTCTCCAAGCTAACCGGCCCAGCACAAACCTGTGGAGAAGAACAGGTTGCAGGAATGCTGCTGGTTGACCGGTGCACACCAAAGGCATGGGCGTAAGGCCAACAGGGAAGCGATGCTGATGCAAGTTAGGTCCCTTCTGGGGATGAACTCTTTTGCCCCTTCCCCACTCCGCCCCAGTGCCAAAGCAATCGCCTCAGGGATATTTAAGAGCACTGCATATGCAGACACTGGATGTGCAAAATTATGCATGCATGTTTGGAGGCCATTTTAGAGCCTGGCTCGTGAGTCATGCAGAAAGTAGATCAGGAGGAAAAAAAAAAAGTTTTAAGATGCATTTTTTTTGTATTCTTGCTACTGCAGGATAGCTTTGCTTCCCCCCCTCCGCCCCCCCCCCCCCCCCCCCCGTTTGCTTTTTTCTTTAGTATTGAAACTCTTCAGGCCTTTGTTCCATAGCTGTTGGAAAATTCTGAGTTGAAACAGGATTCTTTTACATTAGTGTTAATACCACAATAGCCAGCTGATAATGTATCAGATATGCAAAATACAAGCCTGCCAGACTGACCGTTCACCACCGTTGATTATCACACAGGAGTACAGAAGGAATGAAAATCTGCACGGTCGCTTCTCCCTCGTCCTGCTGCCAGCGAGGTGTAATAACGCTATTATGAAAAGCAAACAGGAATGAACTCTGCTCAAAAGAAGGTGAAGCCTGAACTGAGAAATCAATTGCTGCATCAGTCGTGCCCCTACAACTGAGTAATGCTGTTACAAAGTTCATCGAGCCCTCAAGATCCTCACCCTGGCAAGGCTTACTGTACTGTGCATATTTTATTGGCACTGAATATTCATATTGCGGCAGCATCTGGAGACCACCTAACTAAGGCTGTCACAGTGGGGAAAAACAGTCCTGGAGTTCAGCTACCAGCTGGGGGTTTCATCAAGAGGTGCACACTCAGTATTCCACTCTTCCACAGACTTTCTGCTAAGTTACACATCTCCTCGTACCTCTGCCTGCCCAGGTCTGGGATGAGGCTCTTGTATCCTTCTACTACCCTACAGGGACAGTGCATTATAGACCCTATTACAACAGCAGCCAGTGCCCAGAAGAAGGCTGCTGGGTGCAATAAAAGCAGATGGAAGCCCATGCTGGGGGGCTCATATCCAAAAATAAGATGTACTCTCTCACAGACACATAGCCCTCCTCATACCCAAGAGGACAGTAATTGGGAAACAAGTAGCAAAGTGCTCCTGGGAGATACGGACAATTCAAGCTTTGCTGCACAGATGCAGCATAGAGGTACTGATGATTCTGGGATGCAAGATGTTTAAAATATGGCAAAACTGAGGAGGGCTGGGAAAACAGGCTAAACTTTATATCTGTCACTGCAAAGCAGAACAAAGCCATGAAGGGATGTAAAAGCAGTCCAAAGTCAGAGCAGGGCTTAGCAGCCACACACCCAATCGTCCTTACGATGGGGAAAGTGCTGGAAGTAAAGACATACAAAAAAAAAACCCAAAACACATAATAGAGGCAAGATGCAAGAAAACTCTCTTCCAGCACCAGCTGAGTCAGGGAAGGGCAGGCAGAATGGTGAGACATCCAGCAGGGGCCAGCAACCCGTCTTACTGCCTGCGGAGTCATGGGGGAATCACTCCTCAGGGCTTCCCTGACTAAGCTGTACAGTGTATAGTGCCTCCTTTCTTTCTTTCTTGCCTTCTTCCTTTCCTAACGCTTTCAAACCCATTTAAGCATACCATACATAAGATACAAAGTTAAGAGTTATTACAGTCAGCCAGGCCAAAATCTACCGGATGGTTCAATGCCTCTTACATGTTTCTGATGAGGAACGTGAATGAGGTAAGAAAAGCAAGTCACACCTAAGCTAGCAAGGACAGTGGTGCATCAGACCACCAAACCACCACATGGGTGATGGTACGTGGTACAAATGTGGGCACAGATTATTTTCAGGGCTGCCTTTTCTTTCCCTCACCCCCCAATTGGTATTGTCTCATTTTTATGTCCAGGAATTATCCTGCGTCCTGCTCTCAGTGCTCATCTCTCCTAGCTGAAAAGGCCATTGGGATGCCAGCACACTCCAAAA
Organism: Neomorphus geoffroyi; assembly: GCA_033558235.1. Lineage (NCBI taxonomy): Eukaryota > Metazoa > Chordata > Aves > Cuculiformes > Neomorphidae > Neomorphus > Neomorphus geoffroyi. The sequence goes on from JAUMJM010000050.1 coordinate 159,734, forward strand.
TCCAGAAGCCTTCAGCCTGGTTCACGCCTACTCAGCACCAAAGCTGAGGTTAACTAGTTTTCTGAAAGGTGTGCTGACATCCAGTTCTGACCAGCCAAAGCAATAAACTCTGCCACCCCGTAACGACTCTCAGCCATGAATTCAGCACCTAGGAGATATTAACCAAGCAGGAAAACAACCCTGATTAAAGTTTGGCCAATCACTCCCTGCGTGCAGTTAATCCTGGGTGATGGGAAACCCCACACTGCCTGCGTGCTTAAGGTGCATTCCCCACGATGCACCATTTACTGAGACTGGTCTGAACAGCCAGGCACACACACCTTGTGCTAACGCGTGCACCTCACTCAGACTTTATAAGCACCGAGACCTGCTGCCAGGTAACTCAACCTGAGCTTTTCAAAGAAAAGCCGATGCTTCTTTCAGACGCACACACCGCATCTGAACCTTCCCTGCAGTTCCCAAGCAGCACATCAACACCTGCAAACCAAGACGTTCAACTGTTTGTACAGACTTGGATTTTTGGCAATAAGGGTGATGCCCAACCTCACCAGAGGTGAGCAATGACACTTTGGTTTGGCTGCCCTTGTTTAGTACCTGGAAGAATCATTGCAAAGGGGATCATGTCCCTTATCTATGGCTGGGGGTGAGGCATCAGAACGGGATGGCTGCAGGCAAAGGAAATCGGGAAATCAAGAAGGAAATGGCTGGGCTAGATAAAATCCTCAGTCTCCCTGTTGTTAAACAGGATGTTTCTGGTTCAGGAACAGATGGGAAGAGAATTCACTTCATGGCTAACACAGAGGAGGTAGAGATGCCTGAACTAAAGTCCCTTTGACTTCAGCTCGGTCTCTCTGACAGACCGACTCAGTCATGGACAGCACAGATAACAGGCAACCATTCATCAGCTCAACCAATACACAAAGGCAAGAATTTCCCTTCTTAAAGAGATTTAATGATAAAGCTTTAGAAACTGGCTAAGGGGAGAGATTGAGAGCGAACGTGCTGGAGATGAGACATTGTATGTTGCTATTAATATTTCCCTGAAGCAGACACTGCAGTTTGCAGCATTGGAAGGACAAAATTCAAAGAGCTAGGCATGTTCTTCAAGCAAAACATTGCACAACCACAGAATTAGAGCTGAGCTCAGAGTAAAGTTTTTCCACCAATCTCATCTAGTGGACCACTGACATTTCTTTTTTTTTTAATCCCAAACAGAAAAAGCCAACCCATGAGTGCTTGTCTTCCTTGGTACCTTGAAAATAAAAAAGAAGGAAAAAAAAAATAAGATGCAACTAACCAGCTGGCCTGGGATGTCAGCCAATTCTCTGTCCGGGAAAGATTTTTTTTCACATCTCCCTTTGAAAACTGAAGATGAGAACATACTCCATAAAAACAGACAGTGAGAGAGCAAGCCTATAGACTCTACTTATCACCCATACCTGTATCCTCTTGTGTCAGTGGGTCCCTGGCAAAAACACACCCCACTTCTGCCACACCTGCCTGCAAAGGGCTAGAGATGTGCCTTTTCTAAGGCAAAGCAGTTAGGAGGAGAGAGAAAGAAGCTTTCAGCTCTGCAACTTCTTCCCATTCAGCCCCCTGCAATGCTTGCCTTCCTTTTTGGTACAGAATACTTCAGCTGCCTGGAGCTATTCTAGTTTATACTCCGCACTCACAGCAGAAGCCCAGCATCTCTCGCTACTTTTGCTGATGGCCACCTGAGCAGGCAGCTCCCGTGCTACAGAGAAACACCTTTCTTACAAAAGCAGCTATGAGATCAATGTTGTATGACTTCCAAGGGCAAAACAGTTTACAATTAGCTGAAGGTCTGGTATTTGACAGTTTTTTATGGCTCTTTTACAACTGTTTACAAATCTTTTCTTCCTTTAAATTATTCTGAAAAGTGTTAAGGGGAAGCCAAAAGTTATTTTGTGCAAGCATGTGTCTACTTGCATGAATCCAAGAGTCTTTTTAATTTAAAAGCACCATTACAAATGCCTGTATTTACACGACAGTTGTTTATGTAATGTTTTAAAGAGAATCTAAATGGAACACAGAAGCCAATGCTAATGCAGAAGACAGTGGGAGTTAATGAATGTGTTCACGGGGCAGGGCAGAAGATGGCAAGTCATAGTGCCTACACCACAAGGCTTCAATAAAAAGGCTACGTTTCTCAAAAAGAACTTTTGATGCAACCTCAATGCATACATAATCTATGATTTTTAGGCTCTTCTCATCTGGACTCCTGTGATGTTCAGGACCCCTGTTTGTATATTAGCCCATTAAAATAAAATAAATAAATAAATAAAAAGCCAGAATACAGACTACAAGGATACAACCCCTCAAAATCAACCTTTCTCGAGATTTTCAATAAGTGAAAGTAATGCAAAAAAATTAAGCAAAGAAGTCACTTTTCAAGTAGACTTTTCCTGAATCCCCATCTCGCTTCCTTACAGGCATATGTGCAAACCCTTCAGTGCTCCTGAATCCAAGTCTTGGAACACAGAATAGTCCATGTCTTGGCTCTCACCAGCACAGCCCAGACCCTTGCATTGCCTCAAAGTATCACCAACTCGAAATGAAAGTGCAAGAGAAACCCTTCACAGATAAAAAGCATGTTCTAGCCTTAGGCCTGTCAGCATGGCACACGTCTAAAGAGAAAAATTAATCTGCATGATAGAGACATTGAAATGCAGGTGCTTGGATGGAAATGAGGATTTCCAAAAGGAGGCTTATGTTAAAAAAAAAAAAAAAAAAAAGAAGAAGAGAAGAGAAGAAAAGGAAAGGAAAGGAAAGGAAAGGAAAGGAAAGAAAAAGAAAACGATGCTCATTTGCAAGAGGAGACAGGACAAACCCCAAAACTACACCTGTAAACATGTTTCCTTGCCAGGTGCATTAAGAAGGTTGTATCTTCATCTTAGACTCTAGCCAAAAAGATTAAAGCTGCTTTCACCCTCACCCAAATCACCAACGAGACCAAACCCTCTCCAGCTTTTGACTGCAGTGCAGTTAGCATTGAGGGAGGATTCAAGAAAACCATCTCCCAAACCCCAGGTCACCGTCACTGTTTCACAGCACCCTTGCTGCTCATGCTCCTGGCCCCTGCTCCTGTGCGACAGCGGCTCCCCTCCTGCCAAGGGGCAGGCAGCAGGCTCCCCAGCCGACACGCCACGCACAACTGTGCCAGCATCTTGCTGGACAAGACAGCGTAATCAATGCCATCTTTGCTTTGTAATTATACCTATGGTTTGGCAGCACCGTATCCATAATCTAGATTGATGGCATGCAAGATCCTACGTCTTCCAGGGGAAGCCGAGCTCCAGCTCAGAAGGATGCCTCTAGCAATGGGGAACTCTACCAAGTTATGTACTCTTATGCAAGTTCGGGGTTTCTTAAACATCTGAAGGGAAGGGAAAAAAAAAAAAAAAAAAGGGAGAAATCAATCCAGTAATCCTTGATTATACTGACAGTAATTATACTTGTGTTATGCCAACAGCATCTTCAGTCTTGAGAGTGCCAGTGCTTTGAGATAGCCCGCGTGCCTCATGGATGTAATGAAACTGTGGGGTTTAGGCCACCAGGAAGAGGGCAGTGGGCATTGAAGGTGATTTGGGAATGCAGGACAAGTGCACCAGCTGGGTAACGGTGCTGTGTGTAAAGCTACACTATTTCTACCCGGGGCAGAAAGCACAGTGCACACTTTACTCCAACAATTTCTTCAGTGAAAGCAGAGCAGTGAAGATGCAAGCAGAGAGGACCGGACTAGGGGCCATAACTTGGAGACAAGCTGAAGATGACAACATGCCAGAACAATCAGACAAGGCAATCAGACCAGATTTAAGCATGAAGAGGGCATTTCTTGCAGGTTCAACCACATTTGTTGTGGTGACCTGCTGTGCCCCCCAAGGGACCTACCCCACAGAGCCCATGCAGATGCCAGGCAGCTGGGACCTGCCTGCACCTGCCATCACAAATGCCACTATGGTGGGGATGGACACGCTCCCATGTCACCCATCCACCCTGTTCCCACTTCTTCCAAGCTAAACAAATTGATAAGAACAACACCCCACCCACTCCCCAAAAAAACCCACTTACCTGTCTTTGCAGCCTGGTGTTGACATATTTATTAAATTTTAAAACGTTGGGCTTTTTTTTTTCCTAGATGAAATCTACATTTCACATCAGGAATGAACTGCCAGCTTCTACAGGGCTTAATCAGAGTGATGCACTAACAGCTACCATCCTCCAGTCATTTCATGAAATACATCCAACTCCCTAAATATTTTAATATATATTTTACAATATAAGTACATCGTGTGGGAAGAGACAGAACAGTCACTACATCACAGTTTGCTCAGCTGGATCCTGCCCAGCTGTGGGATCACCAGTGAGCAACAGATAAATTTTAAATCCTGTTCTGACATTGGTTCCTCCTGTTGCTTTTGGCGAGTTGCTTCATATCCAGCATGTCCAAGTTTCACTGCTTTATATATACATATATATATATCTATGTATACATACATACTGTAGAAATCATATTTATTCAACCTCCTACAATGTTCAAGAAAGCAACGAATTATGCTAAAGCATTTGAAAGCGAGGAGCTCTATCAGAGACAGAGATCAGGAGCCTCGAGAGAATGAGCAGTGATTTCACATCAGCCCACGGAGCTCTGGAGTGAACAACCATCTTCAGCCTTTGAAAATCAGGACCCTTTTGAGAGAGCTTAAAGACAGAGGTGAAAAATTACTTGAGATCCTTGAAAAAGAAAAAAATAAATATATATATATATGATCAGAAGACATCACAGCCAAGCCAAAGTACTTATGGGCAAACCACTGATTTACAATTCCAAACCACTTTTCCGCCTCAATCTTCCACTTACTATCTTATCTGATCTTCTCTCAGGGAATCCCCCAAACATCTCTGCTTCGAAAGGACCTCTCAAGCTCTACTCTGAGCACTTCTTAGCGCTGAAGATTTCCGTTGTTTAGGGAAGGGCAATAAAAAGATGACAAACTTAACGGCATTTTTATATACTTTTCTGCTTTTTTGCAAGCTGTTGTACCACTTATTTTCTGGCAAGACTATCCTTATGAGGTACCCAGGCTCTGCTGTCTTTGCCAAATAAAGGTTGCCATACCCAACACAGACACACACTTTTACTGGCCTGTCACACACAGACATTAGCCTAAAACAAATCTGAGACTGGTTAAAGACACCGATTCTTTTTATTATCAAAACACCCTATATTAGGTGACCTCAGCACTTCACAAGTGTTGTTTAAATCCTCCAGTAGCCTCTTAACATGGCTACTTTTTTTCCATTCCCACTTTGTAAACAGAAGCACGCAGATGTAGAAGAAATGGTGTGGCATCACTTGCGGAGTAACAAAGTCCCAAACTTCTGACTGCCAGTTTAAATTTGCAGGCTTTATATGAACATCCTTTGTCCAAAGACCTATGTGCTGAAACAAGTAAGAAAGAAAATAAGAAGGTTCCTCACCTCGTCATTCTGTCTTCTAGGAGGAAAAAACTTAAGAGATCAAAATCCTTTCAGCAAACAATTTTTGAGGGACATTACATGGGAACACCTGCTTTAAGTGGGGATGTTAGAAGCACCCAGAAAATAATCACAGAACAATGATGCTTTTTTGAACAATCAGCATCAGGCTGTTCCTGGCATTATTTTTGGAAATGGTATAACTAATATGACAGCTATGATTCGGATCCTTCAAAAGGCATAAGCTATTGGCATTTTAAATACACTACATACAAACACGCATGCCCACGCTAGCTCTGAAGGCTTGTTCTGCTCATGCCTGCTGGTGCTTCTGAGTGTGCTCCACACCAGACTGTTTCCTTCTCTCATCCCAGTTTTCTCATACAGGGGCTTTACATCAAGCATCCAAATATAATGTGTACGAAGACACTCGCATTAACACGGCACAGCAGAAGAGAGCCTCTGTAACTAAATGGACACAATCAAGCCTTCAATTAAACCATTAACCAAAAAGGTGTGGGTGGCTTATTACCAAAGACAGCATTTATTCAAAAAAATGGGAAGTATCATTAGAAACACCTAATATAACTCTTATTAACTTATTTGAATCTAGTCTTGAGCACATTGGGTTTGTAAGTGTCTGCTAACATAGCATTCTGTTTGCCTAATTAATTTTTCAGTAGGGTAAGCTATAGTTCTCACGCTAATATAGGGAACTGAAAAATCACATATAAACCAATGCCTAGCTTGATTTACCTTTATTGTATAAGAATTTGCCACAGGCTCTTAAACAACTGCTAACTAATTTTCCATCAAAAAGGACAACTGTTGGACAAATTCCCATCCCGGCCCAAATGATGGGGATGACACACTCTCCTCCAAGTTAGAAACCCTCCATGCAAACGCTATGGCACTTACAGGCCCTCTGGTTTTCCTCATCACATTTTCCCTTCGCCGGTCCACATTCTGAACCTTGAGCTTACTTTCCTGTCCTTGCCAGCACACAGCACCACAATGCTTTAGCTGGGGAGCATCAAGCAGAGGAAAATTACCATTAACCAAAAAAATGACTCTTAAGAGGCTTAAAAGAAATCTCAGGGACTCAACTCAGATCTCCATGACAAATAATTAGCAAAATAAAGATAAAATGCTGAAACATCTTAGTTTTCCGCTACATTCTAAAGCAGCTTATTTTCTCCCTCAGTTTTATTCTTGCTGTACTTAAAACGTTTTCCTGTAGTTTCCAAAAAAGAAGAAAAGGGGGGAAAATACGCAACAACAGAGCACTTTGCTCCAGAAGCCAGAATTCTGCCCAATGAGTCTTCGCACCCAACCCTTCTCCAGGCTGGGCCCCCGACTCATGCCCCTTGTGGGACCACTCACCGGGCGAGCACTCCTGGAACAATTCCAAGACTTTTTAAGCCATATTAGAGAATTAATATAATTTACAAAATGGTTAAAAAACAGAATGTTTTTCCTTCGTGAAAAATAACACACTTAATGCTTTTCATCTGGCACATAAATTTTACAATACCTCCAGGAACATTTTCTTTGGTTAAATCAACACTATTGGTACTTTTTTAGCCTTTAAGCATATTACAGCCCCAGCTTTTTATGGGTTTTTTTGGTTGTTGTTTTCACTCATTGTAATAAACTTTTCAGAACCAGAAATGATCAACAATAAAAAGCATTCCCATGTCAAACAATTTTAACTACTGCTTTTTAAAACAATAGTAAAAAAGGAGGGGACTGGCTTCAAACCCAACTTGTACAGTAACTATCTCAATGCAATTAATATAAAATAATCGTCTGTAGGGCCAAACTTCAGCGCTCTCCCCCAAATTGTTTCCATGCCGCTTGCACCAGGCAGCCGCAGCAGATGTTGGCTGTTAAAGGGCACAGACGACACAGTTCATGACTTCTCGGAGGCGGCTGTGCGCCACATCTGCAGTCGATGAAGGCAAGCGCAGAAGTGTGGCAGACAGAAAGAAAAACGTCAGCCAGGCCAAGCCAACCCTCTTCCGTGCCGGGGCTAAAAATAGAGGGGGTGTTTGCCCTGCCACTCCGGCTGGCCTCGCCAGCCCCGGGCAGCGGTGCCGGAGGAGAGCATCCGGGATGCGGGGAGTTCACGCCAAGGAAGCGAACGGCGGCAGCAGCCTCCGACTGCCGCTCCGCACTCGGCTCCTCATTAACTGGGCGGCGATCCAAGTTCATCTGGGCCCCAGAGAAAGGCAATGCTTGTGTTTAGACCGCACAATACTGACATAACATTAACAGATTTACATATGCAAAACTGTGAAGCAACAGGCATTCCCCCTCAATTGACCCACAGCTTGTAGTGGCTGCCGAGTTATTCCCTGCTTAGGCTCCGTAACCAAGTGGGCGTCATGCGACTACCATCTGGGTACCACTTATTTAAAGCTGGCAGTCTCTCTGTAATAGGCAAGCTGGCAATAAGCAGGAAGGGAATAAATTGCATCATTTAGTTAACATCCACTTGCTTTGCGGCTGTTAAAAACCCATGACTGAATAATAATTTGGTTATTTCTTTTGCCAGACAATGCTGTCAGCCAAATCGTACTACGCACGCTGCAAAACGTCAGCTTGCAAAATTTCCACTTTAAAAATAAAGAAATTTGCAGTATAATGTGAGTTAAGAAGTTTTTCTAATGCTAGCAACTCAAATGCAATCAAGTTCTAAAAATAAATTTGCACAACTGTAGTCACTAGATTCCGCTTTTCCCTAAAATCGTATTGTTTTCATCAGCCACCCACTCCGATCCCTTAAACTTGCTAAACATTGCTGACCTGGTCCATAACGAGCAGAGGAACCAGGGCCTGCTCATAGGAACACTCATTAGATCCAAACACATCCCCATGTGATGCTTCTGACTGCCCTCCCTTCTCATCCTTTGCCTTAATTCACAGATTTTATCATTTTGTTCTGTCTAACACTACTGCTTTCCCACAAATCAGTTTCAAAGCAAGCAGCTGAAACCTTAGCCCACTGAAATACAGCTAGAACGTACTCTTTGTTTCAGCAAAAAAAAGAAAAGAAAGGAAAAAAAGATCTCTTTTTAGTGGGTTTCTCTTTGGAGCTCTTTAGCTTGCAGAAAATTACCAATAGTAATCAATTTTTTTTTGTCCCAATTTCCTAGAAATACAAACAGCTTGGGGCACACGTATCTCAATATCCATCTCTCCTCAGGACTAAATGAAAAGGCCATGCTAAGTATGCTTTTATACAGCAAAGACAACAAGGGTTCACATTATACAGTGGGAAAAGTCACAATCCACATTTCCATCGAGATCAATGGCGAGGAAGAGCCAAAAGCACAATCCACGGGTAGGAGTTTGAGACAGGACAGCATCTCTGCCTTTCACAACCAGGCTTACTCCTCCCTCAGTACACTCTGAAGGGACATGAGGGACTCTGAAGTGCAGAAACAGTTTAAGACAACCGATAGTAAGCGGAAGCTTGAGTTCATTAGTAACTCACTTCCAGTAGTGGCCACGCAGACAGCCTAGGGGAGAGGCTGCCAAAGCACAGTCAGGCTGCCTTATGCCTCATGCATCTCTGCAACTGGCAACCTGCAATCACGCCTCCAGCATCCACCCCAGGGATGGTGCCGAGAGACAACACAGCTGGGCATGGAGGTGTCAAAGGCAAATAGACAGCTGTTGCCCTTCCATATCTTGTCTCCACTGCAGGTCTAAGGCACTAGGGCAGACAGAGCCCAATGGGCAGAGCTGCCAACCTCCAAGCGTTGCCAAGTCTCAGCATGCACGTATGGTTTCAATACTGGTAACCCCTTCAGTAACCCAGCAGCGACACAGGATAGACCAGGTGCAACGGGACCTGCTGCACTCAATTTCAAAATGCTTCCCGAGCCAACACACATGACAATTGTTCACTTAAAAAAATAATCATTTGGAAAAGGACCTTTTTACAGGCTTCCACAGCACCCTGCAGCTCTTGCCGCCGCAGCTGGCATGCTCAGTCATCCCAAAGCGAGCAGGGAAATGGGACCCATGGCCACCCACAACCCACCATAAAGTGGGACCGCCACCCCAGAACACACAGGGCAATGGACAACCTTAACAGCTTGCAGGCTTTTATGAAAGTGAAACAAAACTAAAATGGAAGTAGAAAAAGGTTTTAGATGGCGTGATCCTGCACCAACCCAACAAGACAGTGGCCAGATGAAGGAGGAGGGGGGAAAAAAGGGAAACAAAACAGAGGGCAGAGAGAAAAATCTGTCAGCGGAAATGTGATGCCAGAAACTGTTCCAGGACCCAGTGGCTGCATGCCAACTCAAAAGCCTCCAAGAAAATAAGGCTACAGAGCCTTCAGAACCTTCTTGATTTAAAAAAAAAAAAAAAAAAAAAAAAAAAAAAAAAAGTAAAAGTCGTGCAGGCTGAGGTTTTCAAGTCGTACTTGTGCTTGCCGTGCTGCTCCACCACTCTCACCCAGGAGGTCTCAGCCTGAAATACTGCTCTGGAGAGGAGACCCAAAGCATCCAGTAACTTTGGCAAGGTATCCTTTGGGAAATGTGCACTGCCTAAAGCATTTGTGTATCTCAGAGAGTTTGAAAAGCTTCACAGTACTGAGTCTTAGCACTTTTAATTGCATATACCGCATCCGAGATCACCAACGCAGTAATGCTGTTGCACATGTGGTACATTACTATATGGTCAGTCTCCCTAATTATTCTTGAGTTATTTTTTCCAGTAGATCTACAAAATTATCAGCATAAATCTCAAAACATTTACCAGTCAACAAACTCAGCGCAACAGACATAAGCTTGGCCCTGACAAATATAAAGACTAAGGAAAATGTATTTATTTGTAGCAAATGTCCTTTCCTATAACCGTCAAATAGATTACAACTGCATTTCTTTCCTCGCATTGCACCCTGGGATCCAGACATTTAACTAGCACACACTACAGTCTTGGATTAATCATAAATAGAATATATTTTTAAGTGCATTAATTATGTAACAGATGCTTCCAGGATTCCAATGGAAGTAATTTTTAAAATCCCAATGTACAGTTTTATGAATCTATGCAGTTTCAAGGTTGTTTTTAATTTGCACTCAACACTGCACTTATTTAAAACCAAGAGGTAATCAACCACTGCCTATTTTTTTTTTTATTTCAGCATAGACTGGAAGACGCACCCTACACTGTTAGCATCAGACATCCCCACTGCCAACGGAGGTCCCCTCCGTTTCTTTTGCTACGATGGTGGGTTTGCATAACGAGCCATGTGAACACAAGACTCCTCCATTTGCCTTTTGCTAATCATTTCTCCTCCTGAAACCTCAGGCTCTTCCTGCGCATTCCCCACACCTACGACAGATACAGTGCCACGCAGTCCCCGACAGCAGGCCAAGGGGCGGGATGCTCATGGTCACGCACCACGCATCCGCAGGGTACCATGAAATAATTCTTAAGGCTATGCAAGCACACCAGCACAGTACACGGGTGGGCAGAGCCCCACTGCAACTGCTGCACGGCAGAGCTCCAGGTGACCACACAAATCCCCTCTAACCCACATGCCCGTAGGGTCTTGCAGCAATAGCTGGCTTCACAGCTACACCTTCCTGCTTTGAAAACAGAGAAAAACTGAGCTCACCCAGGCACAGCGTTCTGCCACACCAGATAAAAATGGGGTTTACCTCACTTACCTTGATGGCAACAAACACTGCATGTCCAGATATGGGGAATACATGCAGATCCATGATATTTTCTTGCCTAGTTACTGGGAAATCTGGTGCTTCTACAGCCAACTTCAGCTGCTATCAACCACACGCAACTTCACCAACTACAACCAGAGCTTGCATGGGGGCTCCTGGCTATGGCACTACAGCAACAGGCACGGGTGGGACTCTGGAGATCCCAGAAGCTTTCAGACAGTCGCACTGGAGCACCCCAGGGCAGGAGCACAACAGCCACCATGTCTTGGATAAGAAGTTTATTTTTCTCTCCATCTTTGCACATCACAATTCTTGGATCAAGTCCTAAGTCTTCTCACAGAGTTTCATCTTTGCTTCTGTCTACAATGCTTAATTCATAATGACTTGGAGGGGCATTTTTCTAGGCACTCACTGTGTGTGCAGCCTGGTAAGTGGGAGAGCCCACTCCCTCGTAGCATTGTGCTGGCTTGGGCTCTCCCCTCAGCAAACCCTCCAACTTGTCTAGGAGGAGAGGGGAAAACACAGGAGCAGAGAGCAATTAGTGCTCCAGTCATACGCGATGTTGACACACAAGAACAGAGAGCGAACAAGCCCAACCTATGGTGAGCAATATTGAGGAGTACGCATAATTGCAGATGCAGAACATGAAACCTCAGCACTTGGTGAAGAGAGAAGTGAGGACAAGAGCGGTTCGGGACTGCAGCTCTGCTCACCTGCACATCAGCCACCCCTGGGGAGGCCTGGCAACTCAGGCTGGGCACAAACAGAGGAGGGAGAAAAGATGGATAAAAAACATTTTATCCCTACTAAATATTTTATTCTGACTGCTACTCCATTCCAAATAATAATAATAAAAAAGGCAACAATTAAATGTGAGGTTTAATGCTTTGATGCCTCGCTTCACAGACTGTACATTCAAATTCCTCATCAAGGCAATACAAAAACGAGTAGTTAACGGGCTGTCAGCTGAAGAAGGCAGACAACTTTGTGCAACACCAGAGGGGCCCCAGGGCAGGCAGCTGGGTGCTGGTCTTGCTTCCCCAGGTGCCTCACAGCCCCATCCAGCAAGCACCCAGCCTCTTCTTGTATCACTGACATTTCCATCTCCAGCCTTCCTCAAAATTATCTCTCAGCTCTTGAAATAAAACACATGGGGCACAGACCACCCTCGTCTCCTGGCACTGGCAGATGTGGTCACGCAGCAAGGCTTGGAGAGCATCGGGGACGCCCCGCGATGCTGCTCTGTGGGGCTAATCCCTCCCGAAACACTCTGCGTGGGGACAGCCAAGCAAGCTGAGCTCTCACGGACAAGTAGATGTCCCTGTGTGAGGAGGGAGACTGATGCACAGCCCACAGTGCCTGGTACAGGGATTAGGTCCCTGCCAAATCCTGGCATGACTTCACCCCCATAATCCCCGTGACACGCGTGAGCGCCGACACTTTGCCAGATTATCAGTAAAATGATAACACTCACAGGCCGTACCTGCTTGGCACAGCTCGAGCGAGGCTCCCTCAGGGTTCCTCCGGTTTCACTTCCTGCTAACACGCACCTGCACCTATTTCATCAACAATAAAAGCATAAATCGTACTTAAAGCTTTACTCAAACCCCCAAAAAAGGCTGGGCAAGCCCCCTGCCGCAGTGATCATCTACGCCAACACCTGGGCCCGCAGGCAGCCCCACGGGCAGCACTGCGCAGGGCTGTCCCTGCTCCTCTGAGTCACAACGTATCTGACACGTGCATCTCGCACGACGCCGAGTGAGCAGAGGCTACGGCTCAGACCCCTTTTGGTGCGAACCTGTGTGACGTCGCTGAGCTCTAGCCATGCACTTCCTTATCAACTTCTATTCTTTAACTCAAAAGTTAGCTCGCAGGCTGGACACAGTTTTATCCAAGTTTTATGTGCAGCTGTATTTGCTTATCGCACAGATAAGTATTATAAAGACAAGAAGAAACTACAGCGAGTAACCTGGATATGTCTCAGTGCCCTTATCAAAAATACCCAGCCTCTGGACCATCGCGTGCTGCCAACAGGAAAGAAGAAAACCCAAAGAAAACACAGTGCCAGGCTTTAAGTGTGTGCACGCTGGTGACTTTAGTACCTGGCACTAAGGGAGCATCCTTAAATTAACAAACCCATCCTTGCCTTAGCTTTGGTGGGGCAGTCCCATCAGCAGGAACGGCTGGAGCATGCCTTAGGGCAGCTGGGCAAGGAGGACTCCTCTGTCCAGAGGGGAGAAGAGAGGGTTGAGATGCAAAGCCTCTTCTGGCAGACGTTTCACATTGCAGCAAAGCGAAGCAAGCGGGCACAGATTTATCAAGGGGGTGATTTTGACCCCCTTGGACCCTCCGCTGACCTCCAGAAAGTATAATGAGGATGCTCAACTGGCAGAAATCGTTTTCCCCACTTAAGCTAGTTTTCTGCTGGTCTCGCTTCCTGCGTGGCCTCACCTCCTGGTCAGGTCCACCAGTTGAAGCGCAGGGGACACGATGGGAAGTGCCTAAGGACAAGCAGACAGATCTAAATCCACTTGGCTGCAATGAGAACCAAGCCCTCATTCTATACAGCACCAAGCATACTGTCAAATAGTCTGTGAAAACGGCGTCAACCTTCATCTGAGAAAAAAACCCAAAGATAAAGGCTTTCCAAGGAAACAATTCTCATTTGGTACATGATTCTATGTCATGAAGTTGTGAGCGTACTTGAGTCACGGCACACGTGTGGACCACTGTAATGCATTTGCAGAGCAACGTGTCCTCCTCCTCAATCTGCTAAGAGCATCCACTAGGCAGAGAATGACATGCAGAGGTGATTCAACACCGATGAACAGAAACACAAAGACATGCTTGTTCTTAAAAAGAGGGATGAACCTGCCACTAGTTACATTTTCCTAGAGAAGTTTTCTGCTCTGTATGCCTTTCACTTTCCAATTTACCTACAACATTAAGCAGAATCCCCTTCCTACCCTGGATGACTCGCTGCAATCAGACAAGTAGATAGTCCTTCCAATACAGGCAGATTTTTTTTTTTTTCCTTTTGGACCTATGAGAAATACCAGTTGAAAACCTGAGTATTACTTTGCAACTGACACATAACATCTTCCACCCCTTCCTTGTGTTTATGGCATAGAGCAGGGTAAAAAAAAGAAGAAATGGAAGAAAAAACCCCTTCCCACTATAATGTAAATATTTGCACATAGTGAGAACAAAGTATTTCCATAAAGCTTTCAATAAAGGATGACTGCAGGCCAAATTTTACCCTCAGATACAAGCATATAACTCCAGCTAAAGTTATGTGTAACTGCTCAAGTTTATGCAGAGGCTGACTCAAGCACACTGCGCTCACTTACAGAAGGACTGTGCGCTCAGGAGGAGCTGTGGCCAGACTTCCAGCTCCTTCTCAAAAGGCACACGAGATCTGCTTCAAATCAGTGAAGAACTTCGGAGATGAGTCAAACCTGCAGGATTTGCTGCAATACTCGCTGCAAAAGAGGATGTGAGAACTGGCAAGTACGCTGTGTTTACTCACTGTGCCATCTAATTCTGGAAACTCGCACTGAGATTCTGCGTTCAAACACGACTCCGAGGGCTGGTGGGAAGATCCTGGCCGCATTACAAAGCCACTCGTTGGGCAAAATTCGCAGTATCTGCTTAAGCGGGACCACAGGTAGACACAGACAGAGGTCCTGCAGCTGGCAAGCGAAGCCTCCCGAAGGCAGATACTGAACTGCATCTGCCTCTAGCCCAGGGGACCAGCCTCCGCAGGCAAAGGCTTACATGAGGAAAAGCGATGCTCTAGAAATCACGCACTGCCTCAGTTAATGACACAGATTTACACTGGGTGTTAGCCTGTTTTGCTAAAAAAAGCCAACCAGCTTTATTTTTTTTTCCTGGTGCAAACTGTCCTTTACAGAGACTATTAATATCCCTCTTACTTCAGTTCAAGCTACATTTCTCTTCCTTGTTCTCCCACTGATTTAAAAGATAATTTGCAAGAAGAGATCTAATTTATCTGCATCTTTTGTCCTCATCCCTCCCCTCCTGTTACTGCCTTGGACAGGTGGACTGTTTTCTAGGGAAACCACTGCATGGAGCAGATAGTGTAGATTTGCTGCAATATCCACATTTTTAAGCAGAAAATGAAAGAAGATAGATACTTTATACCAAACTGATGCCCTTTGATTCTGGTCTCATGTAATTAGTTCTGTATTGCACAAACTGGTAACTTGAATAAAACATTGTGCTATAAACAGCCATCTCATACAGCTGCGAAGATATTCCTTGATATCAGACACCAGTGAAGACAAACAGCAGTGGAGGGCGGCCACCAGGAGATTCTGCCGAAACAAATGCGTTTCTATTTTTCCCTTTAAATTACAAAAGATTATCATTTTACTCAGCTATGCTCCTTATTAAATTGAAACTCTCCACATCAGAATTAAATACATCCTATCTACTCAAAATGAAGTGTATTATTTATCACTAATATTTAATGACAAAAACCTGATAACTTTCCCCGATTATACCACTGATTTCCTCCAGTCATGCATCATTGGCTCTGCTGGTCATTAGCATTATCACAGTGCATAAACTCTGGCTTATGCAGCAAGTTTGATAACACAGCCAGGCCCCTATAGCTCTTATTTTTCAGTTTGTTCAGATTTACTAGTTTACCTCTCCACAAGCACGCCTCTATCTAGTGGCATCTATTATAATCCCTAGAAATCCTAGTTAATAAATTTCCATTTTCACGCAGCACAGTTCTGCACAATCAGAATTCCTCAGCAAATACAAAGCACTCACTGAAAAACCAGATTTCCCCTTCAACTGTCCGAGGACTCTTTTCTGGAACGACCACATTCCAGTCAATCTGAAAAATAAATAGGAAATATCTAGTCTTCTCCGACTGTTTAACACTAGGAATATGCTGGATAGGCTTAAGATATTTTAGTTTCATTCACAGGTAATGTTCCATTTCAACTTTTATGAAACAGTAATTTTTGAGTGCTGTAGACACTGCTTTTAGAGCAGTGAAGCAAAAAAAAAAAAAAATCAGAACAAATATACACGGTACCCCATCAGCTAAAAGACACCAAGATGGGTTTCTCCCATTCTCAGTCAAATCCTGTAACCGAAATGACAGATTAGAAAGGTTTCCTAAATCAGTCCACCACTCCTGACACTACTGGCCTTCAGAAAACTCAGATGGGTTGGCCAGAGAATAACTTTAAAATACTTGTACAAACAATAATTATGCTGCATACTTTGCACATTCCTCTTTCAGAGCCTTTTAAGTATCAAATAATTTATCACTGAAAAACATATTTTCCCTTTTCCAAAACTACAACTCAGGAGCTTTACAAACCTCATACACATTATCTGAACATCGATGCACAGGCATATAAATTAAAACTAACAAAAACAAGCTACTTCCGAGTCTCCTTCTCCCAGCACTTATTTAATTCAACCAGAACAGGATGAGGCCCCTGACAGAACACTCTGATTAAAATAAATTACCAAAGTTGTTAACACATTATTACTATTGCAACACTTGCTGAGAAAAATCTCTTCTTTACAGCTGCTAAGGTAGATGTAGGCTATGATGTTCTGTACAAACATACAGATAGATTCTTATTAAAATGTTACATGAATAAATATTCAAAGATTTTATTCTCTGAGCTGAACTGACTTTAATTTTTTTTTGTAGCCTCAGTCTACCCAAAGAAGCCCCTGTGATTTCAACAGAGGTATTTGAGGCTTAAGTCACATAACCAAAGCAAAATCCGGCTGTCTTATATACTACACACAGAAATACTCTTATTTAAGAAATCCAACAGAGTAGGGGGAGAATAATTTACAGTTTACTGATCAACAGAGTTTGCAAGATGCTGTCTGCAGGAGCCCTATTTCAGAAGCAGGGCAGTTATGAAAGTAGAAAGTATCAATACTAACGCAATTGGTACTACTCTATTATGCTATTTTCCAGGCAGAATTCATATCACTCACAGAAAATTTTGGTTTGGGTACATTTTCAATATCATTATCTGAGATCTCAGAAGTTGGGGCCATTATGGCAGCAATTTGACAAGGTCAATGCCAAATTCTACATTCTCCATCAAGGCAAAAAGAAAAAGGACCAGGGCCTGGAAGAAAGGCAGCAGCTCGGGAGCACAGGATGCAGAAGCGCTGACGCAGATGCTTCCCCAGCCCCCTGGACCTCTCTCTCACCGTCCAGGGGCTTCAATCTGATCCTTTAACAATGAAACAGTGAAAAATATTGTCATTGTTCTCCTCTGCCCACCTGCTCCTCCATCTGCATGTGCACCCTCACCAAAACGCACTTTTGACCCCACTGCGCATCAGCCAACGTCAAAAGCCTTGCCGGCCGCATCCTCCCCCGGACTTGGCCGTTCCCAGATGAATCCAGCTTCAATATCCTCCAAACAGCCCAACTCCAGAAGCGGCTCCGTGATGCCCCCCAGCATCCTGCACTGCCACTGCTTTTACGGGGGTTTCTGCCACAGGAGGAAAGAAGGATTTACACCACCGATTTTAATGGAATTTTTCTTTCCAGCACAAGTATAAAATGTGGGAACTGGGCTGGATGAGCTAAGCAAGCTGCCTGACCAGCTAACAAAAATTTGTCATGAGCTTCATGGAAGATAGAGGTCATGACTCACTGTCAGCAAGCTTGTTATTACAACATAAAAGCTATTATTAAAAAAAATAAATAAATAAAAATGCAATCACCAAGATGAACGCTTCAAGAAGGTTTTAATCCCAAACAGACTACTCCTGAAATAAGGCTTGCAATAGGCACAGCCTACAGAAGTCATAGAAGACACCTTGCAATCAAAAGGCTATTAGAATAGCACGGTTTAGTCACAAAAAGAAACTCTATTTCTGCTCCCTTGGCATTCCCAGAAGTTTCTTGGGAAGAGCTGTCCCACTCACGCTCAACTCCAGTAGCAGAAAGAGAAACATAAAATTTGCATTCACTGTGCAACACCAGGAAGATGCATTTTAAAACTGACATTGGTTCCTAAAGAAATACCAGTTAATTACTTAATCCTTCTTAATGGAATGATTAACATCCTTTCAACAAACAAGGCTGTGATGATTTAACGTTTTACTGCACGTTTCATTACAGAACCGGTAAAATTAATACCGCTCCCCTCCTGTCTGTTGTGACCACTCATTTCTTTATAATCAGTTACATTCTTCTCTTCTGCAGAGCAGCCTCTGCAACCGGCCAAGAAAAAGGCTCAAATATACAAAAATCTGCATCGTTGTTATTCTGCTGTGAAGCCAAGGACCAACCTCTGGACGGGAACGCAGGTGGCCACAGCGCCAGGGACATCAAGGTACGAGGCAGCACAGAACAATGAGCCCCAGCGCGAGCCTGGAACAACTTCATCAGCATCCCGGGAACACTGCGCTGCTGCGGAAGAGGGGCAGCCACTTCAAAGGGAACCAGGGAGGGATGTTTGAATCCCAGCTCAGACAGCTCCTGAATCCCCAAGAACCCTCGTCCGCCTTTTTGGCAAGAACAAAAGTCCTTTCAGGGCTCCACCGCTCGCTGCAATCAAATCCAGCCTCAGACATTAATTCTGTAGGCAAATGTTTTGCAGGAAGGGGAATTCGGCATTGATTTTTGTGATCAGATGTTTAGCGGCTGCTCTGAACACACCAGCAATCCCCTCTCACCATTTTATCTTCCTTTATCACAAGCTTTTTAATAGAGACATGACATTCTGCCTGCTGCTGGGCTCTCTCTATTTATCTCTCTCTTAACACTTTGGTATCATCGGCTCCGCTATCTAAATCAGCAATAGTGCATGTCCGGTCACATAAAACTGGAGAGGGTTTCCCGAGATGCCTTGGGAAGTCTGATTACTCCGGTTTACTGATGTGTTAATATGTCCGATTTACTAATTAATGAACAAACAGCTTAGCCTCGGAGCTGGGGGAGGGACACCAACATGGAGAGCCCACGGAAAGTCACTTGACCCTAATTGTTAGCAACAAGATGACAAGACTGATCGGGAAGTACAGCTAAAACTCGGATCCAGCATGAAAGGAAATGTCTGGCAAAGAGGGGAAAACTAATGGATGCCGTGAGAGGCTCCAGCCAACCTGCTGAACTGTGCCACCTTCTGTCGGGCTGGCGGTGCTCAGCATCCCAGCACCCAGCCCGGCCAGGGCTCCCAAGCAGCCACAGCACCACGCTCCCACCTCATCCTTCTCTCCATGTCCAAATCCTCAATCTCTTCCCAGGGCCCTGCACCTCCACGGATGGACACCCCAGCCAAGGAGAGCCAGAAGCCTGCCCTGACCCATGACCAGGTGATGAGAAAGCACGGCTCATCCTGCACCTTCCCAGCCAAACCACCTGCCATTGGCGGCACGCAGAATCCTAGCGAGTGGGTTTTAAGAAGGACCGAAGTTTGGCTGAAGTTTCAGTCAGTGACAGTTTTATCCAGAGCAAAACATTCCTCATCTTGAATGCAGCCTGGACCACGTACCTCAAACAAGATGCGCTGTGGCGGCACCACAAGAAGGGTCCCGCACCGCAAATGCGAACACCAACACTTCAGGAAACGCTTTCAGATACATTTAAAAAATTTAGAAAAAAGGTTGTAAGCGCTTTCTACCTGAAAAATCAATGAAATCACCAGTGCAAGAGACTCCGCAGCACCATGCTCCGGGCCAGGCACCCAGAAGAAAGTTGACTTATAGATTGCACATTCAGCGCTCCTGTACCTCGGAATCAACAGCAATGCTAGACTAACTTACGGAGGAAACAGGCACTTCTAATAAAAACACAACAGCGGCAAGTACGGTACAGAGTGAGCAACTAGCAGTAAACAATACACCAGAGAATCATTCAAATAAAACATTCTGGGTATTTATTTGTGTTACTTTCCGAGACCACTGCAACTGAACGGAAAACTGGGAGGAAAAAAAGCCCACAATTAGTTTCAGAATAGCACTCGCAGAAACACTATCAGATATATGTAAATATTTTATGATATAGGTTCCATTTCAGTAGATCTGTCAAGATATTTACAGGGCTTGACAGTATTTCTGCCTTTAATTAAATTTTCACACACATACTTTAATGTAATTTAAATAGATTATTAGTTGTCAGAATATAATATAAATTTTGTTTACGATTTAGTTACTTAAAGTACTCACATCGAGGAAACTCATTTAACCCCCTGACTGAATAGCATTAAGCGTTGAGATGAGACTTCTAAAGAGCTTCTGCTGCCCTTTGCACTCTTGCAATAATCTTAAATTACTACAACTTAATTGCAATTTCAAGGCACTAAAATGGAGATGTTTTTAAAACAGCACAGGGAGGGTCAACGAGAGGAGAAAAATTATTTAGTCCTCCTCAGGTACCAGATGCTTCTTGGAAAGAAACCGATTTTGCCCATGCTCTTCTCTTTGCTCATTTTCCATACAATACTATCGTCATTTTCAGGATGGTGCTGAACAAAAAGTTATCAAGATTATTCTGGATACTTGCCAGATACAAACAGCCATTAGACATAAGCCTGTTCACTCGCATGCATGGTAGAGATCAGTGCCAGAACAGAAAGACAAAACCCTAGAGCACATTCGCAAAGAAGACTGTACACGATCAGAGTCAGCAGCTTCTCTGACTTGGTAGCTCCAATGCTGAAGTAAGAAAAAAGAGCACATGTTAAAACACTCCAGACATCCCAATCAACAAATATCTGATCTCCTAAAAATAGAATAGCTGATTCCTCTACAGCCTAAATATCATTTAAAAAAAAAAATTAAAAGAGGACAGAGTTTCAACAATTAAGTTTTTCCTCTAATGACTGCATGATTTATTCCATCCTACTTTTTTTCCTCTCTGTACACACTGGCATCACCTTGTTACCTACAGTAGCTGCAATTCCCAATACACCACGAGCTGCAGGAATCAAACGGCACAGTAGATTGTGAGAGCAGCAGGCTGCGAGCAGCATTTTTGTCAGTGCAAAAAGCAAGCAGTTCTAGCAAACACAAGATCTTCGTTTCTTTTTGCAATGAGACATTTCATAAGGATTTGGCCAATAAAAACCCAATCAGACTCACAGTTTAAACACCGCTGTGCTTTAGCACGACCAAGCACTCAACGCGTGTCCTCAATGGCAAGAAGTCAAGGACTCCGAGCCCGGCCATACCTTTCTAAGCATTTCAGTAAAGTTTGGTTGCCAGGACCTCTAAGAAACGGTCGCAAAGACGCAGCTGATCTCTAGTGCACAACGTTTATAAATTCCGCTCAGCAAATGCTTTCTGGCTCCTACTGCCTATCATATCTCTGCTGAACCGCTCGCCGGGTGTGAAAACATGCTACTATACGTAGGGGGGAGGAAAAAAAAGAAAAAGTTTCGGTGACACGAGTTAGTGACACAGACCAAAAGCCAAATCCAACGGCAGTGACACCAGCAGCAGCCCCGTGATGCCAGTGTGCTCTGGATCAGGCCCCGCGCAGCCAGGGCGGCTGCCTGCACCCTGAACTCGCCTGTGGGGCCACCGCGACCATGCCTGTGTCCCACCCCCCCACCCCCGAGCCGGTGGGCTGTATGTTCAGAGCAGGATGTGCACTGCCCACCACCCCCTGGTCCTTGCCTCCAGCTGCCAGTCCCTTCCCACCCTGCCTCACCAGCAGAGACTCACAGGGAAAAGCTCTAGAAAGCAACTTGATAGCAAGGCTCATTTAAGGAACAATTACAACACGCTATTTAATTCAAGCATAAGCTTAAATACTAACAGTAAACAAGACACTTGTGCATCCGAGCTGCCAGACTCCTGTAGGGCCCGATCCTGCTGCCACCGAGCCGGGAATCCCCTGGGCAAAGCTTCCTGCCGGGGCGCGGGCGCTGTGTCCATGCACACACGATGCTGTGCTGGATGCACTCCGAAACGCAGGAAAGGCCTGAACAAACGCCGCACCTCCAGAGAGAAACCCAGCTACCTGCAAAAAAATCTCACTACATCTTCTCCAGCCCCCTCGCAGCTGCAGAAAAATATTTCAGCTCAGTGCCTTGAAGTTGCAATTAAATTGTAGTAATTTAAGATTATCACAAGAGCAAAGGGCAGTAGCAGCTCTTCAGCAGACTCCTCTCACCACTTAATGCTACTCTGTCTTGGGGTTAAATGAGCTTCTTTAGTATAAGTACCTTAAAGCAAGTGAATCGTAAACAAAATTTATACTATTTTCTGACAGCATATAATCTATTTAAATTTATTAAAGCTTCTCAGAGAAAATTTAAGATGACAGAAGTATCATTATGCCCTATAAATAACTGGACGGCCTTGCAGAAAGAACTATTTTACATATATATCCTATATACGTGTGTGCATGTTATTTCATTTGATATACAAATATATGCTCAATAGATGTTTCACAAAAGGAAATATATTATCAGCTTCAATCTCTCAACATAAATGACCACAAGCGGTACGAATACTAAATGGTAAACTGCATTCCATAAATTTGCCTTTTACTACCAGCCTTTCTTCCTAATTTTTACAACACTGTGAAACAGGAATAATTCTGGAGCTACAAATGTTTACAGTATATCATACCAAGGATGATAATGCAAATTTTAGCTCTTAAAAAAAGGTTATCCACTCCAAGAGAAAAGCATACTGCAGCGTATGCTGTGCAATAATGCCCAACACATAATTCTCTGCTCAACTTTCCTGCTCCTTCTCTTACCAGTACAAAAACTAACTGCATTACAACTACTGGTGGAACTGATTTAAGCAGAAAATGTTCTTAGATGTTAAAAAAATTACACCTTACCCAAAATGGCTTAACAGCCATGTGCATGTTTAACACACACACTTTTTATTGTCTAATTAAAGTATATAACATAAAAATCCAGAGACTTTACAATAAGTTATGCAGGATGGTTATGAAACCTTAACTTATAAAAAGTATAAAGTACTTATTGTGTGATCTGCACTGCTAATCAAAGAAATACTTATGCAAAAAGGTTTGGGATTTCTTAATTCTTCAGTAGATGTGCACTTGGTCTGCCTCCTGATTAATATACATTAGGGTAACAGCCTTTTCCTCAAGTTTGAAGGTTTTTTTAGAGATTATTTCTATTGTTTTGGAATACTTAAAAGAAATGAAAAAGGAAGCATATGTGTAGAGTTTGCAGCGAAGTGTTTGAATACAAACATGAAACTGTCAAGCAACAAAAATAACCTAACTCACACTGGTTACATTTGATTAACACTTAAATACAAAATGTTTATTAAAGTAAAATCAAGTATCTGTAAATATTCCCTACTACTATTTCCACTAAAAAACTACACGGTAACAAGAGTCCCCTAATACAGCCAGAAAGCCAAGTTACACACTGTTTTGCAAAAATCTTGGCATATCAAAAACAAGATGCCACCCTGACTGTCAGGCAATAGGTTTGAAGGGAAGATATTACAAGTTTTCCAAACTCCAGGAACACAGTCAGAGAACATGCAATACCTAAACACAAACTCCTCTATTATACATCAGCACAGCACTTACACACAGAAAAAAAAACAATATCCAGGTTTCCTTACAAATCAGAGATGCAGAAATAAAATCTGAATTCCACAGAACTTTGTTTTTAACATTATACTACTGAACACCTTCCAGACAGCCTAAATAAAATCAAATCCTAAGTCTAAAAGTGCATACAACGCACCCCAAACCACCAGTATTCAAAAAAAAAAAAAAAAGAAAAAGAAAAAGAAAAGCCAAATCCAAAACCCAGCCCATGCACAAAAACTAACTTTGCAGTCACAAACGTAAGCAACAGAAAGCCTTGTTTGGAATAGTAGTTATTTTTCTCAAAGTTATCCTTTGGTTTCACAACAAAGCTCAGCATTTGTAATGGTCCATTTCTGCATAAGTGAACATATAGCCTCGCTGCCTGATCGAATAGTCCAGAGCTTTCAGTGAGGCAGCTCCTGACAACAGCCCAGCAGCAGCTTTGTTTGATCTCTCCTGCCTTCCTTAATCTGGGTTGTCAAGGTTCACTTGTTGGAGGCTGTTTACTTTACTTTTTCCAGGGGGAAAAAAAAAAAAGTGATTTTTTTTTTCTGTCTCTCATACAATGACTAATCCAAAGACTAAGGGGGAAGAATGCTGCCAATGCAAGATGTTAAAGCTACAATACCTTTTTGCAATGAGATTTTAGCCGACACCTTTTGAATGGTAACTACTGCAGAGCTTCCTCTCCCAGTGCCCTGGTCCATTCAACACGGTTGTGAAATAGTTCAAATAAAATGTGCAGGCAGAAAGATTCAGAGGAGAGAAATTGAAACTAGTAGCCTTCGTTTCCCCTTCTTCCCTCAAATCTAGTTGCAAAGATGCACAGTACCTCCTTGCCTACACTCGCTTCTCTGAGAACTCGGAATTATTTCAGGCTCTCTCAAACTTACAAAAAGTAGGAGCTTCTCGGCAGTTAACAGAAACACTAAAAATAATACTAAATCAACTGAAATGTTAAAGCAAATTGTGGATGAACAGCACAAGTGGCAAGTTTCTTCGAGGACATTCTTGAAACTTTGTCTAATTAAGAAACTGCCATTAGTGACATCAACAACCGGTCAAAGCAGGTAAAACACCAAGTTTAGAAAAACTATGTTGGAACACAGTTTATAGAGAATTGTTTTAATATTTACAGCCATCCAGCACCCTAGAAACCAGCAGGCTACAGTGTACAGGCGACAGGCTACAAGCAGCAGAGGTACATTACTCACTCAAAGAACAGTTACTAAAAATGAAACCTTAAACTTCTGAGCACAAAGTTGGGCTCCAGCTTCTCTAGAGGAGCGGCTCTGAGAGCGCTGCCAGGCACCTCGGCTGGCTACGGGAGGGCTGAGCGCCGCCGCCGCCGGCCTTCGGGGGCAACGCGGGGCGAAAAAAAAGGGCAGGAGAAATAAAAATGAAAACGAAGAAGCAATCTCACTCCGTTCGGTTCGCTCAAAGCAAAGAACGCGCAATTAAAATCATTGCAGCGAAGAGGCAGAGGGAAAACTCGCTCCGCAGCCAGCCCGGTGATGCTCTCCGCGGGTAATTAATAATAATTAATAGTTACGCGGTGGTGAGCCCCGCGCAGCCCAACCCGCGCAGCCCAGCCCGCTCCCCGCCGCCGGGATTTAATTTTTTTATTATTTTTTTTTAAGTGGGAAGAAAAAAGAAAAAAAAAAAAAAAAGGCAGCCGGGGGGCGGGGGGAGGAGAGGCGGCGGAGACGCCGCTCGGACGCCGCCTGCAGCGCGCACCCTCCCGCTGCGCGGGGCCGGCGGGATGCGCGGAGCGGCAGGTGCGAGGGGCGCAGCGCTGCGCGGCCCCGACTTACCGGGCACCCCCGGCTCCGTCCCGAGGCTCCGCTTGCGCGGCTCTGCGCGGGAGGATGGGGACACGCGAGGGATGCGCGGTGCGCACCCGCGCAGCGAGAAGTTGCGGCGGGCTGGGGAGGCGCGGAGGTTTATTCAAACACTTCGTCTCCAAAAAAAAAAGGGGGGGGGAGGAAGGGGGGGGGGGGGAACCAGCCGGCCCCACGGAGGGGGAGGATGCGCGGCGCGGAGCTGCGCACCTGCGGAAGGGGCTGCGCGGGCGGAGAGCAGCAACAGGTGCCGGGGGAAAGGGGGGAGCGAGGCGGCGGCACCCGGTGCGGGGGGGGGGGGGGGCGCGGGGGCGGCCCCACCGCAACTTCTTGCCCCGAGTGGCGAAGTTGGGGCGTGCGCGCTTCTTGCGCGGGGGGGAGGCGCGGAGGGGGAACGGGACTCCAGGGGTGCAGCATCCCACTCTGCGCGGAGGGAGGGTGCGTGGAGAGAGTGGCTGGGGGACGGAGGGGCCGGGGTAGGGGGGTGGGGAAGTTTCCAAAGTGGGCGGGCAGGGGGTGAGGGGGCTCCGCACCCCGCGGAGGGGGGGGGGGCGCAGCGCGGAGGAGGCTCCGCACCCGCTCAGCACCGCTGGCGGCGGTGGGGGGAGGGGGGAGCAGGCGGGAGCGG
Source organism: Neomorphus geoffroyi (assembly GCA_033558235.1). Taxonomy (NCBI): domain Eukaryota; kingdom Metazoa; phylum Chordata; class Aves; order Cuculiformes; family Neomorphidae; genus Neomorphus; species Neomorphus geoffroyi. The sequence goes on from JAUMJM010000050.1 coordinate 185,969, forward strand.
GGGTGCAGGCACGTGGGGCGGGCGGGGGGGGAAAAGTGCAGCAGCGCCCGAGAAGTGTCGGGGCGCGCCGGACTCACCCGCAGGACTCGGCGCTGCCGCTGCCCAGCACGGCGCGGCCCCGGCGCGGGCGCGGAGCGGCGCGGGCTGCCTCTCCCGTCCCGTCCCCTCCCCTCCCGCCCCTCCGGCACGCCGAGCCCGGGCGGCGCGGCGGCGGCGGCAGCGTGCTCCGCCGCTCCGTAAATAACAATAGAGCCCTCCGCCCGCCGCCGCGCCCGCGGGGCCCCGCGCGCCGCCCCGCCGCGCCCCCCCCCCTCCCGCCCCGCGCCGCCGCCCGCGCCCCCTCCCCGCCCCCGCGCAGCCCCCGCGCGGGAGGGCCGGGGGCGGCCCGCGACACCCCCGCGGAGGGAGATGTTGTTATTTTTTGCTGTTGTCAGTCTCTGACGTCACATCCACCTGCTGGGTAAACAAGGCTCGGTGCAAGGGGAAAAATAATGATAATAATAATAAAAATAAAATAATAACCGCGGCGGAGGGAGGGGGGTAAGCGGTGGGACGGGAGGGATGCGCGGTGCGCACCCGCGCAGCGAGAAGTTGCGGCGGGCTGGGGAGGCGCGGATGTTTACTCAAACACTTCGTCTCCCTAAAAAATAAAGCGGGGGGGGACGGGGACGCGGAGTGTGAGGGGAGGGGGTGGGAGCCCCGCCGACGCGGAGCTCTGCGGAGGGAAGGGGGGGGGCGAAAGTGGCGGCGGCGCGCAGAGTTCAGCGTGGGGGCAGGAGGCTGGGGCAGCACCGCGCCCCCCTCCCTCCGTCCCCCGGCAACTTTTCCGCGGGGGCGAGGGAGGTCGTAGGCGTGGGAGACCTTGCAGAGCTGCTCCGCGGGTGCCCGCGCATCCCGCCGTGTCTGCGCTCCCACCCCCCCACCCCCCCCGTAGCGGGCGCAAACCCTCCTTAGAAACGCTGCGCGGGTGCGCACCGGCGGCGGGGACCGAGCCGAGCGCCGCGGAGTTCAGCATCGCCGGCGGCCGCAGCGCGGAGCTTGCGCGGGCGGGAGCGGGCAGCATCCTCTGGGAATCCCGGCGGGCGGAGCAGCGGGGATTGAGCCCTCGCTGCCCAGGAGCGGAGCGAGCCGGGCCACTGAGCTACCGGCTTCGTGCGGGGAAAACTCTTTTTTCCTACCGCGGGGACCCGCAGGAAACCCGGTTTCTTCTCTTCTTCGTTTTTGGGAGGGAGTTTGGGTTTTGTTTGGTTGGGTTTGTTTGTTTGTTGTGTTGTCAGTGATGTTTGTTTGGAAATTTTTTTGTGTGTTTTTTGGGGGGTGGGGAGAGGGTTTGTGTGTTTAGGTTGGGTGGGAGTGTTGTGTCCCCCCCTCCCCCGAGTGTATGGCCTCCCACAGGCCCGACACGCCGCTCTCACCGCTTTAAGCGCCGCCAGAAGCGATGCCGGCCGGAGCTCCGCGCCGCTGCGCGCCCCGCGCAGCCCCGTCCCGCCCCGCCCGGCGCCGGCGCGGCCGCCCTGGAGCGCTCGGGGCCGGGACCGCGGCGCCATCTCTTGGCAGCACAGCGCTTCATCGGCGCGGGGAGCCGCTCCGGCAGCAATTAACGCCCTAAATTACAGTAATGGCAAGGTACTTATGCCTAATTCATTATATTTTAAATAATTAAGAGGGGGAAGAAATCACTGCAAATAAATATTTGCGAAGATGATATTTCGCGCCGTACTTTTTAAGTCACAAATCCCATCCTCTTAATATTCTGTTGGTTAGATTTTTTTAGTTCATCTGTTTCTTCATCAGTAGGAAGAAAAATGAGATGAAGCTATTAAAACAGCATTTTTAAAACATTCTTTTCCTCCCTCCTCCCTTACTGTTCCAAAATATTTACTTTACATTTTATTCTGGAATAAATGTTGTTTATTGGAAACAACTTTGTCTCCTGTTTTTAACTTCACAAATCTGAACCAGTACATCAACTCCGTAAAACATGATTAATTCCACAGACAATTCCAGCAGTGGGACTTCTCCCTCCTCCTCTGCCATTGTAGCTGCTAATTGTACTTCAATTGTTTACTGCTGTACTGTTTTACAAGCGCCTGGAGAAAGATGCTTGATATTCCCACCACCAGCTGAACCATCCCAAGAGCAAACACTTGGCAGATTTTAGCAAGGGTGCACACGGGCTACAACTACAGCTTGTTAGCTAAAAAAAAAAATACTATGAAGGTGATGACGCCTTGGTAATTATAGGTGTTACTTGTTTTAAAGTCAGAATGTTTTCTAAGCTACTGTAACGCCACACCTCCAGTGTCCCAAGAGCCAGGCCTTGGGAGTCCTTTCTGCTTTAGTCACTGGTTCACGAGGCTTTGCAGAACACATCACCAGGCTGCCCAGCTGGTTCCCAGGCTGCTCTGTGCTCCTGCGTGGGTGCAAAGCCTATGCGGGTACCTGGCTATTATTCTACCTTTTACATCAAAGGATGTAAAAGTTGAGATGTATACAATCTACCATCTGAAACGTTGGACATACTAATAAAAAGAAACATACGTTGGTTTCACAGCCTGATGTGAAAAAATCACAGGTGATTTTTTCTAACTGTTTCAAATAAGCCAGATGTTCTTAGCAGTCTTCAGTAGAAGAGAACCTACGAGTACCCTCGTACTGCAGCTCGTGGCAAAATCTATTCTGGAGAAGTCGGCAGTTGCTGCTCTCCCCACTCACTCGCTTCGTGTGTAGAGTCGGGGCGGGCCTGATCAGTCTGGCCATAGAGACTCTGCAAAAAGACAGGTGATGCTATTCACATGCCAGGTGAATAGCAGCAGACATTTCTTTTGCTCAGGTAACGTTAAGGATGGAAAGGGTTGACTTGGCAATGAGGGGGGAATTTTAAAACGCACAAGCATCCAGCTTGGAGGCCGAGCCCAATGCTGTTGGCAACACTTGCATCAACTTTAGTGGAAGAAGAATCTGTTCTCCAACTGCGGAAACCCCACACAAGGATAACAATAATGTCACACAGCTAAGATCTCAAGTCAGCTTGTCTGACAAGAGGTAATTTATAAATAAGTTGTCCTAAATAAGGACTGTAACCAGACCTAGACCATTTTTTAAATTAAATATTGCTTTATATCATCTCTATGGAGAAATAAAAAAAAAAAGTTGGGGGTTTTTTTCAGCATCTCAAACTCTGATGCTTGCTATGCAAACTCATTTGCCTCCCTCCTCTGCTTTTGCTATTAGACTTTCTTTATTTCCTTGGTCACGGTGGAAGCCTTGTCCTGGCCTGCACCAAGAGGATGAGCTGGAGTAGAACCAGGCTTCCATGTGCCAAGAGGCACACGGTACCTGGTCGGTCAGGGCTGCCCTGCAACCACCCCAAGGGCTGGTGCCAGGCTCACCACACGAGAGGACATAGCAAGCAGCAAGGCCTGCTGTTCTGCCCCATGGCAGCGTGATCCGGGGAAAGCAGGCTGGAGGCTGGCTTCACGCACTGGGCAGCACGAGTCAGGCACAATATAAACTGCATTTTTGTGTTGCAAGTACAAGGAAGCTCCACTGCGGTCAGGATTGCTTTGGGTTTGACATGGTAGTGCAGAAACATGAGTTTCAGGTTCACCCTGTGCTCCTTAGCTTTCCTCAGTGGACAGGAAAGGCTTCCCAGGTCCATACCCACACTAATCCTCTTGAGTCATCAAGGTGTTCCTCCAATCGCCGCCTCATCAGAAGCCACCCAGAGATAATTTTTCTATATCCCATTTCCATTTGTCCTGAGCTGCCAGCCAACACGTATTTCCTTTTCCTGTGGGGGCAATGAATAGCCATTGCACTTGCATTGGACTATTAATCTGCCTGAATTTGGTAGAGATTCTTAAATGAATATTCATGGGAATTAATGTCATTTAGTTCCTATTGCTTCCTGAATATAATTATGTGCTGTACGTGAATTGGCAAACACCACAAGATATCCAATCTCATTGAAAGTCTATGACCAATTAATTTGAAACACCACAAGCTGGACACTCAGGCAGTACTGAAGATGCACAAAGCACTACCAAGGTGCAGGGTGGCTTCAGGAGACAAGTTGGGCTGTGGAGAAGAAACCAATAAAAGAGGGGAGATGTACACTGCAGGAAGCAAACAATGCTTTTAGTGATGAAAAATATGATTAAAAAGGTATTTTACTACAAGCTATTCCCCAGGTATCCATCTACAGACAGGAACTACTCTGAACATTTGTATGTCTTGCAAAACAGGTGGGGTTTTTTTACTTTATCACCCAAAGAAAAACACCTTTGAGGGCCTCATATCCCTGGCCTCTTTTGAGACCCATCATCTTTTGGAAGGCCTTCAGCACATCCTACAATTAAGAAATGCCCAAGTCCAATTCTCCGTTCTCTCAGCAGCCCGCCTGCCAAAGTTCACACTGTTCATCCAATAACAAAACAGTAATCAACTCAGTATTTAAGCAAAACCCATCCCCAGAATCAGTGCTACCAATCCCTGTCCTAACATAACAAGGACTCTTCCCAAAATATTTGGGCTTGCCCTGTCACAGTGAGAGGCGTTCAAGTTCAACGCTCTGTCAACAATGCCAGGTGTCTCCTGAACCTCCGGCACTCAAGCCAAGAGGGAGAGCTCAGAAGCACAGGAATAATCATTATTCACATTACTAAAACATAACGGAATGTTTAAACAGATAACGTAACAAAACCCTTCACAGAAAAAAAAAATAGTGTTTATTATTTATCCCGGTCAAATAGAAAATGAACTCAATCTCCTGGAAAGCAAAAGCAAGGCTCCTTTTTTTTTTTTTGGCAACTGACAGCTAAAAAAAGATATTATATTGTGCCAGTTGTGCCCCTTCAAAGGGCTGGTGTTCACTACAGCTCTTGATAAACCAACTGGCAAATTTTTTGGGGAAAAAAGTGACTCAAAGCCAAACACGAACATCTAAGAAAAAAAGTCTGGTGAAACCAAAAATCCGAGAACAATTTCAATTCGAGTCATTCCAAAGATTTCATTTCAATTTTGATTTTTGGGGGGAATAAGAAAAAAGACACATACCCCCTTGCTTGAAAATAAAACTAAAGGACATTTTGAACACAAAGTAGTTTCAAAATGAAAAATCAAAGTGTTTCATGTCAGAAGTGTCAAAACTAACAGCTTCAGCATTTGTCAGAGCTTTTTTGAGTTTTTATAAATGACAAGTTTGGCATGTGTGCACAAACCATTTTGGTGCTGCTGAATCTGCATTTTTGCATGCAAAATAAAAACGGTCAGATGAAATTTTCTGCGCAGAAGCCCTGCTTGCCATTCCCTTTGTGCAGAGGCCAGTAGCGCTCACCCTGATGGCTGTGCAGTAACAGAGCCCCACTGACACCTCTCAGCCTCTCTTTGGCTTATTAATATTTTACCATTCGGTTTGCAGGACTTTGCAGGCCTGGTCTTTCCCAGAACTAGTTCCCTGGTCAGCGGGAGGAGGTACAAAGGTTAGGATGACTGTGTCCCCCCGGCTTGATGCGCTGCTGTGTGACAGCCCTGTTCTGAGGTGATAGCACGTAATTTATTAGTCTGGTTCATTACAGCCTTAACGAATTTGCAGGCTAAGCTCCCTTTCATTGTCTTTCTGCCTTCCCAGAGTAAGGGTTTTCAACAAGTGTTTTCTCCTGAGAAGTTTGGAGAGGTCTTGGTCAGGTTTACAACTTACCTGGCAGGAGGACAAGGGTGGAAACCGGAGTATATAGCGCCTGAACTATGGCATTTAGTTTAAACTCTCTGAATTACATCAAATGTGATTGCTATAAAAATTTGCCACAAAGCATTTACATTAGCAACTGAATATATTCTTGCTGTGAAACCAGCAGCCATCTAGATTTTGTATGCCTGCTTCCAGCATAGCTGACTTTGCTGCAGGTTTGGGACAGTGCCTACTTCCCAGGGAAGGCAAAAAATAAGATCTGTGCTGTAAGCACCATAGGCCTGCATTCGCTTCTGCACCTAACAGACACCTACCTGCCTCTTCCTACCAGATTTCTGTAATTCTTTCTGCATCTTTCTGATGACAGCACCATTTCTTGCTGTATCTTGACAACTTCTAATTAACCCAGTCGCAGCATGTTTGAAGCTTCTAAAGAAAACCAGTGCGCTTCTCTAGAACAGGAGACCGAATTCAAAACACCATCTCCTCCTCTGACTTCCAGGACAGTCTTCACTCCATAGGAGCTTCAAAATCAGGTCATACATAGTCTGACGCTGCTGGAGGTCAGATCAGCTCCTTCCCTGCCCTTCCTGGAAGGCAGTATGGGATGCAAGCAAAGATGAAAACAGGTTTCCCCTGCTGTGGAGCACAGAGAAATCCCGCACGTGCCACACTTCCAGCTTTCCGTGGGACGACCACTCCCATCTTAGCCACATGGTCTCCTCACCCCATGCACAGCTCTCCCCCCATGCCCAACTCTCCCCCTGAGATAAGCAACCCTTCGCCAAGCTTTGCTGCAAAGGAGATACAGTAATCACAACTTTCCCCATAAAGAATTTTCTGTTGATGCTGTCTTGAAAGTGTACTGTGCTGAAATATTATTACATCTTCATTTTTTCTGCCATTATGACTTTTTTTTTTAATCCAAAGGTCCGACATCAACAAAGATTAAAGCTTTTACTCTAGTTACACATCTACAAAAACAGCGGTCTCCTGTGTCTTGGGAGAGAAATACTGCCAGATACTCCAGTAAACACCAGAAAGTATGTGTGTCAGGGCGGGGGGCGGGGGGGGGAGAGTGGCCAGAAGAACAGGGCTGAAAATAAGTTAGAAATAGCAGAAGAGGAGACTGGAAAAGTAAATTCTTGGTGGCTCTTGCTATGTGGCAGTGAAGAGGTTAAACCCTAGTACGCTGCCATCTCTAGACAGAATTGGTTGTTATTGCATTGATAAAACCCCGGGTTGTGTTTTCCTTGTCCATTTTGACCCGTATCTGACGTTAGCATTGCAAATGATGCCTGCTGTCATTCAACTACTCAAAGTGAGCAGACAGAAACAAGACAGAGAGCTTAGCAAAGACGATACTAATGGAAGGGGTGGGGAAAAGTCTGATTTACATGTAATTAATTATTATTTATGTAAAAACCATATCATTGTGGTGGTTCTTGACATCATTTAAAGCCTCTTTTCAAAAGAGGAGTCTCCCTTGTTAGCGCACTGATCTTCTTTTCTGTGCTGCAAGTATGAATTGTGATATGGCAGTAGCCACATTGGCCCATCGCCACTACTTGCAGGGTTGACATCCGACTGCCCAAAAGAGCTAAGCAGAATATTCCTGCCTCCTCCTAAACAGGTGACTTTGCATCATCAGGGCCTTGGAAAGCTAGCAAGTCGTTTGGAGGAAGATGATCAGACCTTAGGCCAATGTCATGCAGAAGATGACAGCTGTTCATAGTCATTGTGAAGAAGTTTCAGATGAAATAAATGGATTTTCTTCTGAACTTGTAAAATGATTAACTTATTTATTTGATTTCAGCATCTAATCACGAAATAATTACCTAGCCCAGCCCCAAGGTATCTTGGTAATGTTGTTCAAGACACACTCCAGCACAGGCAAAAGCTCCCGTGGGAAGACATCAATCTTCTTCCTGTACAAATGACACTGGTCCACAAAACTGAAGGGCACAGCCCCACCTCGGCTCTTTCAAAATTCAGCTGTCTCAGCCATAGCTGCAGTCCAGCTTCCAGACACGTCCCTGCTCACTGGTTTTCACAGTAGCTAGGTCAAACCTCAAGTGCATGGAATACATATGGCAGCGTGACCTAATTTATTTGGGCTCCACTGGACAAAATCTATACAGTGGAAAGTTTATTGGCAGTGTCTTGCTGATTCTCTCTAATTTGCCAAAGGAGCTGCTGGGCAGGAAACTCGGTTAACCTCAGTGAAGGTAGGGACAGATTAAAGGGAGCTGGACTCAATAACAGGCAGGTCTCAAGCAACCTTCTTAATAAAGAAAAACAAGCCACAGCACTAACTGGAGCAATTGGATGGGGTAGGAACTTCAGCTCGAGCCTGGGCGTGGAGGTAGAAGCAGATGGGATGGGCATTGCTCATCAGAGACAGGGATGTCATCAGGATGGATGGTCCCATGCACTCTCTGAACACGTGATGATGTCAGCTGACTCCTGAGACCTCAACACCGTGCTGCCCAGCTTCGGGAGGACGAACAGTGCAAGTGGAGGACAAACAGTGCATAGACCATGCAGACAGAACCACCTACCCTTCTGCTTTTAGGCAACAGCATAATATTTCATGTTCTTCCATCATTACCTCCTTGTCAGCTGCTGGGAGCACCAAAGCATAGCTAATTCCACCTGTGAGGGCCAAATCTCCCCCAAAACATACAATTTTTTCCCAAACAAACCATTTCCAAACAAGAAAAAACAGCATTTCATTCAATTCTTGCACACCCCAGCTGTGGTAGAGTTTTCATCCTGGGTGAAATGGCTTGTCTAGCCTTGCCCAGTTTAATAATGAATCTGATACTAGGCAGTATCCCAGTTGGAAGAAAAAAAAGAAATTAAATGGAAAATAATTTCTCCTAATAGAGAGTCATCTTCCCCTTTGCATTATTTGTTTTGTCAAAAACAACAAAAGCTCCTGTCATCAGCTTGAGACGGAGTAAACTCAGCTCACACACAGAGAATGCTTGGTGCAAGGAAAGGTTTTCATCTCCTGAAGCAGGTTCCAAGAAGATCAGCTCACTTTGCTATCCACTTCTCTTCAGACTGTAAATGCTTTCCTCTTTTTTTGGTGTTTTTTGCCTACATCATAATGAACTCATTCTTTTTTTTTTTGTTTTAGTTTTAAGCTGGTTTTTATTAATTCACATTTACCATAGGGACAAGTAGGCCGACATCCCTGTATTCCAAACCTTCAAACTTTGTAAAACTGAACGAGATCAGTAGAGGGACTGTTTTTCTTAGTGAAATTAGCACAACCATAAGGCAGAAACATTATCAGAGCTACTGAAAGCTTTCTTTATCTGGTTGGCCTAGAGACCAGATGTTTTGCTACAAATTCTTTGGCTCTCGGTAGTTCACAACTGCTCTCTGCCATCTTTGCACATCAAACGTCTGCAGAGTAAAGACAGTGTTTTGAATCTCAGCAAAATTTCAGACTTTCAGGAGGGCTATTATTTCTGCTGCGGGTTTTTCAGAGAAGAAATTATTTCAATGGGAAACTTCACACCCAAGAACCTCCTGGCTGTTTATTCCTACACAGGGAAATTCTCTGGCCAACACATTATAACTTCCACCTTGATACTGTGAGAGTTGGAGGCACATTTCCATCAACCCTCTGACTTGGCTAATCACATCAAATAATTTGTTTATGAAGTTTAATTTTACAAAAGCCAACCTGGATGCAGGTATTCATCCTCCCAGGTACAAGTACTTTTGCTATAATTTCTTTTAAAGTCAAGGCTGATCTTTATCTACAAAAGGTCGGAGCAATACGTATTTAGTGTGTTTAGAAAACACAGCTCTTCCACCACACCTGCTGCCTGGCTGCCAACTTTCAGCCATGTGGACGCTTCACCGCCCTGGGAGACTCCCGTGCAGTAAACAAAGTTTTCCCTGGCTTCCCTTGTACCAGGTACCTCTCCCGAACATCTTTATGTACTCACGCCCTAAAGGTCTTTACACAGGTCCTGGTTCCACAGCAATTCAGGGCTTGGATTGAGTAGTTGTGGGATTCGATGGTAGTTGGGTTTTCCTCTGCTTCCTCTAAGTTGTCCCATTAATGACACTGCAATAGATGCAGAGGGGCCTTCACTGTTGTACAACAGTGGGACCCATTTCAGGAGCTACATCGAAGACGTATTTTTTTTTTCCTACTGTTGATGCAAGAGACAAATGAAATCCCACCTTTTTCAGGCTTCTGAGGGAAATTTGTTCCAGCACCCAAATCTACAGCTGTCTCCAACAAGCTGCTTCTATCTGACTCAAGGTAATGTCCTGTATGCTTCTCCCTTGACATCACCAGTGTTCATTTTGGTCATAGCAATGCCACTGAACAAACTAACTTCAAAGTCAAAAGCAATGCCAGAGCCAGGGAGACATGCCTGGGGGTGAGAGAACTGGGATAATAAAAGTCACAGCATTACCTTGGTGACAACAACACTGTACTTTCTGTGCCTCTGATTTCTGCAGTTTCTTGGAACAGTTTCCTGAGACACCATTTCATTTTGGAGAGGTAAGGAACAGGCAAGGGTTAAACCAGAGCTGCCATCCCCCACCCTCAGTCTATTCACAGCAGAAGGAAATCTGTCTCGCTCCAACCCCTCAGCATCCTGTCTCTGCTGCCTCAGAAAATACACAAATCCCTTGCAGCTTCCTGAGGGGCAGAGACCTCAGCCCACCCCCAGCCGCCATCCAGTCCGGGGGACCTGCAGCATCCTGGTTTCCACATGGCAGAGCCCTTCCTAGGGGTTGCTCCATGCTCCAGCAGCTCCTTCCCTTCTGCCTGTCCTGGCCAGAAGAGCTGCTCTAGCAGAACCGGCTCCTGGTGTCTCACCAGTTACCCCAGCAGCTGCTCATCCTGGCCAGGTGCAGCAAGCACCCCGCAGCAAGCACAGCTCTTGATCACAACCCAAATTATTCTTGAGTGACTTTTTTCTTCTTGTTCCCTTTACCAGGTCTAACCCAATGGCTCCTTTTCCTTTTCTCTCTGCAGCTGATGGAGACAGGACTTTGAACCACTCCCTCAGGTTTGTCCCAAGCTCATCCAATGTGTTCTCCACTGAGCGCCCAAGAGTTTCCCCATCTCGCTGATCCCTTCAAGGAACCAAGACATGGTCTCAGCAGTCTGGAGACAGGAACCCACTGGCAATTTTCAATGTTAAACAAAGTCCCCTAAGCCTTGGGAAGTCCCCCAGGGGTGATACAGGTGTCATTGTTTTCCCTACACAGCCCTTGGGTACTGCCGAGCACACCTGCCTCTCCACTGAGCAGAAAGGCCAGCTTCAGAGCCACACGACCTCAACCTCTTGTCCTCCAACAGTCTGAAAAAATGGACCAGCCATCAAGCTGCCCCTTGAGATACAGGGGATGGGTGCTACGAGGAGAAGCCAGCCTTTAGCACCTGAGGAAGCCCGGCATTGCTCAGAGCACCCAGAAGGCATCCCACTCACCACAACTGCATGGCACAGTGTAGCCAACACCTCTAGATCACCTTGGAGCTGAGCCCAATTTCATAGGTGCAGTTCGAAGCACAAAATGGCTGTACTACCTCCAGTCCACGAGCTGGAACGCGTTGTTGCCAGCTATAAGGCCATACCATGTTACTCACAGAGGCATGCCCTGAGAACGCTTCCAAAGGGCAGGTACCGTGCACTTTGCATCCACACAGGGAATCTGTGCAATGTAACTAGGGCACTGTGAATTCCCACCCCAGCTCTCTGTGCTGTAACTTGTCCACAGAGACAAGCCCCACATGGCTTCTTCCAACACTCCTGGTCACGGGGGAGTGGCATGGAGAACCACAGCCTTGCCAAATCTAAGCATCCAAAATCATGAGTCACAGTTTCCAAAAATTATCTAACTGGTGTATATACATATATATATATAAAAAATGTAATGAATTCTGGTTTCTCATCTTTCATATGACACCCAAAATCTTCTCCCCAGTTCTTAGCGCTAGAAACTCAAGATAAAAACACACACATGACAGAAAACAGAAGTAGAGATTTTCATGCATTCTCATGATTCCAGAAGCTGGAGCTTTAAGGAAAAAAATCCAATAAACAACAACAGGTTTATGCTATAAGGATTATGATTTGGCTAGCAGCAGAAGCAAAACCTCATGATTTATGTGACAAACCTCAACTGAAAACCTCTGCTCAAAAACTTGGAAAAAGAAGGTGAAACATTCCAGCATCATTTTGGCTGCCAAAATAATTGAAACAATCACACAAAATTTCAACACAAGAAAAAAAAATTAATGAGATTTGTTCCACTTTACATGAACTCAAAGACAAACAGATGTTGACAAAAAAAGATGTTACAAATAGTTCTTGCTGTTGTTCAGCAGAGCCCAACTTGCAGCGGTGCAAATGCATCTCTCGTTCATTATGCCGTCCCCTTCACTCTCACTTTTCACTCACACAGAGCAGCCTGTCTTTTGCACACTGTGTGTTCTTCCAGGTCTTTTACCAACACAATGGGTTTAATTTCAGTCTCTTGTATGACATGTTAACAGCTGCAATTAATTATTCTCATTTATTCTGCAAGAACACACCTGAACCAGACCCTGTTTTAAAGACACATGAAAAATCCCCATTCCTTAATAACATTTTTTAAGAGTCTACCATTTGAACTACAAGTACCAAAGGGCTCAGCTGGCTCCCGTGTACAACTTTCTGACCTCCGTCAGTACTGAAGCAACCCTTAATTTTATTTACTCTAGATTAGACCTGTAGGACCCAACCTAAATTGTCTTCGAGGCGTTCTCCTGGAAAAAGGCTTCAGAAATGGATCCCGTGTCCAAATTGAAGATGACGCCAGCACTGGTTTAATTTCAGGGCAATCCAGATGTTCAGTAAAGTGATTAGGAAGTGGTGTGTATCAAATATAAGATACTCTGCATCTAACTAATGCATTTACTTGCTCTGAATGGTTTTCCAGTTCAGGGCAGCACTTTGCCTGTCACAAGTAAAGTGCTTTGACAGAACACATGGACATTTCTGCTGCTTAAACTGAGCCAGCAAATAGAATAGCCAGCAACTCCCAAGTTTCAAGACAGTCCAAAGAAGTATTGTCACTCCAATATATTTATTTCCTGGTCAACTAAATGCATGCGTTCAGATCCCATTTGTCAGCATCCTGCATATCCAAGGCCATATGGAAAGGAAGCAAATAAACATAATGTGGTTATCATGGGGTCATTGAGTTTTCTGCCTATTACTGGCTAGCAGGTGTCCAGAGTGTCACTGAAAACAGGTAGTACAGCCCTTTGCTTTGAAGAATGGAGGCCAAGAGCTTGTCCCAGCTCTTTGTGCTGCAGCACCTCCGTTCAGATAGATGCTGTTCCAAGCCAGATGCCCACACTTGGAGGCACTGGGCTCTGGCACATAACTCAGCCTCATCCGTGTAACTGTAAAAAGGTAGGCAAGACCTGTCCAAGCATGGCAAGAGGTGGTAAAGCCTCCTCTCAAACTACTGCAGGGCACGAGAACCTCCTGCCTCTCCCATAGGGACCTGTTGGTGGTTTATTGTTCCCTTCAAGGAGGAGGGATGAGGATGAAGAACAGCTGAGAGAGTTAAATGGACAGATCCTCTGTTTTACTGCCATATTTAGTAATCTGAGAGAAAGTATAGCCCCCTTCTCCTTCCTCCTTGGTGGAGAAACCTTTAGTGTGTCGACTAATACACACTGCCTTGGTTTTCTAGGAAGAGTTACAGAAACAAAGTCCCCAGGCAATCACAAAACCACTAAATCCTCTGCTAACAGAAAACATTAACTCCATCCAGCTCAAAAGAGGCACCAGCCTCTCCATCTCATCCCGTGCAGCAACCACAGACACAGACAGGTCTTCTACGCTGTCAGGGTCCCCTTTTGACTTTGGGCCTGCGCCTCCTTTTCTCACTGAAGTTTCTCCTTGCACCTTCCACTTGTGAACAGGAGAGGACTCACAGGCACATGAGGGGGGGGAATTATCCAGATAAGAGAATGCAGCTGCGTTGTAATTTGTAGTTTCACAGTCCTCTGTGGATAAGCCCCAACACAATACATCCATTTGCCTGCAAATTGAGAATTGTGTTAAACCCACGGGTAGTTCTGATGTAACAATATCTTCACGCTGAGAAACTTGAAGACTGCTGAGAAATACAGCACTTAAGCAGAACAAAAAGCAAATTCCCTGCAGTACCTTCCACCCCCATGTTTTTATTGAGTTTTAGTAGAAAAGAATTCAAAAATACAGAGGGCCTGCAGACCAGACTAGGCATTGTCTGCATTAATTTGGGGTATACATTACTTTCAGCTGATACTCAGATGAAAAATTAACCCAGCATTCCTCCATGGTTTGGGATTTCGTAAGCAAATTTTGCAGACATATATCTACTCCCTGGACCTGGTGCTCTCAATGATTCCCACTTACACGGGCACATGAGGAAAGGAGGAACAGCTCTGCATGTGTGTGTGCATGCATGTTGGCAAGACAGTCTCCCTGATAAAAAAGGAATATGCAGAACAATAGCAGCTCTGAACTCTCAAGGGCTCTGGGAAAGGTAGAGGTAATGGGGATTTTCATCAGCTTGAGTGACAGCAGAATCTGGCCACCAAGACACCTGTTCTGTATTGGCCATGCAAAAAAAAATATCAGAAATTGAACTAAGTAGCACTAAGATTTTTCAGTAGTACCTAAAAGAGCTGGAACCCACATCTTCCCACATATCAGGGGCTCTTGGGCTCCTCTGTCTTAGGCAATTTTGAAATTTTTCATAAGGCAGAAAAAAAGTATTTTAGGTTATGAAGTTATAGTGCTCGCAGCTGCTCTTGTATCCTGATCAAGAAATTTTAATTCACAAAATCCATGACTTTATAGTTGTCATTTCATTAGGTTACGTAGAATGCAAATTAGAAGGCTGTATTTATAAAGAGTCATCAGTGGAACCTATTTACATTTTCTATCTTGTTTCTTAAGGAAGCGAAGATTTTAGCAGCCATGTGTAAATTCAAACATCTAACACACTCCCTTGCACCAGAGGTTACAAACCTGAACCACTTCTCCCAAGAACCTCTAATGCCAATAAACTCTTTCCATAAGGGACACTAATAAGAAAAAGCTCCATCTGTGAACGAGCAGGAAGAAACACAGCTGTGGGAGGAAGGGCACCAACATGGCTACGCTGAAGAAAGCGTATGTTGAGCCCTCCATCCAGACACCTTCAGCAGCAATCTCACATGCTTCACCATACTGGAAGGACAGGCTTCCTCACTGAGCCACAAGATCACGGAGCAGATCTCCAGTGCCCTGCAACATTACAGTGTGCCCATCTCCCAAGAAAAGGTTAACATTCTTCTCCAGCAGCACCACTGCAACACCCAGCCACCTGGGAAGTGCCACCACTCACAGAGTCCCACTACTAACCCCTGCAGCCTTCCAGGGAACACAGATACTCTTGGCTCTGCCAAAACTGCATCTCTCCCAGCATTTCACAGCAGCGCCCCCCAGCAGCCAATAAGCCCCTATGAGCAGAGCCCAAGGAGAAGACTTACCTCCTCAAAGCAACACAAGAGCTTCCCTCTCTCCCCGAGCCTCAGCCCCACCAGCTGTGATGCATAACCATCAGAAAGCTAAAATGTGTGAAACTCCTCTTCTAAACCACCCCATCCAGGTAGGAACTTACCTTCCATGTGGGCTCTTATAGGCTTGGGGAGCTCTAGCAAAACAGCTTATGCAGATGAAGCAGATCAGGCCCATTCCCTCGTTGTCTGCTCCTAGGTGTAGGTGTTTTCCTCTCCTGAGCAGGAGCTGGAGGTTTCAGAAACACTGTGTGAACCAGCTCCCTACTCTGCAACCTGGGGTGGGATGGCTGGCAGAGATCCAAGGACCTCAGCTCCAGGCTTTCTCATCTGGACTGACACCTTCCAGTTACAAGAGCCGGACCCTTTTTGCATGAGACTGGCAGGGTGGCAAAATCAGGATTGAAGGTGGTTAAACATTGAGTTTTCAAAAAATACAGTAAAAATAACATTAGTTGCAAGTGATTGGCAAGAATTAACATGGCCATCCTCGTTGGAGCAAGATCTGCAATCTGTAGCAGATAAATATGGACATTTCTATTGGACATCACTTTATATACACACTGCAAAAGCAAATCATTGGTTGGGAAGTGAAAATCAAGAAGGAAAAATATATATGTTTCTGATTATTCTACCCTAATGTTGTGTTCTGTCATTATGGCAGATTGCTTAATTGTGCTGCTGATTACTTTTCCTGAATTCTTTCTACAGCTGTAGTTTTTGCAGTGCCGTGGAAACATTAATTAGCAGAAGGAATGTTGCCTTAAATTTTCTTACGATATATACATGTAAGAAAATAGAAATCCTCAGTATTTACTTACTTAGTCCCCCTCTCTTGTTTATTTAACCCATTTCACTCCCTGTTCATCTGTCCCTCCTGTAAACCGCACCTGGGCAAAGGTGGAGAGGTCGCAGGCAGAAACATCCCGCTGCCGGCTAAAGGCAGCTGTAATCCCAGGCAGCAGGTTTAGATCAGTCTTTACCACCCCACAAAATTTACCTTGTAGAACAGTCCAAATGCACGTTCACCGTAGGACGGGCTAGTCTTTGCATGTGTTCACTAGCAGGAATTATCTATATACTTTGCAATATGCAAAATAAGCTGCCGGTGCAGGGACATCTGCATGATGCTGTAATCTTACTGCACATTTAGACTCCACATTCTTAATGATCCATCACAGGGAATGATTTGATGTTGTTTAACTCTTGTTTCACTAAGCTGTGGCGTGCATTTACCCTACTTGTTCTGCAAGACATTCCTGCAATATATCCACTCGCTAAGGAGAAATGCTTCTAGTTTTGTGTAAATTAATGTTGTGTTATGTTATTTTTTTATCTTTTTGTCCTTAAGTGCTCACTGCCAGTTCAGCGAACCTTCCTCATCCTCCTCCATCCTCTCTCCAGCAGATGTAATGGAAAGACTGCAGTTGCTTTTCACTCAGAAGCATGGATGGAGACCTCATCGCAGTTATTTTAAGAGAGGTCAGAAGGGATCCCAGTCTTACACTTCCATAAACTCACTAGTATGGGACTGTTGGGATTAGCAGCAAAATTTGAGGGAGAGGTAGGGGAGGTAAGCAGCACACAGTTGCTCTTTGTAGGATTTACCTTTCTCTGAAGTGACTGATCTGTTGACCTGATTTAGTACAGCACTTTTTCTGTTTCTCTTCCACATTTACCCATGCACTGAGCCAGCACCTCAGCTGTGACCTGGGACCAGCCAGCTCTGTTTAATCAGCAGTTTAAGCCTCCGACACAAGAGGTTTTTCGCTTTGGGTGCTTGAGACTACAGCTATTCTGTCAGCTCAGTTTGGGTTTGACTCCCCGGGAGCTCGCGCAGCCCACGCACCCCAGCGCAACCACCTTGCTTCCTAGGAAAGGAAACTTGGGTGGGATGAGAAACCTCTTCAGGCGCCCTGGCTGCCCAGCACAGTGGCTGACTCAGGCTATGCCCACAGGGCTGCCGCCCATCGCTCTGAAAGTTCAGTGGCTCAGCTGCCTTTCCCCAGGCAGCCCTGCCTGCACCCTGAGACAGGAGCGAGTGATGGGTGTTTCGGTTCACCAGCAGCACCGCAAAGCAAAGATGAAGCAAATCAAAAGCATATTGGGCTGAACTGTTTTACAGACTGAAACCCAAGGTGGGGAACACAGCTTGGCCCAGCTTAGCAAGTGAAGTGGGTAAGAAGCACCCAAAAGTCACTGAAATGGAGTTTGACCATTTGAAGCTGGGAAGGAAATCGGAAATCTCGGTATGGTCAAGAGTGGTTCATTAAGTCCCATTTATAAGAAGCCAGCCTTCAGGCTTCAAGCAAGTGCTCAAGGAGCAGCAGCTACGCACTGACATGGATGTCTCAGAAGCAATGCTTTATGCGTGTGCACAAACCCCATCGGCTTCTTCCTGCAGGTTTTTCCACCGGTATATTGCTCTTGAAACACTGCTAGAAATACTTGAACAAATATTGCTGCTCACCAGGACAAAGACTTCAGGATGCATCACACCTACCGGAGCTGGCTATACCGCTCACATGGTGTGTAGGCAAAAAACCTGGCATCTCTTGGGCTTCCTAAACACTCTCAAAAAGACCAGACAACAAGTGTACAGCCGGCCCCAAGATGCTGGAGGCACTGGACTTGCTTTGAGCCTGCCGTTTAAGAGCTCATGCATGCTTAGTGGGCGAGGTCAGCATCTCTGGACATCTGGCAGCTCCCAACAGGCTGCCAGACATTGAGAAATCTGAGACAAACACACAAAAGTCTCCAAATCTGCCTGTATGTCTAGGGAAACCTGCATATACGGTAACCTTTCGCTTTGCAGCCTGCTTTGCTTTAGCCACAACTGAAATGCAACCAGTTCTGGGATGGGATTGGACACCTGTGGTGCCAGGTCCTGTGCTGGGCTGTGGTGGGAGACAGTAGCCATGTGAGCGGGACATTACGGGACGGCCAAACATTGCTTTTGTAATACAAACCTCAGCAGCCCCCATGCTGTGCGTGTCTGGCCACGCTGCTGGAGCAAAGCACAAGAACCCAGCAATACCTGACAATAGTACTGTACCAGTCACTGCTAGTCAGATATGCTCCCACCGAGTCCTGCTTCAGAGCTCCAGCTTGTCTGGGGCTTGGGTTTTTGGAGAGAGCATTCCTGAAGAAACTGCACAGCACATCCAGGACAAGCAGCACCTGAGACAGCCCTCTACGTCACAGCTGAGTGTGATGAGGGGCTCCAAAGCTTGGGGGTTTGTGGAGTCAAAATTAGGAACTTTATCCCTGAACCCACTCTGTGGTCACGTTCACTAAGTATTTAGGCCCAAGATTGTAAATGAACAACAAAATCCCATTGACTTTACTGTACCTCTGTTCACAGGGAGCAGGCCCTACCCAAAAGAGCTTGCAGGTGGAGAACAGGAATGTCAGACAGTAAAGATTATTAAAATCCAACAGCACATACAGCAGATTATTGAAAACCAACAACAGATACATGTCCTCTAGGAAAAAAGCCATTTTATCTGCCTAGTCAGTACAGGAAGAAGTTTTATGGTCACGGTAAGTATTAGGATTGAATAATGTTTGGCTATATTAATCTGAAGTGCACAGCAGGGAATAAGGTAATTTTTCTATCTTTCTGATTATATGTAAAAATTCTATATGAGTTTTTTGTGGATTTGATTGCAGCAACTTGGGATGTTTCCCAATTTGCTCTTCTCCCAGGACAGTTTTTCTGGATCAGCTGCTAGCGAGCTCTGGTGGAACACATGGTATTAAATATTTGTTGCTCTAATATTTTGAACAACCTAGAAAGAGGAGGTCACACTTTCCTGGCACGTGGCCCATATGAAGTGCCTTCATTGTCTTGGAGGCCTTCTTTTAATATCTGCTGCAGTCAAGCAGCAAGGAGTGAGATGGTCCTACAGGACCATGTCGGATCACAGGGACACATGTGCAAACATAAATCTATGCTTTTCTTCCCTGGCAGTCTCCTGTTGACACCACTTTTTAGTTTGATCAAGGCAATGACATGTTGGCTAAGAACAGCCTCATCTACCCTCTAAATGGCAGTGCATGTAAGTAATTTTGTTACTTAAAGTCTGTATTTCTTTATTGGAGGAGATGCTGCAAAGTACTTGAAAATAATGTTGGCTGCTGTGAACTGTGGTGCCCAATCAATGAGGGACATGACAGTCAATTACCCTTCCTTCCACTTTCTGATTGTCCCCAGCAATCAGCCCAGATCAATACCTTCAATCTCAATTGATAGCAGATATCAAATCTGAAATAATATGTTTCATTGTTTTGGAAGTACTATCACATTGTGTACAGGCGGCCACCACATTTATTTAACTATTCATTTCCCTTCCATCTGGCCCAATCTGGCTGGGTGATGTGCTGTCCAAATGGCTCGCACACGTCCTTTCAGCACGAACGCCTGGAGCGGAGGGGAGCAGCACAACTGCACCTCATCGCCCCAGGGCATCTTTAGTGCAGAATTAGCTACCTGAGAGAGGCTGTGTTGGAAAATAAGGGAAAAAAAAAAAAATAGGCCACTGCAGCAGGGCAAAAGCATGGAAATCAGGAGGGAAACTCAGCCGCTGAAACAAGGAAAATAATTCATAAGGTGCTGCTCTATGGCAGCGCTGTGCGAGCAGGTCAGCGTGGAGATGGGCTGCAGCAGGGCTGCTGCAGCTCCTGATGTTATCCCAGGCAGGTGGCTTCTCCATCCTTTCCCACCCGTCGTGTCACCGAGTCACCGTTCAAGCAGTGACGGCCTCTCGGCAGCGCTCGCTGAGCGCTCAGCTTCACGGGAGGGAAGGCAGTGGAGGAGCAGGAGGTTGCGCCTGCCTTTGTTTCAGGAGACTTAGCAAAGCTTCCAAATATTTGAAGAAGCACCGTGCCAGGAGTGCTTTCAGAGTTTCCTTTAAAGATGCCAGTTCGCACAGGCTTTTGTAATTGAGAAGGATCATTTACATTCATAATGGTTTAAACAAAAAAACCATATACACCGATACGGGTGTGATGAGCCAGGGCCCTGCTGTTGTGGCGGCAGCAGGGATGGGACTGGCTGGGATGGAAATGGTCTGGAGAAGGAGAAAGCTGCTCTGCAGTCCTCCCCTCCTTTCCAAAAGCCTTCTGGGCTTCTATTTTGGTGACCCCAGCGCAGCTCTGCAACCATAAGCTGCAAGATAGCTCCCTGCCACTGGCATCTCTTGGTGTCTGGGCCCCTCACCATACCAGACCTATCCTCTCAGTGGCCCTTCAACACCTGTACAATGGTATAAGCTGCTTTGTGAGACAACCACAGCAGTGAGAAGTCCCCATGCCAGCTTCTGTAGGTACACGTAGGCAGCTCAGCTATGAAGTCAAAGCTCTCTTGCATGCAGCAACTGTTCTCTGCGGGTGAATCCCAACCCCACAACTTGGCCCTACAGTGCTGCCAGCTCCCACAGACTTCAGTGCAGGTAACTGGCTCCTTTAAGGTGCCCTATCCTGGGATCAGACAGCCAAGGCTCTTGGCTCTCCCTTAAAAAGACTTGGGGAGGGGTAGTGAAAATAGGAGGGGTAACTGCTGCATCCTTAGAATCACAGAGGAAAAGCTGGAAAACATGAACTCAGGAGCTAGAAAGGAGACAGCAAAAAACCCGCTCTCTTAAAAATGCTTTGCTATGGGGTTGGCTGTAACAGGTCTGAGCTGTGGATCCCCTCATCCTCAGGTGACGCCTTCAGCTCCCTGCAGAATCAGGCAACCCCACCAGATGTATCAGGATGTACTGCAGGAGCAAACACCGCGAGCCCTAGCCAGGACCGTGGCTGGCTGCTTGTATGGAAAGGAGGAGAGAAATACCCAGCTGATCTATTCGCCACAGGGGCTGAGCATGGCACAGCTCCAGCATGTCCTGGGGAGGACTGGACTGGGTGATGCTGCTCACAGCCATGCAAGTAAGATGCACCTTTCCCTTTTCCCACTCTGCTCCTTACATCCCCTGAATAAAAATATCCAAGGCAAACAACCTCCCAGGGAAACTCAGATGCCCCAGGGTGTTCCCTCAGCCCTTGCAGCCCCAGCTCCTGTCCTTGCAGCGCCCTGCCCTGCTCTTACCGGGGCACTGGACACAGGCTACCAGTTTTAGAGGCCAACACAATGAAATAGATCCTGATTAGCTGGCCGTGGCTGTGAGTTACTTCGTTTCAGTGTCCATGTGCAACAGAGGCAGGAGTGCAGCTGAAAGATAATGGAGATAAAGCATTAGCCCTATGATAGCAGCGTGGCGAAGAGCCAAGGTGCTCCCTTTTTTAATACACAATACTTGTTATAAGATTGAATATCCATTTGGGGGCAGAATTCACCTACTTTCCTTTGCACGCTCCCCTCTGAAAGCATTGTAATGCTTTACTTATTGGCATTTTATTTTGATGAATAGGCTGCAATTGGTGCAAAAATATCCTGAATGGCATCAGGAGACCCAGCCATGTGACCACTGGCCCATTTGCACTAAGTACCATCAGTCAAAGTTCGTATTACTTACAGGTTGCTTAAGCCAGCGTATTTTCCTAACAGGCACGGTCCTCTGAGAGTAGCTGTAAGCGTGCTGGGGACTGCTTTGAAGTAGCATAAAGGGTAATTACTCCCCAAAGTCCGATTTAAAAAACACCTTTAAAAACTACGTTTGGTGCCTTTAGAGGAAAAAAAAAAATCCCCAATGCTCCTGCCCATGCTGTAGCTGGCTGCTCATCAGAGTAGTGCCTGGAGGGCCCAGTGCAGCACTGGCTACCAGGCTGGGCTCAGAGCAGTGCAGGAAGGAGAAATGTCCTTTCTCTGCTCCTTGTCTGAACTGAAATGCAGGTACTGGCATCTGAAAAAAAAGGACTTTGGAAAACTGTGGGTCAAGTACAAGAGGTTGCTTTTATTTGTTGTATTTTATGTAATAGGCAGGGATAAGACAGTTCACAGTGCCTGGGAAAAGCAGACCTCAATCAGCAGACACAGCAACAAAGTCTTGGAGGTCAGGTGTGTTTCTGCAACTTCTTGCAGCCATGAGATACCTTCCCCACTGACAAATCAGCCCCAGTACCAGGCTACCCCTTACCAAAGCCCTTTCCTATCAGAAGCCCAGGAAAATGCAGGTCCCTGAGGTGATCTGCCTAAGTACCCCTTAGCGGGTGTTTTGGGGTGCACATCGCTGTGCAAGGTAGAGGTGTCTGCCCAGCCCCGCGGAGCAGGCAGCAGCTGGCGGGATGCTGAAGTTGTTAAAATATCCTCATGAAACACAGCCAGCTGTCCCCCAGCACTGCCTGCACCCCAGTACCACTGCTGCCAGGAGCATCCGCACTGGGCAAGCACCCGAGCAGCAGAGGTTATTAACTCCACCGGCTAACGATGGCAGTTTAACACATCAGCAGGGAAAAATTGCACTGCTGGTCACAGTTACCAAACTCTCCTTGTGCTGCGAGGCAGGAAAAGGGCATCACCACCCCCGGCACACTTGTGTGTATGGGTTTTGCCAGTTTCTTCCAGAATTGCTCCTAGCCTTGTCAGTGGAGACGCAGGCCATTCTACTCTCTGACTGCAAAAATGCAGTTCATGTGCCATTGTTTACTTTCCAAGAGTCAGATCCAGCCAAGACCCTAGCTGAGCACCAAGAAAACATGTTTCTTGGTGGAGAGAAAAGGCAAAAAGGCAACTCTTCAGTTCAGCTCAAGAGAATGCTGAAGCCGCTCATATTCTACATAACATCCCCTCCACGGTTTCAGATTCCTAACTACAATTAATTAGAAATTGTAACATACTGCACCCTGTGCTTTCTGCATGGCTTTGGGCAAAACGGCTGGCAAAAGATGTTTTTCAAGAACGTTTCATGTGCAGTGTTAGAGACACCACCAACATGATGGAGCTTTGCTAGCCATGCGTTACACAGCACTTTATGACAAGGACACTGTTCTGCCCCAGTGTGGACGCGAAGTGCTTCTGTCATGTGCTGCCTGGAGCACGGACCCTCAGGAAGGCACCCTGTCCCATCGCCAAAAGGCAATGTCTGGCTGGCACAGCGAGCCCTCAACTCAGTTGCAAACCTGCCCAGCCACAACAGCTTCTCCCCTGTTCCTACAGTTCATTTTAAGCTTTACATGTACTCAAAAAAACAGAGAAACACACAAGTTTAGAAGCAAGTTATATTATGACTATTTTAACATGCAGTTTCACCCAGAACCCCCCTTAGAAACCAAAGGCGTTTTGAATGTGCCAGCAACAGTTAAAGAAAATCTCTTCTCTTACTGCTGTTCATAATTTAGATAGCCTCCCCCCTCCTATTTGCACTGTTTATATATGAATTCCTACAGCATTATGTGCTTTGTGTAAGCAGGAAAAGTCCAGTCCAGACACGGCTCCATGACAGCTCCCCCTGACTAATAGCAGAATTATCCTTACATAAGTCCTTTCTCTTCCTTGGCTTTCTTTTCCCACCGGGAAGGGTGCTTCCCTGCATACCCCGGCGTGGGGAGAGCAGCTCGGGCCAGGCTGGCTCCATGCTTTATGTTGCAGTGCCATCTTGTGGCAGCGGATCCATTTCAACTCTTTGCCGGTATTTTTCTTATTGAAATGTTCAGGTTTTAGATTTATAAACTCCCTTAAAAATCCAAAGACGTTTTTAATTACCAAAAGCTCTACGTCCAAAACTTAAGAACCTTCAAAGTAAGCTCCAGGATGGAGCACAAGCAGCAAAGAGAGAATTTATTTTCCTAAAAGATGATCAGCTTTCCAGACCAGACTGCTGCTATATAAATTGTATCACTACACAAACACGTGCCTTCCATATTACAGACCAGCTCTAATGGCTCTTTTATTTCAACAGAAAAAAGGAAAAAAAGAAAAGATAAAGCCTGCACTTAAATCTGGAAGCCATTGCAGGCTTCAAACACTGGAACTACTACAACTGTTGAACTTCCACTCTCACGTCCTCACTGTGCTAAGAAGTTTCCAACAGTGAAACCTTGGGGGTACCAAACACCAAGAGCAACGCCTGCTCCATCTGGCACCCTCGGGTGCACAGCGGGAGCACCTCCATCCTGGCAGCAGGGATGGCTCCTTTGCAGAAGAGAAGCAGAATGAGCAGACATGAACATTAGATGCTGTTCCCTGTCTTGTGGAGTGCCAGCAAGCTGATTAGGTGTGGTGGGAAAGCCACGCTTTCAAAAGAGCTTTTTTTCAAGGCTCAGCTCATCTTGTGCTCAAGTGAGGATCAGAGGGAGGCCTAATCTCAAAGATTAAGGTCTGGCTGTGAGCAGTGGAGGGAAGCTTTCTGCTCCTTGGAGCAGCAGCACACACAGCACTGGCTTAGAGGGGTTTTGTTTGACCAGACAAACTCCAGAAAAATCACAGTTTTTTTCCAACCAGCTCACGACCCCATTTACAAGGTCAGGGCCAGAGTGGGCAATGGGCTGTCAGCACCGCGGAGGGTCTGCGGCCCCCCATGCCAGAGCCAAGTCAACAGGTCCCTCCTTGGAAAAACCCAGAGTCTACATCTGATAAAAGCAATTAGGGAAAATAACTGCAGAGGAAGAGGTGCAGCACCCTGCCCTGCCCTTGGAGCTCCCCGCCAGGTATTTTCCACACTGCAGAGGAAGGGCTCAGCTCCCAGGGGCACATCCATCACTCTGGTTTGAGTTTGACCCTCTCGAGACTGTGGTGGGTCAGGTAGAATTTGGACATCCAAAAAAAAAGCAGAGGTTTACTTGAAACACGGCGGTGTGGTGATGAACAAAGGGTTTGTTGCTCCCTTGTTTTATGTGAAGAAGATACTCCAAGAGGCAGAGCAGGAGCAGTGGTCATGTTGCTTCCCACAGACCTCAGGCTGACTCCAGAAATGTGGGGAGGAGGGAGAAGGAGGTGCTCAGAGGGATGAAGACTGTGAGCAGCTACTGAGGGTGAAAAAACGAGCAAGAAGGACGGAGGCAAGGGCAATGAGGATACTCACATTACCTTTTGTCATTGGCTTGGCTCTAGAAGGAGAAACAGCACCCTTACTGCTTCCAAAACCACAGAGAGTGAGCTGCCCTGGGGCCTCTGCTTGAGTGTAACACTGGGAGAAACTCCAGGGAGCCACTCGGTAAACCCTTGTCACACAGCCACAGCGAGAGGGTAGGGGATCTCAGACACAAAACCAGAAGAGTGCACCTGCTGCTGTTGCTGCAGGATGTGGGGAGAGGCTAACAAGCTTGTTGCAAATACTGAAAGCAAACAAAACAAATATGTTCCCCAAAAATTATCCCTCAAAAAAATAAAGCTGGCAAACTTTCTGCACAAACCATGCCTGCAATGCACATTGCAGCATCATTTCTTATTTTACCTGGCAGGTCACCCTCTCCTTTTACAGGCAAATATTGTTTTTAAAGTTTGCTAAGAGCCAGCAGAGTTAATGCATTTAGGTCAAGTTTTTCCTACTCAAAAAACAATGTTTTGTGACCAAAAAACAGGGAAAAAAAAAATCCCTTCTACCTTAGATTGCTTTTATGATGTGACCCACCCCGTGCCTTGGTGGCTGCAGCAGAGGGAAGCAGCAGGAGGCAGGGATACAGGATGCCAGGCTGGATGCTTCCCTGTTACGATGGGAGGCTGTACAATACGATTCCCAGCCCAGGGAGAACACAGCATTGCACAAGTGTACATGCACCATTCATCACTTGCTGACCATGTCATTTTGCCTTTGCACACTTGTATGGAAATTTCACTACAAAACATTCCTACAAACTGTTCCCTGATGTGCAAATATAGCTTTAAATGACTCCTCTAGGAAAGAATCCTCACTATTTTATACAAATTGTCTTGCATGTTTATTACACAGAATCATGATCCAAAAAGAAGGGGATTCATCCCATGCCTATTCATAACACTGCTCACCCTTACACGTTATGAGCTGGAACATACTCCAGGCCTTGCTGCATGATGAATGACACCTACTTTGCTCTTAAGCTTCCAGCCTGCTCTGATTTGCTTATTTATGGGGCCTCTGTGCACTGACGGAAACCCTCCTCTCCCAGTTTTACCATGAGCCAGAGCACGTGGTGGGCACTGGGCTTGCAAGCAGCAGTTTAGAGGGGGAGTGGAAAGACCTGAAACTCTGCTCCTGGCCTCGCCACCGTGTAAAGACACCCAGGGACCCCGGGTTCCTGGACAGCTACACTTCCCACTGACACTCTTCCCAACAGCCAATAGTTTCTCCATTACATTTAGAGCCCTTTCTCCCATCTTGGAGCAGAGCACCAGGCTGGAAGCAGGGCCACGCGGGTGCACGGATGCCCACCAACCAGTTCTGGGCATGTTGTGCCTGAAAGGTGCGAGCGGGACATTTCCTTGCTGTATTTAGCTTGGCTGGCTCAGCCAGCCCATTCCACTCTGCACGCAGGCTGGACGAGAGTGGAAAGAAACAACATACTGACCAGCCAAGCCAAACACCCAGAGGTCAAACGCCACAGCACAGCTTCTCGGAGATGATACAATGCACCCGAGGCAAGTCCACTTGTCTCCTGGCACAGGAGCATCATGCAGAGCCCTGCAACTAACAGTGCAGCTGCAAACACCGGCTCCTGACCCTGGGGGCTCCAGCACACACTGCCTCCCTCCCAGGGGCGAGGATTTTGCAGCCTGGGTGGGAAGAAGGTGCTGGGGTGAGTAGTCCTGGTGCAGAGCGCAGCCCCCCTTCCCCGGCAGCACAGTATGTGTGGCTGCGGAAATAATCCAGTCTTCATTAACTTGTCAAATTAGGAAATTGAGAGCTGTCAAAGTGTAGCAAAGATTGGAGGTGGCTTTTATAGCAAGCCGTGGGATCTCCCACTGTTTGTCTAATCTAATTTCCTCATTGTCCTAAGAGAATCATTACAAGAGAGGGAGAAGTAGAGATGGAGGCATGAACAGTTTCCAGTTAAATACCTCTCTTCCATGTGCGGGTGCTGATGAGAGGGTTTGTATCAACTGCTCAGGATCAGTATTTTTCCTCTGTCATAGTCACATTTGTGTTTTAAGACAACGCTTCAGCTTCATCCCCTCTGGTCAACCCTGCCACAGAAAGAATTAAAAAAAGTGATTTCTTTTGTACTCCCATCACCTAGCAAGGGCAGATCACTGATGGAGCCCCTTCTGACCTGTGCAGCTTTTGTGTTATTGACTCTAAAGTATTTATTTAGTTAATTATTACCAAGAAGAGTGTGCCAACCTGTACTGAACTTGACACACTAAAATAACAGTACAGAAGACTGAGCAAAGGCTCTAGAAGCAGCTTTAAATCAAAGACACTTTGATGCACTCCTCCACAGCAATCAAGCAGCATTGCTAAGGCACACCACACGGCAAAAAAGCACCTTCTCCTCTCCTTGCTCCTGCTCCTTTCATGCTCTTTTTCAACATTACTCTCTGACACAGAACTCCACAACATCTCCACACTGCAAATAAGCCAAAGACCAAAATAAGTCGTTCTGGTGTGTCTCTCATTCCCAGGACCATTTTTCAAAAGCAATTTAAAAAAAAAACCAAACAAAACCAAAACCACAACAGAATAGGGCAAGTGCCTGGTGAGGAAACCCAGTGTGCGATATTGCCAGCACGTGTAGCTCAGAGGGGAGGGAGATGCTGCTGTGCATCTGCAGTAATTGTGGTGGAAACCCTCTTCCCCACAATGACCGTGTTGTGCAAAGGCACGCATGGCTGAGCCGGCAGCCCCACCACCGCTGCTGCAAGCAGGAGGACAAAGGATTTGTTCTCTGGATGGCAAACACTTCTGTCCTCCAGTGTTGCCTTTTAAGGCAGCACCAGTGTCTTCTGAAAGAACAAGTGGGACATCTCAAGTCCCTGCGGCTGAGATGAAGCCCTACGGAACCAGCCACCGCAAGAGCAGAGAGAGAACCTGCCCGGTGTCAGCAGCAAAACCAATTACAGAGTCAATACCATCTTTCCTGGAGAATGAGAAGTTAAAAACCTATCAGCAACCGGTTGAGTGTAAGCGTTTGAGGCAAAGTTGCCACTCCTTGCCTGCTAATTATTGTTTCCAAAGATTTCAGCAACTCGGTTGTGTTCAACAAACTGCTATTTAATTACCAGAGTAGAATCCGGTTAATTAGCCAGCCCCAAAAGACAGCCCTTCATCCCTGTTAAGTGAAATTCCCAACTAATCCCTCCAGCAGTAGTTGTCTTACAGCCTGGGGAGCCACAGAAAGCCATTAAAGATGCCCCCAAAGTCATGGGGAATTATCAGAACTCAGTGCCTGCCTGCTGCCGGCAGCAGCCTGTGGCGCTGGGAAGGTGCAAAGCAGCACAAGTGTCACATTCAGAAGTAAAAAGCTGTTCCTCCAGTGACATCACCAGATTAGCCACTCCTGCCAGCAGATGCAACTCCATTGAAGTCAACATCTGCACACAAAGAGAACCTGGGGGAGAGGTGAGAGTCTCTGGCTTGTTTCCAAAAGTAAAAGTAAGCGAAGGGTGAGGTGTGTGATTAATTCCCCATTAGTATTCCAGTCACATTTCCTCCAAAGACAGGGAAGTATTTGAAGTGAGAAATCTTGCTCATCGAGCTGTTGAAAATATTTTTTTCTCAAAGTTTTCCACCCCTCATTTCTCCAAAGTCACCTTTTGATTCCATCATCAAGGCCTGGAGGCTCTCAGTGTCCAGCACACCGCAAGTATGAGCTAGCGCTTCCCTGGCAGCTGATGTCCTGAGCAGTCCCTTACCCCGTGCTCCGGAAAAGCAGAACCCTGCTCACTGCAGATAGAAATGAGGGTCACAGCAACAAGTTCATTTCACCTTGCAGGGAAATCACCTTGCTACATCCCTCATTTCTCAAGGAGGCTGGATATCTCTGCATAGGAGCCAATGGGTGATGATGTACCTACAAGAGAAACTACATTGAGTTTAAATATAATATTTATTTTATTTTTAAACAGATCTCAGACAATGTGGAGGCAATTCAAAGGCAGTAATATTGTAAAAAGAAACCACTGCAGCATTAGATCTATCTCTGAAAGTCACAGTGGTAAAAATTAATCTAAGTAAGGCTAGCCGGGATATTACATATACCATCACTGCAATAATGTGACTTGAAAAACATGATATAATTAAACATGAGGCTTTTTATTTTGAAACCTCAATTTAACTGCAATTCAAGAATACCTTGAATGTTAACTGAACACATACAAGAGATCTTACTAATAAACTGTAGGCCTCCTTTCTGATGTAACAAAAACATTCACTTAAAAATCTTTTTAATCTATGAACAAAACATAGATAGCTTCTAAGAGAGTAAGTTTTACTGAAAAACACACAGGTTTAAAAAAGCAGGTCCAGTAACATTTAATCTCAGAAAGCAATTACAGAAGCAAGACATTTGGATTTTAGAAACTTTTTTGAATTAATAATGCTCATTAACCATAGTTTTAATTTATAAATAAAGACAGAATTGTAAAAAAAAAATAAAATGTGTGATCCTTATTTTTTTATTTTAAAATATTTTAAAATTTATTTAATGGTTTCCTCTTAATATACTAAAGATGTGGGAAGCACTGCAACTCGAACAGCTGCCAAACAAAAACCACTAACCAATGAAGTAATGCTCAGTGGAGTGTATGTTCATCCCTAGCTTGTAGCTTTTTCTTGTAGAAGGAACCACAGCAAACTTTGGCAGTATTTTAAATCAAACCAACAGCTCAAATAATTAATATAGACAAATAATTAAAGAGTAACACATTTTGTATGAATATTCATGCTCCACCACAAAATACATTTATTTTCTCTCTATTTTTTTTAAACAAAGAAGGTCTTAGGGAATTGTGATGGCCTGAAGCTACATAGGATGGGATCTCTTCCTTTGCACGGAATTCAGCTGCAGTTCTTGTAGCGACCTTTGTGGGTGCAGGCACAGGCCTGAAGTACTCAGAGCATGAGGGGTGGATCCAGTTAGTCTAATGCATAGAAATGATTGCCAACACTTCATCATGAACATACAGAAATATATCACATGGAAACATACTATATAAAAGCTTTACAAACCCCATCCCCTCTAAAATAAGAGAGGTGTGGTGTTTGCAGGGTTTCCTACTGAAAGATCTCTCATTCTAGCCTGAACAGGGTCTCTTCTGAAATCACTGCAATTAAAACACTCGTTCATCCCACAGAGTTAGTCCTGGTTTAAACTGTTTTCTTTAGTCACTTGTTTAGTGAACACTTTACTTTCACAGTATGCACACCATTGTCAGTGCAACACTAGAGTACACTGAATATTAGAATAAATGCTGTGCAATTTCTTTCTCTCTTGGGACAAAGCTAGTGAGTAAATCTTAACATGACAGGAATGTTTTAAAATGAAAATTGAAAACACATTTCACCAAGCCAGCATTCCTCTACACACAGCGCATCTAGGAAAAGCAGTAACCATCTTTGTGCATGTTTGCATGAAACTAAGTTCATTACAGAAGAAATTAAAGCCCTCTATCTGAATGAAATAAAAACAAATATAATCTCATTGAAAAAAAAAATAAAGTGGCCAAAATTTCTTTAGAGAAACAGTGAAAATCAAAAAAACCCCAACCAAACAAGAGGTAATTAATAGCACATTTAGCAGCTGAGCAACTGTTTTTCCTCGTTTTCCTGGTTTGAATTTTAGAAACTCCAAAGGACCACTGAGTGTAGTGCTTCTGCAGGGCTTGCACCACCTTCCTCCTTGTCCAGACCACCTCAAAACACCAAAGAACAATGAATGAGCTTGGCACAGACTGCATTTAATGTTTTCCCTGACGGCCTTCAAAAGCATGATGCTCTCTGTGTGCTAAGGGAGAGAGAAGGAAAACAAGAACAAAAGAACACATAAATTTCATCAAGGAGTTGAAAAGATGAGAAAAGACGACAATGTACAAGTAGTCAAGGAAGACACAAGTGCCAACAAGTGAGCTTCGGGAATACACTATTCTGATAATATTTATACTAATTAATTTATATAGAGCCTAAAATAAGAGATCTCTTAAAGTCCCAATTGTAAATAGTTCTTCTAAAAGAATACTTAAGTTCAACAGCATGTAGTCTTGAGAGTTACCAAGAGATGTGTCTCACTCGTTTTACGAATCAGGCATATTAAACTTGAAATCAAACATAGTCTACAATTAAACTAAAAATATCTCATATTTTCAGTGGTAGCTAAGTTTTACATTGAAGGGACAAAACTACGTACATTTGAGGTAATATTTTGAATGCAGTGAGAGATGCTGAGTTTCCAAATGGTTAATGATAAGGATATTCCCATAGAAAACCCCTGCATCCTGTTTCTCTAATGAAGGTGGGAATTAATGATATAAAATACTTACATTTATAGAACACCACTTTAAAAGACATGTGTGGCAGAAGTTTGTGTATCTTTTCTAAAACTTTTGCTTCACTTGCTAAGGAGGCGTTCAGGTTCCAGACTTGCACAATATCTTCACGGTCACGAACACTGACACTAACCCCTATTACTTCATCATCTGCACAGAAGAGGAAGCATCAAAGGAATATTTTAAAAATGACACATATCTGATTTGATACTTATAAAACAGTGCCCAAAAGCTGTACAAACTGGAGGAATGAAAAAGAGCAATCTCCAGTGAGGAGAATACCAACATCCAAACCCAGACAAAATAGTTACCAGAAAGAAACAAACACCATATTTTTAGAAGCTATTGGAAATATTACTTCATAGTGGCTTCAATAAGTGCTATAGGATTATTTGTCTTTGCTCTTAGCACTCTTATCCTTGACCAGAAGGGAATCCCAAGACTCTGTTCAGTCAGGTTAGCAATGTAAAGTATTAAAGGGAATTTACCTATAGTAATGTCCATAAGGAAGGATGGGATGGGGGTGAAACAACTAAAACTCAAGGAACAGTATCTGGTGGAGATCAGACACCAGCTTTGCCAGACTTTGCTCTCTTTTTCCTTTACAATTTGCTGAGACAGCAGCAACAGGGGTGGGGAAGAGAAAAAAATAATAAAGCCCCAGTCACGGTGTTGCTGCCAGTGTTGGTGATCCTGTGCTTTGCTGATAAAGCCCTTTTTGGTGTGAAATTCTCAGGATGCAGCTTTGTGGACAGCTCAGCCTAAGGCCATGCCATCGCTGGGAGTGGAGGCTGCCTCCAGCAGTGACCTCCACGGTGCATCCTAAGAAAGGAGTCGGTAACAATAATGCAAAAGTGGTGTCCAGAGCACACTGTCAAGGAGAAAAACTACCTCTCTAGGCAGCAGAATACCCTATATTTGCTTAAATTAAGGATTCTGGTATTAAAGATTAGAAACATTTCTCGCAGCTCAGGGATCTGAGGATTGTATTCTGCATCTTCCAATCCTGCAAGCTGGGAAGGCAATGACAGAAATACACTCTCTGAGAATCTCATTCAACAAAATTCTCGCAGAACAAACAGCGCCATCAAGGTGAATATACCAGCAGCAGCCTACTGCAATATGCCTGCTCTGCCATATTAGCCAGGTGTAAGAGAAACTGTTTGAAAGGGGTTTGCTGAACTGCTCTGTGAACCCGGGAAAACTCAGTTCTTTTCTCTGAAATGATAAAGCAATGAAGGAACACTTCTAATGGAATATTCACCATCACTGCAACAGCCAGTTTAACCAGATATTCATGCTTAGGAGAGAGTCAATATGGTCAAAAGAAGTGAAATGTCATGTTAAACTGCAAAGTTAAATAACCAGTTCCCAGAACTCCTTCCCTCTAGGCCAATGGAGCCGCAAGTTCGTATTTCACTTCACTCAAATAAGAAACAGTTCTGTAACTGAACCTTAATGAATGAAACGGCCACAGACTTGTACTTGCTTTTTATGACTAAGCAGCAGCATCTGATGATCTATCTAAAGCCAACTTGCATTCACTGTCCCTGTCTGGAGTCCATTTACAAATGAACCTTGCAAGCATAGAGAAGATATTTATTCTGAAAGCAACTTCATTGAATTATTACCTCTGACCAAAATTACATGGCTGCTTCTAGACGATCAATGCCTGTTTTCCAGTAAACCAGCAAGGTATTTTAAAAATGTTTATGTAAATTCAATTATATTAAAGATCACTTTAACTTAAGCAGTATTTTTAAGCAATAATGAAAATATTGCTTCTGGGTGGAGTGCTAACTTGGAATTCAGGAGAACCAGTTTGTATTATGGCCCCACTATGGGCTTTTAATGTCACCAAGGGCAAACTATACAGATTCTCTCTGCTTCAGGTTTTCAGATTTCCGGTCCTGTCCCCCATTTTTAGCCATTTCCATGTTCTGCATTCTGTTTGTCACGCTAGCCTCGATTATTTTTAAAATTTACCTGCTGCACAACAATCCGCAAACTGCTCTCCAATAGTTGCCAACAGTAGCTCTTTCCAAACTACAGCCTAAGGAGGGAAAAGAAAAGCCCCACCAGTTACATTTGCACTATTATTTTTTAATTTAAATGTTAGGTTTGTTAGCTCAGTTTCGTATGCATTTCTTACTGAGGTTGCTTAGACAAAAAAAAGTATTTATTATAAGTACACACTTAAATTATATAATTAATTTCTTCCATACAGTCAGAGCATGAATTTAGATCCTGAAAATACACACACATATTACACAGAACTGTTCTAATAAATATTTTAAATATTTAACAGTAAGTTTACTTTCTCTGTATCTGTGTCCACAACTCAGCCTGAATGCAGTATTTAACATGAAACATAAACTTAGGTTTCTCCCAAGAATTTCCCATAATAAAAGACCACAAGGCTCCACTTGTGATAATTTGTTTCTATAGAAAAGAATCACTAACTACTTTAAGAACAGTACTTGAAAACTCTACCAGTAAATTTAATTGATTTATATTTAAACATCATCTCTGATTCGCCTTGATTATGAAATTAGTCCATCTTTCAACAAATTCAAATGCTCACTAGAGAAATAAAGGAGGGGGGAAAAGCTATCTGCCACTTTCATTTGGCTGTTAGAATAATTACACTGTTATTTGCTTTTGACACTTGTTATCATGTAAACCTAGCCCATACAAAACTTCAAATGCATATGAATCAATGTAATGCTCCAAGGTGTGGGGTTACAGGGACAGAATATTTTATGTATTTATTTTTAAAAGAACATATCAACACATGTCTTTGTCTATATTGCCATAATGACTTTGTCATATATTACTTTTAAGGATTGTCTTTCCTGCTATATGAAGTTAGCTTGAGTTTTAATATTATTAAAGTCCCCAGTAAATCAAATGCACCAGGGCAAAATAAAAATAAAACAGCACCAAACCTGTCAAACTAATAAACTTCTTTAATGGTAGTTTCTGAGTACTCCTAGGCTATCTTTCAGAAAACAAAGGATTTCTGTGATTCTTTATCATCTAATCTCATGCATCATATAAGCCTGCGCTATGGGAAAGACCATCTGATGTGATGTCAGTGTGATGATGCCTCTGAGGTCCCTAAATTCACCACCCAGTAATACAGGCTCCTAAAACCACTTGTCACCTCCGACAATCTTCACACCTTGGATTATAAGAGGAAAAAGAAAATTGCAGTCTTCTGTGATCCCTTGGGGGGGAAAGCTGTAAATCATATATGGGGAAAAAAAGCACACAGGCAAAAATCAATTAACTTTTGGCTGAAATTTCAAGTACCACCTTCCAGCATTTAAAGCCTTCTGCAAGGCTGTCACATTTCCCTGACACTTCATTCCTCGTGTTCAAAGGTCTGATCCAGAACACAATTAAACGCCACGTGAAGAGGTCAAATCTCCTTGCCGTGACAGTTCACAGGAAAAAGTTGGTCACGTGTTTGATAGGGGCGCAAAAACTGTTTCAGCAGGGCTAGAACAATGGCATTCCTCAACAGATTTTATCTTTCACATTTTTAAATCCAAAAAAAAAGGAGCAGTTTCACAAGTTGCACTCAAGGTGATGTGACAACTCACTGTTGCCAAAGGGTTGATCCTACTTGTCTTTTCTCCTTTACCCCCCTACACCCACCAAAAAAACTCTCCTGGCCATCCATACAAATTAAAAATAAAATAATAGAACACTTTTTTGTGACATCAGAGTGCATTACGCTGGCTTACAGAACAGTCCAATGAGCACTAGAGACAGTGCAAGAGGTATCAGGACAGGATGAGCAAGATTTTCCCCCTTCCAGCAGGAGCAAGCCATGAGGCAGGATTAGCTGTCCATGTTTGGCTACAGAAAGTCAGAGCACTACTCAGAGCCACACATAGATGCAAACAAGCAGAAACAATCCTAGTGAATTCAGTGAAACTCAGAAAGTTGTGCTGGACTGTGCAGACTTTTAAACACCATTATTGAGGTTCTGGTTATAATTTAGTACATAATATTACCAGAAAAAAAGATTTCCATATTTTTTCTGTAAGCAAACAGTCTTCACAACAAAGGTGATTATAAAACACTCTGTTTCCAAATAGAGATGGAGTATAACACTGCAGCTTTCATTTGCTTGACAATACATCAACTAGCGTTATCAAAACCAAGAGAGATGGAATTGCCTGTAAAGAAACTTTTGCTCATTGTCTTAAAATTAAAGGTTATAGACATTAAAATAGCGTTAGGCTGTTGTATTGGGTGACGTCAGAACTAAAAAGTTTTATAACAGCTTTATTAGATGGAGTTTAAAGAAACTCCCTTTCTGAACAATGTTTAAGTAAAAAGTCAATATAACATACCGTACTTTCTTTAGGGACCTTCATTTTCCATATACCTCCTTTGGCATTGCTTTCCTCTTCCCTGGTTATGAGAAATAGATCAGTAAAATAAACATTCAAATCCACATCTAAATAAGCCTATGTCTGGGTTTTAATTTTCCCAGAAAAATCCCGTTTGAAAGACAATTATTAACTCCAGGTAGCATGATTCAAGCTATGACTTCTGACATCACAGATAATTCTTTCATTGTTCATATGAACAATATTCATATGAACAACACATATCTCTCAACACCTCATCCCTTTCCTAAGTTTTGTGTGTTGGAAAAACAGACCATCTGTTGGACTACAGACCATCTTCGAAAGTCGCTGCATACTATATGGAACAAGCCACAAAGCAATTCTATGTTTTACTATGGTAACCTTTTACTTTGGAAAAACTCTGGCATGTTTTCACAGAAGCAGCTTATTACTCTCAAGTTTGTCCAGTTCAACAAAAGAACATGACAGCACTTCATCTGAGTTTTCTGACCGCTAGATATTAACTGCCTTTATTAGAAGCAATACTGAAGCTGACCAGAGTCAGGGCAGACACAACTATTAAACTCCCTCATAAAGACAAAGGCACAAAGAACAAACCTGTGAATTTCAAGTTTATTCTGTCACAATTCTCTTAATAATACTTTAAATTAGGGTTTCTAGTTAAAACCAGGAAAAAGGAATAAACTAAAATTCAGAATTCAGTTTTCCTCCTAAAAACAGTGCTGCAGTTAGCCAGTCTACTGTAACTGTAATCTGAGAAAAGCTTCTTGGCAGTAATTACTGAAGTATTAGCAGGTTACTGACGAGATCAACCTCTTGCAATCCCTTTCCTAAAATACAGTGTCTACATTAACTTTGACAGTCTTAAAACTGATGTAGTATTTTCAGAAAAGATCTTTGCATTTCACACCTTTAATAGTCACTTGCCAAAACAAAACTAATAATAGAAAAAACAAAGCTCAAAATGTCCTCGCTCATCCTTACAAAAGGCCCAGCTGATTTACACAGGCACCAACATTTCTTATAAATCCAATTTAGCTATCCTGACCAGTCACAGTATTTTTAGAATAATGAAGACCTTCAGATGCATTTCACTTGAGAATATTTACTTCTTCAGTAGATCAGGACAGATCCCCCCCTGCAGTAAGTCATCAACCCATTAAACACACTATGATCAAGTCAAAGAACTCCAGTCCAATCACAATGTATGCAAATGATGCCAAAAAATCAAAAGTCCTCAGAAAGTGCTTAGGCTCTCTAACTGAGATGTGATGGAACTGTAGAACGTATGCAAAACTCGATTTCTGAAAGGGAAACCTCAGTGATTTACACTTTATTCCATTACTGTCCCACAATCAAGTAGGAATTTGCTGCAATGAATCTCTTCATAATGCCTTAAGTTAGTTTTAATCCAAAGTATATGTGCACTTATAAGCATATGAAGCATTCTATTGCACAGGTGAAGAACAGTTAAAGGACCATCAGTCATTTGCATCATTAATACATGAGCTTCAGTGCAATAAAAAAAAATTTCAAGTTAAAAATAATTCAAATACAAGTAATGTGTATTCTTGAATTGAAATTCAGAGGCATCTTTTAATACCTTAATTTATAATTCATAATTTAACTTCTTTCTTACATTTATGTTCAAAAGTGGAAAAAATTAAATTCCAGTATGTGTTTCTCATAAAGACTTTGTAGCAGAGGTCACTTTTAAGCTTAACAAGGTCCGTAGGATATTTCTTTTGTCTCCCAAGTTCAGGCACTTGCAAGCAACAGAAACAAGACACTCTTGTCCCATGCCTGCCTCCTTTCACCACCTCATTTTTCTCACTGCCCACTCCCAGAAATGTCTAATGACAACATACGCACCAAAGCGGCCGTCTTTCTCCCCGCATTAAATGGTAACTACATCTCAGAGGCAAATTTGTCACAGGAGGAATATTGTTGTAGACACTCCAGAAATCCTTAAAAAAAAAGACTAGTTACATCAACACAAGAGAGTAAGTTTCATTTTGTTGTTCATTTTCTCTAAAACAATTACAGATCCTACTCCTAGAAAGCTGTCACCTTCTACATTGTAATAAAATGCTCTGAAATGAACTTGTTGCAATTTCACCTTTTTTTTAAAAAAAAAAAAGAAATGACAGTTCTACATAAGGTAGCAGTAGAAAGAAGGGCAGAAGCTGAACCGTGCATTACCTTAGAATCAAAGTCCTTAGGAATAGAGAGAAAAAAAAAATCATCAAAATCAGAGTTACAGTAAACATATCAGAACAAACCAGCATATAAAATTTTCTTAGTATATTAGAAATATATACTTTTATCAAATATCCACATTATTTCCTTTAAGACTACTCTAAAACTTCACTCTGATTATCTTGAGTTACAAAAACACCAATTCAGTTGAACTAATACCTAACTAGCAATCCAACTGCTTTTCTAGATCACAGTGAAAAGTTTCAACCAGATGCGAGCAACGTGAGAGGCACATATTCATACAGGAAAAGGGGAGAAATATGAATAGCGAAGGATTTTTAAAGACTTACGTTGCATCAAACATGCAGTGATGCAATATTAAGCATTCATTAGCACAACTTTAGAAACAAAGGTTGCAACACGTATGTGATAAAATTGTGTGGCCCTTGGCAGTTCTACCAACCAGCCGTTCCCATTATCCAGTGACAGGAAGAGAAGGAAGACAATTAAAAATATTAAAAACGGTATGAAATACCTATTTTCATGTGTCTGTTACCTGGTTGTGTCCCCAAGCACTAAAGCTACGGATAGAAGTAGAAGGAGTAGATCTATACCAGTAGACGACCACAGATAAATATTTTCTTATGTCTTAAACCAGTGACTTTGAAGGTTTTGGTTTTCAAATATCGTTCGAGAGGTGCAGGCTGGCATTCCGCATTGACTGGCTACTGCCCATAAATGGCAGTGATGGCATCAATGAAAACTTTGGATTTGCTTCCCCAAGGAAGATCATATTATTTGTATGATAGCGCACTAAGACACATCATGGGCCACGCTGCTAGCTTCTGACAACCTCATCCAGATCATGAGTCTTCCCAGAGGACCTGAAGGAACTCTTGCATTTTAAACGCCAACGTGATGAAATCTTAAATTTTTCAGCTAATAAAACCTAATCTTTTAAATAACGGAGGCCAGAATCAGAGAGGGAGAATGAGTAACACTAGGATAACATGTACACTAGTCCCTAGACTTAGGCTGTCCTTCTTTCGACAAGGACCACTGCAGTCCATTTTGAAACAAACCCACTTGGGTTGTCAGCTTTAATTTCGGAGTGTCACCTCATTGCAGGACCGATGGGTATGTTCTGCTGACACAGAGACGTGGGAGGGAACTTCTCATAGAGGTCTGCAGGACACTTCCATGCTTTATGCCAAAGTACTTCCACTGATAACCTTGTTTCCAGGAAACCCCCAAAGCCAATTAATTTCTTAGGCCTATAACTAGGAAGAAAAAAATCTCTTGCAATGTAAAAAATTCCACAGACGTTAACGAGGAAGACTTACTTAAAACTCCAGTAGATATCTATGGCTGGGCTCCTTCAAAGAGATGGTTTGGGCATTACCTGACAATTTCAGGGATGAAGTGACCTACAGTCAGCTTAGCATAAAGGCGAGACAAATACCAATTCCCTGCATTTTACGCTGACTGTGGTTTTAAAACAGAAATGCAATTTTACTTGCAAGAGATGCCCACTGCTTAGCACTGGCAGACAACAGAGACGTAGAATTTCTCATTGCTGCAAATATTGCATGATTTAAAAGGACTTTAATTCAAGTCAGTTCGCTAGATTTTTTTTAAATTCACGCTCAAGGAGAGAAAGAAGAAAAGAGCTGTAATTTTTAGTCTTTGTGTAATGATTTTCTGTATTAAAAAAATGGAGAAAAGGCAGGAAAAATGTTTAAAATATGTCAAGTATAACAACCTAATGGAGGCACAAACTCGGGATCTAGGCTCTCTGGATCAATCCAATGTGCCTCCTCCTTTTCTGGTCTGAAAAGCCAAATGAAATTCTAATAATGACTAAGTAATATCACACACAATCAATATCACTCATGTTTCGCATCACACGTAAGCAAAGCCATAAGTGTGACTCATCTGTGTGAGGGAAAATGAAACTTAAGGTGTGAAGTTACATTAATAATGTGCAGCACCTCCTACAGCAAACCTCACCTGTACGGTCTGTACCATGTAAATCTTCTTCAAATTTGATGCATATTCAGCCGCTGTTGTCCCAGGAAGTGACCTTGAAAACAAAGTAGAGATTAATAAAAATATTTATTTTATCAAGGAGGGGAGAAGGGAGATGGATGGGGAAAGTGAATCATATGAGTGTAAAGTTAAAATAGTCACATATTGAAGTTGCATAATAAACTCCAATTCCCATTATCATCAATCACTTAAAGATAGGAATTCAAGTGCTTTTATACTATTTAATAAATAAAGATTCACTAGGTATTTTGTACAATACTTTGATTAAGCAGGTGATTTAGGAGTTTCAAACCAAGAATAGCAGAATGGGCACCCCACACCCCTCGGATATTGGGCATCCAAACCAATTCTGCTGCTGCGATGTGAAGAGCTATCAGCAAGGGATTGTGAGCTCCTGCCCTGAACGTAATTGCTCTTACTACAACCGCCATCCCTCCCTGAGCGTTTTAGGCTACACTCCGGGTTTCATACAATGAGACAGGGCCGTGACCCACAGGTTTCATGAGGGACGACCGTTGCTGCCCGAGCAGCGCTGCCCGGAGCGCAGGCCGCGAGGTGGCAGCGGCACCCAGACGGCGGGGCTGGGCCCCACGGCTTGGGCATTGCTGCCACAAGCTCCTCGCTGCCCTCGAGTTCACAAGACGCTGCAGGCGGATGAGACCACCGAGTCTCAGGGCACAGCTCTCTTTCTGGTGCACTGAGCCATAAAATCCAACTTGTGCAGGAAATCTCAAGGCGCTTCTTCCACCAGCAGCGTTTATTTGATCTCTCTTGCCACCTCTGGTAGGACCCAAGGGAATGGCAGGAAGAAGTGCCAAGAGAGGGTTAGACTGGACATTAGGAAGAGGTTCTTCACCCAGCGGGTGGTGGAGCACTGGAACAGCTCCCCAGGGAAGCAGTCATGGCACTGAGTCTGCCAACATTCAAGAAGCATGTGGACAATGCCCTCAGCCACATGGTGTGAATATTGGGAGTGTCCTATGTAGGGACAGGAGTTGGACTCGATGACCCTTTTGGGTCCCTTCCGATTTGGGTAATTCTATGATTCTACAATTTCTTCAAGCCACGTCTACTACTTGCACTCCCCATAAAGCCAAGAGGTCCCTGGGCTGGTTTCACCGCCAGATATCAGGGATACGCTATGTACACCAGGCACAGTTTAGCTTTTCTAGCTCCCTCTCCTACTGACTCTTCCTAATTCCCACCTAGAGCCGCTCCCTTTAGGCACATGCAGCACCGCATCATCTTAAAGTTCTTTTCCAACCTAAATTATTCTATGGTTCTATTTATAACCTTCATCACGACTCTTCAGTCCATGTGCCATGAAACAGTGCATTCACATCCGCAGACACTGTCACCACACAAACAGCACATCACAGCACCCATCTTACAATTCCCAGCACACGCTGCTCACAGGCACAATTTGGGAGAAATAAGGTCAAAATTGCCAAGGCACATTCAATTTGTTAGAACTAGAAACATTTCCCTCCCCCTCAGAAGCTGAAGTAGGATTTCTAAAGAAAAACGAAGATCAAAGACAAAGCAACCTCCCATCACACCTCAAAAGAGGAAACAAAAATGTGTAAAATGGCTAAATCTGTAAATAAAAGTGACAGAGCAGATTTAAGGAAACAGAGGAAAAAACAGTTGCTGCTCAGGTACCTGCTGAAGAAACGAGATGGGCAAAACAGATCTCCTTGCCAGCAATGTGGCTTTTTGTCCTGATACATCTGACCAGCATGAAAATATGTCCAGGAAAACAATATACTAACTCTCCGATGTTACAGATATAATTTAGGCTCTGAAGCAAAATGTAGATATTCATGTAAAGGAAGAAATTTAATATGCAAAACTACTGAAACAGCATCATATCTCCAAAACTTTAATAATAGCTGCAAAGGTTTTTTAAGGTTTCTTCCAAAATAAGTTCTGTAAAAAACCCCATACAAAATCAGCAGAGAAATCCCTACTAACTTCTTCAGTATAGGACAAACAAACATCTACTTTACTATTTGGCTGTTAATCACTAGATGGAAAAGTACATTGCAGTGGTGGAACTGATAAGGAAACAGTGTTGCATATCCAATTACAAAAATCACTTTAACTAGAGCTTATAAAAGCAAACAAAAAA
This sequence comes from Neomorphus geoffroyi, assembly GCA_033558235.1. Taxonomy (NCBI): domain Eukaryota; kingdom Metazoa; phylum Chordata; class Aves; order Cuculiformes; family Neomorphidae; genus Neomorphus; species Neomorphus geoffroyi. Next base: position 228,353 of record JAUMJM010000050.1, read on the forward strand.
GCCCAAGAAAACACTACATGCCTGTTCTAGTCCTGTGGCTCAAGAATGATAAAAACTCCCACCAGAAATCCGATAAATTAAAAACAACGACAAACAAAACCTTCATCAATGTGCTCAAAAGGAATTATTGTAGTAAGGTGGTTCGGGGTTTTTTTGATCAGCATTAAAGAACAAAAGGAGAAATTCACACTATTTAACAGAAACAAAGTCAGTCAAAGGTTTCTGAATGCACATACACAAAAAAGTAATAAGTTAAAACAGACTTTAAAACTTTGCAGGTGATTTAACTGTGTTTGTCAGTAGGGAACAGTGGATTTACAACAAACTACCATTTGTTTTTAGCTTGTTGCAGACAGAACTGGCATCTTGCTCCTAACACCCCGTTTCACGTATTATAGAACACAACAGGCAAATCCTGAGATAACTGTTCAAGAAATTCCTTCTCTTGGGCACTATTGCCAGTTTGCTAACTTAGCACTCACCACTGTGCGTGGGGTTACCTGTATAGTATCACCACCTCCTGTATTCACAGTGACACTGAGATGCTGCGATAGTAAGGTCTACTCAAATAAAAGATTAAAATCTGTTCTCTATTAATAGCCTTCAAAGGTCATCTACATAATCAAGGTAGCCATTCAGCAAATTCAGTGCCATTCAAAAGAGCAGCTAAAACAGACAGAATATTCCACTCCAAGGTTATAAAACGATTCATTTTGAGAAACTATGTGATCAGTTGGCACCAAACACCAACCAACCAGCAAATTATCTGTTTGAAAGTTAAGGTGAGTGGCATTTATTTCTAGTAACCTTCCTGGAAAGTGCTCCATGCCCACAAGATTACATGGCATTATTTCAGCCTTTCACCCAGCTCTGGAAAGTGTCATTGATTCATAGGTATGAACATAAATACCCAAACTTTTTTATTAAAAAACACTGTTGAGGGGACTGCAAATGATAAAATGATGGCATGCATCAATTTAAAAGTTTCGGGATCATTTGCTGCAGAAATTACACCTGCACGAATTTGATTTAATGGATGAATGTAGGGCAGAAACAGTATTTTAATCATATCTAGAAGGAAAAAGACCAGAATTTGCTGCAAAATTACGGATTGCTTACAAATCTGAACAGTGTTCTCCGATAGCCACCCATAAACTCAGCAGATGAGTACAAATGACAACTGAGGCAGTTTAGTGCCTTGAAACCCATGAAACTGTGATTATATTTTTTTTAACTGAGTATGCAGATAAGTTTAGATTAAATTACCAGAAACAACAGATGAGTTCCCAATGAAGAAACCTGTAGAAATTCCTATTTCTGTAACTCTTGCAACAACCGCACTATAAGCTAAAAGTAGTAAGATGATTGCGTGCTTTGCTCAAAACCTCAATGCACATACTTTTACAAAACAGGAACCCTGCAACTACTGACCCTTAAAATGGAGCCATCACAGGATTCCTCCCTTCCGGATAATTTTACTGCCATCAACGATGCAATTATTCCAATATGCCATACTGAACTGTCAATTATTGCCATGGTGAACAATTCATTTCCATGTAACTCAACGGACAATGCAAATTGCTACAACCATATGAACAGGAGGGAACATGGGTCACAGCACCAGCCAGGCACCAACAGCTCTTCTGCAGACAGAGATAGCTGGTCTGTCACCACAGCACCTATAAATGCACATCTGAGCTCCCCATAAAATGTTCTGCATCTCTCCTGATCTGCCTGGTTTTGTGCCTTGTGATGCCACTTTTCTGCATCTTCAGAATCTTTTAAGGGAGAAATGTTAGTGCAGTCTCAGAAATAAGAGAGTTGCCTAATGAGGCCAGAGAGCACCTCACAGTAAACCACACGGGTGTCAGTCAAAAGTGGAACGCAGAAACAGGAATAACCTACGCGAACTGAATCCTAATGCCAGCTTGCTTCACTACGCCTTCATTATTCCAGCACAAATAAAGAACAAAGGATACAAAGACAGATTCCATTGCTTTATCCATGAATAAACCTCCAGGTGGTTATGCTTATGTTAATGTCTGAGGCTGAACTGTAGTTCTTCTGTTTCCCTGCAAAGAATTAAGGATAGACGTTTTTTCATATGTGCTCACACTGGCCTTTGTTTCCTAGTGGGAATCTCAACATGGCTTTAGCGGGAGCTTTAAAAGCTGCCAAGCACTTCTGAAAACTCCCCTGTAAGTACTTAGCCACAACTGCTTTGAGTATAAATCAGCAAAATATTTACTTATAAAGCATAAACTCAAAACATGTTGTGGCAACTAAATAAATCTGGTAATCCATTCTGAATACAAAGACCAATTTCAAGCCATCAAAGCCTGTCAAAAAGCATTTACCAGGTTGAACATTCTTATAATATTAAGCATCATTTTTCATTGTAAACCACCTACTCATAAGCTTTAACAGATGAAATAAATGATCCTAGAAAAACAAGACTTTGCTATAGGGAAGAAGGGAAATTACTAATTTTAGTTTTAAGTCTCTGATGTGTTCAGTTATGAAGATTCACAATTATTAAGAAAATGGTTCAGTTATCAGGATTTAGCCACTAAACTTTATTTATCTCATCAATATTACATGCAGAGAGAAAAGGATAAGGATGATATGTTTACGTAAGAACGTTTTCACTTTCCTGGAGCAGACAAATCACATTGCATTGTATTTGATGATGTTTATAAGCATACTCCTCCCCTCACCAAGATACAGAAGAGATAAATTATTCTTGCAAAATTACTGAAAAAGCAGTGTTAGAAGTCACGCAAGAAGACAAGGCAGGCAGGCCATGATCATGCAACACGATCTGCCCTGCTGCACACACAGACTGCCATGGAAGTGAGCACATCTTTGACGAGGTTTATCTAGAAATGAGACCTCTGTAGCAGGCTTTTGTGTGATGTGTGCTCAATTTCTGATAGCGCTGACTTGTACAGTAGAGTACCAGTATTTTCCTCTCTGTTGACTGAAAGTGGTCTGTCGGCAACGCTGGCAGCTCAGATGCAGGTAGATCTTCAAAAGATAACTTTTTGCAAAGACATGCAACATCTTCATTATTTCATGTGCGCACACACACACTGGACCAAAAAATATCACCACCGACAAGTCCTACACAACATGAATATAATGACCAGATTCATAATTCTTGTTTTTAATTTGTCGTATTCACTGATGCATGTTTACACTTTGTTGTAAAAAACTGAAAGACTACATAGTATAGCAAAAACTAGACAGGCAATCTTTCCTTTCAAAGCCAGAGGCCACCATAAGCAGGACCCTGCACCAATCCAGACATTCACTGAGATAAACACAAGTGGGAAGAGCCACCAGTATGAATCAGCTTCCCAAGGTGGCACCAAAGGCTTGCTGAAATTCTCCATGCCATGTAAGATCACTGCATCCAAAACTACTGCAAATGAGAGACATAGGTATGAACGTCAAAACCTCCAGAACAGACATAGGAAAGAGCAGACCTAAACTCCCGGTTTCAAAACTTTTAGCACATGACCTTGAAACATTTTAACAGTTAAAAAGGAACTCATTTCTCTTAAGAGAAAAACACCAGTCAGCTTCTCTGCCTTCTTTTATGAAACTGCTAACCTGTGAGCATTTGAAGATCATAGATGGGATCTTATTTATCAATAATATTCTCTCAAAGACTTTAATCATTCTCACTTTCCTAAAGCATATTACAGGGTAAGATACAAGTGATTGGTATCAGATGGTTGCTATTTCAGACACACATATCAAGAAAGGCTTAGCACTTATGGGAAAAGCAGATGCCCCATGACACATGAGATAATGGCAATGAACCAGAATCTGGTCACAGGATCCCAGCCTCCAGATGTTAAGCCTGTGCTACAGGATTCATAGAAACAAGTGCTGATACAGATAAAACAGAGGCATTTACTTCTAAAGCAGGAAATGTATCGAGTGACACTATGATAAAAGCAAGGTCACAAAACCAAGGGAATCACTTGGTAGCATACCACTAGTTGCTACAGAAAGTACTACTTAGCTGATAGTGCAAATTAATGAAAAGATAAATTTTGGAGACGTTGAAATGTATGCCATGGATCTCTCTCACAGTAATTTAATAGAAAAAGATAACTACATATCCATTTCAATGTTTGTTTATCCTTGTGTCACTTCTTCCTGCTTCTAAGTCCAAGTATAGGGTAAAATGTAGTAGCAGTCAAAAATCAATACCATCTCATGAGGTCCATCACCGCTCTACACTATGAATTACTGGAGTAAAAATGTGTCCAGAGCCATATTCTATGGAAAGTCCACCCAGTACAAGCCTAAGCAATGTTCCCTCCATCAAATCTGTGTGGGTGTACCAATAAATGTTACAGCCACTTCCGTGGGACTCAGTAGAGACACATGAACCTCCACACAGTGCAGTAAATTGAGTTCATGGTTGCATCTCGTGTGCTTTTTAGTGCCTTACATGGTTTTTAAATGGATAAAGCATGCCTTGTTTGCTGTTATTCTTGTTCCCTGACATTACTCCATCACTGTTGCTGATAAACAACACACACAATTTTGTTTATATATGGCCTCACTTTTTTTTCTTGTACATACACTCTTGGTTTTATAAGTTAAAGAACAACAATGCTACCTAATTAAATGCACTTACATGTGATCAGAAATAAGAAAAAAAAATATAATCAATAGGATAACTGAATTTTAAGAGTCTAAAATACAGTGGGAACAAGTTTTAGGGAAAAAAAACATGATTAACTCAGGAACTTAAAATGGATTTTAACTTCCAGCATTGATTATGAGAGAAAGTCATGCTTATCTCCACATGGCTTGTGTAAACAAACAGATCTGGATGGTAGCTGGCTTAAACAGCAGTCCAAATGGTGCTTCTTAAAAGCAAAGAGAAAACACAGTGCAGAGCCTGAACCCAGCCATAACTATGCCATGAGTTCAAAAGGATTAACCAGAAATAATTTGTGGGTTTATTTATAAGATTTGATTTGCAGGACCTGAGAATATTTATGTCCTTTCAGCAGTTTCTTGCTATTTCTCTATTTTACCAATAGTATGAGGTTGTATGCTCAGTGGCAGAAAGGCTTATAGAGGAGGGAAATTTCCTTCAGGAGTGGGAGAGAGGAAAAACATAACAAAAAAATTGAGGAAAGGGAGTGTAGAATATTAAAAACAAGAGGCCAAAAATTACACACTAGAAAAGGTATACCAGATGCTGGTTTCAAACTTTCGATTTTGCCTTTGGTACTTTTCCCCTGTGCCAAGTTGGGATGCACCACAGGGCTGAGAATCATCTTCCCAGGGGTCGTTAGAGACTGAAACTTCAAGCACATGAAACATAATATGACTAGATGAAATAAATTTTAGCTAATCCTCCGAAACAGATCATTGTGGATTTTAAAAACTAATCATCTAAAAGAGTCAGACCTGACTCTGGAAGAGATCCTGACCTGGGTGGGCGGATGCGGGTCGGTTTGGGGCAGAGGGGCTAGGCAGCAGTGTGCAAACCTCGCAGCACCACCTTTACCCTTCTATTTCTGGGGCTTGCGAGCGTCACACCTAAATTTAGAGTTCAAAACGCCCCTGAAGCTGCCCGGATCCATGTGCGCCCGTTGAGCTACAAAACGGAAAGTTTCCCAAAGCAGTTTATAACAAACTCCCAGGGACCGCTCACGCTCACAGAATGACCCGAGTCGGAAGAGACCCACAAGGACCATCGAGTCCAGCTCCTGCTCCTGCCCCTGCACAGGACACTCCCAACATTCACACCGTGTGTCTGAGGGCGTTGTCCAAACGCTGGGCGCGCCCAGGTCCCCCACACGGGCGCTTCCCCCATACCCAGCCCGCGATGAACTTCCCGGGGTCACCGAATGACCTGGGCTGGAAGGGACCCTCAAGGATCATCGGGTCCAATCCATTCGACGGGCAAAACCCATAAAAAGAGTTTTGCCAGATGCTTTCCACAGCCGGATTTGGGGTGTTTGCCCGCCCCTCTCCCCCCGGTCCCCACTCACTTGTCCAGCCAGAAGGTCCATGGCGAGTGGAGCTGCAGCCCCACCGGCCCGGCCGCCCCCCCCTCCTCGCCGCGGGGCCCGGGGGGGCTGAGCGCCATCGCCGCGGGCGGGGGGCGGGCCGGCAGGCGGGGAGCGGACTCGGGGCCCTGAGGGGCGGGGAGGGACAGGGGAGGGACAGGGGAGGGGCGCGTCTGCAGGCGGGGGAGGGACCACCGGGGGCGAGGGAGCGGTGGGAGCCGCGCTGAAGGAAGGGATATCCTTTTTATTCTTTTGGCCGCTGCAGTAAGGGTACCAAGCTACTGGAGAGTGCTCAGAGGAGGCCACGAAGCTGGTGAAGGGTCCACAGGGGAAGCCATGAGGAGCGGCTGGAGGCGTTTGGTCTGTTTAGCCTGGAGGAGACTGAGGGGGGACCTCATAGCAGTTTGCTGCCTCCCCACAAGGGGAGGAGGAGGAGCAGGCGCTGAGCGCTTCTCTCTGGACCCGAGGGAATGGCAGGAAGATGCCAGGAGAGGGTTAGGCTGGACATTAGGGAAAGGTTCTTCGCCCAGAGGGTGGTGGAGCACTGGAACAGCTCCCCAGGAAAGCAGTCAAGGCGCCAAGCGCCAATATTCCAGAAGCGTTTGGACAACGCGCTCACTGCGACACACGGTGTGAATGTTGGGCTGTCCTGCGCAGGGACCGGAGTTGGACTTGATCCTTGTGGGTCCCTTCCAACTCAGGTCATTCTGTGATAGTGACAGCCGTGGGCACAGGCAGGGCCCACCTGAAGGCATGGGTGGCTCCAGAAAGGGCCCCTGACCCAGGCCCATCCCATGTGATGCCCACAGCAGAGAGGAAGCGTGGATCTGCTGCTTTAGACCTTTGCATGGACTCACAGGCACAGAGCATCTGGGCGGGCAGGGTCCCTGATGGCACCGCTCTGCACTGAGCGTGCTGCCAGCAGCCCCTGCTTGGCACATACACTGATTGCACCCAGAGTTGGCTGCTCTGGGCTGCCTTTTTTGAAGACAGTAACCTTTGTGGTTAGTTTGGATTGGCATTGCTGACCAGAAAGCTAAATCTCTCTAAAAATCCAAGGTTTAGGACACAAAACCCTTGCAAGTTCACCTAATGAAAGGATAAGCACCATGCAGACTGACCATGGATTGAAACAATAATGCAACAACGAACGATTCCAGACTCACACGAGGGATAATTTATCTGTGTTCTCATCTTCTCTATAGCTTATTTAATTTACATGCTTGGTTTTACAGGGAGATGTTCCTCATAATCCAGCATGGGCATGTGCTAAAAACCTCATGTTATTTTTATAATAGTATTTTTTAAATTAAGATTCTCCCCAGTGGGACTATGCACAGTAGTAAAGTTAAACACCCACATAAGTGATAGCAGGATCAAAGACCATGAATCACAAAGGTTTCCTTGCAAGCACATTTAACAGGGTGAATAATTCCATATATACTTCATCCTAAAAGAAAAAAATCAATAAAGACACACTTCTTTAATGAAATAAAAATCTGACAGTAAGATGGAGCAGAGATCACCCATAAAAAGCAGTCTGTACAGCGACAATGAAGAAACAAAATGTTAATGATTATGTTGTGCAGATGGAAAATGCTAACGGCTAAGCCAAATTAAATAAGATCTGGAAAACCAGTTGCACCATCTTGCAATTTAATTTATTCCTCTTGAAATAGAAGGCAAGAAATTGACCCTTTGCAAGAGCTTGGAATCTAAAAATTCTTCCAATGGTATGCCCACTCCAAGCTTTCTCTCTCTATTTTAATGGTGACCCCACCAAAAATATTAATCCTAAAAAAACCCCACAACAAATGGCTGTATCTAGGCACAGATTTTCTCTGTAGAGCTTTGGAAGACTGGAGGAGAGTGCTAATTCCTTATGACCCTGTCATGGTTTAGCCAGCAGCTAAGCACCACCCAGCCATTCACTCACTGCCCCCCCAGTAGGATGTGGGACAGAATCAGAAGGGTAAAGGTGAGAAAACTCGTGGGCTGAAATAAAGACAGCTCAATAGTAAAGCAAAAGCCACACACACAAGCAAAGCAAAACAAAGAATTCATTAACTATTTCCCATCAGCAGGCAGGTGTTCAGACATTTCCAGGAAAGCAGGGCTCCTTCACATGTAACAGTTACTTGGAAAGACAAACACCATCACTCCAAATGTCCCACTTCTTCTCCAGCTTTATATGCTGAGCATGGCATCATATGGTGTGGACTATCCCTTAGGTCAGTTGGGGTCAGCTGTCCCAGCTGTGTCCCCTCCCAGTTTCCTGTAAAGCCCCAGCCTCCTCGCTGGTGGGGTAGGGTGAGAAGCAGAAAAGGCCTTGATTGCTGTGTAAGCACTACTCAGCAACAACTACAACATCTCTGTGACATCAGCCCTGTTTTCAGCACGAATCCGAAACATACTAGCTACTATGAAGAAAATTAACTCTATCCCGGCCAAAACCAGCACATACCCTAAAAGATCACATTGTGTCCGTGACGGCTGTTGACAGCCCCGCATCTATTATATTTCTGGATTTTTTCTGCTAAAGTTGCCAGTGAAGCATTAATTTTTGTCTATTCAGCAGCATCACTCTGGAAATAAGGCCAAACCCACTAGAGTATATTACAAAAACTAACTTGGATCCAGCACCTGTCTCTGATGAGAACCACATGCTTCAGTGAAAACTTCCAGATTCCATTATCAGAAAACTGCTCATCAGTTGAAACATCACAGCTCAGGTTGAAAACAAATTATCCTGTTATAAACAATCTGAGCTGCGAGTAACAATGTAGAAGTACAACCCCCACACCTCTGAGACACTGAACAAGTCCCAGGCAGCAGAGCCTGCATCATTATTCCAAATGAGACATGTAAACCCTCCGTTTACTTCTTGTTTACATTGGTAAACACCAGACTTCACAGTGGCACAAGGTACGTTGCGGGGAATCTCAATTAACAGTAAATGAATCTGGTTATGGAGGAAGGGCAATCACAGGATGCATTGACTTAGCACATCCTTTGCCTACAGAGATTTCTAAGAAGTCATGACACAGAGGCAAAACACAGTCTCCTGAGGCAGATCTCACATTTTCCTTGTGAGAATGATGGTGAGAACAGCCTCCTGATTCTGCTTTGCCACCTCATGCTGCCAGAACACCTTGAATGAAATCAGTTTGGAGATTAAAAATCCCAGGAAATTAGTAACATTTTTAAAGAGATACTTGTAGGACTTTAATTAATGTATTTCATTGATATTTGCCATATATCTGGAAGGTTCCTTTTTAAAGAAACCCTGGTGATGCCATCTCCTGTGCTTTTGTACCTTCTTGAGCAGATTTACAACAAACAAACTGTGTTGTGGTGCAATCCTGTGCTACAAGATGGTGCAAAGTTGAGATGAGTTGCTTAAAATTCACTGATATGGAAGTGGTACCTGGCTCCATTTGTTATACTTTCACCCAGCCACGTCCTCCTTTTACTTGCAGGGCTCTCTCAGGTAAATGAAATTTTCTGCTAAGGCCTTATAAAGCAGGACTGTATGGGCAAGTCAGCCAGTAGATTAGGTCGGCTGATTTCAGGTGGGCAACAGCTGAAGACTTCCCAGGTAACAACCGGAGTTTAAAAAAAAAAAAAAAAAGTTGAAGGGGGAAATACTGTTCTGCCTCATTCTGTGTGCTCCTAGCACTGCTTTCCTGCACTCACTCCCAGGCACCTGGACCTCTTTGCCACAGCAAAGGTAAGTTTCTCCACGCTGGGGCTAATTAGAGCTGAAGCAGGCACCTTTCTAGGCAGAAGAAACAATGAATACTTCATCACTCTTTCCACAGTTTACTTGAGATTGAAATCCCTACTCTTACAAGTCTTGCTGATTGCAAAATCTTGACAGCAATGGGTACATTACACGCACTTGAAACGTTACTTACCTGTTCTGGTAGCTTTTTCCCATAGTCCCTGCTCCCAGCTAGTGCAGGGAATCCCTGTGATATAATGAAATGGCGATTTGAAGGGGCAAACTGCTTCTCAGAACCATTTTGACCATCCTTTCTCCTGCTGACAGCTGTGTAGCATCACTGTGGCAACTGCAATGCCTGCGTACATGGGAAATATTATGAAAGCATTAGGCTTATTTTAGGCAAATTCTAATGCAATGTAGCACCTGGAAAGGAGGAAGGGAACAAGCACCATATGAGCAGTCATATTTATTTTCACACTGTAAGTATTTCACAGCTATTTCTGAGGTGATAGGTATGACACCTTAGGAAACATCTAATAGCAAATTGAGTTTTGTTTGTTCAGTGCTCCTGATACAAAACGAACTGTGCAAAATGTTGGGCTAGACTTCTCTTCAGCTGAAGCTCCTCTTTTTTACTCTGAGGCAGATCTGTTGGAGCATAAACCTTTACAGACTTCAGTGATGGCTCGAGCGCAAGCCTTGGCTGCTGTACCCAGCTGCTGCCGCTGCTGCCCCACTGCCTCACAGGCTGAGCCAACAGCCATGAAATGTAATTTCTCTACCAAATGCTGGTATCACGATCACTTGCTCTTGAAACACTGCCTGAGACTTCAGAAGCATATTAAGTAACACAAAAGCTACTCCTGATAGGTTCCCAGGAAGATAAAGCGATCAAACAAGAGCCGAAGCAGAGGTGAGAATGAAGGGATTTTATTTGATATTTGCTTCCAGAGGCTTAAATAAATGTTTTTTAAAACCTAAAACATGCTATTAAAGTGTTGAATTCCAACGCTTTTGGCAAAAGCTCCTTCATCTAGGAATGATTTCATATCAGCCAAGCTGTTAAGTGGAGGTTGTCATGGAAACAAGTTATATTCAAATGATACAGCCACAGATATACTGTATTTAGTGAGTTCTTCATTTGCTACATATTGGGAACATGTCAGAACTAAATGATATTGCATAACTTTGTTTTGTTAAAAACAAACTGGCTCGCTGCCCTTGTTTTACTGGCAGGCTTGTGTCCGGTCCTGCCTGGGACAGAAAGTTTCATGCACAGTATCGAGCACTGCTCCCTGAGAGAGGCTCCTGACACAGCTGGATCCTGCAAGCTCCCATTCATTGAAGTCTTTCTGCAAACGCATGAACCTACCAAGGTCAAACAAGCAGAGGAACCTTTCTTTAGCTTGTACAATTGACATGACCATTCACTGGTCCAAAAAGAAGTGCAGTTTAACTAGATCCTTTCCTTCCTTACTAAAAACACCCCTATATTTGCATTGTGCAAGTCTAAAAAAAATCTATACAATTACAAAAAAGTAAAGCCAGTTCATGTGTTCATCCCATAAGTGTCCAAAACCTCCTTGTAAACATAGAAGTCCTATAAATTTACTGTCTGTGCGTAAATTTATCTCAGAGAGGATTATATGCCTACTGAATTTGTATCACAGCTTTTTAATCTGTGGAGCTGTAAAAAGTGCAAGAATTTTGTTTCACATGCGAAAAGTAAATGCATATTTTTTATATAAATAAAATTAATGGAGTTGTTCTTGCTCAGCTTATAAACCAAAATTAAATTGCCTTTGGCCAGGACATGGCATGGAAACTTCAGCCTGAAAAATGAAAACAATAGAGAAAGGCAAAATTGGCTCCAAAAATCACTATCCTGGGAACCACTATGCAGCTTTTACAGAGCAGCATCCAAAGGAAAGTGTTTCAAGAAGTCTTGCAAGGGATTAAGATTCCTGATTGCCCAATAGAAGCTGAGCATTAAGTAAAAGTCAAACAAAAGTAAAAACTTAATCTTAAAGCTGTCACATAACTGAACAGGGTGTAAAATGCTTCACAGGAAGGTGATGGCATCCCATAGCCTCCGGGTCCAGAGGCCTGTGAAAAGTGAATGGGAGCTTGCTCAGTTCTAGGGCAGGTAATCCTAATGTCTCCAAGCATTCTCTCTTTAAAAAGGAAAAAACAGGGCAAAATAGGTCCTCTGGCATGTGAAAAAGCAAATCACAGGATGGAATTCTGCCCAATGTGAATATGAGGAAGGCAGTACCAGTCCTCTACCTACCTCAGATTAGTGTACTAGCTGAAAAGACATCAGTCATTCAGGATCTTTGATGCATTACAGAATCACAGCTGTCTTTGGCTACAATTGCTTGTGAAGGAAGGCTGAGCCTCATCCAAAGCCCTTCACCATTAAGTAAAGACATGTATTGACCTAAATACGTGTTAGATTAAACCTTTATTCTTGAGCTGGGCATCTTCAGGGAGTTGAACTGGCTTGACTCAGCATCCAGTCCATGCATTGGGTATTAGGAGACTTGAACTTCTCACTTAGCTTTGGATATTAAGCTTCTGCTCTTCTCCCTCCCCTTTCCCATTCCCCATGTCTGCAAGGCACTAGAACTACCTTAGGTGCTAAAGAGCAAGATGCCCAGCAGAGGTGAGGTCAAGGGTATAACCGCAAGAAACTTGGCAGACCTCAAATCCAATTTGTGGGAAACAAACTGCAAACAGCTTGCTTTTCCTTATTTCCTAGTAAAATATCTGCAGTGTTTCGCTTAGATATCACTTCCCCAAACACAGGGATCCCAAACTAGCACCATCCACAATGCTATTCTGTGTTATATTAAATAAAAAAGAACATTATTGGCACCACATCTGGCATTGGCTTTGATGTGCAACAGGAGCTTAAATGCTGATCTTTTTTTCACAGGCATCCCCATGTACAGCTGAAGGGAACAACGTGCAAGAGTCACATCCTACACACTAAGCAAACTATGTTAGCCTGGACTGCAGAGCAGCCTTGGGATGGAAAGCCTCATCTATTATTGATACAGTAAAAATAATACATTCTAAAATACAAAAAACACAGAATAATATTTTATAGGTTTTATGCTCAAAAAAAATTAATAGCTCAATGCTGCTCTAAGGTTCAGTTCATAGGGGTCATTCAACCTTCTGCATCGCACTCTATCAACTAGTACCTGTCTAAGCTAGTAAAGCAAAGGGCCCCTTTGGAAATAAACCACTAGAGGGAGACTGACTTCAGCAATGTAACACCCACAGGGAGAAAATCCCGCACATCACCTTAAAAAATCAAGATTCGGATAAATTGTGCTCCCTATAGCTCAGGTCAAAACTACTCTTTGTGTTTTTTCTTCACAAATAAAAGTGGCTGAAACTAATGGGTCAAGTTTGGCTTTGTTGCAGTAAATTGAAGGAGTGTCATGTAAATAGGGTCAGGCAGTCACATATTCCTCTACTGTTTGTAAGAGAGGTTAGGCTGATTCTATTAAAAAAAATATACAAACACACAAAAAATACCCCAGCCACTGAAAATACTAATATATGTATCCTAGCAACATCACGGATTCCATGTGGACTTTGTTCTGGAGTCTACAGTCTTATATCATCAAAATTATTGACTTTCTCAAAGTCTCTAAACGACCATCAAAAAACAGTTTGTGCTTTAAAAATACAAACATTTAATTAGTCACATTAATAAGAAGAAAGAAAAGCAGCACTGTATGCTAGTGCTCCCTTTTCAGGGAGCTCAGTTTAGCTCCCTTTGAAATCAGTATCAAAATTCCCACTTCTATTTATTGGTAGCAGAACTGGGTCCCTCCTTCAAGAAGAAAAGCTGGAAATGGCCCTACAGAACTCAGCAGATGGGGTTTGTTTCCCAGGCTGGTCTCACGCATTGCATATATGAAATTCATACAGCTCTCCATGATCCTCAGAGTCATCGTGTCCTTATTGTAAAGGTAATTCAATTGACATTCAAACGATATACAGAGACTTTCTACGAGGCTTTTGTACCATGCATATAACCAATGTATTTTCTCCCTAAGCTTTGTTTTTATTTAACCACAACAATTTTTTTCAAGAGCACAAAAAATGTGAAATCCTGTTGGATCTTCCCCAAAGCCCTGCTCCTCTCAGGTATGAATACTTCGGGTTTAACACAGCTCTGGGAGGTCTTCCCTCATCAGCCCTGCATTACTGAAGTAAAATTTGTTAGATAAAATAAAAGAGCAAAAGGCCACATAAATAAAAAATGAAATCACCCACCTCTCCCAAACAGAAAACCCTTCACACAACAGGAACACCTAAGGAAAAAACCCACCCCGACCTCAAACAAATTAGCTGTTTGTTATCCTTAACAGCTTGCATGACGATCCAAGGAATGCTGGGGCATTTTGGCATTTAACTTAGGATTTGGGCAGGCTTAGATTTTGGTCACAATTTTCACTCAGTTCCAAACTACATCACAGCTTTTCTGACAGTTTTTATTTGTTATTTCAAGCTCTCCTTTAGTAAGATAGCAAGACCTTTTACCAGAGAGAAAGCATTATTAAAATAGTAGATTCCTTTTCATCAGCTTGCCTTAAAAGCTCAGTTGATAGGGTGGTATGGTAAAAAGTGGTTTGCATGCTTTACTTAGCCTACAAAGCTCGTTGAAAAACATGAACACTTCTGAACTGCAAAATCTTTTTACGTGCTATTTCTATAGTTCAAAATTAAATGACAGGAGAACACCTTTGTTGAAGAAGTAAGGGGTTAGTTAGTGCCTTTCAGCCCTTGAACATAAAACTGGTGATGGCTTGATTTGAATTCCAGATGCAGCGCTGAACTGTCTGTACTGCTTTAGCTGCAGTGGTGGAGGGCCTTGAGCTAAACTCCGAACCACTGTTCTCGGTCATGCTGCTGGATTATCATCTCACTCCAGCACCCTAGCAAGGACTTTATCTACGCAGACAACAGTTGTTTAACTAAGAAATTAGCATTTAAGTAGCGTTCGTGGACTCTCTGATATTGATAAACCTCCCAGGTCTAGTCACATTGCTCATCCTTTCATTTCAACCAGCTGGGGAGGTGGGGAAGGGGCTGTAGGCAAGGAAGGACTGTCCATTTACATAGAGGGCCAAAATAAGAAAGCAGCTCTGGCTTCCGTCTAAGCTGTACACGGGTATAAACCAACAGGAAATGTAGTATATAAGGACAATAGAACTGCAAAGAAATCAGCTTTAAGATTTCATTTACTCAAGTTGAAAGATAGTATCCGAAGGTACCTGCAGCACCTCAAATAACTCCCTGATGAGTAGCTTAATTCCAAAGCTGCTCCAAGGACAGCAACTAAAAAAAAGTTTGAGTTGCATACCTAGTCATACTTCAAAAGAGTACTCTTGCCCTAATTTATAGCTGCGTAATATCTAAAGGGGGGGAGGGGGAAGTAAAATACACAATAAAGATGAAAATGCTTTGACTAGCCAAGCAGACTTTATTAGAAGGCTTGCTTTAGCATTTAGCAAGAGTAGCAACTGCAGCCTGTGGAGCAGTTGCAGCAGAATTACTTTTGATGGCAAACACAGTAGACAGCGAGTGGAGAACAGCAAAGGTTGGATTCACAGTGACTTTGAAAACAAACTTTCAGTTGTGCACTACCTGAATTTTCTAGGCAGGTGTTCATAGTGGTTTTATCTGAAAGTAGAGAAAGGACAGCAATAGAAATAAGTTGTTTCATAATCAAAGCAGCCACCTTTTGTTCTGAAGCTGCCCACACTATCCATGGTGAATTTGCTGTTGGGTGCCAAAGGCCATTTCACCATGGTGAGGGTGGTAGTTTCATCCTGTAGCGCCAAGTTGGCGCAGCCCCTTGTGCAGGGAAGGCAGTTTGCAAGGGTGGAAGGCAGTTTGCAAGGGTTGAAGTCAGTCATGCAGGAAGACACGACAACACAGTGTGTTAAGCCTGTGGTTGCCCATTTGTCCTGCTGCCAGGTTTTAGCTCAGCCTGTGGAGATGGCATGGCTGCAGCACATGTGTGTATGCATGTAATTAGGAATACACTTATTTATTGCAAGACATTATAACCCTTCCGGCTAACGAAGAACTTGGGACCTGAGAAGCACCACAGCGGCAGAGCCAAGGGCTGGCACTGCTCCTAAAGGCAATAAGCTGCTTATCTCCAGCCTAAGGAGTTTATAGCACCCATGTATCTCCAAAAGCTCATTAGCTCCTCAGTAAGCAGCTGAGACATGAGATGCACAAGCAGAACAGCAGTGGCTTGGGGTTGCTACAGCACAGATAAAACAAACTAGGGTTGGCTAGTCTGCAGCAGGCTGGTTTTTGCCTGAAGCAATCCCACTTATATATAAACCGGAGAAAGCCTGATCTCGTGAAAAGCTCCTTAGTATCCAGCTTTGCTAGTAGGACAGCCTGTAACTAAAACCCAGCCCTGAGGAGGGGCTGCACACACCTCCCTGGTACTCATGGAGAGCCAGACCTGGCAGGGCATGGCATCGCGCAGCATCTCCTGCCATGGCAGTGGAGGAAGCTACGCATCATGACACGGCCTCACATTACCTCTGCTTCTCCCTTGCCCCGCGCTCCTCCAGTCACTCACTCTGGGACAGAGGGCTGGGAAGTGCAACCCAAGCAGCTGGTCTGTATCCCATGAGAGAGAACTATGGAGAAAGGAAGAGAAGAGACAGTGAAATCTGTGCGTGGGGAAGTTCCCCTGGAGATTTTAGAGGAATGGCTTTTTGTAACTTTCTCGGCACATCCATGGGACCGGGTTGCAGCTACAAGCTCCTATAGAAATCTCTCATGACAGGGATATTTCCTGTCTCACTGCAGCTATTCCTCGTGTCACAGGGGAGCTCCTCCACAAAAGAGCTGCTTCTGAAGAACAGCGTGTCACCAACAAATCAGTGGGTTAAGTTTAGCAGAGCTAGTGATAGAAGTGAGCAGGAAGGAGCTATTCTTCCCCTCAGCTTTTCTTCCTTCTCCATTGAGCAAAGTCTTTAAAGACCAGCTCCCTTTGCACAAGGCTATAGAACTTTTAGCAAGTGGCGTGCATGGAGGCATTCACAGCCATGATACCAGTGTCTGGTTATTTCCAGTCAAAATAATCTCCTACTCAATTATGGAGAAGAATAGAGAAGCTCAGCCTGACTCACAATCACATGGGGGAAAAATGAGAGGAGTTGTTCAAGTTCAAAACGTTCAGCTCGCTGTGGAGGAGGATTAGTACTGCTGTGGAAGGAGGCTTTCTCTCCCTCTGCAACAGCACAGCACTAAGAGATGGAAAAGACCCGAGTCCACTTCCCTGCTGTGCCAAATATACTCCTCCGTTCTTCTCTCCTCCCTCCCCAAGAGAGCATATGAAGTATTAAACAGCTAGGAATAAGCCCTTGAAAAAATGTGATAGCTAGCTGTCAGATACCTCTGCCAGATAGCTGCAGCTATGTGACTGTTCGCCTGCAGATCCTCTACTGTCATCCAGGAAATCAGGATTCAACAGTGACTATTAATACTCATCCATGTCAGTGTCATCTGTACAATTTGCACAACTCTGCTAATACTTCTGTGAACAAAACGACATCCAAAATTCATCATTAGTGTTTAGCTGACCATAGACCCAGCCTCTGCCTGCCCATGCTTTTCCCAGCCTGATGGCAGTCCTCAACGCTCCATCCTTGACCTGACATCTGGGCCCCCTGCAAGCAAGAAGCAGGCTGTGTTTTTTCCATTGCTGGTTTATATCTGTCTTCATTTTATGTGTGCACCATGGCTGTGCTCCGGTTACAGAGGGCAAACTCATCTCCTGTGCATAGTTCTTTTGGGGAGTACTGTAAATCCTGCAGACTTAAAACTTCTCACATTGTTTTCATGTTAGGTGGTGCCTAAACATTACTTTAATGTGTCATCTTCTGTTCTGTAGTTATCACAAAGTATTATCATGTTCCTTGTAAACACCCACAAACCTACCTCATTATCTCCTTGCACTCCCTCCTCCTTTTGCAAGGATGAGTGATAGCCACGGTTACACCGATGCCATTCCTTAACCTTGTCATTTGCTCATCCTCCCCCTTCTCTAGGGTTCATATCAGCTCTCTCCCATTTCACAGCTGGATTTTAAGTTCCCTTGGCAAATGGACAACTTTTTGTTTTAGTTATGTAGCACCCTGGTCCCTGACTCACTCAGTTAGGTGCAAAGATAACACAAATAGTGAATGTCATCTGGAGAGCTGTCTGGGAATTACAGGAAGCTGGGAAGGAGGATCCAAATCTTTCCTGTGCCAGCATCTGCCTCAAGGTTCAGTTATCCCTTTCTGCTCCGGACTGACCTTTCCATCTCCTTGATTACTAAGCCTGAAAACTTTTTTCTTGCCTGAATTATCTGTGACAGCAAAATTGTTTTGGCTGACTACTCCCACCTGTCCCGGTTCCCACTGACGTCTCGGCTATGGAGGGCCTCTGGGTTTGTCCCTCAGGCATGTCCAGACATTTTCTACTTCTTCCCTTACGTCACAGCAGAGATAACACTGATTTCTACTACAGTAGCACCAAGGATACAGGACACTTCTCATTCCATAAACATTATGTTGAGCTCCCAGACACAACAACACGAATAACACCACGAATAACAAATAGCTAAGGCTTTGCGAAGAATACTAGTGACTGGCGGAAAGAAGGCAACATGCCACAGTATTTGCTGTAAGAGTCCATATTTCAGCTGTCTTTCCTGTTCGAGGCAGCCAATTCAAGTAAAGCACATCAAAAGGTCAGAGGAATCCATCTAGCTTGTGCAGCACCATTTTGCAAGTAGAGAATAGCTCTTCATTAAACTCGTTTTGTGAAAATGATCGCATGAGAAAGGGAAATAGCTTAACACACTCATTACAATCTCTGGAAATTACCTGTTCTCCACGATTGCTGTGATGGATCTGGCTTTTCTCCGTCTATGCCCAAATCAATGATACATCCAGCACTTTTAGCCCCTGCCTGGGCACTGGATGTAGTAATCCAGTGTTTCAATGCTGTGCTGTGTCCAGCATGTGCAAAGAGGCTCCCACTCGGCTGGGGGCTGGGTGCCTGACAGCACACTGCTGAGCTGAGCAGCACCAAAGGCAAAGGCTTTGCTGTGGAGCTGTTTGGGTAGTCCCTTGCTGCTCCTTTGGACTTTCAACAGTGGACACCTCCCCAGATACTGGAGTCCCTGTGGTCTGGAAGAGCTCCTCGAGCAGCTTTGCAATGGCAGAGGGGTTACTAAATACCCTAGTTCTCATTTTTTAGTCAAATACTGTAAATGTGGGACTGTTCCAATGTCCAAAGTGAGACTGAGCCTAGGCAAGGGACTTGATTGAACCTGATGGGTCTCATGCAAAGAAGAGCTGAAGCGCCCCAAGGTGCAGGCATAGGGGCACCCGGATGGGGAAAGGAGGGCTTTTCCCCTGTCAGGGAGATCAGAACAACGGCTGGGGTGTAACTAATAGGCACAGTCATCCTGGCAGGTCTAACCCGATGCCAGTCCCTTTATAAGGGCAAGAGCTTGCTTGTATGAAGACTATTAACCTCCTACCTGTCACTTATTTTCTCCATTCCTTTTGGCTCTTCCTTTAGTGTCACACCTCTTAGCCAGCCCCACAAGGAAGCTAGCCCCAGATTCCTGGCTTACACCTCCTATAGCACTATATAGCAGGCCTGGGAAGATCGACGAAACACCATTCCCTGCCGGCTCTTCCCTCAATACAGGTGGGAGAAAGATGAGCTAGCAATTTGCTGCTGGCCTGGCAAGACAGCAGTGAATTACAGCAGCTCCTGAGCCAGCTCAGCTGTGCTGGCAAGCATTCAGGGAAAGGAGAAACCTTACCCGCAGGCACAGAGAAGGAAAGCAGGTGTGTTATTCCCTTTTGCTCACTTCATGGCAGAGATCACAGAGCTAACACGGGCCATAACGATGCCTCCACTCCTCTGAAATGCCATGCACCCCCAAGGAGAACCAGTCCTCGTAGTCATGCTTGGCAAAGTGCTTTGGCTGCTGGAACCCTGCATGAGGGAGTCCATTAACATGGTCCCATGTTACACCAGGGCAAGCAAAGTATGCAGTGTCCCCAGCTCTTCCAGAAACGCACCACTCCTGATGCCAGTGCCAGGTCTGCCGAGGGGACACCGCGCACCCAGTGCTCAAGTCACTGCACAAATGTGAGAAATGCCTTGAAAATTCCACAAAGCACTGAACAACCCGTGGGCAATTCTCTGTCATAGCAAAACTTTGGTGCAAATGGGAAACCTAACAACTGAAAACAGCTCAGATGTACTGGTAGGAAGCAAAAAACAGTCTCAACTATCTGCCACTTTTTTTTTTAATTTTCTCTCTGGATTTCTTTTTTCTCTTAGCGCTCGCAATAAATAAGAGATACAAGCCAGATCCATAGGCAGCTGAAGTCCTGCATCTGATACAGATTGCCCTCAACACATTTTTGGGCCAAACTCTGGGTTTGGTTCTACCATTGTTTAAATGCCAGGAGCTCAGCAGAGCTGCTCTGGATGGCTGGCGGCACAATCGAGGCTGGTGCCGTGGCCCCCATCAGTTGCAGTGACACTTTCTGAAACCAGCCAGAAAGATCTGCTCAAAAGCTGCTCCACTGACATCTGCTTTTGGGGCTGATGTAGATGATTTAATTGCTATAGTTTCTGGAGTAATGCTGAATTTACTGATGGCTTTTAATAGAATGCTCAAAAAGGATTTCAGACGTGTCCTTCACAAGAGGCCATGAAGGGAACTCAGTAATAGTATGATAATTGCATTAACATCTCCAGTGAGCCCAGGGCCGCACGACGGTGCGTGCCTTATGAGGCACACAGATAGGTTTTGCCCTACATACACAAAGATGGCAAAGTAGGAGAGAGAGGGCAAGGATCCGCATCTCACTGGCCTACATTAATTAAACTGCCCATTATAAGCCTGCACCAACAGTATGGGGGCATCAGCAGGAGCCTTGTGCTAGTCAGGCCAAAAGTGTTTTACTGAGCTTACCCAAAGCAGCCCAGCCCACCACAGGCCCTGTGTAACTGAGCCTGGGAGCTGGGTAAGCCGCTGCACAACGCTGAACCACTGAGAGCATCCATATGGGTTAAGGACATTTTGCCATCTCTACTCACATTCTACATTCTTAGGAACTCCGGTCAGACCCCAAATGTCAGGCTCTGAATGTCAGCTTTTCCTTAATGCTCACACTGAAACATTTGTCAGTTGAGCTTGTGCGAACCTCCTTCCCTGCAAACCTCCCTACCGAGCAAGAGAGCACAGGCTGGGACGCTCTTCTGCAACAGGTGCTACCAGACTTGCTTCCCCTGTGTGTACAAAGAGTTAAATGAATATTAAGTATGACTGTATCTAGCAGAAGCACATCAGTCAATGTGACAGGGGTACATCACTATGGATTCACTGGATGGCTACATAGAATCATAGACGGGTTTGGGTTGGAAGGGACCTTAAAGCCCATTCAGTTCCAGCTCCCCCTGCCATGGGCAGGGACACCTCCCACCAGACCAGGCTGCTCGAGGTCCCATCCAACCCGGCCTTGAACACTTCCAAGGCACCCACAGCTTCCCTGGGCAACCAGTGTCAGGGCCTCCCCGGGCAACCTGTGCCAGAGCCTCCCCACCCTCATCGTGAAGAAGTTCTTCCCAATAGCTAGTCTAAATCTTCCCCCTTCCAGTTGAAAACCAATCCCCCTGGATAAAGCCCCTCCCCAGCTTTCCTGTAGCCCGTTCAGGTACTGGAAGGCTGCTCTAAGGTCTCCCTGGAGCCTTCTCTTCTCCAGGCTGAACAATGCCAACCCTCTTAGCCTATCCTCACAGCAGGAGAATCATCTTCGTAGGTAGCCTCCTCTGGACCCATTCCAACAGTTCCACATCCTTCTTATGTTGGGGATTCCAGAACTGGACACAATGCTCCATCCTGGGAGTAGACACACCTATGTCCCGCACAGACACACCAGCTCCGTGGGCTACAAGCGGCTTCACCTCTCCGCGTCTGCAAGGGAGCGCGGAGGTTCCTTGGGGTCGCACCTCATAGGGCTGCCCGAGCCCGAGCCCCCGCCCCCGCTCCGCCCCGCGCCGGGACCAGGGCGGGTGCGCGGGGAGAACCCCGGCTCCGCTGCGCAGCGGGACCTCCGCGCCGCCCCGCGCCGCTGCGCGTGCGGCTCATCCCCGCGCTGCGCAGGGGCCGGGCTGCGCGGGGGGCGGAGGCAAAGCGGAGCAGCAGCAGCAGGAGGAGGAGGAGGAGGGACGGGAAGGCAGGGAATCGGGAGGAAGGGGGGGGGGGGGGGGTTACCCCATTGTCCTCGCCGTGCGCCGGGCAGCGCCGCCGCGCGCAGGCTCGCCCGGCCCGTGGCGCGGAGCAGCGGCTGCCGGGCGGTAAGGGGGTGGCTCCGCGCCGCTCCGCACATCCCCATGGGGCGGCGGCGGCGGCGGGCGCGGCCCTAACGCGGGGCGGGGGGCGGGGGGGCGCCGCATGGCCCGCGGGCAGCGCGGCGGCAGCGCCCCGCGGCGCCGGGGCGGCGGGGGCAGCGCGGGGGGGCGCGGGGCGGCGGAGCCCTCGGCCCCCGCTGGGGGCGGGGGCGCGGGGCAGGGGGGACCCTTGGCCCCTGGGTGCTGAGAGACCCCGGCTCTGAGAGACCCCAGCCCTGAGGTCTCAGCGCTGAGATCTCAGCCGAGAGACCCCAGCCCCTGCGCGCGGCGCCGCCGAGGAGGAGGAGGAGGAGAAGGAAGGAGCCGATGGCGAACAGCAGCGATCTGGGGAGCAGCAGCAGCCCGCACCTGCACAGCGCCGGCGGCCTGCTGAGCGCCTCGGGGCTGAAGCTGGCCACGCTGGGCTTGATCCTGTGCGTGAGCCTGGCGGGCAACGTGCTGTTCGCCTGGCTCATCCTGAAGGACCGGCACCTGCACCGCGCCCCGTACTACCTGCTGCTGGACCTCTGCCTGGCCGACGGGCTGCGCTCGCTCGCCTGCTTCCCCTTTGTGATGCTGTCGGTGCGCAGCGGGGCCGCCTGGCCCCACGGGCCCCTGGGCTGCAAGGTGCTGGCGTTCCTGGCCGTGCTCTTCTGCTTCCACGCCGCCTTCCTGCTCTTCTGCGTGGGCGTCACGCGCTACATGGCCATCGCCCACCACCGCTTCTACGCCAAGCGCATGACGGGCTGGACCTGCCTGGCGGTGGTGTGCATGGTGTGGACCCTTTCTATGGCCATGGCCTTTCCCCCGGTCTTCGACGTGGGCACCTACAAGTTCATCCGAGAGGAGGAGCAGTGCATCTTTGAGCACCGCTATGTCAAGGCCAACGACACGCTGGGCTTCATGCTCATGTTGGCGGCCGTCATCGCCGCCACCCACTTGGTCTACATCAAGCTGCTCTTCTTCATCCACGGCCACCGCAAGATGAAGCCAGCACAGCTGGTACCGGCCATCAGCCAGAACTGGACCTTCCACGGGCCAGGAGCTACTGGCCAAGCAGCTGCAAACTGGACGGCTGGCTTTGGCAGGGGGCCCACGCCGCCCACCCTAGTGGGCATAAGGCAGGCCACCCACAGCCAGATCAAGAGGCTACTGGTACTGGAGGAGTTTAAGATGGAGAAAAGGCTCTGCAAGATGTTCTACATGATCACCTTGCTCTTCCTGCTCCTCTGGTCCCCCTACATTGTGGCCTGCTACCTGCGGGTCTTCATTAAGGCCAGCTCCATCCCCCAGGTCTACCTGACCACCTCTGTCTGGATGACGTTTGCCCAGGCAGGAGTCAACCCGATACTCTGCTTCATCTTCAACAAGGAGCTCAGGGTCTGTCTCCGAGCCCACTTCCCATGCTGCCAAAGCATCCAGAGCACCCAGGGCACCATTCTTTGTGATCTCAAGAGCTTTGGGATGTAGGGGGGCTTTTCTCTTTCTAAAAAAGAAAGATGGATATAACTTTCCATGTTTCTGCATATGATCTCAAGAGAGTGTGACCTGTGGGGGACTTACTAAACCACCACCCAGCACCCAAACCTTAGGCTGTAAGAAGCTGTTTTATTTATTTTTCTATATTTTGCGTATGCTCTCTTCAGAACATAAAAGGTTGCTGTCTATGGGAACAGGTACTTGAGCAGAACACCCCCAAACCTTAGGCAGTAAGAAGCTGTTTTTCTTTGTGATTGTGTGGTTTTTAAAAACAAAACAGGGCTCCAAGTTTCTGGTCTTGCTCCTAACGTTTCTAGACATTATTCCAACAGATATGGATTAAGGCCATGACACTTTTTTTTGTTTCCCTATTCTTGTCTGTTTTGATAAAGGCTTAACAGTTTTACTCATGTAATATTTGATAAGGGCCAAGACAATTTTATACTAAAGTTATTTTTGATGACCTCAAGAGGTGTTGTTTTATTATCATTTGATTTTAAGTGAAGAACAAGAAGAGGACGTTCCTAATGTGGTCAGAAGTCAGTTTTTTGTGGGAGCTGTTTGGTTTATTCATTCTCAAATGGTTTGAGTATTTGAAGCAGTTACTTATAACTTTTGCTTGACATGCAAACAGTGTAGAACTAATTTCAATTTTCTTGTTGCACTATTCATTTGGTAAAATTTCAGAACTATTTGTGAAATGTGATTTTAAAATATCAACTTTAAAAATAATCAACTATAGCAGTTTTTAAAACCTAGATTGAAATTCATATTTTCCTGCCTTTATAGGAAGTTATCTACAAACCTGGGTAATACTTGTACATTTTGACTGTTTTCTTTAATAAAATATTGAAAACCTTTACTGTATGTAATTGTTTCAGAATTGCAGCATTCTACTTTGCTGACCAATAACTTGTGTATGTGGACGGTTGTATGTCTCGTGTCTGAGTAGATTTCACAGCTGAGGTTATTATGGACAAGCACAATCTTTATTTGCTGTTAGATCTCAATTTAGGTGTTTATACCAATAAAAGTGACTAAAGCTATTTTTAAGAAGACTTAAGTTCATGATGGGCAACAGGTTCAAATAGCACAATTCTTTCTGTCTACTGAAACCAAATTCCTGTTTTAGCCAATTGCTCCTCTATTAACGATAGAAATGAGTGCATAATTGTGGATTACTACTTTTAATTGGCAAAGCAGCTTTTTAAAATGGTGACTCGGTTAATACTGTACTTATTTGTGAACTATATTCTTAATGGGTGATTTATCTTTAATTAAGCATGGCATTTTAACCTGCTTTATTGTTCTACAGAAAATTCCCTGAAAGTATTTAACTGGCAGCCAGATGACAGGAGCCTGACGCAACTTTTTAGCCATCGTAAAGGAAGCTGTCCCTGACATGCTTTCTTGCTAATGTGTCATGTAATGTTTAACAAACATTGATCATCACAGTGCTGGAGCAAGCAGCATATAAAATGACAGAGACGTTCTCTGTTTCCATGATCCAAAGTTGTTTCTCAACTGAGAAATACTTGTGCTGAGTGTGGAGTGAGCACAGAAGAAATGTGTGACAGTTAAATCAGAAGAGGGCTTGGGTGGCAACTGCAGATTGAATCATCATTCAGATGAAATAATGTGGGGCTTATGGTTTGGTGTTGTCTTTCTTTCCATCCCCAACATGGATTTGAACACCAGAGAGGCAATGTTTCTTGAAGTGCACAAGGAGAAGTTTGCAAATGAAGGTTTCAGCGTAGCTGCAGAGGAGGTAGACAGGAGGAAGATGGAGCTGTACTGAAACTGCCAGAGCTAGGCTAAGAAATACGACCATGGATGAGGTATCTTCAAAAACACAGTGAGACTTAATGATCATTTCTAAGGCTGTTTGAGAGTACAGCTGGGTACAGAAGGAAAGCTGTCAGGAGCTTCAGATCACAGCAGAGGTTGGTTATCAGTACTAGTTATGTTTTCATCCCGGAATATCCGATCATAGCCTAGTGAATCTGTAATTACAGAGTAATGGGGTAGAGTTGTGTTACAAAGACTTGGGGACAAGGTATTGATGCTGCTGCTGGGAATTGTGTTCCAAGGATGCCTTACATGCCTGTTTTAGGTCTTTTCAGCAGGGTTCCAACTTTTGCAGAATTGTATTTCCTTGACGCTTAAGAAGCTTCTTGTGTAGGGCTTAGAACTGTGACCTCCAACTCAAATCTTGCCTTCTTTTTCCTAATCCTGCTGGTACCCAAACCAATGTTTTCTTTCTCTTACTCTATCAAGAATGGCTGATATTTTGGCATCCTATCTCTCTTCCAGGCTATAAGTAGTATGGTTATGGTTCTATTTAAACCACAGAGACAGGAGAATGGTTATTTTAAAACCTCCTTAAAAGCTGCAAGGACCAGGTTTTTCACTTCTAGAAAAATTAAGCACAAATTGTTCCATCAATCATATGTGCAGGGGATGAAAAATCACCTTTGGGTGACCTGATGATTTTATTTAAACTTAGCTTATCAAGCTGCTGTATTGAATGCCAGTCTCTGTGCATAGGTATGCTACATCTCAGCAATGCACTTGCTAGATGGATGAGTCCAGTTCTTACCCACTGAAGAGAACAGATGCTTTGCTATCACCTGTTAGTGGCAACCAGACCCAGCCTTGCTACAGCAGAAGGATAGAGGAAAGTTTAAAAAGAATATCCATGTACTGTGCCTTTTGCTTGCCTGTACCTTCCAGGGCTGTCTGGAGACTTCTAATGTACTCTGAGGGAAGAATCACTGCTGTTTGAATTTAATTTTATATTTTAGGTACTTGTAATAGCAGGCAGATTATGATCCTGGCCATGCTAGTGCAAAAGAGAAGCAACTCCAGTAGCTCTAATTTAGGGTTTAAATGTGTGTTGTACAATAGGGCTTAATTCCAGAAAATGTGAAACTAAATATCGAGGACAGACATATGGCAGAAAATGAAATGGTACCAGGTACCTGCACACCAACAAACACCACAAGTCTATCCTACTGACTGAGAGTGCACCTAGAAAGAATGAAAAACCAGAAAGGTCTGGTGAGGGACGAAAGGATAACTATTCCTTCTGACATCTGAGGAAAGAAAGTTGCAAAAAAAATAGCATTTCCGTAGCAGAGCATTAACATGTTCTCACAGCATCCTTTAGTCTGCACTTGGGGAAAATGGGTCACAGAGATTAAATCCTTTGACCAAGATCAGAGAAGGGGTGTCAGAGAGGATGAAAACCTACTCTAGATAACAAAACTAGAGAAATAACTTTATGGAGAATGGGAACAGGGAGCCATCGCTGATGCTCTTGGGACCTGTAAGGTATAGCTGTAAGCTTACATACCCCTAGCTGCCCAGCGAAGAAACAGGGTGCTGCTTGTCTTATGCAGAGGTGCTAATGGCTGAGACTCTGCAAGAGCTGGGTGTTAATAATTGCCTCCTGCATCCATGTGAGAAGCTATTGCAGCTCATGCAAATCTTGAGCTCACTTGCAAAAACTCATATGGTCTGAACACCTCTCCCCATCCTCACCAACCAAAATGCAAGGTACTGTAAGGGTTTGGTGAGCTGCATGCCAGCGGACCTCTCCTAGCTCTTCCATTTGCTTGTACTTGACTAGAATATAGATTGAGTCTTCTCTGTACACCTCCAGGCGAATGTATGACAGTTTTCCATATTCTGGGCAAACACGAGTGCTGAGTATCACAGGAAATACCAAAATCATCTCCCCTTGAGGTTGTCTGCAGTCTGGTTCAGAGGTCACAGCATGCTTGCTTTTGCGTATCTGTGGTGAAGAATTGCAGTTGCACTGAGAGTTGCTCTGAAAAATCTTGATTGCTGCTGGCATCCTTACTCAATCACCAGGTATTTAACACATTCCTTGAAAACGTTCCCAGTCAAAGTCTTGAAGTCCCTTAAATGTCAGGCCAGCTTGAAAAATGACACTGGACTGAAATCTCAACAAGTAATGGCTATAGTGATCTCTGAATTAGAACACTCAGCACTTGGAGTACTGTGGGGTGCTTCTCGCTTTGCTGTTAGATTTGGAAGGGTTTGTGAAGAAAAAGGCTGAAATATTTGGGCCCAGTCAAATTATCTTTTTGAGTAAAGGTGTCATTCAGTGGTCATGCTAGAAGTGGAGGATGAGCAGGGGGATGCATAGCTGTCAAGCTGCCATCATTTGTTTTTCCAGTAGCAGGTCTGCACCAAGGGAGACAAAGCTGCCTCCCAGAATGCTGTGAAGCCAGTAGCCTTGAGAAAAAGGGCAGGAATTTGGCTTACTCTGGTAGCAACAATTCTGTCCTGGGGCTCTACCTGGATGTGATACAGCTACACCTCCAGACGGCTGCTCTGCCATATGCTGCGGGACTGCCCTGGGACATGTGCTGAGCTCAAAGGAGAGCAAAGTTGGCATTTTTCCTCCTTCCCCAGCAAAGGATGCATAGAATTTGGCTGGCCCTCTGCCACTTGCCCTACACAGTTAAACACAGTCACCTTGCTCTTCTGTAAAACCCATGCTTGCTCAGAATTGCCAACAAACCACCCCAGGAGAAGTGGCTCGAGACAGAGTAACAAACACACATTGGCAGAATGCAATGTGGAGTGTCTCAGGGCACTTCATTAACTTAGGCTGCAGATTAGGTGATTCCGTGCAGTATCAGAATACCCCAGAAACCTTATTAGATTGTTATGCTGCAAATCTAAAAATTATTAGAAACATGGCAGGGGAGCTGTTTTCTAATAGAGGTGCTCTAAAATCCTCAATTTTAACACAGCTTCCTTTATAGTTGCTTTAAACACTGCACTGGCTACAACTAACTCTATTGTGTTACAAACCAGGAAGCATCTTCCATGCTATGGTGTTCTTAAGCTTCAGAATATTATGAAGTATACAAGATCTTGAAAAAAGGAGCCATAAGAGAAAGACAGTCAGTGAATATGATCTTTTAAAAGCTGGTGCAGAGCCATGCTGGGCTGAGGCTGTGCCAATGGAAGTCTTATGCTAAACCTTCTTTTATGTCAGTGACCTCTGATGCCATGTCATTAATGAAGGGCCTTGTGTGGACTAAAATCTTATTTATCCATTGGTTGTAGAGCTGGTGACCAAGAGCTGATTTTCCAAAAGGCATGGTGGCTGCGGTGCTCTGACTTGCCCTACAGCTGATGATGCTGAGCATCTTTGAGCCTATTTTCACTTGGTACAAATCATTAACTGCCCTGCATCTTGGTACTTTGAAAAATGATTAATTATTCCTACCTTTGTAAAGCACAGAGCTGCCGATGTCAAGAGCACAGCATTATCACGGGTGAACAATCGTTGACTACATAAGCTTTCATCACTTAACTTTAAAGCCAAGCTAAGCCTTTAATGCAAGCTGTTGCATTTCTGTATTTCTATTCGTGTTTAATGACCTCAGTACTTGCACTCTGTCTTTGATCTTGTGAGTCATGCATGGTTGTACTGTGGATGTATTTATTGGAAAGCCACTTTCTTCAGTGCCACATTTTTCACCTCTACCATGACCAGGTTGATAGCGCAAAGCACTTTGTGTAGGAGGCTTTTAAGTTCAAAGCTAGTCTTGCAAGGGCACAGGAAAGCTGTGAAGTCCCAGTTAATTTTAGGCAGTCATCACCACACTAATAAAGTAGGCAGAAATCAAGAGATCGTCCAGTGAAGAGAAAGTCCATCCTAAAGTTTCTGAATGCTATTTACTGGTGTGTGATTAAAAAAGTAATCTTGTGTTTGTGTGAGGATGATTAACCATTGGAACAAATCATCCAGGGAAAAAAATGGATCCTCCATCTGTGAGATGAGCAGTGTGAGCCTGCTCGCCTGCCCACGGCACACCTGCCCAGGAGCCTGCTGCCTGTCCAGCCAGGATCCCTGCACTGGGGTCTGGGGCTCAGCGAGCACACAGGGAGAAAAAGAAGTCAGAACAGGAGTTAACAACACCAGAACTCTCTCTGTCTCACAGTGATTCATTCCTTCCTTATGCTGTTCTACAACATCGATTTTATTTTACCTTATAAATACCTGTGCTTGCTTTCCTCAGAAATTTCAGCAGAGGTAGCGCTAAAATGGCTTTATCATTAAAAAAAATACAGAGGGAAACACAGTAAGATTCAGAAGGAAGGGCTGAAGTCTGGGTGCTTTCTGTCAGTGAGAGAAAGAGGAATGATTTAGTGGAATATTACCTCACTCCACTGAACCACTCAATCTGTCCCCATCTGTCACTGAGTGCTTGCAGCAGGGCGGTGGAAAGGAAACCATTGAGTAGCTTGATAGTCGAGTAAATCAACTGGGCTTTTTCTTTTTCATCCCTCGTTAGGCCTTGCACACTCACACCACCCATCAAATCCCCAGCGTGCTGTACCAAGGGTGAGGGAGGAGAGGGGACGATCCCCTGGGTGCCATGAGGCTGCAGTGGCCCCAGGGCAGAGGAACCAGCGCTGGGTGCCCGCAGGGCTGAGCTGCCCCAGGGAGTGAGCTCCGGCAGAGCTGCAGAAGACATCTGGGTGTGGAGGAAGGCGGATGAACATGCAGTATGTTCAGCCAAGCTGCAGTGTGACTAAAGGGGGAGAACGCGGGCATTCGAGCCAAGAAGCCAGCAGAACCTCAGGCAGAGGTAAAACTTGGAGCCATGATGTGGAAACAAGGAAGGACATGTTTAGGCTGAGCATCACCAAATTGCTTCCCAGCAGAGTGATGAAGGATGCTGCAGAAGCCAGACTCTGCAGAACCTGCTCACAGTGCTGCTTAAGGGGATGGAGGTCTTGGTGCTAATTTCCCCCCCAGTAGATCCTAAATTCTCAGCCAGACAAGCTTTTTCTTATGCTCCGTTTGTGCAATGTCTGTATGAGCATAAGTGCCGATGTAAACCAAATCCAAATAGTTGAAGGCTCTGTTGCAATGTGTGAAAGGTTTGTTAGCAACTTTGTGGAGTTTAATGAAACCAGGGTGGGGAGGGAGATGAAATTATGACACCATGGCAGTCAGGAAGTTTTGCCATTGAATTTGAAGGGGTGGGGGACCTTCCTGTCAAGGTTTAACGCATGTGAGAGAAGAAATTGGGAAGGAAAAAAAAAAAATCTACTAATTTGACAGGATGCAGTGAAATTTTTTGGAAAAAGCAAGCCTGCTTGCAGCTGCCTCACCAGTGCCTCTCCCTGAGCAGGCTTTTCTGGCAGGACCCACAAAAGCTGTTAGAGGTGTGCTCTGCCACCTCTGGTGTAGCCTAGAGCAGTAAATAAAAGGTGGACCCAGCTTTGCAACCCCTGAAATTAACAGCAGCTTTCCTGGTCTGTGAACTCTTTGCAGCAAGAGCGGTGGCTGCCCCTTTGCACTGAAAGAGCCCACAAATGTCTGCATGAAATAACACGAGTGCACTCACATGTACAAGTGAAAAAGTGCACAGTGGGTACGCACTGCGCAGAGCACAAACACATGCTTTATCTGGTCTATGAGATTCATAACCTTCTAGGGACAGGAATGTGATATCTGGTGCCGTGGTACAAAGGAGCATCAATTGTGGATGCTCTGGGCCCTCCTGACACCCAATTAACATGTACCCATTTTCCCAGGCAAACTAGGGTTTGCAGAGGAGACTTTCTGTCATTTTTACATTGTGCATGCATTAACTTCCTCCCCATACTAAGCTTACACTCAGACCTTTGGGAAGCCCTTGCCATGGGAGGTGTTTATGTGTGTTATATTGCTCATTTCTCCTTTCCTGCACTCTCTGCTTTAGCCTGCACCGTACTTCTTGCCATGAAACACACTGCCATCCGCTCACCCCTTCAGTGCACCAGGATTCAGCACTTCACATTCAGCATTTCTCAGCCCTGACAACCAGGCAAAGTGGCCTAAAGGCTACCACCGAGGTAGGTAGGTGGTGGGATCATAGAGGGGAATCTGCCCTGTCACACTGTTGAGATGCATCCTGCTGCACTGGGCTGGGTCTGCACGGACCCAGGACTCTCCCTGAGAAATGATAAGAGATTTGCTGTATGTTTGGTGTGCATTAAATTCATCTCCATTCCTGTGCTCAGATTTATTGATTACTCTAACAACTGTGCCCCCACTGATATGGCATTTCATATCTATGTAATAGAAAAAGGCACATTGATTTTGCTATTATCAAAACCTTTGTATTTGCACAGTCTTTTCTCTTCCTACAATTTTCCAATTCCTTCTGGAAAACATGTTACACACTGTCAAGATCAAATTCCTGAGACATCTTGTTTAAATCAAGAGATTCTTAGCACCTTCTGTTTCTTTTGAGTACCCGTCTGTGCAGTAATAACAAATCAGAGAGCTACTGGGGCAGGGGAGGCATCAGTGAGGACCTCAGTCTGTGGCCATACTTGTTATTACCACTCATCAGTATGTTATGCTAATGAGGGAAATCAGCAAACTGCTTCTTAACAAAGCATACCACAAGATTTTCTAGACACACTGGACTTTGGGAATAATAAGCTCAACAGCTCTACTCCAGCCATAGGAAAACAAAACCAATCCCACTCTTTGCTCTTAAGCAGAAGCTTTACCTATCTGAAGATGGGAGTCTATGCCATCTGTCTTAGGGGGGGTTGCTCTGCTATGCCTCACTTCAGCTATCGCTGCATTGTGGTTAGGGTGATGCCCCCCCCCCCCCCCAGATAGGCACCCACGCAGACCTGAGTCCCACTTACCACACAACCAGGAGAATTTATCAGGAGGGAATTGTGGGCAGGAGGATGCAGATGAGGCTGAGATTCAACTGGGTTTTCTGCTGATCAGAAGCAGTGCTTTCCCTGCAACCCCCCAGGCTTGCAGGTGCATGCTTGCTTAGCCAGCTGTGCACCCGCAAACCCAAAACACCTTGCTTCACCTTTCCTAATAAGCATGTAATCAAATTAAAGCAGCAGCTCATTATACGTGATGATGTCCTTTCCTGAAATGGCTCTCTGCTAACCCAATGGACATGAGAACTGCTACAGTTTGGTGTGATATCATCATTATTCTATAGCATATCCTTAACATCAATATTAATATAATATTAAAAATTAACGCACATATTAATTATTAATTTTATGACTTCAATATTAATAAAATTAAACCAAATGTTGGCACATAACTCCTAAGTGGAATGAATAAGGAAAGAATTTAAACCAGACTCTCTCTTAACAAGCTACCTGTAATGGAGAATAAGACTTTTCCCTTTTGTGAAGACATTTCCAGGGCTGCACGCGTTCTATTCTCTTTTCTCATCTGATTTCTCCTGCAAGGGTCTGCCCCCCTTCCTCCCAAAAAGGCAAGGAAGCTGTTCCTGGCCTGGGATTATTGCCAGGGTGATGCTGAGGCAAACTGAACAGCATAGGGGTCTGCAGAAGACCTTTCATGGCAGAGCTGGATTGAGGCTGGCCACCTCTTCGATCAGTCATGTTGAGTCTGATTTGCTGTCCCCTCAAGTCAAAACCTGGCTCAAGGGAAAAGCAGGACATGTATGGCTATTTACATTTTTAAATACTTTTTGTGGTCACTGCTCTACTTATTAGCACTGTAAAGCAAAGGTAAAGGGTTCCCCCTTTCCACTGCAGAAAGAAATTAAAGGCACTTTGCAGATATGTTTGGTTTAAGAATTCTCCCCTAGGATGGGAGAAAAAATAATTGTTTAGGACAGAGTTTCAGAAAGAATTGGGATGCAAAAGCTTAATCATCTTTCATAAATGATGTCTCAAATCAACTAACCTTCATCCTGAGTGTCAATTAATGATAATTAAATTACTAAAAGGGGAACTGTGGTAATAATGATTGCCAAATGAATACAGTGTGGATATAGGACAGTTTGGATTTGCCTTTAGCTCTTCTACACCACCAACTGCAGGAAGGTGTGGAGAAGCTTCTTGAGAGCAACTATAGGGGAATATCTCTCTCAGAGAAGCACCTTGGTAATGCCCTTTCCAGAAGTGTCTTCAGGACATGAGTACTTTGACCTCCTATACATGGTATGAACTTTTAACTCCTATAATTGGGGCCATTCTCATTACCTAGATAAATGCCTAATCCCATAAGTTAATTGGCATAAATTACAACTACAGAGTTGCTCTGCTCTTGTCTGATAAACTGTCCTAGGAGTTCAGTTTGGCAGGTCTAAGGCCATCGTCAGATATAATTTTCAACTCGCTATGACATAAACCAGGATTATTACCTTCAGTGGAGTCACTGGTGATTTATGCCAGTGGGAGATGAGAAGCAGGGCTGGTGTTTCCTGCTATGGCTCATCGTTTTGAGCACCATGGCAATGTGCTTGGGTAAAAATGAATGGAGCTAGAGATGGATACATACACATTTGGGCTGTCTCTATTCCCTTCTTGACTTTCCCTTTGAGTGTAAATTGAATTCCATGCTATTATGCTAATTTTATATTGATAGACACAGACAGAAAAGCAACCCCCAGGCTCCCAGTGGGTTTCTCCTCTGCAGACTCAGACTGTGTGGGTGCACAGGGAGTTTGGGGAGCCCCACTATTAAGTTAGAGTGATAGGATCAGATTTGGGATGGGTTTTTTAAAGTCCAGGTTGCAGGTTCACAGTTCACTGCATTAGCATGGGTATGAGCTGGCCTTTCACCAGGAAAATCCAGCCCTTTGGAGTTAGAACTGAGCTATTTTAAGGCTTCAGATCAAATACAGGTACTTTGTATCTGATCACGTTAATGCATCCCACATATAAAATTACCCTTTGGTGGCATCTTAGACTTTTGTGTTTTTATCTCTACAGGCCCTCATTCTTTCTCACTTTCACAGCTGTTATATTGCCACTGCAAAGGGTGAAGCAAAACACATGGGCTTTGGAGCAGGAGCCCCAGGGTTGGGCTGTTGGGAGGATGCAATCCTGTCTCTCAAGACATTGTTCTTCTACCGTGTGCGGGATCCACGAGGGTCTGGCCAAATAGCAGATGCAGTTGTTCCATTCTTTCTCTTGAGGGAGGCTGTGGAGGCCAGTGGAAGGTTCCTGGTTAACTTGCTGGGACATTTCTCGACTTCACTAATACAGGTGTTTGCTTTAATAGAAATGTGCTAACTTCCCTCAAACCTCTCATCGTCATCAGCAGCAAAGCACTGATTGTTTAATGATGAATGACTTCACTTTTCCAGTTTCAGCATATGTTTGCATGTCTGAGAGCAAGAAATGTGTGAAACTCACACAAACTATTGAAATTCAAGCTCCAGGGACTGACAGGTAAATATGAAGTTGTACAGTATTTCATAGAAAGCCCACAAATTATACGTTTGCTGGGTTAAAGTTGATTCTTTGCAGCATGTGCCAAGATAAACCTCTCATATTAGCTACACCAAGATTCCTCCATCGTCTAAGACTGCAGCTTGGTTAAGGAGTTTATGCCTTGTTAACTGCTGAGTTTCCCTACAAGCAGCCAGGGGCATATAATCTTTCACTAAGCTACCTGTAAGGAGCTCTGCTAGCTTGGGTGAATCAAGTATGCGACAACAGATTACACTGAATAAAAATGGAAAACCACAATGACAAAATAATGTTATAATATTAAAATAAATCAAATCATATACTGCTATAATTCTGATACAGAATTTTTACACAGCAAATTTGATACATATACAAGAAGTCAGGCAGCCCATTACAATAGACTTAAGGGTTCCTTTTTTAATATAAACTACATCTTAATACAGAGTTTGAGATGATCAGGTAGTTTTACACCAACTCAAGTAACAACATCTTAGAATATTAAAATAACAAAAATCTTTTAATGCTGTGAATATTTAAATGCTTTGGTTCCACCTACCACATTTCAAAAGTGTAAAAACTACATCTATTGGTTAAGCTTTTACCCTAGAGATGCACCTAACTTATAAATAAAGTTATATTAATAAAGATATGAAATGTAATGTAAATACAGGTTTTTTTGGCAACCATCATATGTTTCACACTATTCAATTATTCAACTTCTGGTTCAATTCAAGCATTCCAAAGTGTAAAAACATGGCCAAAATTTTCCAAAATTTACAGTTATCTTGGATGTTTTCATTCTGGGATTAGGCTAGAAGCATGAAGACCAGGAGACGGTTCAGAAATTGTTAAACTCCCACCCTCAGAAAGCAGTCTTGCCTTAGCAAATCTCAGTTTGCTCACCCCAAAATGAAAGTATCCACTACCACGAGTCCCTCCTGAAAACCTTGGCCATTACAGCACAGTATCTCATCTTCAGTGTTAATGTTGGTGAGGCAGGAAAGTATGGTAAAGGGTTTCCCCCGGCAAGTACCTTGTTCATCACAATAACAAGAAAAAGAATACATCAAGTGGCTCTTTCTAGTGCAGAATAGCTTCTGCTAAAAAAAGACGTCTTCTTTTCTGAAGTCTGGTAAACATTTGAATTTGCTTGGAGAAGTCCGTACACAGGCCAGGCTGGGGAGACAGGGGCAGGTGTGGTGCATCCGCCGCCCAGAGAAGGGAACCTGGGGACAAAGAGTACAGACATCAGGGGCAGGGAATAGTGCTTGGGTTGGATGGATTTGGATGAAGAGCAGGGATGTGGGGAATGCTACCCTCCTCTCTCCATGACAGGAAGTGCCCAAGAGGTGCAGCAGAGGGGCTGGAGAGCAGATGGCAAAGCCAACCCCATTGCATTTTCCAGTCAAGCCACGCTGAAGAGCAAAATGTAACGATCTGTGTTGCTGTCTAAATCTACATCTGTGACACAGGTTCTCCATTTGCTCCCATTTCATAAAGGTGCCTTCAGCACCACGTTTTGCTGTGTTTACTGTGCAGGGATTTCTGCTTGCCCTGATTCCTGCATTGCCATACAGCACAGAGCAGCCTATCAGCCACATAACAGGACCTGGGAACCACAGGATCCCATGGCAATTCAGGTTGAAAGAGATCTCTGGAAGTATCTCACCTGACCTCCCTTTGAGCACAATCTCCTCACCACAGGGCAGAGGTTTCTTGTTTCATCTCACCCTCCTCCAGCCATGCTGCATTGCAAGGAGCACACATATGGACTGCATTAAACATGTAATTACACCGTGATATGCATGTGCTCTGACACTCTTTAACAACTTGATCACAAGCTCCATCTTTCACAAGAGCCAGGCCTCTGTCAGCACATGAGCCAAGCAGGACAGCCCAGTGGGATGGTGTGGCCAGGAGCCCTGGTGCTGCTGGCCAGGAGCACACACTGAGTATCCAGTGTGATGCAGTGACGAAAGCACAGAGATACAAATCTTCTGCTATGAGCTGGGCAGGCCCCTTAATTCTCTCATTTCCTGATTTCTGAGCTTTTGAACCTGGGATTTTAATATTCCAAGATTGCTTTGTGTCAGTGTGCAATTGTTCTTTTTAAGGAAGTTGAAAGCAGAAAGTCCCAGATGTTCCCCCATGCATCATGCCAGGAACCTGCCTGATTCCAGTGACATCCCACCGGGAACAGGGGATGAGAGGGGAGATTCCATTGCCTACGGTGGCCTGGGCCAGTGCCAGTCCTCTGGCCTGCACCATTTGAAGAGCAGCCCCAAACTGAGGGACACCGTGGGCTTCCCCAAGCCATCCACCATGGATCCTAAATGGGGAGGCCACTGCCCATGGGTTGCAGGGACTCCCTATGGGAATCACACCTCTTAGGTGCCCACACACAGTGCTGTAGAAAAAACTAAAACCTGAGCTCCTTGGGCTGCTAAGGCTGACTCAGAGGTACCTCTCAGCCCTCCAACATCTCAAATGATTCATTCAAAACGTTACATTCGCTGAAAGGAAAAGTTCCTTTCAGCAGGACTCCCACGCTGGAGATGTGGCTTAATAATGCACCCAGCTGGGGACACATAGCGGGCAACAGCTCTGCAGGATGGGCACTTTGCTGGGGTGTGCAGCTCCTACCTGCGCAGGCAGAGCCCACGTGCCCAGAGCCAGTGCTGGCATTGCCAGCTGAGCTGGTGCACACTTTGCCATGACACATGTCCAGCACTGGGTTTTAATAAGCATGAAGTGGTTGGAGTTTGTAGGTGAAAAGGAAACAAAGCTCCTGGGAGAGATGTGGGGGTTATGTGGAAGGTGTGAAACAGCACTGAAGCCACTCTGGTGCTGTCAGCTCTGCCTGCTGACTGACCAACCCTCACCTGCCTGGCCCTCTGCCTGCAAACCTTGCATCTACAACACCAGCTGAGACTGTTAACAGCATCAAGCCAATGCCATCTAACTGCTAAGAATGAAATGAGAAAGTAGAAACCCAGCCAGCAGCCACCTCCTCCAGGGTATCTCCAGGCCACTCTGGAGGTCTTCGGGGCGGTGGTGTGGCTATGGTGGTGCCTGCTTTGTAGCTGACCTGAAGGCATATGGAAGATTTTGGTGCTGAGGGCAGCTGGTATCCCAGCTGTCCCCTATCCAAATATTTAAGGGAGAGGAACCATTGAGCAAACTCCTCATCCTTAAAAATACTCAGTTTCACATACCACAGAAAATCAGTTTGCTTTGTGCTTGTACTGAAGAGTAGTGGGGTGACGAATCTAAAATTAACCTCATAAAGCTTATAAACTTCAGTGACTGACTGTAAATCTGGTGTGGACAGGCATTTTCTCTGATGGTAATTACACAGGCAATTAGCTTAAAATATATCTGCCAGTATAAATTATTACCCAATATCAATAAACTCATACAAAACCCTAGAAGACAATTTGTCTTATCCCATGACTCCTGTTAATATAAAGAACCCTTAAAAGAAAAACCTGCTACATTACATTGTAAAAAAGAGAATTTGGTCTCAAATATCACAGCAGAAGATTTAGACATTTAACTAATAGAACAGAGACTTGCACTTCCTAAAACTGAGAAAATAAACCATAGAAACTAAGAAGCCAGACATTGGATGAGATAGTGAGAGAGGCAGCCAATCAACTGCACTTTATAATTTAAGTTTAGTGCTGTGATATCTTTCACATGTGATGACTCTTGGGCCATACTCTTCCCTGAGGATGGCTCTGAAGAACACCAGGTTCTCAAGGTCCTTGATAACATCCCATTCAATATTTTGCATTATTGATAAATAAACAGCCTTTTTCATAATACATAATATATATAAATACATATCCTTAAATAAATGTATTTGTTAGCATTATTATAGTAATATCATGTATTATATAATAATGTACTAATAGGTCACTAGTGTTATAGGTATGTGTGTGTATATGTATACATACATATCTGTTTAAAATTAACAGGTAGAATAGAAGCAAAGAGAGCCCACAGTGAGTTTTCTTAAGTGCAAGTGTGTGTTAACACCTTCTCAATGGCCTTTGAAGGTGCCAGTGGCTCTCAGTCTCTGGGGTGCAATGGGACATTGCTGTTGGATGACAGGAACCATGATGCAGCGATGCACCAGGCGTCCCAACACCGGCTGGTGACATTTTTATGCTTGTGATGGAATCTTGTTCTGTTCCACCGAGGTCACCGGGATTTGCTCTGCTCCTGCTCACGTGCTCTGGTAGGGGTGAGCTTGGGAACTGCCAAGGCTCTTCCGATTGTGTAATGAAGCGAAACAGCAACAACAAACTAATAACAAAACAAACTGAAAAGCGTGTATTACTTTCATCCTTGGATTCTCTTCAGCATAATTCTGACAGTAATGTGTTTCCTTACATAGGTACCTTCAGCACTATTTCCATACAGATGCAAATGCCTGGGTATTGTAATGTGTTTTCACCATGTATAGCTTTTACGCAATGTGACGTACATTGCAGTATATTCCCATTTATTTCTGCCCTGCCAGCTCTGGTCCCACAGTCCCCCTGGTGACGTACTTACTCGGTGACTCAAAGGATGGCACTCCTCTCCCAAGTTCCCCATTGGTGTGCACATTCGCAGGCTGCGGATCCAGAGGCTAACGGCACAGCACATCCCTCCTCCGCACTGCTGGTCTCGGTCGCAGGCCTGGAGTGCAATACAGCATTAGACAAATAAAATGAATAATAAATACATTCCAGAAACAGGTGCTCAAGAGCTGCCTCTGACACCCCACAAGTTATCATGGCTCGTTAGGACTGAATGACAAGATTTGAGGCTGATTTGCAGTAGGTGTATCTCCCGTGAATCTGAACGTAGGGGCTCCTGGCACACTTCAGAGTTGAGCCCAGGATGTTTACAGCCATGACCATGTACTGAGTTGCTCCGAGCCAAATCGGGGCCTGTCAGTGAGTTACAGTCCCATGTTCTGAGCACTGACAGACTGTGGCATGTGCCGGTCTGCTTTCCCAGATTGGAACCCGAGTGAGCTCAGGCAGGTGCAAGGACCAAGTGCACCAGTCAGGAATCCTGTCCAACAGAAAAGCTAAGATAGGACATTATCTGTTAATTTAAAGACTTTTAAGTAACTATTTCTTCCAGTTTCCTAAGGTAATATCTTATAGTTGAGTGTCTTTGCAAATGCAAGACTGCATGGTAGTTTTATTAGAGTAGTCTGAGTGGAAGGAGCTAAAACAGAAGTTTAAATAGGGATCCTGTGGTTGTTATCTAGAATCACATGTTAATTAAAAGAGATATCAAACATGTAATAGAAAAAGCTTTGCATAAGTGTCCACAGTCAAGCAAAAGCTACTGTGGTAGCATGATCTCTGCAAGACTGAGGGGTGTGGATGGTGAATATTTCAGCCCCTTACTTATGCATTTTTTGGCTTAGATAAGCACTAACCAAAACATAAACTATCTAGTATGTTTTGAAAAACAGAAACCATGAACATCATTGACATTTTAGGGTTTGAAAACAGGTTACTGCACATCTTTTCCCTATTTTTTAACCAAAACCTTATTAGAATTTTTAAATATAAATTTAAGGCAAAAAAACCCAGTCTCCTTTCTCCTGTGAGAAAAGCCATTAGTTACAGGTTCTGATTACACCCCAAAGGTGAGCTTAACTAATTCACTATGCTCTTACTGTCTGACAACAAGAGTGATAGACTAAATGCACTGGTCAGCAATATATAAACAGGAAACTTGTGAAAATGTACATAAAGGATGATAATGGCTCTAGAGAAGACTATGTATCAGAACAAACGTTTTCTTGAAAAAAACCCTTACAGATCTTACCTTGGGATTTACATGATAAATGCTATCAGAACGTACTCTATTGCGTGAATATTACACTGGTTCAACCAGCGGAAGCCAGATCAAAATACGTATTTACAGATCAGACAGTAAATTACGAAAAAGCTGTTGTATTAGGATCAAACCATTAAATAGCGTGTGTAACTCAAATGGCTAGCACTCCTCTGAAACACACATTTAACAAAGCAGACAGCTCTATGCTACAGGTGAGCCCAAACAAGCAGAATATTTACATGTAAGACTAACATGGCCATGGAACTACCACTACAGCCCGCCAGATAGATAATATTTACTTTCTGATCTCTTTCTTAAAAAAAAAATTAAAAAATTAAAAAATTGCCCTAGTCACAAAAAACTGCAGGTCCAGTGATTTTGGCTGCCCTCGGCATCCACTGCTCAGTGGGAGTCACAGGCTTTCCTATTCTTCGGTCATCTGCTCCTGACTCTCTTTTCATCTCAGTACGGGGGTTTCATCAAATCCCATCCATTTCTGTGGGACTGGTCCTTGAGTAAAGAAGCACTCAGCCATCAAGTGGATCAGAGTACATCCCAGACAGCGTGCACTGCACTGAACAATGTCTTTGGAAAACTCACACACACATACACATCTGGCAGAACTTTAAAGACTCCCTTTCCAAAAATGTATGACAAGTTTTGAAAACTTTCAACCCAAATACCCCTGCCCACACCTGATTTCCAGTGTGTAATTCATACTGCTGCTCCTGATCTTCACAGGACACAACATGAAGATCATTCCTGTTCAGCACCCGATTTAAACATAGTTTTGTGGGAAAATCAGCTTGAGGAAAAGATCTCAGGTGAAATGCTAGTTGGAAAGTGAACTGAAGTCAGCACACAAACCACTACTGAACCGAGGAAAGCTTGAATCAAGTCCTTAAGTTGCAAAGGAAAAGCACCTTTCAGACTCAGAGCATGGGGCCGGGAACACCTGCCTTCAGCTCTCATCTGATATGCTCGTTCATCACAAGACAAAAATACATCAAGGTGGTTTAAGCAGAAATGCATTGCAATAGTTAATAAAGCAACATTTTCTAGTTCTAATCTTTTTTTACTTTTTGAATCTGCTTTGTCCTTGATCTGTTATCCAGCACTTCACAACTATTTTATTTAATGGATTAATTATGGTTAAAAGGTGTAGGCACAACTCTAACAACAGACTTGTATAAAGTAGCCCTCCATTGCTGGAAATATTTCCACTTACATGAAAATCCTCAGATACTAAAAACTTCCTTCCTCTGACAATTAATCAGTCCTGAGAACTGATCTGGCCTCCAGAGAAATGTCTACGAGCCATTTCATGGAATTCAATGAAATCTGGACAGGGAGCTTGGACAGCCACGGAGTAATCGGCTGCTGTGACTACGACTTCTGATGGTTACAAAAGACATGTAAGCTCTTGAAGGAATGCAAGCAGTGGGTTATTAATCCAAAGCAAACAATAAAACAAAACAAAAAAATTTACTTAAGAGTGATGCAACACTTTGGGTTAAATAATGTTTTGGGAGAAAAAATATTTTCATAACCAAAGTAAATCTCAAGCCTCAAAACAACAACAGAGGACTCATCCGCAATGGGTGGTTATTAAGGATAAAAAGCAGCACAGTCACATGCAAAAAAAAAAAAAAAAGAAAGCAGCATTTTGTGGTGATGGCAATATCGGTGCCTGCCCGGTAAGCGGTAGGACTGGAGGAGCTGGAGGAACTCAGCGTGCACAAGCAGGAGGCGTGGTGCCCTGAGCGGGGCCAACCAGGGGCAGGTTAGGGGGCAGCCAGGGCTGAGCGCTGCATGGGGGGATGGGGAGCAACCTCCGGATCTGGAGAGGCAGTGGGAGCCTCTGCACACTCATGGATGAGTCTGGAGATCCTCCCCACCCTCAACACATCCCACCCCCGAGTTCAGGCATCCTCTCACCCCAAAAGGACAGACCCCACACCGTGGCATCCCTCACCAGAGACCTGCAAGTCCTGGGATCACCTACCACAGAAAGTACCCCCACACCCTGGTATCACTCACCTGAGAGGTGCCCCCAAGCTCTGGTGTCAGTTAGTCCAGAGAGATCCTCAGCTCTGGACATGCCCCAAAAGACCCCCACATCCTGACATCACTTATCCCAGACAGACCCCCATGCCCTAGCACAGCCCTCCCTTCCCCAACACGGTAATCCCAGAGAGACTCCCAGCTCTGGCAATCCCTCACTCCGTGCGAGACCCCTCTGTCCTGGCATCACTTATCCCAGACAGAATCCCAAGCCGGGGCATCTCTCATCCTCAAGCACAGCTTTCCTTTCCCCTCCCCGGTCATCACTCATAGCAGAGAAACCCCCGCCTCCGGGCACCTCTCACCTTACACGAGACCCCTCT
The DNA here is from genome assembly GCA_033558235.1 of Neomorphus geoffroyi. Taxonomy (NCBI): domain Eukaryota; kingdom Metazoa; phylum Chordata; class Aves; order Cuculiformes; family Neomorphidae; genus Neomorphus; species Neomorphus geoffroyi. The sequence goes on from JAUMJM010000050.1 coordinate 271,567, forward strand.
GTCCTGGCATCGTTTATCTCGGACAGACCCCTGAGTCCTGGCAGTGCTCACCCCGTGGGCAGAGAGATCTCCCTTCTGTCCTGGCACCACTTATCCTGGACAGACCCCCGAGTCCCAGCAATGCAAACCCCAGAGAGAACCGCAGCTCCGGGCACCCCTCACGTTACACGAGATCCCTCTATCCTGGCATCACCCACCCTGGTTAGACCTCGACACCCCGGCCGCGCTCACCCCAGAGAGATCCCCACCTATGGCACCCCTCAAGGTAAAGAGATCTCCCCTGTATCCTGGCATCACCTATCCCGGACAGACCCCCAAGATCCCAGCAACGCTCACCCAGAGAGACCCCCAGCTCCAGGCACACCCAGCTCCCCCCTGCATCCCGGCATCACTTCTCCCGCCCCGCTGTCGCTCCCCGCACACAGACAGACCGCAGCCCGTGTCCCCGCTCCCCCGGAGCCCCCAGCCCGCGGGTCCCGCCGGTGCCGCTCACCCCGGTGATGACGGCGCCGTGCCCCGCGGCCACCAGCAGCACCAGCAGCACCAGCAGCGGCGGCAGCAGCAGCGCGGGCGGCGGAGCGCGGCGCAGGCTGCGCATGGTGCCGTCCCGCGGCCGCGCTCCCCGCGGAGCCGCCCCAGCCGTTATAAAGCCGGGGGTGCCGTGAGTCACCCCGCCCGCAGCGCCCGCAGCGCACCCACCGCGCCCGGGCACGGGGGGGCGGCCGCGGCGGGGGCACCCCGCGGCACGGGGGGCATCCCGCGGCACGGGGGGCATCCCGCACCGGGGCTGGGGGCCACCCAGGGCTGGCTGGGGCGCATCCTGCAGCAGGGTGGGGACACAGAGTCGCAGAATCGCCTGGTGGAAAAACACCTTTGAGAACACAGAGTCAAACAGCCTGTTAGGGACGTCCCTCCGGGGGATATCCTAGGGTGTGGGGGGGACATCCCGCAAATGTAGGGGTCTTCCTGCAGCAAGTCTGTGGGGAACACCCTACAGCATGTGGGTGACATCCTGCAGCATGTTAGGGATGTCCCTCACCAGGTGTAAGGGGACATCCCAGGGCTGGCTGGGGCACGTCCTGCAGCAGGTTGGTGACATACAATCGCTTGGGTGAAAAAGACATTTGAGATCAAGCCTGCAGTAGCCCCAGCATTTCTGCCAGTCCCAGCTCTGATGTTGTCTCCACTCTTCTCTGTGAATGGGAACTGCCTGCAGCCCCCAGCCCAGCCTCTGCTGAGCCCTGGCAGTTCTGTGGGCACGGTTGTGGCAGGGGCACACACCTTGTCTGGGGCAGAGGAGCATCAACGCAATTTTACCCTCAGGTCTGATTAGAATTGAATCAGCCCTGGTTCCTCCTTACTGCACTCGGCCCAAGAAGTGCCAATGCTGAGTTAAAAAGTAATGCTCACGTGGGCTTCTTCACGTTACTCTTTTGTGAATTTGAGAATCTGGGCACTCCGGAGCACAAAGCCCTTGAACCCATGTTCTCCTGCTCCTCTCACTGCCTGCACTTCTACCTCTGCCTGAGCCCTCCCGCAGCACCCAAGGGCACAGGGAGCGAACAGTTCACTCCTTCGGTGGGGCTGGCTCCCACCTGAAGAACTGAAGGAAAGAAGGGGCAGGGGGAGCATGGAGCCCTGTTTCAGAGGCAGTGCACCACTGGCTCCTTTCAGCCCTAACGCCAGGCCATGGTCTCGTTGTCTTGGTGAGCTTCTCTTTCTAGAGGTACAGCACTTAAATTTAACGCAAGCCAAGGTTTAATGACTATGGTGCTACTTTGGGGCACCGCCGTCCTCTGTGCAGGGAGGGCATCAGAGCCCAGTGACAAAAAAACACACTCAGTGTTTCTGTCCTTGCTGGTTTTCCTCTCTGTTTTCTTTTCCTTCCTTTTCCAGCTCTTCATATGTATTACTTTTCACCTTTCTTCTCCTCCCTAACTCTCTTTTTGCCCCTTTTCCTGTCCCCACTTCCATCCCCCCCCCTCCCTCTGTGCTGCCCTCCTCTCCAATGCGTCCCGTTCTCACACGTAGGTCACTGTTTTCTCAGATTTTTTGAATTCTCTTTTTCCAAACAGGAAGGCTGAGACTTAGCAGAGCCCACATTTCCATGAGTCCTCAAACAGTCTCGTTCTTTGGCTGAGGTGAGTTTAAGCACAGCTGAAGGGGAGCGTATAATGCACCGAGTGTCTCCGCACGCTCTTGCTTCCTTCAGTCCTGGTCAGGAGCTGTCGAATTGATTCGTTGGTGGCATCCCCTCGGGGGGTCAGTCTGTCTGCAGGAGTTTTCAATACAAATGTGCCCTTTTTGGGTGCTTATGGCTATTTTGTAAAAGTGCACTCAAGACAAATACAGGCTTTGTAAACAGAACCGTACTCCAAGGATGTTTTAAAGCAAACTGGGATAAACCAATTTTGATGTGAAAGTATTAAAAATAACTGAGGTGGATCCAGCTGTAGTAAGCCCATGTGGCTGGCCTGAACCATCTGCAGTTTAAACCAGGTAAAGGAGTTAGCTTGCTCTATATTTTATTTGCACGATAGACACTAAGAATGAAAGTAAACCAGGAATGGGTTTTTTTTACAATCTCCAGGTGCCCAGAACTTTTAAAAACAAATTATCATTTTCAGCTATAAAGATCCTGATCCTTCAAAACCACCCCAGAATTGGGGGAAAATAAAAAGGAGGAAGAATTTTGTGCAGTTTTATGTAGTCAGTCATTTGCTGTAAAAGCCATTTTACGTAAAAGGTATCATTTATGAACATTTGCCAGCCAAAGGTCAGTATTTTGCCATTAAGATCAGTATGCTATAGACTTACTAGCATCCACCCTAATGCCAATATTCTTACTATCAACTTGCACTAGAACTGGTTGGCTGCCAGAAGAGATCTTACACATCTGTGTGGCCTTTAAGTGATTACAAAATTGTAATAAAATATTAATAAAATCCAATTAAATGATCGCTATTGTTATAAAAAGTGAAAATCAAGGAGGTGAATCTCTGAATTTCAGTGTCATTGCCTCCTGGATAATTGTTCAACTACAAAAGTGCTGAAAACACACAGTGTCTTCAATGTAAATCTTCAGATTGCCCATCTCACAAATGCACCAGGATTTCAGAAGCTTTTTTGATTTCTTTTGATCCACTTTGAGGGGTAGCCTCATATTTACTCTCTTATCTTCAAAGGCTTTTTCTACATAGTTGAATTTTTATTGAACCAATTAATTCTGAAACCTATAGCATTTATCTTTGTGTTTCTTCCTGTCTTTGCTGATACAATAACAAAAATGCCCCAGAGTGCACCTGGAAACATGAGGGGCATCAACATGCATCATCCGGCCTAGTGCAGGAGGAGCTTTCCAGCCTCTCTCTCTCACATTATCACAATAACACAGAAATCTTCTTCATTCCTCTATGCTCATACTTTTCCAACTGACATCTGCCTCATAACAACTTTTTAGCTTCCATATCAAAACATCCAGCGCAGTCACCCTGCAGGCAAGGCTTCAGTGGAGTTACAGTTTTGGCGGTGCTTGGGGAGGGATAGAACTCTCCCCAAGAGGGAACCCAGTAAGTCTCATTTTCAAATCGCTTTCACAAATCCACTAAACATCTTCTTCCACCATAAAAAATCTAATATCAGAATCAGGAAATATCACTCCAAATTAATCACAATGCTTTAGATTTGACACTGCTTGTTAGCGCGCATCCAAAAGTCCTTAGTCGCTTTAAGAGCCCAGAGTGAAATACCTATTTTTATCTTTCAGTGCAGTTGGTAGCTCACTCTGGTTCTTCTGAAAGCCTCAATTTTACTGAAAGCTAACTGTCTGTGAGTAGGCTTTCAAACAATTATTTGGCCTATTCAAGTGGTAATGCACTACAGAGTTTACAGATTTCTGAAGACTAAGAATGTGAATATATCAGCTATCTAGAAAGACTTATTTTTTTTCATAAAAGAAATCAGAAAAAGCATATAGAGACAGGAGAATTAACTTTTTTTGTCCTAAAAACTCTCTTTATAACAACAGTATCTAGTTTAATTAACGTATATCCCACAATAGTCTGAATTGAACAAAGTATGACTCTTGTGCGGGAAGAATATACTCATCTATACCAGATGCTTACATAGATTTAATATCTAGGTATGGTAGTTCATCCAAGTTGTAGAAGACCTCAGATCAGTCGCCTGGAATAATCTGAGCACATAGTTCATGCAAGAATATCCTAATTTCTAAGATGTAGCTAGGGCTGGGATGCTGTCCTTCTCTCACCCAACATTTCTGCTTTATTTTAATAATTATCATTCAGTGAAGCAGAGGCCAGCCCAAATCATCCAGAAGAGGACCTTTCTGCTTGTATTTTCTTTAATTTGGGTCCCCAGCATTTACCCTACTAATATTTACATTTTTTGTTCTTTAAGTTGCAAAGACTTTTGTAAATTCTACATTTTCTCTTTCTCTCTCTCTGAAGTTGGCCAGTGTCCTCAGAAGTTACCAGCAGCAGGCTGGCTGAGAAACAGAGGGCTTTGTACCTGCAGTTCTCACTAAGACTCTGAAACTCAACTGGGATCTGGAGTGTAAACGGCTTAGCAAGTCTGGGCACCCGGCAGTGTGATTCTAAGTCATATAGACAGCAGTTTGCGTAATGGTGTAACATACAGAAAATGAAGGGTAATTTAGACTGCTATATGCAAGTCTCACACTTGTACTTGCCTTTGGAGATGTCCATGAGGCTGCTGCTTGTGTGAACTTGTAGGCAGGCTCGAGAGGTCAGCATGTGTCTGCCCCCGGTGAGCGAGGAGGCAGCGTGGAGAGCAGCAGCAGCCAGTTGTACAACAAACAAGGAACTGGTTGTGGTGAAGGGAACACCTTGGCATCCACAGGTCAGAGTGAGCTGCAATGGTCTTTTGTCATCACTGCACCTCATGTGCACATCTAGCCTCTTCCAACACCAAATCAACTAATTAATTAAAAAGTCATAAGAGAAATGCAGATTTTAGGATTAGAAGAGGCACTAAATTGTGAATTCCTACTAAATCAAGCCATAAATTTCATTAGTGAATCCTGAGCACAGAGAGATAAGTTGCATTTGAAACTAGTACGTATCTCAAGAGAAATGAAGCATTGACTTAAAACAACAAAGAATTCATTACTTCCCTCAGTGAACTGCTCCAACTCTTAAAACCTTTTTCCTGTTTGCTTTTCACTGATTTGGATCAGCAGATGACATTATGCCTTCTAATAGCAGGAATTTTTGCCTTTTGCATGTAATTATAAGCTGGGAACAAATTCCATGACACCTACTTACTAACATTGAGACCTCTTACTCTCTCGCAATGAAGTGACATTTTTGTCACCATAAAATTATTCCAGTATCTCATCTCCAAGCCCTTTCCAAGAGATCAACAAACTTTGTAAACTTTCTGGCATAATTTCAGGAATATTCTCTTTCCATACAATTAGCCACACAGCTCTATTCTTAGTTATATATTCTTGCAGACCAAGTCAAGTACCAGCATATAAACAGAAATATCCTTGTGAATACACTAATAAAAATCTTCAGCAACAAAAAAGCATCTCAGAGTGTTTTTATTTCTGAGGTCAGATAAGAATAGTTGTACGGAGCTGCTGTTCTAGCAGTATGTTCCTTGTGCTCCTTGTATCTCATTACGCTGCTTTTCAGTGCTGCCGTTGTCATAGTAGTCCGTGAAGAACCTTATGTAAGGAAAAAGATGATGCTTCTGCAGTGTGTTAAAAAAGAGTGCTTAACAGATAAGTGCTAATGTTCTAGATTAGAGATTCTTACTCCTTTACTCTGCACTGTATCATGTAACCGCATGATTCATTTTGATTGCGAAGTACTCGTTCTCCCATCAGCTCAGAGGGATTGAAGTGGAATATTACAGAGTCTACTCATGAGGCAGAGGCAGCAGTAGAACAACAAAAAGCTGCAAACATGGAACCAAAACTAACTACTTCTAGTCGATTATGAAAAATCACTCTTCTGACCTGTACACAGGTTTTATTTAGACTTCTACATATTCGTGTGACTGCATTCACAATGTCCAGGGCAGCACAATTCTGAATGATTCAGCGAGAACTGTAGATTTATGCGATGGGCAGGGACTCAATGCCTTTCTGTGGTTTTCAGATTTATCTTGAAAATAATGTAGAATTTTTGCCAAGGAGATGCAGTATCGGTTTGGCTGGACTTAGCTGGACTTTGGGGAAACATTCATTCAACCTTTGTTCTTCCTATTGATTGCTTTTGACAGGAAACATCTTTCCTTTGCATGCCAAAATGGGTTATTGGCTGCAAGCTGTGGGTAGGGGACTGGCTGCTGGAGCCACGCTCTTTCCCTGCACGCTTGAACCTAATGAGTGAAGTAGTTTTTCACTGAGACAGGATTTATTGGGCCGTGGGGAAGGAAATGGAAATGCTTCCATAGCCATAGAAATCCACCAAATGCAAGGCAGATTATTCAGGAGGGCATCGTTGTAGCTCAGCTCCCACCGCAGAGGCAATTTGTCATCTGCTCAATGGGAGCCAGCTAGAGCAAAGCTGAACATGTTTTGTAAGCCTGTATTTAATAAACAAAGCAGTCTAGCTTTCCCCCCTGCCAGAGCCCTCACCAGTCCCTCTGGTCCCTGCCAGTTCTGCCTCTACCCTCACTCAGCTGGTCCATGCCTGCAGCCCACCCTGGTGCCTGCGCGTCCCAGGTGGTGCTGCCTGCATATATGCCCCTGCCTCTCACACTCCCCCAAGCACCACACAAGCCTCCTTTGTGCCCCTCATCATGGAAAGCTGCGGTAGCGCTATGAATGCTGCTAATACCTGGTTTCCCCTATCTCCCAGGGGACCAAGAAGAGGTCACTTGTTCACATTTTATTTACTGTACTCTACTCGTGCTGCATGGCTTCCTCAGATTGCCTGCAGGGACCAGGCAGAATTTTTTTTTCACCTTAACACACAGCTTAGTTTCTGTTTTGGTTTTGTTGCTTTGCTTTTCCAGTTCTTTGCTGGAACGTGCTGGTGGCCAGCAAGAGGATACAGGGCGGGCTGTGCTCCTGCTCCTATTAGCATATTAGGTCAGGGCAGAATTACACCCAGAAACAACAGTCAGTTGTTTGGTTTTTACATCCCGGGTGTTGCAAATTCCCAGAATCAACTGGGAATTTCAGCCCTGAAATCCCGTGTCCTGCACCTTCATTCTGTTCCACTGTCCCCATGAGGCAGGTGATGGTTGTGGCTTTTCTCCTGTTAGTTTGGATGGGGGATTGTGACCTGCATGGAGGGAAGAAGAGACAACAGTGCAGGTGGGACCACGTTTCAGTACGTCCCAGTGGATGGGACATTCACCATTGCTCATGGGGAACTAGCCGCTTCATGGCTCTTCAGCCTTCTCTGCTGCTCTGGATGTTGGTCATCCAAAGCAGAAATACAGAACATATACGTAGAAGGATCTCATACACTTTCTGGTTTGTCTCATATGATTTTTTTTCCTCTTAATTTCTCATGTCTGACTTCTTTTCCCCCTCCCCTGTACTTTGTGCTGTTTCATCTTTCACTGCCACTGCCATGAAAAAGTGGATATTCCCAGCAGAATACAGCTGAGGTGAATCCAGGGCCTGGAGTACCACTGAGTTCCTTTTTTCTTCCTTTGCTCCTAGGCAAGATTGCTCAGAAAGGTTAAAATTCCAGTGAAATGGCATGTTAGCAAAAAGCACACATGAAAAACCCTGTGGGGATGGCTGCAAAATGTTTCCCTTCACCAGAGCCACCTCCAACATGGAAACTTCACTTACTACTGCCTTAAGTATGAACTCAGATGATTACCATGGCCCTCTACACACTTCCATTTCTAGGAATCCCAAAACACTTAGTAAGTCACATTGTCCTGAATTACTTCAGCTGTGGCTGTGGAACAACCAGATCTGGGGTGATAAGTGGCAACCATTTAACTTCACATGTCCACACTAAAGGACAAATCTGGATTAGAAAAGAGGAAGAACCCCACCCTGGTTTGGTGGGGGTGGGTGGTTTTGGGGTTTTTTTTCCTTAGGACGCACAAAATAAAGTGCTAGTGTGGACCTTGGAACCATTTGGGGTTTTATCAGGAAAGGTCATGGAGTCCTTACCATCACCAAGAGGTCAGTGTCTTGGTTTTGTCTTTTAGCTGAGCTCCGGGGACCCTGACAAAGAGTAGTCACTAAGGTCAGTCCTCAATACGCAAGTGAGGGCACTGCCTTGGATTCTGCTGCAGACCTGCTGGGTTAGTCTGACAAAGAGGTTCACACAAACCCCAGATCAGGGCAGGAGGAGGTGGGTAGAGGATGGGCAGGGAAGCCCTGCTGCCTCCACAGCTCAATGTGTCCTCCAGGTCCTGGCTTTCGAGGGAAAAATGTAACCTACTGCATCACCTCCTAAAAACAAATCTCTACAAAGGACAAATTATCCACCTCGCCCTGCTACTCCTCACTTTGTTCTTCAAGGGCAGCTAATTATTCCAGGAATCCAAACTGGTTGCTTTTATGGTAACAATCAAACAAAACCAACCCCCCAGCACTGCAGGCTGGTGTTGGCTGCCTGCCTCAGCGGCATGTCGAGTGCTGGGAAGATGCGTTTCATCCTCCTAACAGCTCCTCATTTGGGTAGAAGTCACTAGACCACAGATGGGGAGGAACGGAGAGAGAGGAGGCTGAGGATGGCACGAGGCTGAAGGAAAGTAAGCAGCAGAAGGGATCATGGTTGGGATGTGAGTACAGAAAAGTGTGATGGATTTCGTATGCTTTGCCACGCAATCTAACAGCAATCTTGGCAGCAGCTCTACCACCTCAAAATCACTTTACCGGGTGCTGCATATCCTCTTAAGTCTTTCTCTTGCATCTCCCTGGGGCATGGCACGGGCGTTCGGGTTGTGCACGCCTGGATGGGCTCATCTCTCCCTGCCATAGACCAGCATCATTAACCAATATCCCTAGGCTGAGAACATGGACCTGCACCATAGATTTCACTGTCCAGGTCCACACAGTGCACTTTTAATAAGTATGTCAAAAGAGCAGAGCCAGCCCAGGCACACGTGGCAATGATATTTTCCATGCCACTCTTCCCAACAGCAAACATCTCCTGTCACTGAAGGAGCCTCCCTCCTGTGAGCAGGGTCCCACAGAAACAGCTTTGCCTAAGGGAAACATGGTTGTGATGAATGGCTGAATAAAACCATAATGTTGTTCCTTGTTACCTCAACGATACATCTGAGCTCAAGAGATCTATTTTATGCCTGTGCTGGGGTAATACAAGCTGACGAAACCCTGCTGAAAACAGGGCAAGTGACTAGACTTGCAAAACCAAGTTTCCACATGTGTGGTAGGATCATTAGGATAAGTGGGCTTTGCCACTATAGAGGGACTGGCTGTTTGCCTGGGATGAGTCTACAGTCTCTCACTCTAAAGGCTGGATTTTCAAGTACTACATAGCAAATCCCTTCCCAGTACACCAATACTTTTTTGAAAATAGGGCTTGGAAATACAAATATAATCCCAAATGTTCAAAACACTCACATTCTTTTAACTAGAGCCTCATGAAAAAACTGCTGAGTCCAAAGATGACCTGTAGCCAACTTCCATGGGCTTCAGGGCTGCATAACCAGTGGGTCTTTACTTACTTACAGAGAGCTATAATTCATGTTTTGCAGAGTGTTGTTTCTTTTACATTGCTATTAATTCCAATCATGGCACATCTAATTTAGGAATTCCTCAGTGACCAAAGCATTTCAGTGCCGTGACAGCAGTTTATAGTGGTGACAAATCAGTTAAACACAGTTTCCTAAGCTCAGTTCATTACTTGGTCTCCAGGGAACAGCACCATTTCCTAAAGTGACTTCTCCCTTGATCATTCCATGTCGCAGCTCCATGAAGAAAACAGAGATGGGCTTTCTTAATGACTTTCATTGCCCAGCCAGGGTTGTCCTGCATTGCTGGTGGTTTAAGAGTCCTGTTTCTGAGAAGCATTGAGACATCTGCTCAAGGTCCCTCAATGTGCAGTTGCATGAACAACTGATTGGCTTCACTCCTGTTGGATGCATCACAAACAGAACAGACAGGTACTGCCCCAGCTCTTTCTAAATCCAGCTCTTTCTAAACCCAGTTACTCAACTTCCTGCAGCAAGGCAGAGCAATTACACTACAGATGATGAAATATTTCCTTCAGTTTACCCTAAATTCCAGCGAGTGATGTAATCAGCAATCCCTTAGTTTTGCATTCCCAAACGTGGTAAAAAGCAGGAATGAATCAGTTCTCAAAGGACCACTTGAGTATTTAAATCCCCTAGTAAACCCCTTTTTGTTCTACCTATTTCAATTCACTTTCACGTCTGCTGTTGTGGTGTCCTCCTTACATGCTTCATTCTGCCAAGGTTAACAGTCAGAGCTGGGACAGTTCCAGCTCATTTCATTCTTGTCTGAGATGACATTTTAAGCAGCAAGAGCTTTGTGTTTAACTGGCATAATGTCGAGTGACTTACCTATTGTAGCCAATGCTGATAACTTGTTCAGTCAGAAAACTGCTAAACAGCTTGTTCACATAGTTATGGTAATTGCCTAGGAGAAAAGATAGAGGAACGCATCCTCCTCTGAAGAAAATGCAAAACTGTTGGCCTACACTGACCTTGTCCTGCAGTTCCCTTCTCCTGTGTGAATGAATGTTATTTGCTGGAACTTCTCCTTGTCTGCTCCTTGTTCCGCCCTTCCTGATCACCGCTTGGTGTACATGGCCATAACTGGAGTGCTTTTTGCTTAGCATCAAACACAAACTTAGGGGAAAACAAAGTAAAGTGTCAACAAATCAGGAACTTAAAGAAATCACTCCATACATTATCATCTTTATCGGCATCTTAAACAACTTCCTCTACCAGAAAAACTGCCCAGAATGAGGATGGCAAGAGAAAGATTTGTCGCAGCCAAACCTTAACTTGAGTTCAATGAGCAGCATCCAGGAATTAACTCCTCATCTCCAGGGAGCTGGGGCTTTCCTTTGGCCTTGGGCACTGGTTGTTTATGCTTCTTCCTCTAATCCAACATAAGCCAGAGAAGCTCTTGAAGTTTCTACGAACAAGGACAAATCAATCATGACCCTCTCAGAAGCAGGACAGAGCAATCCCCCTGCATAAGGATCGCCAGCTCCCTTCAGCCTGGCTTCCCCACTGCAGCTCCCAGCACAACAGCCTGGCTTGCTGTTATCTACAGGCACTCTCTTTGCTGTGCCCTAACAGTTCTGCTTTCAAACAACTGAAATCCTACAGATCATCCTTGGATCCACAGACCATCGACAGACACTGAAATAGGCTGCACAGGCAAAAGAATGGCTGCAGTCCCGGGAAACCTTTGAACATCACATCAGTTGGGTTAGAGGTGTTTTAACTACGGAGAGGAAGCGATATAAAAAGAAAAGGCTTTTATTCTGACAGTCAAGCTTAAGCCTGCCCTTGTTGTATGGAAAGTGCAAACTCAAAACTTGAATAGGGAAAAAATAAAAGGGCTGAATTCAGCGGACAGTCGGGTTTGACTCCAGCTCAGCTGTCAGAGGAATAAAGCCTTTGAAAAAAGAACAAACCAAATCCTCAGTTCTTTTCCCCAGAGTCAGCCCCTACTGTGGCAGCTTCAAAGGCTGAGCTGTACCGCGGAGGTCCCAGAGGGGAGAGCAGGGCTGTTCCAGCACCTCAGCAGCTGCGCAAGCCCTTTTGCATGCTGGGTCATGCTACAGCTCTTTACTCAATGCTCGAGGACCCCGAGCTGGTTTGGCTCCCTGGGTCAGGTTGCTGCCCACCCACACCCTCAAAGGAAGGAGGATTCATTCCCAGACCTGCCCAAAAAGTATTTCTCCCCTTTGGGGTCACTCTTACAGCAGCGCTGGGTTTGGGCCAGTGCCACCTCTTGTGTGCTCATTTGGGAAACAAGTAATTGCCGCCTCAGCTTTGCATCTCTAGCTTCTGCTTCTACACTTCCAGACACAAAGATGCTCCAGGCACGAGGGATGACCTTAGCGTCAGAGCTTGCTCTGTGGTTCACTCTGGCTCTAAAGGCAAAGGTGTGTTATGAAAATTTGCATGTAGAGACAGCAAGTTGAATAGACAGAGCTGGACGACAAGGAAAAAAAAGAAAGTGGTTCATAATTACTTGCGTTGTATTTGCCTTTCCAAAGGGCATAACATTTTATGTGATTCTTTAAGATTGGAGCCCTGGGTGTATTCATGAGGGCTGTGTTAGTATGGAAATTAATCATTTTAAGGCACATGGCTGAGCTTTGGTGGTGGTTCCCGTGAGGCAGTGCAGGCTCGCCCTTGGGTGATATGAAGGTGGTAGTGCTCAGCCGGCTCCTGGAGAGCCTGCACTGGGGATGGTTCTGCTATAGATGCAATAGCTGAGGGCTCTGGCAATCCCAACAGTGAGCTGCTTGCTGGGGCAGGAGGAGGGAAAGCAGCAGTCGTGCTTGCAGCGACCCGCACCGATCCTGCCATGGAGCAGGGCAGGCGTCACCCAGCAGCAGAGCACCAGGAGTGAGCAAGCCTTGAGGTATTTGCGTGATCCTGCCTCAGCCCTTGTGGTGTTTTAACAGTGGCCAAAGCAACTAAATTAAAAAGACAACACTGAACCGCTGCTACGGCTGCTGAAATCTTGTACACTGGTGGTTTTGGTCCCAGACACCATGGCTGGTGCTTCTTTGTTTGTAATGGCTAGGATGGGATCAGTGAGGCAGCAGATAGGATGCTCTGGCCTGGTGAACTGCAGAGACCAGGTCTTGAGGGTGCTGGTCCTTTCACAGGCTGGACTGCAGCAGCTCTAGCCGCTCCTTTAGTGTTGGGCTGCATACAGGCAGGAGCAGGTCTGGGCTGCAGGATGCTGCGTGCTGGATGCAGTACATGCCCATCTCTGCACCGAAGCCACATACCAGCCCTTCCTGACATGGTATCTAATCACAACCGGGAGAAACTGATTTATATTTTGAAGTTCTCTGAATATAAAAAAATAACATTTCATGGTATTTATAAGACTGCTGTATAATAAGCTCAAAGATTTATTACTATTATACTCCTGCTTAGCTGCAAAGTCCGCAAGTTTACAGCTTTACAGCACCCTAACCTTTCAAGTATTTGTATTTCACATCGCATCTTTACCAGGAATGAGAGATAACTGCACTCAAATGCAAAATGCCTTGGGTAAGACAAGATCAGGAAGATGGCAAGAAGTAAGGTGCATGCTCCGTGTGTTGCACTGACGTCCCTGTCACTTTTGCTCAGCTTATTAGCAGAAAACATACTTTCACTGCACTCCTGCCTTCAGCTTTAATCTACCACAGGAGGTACACAGCCACGGAGGGTTTTTTTCTCTTTTCACTTTGCGATATGATACCGATCACTCTGAAACAATCTTTTCCTCTCTGCTGGCCTGTTGGCAGCAGCAATTTTACCCAGTGACGCAGGGAAGGAGAATAGCTACGTGTTTCCAGCATCTCCAGCCCAATTTAATCTATTAGTTAGCCAAGGCTGCTGCGAGCATCCATGGAACGACGTTTCTTTTGGCGTAAAGTGAATCTCGGGCAAGTTTGCTCAGTAAGATCTTGCAGACTTTCCAAAAACGTATTTCTGACGTAGCAGAAGTTGAGGATAATGCCAAAGACTTTCACAAAGGTGGCACTAGCTTTGTTCTTCCATACAGAAAGAGAAATTTTCTTACAAACTTGAACTCTTTTTTTTTTTGTCAGAAACCTCCCATCTTGGTCCTTCTGACACAGCCATGTCTCTCCAATGCTAAAATTCATTATGAGTTGAAAAGACTGACAGAAACCGCATGGCTGTAAGAAGAGGAAGTGCTAAAGTGGTTGCTTTTGTTTCCAAAGCATGAAATAAGGTATTGAATAATGAGTTTTTCTTGTGTTGCTTGAGCTCTGTGGGGAGATTGCTACAGCTGGTTCCTAGTCGTGTATTTGACAAACTTACAAGCAAGGTCACTTGGTCACATGCCAGTTGAGGCTGACCCGCATGTCCTTTGTGCAATAAGAACTAGAAGCAAAATGCACAAGCACCAATCTCTGAGTTCATCAAATGCAGTCAGAAAGAGCTTGTGGAAAGAAATGCTGAAATCCCTCATCTCCTGGGGACGGAGTGGCTGTCTGACCCAGGGCACTGCTGGTTAACAGGATAAACTTGGGGAAATTCTGGGCTCCCTTGCCCAGAGACTGCACGTGGCCTGCGAAAGAAACTGTTTCTCTCAAAGCTGAAATGGTCATCCACAAACTCCCCATAGGAAGAAATAATAACCACAAACTTTCTTGGCTTGACACCACAGGACCAGCCACATTACAAATGAACTTTGCCCATTCATGCTTGGGTTTCGTCACATTAAGAAGAAAGAGAAGAAACACTGCAGCAAGAGAGAGGCTGGAAAGTAAGAGCAGAGCAAAGTAACATTAGTCATTATAAATAACATTTCAGGAGATCCTTTTCAAAAATAACACAAGCAGCTCACTTAACTTCCTACGTCAGGAAGAGTGATTCCACATCTGTTATTCTAGAAGGAAGACCATTAACAGTAATATTAAAGAAAACAGAAAATATATATTAGATGGGTAAGTGAACTAACAGGCTGACAATACATTATCTTAAGCAATGTAGATTATTATTAAGCACCTTAAAAGCACTTTATCAAATTCATATCAAGACACAAACCCTCCTTCAGAAAGTGGCAATGGTACCTCTGACAAACCCAACAAAATCAGGAAAATTGTTAGGGACCCGGACAGGAGGGTGGGAAGAGAAGCTAACAGCTCCTTTGGACATAGCGAAGGAGGGTGGCTGGTTTGGCTCTCTAGGAGCACTATTTCCCTCCAGGGCCACTGCTAGGAACTCATATTTCTAAGGGCCTCAGAAAGCCTGCAATGGCTCAGGCAGAGGTGGGAGCTGCCTCTGGAATGAGTTTCACTGGGGAGAACATCCCAGGGTAGGCTCAGGACCAGGAGTTCTTTGTGCACTGGAAGTGAATTGACAGAATTCCCCATTCTACCTCGAGCTGCAGCTCAACACCAGCTCCTGTGCTCCCACATGCAGTAACATTTGACAAACAACAGCAAAATTCATGTTGTCAACCCCCAATTCCCTCATTTGAGTCCTGAGCAGGATTAGTGCTGTCAGAGATAAACCAAGATGTGCCACAGGCATGGACCGAAACCTCCCTCAGTTTGCACCTATTCGCCTGCCAGGAGCAGGATGCAGAGCAGACCTTGGAAAGAGTCAGGAGCTCTTAATGTTTTTATTTTGATGTTTAAATCCATTTTTTCCTCCCTTAACTTTACAGCCTTGAGTCCATTACTCAGTCCATGTCTGAAATTCAAATTATGGGAGGGAAAAGGCATCAGTGCATTTACTTGGATTCATTATCTGTCAAGTGTTACAGAAGGATTAAACTGAAGAAGAAATTTTAAAACTATTCTTCTGACATGAGTCACAGGAGTAAGCTATCAGAAGCAATGTCAAAGGCACAGTAGTTGGTAAGAAATGTATAGCATCTTTATGATTCTTGCTTTTACAAAACCCAAACCAGAAACAAGAGAAGGGAGAGAATGTAATTTCATTAGAGCCAACGTGACATAAATTTAATAATAAATAATAGCCATTATCTAGAAAAAATATGGAAAACCATTTTCAAAATCATTAGCTCTAATCACAAATGAATTTTGCAGCTTCTTTTCTATTTTGCACCTCTGTAATGAACTCTGATAAATTCAAGGGACTACATGTTAAATAAAGAGATAGAAGAGTCTAATTTGCTGCTTCATTACACTGGCTTATTTCTGGAATGTCTTGCATATTGCTCTGAATTTCCCATCTCTGAAAGGTGGAAACAATGAACTATCTGTCTCTAATGTAGTGTGGCACACAATTAGGGATTCAAAAGGATGTGAATCTCTTTCCATCAGAGATACATGCAGCGATTATTATTTTATTACCAAATACTGTCACAGCATTACATATTTCCAACAGTTACTGTGACACCTGACTTGCATATTAAATTTGCACAAATCGTTGCAAAAAAGTCAGATAGAGCTTATTTACACCACATTATTCCTTCTTGTGTGGGCTTCCAGTAAGTCTGCTAAGCTTAAATATGCATGGAGTTCAGCACTGAAGATTTGCAGTAGGGCAGGATATATAGACAATGACCTGCCATTTGGATGTATTTTTAATGCAGTGATATAGCACAAGCTCAACTTCACAAACTCTGCTTGCAAATCACAGAACCTTTAAGAGTATATCTGAACCCATCTCTAGTCAGCAAAGCACTCACACATGTGAAACTGAGACACTGTCCTTCTCAGGAAAGATTTTTCATGTAATTAAAGAACTTTAAGCTTTCACTGAAACATGTTTTTTCAAAATCCACGTTAACACAGAAGTTCTGTCACCTCTGTTTGGCACTGGCTAAAGGAGGATGTGCAGTAGAGAGGTGGGTCAAGCAGTCCTGGAAATACAAGCAAAAAGACAAACTTTGACCTAATAGAATAATGCAAATGTTTCCTTAGATGTTCAAGTTTTACCTCTACAACCAGAATATACCTAGTTATCCACAGGAGAGACTCACCTGGTAAAATGATTGAGGCATTTAGGGTTGTATTCTGCCTTTGCATACATACACCCGCTACATGGTCAGGATCACCACTTAGGTACCACAGGGCTGCAAAAACAGCGCTGCAAAATTCTCCTTACATCCCAGCCTCTGAGCAACTTCTTCCCTGGATTTCATCCTCTCTCATTGCCCTTCTCAATGCAAGATACCTATGGCTGAAAGGAAGGCAGCAGATTTTGGTACCCAGGGCTGACAAGTTTTCCTAACAATTTAACAAATTTATTTTAAATAACAGTCAGATAGTCATTATTTTATGCTATTTTTATGATAATTTATGTGAAAATTATTTTAATGCTAGATTGGTATCACTAGTAAGAGAACAGCGTAGCCATATGAGGAGTTTATGGAGTCTTCAGTACATACTCTGTAAGATAGCAAGGCCAATTGAAATGCAAAACACAGTAGACTTTCTCTTTTAACGACCCTTTGTGAAAATCTTCCAAATATCTGAAAGCCTTACCTGGGAAAATAACATAGGAGTTTAAAAGAAATGTGTAAATTTATTGTTACAAAGTCGACAGAGCGAATTGCTGGGATGTAACTAAAACCAGCTCTCCCCTGCAGAAATGACACATGCTAAAATTTAAATCAAATAGGCACTGTAACCTCCCATTAGGCCTTTTGATTCACTAACATGTAGGTATCCAGCTGATGGAGGACTGTCACCTCCCCACACGTGCCCACACGTGGGTTGGTTCAGCTGCAGCACCCACACCAGTGTAGCACATTGAGGGCCATCAAAGGCTCCCATGCAGATTACTAACGACACGTGCTGCCCCATCTCACCTTTCATTTTAGAGGCCAATGACACACACCAGCATAAAGGTTTGCCATACAAAGAAAGTTACATCTACCCTTGAAAATCTATCAATAAGAATTGCAATCACTTTCTTATGGAGAACACAATCTTCCGCCGCTTGCAGTATCCAAATTGTTGTGGTAGCGTAAAGAAAAGTTACAGAGAGCAAGAGCTCTACATTTTGTAACTACATAGTGCAAAAAAAGAAAGAACTACCCAGACCTAGAATATTGGAGTTGAGAATTTAAACTCACAAGTCAGGACATTCAAAATCATGTTTCCCGTAGCACCCATAACTTACCTCCTTGCACATATGTCGCATGTACTGCTGGGTGTGAGGTTATATTTATGTCTTACTCTTTCTCTGCCAGAAGCAAAGTTATGGCTCTTGGGGGAACCATAATTTTGATTGTCCTGACTCTTGTGCACTGAATATTTAAGAAGAGAAAAAAAAAATGCCACCTGTTTAGATGGTAGCAAATGTACTCTCTCTGTTTGCCTTTATTTCCACTTTCTCTTCTTGTCCTCTGCCTCTTCACAGCCAGGTAAAAGTGTGGATTTTACACACACAAAACGAAATGGCTATTAAAAAGCAATTTGTGCCTCCTTTGTAATAGACAACATCTTTGCATACAGTCCCAGTCCATATGGGACCTTGTTGGGGAGGCTGCATTAAAAATACTAAATCCTTCTATACAGCTTTTCATTATCAAAATGTTGCTTGCAGCCCCCATTTTAAATAAACCCTACCACTTTCTTGTGATTGACTTTCAACAGTCTCTATGGTACAGCTACCCCTGACTGGAACACGCTTACAACATCAGTTTGAAGTATATCAAAACGTACACGTTATTTGTTGTATAAAAGGAGAAAGCCATGGAGAAAGCCTGAGCACCCATTTCAGAGCCATTTACCAGCACTTATTGCACTGTGGCACCAAGACGTGAGGAAGACTTCACTTTCCTCTTCTGTCTGCAGTGGTAGCAGCTGGTAAGTGGCTGGAAATAGTATTTGGGAAATTGGCACATACTTTCAAAGAAGATTTCTTCTTCTGTTTCTCTGCTGAAGATTATTAAGTAACGCCTGTTGCACTTGCTCGGGTGTGGTTACACTGAAAGGGCCGTGTCTTTTCGACCATGTGATGGTTCCCAATGACTTTGATAGCCCTTGAGTTTGAAATCTCTGCACCTCTTTCCTCAGTGCCTTCCCAGTGTTGCCAGTTACTGTGCTGCCGCCCACCGTGGGCAATGGCAGCGGGTACAGCAATACGTGTGTCCAGGCATTTGGTGACTGCAAGCTGCGATAAAGAGAGAAATAAGTAGCACTAACAAAGGTAATAGTCAGCGTTTTGATGTTCAGTAGAGCACTGCTGTGATGGTTCGCTTTGTAAAGCGGCTGATGCTTTTCTTTCCCTTTGGCCATTAATTTATAGGAGGAAGAAAAGAAAATTACCCTGGATGCTGCTACTGTGTCTCTACCCTGTGATACTTTCCTGTGGAAACCCTAACGATTATAAAAATGCTTTTGATCTGATTTCCTGCAACATTATGTTATTTCCCACTCCAGTATGGGTTTATTCCAGACATATTTCAGATGCTTTGAATGAACAAAGATGCAAGGAAATGTATTACATTTGGGAAAATCATACAAATGGTAAATGTCTTTTCAAATAAGTTATAATGATATTTCAAGGGCAGTTTAGACCTATTGAAATTGCATAGTCTCATTACCATTCTTAGCAACAGGCATAAGTCCTTCAATTTCCACGTAGTTTTGTTACTCTCGCTCCACAATTTTCAATTTCTTTGCAACTATTCAGCTGATTTATTATTTCCCTCCTGTATTTTAAATGCATTGTAATCCCATACATTTGTTTCACTCTCTCAGCTTCAATACCCAAGGTCATTAATACCCCCAAAATATCCTTTGCTTATACCACAACTTTAAATGTGCTCTTTCTTGCCCAGTGGCCTGTTACGTAATTATCAGTGGCAATATAATCTTGTTTTTATAGTTTTATGATTAAAGAGATAAAAATGAACTCAGTTGAGTCAAATGTAAGAAGACACTTGCAGTGTCTGTGGCAATGCTGCTACTGCTGCTCCTGTTGCACAGGTGAGACAGAAAGATGCAAAAATAATCTTTCTCAGTGTGTTGTCTGAAAGTTAACTAAGATAAAATAAATTATATAGTAGTAACATTTGGCCCTTCTGATTAAGTGCTGCTTAAATGTGCATCAAATTTTAAATTGAGTTGTACAGAGAAGCAAAGTTTAAATTTGTCTTAACAATTCAAGCATCCCTGCCAGCCATATCCCCAGCTCCCACCCCAATGTCTCTGTGTCCCATTCCCATCCAGGAGCTGGCTCAGTCTCCACATGCCAAGCCAGCCCCCAAGGGAGCCCCATGGGTCCCCGCCACACAAGGGCACAACTGTGGGCAGTTTTGCTGTAAAATGCAAAAATGTGGTTCTCCCAAGCCTCCAAGCCTGCCAGTAGAAGCAGGAGGTTTCTGTGAGGCCACCTGGCCCTGGCTGTGCTGCAAATGTGGGGGCTGAGAGCCCCCCACGCAGGCAGCATCCCTCCCTCTCACATGGAACAAAAACACACCCCGAAAACACTGTACTCGTGCTCCAAGTGCATTGTAGATCCCTGGGATCTGTGATTTTCGGGAATTTAGGATTTCCTGACTCTGCTGATGAAGACAGCCTGTCTGAGTGAAGCTGGTTGTGCTGGGAGAGCAGAACGTCGCTGCAGGGGAGCCGCTTTCCAGGCTGGGTGAGTGCCGCTGCCAGCGTGCTGGCGGCCAAAGGGCTGCGCTGAGCTAACACGGGGTCACGGCTGCTGCCCGCTGCCATGTGGGAGTGTCAACAGTGTTTACAGTGCAGAAATGCAGGGCTGGAAGGGACGTGTGGGGACAACGCAGCCAGTGCCTTGCCCTGAGGCAGGATCAGGCCCTGGCAGACCCTTCTTGACAGCTGATTTTCTACCCTGAGTGCTCCTGCCACCTTTGCAGGTCACCCATTGAGCCCTCCTCAGCTCCACCACTCACAGGACTTTCTGACACCCCATCCATATCCTCCCTGCTGCCCTTTATTGCCAGCCCTTTGCCAGCTCCACAGCCAAGCCTGAAGAACACCAGCTCCTCTGCAGCAACAATTTTGATACAGGTACACAGGGAAACATCAATGCAGAACATTTCAGATGTGATTTTTCATCCATGTTCCTTAGTAACTCATTTTGTGTGCTGGAAACAACAACACAACTAATACCTGAACCCCCTAAGTCACTGAAGAGAGCAGTGCAAAGACTGAGAATGGGGAGCATTAGATGGAGCCACTCAGGTTCATGGCAAGAGAGTCCTAAGGACTCCCAGGATTCCTCACTTCATGCACATCCTTTCTGCTCCCAGCTCCTTTGCACAGAGTGTAAATCCAGTGAGGGAGAAAGAGAGGACAGTGCCCTTTTTAGAGCGATGCCTGATGGAAGTGAAGTCACTACCACTCATCCCATTGCAAGCTACAGGAGGTGTGAGCATAGGACGTGCCAGCCTCCCATGGTGTGTTTACTGGGCAGATGGACGCAGGAGTTCCGACGAGACAGGAAACTATGAACTATTCCCGTTAACCCAGACCCTCCCCTTGAATCACAGACTTGGCTTAAAAACAAGAGGTTTATGTAAACATATAGCTTGCTTTCAGTTTGAAGCTACGCTTCCTTCTTCTCCACTGAAAGGCTGTGGGTTTTTTTCCGTGTGACTCCCAGACCTGGAGCCTGCCTGTTGCAGGCATGGCCAGTTCTTGGCCCTGGGCTTGGGAGGAATCAAGTAAAAACCACTGCTGGGAGACTGGTGCTAAAATCTCCCATCCTGTCAGTGCCTGCACTCGCGTGGGTCTCAGGCCCTGTGGCCCCGATGTTCCTCCGCACACCCCGAGGAAATGCCCAGCGCTGCCTGCAGCAGCAGCCCCTCGGGAGCCGTGGCCAGCGGGGAGCCCAGGGATGCGGCACAGCCTTCTGAAACAAAGTTCAGTCTCATGTTCAACTTGTGAAAACAAACAAAAGGAAGGGAAAATCTATCCTATTACTCACTCCTGTTGGTTCGCACGTCCACAGGCAGCACGGCTGGAGCATCTCGAGACAGGCGCAGCCAGGGGCTGTGGGCTCTGACTCACACCAGCAGGTGGGAGCCGCTGTGTCACTGGGCTCCCTGCCACCCACAGCCACTGTCCTGTGGCTGCCCAGGCCGTCTGCGTCACCAGCAGGTACCGCAACCGTGCTGGCTCCCAGCCGGCCCTGCAGCCAGGGAGCAGCCTGAACATGGAGCAAGCCTTTGGCTTGCCTGGCGCTCTCCTTACTGAGTCGCAGCAAGTTTCCCGCTTTCTTCCCGCAAACTGACCCTGCTTTGCCTCTGTCACAGCGGGATGCACAGGCTCCTGCTGTACCTCCAGCAACACAAACAACATCCCATCTCCCTCTCTTCACTGTTTCAGTGTAGCCTTACACATTTTATCCAAATAAAATAGCCTTTGTTTCACTTTTGCTGGGAGTTGCAGTAAAACACCCAGATAGATTTTATTTGTTCATTCAACTCAGTCTGGTGTAAAAAGGAAGTCCCTACAGCTGCCCCTGCTCCAAGTACATCCAATATTTCCACCTTCCATGGCTGTTTTTCCTGAAAGAAGCTGCAGCCACCTTTTAAGCAGTTTCATTGCTGAGAGATCATTGCAGCTGAGCCTTGCTCTCCTGCTTGCCGCACCTTGCCCTTTCCTCCTGGGGCAGTTTTAAAAGGGGAGTTTTAGTGAACTAAATATGAAGAAAACAACAGAAAATAACCCCAAACCCTGCACTCATAAACACAAAGTCCCTCACACCACCCCCCTACAAAAGCATGACATTTTTGCACAGTTACTAATTCTTGTCAAAGCAAAAGAACCCATTGGTGCTTCTGCTCTCCAGGCACGACCCACTCGAGCTGGAGCTGCCATCTTCAGGGACCTGCTAATTTAGCATTCTTTAACGAGGGCTACAGATCCACACTGCTGATATGCTCTATGTTATCAAGACCATTAAAACACTCATTAGAAAAGGGCTCCATTTGCTCGTTGGCCTGTGGAGATCAGCTGAGTTGCTGAGTAGCTGGTCAGGCTCCTGGAGGAGCATCCTTAAGAAAAAAACATCTAATAATAAATTTACAGCTACAGAAATTGCATATTAAAGCGTATTTTACTCTAGCTAGTTCTGTGCCACAAGTTGTCAGTACAGATTGGTGGGAAAAGGGTATGAAATATTCATAAAGTTATCAATGGCACCAAGATATCTAGTTAATTATGTTGCTTAGCACTTCCTTGCAGGCTCTGAGTACCCAGTGCCGACTGGCTCGTTAGTGTAACTGCAATTTGATTGTGCCTTTGTGGCAGTGTTTTCTCTGTACCACTGACACACCACTGCACTCTTGGACCAACTCCATCTTAATTAGCTTTGCTGCCACTGGAATTAGGCAACATGTTGTACAAGTCACTTAAATTAACTTTTTACTCTTCCTCAGACAGATGGGACCTCAGTACCTGTGCCTGCCTGTTACATTTGTTTAATCATTCTTTAAAGGACTCTCACAAAAGGACAGCATGCCATCCTGTCTGCGCATCAGAAATGTGACCTTGGCTTCAACACTGGGTTTTAAAAATGAATGCATTTCATAGAAGGCATCTGAATTTCGCCAGGCAAGTTGATTAGTTTGGATCACAGCCTAGAGGTTTCCAGTTAGCAGGGCCCTGCTGGCTTGTGCTACTCATAACCCAAACAAGCACCTGCTTCAAAACTTGCATCCTGCCCCATCTCTGGTGCCCACTGCTGCTCCCCAGTGTGGGGCTGCAGCACGGGAGTGGCTCAGGCCAGTGCCAGAGCTGGGGTCCATGATGGTCTGTGTCATTATGGTCCCCACCATGGCACAGGCTGTACACACTCTGTGGTCCATACACAGAGTCCTGCAGATGGGCTTTGCATGAATGAGTACAGCAAGCACAGACTAAAACTCCTTGTGCTCCCCTGGGATGCAAATCTTGCATTGGAGAGCAGTAGCCTAAGGCTGATCTTTGACACTCAGAAGACAGAGTGTCAGTGCCCTCTGTGGTCTGTCCCAGCCATGAGCTGGTACAGAGGGAGATGCGGTAGAAATACAGCACACTCACACCGTGTCTGCACACTGGCAGGGGCTACAGCATCGCCTTCCTAAGGCTGTCTGCGTTGTGCTAGTGACTGCAGGAAAGCTGGAAGAAGCCCAGATGGTACAGAATGGGATATTCTGGAGTATTCCGGTCCAAATTCTGGACCAGAAAACTTGAAGAAGTTTCTAGTAATGTTGGCATTGCTAATGGAAGGGAGACTGGGTGAGCTTGTCTGGTACTCGACGGTCAGTGCACTGGAGACCTGGCTCCATTGCACTTCCAGTCCTACCAGCCCCAGCACAGGTGTGTTCCTCTCCCCACCCTAGGAACTGTACCCACTGCGGGATCCGCTCACCCAGATCTTGTTTTGGTTTGAGTCTGAAGCTAGAAAAGGGATGGTGCAGGTGGGCCCCAATGCATGAACTGATGCTTAGTCCAGAGACTTCTCTGAGACTTGCCCACCTACTAGACTTTATCTGAAGCCGTGAGCAGGTAGTGCTCTTGGTTTGCAGCATTTTCCAGAAAGAAAAAAAAAAGAGAGAAAGAAAAAAAAACGTTCTCATTTCTTCCTCCCTGGAGGTTTGCTTTCAAGTTTCAGCTTCAAACAAGCCCAGATTTCAAAGTTCAGCTGGCTCTAGCAGCACACACGCGGTTCTGCATGCAGACCATGCAAGGCGAAGGATTTCCCTGCAGCTTCCAGTGATGCTCAGCTCCCCCTGCTCCCTGCCTGACCTCATGTACTGCAGAGCTTAATAGCAACACACATAAAACTACATCACCTGCAGGAGCTGAGCTAATATCCACTTACATGTACATGGGTTTGGGGACCATTGTCCTCATTTCTCTCAAGATATTTCATAAGATACCAGAAACGCCATGTTCCTTTTCTGAGGCAATAGCATCTCACTGGCAGGACCATATCACAGCATTTGCAAAACCCACAGCTGAGAGCTCCAAAAGCAGTGCTTCCACCAGTCATTTGAAACACTTCATCCTACTACAGGCTTACTTTAGTGCTGACACTGGTGCCAATTTACTTAGATAATTCTAACTTTTGAAGGCAGGCTTAATCTGCTGTACTGTAACCTGTCTGCTGCAAGTCATCTTTCCTTATCCCAAGCAATTTCAACCCTGATGCAGCAAGGCACTTAAGTACATGTTTAAGTGTCATCAATTCAGTGCAAGGGCTTTCACTCTTGCCGAGTCCGTTATAATACTGTAAAACCCATGTAAAACTGTGTGGATGGAACTATACATGGTGTAGTACCCACTCCACAGAGTGCATGCTGTCTCTGGGTCATGGTCGCACTGACCTGCCCAGCTGAGCACGTTGGCTGACTGGGGCATTAGGGGGAGCAACGCTTCCTGGTTGCAATCACATTTCTACAAACTCTGGAATGAGTCTACCAAACTGAAGTGGGCTTGGAGGCCCGTGCTCCTTAGTCCTTGCTCTATGTTTGCTTGGATCGAATATTATTTGCATAGAAATGATCCCTGAGTGTTGGTCTACCCATAAAGCAAGATCAGAGTCACCATCCACAGAACCACAGGCACTACCACTCACTTTTCACGGGCCCAGGAACACTGTTGCCCTCCCTGTGCAAGCTGCCTTCTCTCTAAAGGAAAGAAATAGCTATCCTCCGCACAACCGTGCACAAATAAAGACATGATTAAACCATACTGGGTGCTGAGAGGCAAACTACTGCACTATGATGTTCAAAAGGCCAGAATAATGTGATGGTTATAAAGACAGACAGCTCAGGCAAAGATTGCCTAGAGCACAGAGTGATTGTCAGGATGGGCAAAAATGTAAAAAATCATGTGTGTGTGTAATCTGCCAAAGCCAATTAATCCAAAGAACATTTTGCAACCATTAGGCTTCTATTACTGTGCATGCATCGTAATTACTATGGGACTACGCGGGTGTGATGGCATATCTTTAATGATATCGAGTTTAGATTTGAAGTTTATTTTCATTGCATTTGTTTGTGTTGAATTGTTGCAGTATCTAAGTTTTGAAAAAGTGACATTTTTTAATTCGTCATTTCAAGTGGCTCTGCACCCCGATATTCCTCGAAACAAAGTAGAAGAGCCTGGAAAGGGTTCTCAGAAGAGAGATGCTGTGGTGTTACCCTTTCTCACGTTACCTTACTTATGCTTGTGCAAAGAAAAAATGCTGTTATCAGAGTCTGGGAAAAAAGCAGGAATATGGTGATCAAGCAAATTGCTGATAAAAAGGTACAGAGAGGGTTTTGTTAGGCAGCTGTACCTGGATCATCATCCTCTATGGTAGGACTGAAGCAGCCAGAGTTTAGAAATAAAAGGTGAATCCAAACCTTACAGAATGGATTTGATGTACATTTTGTGGTTGGCTTGAAACAGTTTTGCAGCATCTTGGATCAGAACTATCAGTAACACAGAGTCAGTTAGAACTGATATTTCACGTTTGTTATTTGTACTTACTCTGCCCAAAGAGAAATTACATGGGTTGACATCAAATACAGCTTCACACTTGCTTCAACAACCTATCCTCCCTGTTAAACAGTACAAAAGCTATTTAATCAAAATAAGAACATGATATTTCTCAACTCGTTGCACTGCAGACCTGAGCAAGGTGTGACAATTATTTGTCACTTTTAGGGAAGTCAAACGGGGCCTTTTTTAAAAATCTGGAGGAGAGTCTTCTATATGTTCTATGTGTGTGGTAAGAATTATTGCAAAATACTGACAGTAGGAAAAAAATATGACAGGTAAGACAGATAAATGGGCTTTGTTCTGTTCTAAAAATTTAAGACACACACTGGTTGAAGCATCTAAACTTCTGAAATAGTGTCTCAAGTCTGTAAGCTGCCCACCAGATCTTGACATCTATGAAGCTGATATCTTTTCTATACCGTGGGTTGCCTGCAGAGCATCTTTCCAGTTAAGGCACTCACTTTAGTTTCCTGGACAAGAAATGCTGGCCTTCCTAAGGCTCTTCCAGCTCTTTTCAGCTGTTTTTCGGCCTAAAACTCTTTCCTTGTTCCTCCTGGCTTCTGACCTGCCCACCAGATAGAACAGAAAGAACCGTTTCTGTTCTCCACTTAGACTCTCAGTCCTCATCCTTTAACAATGCCCCGTGGGGCTGTTTTCTTACAGTCTTGTACTTTTCCAGCTAACCAGGTGCAATCAGCGCTCCCCAACCGCAACCTCCCTGCTCCACCCTACACAGACACCCTGCAGACAAGAGGCAATACCAGAGCAACTTGGGGCAGCACCGGCCACATTGGGTGGTGGGGATTTCTTCATCAAAATCTCCCCTGCATTTTTCCAGTGATAGCCAGTCTGCAAGAGATCATGCCATTCCTCCAGGGAAAGTTGCACTGAACCAAAAGGATGTATTAAAGAGATCTCTTAATTTCATTATTTATAAAAAGCAACCCGAAACATTTAAAAGAATAAATTCAAGATACATCAGAACCGCAGCATTGCTAGTAGAAGCGGTCATCTCAGGACATTTGCCTAGCCTGGCCTTTTTGAAGTCTCAAAGCCATTAAAGAGATGGATTTCTTCAGACAAGCCATTAACTGTTAATCTTTTTTTTCTTTCGGGGGGAACTGATTGTGAACTGTAAGTTACACTTTATTTTGTTTCTTTACCCAGATGTTATTTTTAGCATCTTAGTTCTATAATTGCACAGTTCTCTGGGCAGCTGAGACAGAGAAACACCATATACATAAGGCTGCCTTGTCTTTTGACAAGCATTTACCCAGCCCTGGTTGCTTTACAGGAAGAAGAAAAAGAAGAGAGGCAAAGAGAGGCAGGAAAGCCAGTGAGAAAGGCATGAGGCCCTGGCAGCGAGCACTGCGAACGGGCAAGGACGTCTCTTCCAAGAAGGAGACAGAAGAGCAAAACTCCCCGCATTTTGCAGTTCAGAGCACAGTGCTTTGTTTGTTTTGCTTCTGAAGGAGCCCCCCCGAGAGAGGGACTCTGCTTATCTGCTTCATCTGCACACTGACAGGTGAAGGTTTTCAACCTGATAGTTAAGTATAAGCAGCTCCTCGGCCAGCGTGAGTTGGGGAAACATTTGGGATTATTTTTTAACACCGCTGCATTTCTTAGGAATGACAAAGAGATTTGTGATTGACAAAACTCACAGTGCTGTCTCCCACCTCTCTTGTAAACCAACCGTGACATGAAATCCTGCAAAGCAAAGTGAACCCTGAGCTGCTCCCCTCCTTCCCTGCCACCGTGGGCTTCCTTTTTCTCTTCTTTTCACGGTTCTGTATAAAACACAGAGAAGCATTATGGGCACTCCTGAGTCAGCAGCAAAATCTCTGCCCTGCACAGTCCTCCAGGGCCCACCGCTGCACACCACATTATGGGCATTTACAGCTCAACCCAACTGTACGACTTGCTCTAAAGATCAATCACTGCAATACATCCTCGTGACTAACAGAAACAATTACTTTAGACGAAGGCTCACAGGCATTTAAACAAGTTAGAAGTGCTTCAGAAGCCTGACTAAAACAAGCAGGCCAAAATCCAAATACAATTTTCTCCCTGGCCAGCCTTAGCAGTGGTCAGAAAACATAACTGGTTGTAATGTTATTAATTATTACGACTCCTTTAGCAGAGTTATGGAGACTGAGCACAGAGATCTTGTTACAAGTCAAATGGACAGTTCTGAAGTGAACAGAAAGTTGATAAGTGCTCATGGGAGCACCTTTTTAATGTATTAATTGGTTAAGCAATTTATAATAGGGAGTTGAGTTGTGCTAGGGAGTAGGGTGGCTCCTAGCTCCTTGCCATGGAGAAAGCTTTTGTCATTTGTCTACATCAAAGAATCGTAGCTGCACCTCCTACTCATTTGATCTTAATTCAGCTCAAAAAGTCTGCTTCATGCATTTCTAGGTATGACTTAGACATGAAACATGACGCAATTGTCCTTTGATGATCAAGGAAACATGGGCTTGAAATCATCTGTGCCAGGAAGATTTGATGTGATTTTCGGGAAGAGGTGAACACGTAGCAATACACGCACATACATGCATCTATAAATAAAGCTGAAGCTGTTTGCAAGGAAACAGGAGCTGAAAGCCACTCCCTTGATTCAATTCATTGTCCCAGTTCATCTCTATAATTTTATCACCCTAAAAATATCCACGCAGCCAGCATTCTCTATGCAAATTATGATAATTTCAAGCAAAACACAGGGCGTTCGTAAGTGCCGTGGCAAAAGCATGGGCATGAAGCTAGAGTCACCTCTTGCTCCCAAGCAGCAGCTGGTGGCGGCACCATGGGGAACAGAGCTGGCATTCCCAGGGCAGGAGCCTGGGCTGCCAAATCCCCAGTACAGCACCCACCTGCTTTCCACTGTCCCTGGGCAGCCACAACTTCCCACGGGGAGACTACGAAACCATGCCAATAGGTTCTGTGAGATGTGTTATATAGTTTAACTGTCTTTGGAAACTTCTCAGTCACTTAGAAGTGCTGTGATAAGATAAATGCTCTTTCTCTGAAAGGCAGACAAGCTGTAAGCAGGCAGGCAGCACGTTGGGAGGCAGGACACTGAGGACAACCCCAAGCTTGGGGTCCAATACTACCCCACATCTCCTTAAGGCTCCCAGACGTGTGGCTGCCCTGTCCCCACCTCGCTTGCAGAGAAGCACTCCCCTGGTTCTCCCTCCTGATTTTACCTGAGATGGATAAATAGTATTTCAAATCAAATAGTTTGCTATGTGAGGACTTTTTTCAGCTCCTTCACTGGCAGTGTGTCTGGGGTCAGTGTTTGCTCATACAGCTGTGACATTTGCCTCTCAAAACAGTGATAGCAGATGATTATTAAATCTTGGTGGCTCCCATCCAAAGGAGAAAACAGCACGCCAGTGGTTTCTATCTAAGAAGAAAGCTTTCTTGTATACATCTTTAGAAGTAGGATGGCCAAGGCCGGGAGTGCCCAAACCCCAGAACACAGAAACCAGGGTGAACAAGGAGGTTTCACCAAACCCTAAAGAGTGTAGGCACGAGACGTTTCCAGGGACTCAGACATCTGAGCAGACAAAAAAGGTATGATTTTATAGGAGATAGACCATGCTTAACAGCTGGATCAGCTGAAGAGGCCCATGTACACAAGGGAAGCAGAGATTCATTATTCAAAGGAGAAAATACACCAGGGACTGGAGATCTTCCTAGGACATGCATGGCTTTATTTAGGTGCAAAAAAGTGCTCCAGAGTGGTGAAGAAAACACTTCACAGAACTTTGCACAGGCATAGCTCTATCTCTATCACTACATTTCCTTATCTCAGTACAGACCAGTGCAATTGGTTTATGGAAACTTTAACACTGCTTGTTACCCAGCTATCCTATGCATGGGTGTGACCCAAAGGTTTTGGGAAGAGTAAGGTCACGTTTAAGTGAATCTTAGTGAGTGAAAAGAAGATACAAAATTGGGGCTGCATCATGAAGACCATTTCTGTGAAGATGCAAGATCCCTAGAGTGCTGGCTCAAACTGTGGATGTGGCTGAGGATGGCCACCACTGCAGCCTCCCTGGAGGCAGGGAAAGACAAGCACAGGTAGGACACGCAGTGGATGCTCCAGCAGGTTTTGAGCAGTGCTCTCCTCCCTCAGTAGTGAAATCTGCCTCAAACCAGAGAGGATCAAGTGCTGACAGGCACTTCCATCCCAGTCAAAAGCAAGCAGAACCAACTTGTGTCACGAGTGGCTTCAAAGACTCCAACTACTAAAAAGACCCACAAGGCTCTGATTGGCACAATTTGATTGGTGTTTGTTCAAAAGATGTTCCAGCAAGGCTTGCAAGGAAGCCTGTTTCATAAACCAACATGGAGTGAAGCGAAGCTCAGATTCAAAAATGCGTACCCTTCTCAAAAGACTATTCAGTGGTCGATGAAGAGTAATGTAAATGACAATGGTTTAACCAAACGAAGAGAGAGTTCAGTCACTATACGTTGAAGGAATGCTTGCATTGTGGACATACTGTTCTCAGTACACCGTTCTCCATCTGTTATAGCCTAACATGATGTGGGTAACTCCCCAAGTATTATTGATAACAGAATGACAAGATAGAGTTATATATCTAGATATCTGTTGGGTTTTTGCAACGAACAGCTTCTGAATGATGACAGTGTCTAAAAAGGCATTGAATGACTGACCCAAAGTCTGCTGACATCCACAGAAGTCTTTTAGTGACTTTAATAGGCTATAAGTCTGAAGAGAGTACCACACACCATACCATTTGAAATCAAGACAAACTTAATCAACTTTGTGAAGCAACAAGATTTGTATTACTGCAGCCTCCATAAAACCCTGCTAATGCCAGGTTTTAGGCTTTGAGGGCCAAATATTAAAGGCTTCTCTAACATGCAAACCAGTAAGTACTGATTTTCGTAAACCTTTTCTTGGACACAAGCATTAGCTCAAGGGGAACAGCAGTGTGTCTCCTGCTCCTGAAATTCTGGTCATTCCTTTCCTTATTTCAGCCTTTAATAAGCTTCACTTGAGGGAGCTTTTAAAATAAAACCCCAAGCTTGAGTGAAAGCCCTTCATCCCATCCCTGTCCTGGGCAGCACTTATTCCCTGTCCTGCCATCAGTGCATGCCCACCTCTGAAGCCAAAGGGCAGGAGGTTGTGTCAAACCCATTCTGCAAGATGAGCTCCCATTGCAGTGTGTTATCACTCAATTACTGCAGATGTGGTGCCAGGCCCCATAAT
The DNA here is from genome assembly GCA_033558235.1 of Neomorphus geoffroyi. Taxonomy (NCBI): domain Eukaryota; kingdom Metazoa; phylum Chordata; class Aves; order Cuculiformes; family Neomorphidae; genus Neomorphus; species Neomorphus geoffroyi. Next base: position 302,917 of record JAUMJM010000050.1, read on the forward strand.
ATAAGTAATTTCTGAAAGAAAAATTGTTCTGTATTGTCAACAGCACAGAGCTCCAGATAGGCCCGAAGAAAACAAACTGAAAAGCATTTTGTGAAGGTGAAGGAATGAAAAGGCTGTTTGCCTGCACTTTACCTTGTACAGATGGAAAAGAATATGGGCACACTGACACTCATCACCTTTAATAGGTGTCCCAGGGCTAAACTCTCACTCACAATGCTGAAAATGTAAGGGCAAGCCTGCAACCCATATACTTCAATAATAGAAGAAGCCATTTATACAGGCGTGTGAAATATTTAGACTTTAGTGTTTCATTTCACTTAATATCACTTAACACTTGGAAAACTTCTATAAATGAAATTGCTAGAGATTCAGATTTCTACTGTGTCCAAATGTATCTGGAAAAGAAATGTGTCCATTTTCTGTGCAACAAATGCTCAGTCGCAGATTTTCTGGATAATAAAATCTCTAGCCTAGCTATTTAATTATTCAGCTGTCCGGTGGAAGAATATAAAGCCACGGAAATATAAAGTCATGTGCTGGGAACTCTGGAGTAAGTTAAACAAATGTTTGCCTTACAAAGATACCAACCAAGCTATTTAGAAGCTTGTGCTTATGAAACAATGATCATTTTGTGATTATGCAAGGAAGTGCAATCTTTGCTCTCATAATCTCTTCTCATATGGTAAAAAATATTTTCTTTCTTAGAGCTGTGTAAAATAGGAGTGTTCTTCACGGCAGAATTTTCAACCAAGACCTTAATCCTGTAACAGAAGGCATATGGCCAAATTCAGTCATTCTGATGTGCCCAACACAAGCATAAATCTCCTGTCATAAAACCCCTGTGCTTAAAATTGCCTAAGTCACACTATTAGGTTCACCCTCCAGTTACTGGGCTCCTTGCCCTGTCCTTTTCTTCCCCAAGCACCTCCAGGAAGGTCATCACACCTTTGTCACCACTCGTACTAATGGTGGAGACCAGCCAGTTGGTGCCATCTTTGCAAGGTCCCGCAGAGAAATGGGAACATTCACAGGTTTTAAGGCTTAAAACTTCACCCATACAACACAGACCCACAGTCAGTAAAACTCCCTGCTTGCAGAGAGTCTGTGACCTAAAGGAAGGGAAGAGGGGAAGGAGGATGGTGGCAGTGTGCCGTGCAGCTGGGAAGAGGAAGAAATAAGAAGGGCATTGTAGCGTTAAGCCAGCCCATGCTGCTTGAGTGCTGCAGGAATTACATGATCAGCCATGCACCCAGCCAGGGTTGCCTTTGAGTGGAGGGTCCAGCAGGATTTGGACTTTTTTAGCTGCTGGTGGAGCTGTGCAAGCAGCCAGCACAGGATCCAGGGCCAGAGTCAGGATCCAAACATATTGTCATATCACGGACTGTTGTTAGCCACAATATACTTCTGGCATTGGGCAATTTATAATTATGTTACTAATTACATCACCAATTGAGTCCAGTCTGCCATTTCTGGAATTCTTTCCCCAATCAAACACTGTCCTTGAGGCATAAAAATACGCTGACATCCAGCGGTAGGAGCGACAAATCACAGCCTCCTTGTTATCACGGGATGCCTGTTGAGCCGCTGCCAATCAGATAAGCCCACAGGAGCCTCAGCATGCTCCAGCCAACTCAGACTGCAGCTCCACTCACACTGCAGCAGCTGATGAAGCCCAAATTGCTGAGGTAGCACATGGGACGGATGCATCTCCCATGCCAGGGCAAGCCCCTGACTCATGGCGCTCACATCAGGAGGTGGTAAAAACTCCTGGCTGCCCACAGAGATCCAAAAGAGACCAAAACCTGTTCTCCTTGTGCTGAGTTTTGGCCGACTGGTTCAGGCCACGCTTTATGCAGACTCATCACTGTGCTACAAAATCATCTTTTCCTACAGCCTAGAGACACAGCTGCTCTGATGAGCACTAAGCAGACATCCCGCCGTGGCAATCAGGCACCAATCTGGGAGAGACAGAGTTGTGCAAGGGGATGTCATGCACATGGACATCTTTCTTCAGAAGGACATTGGCACAGCAGCCCAGGAGCCCTTGGAAGAGGAATGGCAGTGACCAGGCACCGGGCCAGCCCTCCCTGCTAAGGAGGCAGCTTGCAGCCTCGCTGGGGAGAAAGCCAGCTTCCAGCCAGCCAGCCAGCGTGCTGGCGTGTTTGCCGTACCCTCCAGTTCTCTTGGCAGCAGTGAACATGCACAACGGGGCTTTGGGAACTGCTTCACTGGCGCTCCTCCACCACAGGTTAACTCCACATGGAGGCACCCTGGGCTGGCTCTTCAGGAACAGTGAGGTTCCTCTTTTCCACCTGCATGCGTTTGGAGACTTTTCCCAACCCCTCAAAACACCCTCCTGAGAAATAATCCAGGAGCCTCAGCTGGTGTTGCAGACTATTTTGCCCTTGGGTGACCAGCCTTGTTAAACTCTGCCTCCTCTTTTCCCACCTCACCTTGCCACTAATTTATGCTATCCACCGATCGCTCTCGTCACACACTTCACATCCAAACTGCTCACAGAGAAGCTCCCATTTGCTGCTCTGTACCTCACGCCACCGAGCTTTGTCCCTCCTGGCTTGTTACAACAAAGCCAAGCAGTCTGCTACTCTTTGTTGGTTTATTTTCAATGCTTATCTATTCATCGCAGCTCTTATTAGAAGGGGAAATTGCACTACAAGAATAAAAAGCTGATGTCTCAGTAAAGCCTGTGCACAATGCCGTAAGACTAATGCTTGTAGCAAAGACTTCATGTTTGCAGAAGAGTCAGTGAACAAACTAGAGCAGAAAAGAAGGTGATGGCTTAGGTCTAGTGTGTCAGAGGGGTGCAATGGGTGACAAGCTTAGGCTGTGATCCAGGGACCACAGCAGAGCCCTGCTCTCTGTCCTCACCACAATGGGGCCAGGCTTCCCTGCACAGACCTTCTGGTCCCAGAAGTACCAGGAGGCAGGCTTTATTAGGTCCACTTGTAATGTGGCAGTGACACCAGAAGCTTTTGTAACACAATTGACATCTACTGATGAAAACCACAACAAAAAGTTGAATATTTAACTCAGATAACAGTTTTAACCCAACCTCTCCAGACTTGGGCCCCTTCAATGGGATCAGTCTGCTGGGCAAGCAACGGCAAAGTGAAGTCACCAGATTTGTAGAGTGCTTCCCCTTGTTGTTTGTTAATCTTTCCAGACCTGACACAGCTTCACTCCCTGTATCAAGTGCCTGCCCAGGAGGTCTCTAGGGTTGCAATATTGGCATTGTTTGCTTTAATACAACTTGTCAGAGGCACCACTGAGGCGAATCAGCAAACGTCTTTGGGCTATAGAGTCCCAGTGTGGTCAATGGCACTGGGAAGAGAAGAAACCTCTACTAAACACTGGGAAATAGCACCTCAAAACACAATGTGGGATCTCAGTTGAGGCCACCTATGGCCTGCTACATAAGGAGGATGCCTTCTCCTCCTGTCCCAGCACCATGTACCCACCACCTTGGGTGTTTCCGTAAGCCATCTTGAGGAAGATTTTGGCCTCTCCGGTGCAAAAGCTGAATACACACTCTGGATGCTTTACAGAAGGACAGATTTAATCTTTCTTGACAACTTGTCTTCCATTGTGTGGATTGTTTTAAAAGGGAGAGAGCAGTTGTTAATATCTACAGGAAGGGAAAGAAAACAGTCACCACTCCACTGGTCTGACAAACCTGCTGCCGCCGCTTTCTTGTCAGGGGGAATTAGGCTGGAGGTATGTGAGTCCCACAAAGAAGTTGTGGTTTTCTTGCAAAATGCTCTGTAAAAGACCTCATTTGGCCTCTGACAGCAATATTTTTCTCCAAAAGTTTCCACTGGCTCAGATTTCACTCAGAGGCAGAGACTGGGCTAATCAAAGGCTGGGCTGGAGGTGCAAGATGTTTCCCTGGGAGCGGGGTCCTCAGGAGCACTGAGCATCCTGGAAGCTGAACTCTACATAAAAGGCACATTGGGGACAAGCAGTGAAGGAAATACAATTCATTTACCTAATGAGTGGACAAACTTTTCCTAGATGTTTTCACTACTTTTCCAGTGGAATAATCCTGATTTCTCCTGTCAGGCTTCCGCTATTGGTCTGCGCTCTTCCTACCGCTGTCGTCACTCCAGCTAGCCCTTGTCTGCTCAGGAAATTCATGGTATGTATATTTTTGTGCATGGTGCTCTTGAGATGTCTGAAAAATGTTCCTGTGAACCAGGCACTGATGTATCACTCTCTGGAGAAGATAAATTTCTATCTGCTTCCTGCATCCCTTGGTTAAGATACAGTGTGAATACAAATCTGTTTGGAAAGGTTGCGTTAAAGCAATAATATGCCTTTCTCTTCTTATATTTTATACAACACACCTATTTCCATTTCACATTGAAAACACAAGATACCAGTATTTGAAGAGATATTTGGCTTGGTTACCTGAAAACATCTCCATAGTTGGCTAATATTAACTTTGCCATCAGGATTAGCCCTCTGATTTTCATAAAATGGGAGAAAATACTTAGTCTTTGGTGGCTGCAGCTGCTGTGGTCAGTGGACTGCTCTGCAGATCCTCTCCTCCTGCCCCAAGCCCACTCCCAAGATTTCATCAGCTGCTCTGAACCCTCCCTGTGATGAAACCTCTGGGGCTGATCAGCTCAGGTGAGTCCTCTCCAAGGCACAGCACTTGGGCAAAGCATGTCTGAGCCCTGATGGGAGCAGGCTGCAGCCCAGTGATCCCCTTGACCACCTCTGAGGGCAGGGAGCAGGTCTCCAAGTGCCTCCAGGATTTCCCAGTCCTGCACGAGGATGAACTACAGCTGGTTTCTTCCCTCCTACAAGGGGGGCTGTTTGCAGTGGGCAGGCGACAGGGGCACAGGCTGGTGCAGAGACCACATCTCAAATGCCCGAGGAGCCAGGGAGTGGTCACTGACAGCCATCCTGGCCGAGCAGATGAGGGGTGGCAGCAGCAAGAGGTGATGGCTGGAGCCAGGACTCCCTTTCCCTCCCTGCAGCCCTGCTTCAAGCACCAAGCTAAAACTTGTGCCCATCATTAAACCTAATGGAAAAAACTATCTAATGGGGCTCTGGGGCCAGCCAAAAATGACGAATGAAAATTGTTTAATGGTCATAAAGCCAGAGGCCTGACTCTACCTTTGTTCACAGCCACGTAAATCCCAACAAGATGAACCTGGGCCGGGCAGACTTTGCGTTGTCAGCCACATCCCTTTGTGTGCTGGCACCATGACTTTGGCTACGGGGCGTGAAGACCAGGCATCGCCTTGCTCCTCTGGGGGCAGCAGACAGGCAACTGCCTCCTTAAGAAGGAGAAAAGCCAAACCAAACCTCTTCCAAAAGCACTGCCAAAGGGGTCTTCCAGTGCTATCGAAATGCATGACGCCGTGTGACAAAAGGATGGGTATTGAGTTTATAATTAGCAATCCTTCTCTTTCACCAAATCTTTAAGTCCAAGATGGGAGAAATCTCCTGAGAACAACATCAGAACAACAAACAGAACAATGGAGCATGATTTGAAGTAACAAGCACAAATCTGATTTTGTGGAAATTAACGCCTTTCATGCCCTCATTTTCCAGCCCTACACTTTTAGCCTTGGCAGTCTGAGGAGCAGGCTGCTACTGTGTTGGGGATGTACCTATTTCTGCTAGCCACCTCAATTCCATAAAACCTTCGCTAGCCCCTGCAAGAAAATGGGTCTAGTGCTACAGACCTCTTGAGGCACAGAAGAATCCTGCTTTTATAGCCCCCAGCTCCTGCTGCCAGTCCTCACAGGGCCTGGCCATGGTACCATGGGAGGATCCATGAGGAGCACCACAAGGTGCTCCCTGGTATCCCTTCCATCCCTTTGCAAGATGTGAAAGACTAGAAAAAATAATTCTTCATTATGAAGCTGACCAAATAAAGCACAAATGTAGAAACATTGTCAATGGACAGTTTGCAAAGGAACTAAAAGAACAAGACTGCTTTCAAGACAAACTCACAATATTTTCCAGGACAACAAACCCACAGGAAACTCTTCCATCAACTTGTTGGCAACTCCCAAGTCAAATGCCAGTAATCTTGCAATGAAAATCTGGCATCCAGTGTGTTTAGAAGCTCACCAGTCTCACCCTCCCTTCTATGGTTAGTTGTGTTAACCTCATTATAGACATTACTCGTGTCTGTAACAAAGATTTACCTTTACGTGCATTTTGCACCCAAAGCATCCCACTGGACACTCCCATTCTGACTGCAAAGCAGCTTAGTGAAAAACTGCCTTCCCCTCAAGCCCATGAGAAGGCAACTGAGATCTTAAAAAAATATGCCATCCTTTGTTATAAAAATGCATTAAAGAGATATTTATAAACATCATGTATCAGCTAAAAAGTTTTTGTGTCCCATGTTCATGCAGTGCCTACTTCAATTTACTCCAAACATAATGAGATCTTTCTACTTGTTGAGCAGAGTCCTAGTCCTTCCATCTCTGAGTCCCACAATATGTGATGGAGACCAACATAGTGTTTATTTGAAAATTAGCCTTATTATAGGCAAATTGGAAGCTCTTCAGTCTACTAAAACATGCACTGAGTGCTGCAGAGATGCAGCACCTGACAAATTTGGACTGATAGACAACACTGATCTCTGATACTGGTCTAGTTAAGGAATAAAAACAGTCCAGCAGTCACAACCACTCTGCAATGAGCACCTCTCCAATGCATCCTGCTGACACTACCGTCCTTCACTGAAATTAGCTGGGCAACCCCAGTGCAGATAGAACCACAAAGGGATATTTCACAATAAAGTAGCCAGATCCTTGATATCAAAGGTGAGTAGCAGTTAGCAATACTGCCCAAGAAAAACTGGAGGAAACAGAAAAGCACATATAGTCCTGACTTGGACTTCGAGCAGCACTTCACATGCTGTGCTCCAATACTCTCAAGAGTACTTTATCTTACTCAGGTAACTTTCAATAAATGTATATTTTTAACATCCTACATATGCATCAGATTCCTTTTGCAGATAATGACAAGAAAAACAAGGAGTTCCCTTAGTGATGATGTGCCCACGTAATAGAGACAGCATCACAGAGGCTGGGAAGGCAAGGGAAAAGAAAAAAGCAGGCTATTTTTTGCATGGTAAAAGACCCTACAATTTCTCTCATGATCCTTGGACAAATCTCTGATTTTGGCTGCATTTAGGGAAAATTGCACTATAATGGCAGCAGATGAGGCTTTTGATTGATCAGCAGTAAGTGAAAAGGGAAGGATTTGGCCTTCTGCCTCCACACTTTTAGTCTACAGCATTTCACTACTGAGGATAGTGCATGGCACTGCATGAAATCCCTCCATTCTCTCACCCACTAGGTTGAAATACTGGTACTGAATTTACAATTGAAAAAGGAGAACAGAAGCAGAGTGAGCAGGAAAATATTTGCATTGTTGTAAACTGCCAGGTTGTATGAACTGTGAAGTCCCCAGACTATTTTGGGGTAATTCGGCACCTTTCAACTGTCACATAAAATTTCACGGGGGACGATGCTTGGCATTGTTTATATGACATTAGCTTCACCTTTTCATCCTACTGGGGATCATCAAATTCAAAACTGGATTAAATTTGGCAGATCACATTATGTATGAGGAAGTGAGAAATATTACTGTATCACAATTGATTTTCCCAAAGGCACAGCCAACCTCTGATATTTTGATACTGAGGTGGTAAATAATTTTCCGCTGGTAATTTCCATATTCAGTAAGCCAAGAAGTTTTTCTCACTATGCAAATGAGATTTATTTAAAGTACCATTTTATATTGTTTACAATTAGATTGACTCAGTTGACTGCTGGAGGAGTTTTGTCTTGGGTGATGCTGAATGGGCAGGAGCAGAGGTAAGTCCTGCGTGCAAAGTAGACTTGCCTTCAACCAGATTTGCTCACTGGGTTTGTCACATAGCTGGGCAGGACACATGCTGAATAGGAGCATGTGGATGATCAGGAGTTTTATACCTTGGGTACTACAATTGTCTTACTTGGCTGCAAATATTTGGGCAGACACTGAAATCAGCAAATGACACCAAAGCTTTCAGAGAACCTCAAAGCCAATCTTCATAGATGGATGAAACTTCCCAAGTACCAACCCACCTCCTGACTTCTTACTTCGACAACAGAGGCAACAAACACAGTCACAGAATCATAGAATTACCCGAGTCGGAAGAGACCCAAAAGGATCATCCGCAGGGTTTCTCTCCAGCATCTCAGACCCCAGTCTGTCCGTGTGTCCAGGCCTGTTGTGTCCCAGGTGCAGAACCCAGCACTTGCCCTTGTTAAATTTCATGCTGTTGGTGATTGCTCAGCTCTCCAACCTGTCAAGATCCCTCTGCAGGGCCTCTTTGCCCCCAGAAGTGTTGACAGCTCCCTCGAGCTTTGTGTCATCAACAAACTTTCTCAATAAACCTTGAAGTCCTTCATCCAGGTCATTTATGAAGATATTGAAGAGCACTGGCCCCAGTCAAGTCCACTTATCTTGTAGGTGAACACAACAAGAGGATAAAAGCAATGCCCAGAGACTGAATAATTAATTAGATAACAGACATAAAAAGGGAGATCTTGCCCAGCTGTACTAAAAAGAGGCACCATCTTCAGTACAACCTACATTTCCTTCATAATATCAATTCTAATTGAACAGATAAAGTTCAAGGTGGTTGTTTCCCAATCCACCTTCACTGGTGCTAGATACAGCTAAATTTCTGCATAGGCATCTCCTAAATCTCAGGAGGCAGCTTTGGCCAGCTCAGCGAGTCCCAGTCCTTTTCATCACTTGGTGAAAATCCTCTGAGACATTTCTGTTGGGCTGGATGAGAGACAGAGCAAGCAGCAAGGGAGAGACAGGGCTTGAAGGGCTGTGAACAACACAAATAAAACAAGCTGAAGCATGTAGAGCGGTGATGTGCTCTGCTCTCCCATCAACACTTCCCTCCTCAGGACCCAGAAAAGCCCTCCGACGGAGACTCTTGGATGCACCGCACAAGCCTCAGAGGATGAATTAGCAAAGAATAAAAGTCTTTCCTCCAAACAGCTCTTTCTTATCCCACTTGTAAGAGAAAACACCCTTGGGCAGCACAGCAGTGGGGATGTCCAGGACACCTCCTTCCCCTGGCCCCAGCCTGCCCACAGCTCCCAGGCCAGCTGTGGGGCACACACCCCACCTCTGCCAGCCCCAGGTGCTCCCTCATTGCTCCCTGAGAGGTGCTACGTCAGCTCTCCCTTTTGCTGGCTTGCCGCTCACTCACTCTCAGCCAGGATGATGAGGTTTGTTATTCTGAGTCACCCTCACTGCTGCTGCTCTGCTGCAGGCCCCGCTGTGAGCATCACCAAGGTGCCCATTTCCAGTCTACACACCACATGAAAGTTGTTCAAAGGAAATTTAATCCCACAGAAAGAACCAGCACTAGGTTGATGTACATCGCAAACCCTATTTTGATGAGTTATAAACAGCCTTTACTCACAGAGATGAATTTGGCTCTCCAAATACATTTGCATTTGTCACTATTGCAAGCCTTGTGATGTCTTTATGGAAAAAGTCTGCCCTTCTCCAGCCAGCCTTGTGTTGCACTTTCAACAAAGGTGCCTGCAGGCATTGGAGAACAGCCCATGGATCAATCACACGTGCACAGGTTTGCTGATGCTGGACTTCTCCAATGGTCTTGCACACTCCCATATTGTTGCATCAGTTTTAATTATTTTTTCCTAAGGCTCTACTTTCAAACTAGAAGTTTCCTTCTTTATTTAATTTGTGTTACTTGCTCCCTGCTGCCTCTCTCCAGCACACAGGGATACATTTCCATGCCTGGTTAGGAATCTCTGCTGGCATAAAAGGGTGCATCATTGTATTTTTGCTGCCGTTCCTCCCACTTATATCTGAGTAAAGTTTGATCTCATGAAGTTGAGAAGAATCAGTCAAGAAAGTTTTTAATCAACCCATAGGGAGACTTGTTCTGCTTCTTTCTAGTGGCATATGAACTACTGTCTCTTAATAAGGTGTGTCTAGCAGTGGTCTATAAACCAGGGACCCCTGAGTATTAACGTACTAACATAAAAACCCACGTTCATTTGTACATCAGCCTCTGTGTGCAACCCAGCGAGTACTGGAGGGACTGAAGATCTGCACTAAATCAGCCTTATGAGCTGTTGTGGCAGAGCACAGCAATCAAAAAACAGCCTACTCAGATCATCATTCTTCCTAAAATCATCAAACTACACTTATTGTTTCCTTTCACAAAGGCTGTTTTTTGGTGCCTGAAAGTTTGGTGCCCATCTTGAACACTTTTATAGGAAATTACATTTTTGAAAGTACAAAGCAGTTGCCTTCCAAACAGCTGACCCCTTCTCCACATTCCAAGAAGAGCACCCCTATTTAAAGGTTGCCATTTATTTGTCCTTGGAAGAAAAGTCAGGAGGAACAGAGCAGTCCATGAAATGAAGCCTGTCCTCCTCCCAAGGGGCTTGGTCTCCTCTGAAACTTCACCTTGCGACCCAGCACACAGGAAAAGCAAGAAGAGGCTGAATCACAATTTTCTCTTGTTTGAGGCTGTTACAGATAGGATAAACCATTTTTTTTTTAATTTACAAGTACTACCTAGAGTTTAATAAATGCTCATATGCATTATTAATCTAAAATATTAACCCCAAATCCTATAATAAAATGACTCAAGCATTTCAAGCCATCTCAGAGGCTTGCAAAATCCTTGCAAGTTACTAATTAAGCTACACTGGAATAATTGCTCAGTAAATTTTCATCTTCTCTTTCGAAAAGGCAGACTACAAATTCATGCAAGATAAAACGGAAGCTAATGAATTTGAAGCATAGTCAGTATGGAATGTGCACCTAGGAAGTGGGAATAATAACATTAACAGTGCTTTGAGATAACAGACTGTTTAAATTCATATTTATAGAAGCCATAGACTAATAAGCGGCGATGTACAGTTTAGATGTTGTTTCCCTGAGGACACAATCCAGAATACACAGGGATGCAAATTTTCAAGTGGAAGAAATCTCACACCATTCTGCCAAATTGTGATACCAAGCAAAGAGAGCCCCTTGGAAAGTATGCCGTGCCGTGGATCTCAAGTGCAGAAAGATCACATGGATCTGCAGGTTGCCCTCACGCTAGAAGAGATGTCCACAATCCGGTCTCCTTAGAGCTAAGGGCTGCCCCTGGGCTGGTTAAACAGCAAATAACAGATGCTCCTGTCTGGGGAGAAACAGAGGCTCACTTCACCCTGGTAAGGGCCCATGCCTGGTTTGTGCCTAACGCTGGTATAAGCGAATATTAAAAAGTAAATAAAGGAACCCATTAACAACACATCTGGCAGTTCAGGGTTTATGCAAAGAATTTCTCAGGTTGGAGTATCCAGAGCTCTCATCAGCTGTTATAGCTGTCCTGGGCTGTCGGATGGGAATCCAGCCCTGCTTATTTCCATAATTGGAAGATCAGTTTTGTAAGGATAAATGCTAGCAGGGCTAGCAGGGCTCAGGTTCTGGTGTCCAGCCAGTTCATAAAGCCTTATAAAACCCCTTCTTTTCCTCCATACATGGCTGAACCAGTACTGGCATGTGATGAAAACAATGAATTCCCTCCCTAAGCCAGCCAACACAAATAATTTAATTCCTGGGCTGCCAATGGTTACGTCGTAGCATTGTCTCACCAGACCTGGAGATGAATGAGATTTGGACAGTCGTTATTATAGCTGTGCAACACCACATCCTGGCTTTTGATCTCCGGCACTGGCGTAAATCAGGTCCTCAGGGACCAGAAGTCTCTTGGGGTAGCGTTTCTGTGGCCCACATCAAACACTGCCGAGAAGCGTAGATCCAGCCTTTAGTATTTATAGCATGTTTCCAGTTGTCTGCAGTGTTACAATGCCAATGATTTATTCATTTCTTTATTTCATCCTTTGCATATGCTTTGTAATCAGAGAGCAAGCAAGATGCAATCATATCGTGAGCTACATATACTATGGGTTTTGGGGCACAATCTTCTGCTTAGCATGGCAAGGGATGGCCCCCCAGCCTTGAAGAGCACCCAGGCAAGCATTAGCACTGCTCCTCAGGTCCACAAGACACAGCGGAAGTTTGAAGAAGGCAAAGCAGGGAAAGGGCTCCCTCCAAGAACAGCACCCCAGGGAAGGGCAGAAGTGGAAAGGGTAAGAGAAACTCAGACAAGGGAAGAAGGAAAGCACCACAATTACCTCTGTTGAAATTCAGGACTTTCCTGGGACTTTCTCAAAGGACTGATGAGAATTGTTAAGACCTAAAGGAAGTCTTGCAATGCTCTTGCCCCTTGGACGGCAGTAACTGCTCTTTGTTAGTCTAATGCTGTAAGAGATTAGTGGGTTTGCATCATTTCACCTTATTTTCACCAAAAGAACACCAAGATTTTTCTCTTGACCATAGCAGAGATGGACACCCTAATGGACACCATTCTTGCTTAGAAAATCTCCCCAGAGAGCCCTGGCCCAAGAAGCTGAGAGGGTGGTGTGCGTTTCTGCCCCCTCTCCATCCTCTGCCTCGCTCTGTGGTCAGAGCCTCTGGTCCTGTCTTGGAGCTGCGGGACGCTCTACCATCCCTACCACGCCTGGGCAGCAGATGCACTCGTCCAGAGGGCTGACAGGTGTGCTTGGCCCCAGGTGATATGTTTGCACCGTGGCGAGGCAGGGTAGCTGAGAGCACATCTAGAAGTTGTCATGAGTACACATTTTAACGAGGGCTGGGGCTCCATTTGGACTCAAGACTCAACTGATAACAGCTGCCCAGACCTCTCACAACAGAGGAGCGTATAAAACATCTGCTGGAGACTTTGGGGTATCTCAGTGCTCAGAGTGGCACATGCTGGGCATCTGGTCACTACTCAGATACAGGTGTGCAGCACAAGCCTGACTCAAAGGGAGAGTCACACATTGCTCCAGGCATATGCTCCACAACATACACATTGGTGCTGTAATTCACTTATGCTGATATTCTTCATGACACCGTTCATACAGCCACTAATTTTTTGCAGATGCTGGAAAGCTCCTCTGTATATCCAGAAGGATCAACTGGTGTCAGGCAGCTTAGCAAAGCTCCCCAGCACAACAGAGGAGACTTATGCAGCTCTAACCTCATGCACCCCCTCTGGAAGAATGCCAGGCACAGCCTTGTGCTTGCAGTAATCCTCATGTTGGCAGTTTACACAAACACAGAACAAAACAACTCAGTGCTTCTCAAAGTTACAGTTTTAAATTAAATTCCTTGGGCAAGACTTGAGTCATCTCAATCCTCCTATGTCTTGTATTAATTTTAACTCTGTTCTGTAATTTTCATAACTAGGAGCTACCACTCTCATACATCTTCTCCTCAGCTTCCAGCAGGTCACCTGCTTTGCTCTGGCACCTTTGCTTGTGTTTAGGAACAACTAAATTTCCTCTGTGCTCTTCCTCTGGCTCCTCAGCCCAGCTGCTGCAGTCAATGAACACGTGAATCTGGAATCAACATGGACCATGGGCCAGATCCAGATTGAGTACAGCATCTGGCTTTGGAGTGAAAACAGGAGAAAAGGATATTGCTATGGTAGTAGCAAGTCAGAACAAATGGGCTGTACGTAATTCTAACGATTTTTGCACTAATACTGAAGATGAAAGTACAAAGCTTGGCCAAGTTAAGGAGTTCTTCACGTGAGGCAAGAACTCTTAAAAGAGAGCGCCCTTACACACTCGATTAAAAATTCACCAACGCAACTTCCAGAATCACCCCCAAGATACTGCTGTGCCAGTGATCAATTAGCATTGTTATTGACATGGTGCAATACTCTTCTTCATTAGTTTTCTTTTTAAAATTCAAATGGGGAGATGAGGTGTAATTAGATAACGCACATACTCAGACAAGGAACAAGTATGTTGCTTGTACACAGTACATGTATCAAAGTACAAGTGTCTTTGAGCAGACGTGCTAATGGACGCAGAATCTGCTCTGTAACCAATGACTTCATCATTAACAAGAAAAACCAAGTTACACATCCCTATGATGCAAACGGGAGAACAAAACATTCATTAAAGGTAAATTTGAGCTGGAGCAGCATCACTTTTTTCTATTTCTCTGGGTGCCCATCACAGCACAGTACTCCTTGCAACACAACCTCACGCATCCTCAATCAGCCCTCCCCTGGCAACGTCACCCTCTGACTGAAGTTTTCAAAGATTTCTTTCATCCAGTGGCTGGAGGGCTGGAAAAGCCTAGTGCTTTTCCTCTCCTTCCAGAAGGTTTGAAAAATGGAAGTAAAGAGCTGAGAAAAGGGTCTCTCCATGCTGCTCAGCACACTGCTCAAGCTAGGCAGCCAGGGGCAAACTAAGGGCCACAACTGTTCCTAATGAGTTCTCCAACCTTTGGTGGATGCTTGGCTACATCTCCCTAGAACCTGCCCCACACTGTGCATGACCTGGTGCTGCCCACAGCAGGGAATTGAATACAATGCAGCAACCACCTCTGTCTGCTCTGAATTATGAACAGTTTGCAATGAGCAGAACCAAGTTATCACGAACAAATAGACTCTGAATTTTGACTTACCATCACTAGTACCAGTTCTGGATCATTTCATTGCTGAAATCTGTGGGCAAAACCCTGACACTGACAACAGGCTGATGGATGAAGATCTCAAAGCTTGTCCTAGCTCCTGGGAAAGCAATAAATTAATGATGTAGGAAAACCCCAAGCCCCTAAGTGCTTTAAAAGTCAATAGCAAAATTTAAAATCAATAGGAAGCCTGGCAGGAAGGCAGCGCAGGGGCGGATGCACAGGAGGGATGTGCAGCTATTGTTCAGCTGGGGTAAGCTGCCAGCATGCTGGATCCCATAAGCCAATTTTACTTAATAATCCCACTAATACAGAATGACACTGGTTGTAATCCTTCAGTGATTACAGCGTGGACCAATGCCTCAGCATCTCTGGGAGGATTTAAGGGACAGTACAGCATCCAGAACACTATAGCCAGAGTTTTCCTCTCGACTGGAAGGGAAGAGAATATCAAGGCACAGAAAAGGAGAAGCTGCTGCATGCTCATCCATATTTCTATCCGGAAACAAAAAAAAAGAGCAAAGCTGGAGCTTTCTTACTGTGATACCTGCCAAGTGTCTCTGCAGAGCAGAGCCCAAAACCAGAGAAGGAGCAAAAATGAGATAGGACACAGGACACTGTGAGCAGAAAACATGGGGAGAAGTATCTGAGTTTCCAACCCAGGAAACTGGGGACCGCTCCTGGGGTTTGATAAATAGCAAAGAAAAAGGAGACAACGTATACAGGCAGGGAGATTTTGAATGCAGTGTTTGAACTCTCTCTGCTTGAACGAAGCGGCCCCAGGAGAGATGCTGTGTGAGCAAAAGGGAGACAGTGAAAGGGAACCAGGCCCCCTTGATCTATCCTGTCTCCCTCAGCAGACCATAAGGACCAGTTCAGGGTCTTTTATCCATCCTGAGGAGTTTCCTTCGCCACCAGAAGTCCCACAGCTTTCACTGCAGGTGACCTTTACATAATATTGCATCTGACCTTAGAGAAATCCACATCCTGATAGACAAGGAGATTCCCACCTTGTCTGTAAATTGCTGCCAAGGGTTTAAATCACTGGTCATTAATTGGAAGTCTTCCTCATACAATATTTTCAATGACTATGGCCAGACTAGGAAGCAAGAAACTGGAGCACGGTTAGGAGGTTTCGTAGGCTAGTGAATCACTGGGGAGATGCTGCTGAATTATCAGCTGTATACTGAGAACAGCTGAAACAACTCCAAGCACAGAGGACAGATGCAAAATTGTTGGAAAGATTCATTCAACAACATCCCCAGCAGCCTTGTATAAGCAATGCAGGCCAGGGGGCCTGAAGAACAGCTGGCCAGAGTGGACTCACTAAATTATTGCACCAAAATTAGATAAAAAACACAGAGGAAATTATTGCAAACCCTTATGGCAAGGCAAGAGGCTTTCCATGCTGTAACAGCTGGAGGACTCAGAGAGACCATTCTCTCCCAATAGCAATCACTAATTTAGTCAAATTCAGCCTGTGAAGATGTTTCATTATGAACAGATGGAAGTTTGGGGTTTAACTCTCTGCTTGATATGCTCTGCATGAGCATATTCAAAACAACTGGTAATTCCTCTGGTTTGAGAGATGAGATCCTGGGATAGTGGGGTGCCAGCCACAGCTGGGAACTGTCCAAAGCGCAAGACAACCCCAGGATCCAGGAGGGACAAAAAGCAAGGCAGGTGCTTTACATCACCACCTATAAAAGTGCCTGCATAGGTTTTCCCAGATGAAATGCCTCTGACTGTTCCCTGGTGATATTTCCTGTCCTCAGTTCAATTGGCCATTCCCATAGGTGACATGAATTCCAGCTGGCTGACATTACATTCCTAAGCTACTGGCATGACAAGGTAGTCCTCTTAACACAGAACATGAAAAAAAGGGTGATTGCCTTCTAAATTTTTATATTTCATTCTTTTACGAGATTCAAGGGGATAGAGGCAGAAATGTCTTCACACTAGAAAGTTCAAACAAAAGGTGAAGGGTAGCATGGATCCATCTTTGCTGATCACGAGTGCACAGTGCTGCACCCCTTGAAATGTCAAAATGATCAAGCTGACGGTTCTCCCCACCCTGTATCTTAGCTCTAATGCAGTGTTCCTCTGCAAGGCAGCAGTCTTCTAGATTAAAGTTACAGCAAAAAGTGAAAATCAGAGAAAAATCTTCCTACATCTCAAGTAATTAGAGGATGTTGCACAGTTTGAGTCACAAGGGTTTATATTTACAACACAATCTGTTTTTAAGGAGCCTTGCCTTTTTAAGTTCACTTGTTTTCTTAAAATTACCATGCCTTTTGGGTGGGACCAATTTTTTCCAGTCATGGTTGCATGTTGCCTCTCAGTATACACGAGGCTGAGGAAGCGGCACCTGACAGGCTGGTAGAATGCTGCTCCAAACCTAAAACAACCTTAAAGATGTGTGTCTGCTGGCAAATGAATATTGCCTCTTATAAAATTCACTCAATATTTCTTCTCTTTCACCAAATGAATGTGTGCCTGGCAATAATGAACCATTTCATCCTGTATGACCTCATTCTCCATGTTCTTCAAGTTGTGAGCTGTCCCCTGTCATTCAGCTTTTATCCTAATATAGATTCTCTTTCCCCCATCACCGGTACCCTGGGATGAATCATAAGTCATATTTGCAATTGTGAACCCACTTGCCAACCTACATCTGGAGAGATGACTCTTTTCAATAGCCTTAAATCTTCATCTCTCCTTGTCAGGATGAAGTTTATGGGTTGTTTTCCCTACCTCTGAACAAAGAAGCTTTGAAAAACCCGCAGTGTTCTCATTCTATTTCTCCAGTGTAGGCAGTTTCCATGAACTTCGCTTATCCTCATATTATATTAACAAGGAGACCAAGAGTGACTGAGCAATAACAGCTTTATGAGTTTCTTGCAACAGAATTGGAATTAACTCAGAAAATAATCTGAAAATAAAACTTCTGTAAGGAAGACAAAAACCTGTAAAATATAGCAACTGTAGGCTGAATCTTTTTGCCCATCTGACCAGAATCAAGCATGATGAGAAGTTATGGAAACATGCTTGGTCTGTGGTGGACCTGTGCCTTCATAGCTTAAATACTTTAGCTCTAGGAAAACCCTGTTTTCAGCCTAACAGACACATTTTAATAGCTTGGACCACACTGGGGAAAGGGCAGCTCAAAAGCCACCACCAGTATTCAGTAAAATTCTAAATGAACTCGAACACCCAGAGGAGCTGGCAAGCATCACAGACACAAAGGACTGAAGATGCAATGACCACTTTCTAGTTAATGATCATGTTTTAGTTGAATGAATTGTAATCATCTAGAGCTAAAAGCATAAGTCATCTTGGGGGCAGTGTCTATGAGCTCTGATGGCTGTGGTATCCTCGGTGGATTGCACAGAGAGGGAAACACACAGTAACTAACAGACCACTAATTTCAAATCTCCCTAAAACCACTGGGTAATGTTTGCAAATGGGAGCGTCAATGGCAGTGCGGGAAGCAGTCGCATTGCTGTGACTCACAGCACGCTCGTCCCCCTGTTGCTCAAGCAGTTATAAAAGTGCTTGTGCCTCTCACTGCTTATTTATTTCCCTTTTCCCTGACTAAGGAATGGAAACTATTTGCATTGAGAGATTTGTCTTCTTCTCTTCCATGGTGTAACCTTAGATCTGTTCCAGCATCCTCTGCTAAATCACTTTGTATAAAACTACAAACCTAATGCAACACTGCTGCTGCACAGAAAAGCAAAACCAGAATTCAAATGCAGAGCTTGGTTTGAAACAGCAGAAAGCTCCGGCAAACCCTTCGCCACACGACCTTCCTAGGACAACAGGACTGCCATTATCCTGGAGGAGCTGCTACATTTCAGACCCGTAGCCAACAAACCTGCATTTTTTATTGACGGAAACAACTTAAAAACTCCTGACAGCAAAGCCCTGTGTGTGAGTTACAACTCCCTGAAAGGTGGTTCTAGTGAGGTGGGTACTGATCTCGTCTCCCAAGTAACAAGCGATATGATAAGAGGAAATGGACTCAAGTTGTGCCAGAGGGGTTTAAATTGAAAGGGTTGTCAAGAATTGGGTTGGGCTGCCTAGGGAAGTGGTTGAGTCACCATCCCTGGAAATATTTAAAAGACGTGTAGATGTGGGACTTAGGGACATGGTTTAGTGGTGGACTTGGCAGAGTTAGTTTTACAGTTGGACTCAGTGATCTTAAAGGTCTTTTCCAACTTAAACAATTCTGTGATTTTGTAAAGAAGGAAACATAGGAAGCCATTTACTGTGAAGCAAAGATATTTGCGGCCCATCAGAGCAGTCCACAAGTTGCTTCTGCCCCAGCCTCCAGGGCTGCACTACCCTGGCTGTCGCTCACTTACTCGGACACCTGGCACAGTCAAGTCAAGGACTTCTGGAGAAAATGTATTTATAAGAATTGAAAAATGCACTTAGAAAACCACGGAGGAGCACCAAGGCAGCTGCTGCACCTCTGGGGAACCTGGATGCTGGGGAACAACTGGATGGCAAAAGGAAAAACATGCTGAGGAAAATAAAACAACGATTTACACAGCACTCCAGAGCCACAGCCCATCCTCATCTTTCTGCCTCAACACCCACAGGGACTTACAAAGAGCAAACCTAGTTTTAGCATGCATTTATAGTCCAAGAAAGCACAAAACCGAGTCAAAACTAAATCACCCAATCCATTTCACTGGACATATAAATCAGCTGCTTCAGATGAGAGGGCTACAGATGTGCAGACATTAAGCAAATATCTTGGCAGCTTTCTTTTAACCACCCCAAAAGATATTTTGTGCACAAGTATTGTATTGTTGGTATTCTTTGTGCCTTTTGAGTATTCCCCTAGAACGCTTCTAAACAATGAATTTTGCACCTTCCCTCCCCAAAGATGATGTGCTTTTATACCTGAAAACATTTAAGTGGGATTTTTGACTTAGCGTCTTTGTTCGCGTTGTTAAGCCGATCAAGCAGTAGTACTTTGGAGAAAAAGAGAAGAGAAACAATGTTGTTTTGTCTGCTAACGTGATTGATAGACAAGTTTCAATTATTGTATCTTTAGCTGACTGGGAAGCACTTAAAAAGAGACAGGCTGCTGAAAGATGGGTTGCTTCAGTGCTGTTTCCACAGAAAAAGTATACAAGGATGCTCTCTGGTGGTAGCTGTAAGGCAGGGCTCTGCTCTGGCCCCCACACTTTATGGACTAAGTGACAGTGTGAAACCTTGTTATTAAAATCGTAAATATAGGTAGTTTTAATCAGTTGATTTATTTTGCTTTAAAAAAAAATCTCAGGAGGTGATTTCTTAATTCTCTTTGAGTATTCCCAGTGCATAGGCAGAGTGGAGGGTTTGTTTCTACAAGTTCTAAAGAAATCATGCGCTTTACCTAAGGTTGCACTGGGGATGGGGCTGTGATGTGCTCCCAGCAGAGAGCCCATTTCAGGGCTGCTGTGGTGGGGAACTGCACAGAACCTCTGCCCTGACCTGTCCCCCAGGCTCCTTCTCCCAGGCGACTCATCTCCCCACGCCAGCACAACCAGCCATGCTGGGTTTTGCTCTGAAGGACTCCCAGCCTTGCGGATGCCACAGTTTCCATCTCCCAAATTCAGCTTCCTCTCCAATGCTTTTCTTCTATAACTCCGTTCCCAGAGCACCATGCTGCAAAGTTGTCACCAGCTGGCACTCCTGCCCTGAGGCCAGATTTGGATCTTGCTCTTGCCCAGTCCTAACCAAATATTAAACCTGAGCCTTTCGCTCTCAGGCCTTTAAAGTACTGATAGTCTTTCTATGAGTTCAGTAAATTTCCATGGTTCAGTAAATTGTGCCAGTGCAAAGATTTCTTTGGCTTCACTTACTATGGTGATGGATTTTGGATTGGCAGTCAGCTCAGGGGTTGGATGCATTACTTCCATAACCGTAAGTATGCACGCGATTATCATTTTACAAGGACTGCACTACAGTTTATGGCACATCAGTGCTACAAGAAGATTTTTCATTAATCCATTGCAATCCCCAAAATGACATTTAGACCCAACAGGGGCACATACACATCTCACCAGTTCCAGCACCCTTCTGTTGGCCAAGCGAAGGAGCGGTTTGTGTCACTTGGATTCCCTTGCTTAAGAACCAAATTCATGCCTGGAAATGGAGATCAGTGATGGAAATTAAAGCGATATTTAGAAGGGCTGGCAGGCTCCCGCAGCTGAAGTTTGCTCTGGGAGCAGGCCAGTGAGAATGTGAAAACACAAGCATGAACCCCAGTTTATGGACACGGATAAGTTTTTGCCTGGGTACAAACACACTGTTGATGCTGTTTCAGTGCTGCCCTCATCAGTACATTTTCTGTTGATTTTCCTTAATATTCTTCACATCAGCCCATTTCCCAAATGCAGCCTTCCCCTGCGACCCAGTGAGACTCACGGTGGTCCCCCAAAGCTGCTTCTGAGCAGATCAGCAAGACCCTGCTCTGAAGAGTGTGCTCAGGCTAGCTTCTCTATACCAAGACAGGTATTTGATACCTATATAAAAGCAGAATTACAGGAGCTCCAGGCCAGCACACCTGTCCCTCACATACGGGAGAGCCTCCCGCAGGCATGAATTAGAGACAGAAAGCATCTTAATCATCCACCCTGCTGCAAATACATTCGCAGAGCTTTAATTGATTAACAGGCAGTCCTTGCCAGCAAATGAGCGGTTGGCTCCAGGGAGCTCTTGCTTGCTTGTTTTTAAACAGTGCAAAGTGGGAAAACGGAAGGAATAAGCAGTGAAAGCTCTAGGGACCACCGAGATGAGAGGGCTGCTGGGAGGAAGGCAGCGCTGCTCTGTGTGCTGACCTTATTACTGCGGGGAAATCGGGGTCAAGCGGTAGCAGAACAAAACACCACAGGGCAACAGGGAGGAATTAAACAACTTCAAACCCCAAACTCTAAGGTCGACTTTAAGCCACAGGGGCCAATGGTAGTAGTAGTTTGCGAACCTTTAAAGTAGGTAAGGCATTACTAAAACTGCCTAAAACTTACTATTGGGTTTGTCTCTGGTGACAAAGTAAAAACTAGTTGCTACCCCATGTCAGTCAGGCACAGCTTTCCAGAGCCCTTACCAGCACCACTTCGACCTGAATGTGCAGGTGGGAGAGAGTATGGCTTTCCCAGAGGGCTGCCCACCAGCTTCTCATCTCTCTTCTTCCAGCCATCCTCAGTCCAGGAGACCTGGCCTGATTTTAAAACTCCTTGTAAGTCTGAGAAAGGCACAGTTCACAGGGATAATGGCTATGTCAGCATGACCAGAGCACTGAGGGCAAGTACCGCCATCAGTAAGTAAAGTCCATTGATGGGCCCTGGCTCTCCTGCAGTCCCTGTCCATGGGGACTGAAGCTGCTTGGGGAAAGCAGGACTGCCTGTTGCCTGCTGAAACTGTTTTGCAATGTAGAAAAATATGCAAGAACCTAGACAGAATGAAATTTTTTTCTAATCAGTTCAGCACGAGGCCAAACGACATCTGCCAGGTTACAGCTGCCTGCTCTCCCTACACTGAGTTGCCCAGGACTCTGCCTTCAAATCAGCTGCAATGGGGGCTTTACACCAAGAAGACACTCACAAGCCCTGCTACATCCAAAAAATCCTTATAATGAAATTAATGCAATTAAAAGTTGGCACAAAATCTGGTAGCACTCCTGGCTGCACAGGCAGACTCCTCGATGTGGACAGGCAGGTTGTGTACCCTCTCTGCTCTCCACCTGGGACAGGTTTTGCGGTGGTGGTGGTGGTCAGCTCGCTGTGCTGGGGATCTTTGCAAAGGCTGAGCTGTTCCCAAGTGGCTCCAGGAGAGGACAGCCTCTCTCTGCATCCAGCCTCACCGCCACCTCTGAGCTTTCGCCCTCTGCAGTCCCGCACAAAACACCACGCTTACGTGAACAGTCAAGCTTATGCAAACCATCAATCCCAGTTTTAGCAGGCGAAGGAAAGCAGTTTAACAAGGTGGCTGCAACTAGACAGCATCCAGCTGCCGGCGCACACAGCACGTGGGAATGTGTTTTAAGCTGGTATGCACAGCGCTCCTTCCTCCCCTCTCCTCATGTAGCCTCCTCTTCCTCCAAGGGCTCCCGGCTGTGCTCAGCACACCCACCTGGGACAGACTTAGCCAGACCTTTGCCTCCCCAAACAGTCGCTTTGCAGGTCTTGGGCTCTGAGCCAGGGAGCAAGCTGCGAGGCAGCCAGCGTACCCTGCTCTAGGAGCTACACCTCAAGAACGCTCTGGACAAGAACTCCCTCTCCTGGAAACCTCTCCAGTACAAAACCAGTGTTGCCCAAGGCTACTGATAGAGAGCAGGTCTAATCTGAGACGGGCAGAATACCTTTAGGACAGAAAAAGGGCCACTAGATGCAATCACTGACTGCTTTTATAAGTCAGACGGTGCAGGAATACCATGCTTGCTATATTTTCCTGCAATCTTGAAATCCAGTTTTTAACAGAAGATGAGAGAAGTTGCCCATCTGGGTGCAAAATCCATACCATCAGGCTCAGAAGCTCATTTACTCTGTGCAGCCCGAAAGGAAGATGCAATATGCTGCAGCACTGGGAATCTGGGGCAATATCCAGTAGTAGAAAGACTCTCATCAGATTCCAAAACACCGTGAACCTCAGCCAAATCAAATTACTCCGATTGCCGAATATATATCACTTTCCACCTTAAGTAGAACAGCCTGCCTACCCTTAACACGCTGCAACCTCGTAGCAGCACGGCTCTGAGCGCGCTAATAGAGATGTCTTTCCCAGGGTTGTCACGGCCGCCCACCCGCTGTTTGATGGCTTTACACATGTGTGACAGGTAGTAATGTCACTGACAGCCTCTCCTTGGCACCCAGTTTTTATTCATACCAACACCCTGTCTGTCTTTGCTGTTTCAGGGGAAGCACTGTGCTTGCTGCAGAGCCTGAGCTCACTTCCCCACTCACGTTATTGCTTATCTTTGCTGAGAAATTGGACTTAATTTTGCCGCTGATCCATCATGCCAGTCTATACATCAGCTGTGAAGGCTAAAACCCAGATCATGACAGGGCAGGATCATAACAAGCTGGCAGTGGAAGAAATATACACAGTGTCAAATCCCTTGCAAAAGCACAGACAGTCTTCTGACAGGGGATGTATCAGATATTAAACTAATACTACATTCGGTCTGAGCCAAAAGGCCAGGGAAGAGCAATCCCAAAGGGGAAACCAACATCCTGAACCTTTGCCTAGCCGCTTCCTCGCTAAGCTGATTTTGACTCAAATTTTCTGTAAGTATTAATGCTGCAAGGACTGGCCTTGTCCCTGTTGTGCTGTCATTTTAGCTTTCTGCAAAGCCTCTGTCTCCGCTGGGGCATGGCAGGACCCCCCCCACACAGCCTCCCTGCTTCTCAGTTAGAGTGATGCCAAAGAGGTGGCAACGAATGCATTTCTAAGAAGGAAAACTAACTCATGCAAAGAGTTAGACACCTGAGGGAGCAGAGTATTCCCTCCCCATTAGAGAGGTTTTCCCTCTAATATTTTTGCTCATATTCATTATGCAATCTATTTGGGACTCTATCAAAATGGGTGTGTTCTATAATGCTGTTTGAAAAGGCTAATAATAGAAGTTAGTAGACTTCAGAGAGTTTCAAATGATCACTAAGAAGAGTTCAGTAGGAGAAATGGAGATGCAGTATGAAAAAAAAGCAGGGAGCAGTCCAGAAGTAAGAGAAGCTATAGCACTTAACTAAGGATAATTAGCTGTAAAAATGATGCAAAATGAGTACTTAGGCAGCGGCCCTGCAGAAGATGACCTGGGAATGATAACATAAGGAAGAAATGCTCTGGTTTTGGAAAAAAAAAACCACCATAAAAGAACCCTAAATCAAACACAAACCCCAAGTCAATTTCCCAATAGGAGTTATTGCCAGGGGTGACACCAGTAAGGACCTTACAGTGACCAGTGCGGGAAGGAGCAGGAGGAGCTGAGATTGGAAGGGAGCAACAAGACAGAGTACAGGGCTCACCCTGCAGGGATGTGCAGAGGGAATGAACATCATTAAGCTTAGAGAGAGGAAAAGCCTCGGGGAAGAGGTGGGAGAAGTCCACAGATCCATAAAAGGCTGCTTCAGAAAGGGATGGTGTTCATTTTCCCTACTGCTGAGAAGGAGGTAGGGCTTGAACTGCAACAGAGGAGATGTATTTTAAGACGTTCAGGGGAAAAAAAACCTTACTGAGTTTCAAAGGTTGATTGAACTCTATCCTTCCTGAGAAGGCAGCAAAATGCACAGGGGAGAGCTGGAATCAGTAAGCCTTTCCATTTTGGGTTAGCTCTGCCTTTGCCTGCTTCGGGCTCGCCAGTGAAAGCAAGCAGAGTTCGTGAAAGCAGCAAACCCAAGCCCTGGGCCTCAGTTCAGCGAGATAATTAAGCGAGTGTTTAGACATCTAAGCAGTCCTGCTGGCTACTGCCCCAGCATTTCAGGAAATGAAGTCATCAGTTTGCTTCCCACTGGTCTCCCCCATAACTGTGAGACCTGGGAGATGGGACACGGAGGTGAAACTCTCCCATTAGCAGCACCACGAGCCCATGGAGGTGTTTTTTGGGTGAAGCTCGGCTCTCACTGCCTGCAGACAGAGCCTGGAGTTAATGAAATACTACCAAGCGTCATTTGTGTTTTAGAAGGCTTGATGATGTTAATTAGTGTTCAAATTAAGTAGTAAGATACAAGTAGGCATATAATGGACCACTAATAAATGCCTTGAGAATGTTGAGAGATGCGGGTCTGAGGGAAGAGTGATTTTAATCACCAGGAGTATATTAATGATGGTCCATGGGCTCTCTTATTGCTGTTCCAACATGCTGGAATGCTGCGTTTTCCCATTAAAACACCCATTAGCCTTGAGTGCACTGAAAATCTATCAGTGAAGACATGTTCTCTTCATTTCTGCTCTACATGCGATCTACTTAACACCATTGCAGGAGCTCCAGTCCAGCTCCAAACACTGGTCCTGGCTCAGGAATCCTGTCTGGCCCAGCAGAGCCAGGTGGTTTGGGGGAGGTGGTCGGTGCCCTTCAAATACCCACCACGTCAGTGTGAATACCAGCATTGCAGCTTAGAGGCAAAAAACCTGCACATCCTCACATGCATGGAGAGCACATGGAGTGCCCGGCACCAAGCCGAGTATGATTGATTAAATGATGGCATCGGTTAAAATAATTGTATTTTTCATTTCCACGTAGATGAATTACTTCTCAAAAAAGCCATTTGTGCTTAATGCCATTTGTCTGCAGTACAGCGCTAATCAACTGCAAAGACATTTCTGTGCTGAGATTGATTGACTCCACGTAAATAGGTAGAACCTTTAATTAAAACACAAGCGCAGATGCAATGTCTCGGCGCGATGACAACACGCGGCACAGACCACTTAAGGGGTTGATTCTATTTTAATCTACCCTGGCATAAATCAGGAGAAAGACCCAGTTCAGCAAAGCACTTAGCACATGTTTAAGTCCATCATATTCAGCAAAGTATTCAAGCATGAGCCGAGTTGCAGCAAAGGATATTGAGGAAAAATGACAGTGCTTGTTGAAAGGACATGGCTGGTGTGTGACACAGTTATTCATTTATCAGGTTTCTCCCTCATCAGAAAATACAATAAGTTTATGGCTTTGGAGAAAAACTGGCAGGGTTCATAAAGTGTAACTGTGTGGTGATGGTTCACCCACTAAAGTGGATTGCAATAAAAGCCTGAAGGAGACTAAGCAAAAAGAAGCTAGCTGGCTGGCTAAAGAGCAGAGCTAGTTTCCACACAACAGTTTTCAGGGATGCCTGGTTTTGCACCAAGAGCTGGGTGCTCGCCTGCACCCATCTTGGCCACTTCAGGGGGTCAGCACGCTCTAATGCCCTTGTCTGCAAGCATTTGGCTGGGTGAGCTGCCTGCAGCGGGGATAAAAAGGAGTTTGCTCTGTAACACCTGAATTCCAGAACTTTTCCAAGAGTTGCTGCTCTTTGTTGAGTCAGGCAAGCAAAAGTGGTGATAAACCTCATGCTTCAACTGTGGCATGGGAGCAAAAGGGAGCTTAATCATCACAGTCATCACTTCTCCTACAGCAGAGGAAGCACATGGGTGCCAAGATCCAGATGACCCATGACACACTGCCAGCTCCTTCCTGCAACAGGAATAATGTCCCGACTCAGCGGGGGCTCTGATAAAGCCAGTCACAGTGGGGACATCTTAGCCTTTACACCCTGCGCATGGGGAGTTTGTGCCGATGGCATAAGGTGGAGCAGAGGAATAAAACCAGAATAAAAATACTATTTTCTTTCCTTCAGGTTAGCAAAATAAGTAATTAGAAACAATATACTTGGGCTAATAACTTCAGGCTTTGAAGAGAGAACTCCAGAACTCACCGGCACATGAACAACAAGAGGATTTTCTTATTCATTTCTGCTTCTACCACTAGAACAAACCCGGTGTGGTATTTGCCAAGTTAACTGATGGCAAAAAAGAGATCTGAAAAATTGGGTTCCTTGCCTTCCTCCAAGTTTTGCACCAGGTTGTGTCCAACATGCTGGAGGCTGGTGCTCCAAGCAGTGGCCACTCTTTCACATACCTTTGGAGGAAGGAAGAGTCCCCTCCAATCCATCAATTCACTGTAATGCCAGGCATGATGGGGAGAGGATCTAATGTGAAGTATGACGACAGAAACAGCCAAGGAACAACTTCTGCTGGGCTGACCTGAGCTACCGGTGACGAGGCAAGAACTAAAATGGTTTTTGACAACTGAAATTAGAAGAGCTACTGAATTTCTTTCCAAAATTATTATTATTGCTTTGTGGTTGTTTTGCTTGAGAATTATTAATTTTGTTTCTGTAGTATTTCATGACACAAACAGTCACAGTAGTATGACACTTTAGGTCAGGTCACCGGATAAAAATCTGTCAGAACATTTTATCTCCATGTCATATTATGCCAATTTCCTTTTGGTTATCGTATTTTTAAAATCCATTAGTGGTGGCTGCAGCTCAATACCAATTAAATATACTGTTGTGTTTTCTAGAGTGAAGTACTTCTCCTTTGCTTCATAGTGAAGCAGTTTGACGCTTTGGATAAGCATTAATCATAACAATTAATGTAGCAAACCTGGAAAGATATGGGGTTGAAAGAAGTATGTTATCCTGGCCTAACCAGATTGAAGTAGTCTCAGAGAAGACACCACATGAGTGGGATGTTACTACGGCTTTTGTAGGAATCCTGACAGTGCTAAGGGAAGTGGGAAGAGACGGTTTCAGTTTACATTAAAACCACCTTTTCTAGACAGTTTAAGATACCAGCTAACACATGGAAGTGCCCAAAGGGAAACTCAGTTCTCTTCTGAAAAACAAGGAGGTGTGAAGGCTTCCCACTGGCAGGAGACAGAAGGGATGAGGAGGATGGAGGTGGGTTACATTTGGGAACACTAGCTCCTGTGATGTTAACTTTCACAAGACATTCAAATATTTGTTTTCCAGGATCTCACCAGCTCTATTAGCTACAAGTAGTTTATTTAACAGGGAACTTTATTCATAAATATTTTTAGCCTTTTTTTCTCAACGATCCCTTAATGCCCTACAGCTGACACTAACCAGTGCAGCTCTGCTCTGCATTCCTAGCAGGCTGCTTTAGGTACAAGGGGGTGAAAAGACAGTTAAAAGCATGAATAATTAGAAAAACTCTCTCTCCTCCTTCCTTGATGCAGGAAACGGTATCTCACAAGCTCTAATTATAGCTTTCCCTCCACTATTGCGTTTTGTCCAAGACCCAGCTGCAACTGGACCGTGTGACTTCAGACTGCACAATCGCACACGTACAGTGATTAAAAGGCAACCTTTTAAAGGAACTGTATGCTTTCTAATGGTAACTTCCCACCAAATCTACTGCTACTGACCTTAACGGCCAGGTTCTCATGCCATTGCCAAGTTAACTAGAGCATCACTGCCCAGGTACTCACACAGCTCATGGATGCCACAACCGAGTCCTTGCTGTCACTTCTGAACAGCCTTGATCTTCTGCAGCTTCTGCTGAGCTAGCAGAACCTGCAGGCTGCGGACCTGACCTTGACTGAGAGTAATACGAGTGTAGCAAAATAACACCATCATACAGCCTGGCTTACTGCCTGCAGGATGATCTTCTTCACCTTTTATGAATGAGGAACGATTTATTGGGTATGACCTGCAAATTGAAGTACAAGCGACAATGCTCAGCAAGAGCTGCGGGCTTCCTTTTGGGTGACCAGCGCACAGCTACAAGAAGTCCAGCTCACAGGAACGATCTTTTTCCTAATGAGATTTGACAAGCACAGTTTACCCACTGGCAGAAAATTATAATAGACAGATTTTCCCCATGAAAACAGAAAGCCTCACGTGCAGATCACATGCAGTGTCAAAGTCCATCCTGTGTCTTTTGGTGAGCGTCCCTTGCTGTGGTGGCTTGGTAGAGCACCACAGACAGGCACAGTGTCCCCAGTAGGTTGATGCCCTGGGGCCTGAGCAGAGACTGCCACTTGCAGGGGAGAATGGAAGATAAGTCTTCTATTTCAACCCTGCTGATTTAAATATTTCTTATGTAAAGCTATTTATTTAAAGCTTTCTGTGAAAGAGCTGGAGGGTGAAGCATCCCAGGATGGGGTATGAGTCCCCTGGCAGATAGACAGCAAGAATTTTTCATCCTCAAAGGTGAGATTGCACAGCTATATGCACAGAAGCATTTGGCAACTTATTCTACACACTCTTACTTGACACTGTCTTCTTTACAAGAACAAAACACCTGAAAGTTAAAGTTTAGGGCTTTACTTCTATGAAAGTACTGGAGGAGCAAAAAATACCACGCCCAGGTTAAATGCGGACTTAGACCAAAGGTGTCTTTTGTGAATTTGTTTACATTTAAACAAATCTTGAGTAAAATCAACTAGATTTTGCCTTGGGATAATTCTATGGAGTCATTTGCAGCTGGAGGAGTGGTACTTCTCCCGGAAGAAAGATAGATGCTCTTGCCCGTGTCTCGACTCCCTTCCACATCCAGTTTCACTTGTACTCTTGCCTGCCAGGTTTATTATTTCTCACTCCCAGCTTGGAGATGTTCAGGTCCACCCAAAAGGTGGCTGCACTTCATTTGCCAGCCAATTGTGTATGAAACCCATGTAAACTAATGCACTTTGGTGAGCCTTCAGAGGGAAGGACATAAAACACAATTATGTGTATCCTTCCTGAGCATACTTGTCACTGGATGAAGGCTCCTGGATCTTCAAAAGAGGACAGAACGGACCAGCAAATAGCCTCTCCGCTGTAGAAAAAAGCCATAGGGAGGGCAGCCTCCCTCCCATCATTTCTGCTTGAATTGTTAGCAAAAGCATCCAGCAGCAGAGATTTCCCAGCTGCCAGGTCTGATGCAGAGCAGCCAGAGGCACTCGCAGAGGGGGTGGCTGGTGCCAGACATCGCCACTCCCAGCATGGCTCCGTCTCCCTGCTGAGTGTGGCTGCAGTGTCATGCAGGACCACGTGCTGACGGGGGCAGACGGGACTGTTGCCCCCAAAGACAGCAATGACATCCACAGGGCAGCAATACCATTCCTGCCATGGCATTATCTCCACCTGCCTTGTCATCCTTCCTGGCACAGCAAGGTCGATGGATCCACCGTCTGGGAAATGAGCCTCCTGATACAGTGGGAGTAGTTACCATGGAAATAAAGAAGGGTTTCTCAGCCCAACTCCACCAAAACATTGATTTGCCTCCCAGTGTTTCACAGGCCACTTATTAATAACAGCAACAACAGCACTCAAAGACATTGGGGCAAGACTGAAAAGTTGGGTCTGGAAAGAGCCACCAGGAATCATTGTGTCTCTGCTGGAGATGTCACCGTTGTACAAGATGAGCCTGTGAATAGCCCATGGATTTCAGCGCACGTCTTGTGTGCAGACATGCAGGTATGAAGATGTGCTTTGCTGTTCAAAGCCTTCAGCAGATTTGCTCAATGAAATCCTATATTACACCCCTGTTCTTTGAGGGTCCAGAGCACACTGAGGTAAACTGAACTGCTACATACAGCTACCAGCTCGGATGATGCTCTGCTTTACATCCTAAACACATGTCTACCTCTGTCCTGGCTGCTGGCTACCAGTACCCTCTTATCTGGGGCAGAGTGGGAAGAAAAGCTCACAGCTGAGACCTCTCCAGATTATAGCCCAATGGGGACCATACCAGCTGTTTAAATTACATCTCCTGAGCTAAGCAGGGATACAAATATTGTTCGTTTATAAACAACTCATTTCTGAAATTAGCGAGGGGGTAGGTAAAACAAAGGAAAAATACCTAGGAGATGCTGGAGGTTTGTTATTTCCTAGAGGCACCTGTAGAGCATCCTGGATGTATAGAGGCTGCCCCAAGCTCTTAGCATAGCATCAGCTCCAGCCCTTTACAAACTTAGCACCCCACCTCATCCTGTACCATGCTCCACATCTCCTTTTTGCAGCTCAGAACAAGTGTGATTGTTGAAACCCATTAGGTTTAGCAAACGGCAAACAGCATCAGGACCACACAACTAATGCCAAACAGCTTTTGACAGATGCTCAGACCCAGAAAGTCTGCACTGTACCTGTGTGACACAGTTAATCCAGCTAAAAGTGGTAGGAGAGATGCAGGTATTGAAGAGACCACATGTTGCACAGAAATGAATTTCACTTTTAAGAACGAACTACTCTTATAGTCCTTTTTTTCATAATTAAATTTAAATGTTGTGGGTTGGAAACATGGACCCTAATCCTCTCCAGAGTACTCACGTCTCTAGATACACTCAAAGATCTGAGGTCTGCTTCATGATATCTGGCAGGAAATCGATTCAATCTGAATGCTTTTACTCATATT
This sequence comes from Neomorphus geoffroyi, assembly GCA_033558235.1. Taxonomy (NCBI): domain Eukaryota; kingdom Metazoa; phylum Chordata; class Aves; order Cuculiformes; family Neomorphidae; genus Neomorphus; species Neomorphus geoffroyi. The sequence continues at coordinate 334,399 of JAUMJM010000050.1, forward strand.
GCTGGATCATTTGGGTTAGGGCAAAGTCATTCCTGGGCCATAAACATCAAAAGTGCTTATCTGGTCTGTATTTCCTAAACCCTACCTGCTGCTCTCGTGTAAGACATGGAGGGAAGGAGCTACAGCCTGGAGCAATCATGGCATCAGGGAAGAGCAAATCTCAGCCACCTACACACAACACAATAGGACTGCAGAGATTTTTTTTTAAGGGAGCCACTCACATATTCATTTTTCAGCTAGGATTAGTAAAATACAGCCCTGAATAAAAGAGAATGAATGCAGGCTTTCTTTGAAAAGATTGTATGGGGGGAAATGCAATAAAGAGAGTATTTTTTGCATTAGAGTGCCCTGCTCAGATGGAAAGAGCAGCTCAGCTGCCCTGTACCAACAGTCTTGAGGGTGACTCTTGTCTACACCAGGTTACTCAAGCTGTTCGTCATTCACTTTGGGGCACACTGCAGTAGTTCGGGGAGTCAGCCTATCATTAACATGCATATCTAGGAGTGCTGTGTCTCATCAAAACCATCTAGGACATATTTTAGCACATCAGAGCTTAGAATTGAAGATGGTTGCACAGAAATACACAGATGGGTATCGACGCAAGATGGAAACACTTCAAAATATACGTGGTGCTTGCAGCAAACTTTGCCTCACTAATCCTTTCCTCCTTGGAAGAGCTTGCAAAAATTCTTGGGGGGAGTCTGAATTATACTGTGCTCATGGGAGAGGATGCGACTAAGGCATAAAATCTTATCTTCTATAAGGAACGGGCTGTTTGGTTTTTGCAAGGCTCTGTCCCAGAAGCACAGCCTGTAACAGGTGGGGTTGCAGCACGCTCCGGAGCTGCTCTGTTATTTTGTGGCTCTCTGCAAAAGCCATCCTGCTCAGCTGCGTTTAAAATATGATTGTCTCCAGAATCACTGTGTGTAAATCACTTGCTGAGGGCCAGGTCTGCCCTGCTCACATGACAGCCAGCTGAAAGGGGTGTTCAGCCAAAATAAGAGGTGCAAACAAAAACAGGTGTGAGAGGGACCCCCCCTGCCTCCTCTGCCCTCAGCAGCCTCTACGCTAACAACAAGCCAGCCTCCATCTACAAAAGCTTGCGGGAAGCAAGTGGCTGAGCTGTAAGCGAAGGTAAATGAATCCTTCAGGGAATCGATCCAACAACCACAAGCTCCAAGGGGCTGGAAAGCAGCCCAAGAGGGTGGCAGATCCTGCGCTCGCTCCAAGCACACACATGCTCTTACGGCCCCGGAGAAAGTTTAATTTGCTGCAACTGTTTCAACAAACCCAAAGCCCCAGTAATGCTGTTACACACTGAAATCGCTTAGCGTGAAGGAGCATGGAGCAGAAAATGCTGCAGGCGCAAAGGAGCCCCTCAGCTTTCATCAGGCACGAAGCCTAGTGTCGGCACCTGGGCTTTGTAGGAAGAAGCAAAGAAAGCCTCCAAGAAAACCAAAATAACTCCAGAGCACTTAGAATATGTTTTGCCAAAGCGGTCTCTTAATTTAGGGGTGGGAGAGGGGGTCAGCTGAAGGGGTGGATGAGTTGCAAAAACTCCACGGAACATCCTGGAGTGTGTTGAAAGGAAAGGGATTAGTGAAGAGCTAACACTGAATGTATTTTTAGTCCAAAGAACAAGGTTTGCACAAGAATGAAGAGATACTTTTTGGCGCAACCATCCCTCTCTGAGACCAGAGTCCTATCACCCTGTCCAAAGTTTCTTTACTCTCCATCATCATCACTCATGCTACAAGCAGAGGCATCCATACCATCCAAAAAACAGGTTTCAGCTGGCAGGGCCCCAGGAGCTGCTCTCTTCCCCTCTCCACTGAGCTGTTCTATCTGGCCAAACCAGGTTTGTTCTGCTGATGGTTTCCATCTAGTTCCTGCCTGACCCATGAAGCTACCCACATAATGACTGTCCTCCCTCTGGTGCCAGGACCTGCCTGGATCTGCAGTTAATTCTCACCAGGTTTTTCTGGACCTGGCTGCAGTCGTCTGGACTGATTTATCTCATGCTTTCTGCTTTGCTCTGACTAGGGGAAGGTGCCTGTGGAGAGGTGAAAGGTGTGAGGAAAACACAGGGATCAGGTCCTGGGGAGTTAGTGTTGGAAAAGGTACGGGTGATCTTTAAAAATAAAGGATCCTCAGAATCAATAAGAATCAGCGTCACAGATTTTAACGTTGTCTCCAGTTTCAAGGTCAGATCCTGATCATGAATATATGGGAGATCCTAAAGTTGGCAGTGCTACAGAGAGGGTTTTGCTAAAGTTGTGAGGATGATATGTCCCTGGCTGGAGTCTGGACCAATTCTAACTCCAACAGCAAGCACAGGAGATTCCTGTGAGGACCAAAACTCACTGGAGAGAAATTAATGCAAATCCTCGGGCAGCTGAACAGGACTGGGCTCACACTGCTCGGGAAAGCTTGGTCTGCAAGCAGCTTCACCTTCCAGCGAGCTGGCAGGCAGCAGTCAGGCTGGCCAGAAACTGCAGAGAGAACGAAAAACTGTTGTTTGAGCTGGAGGAAGGCACGCATGGGGCTCCCACCTGGGAAAGGGTAAGAACTGATGACGTGGGAAGGGCAGGTTCCTTCGAGGAGGCAACAGAAATAGCAAGGAGTGGGTCACTCCATAAATCTGCTTGCTTTATGTTGGTTTAACATCCAGCTTCACAGACTGGTGAGAAGGAGAGGGAGGCCCTGGCTTCCTGACGAGGAGAGTGATTTACTTTCCCCGATCAGTAGTGGCAGCTGAGCAAATCCCTAGTGCCACTGAGCAAGCCAAAGCACAAAACCACCAGGGCTCAGCTACAGCCCAACCACATTTTGGCTCTAACTATGACAAGACACAACTGTGGTTTTGGTTGACAGGCAGCAATTCCTCCCTCCAAGTAGATACAGGTTCAATGTTAATCATCCTGGACTACGCACATGCACTCCAGCTCCCAAGGGGATGCGCCCAGCTCTGCCCTCACTATGCTGCCAAAGAGTTCATGTGCTTGTCCTCTATCTCCTGGAGACCTCAGTTAGCAGACATCTGCTATTCAAGCTGGTTAATCCATGCTGGCTCAGTATGCCAGGCCTCCAGAAAAACACTAGGAGATGCGTTGGGATCCTGAGTCATAGCACAGGGCTCAGCCTCGGACTGCTGTGGCCATTCATCCTTCCTTGGTCCCGGCCTCAGCATCATTGCAAGTGCCCAGGGCTAATGGGCAGGAAGAAGAAAAAATGGGATTTCTTAAACCAGCCTTGTGTGTCACAGCTCCAGTTAAAAGGGTTTGTTGGAGTGGGACTTTTTGAAGAGGGCACAGGGGACTGCAGCAGCCCCCACACTGTCCCCATCATTTGTCCCCCTCCCTGCGTCACATCCTCATTGGGGCAGATTCAGCTTTACACTGGCCACATGGTTTATCACACCAGGAACTGCTGCAAGCTGAAAACAGCTTCAAGGAGTTCTGTTGTCCTTGGGTGTTTGTTTTTAAGCTGCTCACTCCCACACCCAGGATGCCATGCCATCACACACTCACCCTGGTACTGGGCAAGGAACCACCTTTAGGACAGCCATAAGGGGAGGGGGAGTGCTGCTCACCACCACAAAAAGCAAAATTCAGGCTTTAGAGACCTGCTAGAGCTTTAGCTTAGAACATTCGCTGTTTGAATTTCGTGCAGGCGTTAGTGCACACCTTGCTCACCCGGTGTGATATAAACTAGCACCATCAGGGACAGCCAGGTAAGCAATCCTCTCAAGCCCTAGCAGCATGCCAGGGTTGTGTGTCAACACCTATTCTGTTTGTTTCCACACTTTGCCTCTCTTTCAACTGGCAAAGGCGCTATCTCAATAGAGAGCAGCCTCAGCCAAGAAAAATAAGCATTACCTTACATTCCTGGGCTTGTTTATCGTTATCATGACGCTCTGCTCTGACTGGGAGGCTGCATTATGCATCATGCTGCCTACTTTCAAATAATAGGCTACATGTGTAAGTAGGCTTCACTATTTCGAGTTGAATAGCTAACAAATGAGCAAACAAAAACTCCACAGCCCACCACGTTCTTGTTTAACTGACGCAATGGATGCCTTTATGCATCCCGAAGGTGATACATCCATCATGCTTACAGCTTGAGCAGCTTCTGCATCACTGTCAAAATTCGAATGCACTTAGGCTGGCTGCGGCTGGCACGCTTGTCACTGAGGGTCAGGCTGGCACTGCCGACTCATCTGCTAGTCTCAGACCTAAAATTGATGTGATACTCACTCCCGCTACATCATCATTATCACAGTTGATGTATAGCCTGGAGATAGATTCAGCCAAGCAAGGTACATCTCCTCACACCAGGCAGAAGGGTAGGGTGTTGCGAGGGCATTTATTATGAGCAGGGGTCCCATGGGACACTGGCTCTCAATTAGACCATTGCAGCATTCACATAATGGGCCCATACAAATTTCTGAGCACTCTCCTGCTGCACAGCTTTCCCACTCTATTGAACCCTCTCCAAATGTTTTTTCCTTCATCATAGCTTTACCTCCTTTTGTATTCCTTAATTTTCTTCCATATTCTTTATTATTATCTATTGCAAGAAGAGTTATTTAAGAACCTTTGGACTATAATGGGCTTGGCATTACAGGAAAATAAAGCAGCTCTCCAGGAAACTTGTGCTGATTTCAGCCTTCCCATTTACTCTGTGATGCATCACACTGTGCTCTAATGTCTCACTAATCTGCAGCTCAATCTGCTGTTAAACGGGCTCATGATGCAGAAGCCGCTCACTAAGGTTGCTTGATATTCATCTGTTGATTGAATCATTTGCTTCTTGTGATTTGCAAATGTGCCAAAGAGCCAGAAGCCCTTTTTCTTCCAGAAAAGTTAATTGGATCAGCATCCTGCACTGGCAGGTGGTACCCTGCTCCTATCCAGATGTCTACTGACTCAATCGACATGGAGGAGCCACCCAGCAGGACCAGGCACTGGGACAGGGGATGGCACCACGAGGGACAGATTACCAAAGCACCGTTTTCTGCAGAAACCAAATACACCAATTCCTTGCAGAGGCCTTGAGCGGCCCGTGCGGAGATGCAGGATGCTTTGCTCCTGCAAGGCCCTGCCCTGGAGGGATGACTGCATCCCACAGCCTCATCCCAGGATGGATACCTGTTGCCAAGGCTTGCCACCAACAACCTATGCTTCTATCAGACATGCCCTATCACTAATTTACCCCTCCATACTTGTACTTTTATCATTTTTTGAGAGCTAATCATTACCAGCAGCCTCTTTCGAAACATCCTACCCTGCTATTCACGGGTACAACTACTTCTTCATAGCCTGTAAATGAAGGCTCTGCTGTGCATGGGCTTAGCTATTTTTTAACACTCCAGCACGCAACACACCGTTTCCTGTGCTCCTCAATAATTAAATGGTTAGTGCCATTGTCAAAGAAGCACTTAACGACATCTCTATGAGGTTTCCAACCATCTGAGGTCCCAAGCAAGGATGTATCAGGCACCAGGGCTGCAAGGCTGCATCTCTGTGATTATCTGGCTGTAAATAATGCTTCAGAATATATGGTTTATTGTGGTGATAACACACATTTTGTAGGTTACATAAATTGGAGCAATCCTGCTGACAGAGGAAAAATAGTGGTGTGTGATGGTTTTCTCCGGTTGCTAGGAAATAGAGTTAGTGCTCGGATCCTTACATGCCTCGGTGCACAGTCATGACAGATGATAGATTCGGCACATGTGTGGAGCCCAGCCTGTTAGCAAGCCCAGACTGAGGGGAAAGCAGCAACACAGTGACAGCAAGATCCATTTAACAAAAATATATGCATTTTTCATTAAGAGAATTAAATTTGTTTGCCCAAGGCATTTAGGAAAATGTAAGCAAAGAATAAAGTTAGATCTAAAGAGACAGGTGGTCTATGCAGGCAAACCCAGAGCCGGTACACAGATGCACAAGATGGTCTATGCTAAGGATTTTAACACCTGTCCAAAGCTCTAATGCGAATGAGCTGTGATTTTTCAAAAATGTTTTTCTATAACACTGCAAATCCCACACAGCTCAAAGGGCCAGAGCCAGCCCCTGCCCCATGGTCTCCTGCCCACCTTGGGGGCTCAGTACAGCTGCAAGGCAGGGCCCTTGCCCTCCCCTCGCTACAGGGGGTTATATTCTCTTTCATGGAGAAGCTCAGCCTGGTTCCAGTTTCTGTGAGTGTTTGCTAAAGCAAATTGCAGTTTGTTCTATTGGTCTCCTGGTCCAATTTGCTAGAAATAGCACAGTGCTTGGTCAAAGCACACAAAGTTGTCAGACAGCAGCAAACAAGGAGCATTTTTTTCTGTTTATATATGTCTGGGGTTTTCTAATATATATAGATAAATATACATGCATGCTGTTAGGTCAGCTAATCCATCACCCTGCCTCAAGGCAGAAACAGCTCTACCAACCCATCCCTGAATGCACTTCTAACTTGCTTTTAACTATAGCAAAGCTGAGCTATAAAGACAACATTAAACCATACAGCTTACAATAAAGGAAACTATTGTCATGATCACAGCTATGCCCTGTCCAGAAACATATTTCATACACAGCTAAGGGAGCTGATGTGTCTTCTTGTGCCATTGTTATTGCTTTTATTATAGCATTGCCCTGTCAGGACCACACCATACCAGCAGCACGCTCTCCAGATGCAGCACTGGTGAGCACGAGCCTAGTGTGCTCTTTAGAGTGATCAACTGCTCCCAAGGGTTGCTCCTAGACTGAGCTGTTCTCTCTGTGCTGCTCTCACAAGAGCAAATGGGACATCTTCTGTCAAACTCAGCAAAGGAAGTTCAGAGGAAATTAAAAAACGGTTAATTGTGTCACAGACTGCTTGGTTCTTCTAATTAATTATTTGGCCCAGATTAATGCCCTTTTTCTTAAGTGATTCCTAAGGGTTTGCTGGAGTGTAAGCACACAGGTGGTATTTCCTGAATTCCTGGTGCTCTTTGGTGCAAACTTCCTTAGTCTTGGATATACCCCCAGCATGGACACTGCACCATGTGCTGGGTGCAGCAGCTAAAGGCTTTGTTCAGGCTGGGATGAAGTCAGAGGATGCTTAAATGCTTCTGCCTCAACTCCAAAGCGTTTCCCTAACTCATCACCAACCAGCACAGGAGTGGGATCTCCTGATCTCGGTGTCCAGCAGAGGACTGATGCTCCCAGCAGGACTTACACCCACACCAGCCAGGGCTGCCACATGCTGAGAAGCAGAAGCAGAGTCCGTCTCTATAGTCTAATAAAAATGTAATTTACTCCCAGCAACACAAAACACTTCCCTAAACCTCTGAAAGGCCTGCTAATCCTTGATTTGTCCTCAAATCTTGAAATTCTCCTGAAGAATGAAGGGTGCTTTTTCTGTCAAGTGCCTCCACGCTTAATGAGGTTATTAAGGCATATTAAGATGCACAGAAGAACATTCCCTTCTGACTTTGATATAGCAGAGCTCAGGGCTTTTGTGTCTCCTAATCCAAGCCCTCTTAGCCTTCTGCTCACCCTCACACCATCGCCACCTCACAGAACCTTGAATTTGATTCTGCTTGTCAGCAGAGACAGCCATCGCTTCACTTTGACACCAGTGGGAAGCTCCCTGAACTGACTTTGACATAGTGCTTTTGTCATTACACCGTCAGATGTTTCTGAAGGGAGCACTATGCATTTTCCTCCATGGCTGGAAGGCTAAAGCTGTCCACAGACCCATCTTGGGGTCTATCAGCTGATCTAAAGTTTTTTGGGTTATTTTAAAGCAGAAATCATTCTATTTCTGCAGAAAGCAGTGTTTCTGTGTACAGACATGCATCAACCCAGCAGCCTTAAACTCCTGAGCAAAGCATTCTCCCTTAACACAGAATGAAGTCAGGGTCCCACTCACACCCTAAATCAAGACAGGAGGACAACACAAATGTATGTTTTCAGCCTGCCTCCGTCTCCTGTCACAATCGTATGGAAAGGGAACCATAATAACTGAGGGCTTAAAGCAAGCCTTTGCTTTCAGCTGAAAAGAGACACATGACTTCCCCAGGATGCACTGTTAAAGAAGAAAGCCTTTGCCAATGTTATGCTTTATAATGGAATGATTTTCATAACAGCCCGACATGGTTCATCAGCATGTGATCTGGCATGGAATCAGCTTTCCCTTAAACCATCCCAACAAATGATGAGAGGTGGTGGAGAGAACAGACACAGTATCTGGTTGGGTTTTCAAGCAATCCTTGCAGTGGTCTCAGCGCATCTCAGCCCACATCAACTCACGCCTTGCTCGGAGCAAAATTTGGCGTGGCACCCTATTCCTGCCTCGAGCAACCTCACTTCATCTCAGCACACTGCCCACAGTGCTGTGGGCTGAGGACATGTTTTCCCACCAAGCCTGGGATCTTCTGGCTGGAAAGATGAGTTTCATTTTCAGGAAGAAGCTTATCCCCGAGTACTTATCTGCATTTACAACGGCTACTGTTAAATAACTGCCTATCATCACCTGAAAATTCAGGTTGACAGCTTTAAATAATTCCATTACTTGAGAAGGAAAAGAAGGGCTGCAGTCCCTGCCCTCAGCACACAAACTTCCTGTGTGAGCAGGCAGCCTGGCAGCTGCAGCCAGGTCTCAGGGAAGCCCCTCTAGCTGTGCTGCCAGAGCTGCTCAGACACAGCATAGAGGTACATCTCATTAGCTTCTTCTCGTGGGGTGAAGCCCATTTAGGATGTTCCCATGGCCACATATGCACCAAAAAAGGGAGGATTTCCACCTCTTTTTTTAAAATTCAGCTCATTTCAGTGATGTGATTAACAGAGTAACCTGAAAACCATTGCTGTGACAATGGATGGGGTGGTAAGGTGAGAAATACAGGTGAGAGAGCAGGGAGCAGGTTGTATCCCCAAAAGAAACCCTTCTGCACCTCTACATAGAGCTGTGCCCTAGCTGTGTCTGGGGGAACTGCCAGCAGCTGCGCTCCCTGCACGCGCACACACCTTCATCACTTCTTTCTTTTGCACCAGGATGATGTATTGGGAGGCAGGAGAGGGAAACCAGCTGTGGGACTCCCTAGAATTAGAACCTTGCTCCTTACCATGGTGCAGGATTATTTTTAACCCAAATGAGGTCCGTAGCTCAGCTGATTTCTGAACCAATGAGGGAGGGCAAGGTGGGAGCCAGCACTCATAGGTATAAACTCTGGGAGAAATGTCCTCAGGAGCAAGGCTAATGGGACCTGGAGCAAAGCCCTGACCTTATAACCCCCCCATCCTTGGCTTTTCAAGAAATGGAGCGAGTTATGCAGCAGAGTTTGGCACGCAGCCCCATGAAGACTTGGGCAACTGGGAGAAAACATTCCCCAAGGGAGTCAGGAGCTTTAACTTTTGTAGCACAGCAAGCATGCAAGCACAGGATCTTGAGGGAATAAGAAAGATAAGTTATGTCATTTCATTGCTTTTCTTGGAACGAAGACAAAAAAGCAAAAGAAAACAAAAGAGAACACCCCCTGGGATCCATAAAGAGGAAACTAAAAATATGATAAATAGGCTGGATCATTATTTTCTGAAGATGACGTATTGCAGCTCATGTTATATATCTAGATTCCTATTGTTACTATGTATAAAAAGTTTGGCACGAAGTAAGTAAAGGAGAAAAATTAAATTTCTGCCATACCACAAACTAATAAATACTGGTAAAGAGCCATGTACTAAAAACACAAACCAGAAATCCCAGTCCTGCAAGACAGGAGAGGAGGAGGGGAGCACCAGCTTTCCTTGCCTACAGCAGGCAAAGGGTTAAGCAGAAGTGTAATTCATCATGTTAGCTTAAACATTAGGAGAAGCTAAGAGAATTATAAGATCAGAAGATAACTGCAAAGTGTGTAAAGATAATCATAAATCCGAGGGAAATCATACAGGCTGATAAATGCTCAGGAGATTATGCTAAAACAACTTCTGGTTTTCTAATCAAGCAATGAGAGTAGCTGAGTACCCCAGGGCAGCAGGTTACCTCCTGCGGTGTGGGACACCATGGTCTGCATCGCGATTTACCCGCAGAAAAGCCTCCCGGAGGAATCCGGAGATAGAGCAGAAGAGTGGAAAGACAAGTAATATTAAAAATAGATTCAGAGAAGGCAGAAAGCTGGGATACTTCATACAGTTTTAAAGGCACAACAGCATAACAAGAACGGCAGCTGACAGAGATGTGAAACCCCTCTTTTAGAGTTGCTTGGCATCAAGCACAAAATCTTCAATTCCAGGTACTGAGGAGGAACCTATACATTAGCACATTGTGACAATATTGAACTACCCCTCTGGCTTTCCCAGAAAATAGGGGTCATGGAGACAGCCTGTACTCGGAGCTGGGGAATTTTTCCTCATTTTCTTCTTAACTCTGCGAAGTCATCTTGTAGCAAAGCCTCTCTTGGTATAATTGTTGTTATTTTAACTCTTGATGCCCCAAAACAGGGCTGGGAAGGTTATGAATTTGTGGGGTTTGGTCCTTAAGACTTGAAACCCGTTCCTTCTCCATTACATCCTGACTCCAGAGGGAAAAAGGTGGGTTGGGGCACAGCTGGCAGGACGCTCGGCAGCAGCTGGCTGGTCCCCTACATCACCCGGCCCTGGAACCAGGCAGCACAGGTTTTACATGGGTTTGAAAGGTCTGCTAAACAGTCAGGAAAATGCAATAAAATGCAATAAAACCTGAGGTTTTATCATCACTGAATGGTGAAGCAGGCTCTGGAGTTTTGGTTACATCAGGAAAACAACACATGGAGCAGAGGTTAAAAGCGCACAGGTTTGGTGCTGAACATGAGGGTTTGCAGTGCAGCACGAAAATGCCTGTTCAAGTTGGTTTGGGTTCTTTTCCTGCCAAAATCAGCACCCTGCCAGGTGTGACACAAATAGTTTGATTTGCAGCTCAAAAGTAGCTGCAAACCTGGCAGGACATGGGGCTGCAGCTGCCCCAAACTTTAATAGATCTCCTCCAACAGCACACATACAAATGTGATGCACGACCTGCATGTGAGCACCAACCAGGTAACAAAACCAGCTGGGGCAGAGCAACTGTAACACAAGTGCTTCTGCCACCACCCTGCCATCAAACACCTCTTGGTTTTGTGCACACGTGTGAATGGACATACAGCCATGTCCAGGGGAGCTCAAACATACCAAGACCACAGAGAGGAAGCTCAGCTGCTTACCCAAACGAGAAGGAATAAACCCGTACAATCACTTCTTTCTCCCCATTCTGGTGGTTTTGAAACCCTGTTTTGCTTGAGTCACTTTTCAGAAATACATGTTTCATAAACAACACATATGGCTAAATAACCACAAACCCCATTTCTTTAATTTCCCGAGACACTGTTGGCGCAGAAGTGCTAACTCCTGTGGGAGACAGGGATGCGCAGAACATGTTCCTCTAATGGAGCTCTGCAGGAAATCCTGCACTGGAATGTTTTCCCACTCACACAGAACACTCAGTTTGATCCATGATGGGAACAGCTCACAGACCCCTTGTCAGACTCGGTACAACCTGCAGCTCTGTCCTGGACACGCTGCGCAAAACTTGCCCTTCTGCATATTTAGGAAAATATTCCCCAAGTTACAAAAGTCTTACAGGCATGCCTTTGTCTTGGGGAGAAACAGGGAACCATCACATACAGGACAACCCTCGAAGAGAAGGTTTTCAGCACAGTTTGGTGGGAAAAGAGCAAGAGGAAAGAAAACAATGAAGAAAAGGAGACAAACAACTTCTTAATGTAGCTCCTGTTTTCAACCTTCTCCCACACATTTGAACCAGTGCTTGTTCAACTCTGAATCCTGGGCTTTAGGAAGATACAGGTACCGCACTAGGCCCTTGAGCAGGCTCCAGAGAGTCAAATTTAATCTGGGAAGTCTAGAAGACAGAAAAGCCAAAAAACAACCTAAGTTTGTCTTTTTGTCGAATCTAATGCCTGGATAAATCTCTATGGAACAACAAGGGGAAAAAAGGCAAAGCAAGATGAATATGAAGTCCTCTAATGTAAGTCATTCCCCGGTTATCCTTTTATTTCATAGTAAAAAATACACCCACTATTCACACTGCAGAGCCTTTTTGATGAAGTAAATACTGCTACATCCATCCTTCATTGGAAAAACATGGACCTGCACTTTTCATGGGGGTTCATTTCCAACACTACGGCCCCATCCTGTCTTGGAAGTAATTTATTTTCTTAATTATACCTGTAAAATATAGACTTGCTCCTTACATAATTAAAAAGGGCACAATTGATAGATACCTTTTCCTGGTCAATGATCTCACTTTGTTTATGTAGGAAAATTTCCAGAGGCTTCCAAAGACAAAAAAAGGTACCCACCCCCCCACCCCCCCCCAAATTATTCCCAGACTTCTCCAGTCTGAATGTATTTATTTGCAATAATGATTGCGGCTTTATGCGAGCAGATGGGCAGTCCCTGAGAGGATGATTTGTTTCCCCTCTTTTCTTACTTCATGATGTATTTTATGATTTCAGCAGGTCAGTGGCTGCCATGTGTTTCTTTCTAATCTGCGAGCGCTTTTCGTTTGCCTCATTCTTGGCAGCCGTCGTATTTACCAAAGAGATCAGACACGGACAGATGATGGCAGAGATCCAGGCTCCTTGAGAGTTCAACGCTTGGATGTTGGCAGCAAATAAAGATATATGGATTGCTGTTGTTGGTTCAAACTGTACAGGGGCTTTTTCCCTCATATTTCAGTTTATATATGCACATATATGTATATATAGAGATGTACGTGCTCGCACGTATATGTTTTTTAATTCTCTTTGTAATATCCTCAACCAGATAGAATACAGATGAGCTGTTATACAAAGAACAATAGATGTCAACTAGATTACTACTCCCTCTTTTTCTCTTTTCTTTTTTTTTTATAGGTCTGGTTTGTTATAAATCCTCCATGCCTATTAACCTCTGAACTGCACTGATGATATCTCTTCTGAGCTAAATTGCCTGTATTTCCAGACATTTGTTTGTTCACTTAGAGGTCTATTGGCAGCGGGAGGGGGGAGAACAGCCCTTTGCTGAATAGGACTCATGGATTATAAATGAAAATTGTTTCTCTCTTGTAAGATGATGCTTTGAGACCTGTAGCAAATGGACAGCTCTAGTCTATAGGCTCACAGGTGGAGGCCAACAGGAGAAAGTTAATCACATCAATACCAAAGATCCCCTCAGAATAATGGGAGTACTGGGTCCAACCCCATAGCTTCATCCTACCCAGCAAAACTTGAGGTCACCTGCTGTCATCACGCTCTAGTTGCAGTACTAGCAGCCAGGGGCTGAGTGGGGCTGGCACACTGCTCCGCAGAGCCAGGGACAGCAACGCAGCCCCTGGAATAGACTGAAACTGGGACATGAGAACGTGCTCCTGCCGCAGAGGCACCACCACAAACAGAGTTGGGCAGCAATGGGAAAACTGCAGGTCCAGTTGGTTCTCCCAGAACTTGTGCTCTCATTATCACCTCAAGGCAAGCAGCCTGCTCATCCCTCGAGGGTGCAAAGCTAACTGCACGGACACAGCACATAGCATTGCCACCCTTTATCCCTGCACAGGACTCTCAGGCTCCTCGGGCATCTCTGCTCCAGTTTTTCTTGCTGACCACGCTTTGCAAGGTTACGCCAAATCCTCTGACTGCACACTAGCCTTTTTCTTCTACTGGGAGGATGAATGCCTTAGTGGCTGCAGGGCTGATTGGTGGTTTTTTAAATAAAAGAACAAAATAAAACATACAGCAGGATCACAGAAGTGAGAAACAGACTGCAAATACATTATTTCCTTCCCTATAACACAGTATGTCTTTGCTGAACTACAGGCTTGACAAAGGCCACAGCCTTTGCTCTCTGGGTGGCTTTGCACAGAGTTAGGTCACCAAACTATCGGAGATAAAACCTCTGTATCTACCAGTAGCTTCCAAACAGCCTCCAACAGGATCTATCACACAGTTTCTTAGTAAACATGGCCTTAGCACTTCCAGGAGACATTTTGGCTCATTGGAAACATGCTGAATAGCATTTCCAGTATCCTGTCTTTAAAATAAAGTCTTGGAAGCAGCAAGTATGCTGGCATTTCCAATGAAGACTTCCTGTCTTCGTTACCATTATATATATTTAAACTTACGGTTCCAAAATAACATTTTACTTCCATACACCATTACACCCATCTAACCACAGCCTCCATCTGATCTGTTTTGGAGCCAATTCCTCAGTCTTTCCTGTTTGTCATGAGTGTGGGTCTCCCAAATGCTGTGGGTGGTGGGAAAAAGAGGCAGAGATGCTCCGACACACTGCAGCCCCTTCCACCACCCAGGATTTGCATCAGGGACATCCTCCACCAGCTTCTACTGGCTCATGGAGACCATCCACAACTTTCTGCCCCTGTCCCCTGGTTCACTGTGTTCCCCAGGAACAAGTCTGAAAAAGCCTTCCAGGTGGGCCACTCGTAAATCACTGGGGAACTTTGCTGCCTAGAGTTTGTCACGCTCCACTCTGACTTGTATTGAGGGCTTCCCAGCTGAAATCCCCATGTCCTGCACACTACCATAGGGTATCCTGGTTAAAATTCATAGTTCCTCTGAGCCTGCCAATGGGCCAAAGCCATGAGCTGCAATGGAGAGCATGGGTCAGATGTGCCCCGTACATGTATGTACAACTGCATACTTGCTTTTCGTACTGCTGCAGCAGTAGCACACACAAACATTTCGCTAGCAAGGAGTTAAGCAATCTGTGCTGTGTTTGCATAGTAGAGGGTAAAAAGCTGTAGCAATCCATGGTTTTTCAGATCATTCATGGTTTTCCTGCTCTCTCAGTAACAACTTCTGATTTCCATGGCAACCCTTACATGCCTCAGAACAAGATACTTCTTGCTTTTGTGGAGCACTGTTCCCACATATCACGATGACCAGGCTCCACAGTTAGCAGAAAGGCCCTGACACAAACACTTTGCTGTCTCCACTCTGCTCTCCTAGCAGAGCCTTTGCAAGTTTCCCAGTGCCTGGGAGAGAACAGTATTACCAGGCTATACACTACTGCCTGTTCCCCATCCAAGAGTTCATTTTAAACTTGGCCGTGATTTCTATTTTAATCCCACACATGCATTTTTGGAAACGCTTACTAAACCATTAACACATTTATACGAAAGGAAAGATGGTGATTAGCATTTCCCCCCCATCATTTCTTTTTGTGTCAATTTTTTGGCTCACACACTGCAGCAGAACGTGGTTACAGCCATGCATACAATTCTAGCAAGTGTGAATTCCTTCGCAGCATAAACTTGATTTACCTCTGCCTTGCTTTGCTTTTCCTCCATTTCTATACAGACTATTTCACCAACACTCCTGTACTTGCAATAAGGTGAACATCTGTTATGGTTTCAAAATCTTTAAGGGAATTTTTCTCTCCCTTGCCAACACAGGGGTTTGGGAGCCAGGATGGGTGGCAGGGGGTGGTTTGATGACTCTCAGTTCCAGTTTGGTGGCTGGGGGAGGGGAGAGAGGTGAGAGGTGTCTTTCAGTTGGTGCCACTTTTTTGCTCGGCGGTTGCTAGGAGCAGGGGCCACTGTTTTGCTGGGCTGGTGGAGGCATCTTGGAGGGAGCTCCCCTGGCTCAGCCTCAACTCCACGCACCCTGCACTGTCCTTCAGAGAGGGAGCCATCACCACTGCCTGGATTTGCTGCAGACTCCCTGGGGGTCGAGGTCACCTGCAGGGGACTTCTCCCCCTCTCCCCCCGAATGCTTTCAGACAAAAGGATGAGGAGAGTGACTTGCTGCCTCCTGGAGTGCGACATTGTGTCTTGCTGTCCATAAATATAACTGCACTGAAAGGAACAGGGATAGTACTTAATTAGTTTAAAGGTTTTGGTTATGGTTTTGCTGTGTGTCCTGTTTTGATTATATATATATATATATACACATATGTATGTGTAGTTAAGAACTGCTGTCCTTCTCTAGACACTTTTTCCTGTTTAAAATCTCTTAATTTCAAAGGTCATGGTGGGGTTTTTTGAGGAGGGGAAGAGGCCCCTTGTCTAGTTCAGATACACATCTTAGTTTGTCTTTAAACTGAGGCACAACGCAAGATTTACCCGACGCAAGACCTTCATCTGTTTGGCATGGGGTTTATTTAACAAGCCTGTGTTAATTGTTTATTAAGACATACAGTCGATTTGCCTGCTCCAGACCCTGTGTGTCCCCTTTCTACACCTATTGAGATGTTTTCATAAGCAAGAATCATTTCCAATGTAAAGAAACAGCAATTAGTGCATTTATTTATTTTACTGTAATTCACACCACAGCACTAGCAGTCTCCAATGGCCAAAGTGCAGAATAAATAAACAAAGTCCACTTGAACTATTTTAAATTTCTCCCAGATGATGGGTCAGAGGAAAAATCAAGGCTGCTGTGGGATCTCTGGCCACATGAGTTCATGTATACAGAGATACAGCCAACAGGGTTGCAAGTTAGTGCAGAGGAGAGTGTTGGAGAGTGGTGCTAATGAAGTGCAGCAGCTCAGAGCTGGAGAGGTAACCCAGCCACGGAGAGCTCTGCCGGAGCCTCCTTCTTTGGTAGAAAGTCCTTCCAACTTAATTTCCAATTGTGTTTGTTCTTCACTGCACTCAAATTATTTGACATTTCCTAGCAGAGGAGTTGCATTCGTCATGGAGATGGTATCCATGACTGAGGAACTGCAAGAACAGGCAGGGTACTGCATGAGAAGACCGTAGAGGAGGGCATGATGTGAGATTCTGTCCAAAATGACAGCACCAGTATTTCTTTGGGTAAAGATTACTCTGAACAGATCCCAAATCCACACTGGCTTGGCAGAGGGAGGCAAATTCATCACTTGTGGATTCAGAAGAATGAAGTTATGCAGCTTATAGGTGGCATTTCACCTTCTTTTGATTTTGTGGGCACTTATTTTCCCAGTGGAGGCATAAAGCCACCAGATGCAGGACTCTCTACAACAAGCTTGCTCTACTTAGCTGCCTTTTATGGGTTCCTTTAAAGTAGCCTCAGGTTCCCTGGGAGAAGGTCCCAGATCTAAATGGAAATGCCAGATTTATGGGCAAAGCAAGGCAGTATCCAGGTCAACCCTCTGTAAGCTGCTTGAGCAGCACAGGGAGCAGGGCTGAGAGGACTAAAAAGCACATGGGGCCCAGGTGCTGCTGGATACAGGGCTGGGACAACCTTGTGCTTCTGCTTCAACTGAAAAAGCTCAACTTTCTTAGACTTCCCACTCTAACTCCCAGGTCAGCTAGCTAGAGAAGCATCTAAGAAAACAGCATCTCCCCACATCCCTCGATACTAGCATTTGCCTGAGATGTTGGGACACACTGATATTTATGCCTAGCATAGAAAAACACCACATCATCCATATAAGGCCCTGAGCTAGCAGAAATGTAACTAAAAGTTTTGTTGAACGAGCCGGTTCAACGGAGGTGAATTAAACCAGATTGTCCCAGCCAAATCTTGTACTCAGCCATAACGCACATAGTCAGATCTGAATGTGTGAAGGTACAGGTGGTGAATTCTGTATTTTGCATTTTCTGTTCACTGTATCCAGACTGCTCAATCACCCCCTCCTCCCCAGACAGTGTCCTCACAGCCTTTGGGCAGGGGACTCATCTGCAAACTTTCTCCCTCTCTTCTAGGTTATGGATACAGCTTCTTGTGGACAGACAGAGCAACTTCAGGACAAAAGCCATAGGTAGTCAAATGTTTTACCTGCAGATGATTTCCAGAAGAACAGCACTATACTCAGATGCATCATAGATGTTCGTGCAAGGTAAAAACCTAACCCTGACACGGGGGGCTCATTCAGAATAGTCCCTTACAATCCTGAGACGTCTTGATTTCCACCCAGTTTTCCCCCTGAATTTTATGTATATCAATAAGATAGTGGGAAGAGAAGCTTCCATGTAAAGGCTACTTCCTTTGCTTTCTTCATTAAAGAATCTAATCAGTGCTGAAACAGCAGAGCACTCATAGAAAGAGAGCTGAGCAGCACAGTGGGGTGAGAATGTACCACTCTCCTTAAGGGTCTACACAGCAGAAAACAAATATATTGATTAAAACCATAAGAGTTTTCCTTTGACTTACAGCAACTACAAGAATAAATAAGAGCCAACTCATTCTGTAAAAAGCAGCTCTCAGCATCTCTCATTTGACTCTGGTCCTGGACTCCTACCTACATCTTTTGAAAACTGTTCCCATGCTATTACGTTCATTCTTCCCACCTTTCTTGAAGGCTGATCCTTGACACTGGGTAAAGTCTCACATATGTCAGTGATCCTCAGGGCTGGGCTCACAAGGAAGGACCATTTCAGAAGCTGAACTTCAAGGAAGAGGTATAAAGCTAAGGACCACAGAATAAACAAGATGGTTTTCACACTGGAGAGCATGAGAGAGAGCCCAGCCAATGCACTGTAGATCAACTTTTTTTAGATGAAAGTCAGTAAGGCGGCCAGCAAACATTACTACAGACACAGCTAACAAAACCTTGTCATAAAACATTTCTTAGATAGAAAGGAGTTAGGTTTGCATTGGCATTCAGACAAAAAAACTGGGGAGATGGGTCTGTATGGTTTCCATGCACATGTGAGGCTCCAGATCACAGGAAGAAATCTCATGAGATAGAGAACAAAGGCAGAGGGTGAACTTCGGAGGTGCAAGTCCTTGGGGTGTTACCACCAGCTACAGGTGGTCACCACATGAGCAAGCAAAAATGTTCCTGTGAGTGGAGTGATGACGGGTCTACAGTCATGAACAATTTTCTCCAAGATGCACTTACGCATCTGCTCTAGATTAACATTATTTTACTTAAAATGAGCACTTTGGAGATATTTAAGCAGGTAAGCAGCTGCACCCAAGCATAAGGAAGAGACATTGATAAGCAGACATGGGAACACTTAACAAGTTGGGTGAAGTCGGTCCCATTACCAAGATAAACACCAGAGCAGATTGTGGGCTGTGTCAGGGGATGTGAAGAGCACCAATGGCTCAGATCAGCCGTACAGGATACAATCACGGCAACAAAATGCTGAGTAGTGAGGACTTGCAAGAGTTTTGAGTAACTGCGATTAAAATAATGAAAATTGTTGGTTTGCTTCAGTTAGAAACTGTGAAATCCAGGTTTTAACTCAGAGGCAAGAGTCCTTTCTTTTTAGGGCAGAACAGTGCAGATGACTTGTTTTCCGTAGTTAAAAGACTTCTGCCAACTCAGTCTGGCCAGGAAGGATTCATGAGCTGGCATACTCAGCTTTCACTTACCTCAATGCTCTGCAATATTCAAGTTTATTTTTAAAGCCCTATGAAAAAAGCCCAAAGCTTAAATTAATAGCTGCACCATCCAAATCCACATAATACTCAAATACGACCAATAACCGTGCAGATGAATGAAGTAGTCTCAGGTATAAGAGAGAACAACTTCAAAGGCTGAGCAACAAGATGTACACAAACACCTAATAAATATGACAAAACCCCTATTAGTCCAAGAAAAGCTGACCTGACCTTGAGGCTGAGGAAGCAGGAGGAAGCTACTCATGTGGCTGAGGCAAAGAGGACCTAAAAGCAGGCAAGGAGTTTTCCGAGAACCAGCCTTGGCTTAACAACAACTGAGGCAGTCAGGGCAAGGCAGTAGCACCTCTTCCCCCACCCTAAGGCCATCTGAGGACAAGTAAGAGTTGAGGTACCACTTGCTAACAGATTGCTGCTGTATAGCAGCAGGGGCTGTGCCAGGCTCTTCAGCCAGCCACCATGGTTTGGGTATCATCAGGTCCTGGAGCCCATACTGTGCAGGTACTCGTATTTTTAGTTGCACCCTTCAAAGTCCAACTCTACAAGCACACGCAGAGCCAGTGACTGCTAGCAGACAGCAAGCAGCTTGTGCATCGTCACCTACTGCCAGTTTCTTAATATCTACCTGAACCACAGGACATGAATGACAGTCCTAGCCTGTTCTTTTTCAGAGGCCAGAGCACAGGGATTTCACATACAGGGTCTAGTTCAGGTTTTCCTCTCATTTCTTCAAGAAACTTAATTCCCTCAGTGCTCAGATTCCAGGATTTTAATGGCTTTAGCTCTCTTTCCCCTTTCCCTCTCTGCATCTAATAATTCAGTCCATAAATCTCTGCAAGCATACAGCACAAATAACAGATAAGGAAAGATGCATAGCCATAAGACATGGTGGAAAGAACCAACATAAAACCCACCCAATACCAGAATTACAACCATCAGAAGGAGAGGCAGAGGAAGTTAGATTAAGTGTGCTGTTGAATTCAAGTAAGTCTCAGAAAAGTTGTACGATAACTTAAGCAAGCTACAGTAGATCGTAATCAGCAGTGTGTCATTCTGCTGATAGAAGAGCTTCAGAAGAGTAGATGAATACAGGACCAGCTAAGTTTGGGATGTTTTTAGCAAATAAGGTGCAGTACTAATGGCTGATTGTTCCCCCTCCCTCATTTCCCACATCCCTGTACTCCTTCCCTCTGCCAGGGATGCATATTTGGAAGGAGTGTCATGGATCCTTTAAGGAGGACATAAATGCCCACCCCATCCCTTCCCAACCAACCACCATCCAGTATGGTGTGCATGAAAAAAACCTCACACAGCATTGCCTTCTGCATCTGTGCAATGATGGCCGCAATTAACATTAATAACTATTTCACTCCATAGATTTAGTCCTTTTCCTTTGGGTAATTATGATCTTTCTTCCTCTCCCCAACACTCATTTCAAATCCTCATGGGTAATATGCAGCCAGTTGATTTTACATTTATCTCAGTTCTACATTTTTGACACATTTCAAGTAAGCTCTGCTGAAAAACATTACAAAGCTAAAAAAACCCTGCTCATTAATAACATTCACATCACCTCCTTACTTCTTTAACATGCTGCTTTTATTTGGTCTAATTGCAACTCTCAGCATGATTAATCACAACATTTTTGCGGGAAGCTAGGGAATTTGATATCCCTGTCCTCATATGGATCTGATCATTTTCATGCTGAGAGTCCAGGCACACTTCCTGCAATCTTAATATAAAAGCTTAGTGTGTACAAGGAGGATCGTTTGACACTAATTACTACTCCTGCTATATTCACCTAGGTCCCAAACATTGACCGAAGGCTGAAGCTAGGTAGTGTGGTTGCACCCTGGGAGGTAAAACTTTCCTCTCACAAGAGTCTGTCTTCCTGTCTGTAGTCTCCTTTTCCCAATTTTGCCTCTGGACCTAGACCATTTACCAGATAAAAGGTTACAAGTTTAAAGAATTAAAATTGTACCAGGGAAGACGCTCAACCCAAGGGGCCAAGTCTTTTTGGAGAGAGACTGCAGAAATGATAACAGGCACTATGGAAAGCAAGCTCAGGCTTAATCAGCATTGAGTTTTTCAAAACAGAAAGATAGACATCATCAAAGAAGCCTCCTCAAAACCAAATGTGAGTCTTGCAATAGCTACAGCTTTAAAAACAAAATAAAAATCTCATTTTGTAGTACTACTACTGAAAAGTTCTTAAATTAGCAGTCTTGGAATATCCTCTTTTTCTTATAGAAGGTAGTGGAAAAGCTCACATGGATTTTAAAGAAATACGAAGAGCATCAGTATATGTTTCTGAAGCATCATCTGGAGGTCACACATTAATATTTAAAGATGACACAACCTTGTTCCCACTGTACTGGTAGGAGCAGAACATCTACTGTTATCTTCTCCAGTATCAGTTGAATCTTTCCCAGTTAAGTGATGTCGTGTCTTACACACTTCTCACGTTCAAATCCTCCCCAGACCAGCTGGAGAAAGGACTTAGGTTGTTTCCCCAGGAGTGGGCTTCCCACCACCCCACCCCCCCATTTATTCCTACTGAGACACACTGTCAGACCAGATTAAAACCAGACGAACATCAACAAGCATCTCCTACCCACTATTGTCCCAGGCTGCATATTCTCCACATAACTTGCTTTATAAAGCCCTTTAATTAAATAGTAAAGGCTCACTGATTATCATCTACTCAGAAAATCCCATTTCAAATAAGGGAATTAACTACAGGCTCCTATTCGGTGGATCCAGAGTTTCATCTTTTTCCTGATGATCTCCTAAAAGCGCTATTCCCCTTTTGGTGCTTCACCAGATGTTACCACTTCTACACTGAAAGACTACGGAAGCAAAGAGCTAAATGCAGGATTCAGCATGGTGTGTGAAAGGGGAAGGGGCTCGGGCTCTGTGGCAGGAGGCAGAAGATCAAACCAGGTTGGGTACCCCATATTGCCAAGCCCGCTGGAGCCTGCATATTTGGAGAGGTGGTTGGTACAGTACAGACAGGGAGGTATGATGCCAGCTGGTGTCTCTCTCCTCACTGGGACCGTTTGGACACTGCTGTGACACACAAGGGGCTGCAACTGGGGATGAAGAAATCTGCATTTGATGCTGATCCCAGTGCTGCGAAGACAGACACCATGCAGAAAGGCAGTCCTGTCTTCCCATGTGAGCACGCACGAAGCTGGCTGGCAGCTGGCTGGTCACTCCCTTACCATAAATCACCCCAGCAATAGCTGACCAGGTGATGATACTTGCACTGACAGAAGGTGACAAGCGTGCAATAACAGGATGTGATGCTCCTAAAATCCTCTGCCTAAAATCTCTAGTTGTATACTGAGAATTTCTGACACACACACATCTGCAAATCTTTGTAGCCCTGACAACAGGCAAAATGTGAAACTATATCTCTGCATTTAAGGTATTCACCCAGTGACAGGCCCTCCCAAAATAAAATGGAAATACAGGCTCTGAAAAACCCTGCAGAGTACAGCATAGCCATGCCAAAACCAACACCTCACAATTTCTCACTTTTGTCAGCTGCTCTCCATGCCAAAGCCTTTTCCAGGTGGCCAGCTCCCAGGCTCCTCCCACCAATGCTTAAGTAAGATCTCACTGTAACAAACAACCCTGAAAAAGCTCTGCTCCTCTGAAATAATACAATTCTGTTTGTCTGCTTGCCTTCTTTAAGAAAGACAGACTTTTCTCCACCATATATTTTTTAAAAACCCAAAGCCACCAATAATGCTTTAAAATACCATGAAATTGCAGTTACACAGGTATGTGTTGTCATGCTTTTGACCACTACTTAGTTGAAGCTTGATTCTGTAGAAAGAGGTCGTGTCAATTCTACCAAAATAAGCTCAAAATAACCACAAATGGGATAATCAACATTATCTAGCTGCAAGGAATAAAAGGATTTGTGACTTTACCACTCTAGCCTGTAATTTATCATCCAGCCATACTCTTTCTCCAGGTTCCCTATTTAGATCTGCCAGGTATAAGGGATGGCATAAGCCAGGCATCTGCTATTGCTATAAGGCAATCAGGAGGGATTAATGGAAGTTTTGGCATTCACATAGAGCAACTACAGGTTCATGTCTGCACAAACTCATCTCAGCCACACAGTCCCCATTGCTCATGGCCCAAAACATGCTCAGTGAAAGGGAAAAATCAGCAAAGGCTGGGAATTTTTTTCCTGTTGTACATTATGCTACACACGATCAGAAAATCTATCAAAGTACATGCCTGAGCAGCCAGTTCTGGCTTTTAATGTTGCCTACTATAGACTTCTAAAGAGTATCTTCAGTTCAGACACGGCTAAACTTGAGAGCACAGCAGGAACGTTAAACACCGGCAGCTTTGAACCCAGCGGTACGCACAGTGTGGCGACAGAGCCCAGTCCAGCGTAGGTCGCTGTCAAGCTGGAGAATCCTACCAAGCAAGTCCCTTGGCAGCCACTTCGCTCTGCCCCTAAAGGGCTCCTTCCCCCTGCAAGGGGCAGAAAAACACCTTGTTCCTGCTACACAACATACACCACTTTCCCCCTCTAATCACTCAGCCAAGCGCATTTGTAGGGAAGTTGTGTCTGGAAAGGAGCACGTAGGCAGCAGTAGGAGGTACATCTGTTAAAGCACACCAATGGCAAATTCAGCAACAGGTGAAGGCATTAGATGTACACTGCATGCTGTGCCTCATACAACCAAAACGCACCCTCCTAAAGAGACACTGGGAACCATCCTTCTCTGGGTAAGCACTAGGGCCAGCACAAATATAAATAGTGAGAGGATGTTCTCATGGATAACACAACAGACCATACGTCTTTCCTACAGCTCAGCATAAGAACCACCCAAACTAAACAAACCACCTCACACATCCTTCCTTCCCACCAGCATCCAGCCCATGGAGCTGCCGGCAGAATTCAGATGAAAAAGCACATGAGCAGGATCTGTGGTTTTCACCATGAGATTTGCACACCTCATCCAGGTTAATGATGGCATCTGACACTGCCAACTGGAAGCAGAAAGGATGATGAGCAAGGGGGAAACTGAAGGGAGGGGAGAACATCCGACCCTCTCAGCACATTCTGGTTGGAAACAGGCTGTTACCTGTCTTGGCACACAGTAAGGATTCTTGGGATTTTGTGAAATACAGGAATGAAGGTTGTATTGGCTACAAGAGGAAAGACAAGAAGAAATTCTCAAGATAAAAGGCATGTTCAAAACAAACCTCTCCAATTTTTCCGCACAAATCAGAACCTTACTGAATAGCAAAAACACATAGGCAGCTTACACCAGTTTGGCCCAGCATGTTAGTTTGATCCCCATGGGAACTCGTATTGTTACCTCTGTCCTGGTGCATGTTCAGACCATCCATTCCTCGTCCACACCATCAGACCGTGACTCATCTCCCTAGTTCTTCTCTTCCTGGAGAGTTCAAAGTATGTTACATCTTCTCAGACAATTAGCACATCAAGCAGTCATTTCTGTCCAGGCTTCTACTCTTATCAGTAGCCTGTTCCTAAAAAACCAGGAAGAAAGAAAAAAAATTCAGCAAACTACAATCCTGTTCTCTGTTCTCCTTAAAATAGTAACAAGACACTGACATATTGTAGTACTTGCTGCATGAAACCTGCTGTGATTGGGGATAACCAGGATGTTTCAAAGGACTATGAATCAACTCAACTGCAGAGGCTTCAAGTAATTTTGGTAGGCAAAAGTGAAATATGCTCACTTACAACCAAGTGACCATTTGAGTATTTTTTCCAGTTATCTCCAGAACATTTATTAGGTTAGGAGGTTTTATTTATGAACTCTGAAACTTTGCTGTTTCCCAGTGAAGAGGGTATTATCTATTTAATGTTCCTTTTGTTCTTCTGGACATCCGCAATTATTTATTTTGATTCATTGCTGCACAGGTACAAGGCTCCAGGTACCTGCAGTTTTAAATACACTAGCAACACACAAATCTTAGACGTTTAAAATATCTTTCCTCTAACAGCCTCCCTAGAGCCAGAATGTCTCCATTCCCAGATGACCAAAACTGCTTATATGCAACAGCTAACTTCCAAAATCACTCATACAACCCTGTGCAAGCATGCTTCATAGTTGGACACATTTAGGAGAAACTTGGAGCTTGTTACATCTGATTTATTTAATATAAGGCTTCATAGATAGGGATTGTTTCTCCAGTGCCTTACACTAGGAAGTTATTTACCTCCCAAATAAGTCCAGCCTACTGAAAAATGGCCTTGCTAGCAGGGAAAGTTCACCTGCTTATTTGCCTCTGTCCATTGGCAAGGTTAAATTGTTGCCCACGCACCTCCAAGTGATTTTCATTTCGAACAGAAAGCAGAAAATTTTTGCTTATACTCAAGCCCTCCAATCTGCATGCAAGTTTCAGATCAAATGATCTGTTTAACACTGATGCAAACCAAAGTCCGAGCTGGGACTAGGAACCTGAACTGTATCACAAGACCAGGGCTCAAGCAAACAGAGAGGCCACTGTGCTTCTGCCAGAAAAAAAGCAAGCGTGGAGAAAGTTTCTAATAGAAACGAGGCATGAACTCCGAGCATCAGTCACCAATCCTACAGTTCTCAATAGCGTCTTTCCTTTGAACAGGTGTAGGATGGATGGACGTGCGTGCCTCTGCCACATTCAGATTTTCTCAGGTGCCATAGGTACTATATCCTCTTATAATGTATGTTTTAGATTTCATGGATTTTTTTAATGCCTCTCAATTAAAAAAAAGATCTGGAACCAAATAATATGCAAGTAAAGGCAACAGACATGACTTGGGATTTGCAAGTTTCATTGGAATTTGGGTGTAAGCTCTAGGGACCCTTGAAATCACACTTATTTTAATTGATTTGATTTGGAGCTACTCTGTAAAACAGTTGGAAACTTGATATGTCAGGCTGGTTTTGAGGAGGTTTTATGCAGCATGACTACCTGTGGTTTAACAAATGGCTATTTGGAGAAACAAGCAGGAAAAGAAAACGCAAGAGCATTTCCCCCAGACCCTCACAGGAGGAGAAAGACAAGGCAAGGACAAGGATTTCCAGGAAATCAGGATGTGCTTGAAGGCCCCCTGTCACCATCCACGCATGGGAAGGGCACCTCAGGAAGACACTGAGGTGCAGGAGGGTTTCCTGCAGGATAAGCCAGGAAAGGGGCACAGCAGGAAGGCACATGTATGGATGGCAACATGAGCTAAGGTTGAGACAGCAGCCTCTGCCTTACACTGACAACCTGTTATCTACCAAGAATACCTTGGAAACCATTAATAAAGAAATTCGGGCTATTCCCCAGGGGATGAATTACAGCTTGTCACTGAAAGGGCTCCTTTCGTGCCCATTTCAGATTGGGAGTGCAGGCAGAAGCTGCTCACTGGAAGCTTAAAGTTTACCCCCGTGACTGTCTCTGAACGGAACCTGTAGTTGCTCTAATTTATGTGTTAATGGCACGGAGCATCACCCCACTGCGTGAGGAGCTGCCGCCCAGACATCAGTCAGCAATCCCAGGGTTAGGGTTCCCAGCAATGGCAGGGAACCAGCCACCAGCAATTAGGACACTAAAGGAGCAGAGTACTGCAGCAGAGGCACATAAAACTTTAGCACTTGGTAGCCATCATCCTGCTTCACAGACAAAACACATCTCCTGCTTTTCAGGATTTTCCTGTCTCCGCCAGCACACTGGGCACACAGTAGGGCATCAACTATAAACAAAATCATCCTTAGCTGTGATGATACCAGCTCTGCCTTTGTTGACTCCAAATTCTGCTTTTGAAGCCAGCAAGGAAAGAAAACATGAAGATGCAGCCCTGACTGTACAAGCATCCTTTTTCTCCCAGCTTATCTCATTTCACACGTGTAAAAAGCTACAGGCAAAACATCTCTGAAAGCAGACACAAGAACATGCTGTATCCCCTCAAAATCAATGACCAGCACACACAGCTTTCATTCAATCAGTCAGCAGCAAGTTTAAAAACTGCAAAACCTAACACAGAGGCATCAGGAACCACTTCTAGCTCTAAGGGTCAAGAGGATCTGCTGAAAAACTTTATCCTTGCCATGATTGGTGATAGCTTTGAGATAGATGCACAGCCCAGGTTCAGTCCGGGAAAGAACTGCTGGTCATTAAGCATAGCCAGAGCAGGAACCTCACCATGTCTTTCTGAAAAAAACCTACAGAATGGGCATAAAATCCTTCACTTGGAAAAGAAAGGACAAAACACCCAAAACCACAAAAACAAAAAATCTGCTTTTGAATTTATTTAAAAAGAAGTAGCTTTTACAACATAAATAACATGGTTTTAGAAGGAGAGCTGCATATGGAAGGATGGGACTGATGTTGCTGAGGTTGTCGGAGATGCAGGTAGTGAAGAAGAGTGCATGGAAATGAGCTGTTCTCCACGTTCAACGTTTCTCCAATCATTTTCATATTAGCATATCTCTAAGTGCATATAATTTTCACATCAAAGAGTAATTTTTTAGGTATTTAAAAAAAAAAAAGAAAAACACACATGACAAAAACCCCTAGATTTTAAGTGGAGAATAATTTCTTTGCTGAAGTCTTTCAAGCAGCTCCTCTCTATGGCATGACAGAAAAATTACAGAGAAGACAAGCGTTCAGAAAACTCTTCCCCAGAATTCAGATTATTCTTCAAGCACACGGTAAAACCAGGTTCAGCCAAACTATGCCAGAAAATGCAAAGAAAACCCTGGGAACACCAACCTCCCAGCATCTTAACTGAGGAGCAACCTGCTTTCTCTGCCTCTTGCTTAGGGGATGAAATAGTCAGCATTTTAGGAGCTGATGGTGGAGAGGGAAAGCTGGAGATTAGTCCAAGCCCTTCTTGCCTCCCATTAGTCCTTCCTGGCTGGGATGGTCCCCGTGCAACAGACAGGAACATCTCTTTTCCTTTCCCTCTACACTGCTCATCCTCTGCTCTGCTTTCTGCAAAACCCTTTTACTCCTCTGGATCTGTACAAGAGCAACATGAACAAGTGCCAAGCACTTCTCTCCAGCCCTAACAAGGCCCTTGCAAGGCCCATTTACTCCCCGCCCCCCATCTCTTGAAGCAGCTCAGGAGGCCGGACTTTGGTGCTCCCTTCCAGCAATATCGGGAACCTGGCTTGGGCAGGAGCTTTCCTTTAATGAGGTTTTATTAAAAGACTCTATTACAAATAGCCACTTAAGCAAGTGAACCCTTGGAGCCTTTAGTCCATGATGTCAGTACTGTGGCTGGATGTTTCCTGGGAGTATTAAACCTGATGCTAACAGAGGGCTGTTCTATATGACAGCTATAAAACTGCTTAAGCATACCAGGCAGGAGGCCAGCACAGCTTTTTGTTGCCTATCAGAGCTTGGCTAAAGGTCTTCTGTAACAAGGCAGCAGGGAGCAGGGCACTAGGCAGGGATTCAGCTTTCCCTCACAAGGCTGGAAAATCCATATAGCAAAGGCTACACAGCAAAGCCTTCGCAGCCGTACCCATGTCTCCTTTGCTTGGTGAAGTTATCCATCACCGTGCCCGGTGGGAGGGGCTCCAGCTGGAGCAAGGAAGCCCCCAGAGCAGCACTGCATCAGTACCCATAAGCTATATGCCACATGACCTCTCCCTCCCCATCCTGGCTTCCAGTGGTGGCCAATGGAATAACCATTTACCCTAAGCTGAGTGGGTTTATCGACACGTGCAGTAACACCACTTACGCAAGCCTAGCCTGTGTGCCTCCCCTCACCTGCACTCAGGGAGAAGGTCTGCCCACCTGCCCACTCCACAGACATTCTCATGGCTACACATGCTCACCAACCACTGCCCACCCGCAGCAAACCTGCTTGTTTGCAAATCACACCCAAAGCACACAAGGAATGCAAACCACATTTGCCTGTGGTAACTGATATTAAAACTAACAGTAAAACTGGTTCGACTCACCTGTCAGCTGGCAAGCAATAAGCAGAGGCCATGATAATCCACATTAAGCATGTTCCAATCTGCAGGTTTCCACCAATAGGTGGCACCAGCAATTTTTGGATATTCTACAACATGGTACTTCTGTTCCCTTGCCACAAGGCATCCAGCCCATCAGCGTTGCACAGAAGATGGATGGACCATCTATTGCAACAGCAGCATCCAGTCCCTCTCTTTTTTCTTTGAGTTAGGGAAACTCCTGCAAACCAATTTTTCCTTCCCCAGACAAATTCATACTCAGGAGTAAATCTAACTTCAGCAAATCTTTCGGGAACATGAATCTGGAAGTTTGATGCAAATAGGCCAGAAAAATTGTTTAAAATGGAAGCATGGTCTGAGCCTCCATAGAAGGCAAAGAGCAAATATACAATTCAACACAGCAAAAGCCGAAACTTCTTGTACCTGAGCCTGGCGTGAAAACATGTAAGTTAGAGTCTAACACAGTTGAAATATACTTAGTATAAATAAGTTACCTTGACTAGATCATCCTACAGAAGAAAACTTCAAACACTGCGCATGCCTAAAACATGCACGCTCAATCCAAACACAAAATAAAGGAGAAGCAACCCAAGTCAGGTCAAACCAATCCTGCAGACATCACAGATCTAAACAAGGCTAGAAATAGCCACACAAGAAAACTTCCATCAGCTGTCCCATACCTACTACAGGTGCATGGCATCTAACAGCTTCAGCTTACAACTCCACACAGCTGAATTCAGACTGTATAAATTATTAAAGAGTCTGCAGAACATTACACAGTTCATGTAGTTAATGATTATAGTTCAGTGTCTAGGTCAGATATAATTAGATGTTACATTAAAATAGATTCACAGAGCCATTTATTCTGATTTAATTACTTAAAATGATAGTATAATGAGCAGTGCTTTCAAAGAAAAAAGAAATCTTTTAATGAGCTCATTTTAAGTTAATATAAGGCAAATTAATCATTTAACAAAATGCAGTAAAAAGACAAGTTCATATTTTAAAATATGTTGTGCCTATGTCAAGGTTAGTTTATTGTCATGGTGGGAGATACGCACAAATAGCTGGCTCTTGTAACAACACCACATCACGAATAGTGTATATCTGGAACATCTTTAAACCCACATTTCTTCCTTCCCCAGGTATCCGTTACATCCAAAGCCCTTTGAAATACAACCTGAGCAGCAGATTTATGTCCATCAAACTGTACCTTTATTCCAATGTGAAACAGCAAGAGCCATGTAAAGTGGTTACCCAGAGTATGTGAACTTGTGACAAAGGGTTAATCAGGGGTTGGTTCATTAATCATTCATTTGCTGCCTCAGAAAATTAGCTTTCACTTGTTTGTTTGCTGAAGAAGTGATAAGCCCATTCCCTCACTAGCTCATTTATTTTCTTCCCTTCACATTGTTTTCAAGATTTTAATCCTTTCAAATTTTTGTAATCAGTCATTTTGGTCTTTTAGCAGGAGCATTTCCAAGCAAGCAGCAATTATTTGAGTGAAAGCAAGCAACTCTCTGCAGGGAAGGCAGCAGGCTCTGGTTCATAACCCTTTCAGAAACCATGTCCCTCCTCTCACATCCCTGTACAGCTGCCTATGCAGCATGCAAGCTCTTCAGAGGCAGAGCCACCCCATTCCTGCTGCAAACAGGACTCTTTGCACTTGCGTAGGCATTGGAATAAACATCCATATTGGATTAAAAACCAAGTCAAGACATACCGGGTGATTTGCACGTCATCTCTCAGCCACCACCACTCACCCTTTTCTATCCTCACCAGAAACTAGATCCTCTCTAAGCTGGAAAAGCTTAGAGATATTTGTGCAGGGGGTAGAGGGAATCCTACTCCCAACCCATGTTTTTTTCTCTGCGTAAAGGAGGAAACAGCAACAACACAAACCTCCTCAATAAAATATTTGCAGTCATTTCTGTAGTGTTGCCTGCAAAAAGAGAGGTCTGTTAGCTCACACATCACCAGCATACCTTGGTGAGGGAGTAGAGACTGATTGTAAAGCAACAACTGCACCATTCCCACTAGGAACATAAATAATTTGGGGCTACATATTTCTTTCTTAACACATGGTCTCTGTTCCCAATTAAGCAAAGCCAATGGCTCTCAGCTGCTGCGCCTCCTCAGCAGCAGCTACAAGAGCAGGGGTTTGGTGCTATGACAACACTGTGGGTGCCATCCATCTCACAAGTGGTACAGGCAGCCTTCAGGTGCACCCACCCATGACTTTCCCATCCCCTCCCTCCCAATTACTGGGGATTAGGTAGACTGGGACTGGGATATCACTCTCCTTTGTCTAATTTTTTTTTCTTTTTGTTCCCAACCCTACCCACTGAGCTTTACAAAAGCAAAGCCACCCGGGCCATTTGCCCACATAGGTTCAGCAGCAACAAACCAAAGCAGGATGTGTGCAGCTGAATGTGGCCTTAAACGCAACTCACTGCCTCTTCCCCTTTTCTAGTCTGAAACCTGGATTTTGAAGAAAAATGCAACATCTCTGAGCTGCAAGACTCCGGCGCGAGGCTCGTGTCACACAGTCATTAATAAAGCTTTCCAGACAAATCTGACTGCAAGGATAATAGGCTTAAACAATTACGGAAAAAAAGAAAGAACAACCAACAAACTACATTTTCTGCAATGGAGTATTTTTCTCATCCTATTCACTGTAATTATTTTCTAAATGTAGATCATTTTATATAATGCAGGCAGCAGTGTTCCAGAGCTAATCAGGCCATATGTTTTCACATTTCAAAAAGAAAACTAATTAAAAAGAAATGAAAAATGAAAAAAGAAGTAAGAAAGAAGGTTTGTAAGGAAGGACTGGTAGGTTTGGGTCGGAGAAAAGCAGTGAAGGAATCCTTCAGGAATGTATACATTTGCTCTGCTCAGCTCTGCATTTTGTTTTCAGAATTGTTTCTGGCAGAAACCTAAAGAAAAATATGAACCAGATGTACAAGGAAATAGTTTCTTCATCAGAAAGAGAAGAATAGCTCTCTGTCTGCCAAGAGATTTACAGACTTCACGTTACACCAAGGTGATGTTAAAAATACCCTTCAGTGATGGCTTGTGCTTCTGCAGTGCCGGGGACGGCTTGGCCGCAGGGAGAGCATCTGGCTCCAGGGATGCCCAAGGAGAGCGATTGCTCATAGGGGAGCTGTGCGACCCCCAGGTGCCTTCAGGTCTGGAGCAAGCGATGGCAGGCCCCTGCTGTGCCAGTATAGCCTGTCTGCCAGCAGAGACCCTGCGTGCGCTGCCAGGTGGGCAGCCGGGGTGCTGGGCAGGATAGCCGGCAGGCAGCTGCGGTGGTTGCGTTAGGGCTTTTCCAACTGCTCCCGGTGATTTACTGTGTCGGGGGCTCAATCCTCAGCCACGGCCTCACGGCGCTGGGTGCTGCGCAGAGCCCAGCTTTGGTAAAGGGTGTAGGGACCAACTTGCTGAGGAGACCCTGAGGATGTGATTGACGGAGGGAACCCCAGCCCGGTGCTGCCCACACACTGCAGCTAGGGGTCTGCTGGGGAGAGGGCGGGCGGCTTGACAGGGTCCTACAGCGAGCTCTTCCCTCACCTGGGCAGCCCCGAGGGAAGCAGAGGGGAGTGGGTTGGACAGTCTCATCCGAGAGCAACCCTTGGCAGAAGAGAGGTGGTCAGAGCTCAGCAGCACCGTGTCTGCTTCCCGGCAGGAGGGGTGGGTGTTAACTGATTTATCTTTCCTTCCCCCTCTTTCTTTTGTCACCTGAAGCAAATCCCTTCCAACGTCCCTTCCTCCTCTGCCCCAGGGCCGTGGTGCTGCCTGTGCTGGGAGCAGGCCAAGCGGCGCTGCTCCCTGGGCCTGGCATGGCCCTGCAGAGCGAACCGCCCGGTGTCGCTGGGGCTCCCCATGCCCACCTCCCCAGGCATCCACCTCACGTAGGCTGAAAACACCAACTGCGTCTCTGCTGACAGAGATCTTCCCCCAGCTGTGCTGGAAGTTACGGAAAAGGTCCCAGAAACAGGTCAGCAGCTTCATCACAGGAGTGATGAAGGAGTGAGGAGGCAAATCTCCAAGGAGGCAAGGATCCAGAGACTAAGTAGTGGGGAGAAAAAAAATTAAATCATTCTGTCTGCTCCAAAATGCTGACTTGAGGTGAAACCAGCCACGTGCAAGAGGGCAGGTACTTCAGTGCCTCTGTACCTCATCCCAGGGCTGTGGCCCTGCCCGAAGCCCTGCTCCCCTCTATGGCTGCGTGCTCTGTGTCCCTGGGGCACTGGAGGATCCCACTGGGAGAAGGCGGTCCCACCACACCAGGTGACCTGCCTGGGGACACCCCGCAGTCGCACACTGTCACGCAGGGGTGCAGCCATCACCCCATGCTGGCAGGGCTCCTGCAGGCATCCCCAGTGAGGTCAGACGCTTGGGAGGGGAGTTCAAGTGGAAGTTAATTAGGGCAGAAAGAGAGCAAGAGAGAGCAACCAGGGAACTTTAATCTCATTAAATACACCTCAAGGCTTAAATATCGGTACCTGCTTATTAGTAGTTTTGCCAAGAGGAATCTCTTTCGTGCCTGTAGCTTTGCTCCAGCCTCCCTGCACCGGGAATAAGCTTCAGGGGGGGCTTGTCCTTCTCTGCTTCAGGCAGGTCAGAAACCTTTCTGATCCTCCTATGGGGTAGATTTGAAAGAAATAAAAAATGTCATTGGCACTGGTGACATTTTTATCTGCTGAAGCCAGGATATTTGCCAGTGGGACCACAACAGCTGTGATGAACATGCTTTCTGAAGAGGATCTCCAGTGGCAGCAGCAGGTGGTGGACCTGCAGTAGGCGTTTGCTGACCAGAGTGGATGCATTTCTGTCTCTCAACAGTTTTTAATTCCAGAAAAAAAGTTTTCCAAGGTTTTGTAATTAAAGGTAAGGAAACCCAAGTCCTCACTACAGTAGTATTACAGGATCTTTGTTTTCTGGCCAGCTCTACTTAAAAACAAACAAATGCTGCAAGCTCTGAATTTGGCTCAGCAATTTGGCTTAGTCCTCTTAGGCACTAGCTAGTATAAAAAAGCAAAAAGCATCAGGATTTTTGCACTGAAAAAGACAGTTTCATCTGTTTAAAAGCCAGCAGCATCAGCTTCCCAGGTCTACCACAACTCCCCGTAAATTTAAAAAGCATCTAAAACAGCTGAGAATTCGCATGGGACACCCAGAAGAGAAGTATAACAGCGCATGTTTCATGGTGATTGACAAATTATCAGGTCATTTCTCCAACTTCTACAAACATCATCAGCCAACAGCCATAAAAATACAGGTTTTGTTCTCAGGAGCCATCAAACTATTTCCCAGAGTTCGACTTCATGACAAGATACTCACTGCGACACTACAGAAGCAGTGAGCTGCTTAATTTGAATAGCACAGATGCAGTTCAGTTTTTAAGTCAATCAGAACAATTAATACAGAACGACTAGATTTCTGTAAGAATTACTAAAAATTTTAATATACTGTGTGTTTTAAATGTAATTCTTCTATTTTGTCAGTATGTAACCCTGAAGAATCACACTTCTTAGGCAGAGTGGCATAACTATAGATGGCCACTCCTTGACTTAACTGGGATTTGTCTCATTCAACTGTCTTTGTGCTAGGAAAGAACTCCAGTATACATATTTCTTTCAGCTCCTGCATCTGATAGGGGAGGCAGCAAATGTACAGCATGGAAATCTCCAACCTCAACATCTCCCTGAAAACAATATCAAGAAAAAAACTCCAGGGGTTTTGTTAATAAAGAGGAACTTCAAACATCCTTTATTCCCAGATTTAAGCAGGCTGTAATCCTATAGGTTTGATTTTTCTCTAGCTGGCAAGAACAGATACCAATGAGTTGTTTCCCAAAACACTCACAACTGCTACTGATGCTTTTTTTTTTTCGTTGCCTGAAAAACTTCAAGATCCTCAGAATAATCAGGTGTTCCCACTCATTTCTCCCCCAGCTTTGGGGAGGCCACTTCCCCATACTGCCCTGGTCCAGGGAGCCCAGGGCTCACCCTGCGCTGCCCCTTTGAACACAATCAGGCAGGTGGTGTTTTGCCCCAAAAGGCACAGCTCAGTGCAGCCCATCTGCTAGAAGAGCCTTCAGATGCAGAGCATTTTGACCTTGCTAAGCAGTTTGTACCTGTTTCTCTGGCTCACGGACTTCTAGCCTTAACTAGGGCTCTGCCACGCCTGCTCCTGCCCTGCTGCCTGTGCTGCCTTGTCCTCCTGGGGCCAAGTGGCACCACCAAGGGAAAAAGGGCTTACAATTATGCACTGCAATTCCCTGCTCGTGTAGGCTGGCAGGAAATTACTGCTCAGGCAGAGAGGAAAATAACATCTTATTTACTGTCTCTCCTGGGACTTGTCTGAGGTCTGAGCGAGTACTGGCTCACCAGTCGTGGAGAGGGGCTGAAATGCAAAAATCAGCTGCAAGCATCATTACACACCCCTCACCTTGGCTTTGCCAGAGCCTGACGCCAGTACTGGCACCAGCACCAGTACCTGCACCACCTGTCCATCTTGGCTATCCCCAAGGGCAGGCCAGCAGAGGGTGGGGACCTCCTGCCTCCAGCCACAGCAGGGAAACGAAGGCAGGATGGTGCAAGCAGTGGGTGACTGTCCTTTCGCAAGCAGCAGGCTTGGGGATGGCTTAGCAAACACATTCGGGGAGCTGGGATGCGATGGCTGGGGACAGCGGGGGCAGACGAGACGCCTCTGCACGCTTCTGCCCTGTGGCGTTGCCAAGACAGCCAGGAGTTTTTAAAAAGGACCCTGCCTCCCCATTTCACTTTCCTGCTGAAAACATCTGGTCTGCTTGGCACCTAAGCTGCAGCAAATATAGCAGAGCATCTTGCTCATGGGCACAGTGCCACCGTGACAGATGGGTACGCGCACAGGCAGCCAAGAGACCTTGTATCAGCATCAAGTGTGTTTGCTAAGGGCAGGATTCGCAGCCAGAAATGTCAAAATGGCTGAGTTTCCATGCCTATGGATACCAAGGAGGCGAGACTGTGCTGAACCAGCTCTGGGCAGGATTAACTTTGAAATGGAGGGGGGAAAAAGCTAATTTCTGCGGCTACAGAGCATAAGTTTCTGGTCGCGTGGAGCTGGATTAGCTTCTGGCTCTGGGATGTTCCTGCTGCCTCATCTTGTTTCCAGGCAAGAGAGCCCGCAGATTGTCCTGGAGCTGGCAGGACACCAGCAAGGCAAGAAACCCATAATCCCACAGACGAGAGGGACACAGGCAACAAATTTATCTTTGCAAAATGGGTTAAGAGACCTGCTCTCACTTCACCTCGGGCCAGCTCAACAGGAAAGGGGAGGTGCCAACACAGCTTTGCTGCTCACTCCCTGGCAGCCTAGGGCAGAGCTGTGTCTGGCTTCAGCAGAACGACTGCTGCCTTCTTTTTTCCATTAAGAAGAGGGCAAAGGACTAATTGCACTAATTAGCTTTGCCTTAATTTTGCAGCGATTTCAGCTGCTAGGCAGAGCGCTGAGCCCTGTGGCAGGTCAGGACTTGAGGAGGGAGTGGAGAGGAGCAGATCTCCAGAAGAAGCAGCGTGGGGTGGGCTCCCCAGCCCTGCCTGTGGGTCACTCGGGTGGCATATGTCCTCGGAGTTGCCACTGAGACCTGGGCACCACAGTGCAAGCAGCAGATGAGCATTCTCCAGCCCTGTGGCTGCTGCCACTCAGGGCTCCCCCTGCACTGCAGGGGCTCAGCCAGGGGCACCCCAGCAGCCGCCACGATGCATCCTCCATCAGTATTAGGCGAGAGAATGGAGCAGTGGAAGGCTGAAGAAAGAGCGAGCTGCCCGTGCCATGCACCCCACTGCGCACAGCCTGCCCTCCGCCGCCTGGCTCCTTGTGTCCGCCAGCTGTAATGAGCCCTCTCTGACAAGTGATTGACTCGGCCATTATATTCTTCGGTGATCAGAGAAACAAACACACTCCATCTAAAAATCTCAGCTTTCTAATCCTGAAGGCGCTTCCTGTGGGAAAACTTGGCCGGTTGCTTGCAGCAGGATGGGCCAGCATGGGATGAGCTATTCACAGAGGTTGGGGAGAAATTAGAAGCAGGGCAGTGATGTTTTTTCTCCCCACGTTGTTATAGTCTGCCTCACTCTTTCTTCTGCTGGGACTTTAAGAAGAAAATAATACAACACACACCCTGAACGGGAAAGGAAGGAGAGTTGGCAGGGACCAGCACGTCTACACTTGTTTTAAATTTTTCTATTTATTAAAGTACTCTGGCAGTCTCTTGTACTCCAGCAGCCCTTGGAACAGTACTTAAGTTACATACTGGGAAATGCCTGATTTCCAGCAGCTCCAGACAAATGCATCTCCTGAAGGGAATAGTAAGGATGGGCACAGGCATAAGCTATCTGTGCTCAATCTCATCTATGAAGTGTTCATATTCTCTAGCCTGAGCCCTTCATACAGAAGCAGAAGTCAGCCTCAAGCTGGCCTTAAGTCTAAGCACGAGGGCATTGAGACTGGGATGTTTAAAGACAAATTTTAAAATTATTTTTTAAAAGATTTAACTTTGAATATGCGTGAAATGCTTTACACACATGGATGCCCTTTCCTCTTCTATAGGCTGTGCAAGTTGCATCTTCCCCAGTGTAAGCAGCTCTTCCAGACACAAACCCTAATGCCTGTCCTAAGGCAGAAGAACTTGAGGAAGTGTGGATGTGCCAGGCAGTTGGAGAGGAGGGCTCTGCTGGACCACATCTGGACTGTGCTGGAGTCACCAGGAGCCTTTCCACACCATGCCAAAGCCAAAACCCCATTGAAGCTGATGGGAATCTTTTTTGGGGGGTTTTATGGGGTCTTTTGGTCTCAGTCAAGCTGTTTCACTAAACCAGACTTGGTACCAGTGCCTGTTGCTGCTTCTTCCAGCCTTCCAGAAACAGCCTCCACTGCCTCATCATCCTCTGCCTTTACAACCAGGGGCTGGCAGAAGGAGGAAAAAAAAAAAAAAAAAAAGATTAATCGAGGTTCTGAGTTTGCCATGAGAAGGAGGATTTATTGTCTCTTGCAGTGCCTTCCTGACTCCTAAGAGGCAGCTACAACTGCACAGAGACAACACAGTTTTAAATGCTGGTACCCAGGACTGGAGTACATCCTGTCACCAGAGCACCCTGTTACCAGACCCAGGAGCGAGCAGTCAGAAAACAGGCACTTGGTTCAATATTCAAGAAGCATCCAACACCTCCAATAGCTCTGACAGCCTCCAGCAAAAAGCTGATGTAGGAAAGATCATAAAGAAAGTAGTTAAATACTAACAGACCAGAAGAAGAAGAGCTGGAGACTGACAGCAGTGCCCTGACCCTCTCAGCTGGTGCCATGAAATAGCCCAGACCACAGCAAGCCCTGTTGAGGAAGGCAAACGTTGCCCAGACAGCCCAGCTTTGGAAAAAGTGCTACCAGGTTCCAAAGCTGTCTATAAGCCCCTGAGCAGGACACCAAAGAGTCACAGGAGAGATCATTAACAGATCAGGAGCAAACGTGTTCCTCAGCACCAGCCTTTAGCTACTGTCAGTCTCCAATGCTTTAGGGAAAAGCCAAACAAAATCTCTCTGAACTAAAAGCTAAGGGAGGAAAAAAATACATCTCTTCTTTCTTCAGGTAAGCAGCAAATAATATAAATCCCAGAATACAAATGCAGTGAAAGCCATCAGTCCTCCATCACCTTTCAATTCCCCCCAAAGGTGTTCCAGAGTATTCGCTGCCCAAGGACTCCTTGTGCCACTGCCAGGGATGGTGGTAAGCATCACGCATCCACAGCCCTCCTCCACACCGGAGGGAACACGGTGCAGCACGGTCACATCCAGCACCACTGCCAATGGCATGGGCTTGGATGGGCTTTGCTCACTGGTCACAGCAATCTATACGAGAGCGTGGTGTCTTCATTAGAGAAGAGGCGAGGGGACACTCCAGCGCTCCTCATTTCTTCTCTGTTCTAAAACTTCTCTCTATGCTCAAACACTAGTGTTGCCTTTGCACTGAACCCATTTCTAGGTAAGAGAGAGGTCTGAGGACAGTTTTAAAACAACTCAGCTAGCTGTATTTCCAGCCACCAGTGCTGGGGAAGAGGCAACAGTGCCAAAAATTGTACCTCCTCATGCCTCTCTGTGCTGGATGCAGGGATGGTGTGTCTCTTGTATGTTTACAGTTGGACTCAGAGGTCTTTTCCAACCAGATGATTCTGTGATTCTATCAAGTAGACCAAAAGAAAGCCATGGAAGGAGCACAGCTTCCTTACTGCTTTCCAGAAAACATATGGACTTCTGTCAGCATCCCTCTTTGGGGACTGAGCTTTGCACTGGGAAAGGGCAGAAAGAGGAAATCTACTTGTGTTTGAAAAAAAAGAGTTCTAGATTGGGCATGTTAGGTGAAAATGCTTTTTTCTCGCCTCCACTCATCAGAAAAGGCATTGTCTGGAAGTGCCCAGTCAGCCAGCCTGGGAACAAGGACAGTTTTGCTAGATCTCTCCCCACAGAGATGCTCCAGGAGTCTGTCTTCCCTGCCAGGGTGCAGCCTGCTCCCTTTGCCCCGCAGGCACTTAAGCCTCAGATCTCCACAATATGGTGAAGTTTTTGCCTCCGTCACCTTGGAAGCCACCCAGTGCTGCAGCCAGTGGCACAGATCACTGCCACTGGAGCAAGCAGAGCCAAGGCTGGCACCAGAACCGGAGGGGCTGGCTTTGGCCCCTGCCCACAGCAGCGTGAGGTGTGAGTGGGGCTGGCTGGGACATAGAAAATTTCTTTTCAGTTATGCTGAATGGGACCAGGGGTGGCCAAGTGCACGTGAGGAAATCAGCTTGAAGATAAAGCAATGAAATTATGTGAAATCCACTGTGAAAGAACCCCCCTCCCACAAAAAATGTTGTTTAGAAAGAAATCCAAAGTGGACCAGAGGGATGAAGAGAAGGCACACGTGAGAAAAAGGAAATAAAGTAGTAGGAAGTCACTTAGGCAGCAGAAAAGGAGAGAAGGGACAGGGGGAGTGTGTGGAAATATTGAATGAGGAAGGAATATTTTGCACAGGAATGGGGTAAAATTTTCCATACCTGAAGGACAGGATCGCTCACGACCCTGTGATTTGCTATAGTCGTATTTTTAAAAAGGTATCTGCTATCTGGAATGCAAATCCAATGCTGATTTTAGAAGAACCTGGTATCTCTGGAAACAAAAGAACAACCAAAAGTGCCTGGCTGCAGGTACAAAGGGAAATGTACCTTTTACCTTCTGTATCAGGGAAATAACGCAGGCCTGCGGGTCCAGATAACTGAATTTCTTACATACATGCAGCTGTTTTATATACATGCTGCGGCTCCAGCTGAATACCTAAAGACACTGTGACTATCATGAGGTGTCATAAAATACAGAAAGCATGTAGTCAATAACTATGTCCTGCAACAAGGACACAGATGCCCTTTGCCTTCATGTGGCTCTATCTTATTCAGGAGCTCTGCAGTCTCCAGACTTATTTTATTTTTTTTTTTCAGTAGTTAATATTACAGCTTCTGAGATAAAAAGAGGCTGGGAAAAACAAAAAAAAAAAAAGAGAACTCTTTACCTGAGAGGAATGAACAAGAGGAATAAGAGGGCACAAAAAAATAGAGTTTCTCCATATTCCTTCTTTGCATACTTTATTTTCCTTGACATGCAATCAAAGGGGTAAACTAAAAAACTCAGGTCCAGGACACACTTCCACAAAGCATAAAATAAAAGTTAATGGTGCTCAGCAACCTAGCAAATTAGGAACATCCAGCAAAGAGCTATAATTCAATGTTGATTACCAGAACAAACCCAAACACGCTACTGTTAAAGAATTAAAGAGAGAGAGACCCGGAAGGGACTATAATCCTTCTGCTCAGTGAAGCAAGAATAGGAATCTAACTCAGTTTCCTTCTGGTTCTAATACAACTTCTACTAGGACTTCTGAGGTCTGAGGGAGAGATTAGGTTGTTTATGGTTTTGCCTTTACCAAATAAATTAAGATCTATCTGAAGCCAGCACGTATTTCCCAGGAAGGGCTTGTCTCCCGCTGCACAGGTTCTCTGTGCTGTCCGCTGCACCAGGAATAGCCTTAGACTGATACAGAAAGTGTCCGTAAAATGGCAAACAATGAATTAGCCCAAGAAAAAAGATCAATATCTGTACAACAACACCCAAAGCCTATACCAAAACCATGCCTGCAAAGGAGCAACATGCGTATGTCTGCAATGGGACCTCACCACAGATGGAATAACAACAGTCTCTCTGGTCTGCTAACAGCCTTTCTGAGCAGGAAAGAGGGAGAGGTGGAAACTGCATTGCCTTCTTTAATTCTTCCTTTTTGGTTCTGGGTGTTTGTACTGATTTGTGGTAAGGCAGGCCCTAGTGAGTTTTCCCTGAAGGTGACAGCTCATGCTGTTTGAAGAGCTGCCCCAAAAGGGTGCTTCAGAAAAGCTCTTTCTCCAGCTAACCTCTCCTTCAAATTAGAACTTCACATCTGAAATTTTGAAGCCAATTTTCTTTTTGCTGGAGCTTTAATGAAAGGAGCAAATTATTTATAATGGTAGTCGTTACTCTGGGAAGAGGCAAGCAAAGCTCTTAGAACTTTCACCCTGGACCTCGTGTCACTGTCTTGCACTGCAACAGAGACATGCTCACATATTTTACTCCACTGGCCTGTTTCCTCCATCCAAATTAACATAAAGACTTATTACAGCAAGGCTCTTCCCTGACCACAGCATGGAGATTGGTGGCTCACCTTGGTGCAGGAGGCGCATGGGAGGATCTCACAGGGCTCTGGACAGTCTACAAACTCCAGGTCTGTAACTGAGCCAAGGGTGGCCTTTGAAAGCAGGCAGCCATCAGTCCCAGTCCCATTGGGGTTTGCATTCTCACTATCACAAGGCTCTACTGTAGCTCTGCGTCATTCCCTGAGAAACGGCACTTCTCCTGCCGGGTGCCAAGCACAACCCTGCACAGATGGTAGCAGAGTGAGTGCTGTTACAGCTCTGGACCCCAGGCTGTTCAAAATGACTCATTTAACCCATTATCAGCTTCTAAAAGAAAGGCATTTGTGGACAGGAGCAGCTGAGAGCAGGAAAATGCCAATAACTTGTGCATGGGAAGATGGCAAATGCTCCTGGATTCTCCCAGCTGGAGTGCCTGAGCCTCTGGAAGTGTAGGGTGAGCGTACAAACATTTCAACTACTGTGCAGTGTGGGATTATTTTTAAAGGAGCTCTTCCTGGGCACTGTCTGGGTCCTGACAGTGGCGGCCAGGACTTGAGCACCCATCTTCTTTCTTGGTCATCACACACAGCCATGCGAGACCCCTAGCAGAGCGACAGCTGTTAGCAAACAGCGGGGCTGGTGCTGCTTGGGAGAGTCTCTCTCCAGAGACAGGGAATCTGAATCTTGTGATGAAAAAATAGACAGTAAAAGAACCTGAAACCATAATATTTTTAACTTCTAAAATAATAAGATTATCTTGAAAGTTAGAAGCTGAGAACTGACATGAGGGTGAATATTATTTGGGTTGACCTAAATATATAGGTGAAAAAAACTCCAGTGACTTAGGAGAGGGGTCTGAGAAGGGAAAGGCACAGAGGTGGGAAACGACTTATTGCTTCGAAATAAAGCTTTTAAAGAAAAGAGAAAGGAGTGGGGGAGAAGGAAAGAAAAGAGCAGCAGGAGGCCACCTAACAAAGCAGATTCTGCCCAAATTACCAGTGAGAGGCCCGCAGTCAGCGGGGGCTCGGATGGGGAGAAAAACCTCCAGCAGCCCTGAGGACTTTGTGGGAGCTGGAGAAAACTCTTTGCAAAGCGGGAACAGCCTTCGCAGCTGCTGGGGTCCTTTCTTCAGTTCCTCAGCTCTGCAAATCACTACCTAGATAATATTTTGCACAGACAACCCTTGCCTGGTGGTTCAGCTGCTGCTGCTGGTCTCGTACAGGATCAGCAGCCCCTTCTACTCAAAAATAACTCTGGGGAAGCTGTACTGATTCTCAGGGCAGAGACAGCCTCTTGTCTGAACACTGCATCCGTTTTATGAATAAAACTTTGACTAAGCCAATGAGTAAATGCTTCTCGAAAAATCCCACAAGT
Organism: Neomorphus geoffroyi; assembly: GCA_033558235.1. Classification (NCBI taxonomy): domain Eukaryota; kingdom Metazoa; phylum Chordata; class Aves; order Cuculiformes; family Neomorphidae; genus Neomorphus; species Neomorphus geoffroyi. The sequence goes on from JAUMJM010000050.1 coordinate 377,798, forward strand.
TGCTCCTCACTCAGTGTGAGGCATGGGGTGCCTTCAAAACTCACTCCATGACCCGCCCATCCTATGCTCTTGCAGATAGCACACAGCTATTGCTCTAACAGATTTATTACTTTACGAATGTGTTAAAAAATTAACTTATCACTCTGCTGAGTAGTGCCTCAATTTACCAGCCAGTCAAAATGGGTAGAAGCTGACCTACGAATTTCTGTTTCTTGCTAGCAGCTGAAGATCACCTTAACTGGATACTGAGTGCTTCAGTGCTATCGGAAGCCACGTCACCCACAAAAGGGAGCTCCCAGCCAGGACCAGCCTCTGCAGGGCAAGGCCGCAAAGGGAGACTTTGAAGTTGTGTCCATTCTTCTCTTTCAGGGAGCGATTTATAGTGGAGCTCACTTCCAAGAGATTGATGGACAAAAGGGCTGGATCAGCTACTGTATAGTTAGAAAGTGAAAGCCTGGATCCATCAAGGTCAGTGGCAAAACTCTCATTGACTTCAATAGGGGCAGGAATTCAGCTCTGCTCTGTGCTTCACTGGATGCACTTTCACATGCAAACCTTGTGTCGCAGACAGACAGACGTTAGCTTAAGCTTCTTCTTCAACACATGTGCCACAGTTACCCACTAACACAAGGTGCTACAGATAGTCTAGGCTTGGAGTCCACATACACACATGCACACACAAACACACACGCTGTTTTCCAAAGGGTTTTAAATCTTGCAGAGTTGCAGGAAAACATAGTACATTAAAAGAAAGGAGCATAAATTATCCCAGCCTTGGGGAAGCCTTCCTGCCAACCAGCTCTGTAGGTTTTATGTGTTCATTTACTCTGGTGATTAATAAAACATTTGGCATTTAATGGGACTTGTCAACCTCTGCATCCAGGAGAGTGCACATCCCTGGAAAACGGTGGCAATATTCTTGATTATACATGTGGCACCACGGCGGGCGCTTGGGACTTCGTGCAAGGCATTGCACGCACATTCCCAAAGGAGGATCACCCTCATGTCTTACGTCATAGATAGGAGAGATCGAGAGCATTAGACACTGATGCAAAGGTAAGTCAGGTGAGGTTTAAACAAGGTGCTGAGGTACCAGAAGCCACCTAGTAATGGAAGAGAGGTGGCTCAGACCAGGCTGGCACGGCAGGATGATGCCCTTCACCCAGCCCCAGAAGCCATCCCCACACTGGGGGCTGAGCAGTGAAACCCCAGGTTAGCAGGAACTTTGCTGAAGAAGTACCTGCTTGCAAAGCTATCCGCCTGCATTTTTGTATTGACCATATGGTTTTCAGCTTCACTTTCCCCATGCAAGCATTCATCAGCCCCACGCTTATCTACATCCTGGCCAGTGCTGACTTGGCAGTTTTAAGATGTCAATGGAAGAAACATCACACGTGCTTCAGCATCATCGTCTGTCAGAAGCTCAAGGTTCACAAATACACTCCCTCCCTTCCCTTACACTTCTTAGGCATTTTACCAAGTAAGCAGTTTTGCACTCACATTTTCCTTCACAAGCACTTCTTTTTTCAGTTGATACTCAGGAGAGACACAAGTCAGACAGCACAGGAGAAGAAAATTTTCTGCTTCCAGAGGAGACAGCACATTCCACACCAGCAGGCATGTTGTTAGATGCCCCTGTGATAGTTGCCACAGAAAAGCCTCCTGGAGATAGCCTGCAGGGCAGGGAGCACTTTTTTCTCTCGCTATCCCACTAAGCTGAAGGAGGAGGTGACTCTCCCTCACCATTCCTCTGAGCAATGCCTCCATGGGCAGAAACCTCAACTTCAGGTGCTACAGGACACCCAGGGCAGTAGCAAGAGCAGCTCCAGTGCATAGAAGTGGATCCACTTCCTTGCCAGTGGGAAGAAGGGCAGAGGAACGCGAGAAGCCAGTGAAGAAACACCAATTTATTTAAAGACACACAGGGATCCCTGAGGCCCTCAAGCTGGACACTGCAGCGATGCTTTCTGGCCATGCTGAACCAACAGTTTGACTCCCTTCCCTGCAGGGCACCTGCACCTCCCTGGCACCCCAGGAACGGGTCAAAGCCATGCCCGCTGGCAGCAAAGCCCATTTCAGATGGCTTCAGAGGATGGAGAATCTTTTAAAATTAGTTTACAGGCACTGAAGTTTCATAGCACTTAATGTAGAGCTAAATCAAACAAGGGGGCTGGATAACATTCACACACTATAGCTTTTCAGACAGGGCTTTGTCAAATGTGGAACCTTTAAAATGGAAAATCTGGGCAGATAGTCTTGCTAGCTCTGAAATAAAACACACACCATCCAGGTTTGAGTTCAAATTACATTTTCTAGTGTTCCACCAGATATTTTTACTCTGTGGTTAGTATAGAAAAGGATTTGTAATGGAATCAAGATTTAATCTATTATTGATTATTGCATTATTAAAAAATAAAAAAAAATTAAGTCAATCTCTTTGAAGGATGTGATAATAGATTTTAAAAAACTCTTCAGTTTCTAAAAAAGTCTTTATTGCTGTTCCCTTTGCTCAAAACAATTCTTATTGCCAGGAACAAAGTTTTACTCTAGTGCCATCCTTTATCTCACAGTTTTATTCTGCCACCATCCACTACAGACACCACAATCACACTGTCTCCGTTATTACCTACTTTTTCTCCCTGTGCCACTTGTCAGCATTCCTTTCTCTTGCATCTGTCTGGGGCCACATCTTTCCGCTCCTCAGGTATACTCTAAGTTCAGTTACCACCTGGGATTCCCTTTATCCTACTTTTGAATAATAATAATAAAAAACGCACACAAAGAAACACACAAAAAGCCCCCAAACTCACACATACATAGAAAAATAACTTCGTACTTTTATTATAAACTATTGGATTGAACACATAGTTTGGATATTTAAAATTTAGATATTTAATATTCCTTGGGATAAGGGCTTTATGTCACACAGTATGGTGTTACGTAGCATTTTAGTGCTTTAGAACTGCAAAAAGACGAGACTGGAAAACCAGACTAAGTTGACTCAGATGTATTTTTGTAGGCAGGTGGAGGGATGGAAAGAAGGTGTCAGGGCAAGATAGCATCTGCACACAAGTACCTGCAGGAGTGAATCTGCATTGCTGCAAGGAGAGAGCAGCTCGGCTCAGTGGATGCCAGCGGCTTCCTAAAGTGAGATGCAAGAGCCCCATCTTGCACAGGGCATGGAAAGGGGCAGGTCCACCACGTGTGGCTGTGCTTTGCCAGGGCTGCTCATCTCATCTCAGCACTGCAGCCACCAGCCTGGTGCTCCTCTGCCAGCCAGGCTGCGTGATGCTCACATTTTATGAAATGTATTTTTACAAGCAACCCATTTTTGGTAAAATGGATGTATTAGGGTTCACATCACAAAATACACACTGGATATGCAACACAATCAAGCTAACAGTGTTGAAACTTTACCTTTTGGGATCCTTTATATTTTGCTATTTTAACTGCTAAACCAAGTCTACTTAAAAATCTGGGCACTACTTTAACAGAGGTTTTATTTTGAATTTGTACAGCTCTGCTGATGAACAGTGCTTTTGGATAAGGCTGTGATGGAGATCAAAGCCTTGCAGCTACATTTTCCTTTATCACCTGTATGACCACAAACAAAACTATGCAGATGCAGATTAGTTTACAGAAACCTCATTTAAGGTGAAAAATCCTGTTAGCTATAATCACCAGATTCTTAACAGATGTTGTGCTGTAGCCAGCAACTCCAGCTATGGCATCTATTGTGGAAGAACAGAGACATTATTTCATAGCACACTAAGACGAACTACAAGCAAAAAAACCCAGAAATAATTTAGTTTGTAATACATTTAAAAGCAATCTTGAACGTGGAGTTGTTAAGAATGGGCTTGTCATTACACCATCTAACTACAGAGCTGTCAAACACCTCCTTGCCTCCCCATGGGCTGAGAAACCTGGTCCCAGCTGGGGAAGCCAGAGTGGAAATGACGTGATTCACAGCAAAACTGTCACCTCCCTCTGAGCAGGCAGCCAGAGGGCTGTCCAGAGGAGCAAGCCCTGGGGCAGGGACAGGCAGAAACACAGGCACAGCTCTCAACAAGAAGCTACTTGTGTATCCCAGCTTGCTGGCTGCAACCAAGTGCTGGCTGCAACCGAGCACTGGTTGCACCTTCTGCAAAGGCTGGAAGGGAGCAATCAAGATGCCCATGATTTCAGAGAAATAATTGGTGTGAAGATGCTGAGAAAAAAAAAAAAAAATCAAACCAGTTTCCAAACAGGTTTTAATCTCAACAGCCAGGTTGGAGAAGGGACATGTTTCAGCCATTCCGTCAGCTTGAGAAAAACAAAAACCACCCAGAATTAGGATTTTGTGCTGGTACCATGCTTTCCAAGTCACTCTAAAAAACACAGAGACTTTAGAAATGAAGAAACTTGCAAATGCTGCAGATGAAAAGTACTCCTGAGGAGCAAACCCTTAGACCTGAAACAGCATGCTGGAGGTGAGCACCTCTGGAAATATTTCCCTTAGTAGTTACATCTTACTCTTTCCCTCTTGCTCTGTGTGGTCCAGCCCCTCGGGTGCCCAGCCCATACCCATAGCCAAGTTCCCAAGCCACCGTCCCTGCAGAGCCACAGTCCATCCTGTAGGCATGGCACTAAGACACAGGGCCCCTCCTACACTCAGCAGCCGATAAAGCAGCACTCGCTTTTAAGATCTCATAAATCACAGTGTCAGACAGCTTTTACGGTCTAATTGAGCCCAGAGTCCTTTGATAATGAGCCCTTGAGAAGTGGGGGCAAGAAAGCATTTCATAAACACGAGCTCAGAAGGGGTTTTACCCTTGCCAAATACTGCTATCCCCAAGGCACTTTCTGTTGAGCACACCCAGCAAAACAGCAACCACAGGCCAGCAGTGATGAAGTGTCAGTTAAGTGTGTCAGGTAGCTGCAGGCAAAGAAAACAACACTCACCCATAGTGAGAAAATAAGTCACCCAAAGGCTGGAGAGATAACACAAATCCGGCTCTGGATGTCCTCTCAACTACCACATTTCTCATTTGTGGAAATAAAACATTACAGCCTGTTAAGGCCCCAAAATCTGGAACAAGATGGGATCTTACCCCTTAGCAGAAGAGGGGTAAGATTGCAAGACTAGGGCTATGAGATCTAAGTTTCAAGTTCTACCATGAGGGTGGTTGGATTAGGTGACCTCCAGGAGATCTTCTGCACACTCCTTTCTGCTGTGATTCCATGGGGAAAAGTTCTCATCTCCATCTGACTGTACCCATCTACAGCCATATGTCCATCACCAGCCAAACTCGAAGCAATGAGCTCAACACGCAGACTACCCACCACGTCCCTGGGTGACTCACCCACAGGAATGATTGTTAACACCCAAGGTGAATGAACCATCTTGTCTTCTCTTTCAAACAGGCCAAGCTTCACTTTCCATCCATTAGAAGTCACTGCATTTACACAGATTACCAAGCCCCCAGATACACTGTGACTTCCATATATAAGGAAGATTGAACTCTTCCAGTTTTCACAAATGTCAAATCAGCTCTGGTAGTCTGTACGTGTTTAAGCATAAGTAATTTCCATTTTAAAATCACAAACACTGAAGCTCAACAGTTGATAACTGGTTGACAGTTATGACAACCAACCCAGCAGCAGTAAACTCTCAGCATGTTCCAAAGAGATCCGCCGAGGCTCACCTTGGCAAAGGCAGATCCTGGCACAGGGACTTCAGTCCTGGATGATCCTGAATTGCTTGCACAAATCACAATGGACATCACTATAAATTTAAGGACCCCCTCTAAGTACCTCGAAGAACTCTAAGTACCTCTAAGTACCTCGAAGAAAAGAGGTGGGGGAAGAAGACAAGCTGAAGAACAGAACAATTGTTTGCAAGCACACAGGTGTTACGAGTGAGTGAGCAATCAGAGGTGCTAGGTTTAAAATGAACCACACCTTGAAATGCTCAGTTAATTGTTTACATTTGCTTCAAGCATTCTGTTAATTAGTCTATAAATTACTTTTTTCATCATCTTTTTTACAGGTTTTCTCAATTTCAGCATCTTAATTATTTGCCTTCATATTGAATCATCTCACTGCAGACAAAGAGCTTTGTTATGTAGCAATAGTTTTTCTCTTTCTTCTGCAGCATTTTTGTCTTTCATCATTCCTTGTCCAAGAGTGAATACTTACTGAAACAGAGCTGTAAGTCTTAGACATGAATTTAGGAAATTCAGACTTACTGGGACACTGATATATAAGGATGGATACATGAAATCAGAAAGGATTTCTTCTGTCTCATATATACACCTTTAGAGGTAAATTTCTTTAATATTTGACCCTTTGCCTCAACAAATCAGCAGCTTTCCTACGGATGGAGGAGACTGCTGCAAAGAGGTACCCAAAATGGACTGTTGAAAAAACAAGGGCAAGGGAATATCACAGACAAGCTGGAAAGTGTCACTCATACCTTGTTCCTTGATATCACCTCAGCACCAGAAGGCAGTACAAACGTTCAGGCTCCATAATTAAATCACTCTCCCTCCTCTTGTTGAAATAACTTACCAGCTTTAACAGGTACGTCAGATTGCTGAAGGCTGAGCTGGCCTCGTGCCAGCACCCCAGGGTGCTTTACATGGGCCTGTGCTAGATTCTCAAAGTCAGATCCTCCAGTTGACTTCAGTGAACTCAGGACAGCGTGAGTGAGAGAAGCCTCCAGCCAAACCTTTCCAAACCCACCAAGCATTGCCTGGGAAGGAACGCTCGAGTCAGCAGATCTGCTCCCGTTCCAGGGAGACCAACCTTATGAGTTCGTGCACATCAAGGAGCGATAACATCGATGCCTCTTCAGAGAGAGATTTAAGGTTGGCGCTGGGCCCAGGGATTTTGCAATTTGCTTCTATTCTGTACAAAGTACTGCCTTGAAATATGTTCCCACAAAAGACATTCACATTTTCCTTTTATTCCACCAAGGTATACACCTTGCAAGGTATACATCCGCCCCTCTTCTTCCTACCATCCCTCCTCTTTCCTGCCTACTCAGTCCCCACATTACTCAGAGCCCTGGATAAAGCTCTTTTCCATGCTAAATATGCATCCAACCACTGTTAATGAGCTTTGGCCAGCTTGCAAGGAGTTTTGACAGGCCTGTTGAACCAGTGCCAAGCAGAGATGAATGTTTGGCTTGGACCAGCACAATGCTCTGTTTGTCTCATTGTTGCTTTGGAAGTGTTAGCAAACTAACGTGACAGGATGGAGACGCACACAACTGAAAAATGACTGAAAATATAATTCCATGTCAGTAGTGACTCCTGAAGGATTATTTGTCTCCAGTGACTTTCAGGGAACTTTTCCTTATGGACTCAAAATAAAGACAGCTCTGTGTGCTTGGGGAAAGCAATCAATTAGTTTTAAACCTAGATGTAAGGAGCTGCACTCTGCTCTTGCTTCCTAAGATTTACTTCTAATTCAACCAGACACCCATTTTTTTTCCCCCATTCAAAAAAAACCTTGCTTTTGGCTGCTTGTGCAGCTTTGTAAGAGCCTGAACTTCGCTCCGCTCCCTGGTGTGTGGATGGGCCTCAGTAAAACCCATAATGGGGACCCACTGCATCTGCAGGTACAGGAACTGCCAGACGAGAGCAAATGATGTTCGAACACAAGCAGTACCAGTACTCCAGGAGCAGAGTGACGGACCACTTTGCCATGGGCTGTTACAGACTTAGGCAGAGTGTAAGGAGCGAAGAACAGGTCTTACCAGCTACCTTTTTACTTCCTGGCACTCTACTGAGTAGAGGGACTTGTGGAGTGTGAGACTATCTCAGTCATCACATTTAATAGACCTTTGGGGATCCAGCTCCTTATGCTTGCTTCTGGGGTCTTTTTGCCTGTTTGTGAGGTTTGGATCTGATCTCCTTCTTGTCTCTGTAGCATCGTTTCTCCCTGTATGTTAGATGAAGGATTTTTGTCTTTCAAAACCAGCAGAGTTATACTCAGCCTGATGAAGTTCTTTCTTAACAAAAAGACAGGGTCACCCATAAATCCATTTAAACTTACCTCTTGATGTTTTTCTTCTCCAGTCAAGGAGCGAGTTTCCCAAGCAGCTTTGGTGCCGGGTACTTTTTTGGTTAGAGAATAGATGTAAGAACCTGTTAAGCAAAATTTAAACATCTGGTCAGCTGCAGAGCAGCTTACAAGATACACTTTGCTTTTGGTATTCAATCAAATGAGTTTTCTTACATGCATATGTTAAAATTATTTGTAGAATTGTGACCTTAGTGACAGGCACTCAGTTCCACACTTAGAAAACCTCTCTCCCATCCTTTAGGTTATCACGTTTTGGGTTATATGATAAGAGGGCAGGAAGGGTTTGGTAGATTTTTCTTAGATATTTAGAGTTCTAGAGGCACAGGTATAAATTTAGTGAGACCTACTCCTACTGACATCCAAGACAAGCTGAGAATCTCAGTTAAGTTTTCCTATAAATCCTACTAAATGCTTATCTATTGCTTGCAATTCTTATAAACCTTTGTAAATCTGGACCATGACTGTAGGTACTATTGTTTATGTGCAATAAATGTGGATACCACCCCTACCCCCAGAATTATGAACTGTGTACGTACCCACTTACCTAAAGAAATACTCAGCTTCTCTCTACATTTTATAGTTTGTTTCTTTCATTTTTATAGCTAACATTGCACTGATAAATATAGCTGTTCAGCCAAAGTCAATGTACTGGAGGCAGAAAAGAGATAAACCGTGAACATTTATTTGGATTCCTGGTGCTATAGTGTAAATACTAAAGTTCATTATAAAAATCATGTAAAATAGTCTCCATAGCGTCAGGCTGGCTTTGCAAATCCTTTTGATTATATCTATATTTTCAGCTGCTTACAAGTCAGAGAGAGATGAGTTGGTGCTAAACATGTCCAGTTTGTTGGGGTTTCATTCAGATCTTCATATCGCTGAAAGATTTTTCAAAAGCTTGAGCCTTGTTACCCTGTCAGGGCCTATTATTTTTTTATGTACGTGACAGTTTAGTAGCAACAGAGAGTATAAATATATATTTCACTCTTAGGAAAATTGCTAGGCTCCTTGTCTAAAGCTCTCGACGGGACTGACAGTGTCAGCAGGTTGTCATTTGGAGGCCTGGATGTGCAGATGCTATTGACTACAGTTGTTTGGGGATGATGACTTGGTTGCTGCATGTTCTGTTCATGCAGGGACCAGCACTAAAAAGATCCACTATAAGCACACCAGAAGGGAGTACAAACTGGGAAAAAGATGCCGTGAAAAGTCTTGATTCCACTTTGTAAACCTCTGGTCCACTTCTGTGGAGCTTTTCCCTGCTCTCCTAATGAAAACTGGTTCCCTGGAGCCACATATTCCTGCTGAAACCTAGTGTTTCTTTAAGCAAGGCAAAAAAATGATGTTGCATAAAAAAGATAGCAATGAAAAATTTTAACAATGCTGATTGTTTAGGGGTTTTTTTCCCCTTTTTCAAAATGAAACACTTTTTAAAACGAAACACTTTTTAAAACAAACCTTTTTTTCACTGGGAGCTTTGTGAGCATGTTTTTTTTTTCACCTGGTTCCAATCTAGATGCTATTGCAATGCAAACGAAGAGCGAGAGCATCCGGTGAGGGAAAGGGTGAGAGCACACTTCCAGCATGGCAACCCTCACTCTTTCCAAATTGCCCACCAAGTCCTCTGGCTTATCACAGAGGAGCACAGAATAAATAGGACTCGATAGATGACATAAACCCTCCAAGGCATGGAATAGCATGAGGGGTGGTAGCAATAGTCCTTCCCGACTAGTGGCTTTGTGGCTGAAAGGGAAGGCCTTCCCCTACTGATGGCTGAATGGATCAACACCAAACAAGCTGGGAACTCAGGTCCAGTCCCCCACTGAAGTAAAGATTCCTTCAGAAGAAGCCCAGCAAAATACCACTGAAGCATAGGACAGGGAGGGCTCAGGAAGGGTGAAGAGCACCATCAATACCCTGAACCCTGAAGCACCAGGGAATTTGTTGAAATGTGCAGGTGATCCAGCCAGAAGGACTGTAGCGCAAGCTGTGGTGAAGATCAAACAAACCATTCATGGAGCAATGCCACCCATGGGGACAGGGGCTGGGGCTGTCCCCACCCATCCTGCTGCACCCACAGAGTGCCATGCCCTGATTGCCAAGCCCTGGCCCTCACTGCACCCTTTCTACAGCTCCTCAAAGGGAGGCAGCATAGAAAATAACCCCCAAAGTCAAGTACTCATCAACGTAACAAACCACAAACCCCACTTTACAGATCCCAGTCCCCTCCTGGTGCAGCTCCTGACCAGGGTAAACCTGAATCCATGGAGGGAAGGAGCAAAGTTCAGATAAATAAGAATCCTCTCTCCCTCTGAGCTGTTCTGAATCCTTATGCTTGAGATGCAAGACTCCACTCCAGTGAGGACCTGTGGTCCTTTTCCACTGGCTTATTAAACTCTGTCTTGAAAAAATTTCGGCCTTGAACATATTTGTTAAAACAGTTTAATATGAAGATCAAGGAATAAAGATGAGGAAAGGAGAAATTAGATTAATACTGTAGATAGTGTTTGAGTATAACATGCCAAACAGCCAAAAGGCAGGATGTCAACAATTTCATAGAGCACAACGTAAAATCATGTTTTCAAAACAAGCACTTCACTGGATGCTTCCCCTTTGAATCAGATAAAGTGTATCAGTACAGAGAGATCTGCTTTGATCTGTTCTGCAGCAGAAGGTCAAGGGTGTCTAAAACAGCTATTCAGAGCTTGTGAGTAATAGAATTAAACAGTTTGGATCACGTTTCTGAAAACTCAGCATCCCTGAGATGTGGGGCTGGTCCTTGGGGTGCGGACCTAAGCCTCATGCCCGCAGCTGCCAGGTGATCGTGTGCCAGCTCTGAGCCTGGACTGCTTGTGCCACCCCTAGAATTCCTGTGGGAGCAACCTCTGCTGCCCAGACTGTGAGAGATTGGTATCATGGTCACATGTGAGTGGCAGCTCAGGTACAGTGTTGTCTGGCAGAGAGACGGAGCCCAGCTCGCTCATACACTCCTATCAGTTTAAACTAAGTAGCAGGGAAGTGTACGAACCCAAGGAGTTCTTCTAGGGCTGGGGAGGGATCTGAAAGTTGGGATTTCTGTACCCACGTTTGGGCAGAAAGCAACTCTATTTCTGGGAACCTGAGGCAGCATCTACCTTCATAAAGGATTTATCCTTCACAAATTTATTCACATTAGTTGTAGGCATAACTAGGTATTCCTGAAACCTGATCATTGTAAGGGATCATTGCCAAGCCACAGCAGATCTTTTGTTCTTTCATCACTTGAAAAAGCACAGTGCCAGCAGCCAGTTTTACCTGCTGTCTTCTTCCAGTGAGCGAGAAAGATGTTTATGGGGAACTGCTCTTCTGTCCCCTGGAAAAGGAAGGACAAGGTGGGGGATGGAGGCAAATAAGAGGGATAACGGGTAAAACAGAGCATAAAATATTTCTTATGGCCACTTAACACAGCACCACGGCACGCCATGCTATCTCGCTGCCTGCTCTGCTCTCCCACTTGTTCCATTTAAGTAGAGGATTATCCTATTTGGGACACTCCTGGCAAAGAAGGTGCTCCACAAAACCCCTCCAGAAGGTTCAGCCACAGAAGGCGGCATCTAAAACCCAGAAGACAATGACATCAACCTTGTTCTTGGTAGGGGCTCTGTGGAGTAGGCTCAGCAGTCCCCAAAGCATGGGTACAGATTTTCAGAGCAAGATCGGGTTAAGAGTTCTTGCAAGCACTCCCTGCATGAACGGGCAGAGTCGGGCAGGAGTGCTGCGAGAAGCCCCGTGCACCTCGACTGCCTCCCTGCCAGGGTTGCAGCAGCTGCCAGAGCTGCACAGGGCCCTCCGGGACTGCCTGAGAGCGAAGGCAATAATAGGAGTCATTTATCTTAGGGATGTCACCCTGATAGCGTGCTGCTGGCGCGGCACCAGCACACACTGGGGAGCTGCTGTGCTCACTGGCTGGTACCTGATGGGAAAGGGCAGCCAGCACAGGGTACGTTTTCACATTTACCTGTGGGTCAGGTAGCTTTTAAATAATTATAACCTCATCTCATTCAAAATGCTGGGAGCACTACTTTCTTTTTTTAAGCTTTTATGCTCCTGAAGGGAGAAGCAGGCTCTATGCAGTGCCAGCACAGCCCTGTTAAGGAGTACACATTTCATCCAGCTCACTAAGGCCTTTCTTCTCATTTTTAATTTACCTGAGACATGAAGAGATCACCATTTCTCTTGGCATTCAAGCTTGCTCTCCCATTACCTAGTAGCCTTTCCCTCCCAAATCACCCAACAGTTGTCCCAAATTGTCTGCCTGCCCCTGCAGCAGAGGCTTCCTCCAGGAACCAGGCAACCCATGCCTCCCCAGCACCTAGACACCAAACGTTCGGGGTTTTGTCAGGCATTTGTTCAAATTTCCTCTTTGTACGTGAAAGAACTCAGCCCACGGAAGCCATGGCTGGGACAAACTGGCTCATGGTGCTCGTCTTGAGGTGACAGGCTTTGCATCTGTTAATCAGCTCCGCTTTCTCCAGCAGATGCGGAGAAGCAGTTTGCTTTTGTAGGCTGTCACATCTCAATTATCTCTGTGTCTTTGGTGGGGAAGCGTGTGACAAGGGGCCACAGGGTCTTCGCAGCTTTGTAGCTTTAGAATGAAGAGATAAATACAGCTGCAGTGATGCTTAGGGCTGCCTCTTCCCTGCAAGGGACCAACCCCAGGCCAAGCATACAGAGTGAGGGGACCCCCAAGGTGAAGGCAGAGACCTCTCTTCATCCCAGCTACCCCAACAGAAAGGCAAATTGACAGAAACAATGCTCTGCAGAGACCTGCCCAGACCAGGACTAATGACAACACTTAATTGCAGCCCTGTTAATGAGATGCTGAAGACAGACAGGTCTTGCTTCACCACAGTTTAGAGTTTTCTGTAGAGCTGCGTGACAAAAGAGCCTCTGCTCTAGAGACCAGTATTTAAAAGAAAACCAGATTCCAAGAGGGCCTATAAATTCTCCACCTCCTGCTGCTGGAACAGCCCCAATTGCTCTCCAGCAGCAGCTTGTTCCAGCTCCCTGCTAGTACCTCTTGCAGAGCAGCAACCCCAATCTACCTGCCTCTTATTGTTGAACTCCTCTGTGCCTCCCTTTCCATCCCCAAGAGTGGGCTCCTACCACTATCCAATAGCTTGAATAGTCCCACAGCTCTGACCCAAAAGCCAGGGGCAGAAAACGGGTAGGCAGTTACTAATTACTATAGCTTGTAATCAGTGAAAGGCATGGCTAAAGCTTCTGTACTCAGAAAGGTCCAATGAGCTGTCCTGACATTTCGATGCCAATCGTTGAAATTCATGTGCTAGAAATAGCTATAATTGATAAGGCAGATCAGAAAGTGTTAACAACGCTGAAATTTGAACAAAAATGGAAATGGAATTTTGTGAAAATACATTCAATTTTTCCTCTCTAATAGTAGGATACAACTATGTGTTATTTATGGCTGTTTTTTTCTATTACAGATGCTAAGGAAGAAATTAATTTCCACTTGGAGGTATGTGCTCTGCAGTGAGAGGAACAAACAGTAGCACTCTGGCTCAGCATTCCCCTCCAGCGCAGCAGCACAGCTGCAGTGAAACACGCTGCTGGGTCTCCTCACCAGGGCCTCGATGGTTGCTCTTCCATCTACCCCTTATCTGCTTGCTCCTTGCTAGAGGAACACCCCGGAATATTAGAAGTAGGTAGAAAGAGCCATTCAGAGAAATTTCATCTGAGATGCTTAGTAAAATTCCTGAAGTAGGAGTGCAGCCTTTTGCTGTTTTACCTCTCTGCCTCAGTTTCCCATCTTATACAAGAGGACCATTTTTACCGTAAGGCACTTGATCTTGAAACATTGGAAATAAATAAAGACCCAATTGAGGGTGAACTCACCTGGACCAACTGGCTCAGTGCCACACCCTGGATAGGAGGGAAGACCTCCAACCCTGGTGCAGGACTGCCATGACGTCACCCCAGGTGGGACATGTTCCTGCCTATTGCCCATCCCAGCAGCAGTGCTCCCCATCACCTCAGCAAGAACCAGCGCTGGTGCTACTGGCATAGCTGCAGGACCCTTTCCAGAAAGAAGCTTTGTATCATCCACCTTTGATCAGCTTCACTCTCTAGAGCGGTGCAGAATGGGTCCTGAGCGTGCAGATCTGGCTTTTCCTGCCTGTGCTGGGGCTCTTGCACCTCACAGCTTCCCAGGCTCCAGCCTGGCTTCATACCTCTCTTCTCACAACCAAATTTTCCCTCCCTTCCTCTGCTTGCCTGCTGTGTACAGTGTTTGATTGGTGACAGTTTAATAGGACTGCACCCCGGCGCAGGTTTCCTCTAACCATTCACACTGGAGCTGTGTAAACCCACCGAGTCCCGTTTATTCCAGCAGCTGCCAGTGCTTTCAGTCATAGTCTTTGTGTTTCACCCTAAAAGCCAAATACAGAGGACATAAGTGAAGGCAGAAGGAGGACAATGCACAGCCCTTCCCCACCCCTCACCCTTGCCCAGCAAAAGGAGAGATTCATTCTATCATCTCGAAAGCGTCCAGTGTGAAAGGCTGCATATGGCATAGGCATTGCTTGTAGGGTTTGGGGGAGTCATATAGCAGTTAAGCTTTTGTTGCACAGTGTTTGGTGCAAGTGCTTTGGGAAGCTGGAAGTTGGGTGACCTGACATGCTGAGCTGGCCAGCCAGTGGCCACAGGCTTGGCTTGGCAGCATCAGGAAGGAAAAGTTTCTATTTCGGCAAAAGCCCATGGCCAGATGAGTTGCGGTGAGTTTGAAGCACCAGGCTGAGCCCTCTTTCTGTGACATATCCAGCAGATATGCTATATTCTGCATCCCATATACTGGGATGGACCAGGCACGGCAGGACCAAGTGAGTACCCAGAGCCACCCCAAAACCATGGCGATGGGATGGGTCCCATCCCCTCCCATCTCACCCCAAGATGCGTGGTAAGAGGAAAAACAGCCAGGGTGCCTTTTTCCTCCCACAAACCAACCACAGAGCAGATGGAGGGGAAAATCCCTTTTCTCAATTCCTGCTAGACTAACATTTTACCTGCAAAATTGAGGTAGGAGGCTTTTAAATGACTTGTAGGTGGATCCGGTTCTAGAAACAGTTCTGTTTTACAACACGTCTTTGCTGTTTGAAGGAGGCAGGTGTAACAGCAAACAAGGAAATGGTTAACTGCAGCCTTGGTTTTGTGCTTGCTTTCCCTAGGCTGTGGAAATGTAAGGATTCAGGGGGCACAGTCACAAATTTATCATTAAAGCAAATGCCCACTTCATCTGTTTTGAGGACGGGTTTTCTTTAAAGCCTTCATCCTGGCAGAGATGTTTGAGAAGCTAAAAATAGGCAGCAAAGTCACGTGAAAACCTCCGGATGTGAGAAATCACATAAAAGATACGAGCATGAGTCCCTGTTTCCTTGGAAATAATAGTAGTAGTAATTTTTGAATGCAGGGTTGTAATGGTGAGATCTGAAAGTGGCCCGTCATTCTCTGAAACCCTCTGAGAGCAGCCAGGGTAGGGCAAAACCCAGCTGCTCGGAGAAGAAACTACCCTGATACAAAGCACTCGGGGGGAGGATCTGGCCCATCCCCTCTCCCATAGAAGGAAAGCCCCCCCTTGCATATCTCCAGAGAACAGGCTGGTGCCAGAGGTTTCCACATGTGCAGGATCAGATGCAGAGACACTTGCACGGAGGGGTTGGGAGAACTTGGGCAGAGGAGAAGGGTACAAAACTCTCCAGATTGCTGGTGCTGGCTGGATGAAATTTTGGCTGAAGGTTTCAGTTTGGGATGAGCCTGAAGGATACCCCTCCGCCACCCAACCTCAAAACTTTGGGTCTGGATTTAAATTCCAATTTGCAGCTGGTGCTGGGCAGGAGGGCTGGCTCTAGGATTGGGGTTTGGACACCTCTCAGATCACAAGCCAAGTCTGTAGCATGAGCCTGTCCCTCGTGGGAGTCGGTGAGCTCAGTGACAGCGGTAAAGGACACTCATGTATCCACATGGAAATTGCTTACATTTAAATTTTAACATCCCCAACCTGAGCACCTGAAGGCACTGAACACACTGATCTCCAACTGGTCCTTGGGGACCCAGGTGATGCTGAGCATCACTAAGAAAAACACCACGACCTGCAGCTGCTATGGGATGCAGACACAGAGCTATCCTACCGCCACAAGAGCTGCCATGCATGGTACAGCAGAGGCACTACAGTAAACTGCAGCTCTGGGTCCTGCACCCATACGCACTTCACGCTCGGTTTCTCGTTGCTGCATTGACAGGTTGAGCTGCACAACACCTCTTATGCATTTTTACTTAGTGAGCAGCAGCAGTAAAAGCAGTAAAAGACTTACTGCACTGTCTGTACAGACTCTGCACAGGAAGAACAGACAAAGACCACTACACAGCTCCTGAAGCCGAATACTCACTGGTTAGTAAATGCCAGAATTAAGGTTTCATAACCTATCCTGCCAAGTCAAAGCTTTGCACCAAAAGATAGAAGTACTCAAACTTTCCATTAAAACAGTTCCCAATGCCAAGCAGATTACTGGGCATCATTGTTAGTCACCTAAAGACATAAAAGCAGATATGGCCAAAATCCCTTTACTGATGTGATGGAGGAAAATTCTACTGGCAGTGAAAAACTGCCAAATTTTTCAGATTTTTTAGCTGGAAATTCTGTTCCCCTGGGTTGGAGAAATGTCACTCTTCATTCCTAGTCTATTTTCCTATTGCTGCTATCACAACAACCATCACATTTTCCTTTCCCTTTTACCAGAAAGCCAGGATGAAAGCAAGAAGAGCAGAGGAGGGACCAGCCATGCTCAGCGCTATGGGTTACACGTGAGGTCCCATACCCACTCCACTGGGGATCCCTCATTTCCAAGTTTTGCACAAGGCCAGACACTCACCCTTAACTATGCCCTGGGATATTCCTTTGAAATCTCAGCTGCAGCCCAGGCAAGCAGTACCCAGCACTCAATAGGGCTGGCAAACAGGATACTGCAGAGCCCTCTTAACAGAATTTTATACTCAGACTCATCATAAAGACCTCAAAATCTGCCATGAGCATGGATTTTGCTGAAATAACCATCATGTCTGATGCTGTAGCAGCCCACCATGGCCTCTTCATCACTCCATTTGCCAGATGCCTACATGAGGTTTTGTTCTGGATGACCAGAAACTGAATTACGCTGCATCCAAAGAGACAGCACAACGTTGCTAGGCAATTACATCTGGCTGAAAGGAGCTGACAGTCATAGCGAGTTACTGATTTGTGCAGGATGTAGTGATAACGTTATCTAATTCTGCATATGCGACTTGTACATATTTGTGCTAAGTATGACTCCAGCCTCTCAGGTCAAGAGGACTTTGGCTCAGCTTTGAAGGTGAGCTCAGGAGTGGGGTGGGACAGGGATGCTGGCAGAGCCACCAAGCAGCACCCACAAGAAGAAAGAAATGGGACAAGAGGGAAGTGCTCAATTTCTGTAAGGCTCCAAAATCAGATCTCACTCCTAAGATAAAAAGAACAATCCTCCACCTTTGATGTAATGCCAGTTGCTTTTCTGGCAGGGAAAGTGGTTTTTCCTTTGCCTCAAAGTGGTGTTATTTGAACAAAAATCTTTGTCCTGCTAACAGCAGATACCACCCACGACCTGAGAAGAGCCTCTGTGATGCCTCTTCCCAGACAATAGGTAGTTCTTACCTGGCTGCACCAGCACAGCCTCTCATGGCAGCGTGGCAGGACCACTGTCCTTCCCCTCTGCTCTGCCAGCAGGCACTGGGGGATGCTATAGATTAATTAGCACTTATTCATTAGGGCTGGTGCCAGAGGCCTTTGCAGGAACAGCAAGGAAATGAAAGCAGCTGCAGGAGAAAAGGTAGGAGGGGCCGAACTGGGGGATTCCAGCTAGGATTGGGGGAGCACTCCTTTGAGTTTTAACTTCTGCTAACAAAATGAGACTATTCAAAAAATACAACTTTGAGGCTTTGACAAAAATTCTTGTTTTAGATCAGGCTGGGGCTGGGGACTATACAAAATTTTACCCTTGAATCCAGCTGGTACAAGACACAGAAACCAGGCAGAAGAAGGCTCTGAAGGCAGAGATGTGGGTGAAGGACATTAAAATGAACTTATTGGCACTGAAGCCCTGAGCATGTCCTTACCTGCAGGCATGCAAGCTGTCCTGGTTTCAGTGGCAGTGCTGGCATTTTCAGTCCTCCTGGGGACTGCAGAGACTTTTATTCAACAGGTGGCTCCTGGGCTGGGCTGGGGAGGCAAGCAGCTGGCAGTGGCTGTGGCAGTGCAGTGAGCGGCCCCAGCTCTGCAATCAGGCTCCAATTGTTGTGGCAAAACCAAGGCAAGTCCTGGTTCATTGCATCTCACCTCACAGTACGGGGCACATCCAGCTTCCCCTGACACCCCAGCTAAGAGGGCAGGAAAACATACATGTATATATATTTTTAAACAAAGTACCTTGTTTCATCTGCACTTCTTGGGTGGAGAAAGTCAGACACCAGTGCTTGAGAGGAAAGGATGCAAAGCACTGCTTTAACACCATCTGAAAAGCTAAAATGTGTTCCCTTGCCGAGACAGCATAAGAGCAGGCTCTCAAACATCCCACCAGTGAGCAAGCAAGCCCACGCAGCGCTGAAGCATTCAGGGGAGCTGCGCAGCACCTCACTTGCTGCTCCAAACCTCAGGCTGAAAGACAGAGGTCTCCGACTGCTGAGGAAGCAGGAATGCGCTGCTCGCTGCCTTGCAGGATCTTGGCTTATAATAGCAATTGGCGCAGAGTCATCCTTATCAGCTAGCACATTAATCTTAATTAACAGATCGACAGCAACAGTTCCTCCCTGCAGCTCCCCTGAGCATTCGCAGCCTTTGCTGTGCTGCTGCTCCAGCAACAGCACTCTTCCTGCTGCAGGGAAAAAGGCCAAATCCTGCACAAAACTGGAGAAGCTCTGCTAGCTCCAGCCCTCCAGTCGCTCTCCCGGGAGGCCTTGCTCTGCTCAGCTGAGTGCCCCAAAGCGCTCTTCATAGCTGGAACCAGGACCAGGAGCATCATCTCCATCTCGGTGCTCCAGGTCCTGGTTTTGTCTGTGATGTAGCATCCCACCATCCCCGAGCTGCCCCACCTCCTGTGTCTGGGGACAGACCCTGGAGAGGAAACAAACCAACAAACCAAATGGTCTATGAAAAGGTGATAAGGTTGCTCTAAACCAAACCTGAACAGCAGGGCCCTTCTCACCTTCTGATCCGTGCTGCTGTCAGGGCTGGAAAACTGTTGCTGGTTGTCCTGGGATAGATTCACACCCTTGTGCCTAAGGCTGATCTGCTCTTCACGCGCCAACAGTGTTAACAGCTGAGAAGCTCCAGCAAGCAAGGACCCAGGCTTGCGTGGGAACATGGAGCCCACATCCCTGCCACTGGCTAGAGCTGGAGCCATGTATGGACCCTGGACTGGGGCCACAGGACTGTGTAGCTCTAAGGAACTCCAAATCCAAATGGGCAAAACCTCTAACTGGGTGCATATGAGTGAAGAGAAACAATTAAACGGCTGAGGCTCCATTGCAGGTGAAAAAAATAACAACCCCTGGCTGCTGCAGTGTGAATTTAGGGCACAGTAATTTCTGCACTTAGTTAAAGGACATGGGGACAGAAATCACCACATCTTGTCTGAGGACTGCCTAGGTCAGATGCAAAGCCAGGACAGCTCACACCAGGCAGAGCTCAGAGAAAAATGTCATTTTCGTACCAAAAAAAACCCCAAACAAACACAACAACAACAAAAAACCCCAATTCCCTTGTCCAGGTCGGCAAATCCCATCATCTCTGGCCAGGCTGGAGCCACACAGCACAGCTGAAGGAAGTGGTAAAACAGCGCATTCCCCAGGGGAGCAGGAAGAATTCCCCCATTTTGCGCAGGCTGGGCCCCAGCTGCCTGGGGTCGGGCAGGGGTGGGAGCGGGCACACACAGCTGCAGCAGCAGGCTCTGAGGCGCAGAATCATGACGGTAGCAATCAGCAGATTGGAGTCTTCTGAATAAACACTGTTAATTCCCTAACGAAGGCATCCCTGGGATGGCATGTGGCCCCTCTGCACCGCTCAATCCCCTCCCTTCGGACGTCACCGCATTAAACCCTTGTGTGTGGCAGCAGCTGGGATTAGGGATGCGTTTCTTACCAAGGGCACCCAGAGGGGCTCGTTTCGCCTCCACACTCCTTGTCACAGGACTGGAGCCAAATTTGCTGTCCTTTGGACACCCCCCATCACCGGCTGGGTTTTCTGGCAACACCGTAGGGTTAGACAGGGCCTTGGAGACAGGCAGAGGAGGGAGTTTCATCGGAGGGTAACTCAGACTTTGCCATATTGCTTTCAACTCCTCATTATTTCCCTTTTTCCTCTTGGCAGCCCAAGGCAGGATTGAGAAACTGGAGCCAGAAGCGTGCTGGAAGAGTCACTTTATGGCACTTACTTTGGCTCAACACTCAAAACACAGCCAGAAGGTACAATCGGGGCAGAGGCTCCAGACTTGCAACAGATTCCTGCGAGTCAGGAGAGAATGAGCCAGGGGTGTTAAACCAGAGGCTTAGACCCAAGATTAAGTTACAGCATCTTATCAAGTTGGCACGAACGAGTGGAGGTGCAGAACCTCCTCTGTGCAGCGCAACCTGGCATTGATGGGTGGTGATGTGCTCCTGCATCCTGGCACCAGGCTGGGACCACAGCCCTGACTCCCTTCTGCACCCAAGTCCTTGAACAAGGAAGGCATTTTACTTCAACTTACGCCAATTGTTTTACTGAACAAACACATATTAACCCTAAAGGACAATTTTGCAACTGAGCAAGAATTAAATTTTCTTCAAGTCATAATGTTATCATGCAGATTAAGGTCCAAATATTTAAAAACCATGAACCTGAAGTTCAGCTTCTCTGTTTGCTCAGACGCTACCAGAAAAGCAGCCTAATTTTCAGAAGATACTTTCAGGGGATGCTCAGCATTTGCAGAAGTTCGACCAACACAGGGCAAAGAGGTTAGCTTCAGGCACTGACTTCTGAAAGCACTGACCTAAGTGTTTTTCTAACATAGGGGGGAAGAAAAACCCATCTCAGCTGAAATACCAAGGCTTTAAAAATTAGTTGCTGTTCATGTGCAGTAGCTCTTGTTATTAAAAACACCATAAAAGTTTTACTGTGCTGACTTAGGGTGCACGTAAAGAACCTAGCTTGTCTTGACAGATCATAAAGGAACTTTTATGACCTATTGGGTCAATGATTTGCGAAGAAGGATTTACGCTGCCTTTCAGGGCTGGGATGCACTGCTGAAGGAGGAACACATCGAAATGGTTTGCAGGCCTCAGAAGTGGACCTGATACGGTTTGGTTAGGTAAAAAATGTGTATATGCAGCATGACTTTGTGTATCAGCATACCTGCTTATTGTATAGGCTGTGTTAACTCAGAAGGACACGGGATTATGTGCTAAGTAGATTTAACTGATTGACCTTTATTATTTTGCGATCACAAGGGGAGCTTTAGAAGAAAAAAACCTTACCTGTGCATCAGTTCAGTTCTTCTCCAGGGCTAAAGCTCTGGAATCCCAAGCTGGCTCCCCAGTGTTGCAATTGTTTTACCTTCTCCTGCAAGATGTAGGGAAAAAATCAGCTTCACTGGTCCGAGGTTCAGTTTCAACATACTCATGGAGTAACTCAAGGAAGATGAGGACCTGACTCAGTGAAATAATATCAGCTTGGAATGACACTGCCAGATCTGTCCAGGGCAGATCAAATGGTGAAAAGGAAAGCCTTGCCACACCAGCACCCTGGTATCAACATCAGGGCTTGTTTGTCTTCATAAAGCACCAGCATCAACGGACACAGACAAGGGCAGAGCATCACAGTTGCAAGAAAAGTGATGGTGAAATCTAAAAGTGTGATGCACTTCCAGCCTTAAGGACTGGTGAGAGGGGCCCAGACCCACCAACAAGTGACCAGAGCTGCCTTGGAAAAGGGACTAAACCCAACTACCACCCTCCTGGGGCAGCACAGCCATCCACACAGCCACTGCTCTCCTCAGCTAGCACAGCCCAAGCCGCCCTGGCCCTCTCTGTGACTTTCAGCTGATCCCCAGCCCATTTTTGGTGTTGGAACCATCCCCAGTGTTAGGCAGCAACTGGAAGAGCAACCCAGACTGCCCTGCGCTGTCCCCACCGAGGGTGCATTTGGGCTGGTGCTAGCGATGCCCAGCTGAGGAAGCAGCAGGATGATGCCTGGCAGATGCAGACCTGTGGGGAGCTGCACTCCAGCACCCAGTGCCTGCGGGAGGGAGCTGGCAACCCAGAATGATCAAACACTTCAAACGTTTCTCTCCCGAGCGTTGCCATGGGCTGAAAGGAAAACTAGTGAAGCCTTTTAAGTGCCAGAAGCTGGAGAACTCTTCCAGCCAGGCTCTCACAGCCAGAGGTGCTGCTCCCTGGGGCAGTGGTCAGAGGGTCTCCAAGAGATGAGGAGCTCACCCAGGTGTCCACTCTGCTGTAGGGATACTCATACAGGTCAAACATGCAAAGCTAACCGGGACCCTTCCAGCCTCCCCAAGGAGCAGCACCCACCCTTCCTCCTGCGGTTCCTGGCCCCATCCACAGTCAGCATCATGGGCGTCGAGACGGCTACACTCTGCAGTCTTCCTTCCTGAAAGGCCTTTTCTGTCTGCCCTCCACATCCAGATGGATTGAAACAGATTCACTGCACACGTGGCAACCAAATGAAATGGTTTCTTTGGCAACAACAATGAAATCTCAGAAAAAAATTTACTTTCTGTTTCATGTGACTTCAGCAGCCCAGGTAACGCAGACTGGGAAGCAGAAAAACTCCATGCATCTGATTTGAATTACTGCCTCTGATAGGAATCAGACATGCACTCCAGCATGTCTGCTGCACGTTTATTTATTTATATGGAGGCTGATTGATTTAAAGACTCCCTATTGCCTGAGCAACAACATGGCACAATAACTCACTTGATTTCTGATTTATATTTCACGTTCAAGTGAAGCAGGATGCTTCTGCCCAACACAAGGCCAAGCTGTATTTGCCAATACCACGCTCTGCAGCTTCAGAGAACCTGAGCATGTACAGAAGTAAAAACCAAGCCTGCTGAAGGGAGTAACCACAAGATAAAAGCCCCATTAAGCATCCAAACCTGTATTGCTAGGTTCACAAAACAAAGCAGGGATTCATGGATGCCGGTCCCTATTTGCCCCCTTGCACAATGCTCAGTCCCAGGCTACGTTTCTCAGATCGGGTCCATCCCGTCTCAGCCCCTGCCTCACCCACTCCCCTCAGGTATCCAAGGGTCAGCAGCACTCACGCTGGGCTCTCCAGCCTTTTTTGGGGCATTATGTTGGCAGGCTTTGAGACTTTTGCAACTCAGAAAGAGAGCACAAGGGCTAAGGCATCCCCTCCCTGCCCCTCCCCCCCCCCCCAACACCTACACTTTTGGCCCCAGTGAGCCATAGATTTCCTATCTGTCCTTACACCAACTCCCACGGCTGCTCTGGCTGTGGTGGGTGAGGTAATTGCACCTAAGTCCCTCTGTTCTTCTGTCTCCCATATGGGAAAAGGATCAAAGCGCTCCCCACCAAACTGCGTGAGTGAGCTGGGCTCCAGGAAGGGTGAGACAAGAGGGGCCTCCTGGGCTTGAGCTGGGGGGTCAACCAGAGACACCCACTCACGTTTTCCCTGCAGCCCCTCGGAGACATCCCCAGGTATTTGTGTCTCCAAGCAGAGGCAGGAGCCTATGAACCTCACTGGAGAAAGGGCTGGCAGTGACCCCTTCTGTCGCTCATGGCCAGGAAGGCAGGGGCTGCAGGCACCTCCACAGGCTTTGCTGCCACGCTGGTGGTATTAAAAATAGATATAAGCTATTTCAAACATTTCTCCCTCCTTTTTACATAAATGGTTACGTGGAGCAGAGTTAAGATCTGCTATTCTCTGCTCTGCTTTCCACTTGGAAATACCCTCTAGAAATTAGGGAGGATAAAAATAGTATCATTCAATGGGAAAAGGAGCGAGCGCTTCAGAAGGTACTGAAATCACACAGAGCCAGAGCCTGAGCCCTCAGCCACCGTGAATAGCACTGCCAGATGATCTCCTTCAAAGTACTGCTGAATGAGGTCTTAGCCTCATAATTTAAGGGGATGAAGTCCTTCCTAAGGTTGTGAAGATTTGGGCTTTCCAGATCTATTATTTTATATTAACTCCTCCTGGACAGCCTAATTAGACGAGAGGGTAAGGGCTGTTCTTCCCCCGTTATCCAGGGCCCTCTCTCCCACCATAAGAGACTTTATTTGTGCTGCACGAAAGATTTATCAACTGCCTTTATAGCCCTCCCTGCACTAAATCACACTCCTAATGGATAGCCTGAGGTAAGAGCACCACTGTTTATTTTATTTTTTTTTAATCCATTTAATAGCATGGTTACATGCACACAGAGCTGGCAGGCTGAGCTCTGCCTCCCCCTCCTCCCCAGACAGCACGGTTTTAAGACTCCCAAATGATATTACTTGCTCTGGCCAAAATCACAAAATGCAGCTTGTGAAAGCCCCAGCAGGAGCACGTCAAGGTCCAAATACTCATGACAGCCTGGGGCTGGATGGAGCAGAAAGGCAGCATCTCCTGCTCACCCTCCACTCCTGGGTGAATTCACAGTGGTGTCACCCACTGCTGGCTCCCAAGTCACCGTCCCCACAGGAACAGATGCTTTCCATCTTTGCCAATGACTTGGAAATCGTCCAAATGCAGAGGTTAAGGTAAAAACTCCCCACCATTTACCCTAGTCCAGATGTTAAGGGTATTATTGTTAGAGCTGGGTAAAGATGAGGAAAAAAAATGGTCTCACTTAAATCCAGTGATATTTGAGATCTGCTGCACCATTCCAGCTTTCAGAAATGCAAATGCCCCTTTGGCAAACCCACTTGCAGGCGAGCCCATTAAGCATCAGAAAGATTATTAATTAACCAGAAATAAGGTGTTCGTCTGCTGTTGGGAAAACCTCTCCTACTGTCTAACAGGGCAGGGTGCTGACTTGACCCCGAACCGTGTGCAAAATGCAATAGCCAACAGGTCAGCAAGAGTACCCCAAGCAGCTCATGACAGGCTCCTCCTTGAGATCAGGAGTGATGGTGGTTTAGCTTCTCCTGGTTTCAGCCAGGAGACCACGGTCCTAAGGGCTGCACATCCTGCTCCTCAGCCAGTGTATGGATCTGGGGTGGAAAGGGGCCACTCACCTGCAGCCCTGATTCAGATAAAGAACTTTTCTCCACTGGTTGCAGCCGTCTGGCTGACGAGCAGAGCACAGTGAGCCCACTACACCCAGCTCAGGGGAATCCCCAGCTCACGCATATCAGCTTGTCACTGCTCTCACCTCCATTCATGTGTGCTGCCCCATCAGTCCTGACCCCCCTGCTCTGCATGGACCCATCATGGACTGCAGCCCACTCCTCGTCCAGTCACTCCACGTGCAGGGGAATCACAGATTCACCTCCCAGTTGTTCTAACTCATAGCCTTTAACTCAATCTTTTGATTGATGAAGACTTTTGGCATATAAATCTGTGGGATTTATATCTTTCCACAGAAGGAAAATGATAATTGGCGTCTTCAATAGGACTTACAAGAAGATAGATGGGCCTGTAAGGGCCCAAAAGCATAGCTGGCCCTGCTTGGTAGTGACAAAGGGATGCAAGAAACAACTGTAAAGATTGGCAAATCTGTGGGTGAGTGGTGGACGGCAGGACCGTCTCCTGGAGCCAGCTCTGTGATGGCTGAAGCAATACAGCAGCACAAAGACTCTTCTCCGGCTGCTTCAGAAGGGGCCCTGCTCCCGCTGTGGAGGCCGAGGGGACGGCAGAGCCTCCTGGGAGCAGTGGAGGCAGGCACTACAGACAGCAGCCAGGCAGCCTGCATGCAGTTCTCAAAACTCTGCACCCTCGGCAGCCTCGCTGTGTACCCGCTCCTCCCAACCACCCAGGCTTTCTCCCTCTCCGAGTGTCATCGCAATTCGGGAGCACTCGCAGTCAGGGAAGTTTCCCATCACTCATTTTTCCCGTGCCATTGTACTGCAGAGACTCCCAATTAGATCGCTGTCAGAGGCTGTCACACACCCATCACACCCAGCACTGCCGCAACAATTCATTCCCCCAGGAATCACCATATTCCTTTTCCAGGGAGCGTTTCTGTAACTCCAGTCCACATTTTCCTTCCTTAACTTCACAGCAACAAAACTTAGCTGAATAAGGAGAACAATAGGAGCAGCTAAATACATTTCCATCCCCTCCTCCACAAATCCTGGGCTTGCAGGGATGCTGCCAGGCTTTCCGTCGAGTTCTCTGGTGTCAGGCTTGTTAATGTCTGGATGCAGCCCTAACCCTCAGCAAAAGCCTCAACCTCTCACAAAGGCTGTGCAGACAGATTTGGAAATTGCAGAGCTCTTTGCTGGGAATGAAGAACGGGAATGTGTGCATGTGAGAAATGTTGAAAGATGCAAGCCACGTGCTCCAGGGCTTCCCCCAGCTGTGCAGCAGCTTCTCCATCCAGGCTCTGTGAGCCTCCTCCAACAGCTGTTGGAAGGCTTAAGGGTGATGGACATCTCTCCAAATCTGGGTATATAAACAAATTGACCCTCCCAGAGAGTATCATCAGCCTTGAGCCCTAATCAGGTTTTTCCTGCTGCTGCATCATTTTGGGGGTTTTTTCCAATCCAAAAGAAATGAGTTTAATGGAAAGCTATGGTTTTATCACCCTTTCTTCATCTTATGTCTATAAATCCCATTGGGAAGTAAAGCACATGAACAGAGAGACAACCTACTAGCTGCTGAATTCAGCTTGCAGAGTAAGACTGTAATAAAGACCTGAAAGGGGTGGGAGGGACTCTTGGCCCTATTTATACTTGGTTTATGCTGGTGATTTCTCGAGAGAGTCAATGAGAGAGTAAACCCCTTAGAGGCAAATTTTACAAGTCGCTTTTAAACTTCACTACGTCTTTAGCCTGTCTACAACCCAGATAAAATCTAAGGTACTTATTTTTGTACAAGATTATGTACTATAGAATGTATGTATTAAATAGGTATGAATTTGTGGGAGAAGGCAAAATTAAAATCTTAGTGGCTTTCCTGCTTCTCTGCACTACTCTGAGCTTTAATCCCCCCTAAAATACACATACAAACATGGAAAACTCGTGCCAGACAACATGAATCGCACAGCTCTGACAGCACAGCTTGAAGAGGAACAAAGATAAGCTTTATTCATTCTCACTCCTCTTACCTAGGCAATTGTGTGCAGTTTCTGCAGCATGCCAGCTTTCTCCTGCTCACAGGGATATTTCATACCCAAATTCAGCTCTCAGACTTTTCTTTCTAACACTTGAGAGGAACTTAGAGCAGCTTAAACACTTCAGACCCCCTCCCTCCAATTCCGGCCAGCTCCAGTAGCTGTGGCTAATTAATACTTCCTAAAACCTTTTGATGTGCTGTTATCAATTGTGTATTACACTGGGAATTTAATGGTATTTAAATGAACGCTATCAGCGTTACAGGCTTTGAACACCTCTGCCTCACCTGCTAGGAGGAGGAAAGGAGGATTGCCAAAGCAGGGGAGGCACAGCAGCAGGGAGCCCCACACCGTAACTTTCTAGGAGTTACTACGTAGTTTTAAGTCCTTCTCGGAATGATGTGCACGCTGCAACAGCCTCTCAAGTACACACAAACAGTCTGATAACTCCTAGTGCTGAAAAAAAAGAAGCTGGAAAAAATTAGAAAAGTTAGAAAGTCATTAAAACTTCAGGATCCTGGAAATAATAAATAGTCCTGGTGGAGAGCAATTCCACCTTTTTTTTTTTTTTGAATGGAGGCACAGAGGAGAACAAAGAAGTATTTATTTCTTGAGTCCTCATCTAGGAAGCACAACTGGCTCATACCTGCTGTGTTTCCTGCACAGCCAGGGCTGCCAGATCATTTACAGCTCTGTGAGGAGCGCTCCCAGTTTGACGAGCAACAGGGGACTTGAGGCAAGTACTGTGAGATTTGCAGTACAAGACCTGGCTGCAGGAAGACACTATTTGCTAGCTTCGATATTATTGTTAGGTGAAGACCAGAGCACCAGAGTGCTCTTCACTGTTACGAGCTTTGATGCCATAGGAGGGTTTTGCAAGTGGGATAATTGCACTGGTGTGGCTTGAAATGCTTTGATTAGGAATTTCTGAAACAGCCTTTTGACGTTATTGCTGACTTCTGCACACAGCTTCCGCTTTGCAGAGGTAGCTAAATCAGCAACAAGAAAACACTGTAGAAGTTTCCAGCGTCTTCCTATTAGGTGGGTTCAGCCAGGATCAGTATTGGCATCAACCCTACCTAGAAAAGGGCTCCATACAAATACCAAGCCATCATAAGGTCAAAAATGACAAACAAACCTCAGTGCACCTACTGGCAGCAAAGGCAAGAAGATAAGCAAGGCTTATGCATGTAAATATTCAAGAAAGAAACAATCAAGAGAAAGATAGGTGACAAAACCTGACATTTCCATGTCCTTATAACAACTAGAAAAGCCACAAAGGAATCCAGGCGCTGCAAATTGCATATCCTGCTGGTTTCCCACAAGTTGCCAGGACATGCTGGCTCTACTGTGGCTCCCAATCCTCCCTTTGAAAGGCTTCAAACCACCCTCTGGCTCCACACTTGAGAGTCTGTGCAGCCACAGCATCCATCCTGTGAAACCCAGACTGCTGGGAGCACTGGGAGGGGATATTAAAAAATAAGAAATAGCAATTGCATTAAATGCAATCCCTACCATGCTTAATTTCCTTGGGGTTTTTTTGGGGGGTGGGGTGGGGGAGCGAGGGCAAAGGAAAAGCAGCACATGGGAAAAGAAACAAAAGTCTACAAAACAAGAATTCATGTGGGGAGACCTGTATATTAGGGTTTTTTTTACGGCTTTTTGTGGAGCTCTTTGTTTTGGTTTTTCTTTTAGCTTTTCTGTTCGTGAATCAGAAGTGAAGTTTCACAGCTCTTACTCCCTTTGAAACATTGTAGCCTCAGGTTTGCATTTGAACAACCAAATAATTGGGGTGGAGCAGTCCACCCAGCCTGCTGCAAGCCAAGACACCTGCTTGAAGCCAAATATTTGCGCCCTGGAGGAACCCATACTCAAGCCCACGAGCACAGCCTTGCACTGCTTTCATAGCCCTCTCTTGCAGTAAGTGGCACCCAGTTTCCCAGCGGGGTTTTTTAGGTTGGGTTTGTTTGGGAGTAGTTTTTGTCATGCAAATAAGGAAAGACGGGCAGCAGCTCTACAGTCAACCAGGGCAATTCCTTTTCGTTGTGTAATAGCTGCCTCTGTAAGGTGGGAAGGAGCTTGCCTGCTGTTGGGATCCAAACACAAGCTTTGTCTTAGGGCTCTTTGCTGACTCAGCATGGCCCTCAGCAGTCGCGTTCCCGTGGGATGGCCATTCATCACATCCATCATGTCTTTTGCAGACAACTTTTTGTTTTGGCCCCTGGAAACTCCCATCATGACTTAAATGGAATAAAACGCAGCTGGACACACAGAGCTAATCACTGCGAGGACTGCATGTCTGGCAGGTAAGGAACACACACAGTCCTGCCCTGGGTTCTTGAAGCTCCTGGCAGACTGCAGGGTGTCAGCGCCTTCTCACTTTAATTGCCCCCAAACTACTGTGTAAAGGATACATGTTCAGACTCAAATCAAAATAATTTAAAAATAAGCTGACACACAAGCCTTACCAAGGAGAGGGCTTTTCTTTCTCTTAGTTATGTGAGTGGGTGCTGATTTTTATAGCATCTTCAAGTCTTAAAACAACTGACAGTTTAGCCCAGAAATTTACAAAACCCTAAGGAGCCACGAGCTAGAGCTCCACATCTCCCAGCCTCCTTTTGTAATCCTTATAGGTACCAACACAAACCTTTCAACACAACAAATATCTCCAGTACATACCTTGAAGCAGCCTCAGGGGCTCTTATCCCTGCAGCCTTCAACATCCTTCCACTGTGGAAGGAGATCCAGCATCAAATGTGGCTTTCGGCTCACATAGCTCCAAGGCAAGAGATTTCCAGGTGACTGGTCAACCAAAATCCTGCTACCTGTGGTGAACAGCCAGGCTTCCACTACCATGGAAATCATTCGTCAGCCTGGCGATCACGTACGTCAATGTTGACGAAGCCCATCTCCTCCAGTTCCTGCAGCTTTGCCCGGGTGGCTGCTCTGGCACCTTCAGCTGCCTGCAGGTTGAAGACAGGGTCCATACGCTCTTGAAGGCAAGGACTGTTTTTCTACTCAGTCATCTGGGATGCCAAACAAGTGCTTTTCAGGTCTCTAGAACAACCCCTGCCTTTCCTGTTTCTTCTTATTCTTGGCACAGCAGATTTTGAATCATTTCCAACTGAGGTTAAAAGCATTTAAGAGTCTGTTTGCACAGTGGGTTGTTTTTTTTTTTTAAAGCAACCTCTAGTTGTAACACATACTTCCCCCAATGTACACAAAAATATCCAAATGGCTTTCAGTTTAGTAGCTGTCCTCATTTCCTGAGGAAAAACTCAAGGAAGATTTTTTTTCCCTTTGCATTTGATGTATTGCTTCGTTTTCAAATTTCAACTTCGTATTTGAAGTCACATCGCATGTCTCCCATCACAGGTGAGGCAAAGGTACGGACTAGAAAGAGCACAGTAATCTACATCACTTTGTTTCCTAGGCAGAGGACCAAAATCCCACTTGCAAAATACCAGTATTTTTACATTACAGAAATACAATTAGGCTCTCAATTAAGTTTTATTAATTTTACTCCTGGGAGTTTGTTAGCACCAGACAGCTGAAGGAACTCCCAAGGGCTCTCACTAAAATCCCCTGTGCTAAGCCTCGCTGTTTCTGCAGCTACAGAAAGGGAAAAGGGATTACTTCCAAGTACCAGAACCCAAATTCTGCAGACACATCCACCACAAACTTTCTGTATGTCATCAGTCCCAGAGAAGAAACGGGATTTACTCATTGACTGAAGTTCTCTCTGTGCATGCCAATATGTTTGCAGAAGTGGGGTGTTTGAGCAGTGGCTCGTAGACAAGACATACAGATTGAAACTGCTTCAACAACAGGACTCTCCACTTTTTCTCAATACTGGCATCTCCCAAAAAAGAGAGCTTTCAAATTTAATTAAATTTTACTATTTTATTTGTGAAAAAACTACAAGCAGAATTCATAAATAGACATTTCTATTTAAAGCAGGAAAATGATAAAGTGGCTTCTAATAACAGTCGTGCACATGCCAGTAACAGGAATATATTAACATCTTTTATTTGCTAGACAAAGAGCAGTGTCCAATATAAATTTCCCGAAAACATTTAAGACCTGTGAATTTCTGACCAGTTCACAAAACCACCATTGACACTTTAGCATGAAGATTAAAACAAACCTAACAGGACTGTCAGCTCTAAAGACTTTACAGAGCAGAAAAACTTTCAAAAGCGTTATACAAGCTGTCTTTCTGGGCAAATGAAAAATATAGCTCGTATAATACATTAACATAAAAATCCACAAGATAAGATTATGTTTTGACATACTTAAACAAGCATTCTATATTTGTCTCCAACAAACAAAGCTAAGGAAATAATGTAACCATCTTTACACAGTAAATTAAGGTTACAAGTCATACACAAGAACAGAACTGCTTGCGCATTAAAAACTGTTCAGCTCCATTGTCATACTCTAAATGTTGGCTCTTAAAACCATTCGGTTACATACAAGCAAAGGTTATTATATAGTCAGCAATTAATAAATTTTCAATAATTTAAGTTTATGGTAGAGCTTAAAAAAGTAGACTGAGAATGATCTTGGTAAGGCAGGTGAAAACATCTCAGTGGAAATAAACTCATGGAAGCTGCTGTCAAATTTTCGATCTGTCCAATTTGAAACAAGCAAAGTGTTCCACTTAAAATAAATAGCCTGGCGGTGTAAAATGCTGTCATTTTTCCTTTGCAGAACTACGTCAAACTGAGCAAGTCAGGCAAGCTGTGTTGGTGTCTGTGTGTGTGTGTCTGTGTAAGAGTCGAAACTTTGCGAAGTAACACTGTGCTTTACTTACCTGCTTTCTGTGCCACTGAACACCACGAACCTGGTCCTTTCCCTACACTAGTGTTTTGGTTGGTTTGGTTCGGAACACACTCCCCACTGACAGTGGGATAACCCACGGATGCAGCATGGAGAGAATCCCACCTGTGGAGACATGATGTGGGGATGCTAACTTCAGAGAGTAAGTGTAAAAGCAAATGCTGTTCTTCAAATCCACAAGACAACAGCTACGGATGAGGCTGGG
Source organism: Neomorphus geoffroyi (assembly GCA_033558235.1). Classification (NCBI taxonomy): domain Eukaryota; kingdom Metazoa; phylum Chordata; class Aves; order Cuculiformes; family Neomorphidae; genus Neomorphus; species Neomorphus geoffroyi. Next base: position 410,252 of record JAUMJM010000050.1, read on the forward strand.
GAGGTTCAATGCTTTGCTAGCAATTTCTACTCAATGTAGAATTACAGGTCACTTGTTCCAAAGAAATTTTCCCACTTATAGCAAGCTACTTTATCAAGGAGGCATGCCCAAAGAGACAGATGTTAGCGACTTTACCAGTAGCCATGAGTAGTTGGGTTATAGCGTTAAAGCTTTTTCAACTGATCTACAAGTCCATTTTCACTTGAAAAAGAAGCAAATTCCTGGCACACACAATGTTTTTTTTTTGGTTTTTTTTGCCTTTTTTTTTTTTTTTTTTTTGCACAAATTCCCGGATTCAGTGAAGAATGTGAGCGTGTGGCTTGACTTGAAGCACCAACTAGAATTAGCCCCACTGAAGCCAGAGGGACTTGCCACTCACTCGCGCTCTTTGCTGGATCACGGTCGAGATGCACGCAAGCCTAATTGATAATGGATCATTTATAAAGCAGTGCAAAATATACAAGTTCAGGGGCATCTTCAAAAAATCTCTCTTAAAAAATTATTCCAATACATTTCAGTAAAATAAATAAATATGGCTGACCAGTTTACCCTCCCTGAGACCCTTAAAGGAATAGTAAAAACTGGAAAAGGAATGTCTTTGCAATATCCCACTAATGTTAAAATGTGGATTGAGAAATTCATAGTATTTAAAACTATGTATAATAAATTGTCTTGATGCTCATAGGAAGCATCTGGTTTCCTTTGGTTCTTTAATAAATACATTAAAAATGCTTAAAAAGGTAAAGACAGCCTATACTGTGAATATAAGCAGAATTAAGTCAGGGTGCCCATGTTAACATATTCAGAGTAAAACTGCTGCTGCAAAGGCACTGCCACTGCCTGTACCTTCGAGCAGGGGCTGTAATGCATCTCTTACTCACACATTTCTGTCGCCAGTGTGAAAGGAACCTACGTCTGCTACTCAAAACCACACAGATTTTAAAAGAAATCTTAAATCAGTTGCCTCCAAAGAGAAATTACTCTCGCTAAGCAAATAATTCACAATACAACAAGCTGGCACAAAGTTGTCAAAATGTGGCCCTCTTTCATCATACCCAGAAGTTATGCATTTGATGTCAAATGAAGCCACCTGCAATTACTGCAAAGCACCCTGGGGCCACTAAATAAAGATGAAAAAGCCAAAGAGGTTTGGGGTTTCAGGTTGGGTGGTTTTTTTTTTTTAAAAAAAAAAAAAAAAAAAAGTTTGTTCCACCTCTTCAGCCTAGTGTTTTAGCAGGATAATGCATGGAAGGTAAACTGTAAAGCAACGCTAACAGGCCAGGAAAAGAAATTAAGTCTGAATAGCTTTAGAGCAAGAACGAAGGAGATGCTGGTCATGAGCATGAGCCATGTTTGTTGCTCACTTGCCAGCTTTTCCCTACTTCTGCTTCCAAAAGGAGACCTAGAAGCGTCCAAACGCTGACAAGACCAACGTCATTACTGGAGATGCTGTTCAGAAACCACTCTTGGAATACAGGTGGGAGTTCAAGAAGAGCCACCCCATCAGCACAGAGGGAAGGGAGCTGATGACTGACCCATGGTGCCGCAGGCTGGAACGAGCACCAGCACCAGCTTGCTCCCTCAACCCACAGTGGCGCCCAGCTGCCTTCCAACCCAAAGCAAAACACTCCAGTTCTAAAATCACCTCGGTCACTGATGCAGGTGGATGAAATTCAGTAAATCTAAGAACACCAAATGTCTGTGGGATTGGCTATGCATGACAGAGCAATGCTCAGGGTACCAAAACACACAAATCCGTGGCATGCCAACACCAATCTGGCTGGGAACGCTTACGCTCCAGTCACTCACGGCTTTGCACATTGTCAGTCTGAGTTACCCTGTCGGAACCACAAGCTACCTAGGAGCAATCTTCCCTCATTTCAGATCCCAAGCTATAAAAATCAAAACTGTGTGTCCAGTACGTTTTAGCCATTGCTTAAGGAAGAAATGGGGAAGGAACAACAGAGAGAATGGGTCACATCCAGGTTCAAACCTTCAGGAACACTTTTCACCTAAGACCAGTTCCATTTCGGTTTCAGTACTTTCACAGAAGGGGACTGTCCCAGATCTTGAACTGTTCATTATTTTGTTTTTCACTTCACAGTGTTTCAAGCACCAGCGTTTCCATGTATTGGTTTCAAATAACCCTTTATATATATTTATTTATATATATATTTATATATAATTTATATCAAAACTGATAGTACACAGTATAACTGGAAGAAGAACTGAACTTAAAAAGGATATGTTGAAAGAGGATGGAGTTCGTGAATGCAATAAATAAAGCCCCCTTCCCTCCCCACCCGCTCCCTGCCCCAAAACAAAAAGTTGTAATGTTCATGGAAAATTGTGCACAGCAGATATTATAAAAAAGTAGATTCAGGAGCACATCCAATTATAAATGATTGTTAGGAAAATCATATAAAACAATGGAATACATAAAAGTGTCAAGAGTAATCGTTAGGGTGAGAAATTCCTTGGTGGCCAGATGCCCACAGCAAGCAAAAATTATCCTGGTTGCATCACTAAGAGGTTGATGTCCGAGAAAGTGTGTCTTCAAGCACAGAAGAGGCTCTCCAGGATTTGAACAGCGTGGGCAGGTGGAGTGTTTGAATTTCATACCCTGATTCATAGTTTCCACAACTCCATGTGCAATTTTCAGAAAGATTCATCGTTGACTGCTGACATGTCCCCCTTTGGCGTGGAGGAACGGGACGAGCCCTTGTCTGTGCTCTCAGAGCCCGAGCTGCTCTGATTCTGTTGTTCTGATCCTGCACTGGAGGTCACTGTAGAAGACGACGTGGAAGAGGAGCGAGTCTTTTCTTTAAAGTCTGTGATAATTACTGTGACATTTCCCACTGTGACTGCCAGCTGCTGTGCGGTACTTCTGTCCACATTTTTCAGTCTGGGTCTAAAATAAACAAGAAAACATTTATAAAAAGGATAAAAATAAATGATAAAGGAAAAGTTTATTAGCAAAGCATTCAAAAACAAACTCAGTGTGACTCGTCTTCTGCACGGCTGCACAGCTGGTGATAGCTGGGAGGAGAACCGAGGCAGCAGCAAGTACTACACAGTGGGGGACGAAGGTTTGACTTTCTGCTCCCTGCGACAGCCCCAGCTGCGAGAGCCGCAGCAGCACACTCGGTCCCAGAGCTAAAACCAGGCTTGAAGAGCTCTGCCAAGGGTGCTCTACTGTAACCTTATCCCTGATCCAACTCTGCCAGAAAGGAGGACACTATCACAGAGCCAAGCGGACAGGAGCCAGGCAAACTGAAGGATCTCCTCCCCAAGGGGCAGATGAAAGAGCTCTCTTATCTAAGTTTGCCATCTCATCATGTGCCCTGATGTTATGAGACAAGGCTGTGACTCTGCAATACAAAACCACATGAAAGCATTTGTCCACGGCTCTTTCATTCCATATTGGAACTCTGCAGCTGCAAACAACACAGGCACTGGAACAACTTGGCTTCTCTATCAACTGCTTTGAGCTTATACAAATCAGATGCCCAATCAGCCTATGTATAAAATCACTCAAAATGTTCCCGCTGGAGCCAAGGCTATTGTAAATAAAATCCAGAATGTACAATGGTATTTCTTGCAGCTTGTGTTTTTGATTAGAAGGGAATAAGAAAAAAATAAAAAAAAAAAAAAAAAAATCATCAAAACCACCAGAAAAGAACACACTGATATTTATAGCTCAGGATTATCTCAGTAATTTGCATGCTGTGCTATCATTCAATTAGTAATGTAACTAAAAAGGGTCTAGACTCTAGGAAGCTGACATTCATGCACATTTCAGGGGCTAGTCCAAAGCTCTGATACAACAAACCTTGGACACTCCTCCAGCTACCACCAAATTCCAAGCCAGCTGCAGCAACTGCTGCAATTTACAGCTTTTGCTCCTAATTAAGGGTCAGACTTAAGCAGCAGAATATTCCCAATAGGGAAATTAAAAAGGACAGTCTTTATACATCAGTGAAAAGTAGCTTGCTGAGAACTGGCTTATTGCAAGGGATGGAGAGAAGGTTAGTTTACTTTGGGATCAAGCTCCAGCTTTTACACCTATCTGCCTCTCCTCCTCCTCATCTGTGGCACACTAGGCTAATGCAGCCAAAACAAAAAAAAGGCAATTAAACTGACTTTGCATTTGCCAGCCATGCATATTCAACAGCTTGCAGTGGCAAGTCAACAAGGGGAGAGTCCTTAAGAAGCAGTTATCCAAGCGGTATTCTAGAATAGAGTGTTAAGGAGAGACGTACAGCTTCAAAAATAAAACTGTATTCTGCAAGCTACCTTATCCAAAAAAAATGAAGTTACTGCACCAAAAATAGTATTTTCATATCTAAGATTATCTAAGGCTGTTTCATCCTAGATTATCCAGGAGGCTACTGCAATTTTTAAAAAGAACCACAGGAAAAGCATTTCTAACAGATAGAAAATACAATTGAAATACTGCTGTGCTGGGATAACCATCAGTAAAACCTCCTACTTGAACCAACCCTGTTGTTTAGTGACCAGCCTTTTCAAACCCACAGCTGTGCTCAGTGATTTCCCACAGCAGTGAGACACACGTGCCCACGCATAAACGTTGCACATACGCAGTTGCAGGAGTTGGCAAATTCAACACGTAACCACAGGCTAGATTAAACAATGTCACCTTGTTTGTGGGTAACGAGAAAGGCCATCTAGCTAAGCAAGTTTTGGGGTTTCCGTCTGCTTTCCGATAGCATCTCAGCAGATGAAGGCTGCCCCCAAAGCATCAGCAGCAAACACAGCAGCAAGTGTTCCCGGAAGCGTAGTACACGTACGTATTTTCCTCCCTAAGCCCCAAGTTCCTCTAGGAAACCCAGCTCTTCCTGTAATCTACTTGGGTCATTTGTTTTCCCTTGTACTCAGAAACAGCCAAAAAATGTTGGCCCAGATACCGGAACAGACCTTACTGCCTCCACCTTTCTACAGGGTTGAACATGCGTTCCTGCTATTGCTTGTCAAAAGCCAGCTCTGATAGTCATATTCAGAAAAAGAAAATAAAAATAACTAAAAACACCCAAAAGAAAACAAAAAAGAAAACCAGGAGTTCATATGGTCTAACTAACAGAAAAGCTCCCGCTACCAGCAGTCTTTGAGATAAGCCATGCACCGAACGCCTGAATGGAACTGCCTCAACATCTTTAAATGTCATGACAAAAGCCCATGGAAGGACTGGAGGGAAGCAGAGCTGAGGCACAGGATTTCTCAACAATCCCACTCACAAACATAGTCCCAATGTCAGCTTTACAACTGAGCCCCATATCACTTTTCTGGGATGTTTTAGGGGTCTCCCCTGTTCAAAGAACTGATTAAGCACTGATGGAAACCTCCAGACAATCTCTTCAGCACGTGCATACAATTTTGGTTCCTACAGAAAGCAAAGAGATTGGACCATTCATGTCATTTGGTAAAATTAAACACCTGATGATTCATGTTTATAGTTGAAAAGCTTTATGGCCCAATAAGAAATGTGTTTCAAAACAATCAATCTGAAAGCGAACAGAAAGATATAGAATAAATCAAGATATTTTGTTAGAAATAGGTACACTATCCAAGAAGTTCAAATTCAGAGATCCTTAAAAGACAATTTAAAAAAAAAGTTAAGAAACCTGGGTACGCAAAAAAACCCAACAGTGAACAGATAACTTGTGACTGTAAAAATCGGACCCTTTAAAAAGGCACTTGACTGCACTCCTATGGGCAGTGAGTTGCAAGAGAAGTTCTACAAACTGAACGCTTAAGACAGTTTAATAACTGAAGGAGATGATGTATCCTTTAAAAATATCCAGCTAGAACTGATACTATTAAGGATTAATTAGGGATGACAAAAGCTCGACACAAAACATGAACTAAGACTCTGCAGTAGACAGAGTGACTCCAAGGAGTAAAAAAACCCCACAATTATTTGATGCAATCTATCAATTTAATTTTATCTCATTAGTCAATTGCATCAAGTCTCCTGCACCCCAAGCCTCAAAATAAGAACCATTTCAAAGGACCAAAAAAAAAAAAAAACCCAAAACCCCCAACCCAGTGGTTGGGTTTTAATCCAGTGGCATTAAAGATATATTTCTGCAATCAAATCAGGTACGGACACTTTGACCTCGAGGACTGAGGAAGAGTTAACACCAGTCCCCACAAACAGCGCATGTCTTCTAGTACAGCAAGTCTCACAACGCCCTCACTACATTGAAGTGAGTTACTGTGTAAAGGATATTCACTCTCATTAAATGTTTTCAAGCTATTATTCAAAAAAACTTTTAAGACAAGAGTTTTCTGCAGAGTCACATCTTGCCAATCTTAATGCTAACAGCAACGGAAACCTTATTTCCCATGTGCTATACAGCTGCTTCCAGCTAACTAATATTGCTTCAGTTCACTTGGTTACAACTATAAAACACCTAATACAGAACATTTTTCAAAATAGATGCTATTCTTATGTAGCCCACATAGGCCAAGCACCCAGCTGAATTCTGCTCAAAGTTCCACACACAAAAACTATTTTGAGGCTCAATTCTATTCTATAAGGAAAAGAGCACAAGGCATCACCTAAAGAAAACAAGCATGGAATATCAGTAAAGGCGAGACTAGGAATAAACCTCTGCCCACATACAGGTACTCATCTGAAGCTTAGACAAATATGAAACCAACCATTCATGCCTTTTTTTGATAGCAAGATTCTAGTAAATCTGTTCATGCAGCCTTTTAATTTCCATATACATGAAAAATTATCTTGACAATTACAGTGACTGAATAAGGGATAAGGAAGTTAAAAAGTAACCTTTGTTACTGCTATGAAGTGATGATAAGAATTTGATAAAGACCACTATGATAGCCGGTTAATTTTTTTCCTCCACTGTGTTTTACAGCCAAAAGCATTACTGTCCTATTGACAATATGATTATTCTAGCAGAGAAACGAAAACTGAGTGGCAAACAGAACAAATATTTCTGATGCTTGAATATGTGCTCATCAGCAGAGTGTTTGAGTGCTTGTACATGGAGAAGGCTTGTAGCCACAGATGGACTTGCCATGCTAAAGCTGCCGGACCCTGGGGGTTAGATAGTATTCTGTCCCTTTCCATCAAAAAGACAGTGTCTGCTATTTAAACACAGTTCGTGGATACTGAGATCTTAACTTTATACTACCTTGAAGTGTGATTTGAGTCGCTGGTCTTTGTTGTAGTATTCCCAGACTGTATACTGTTTGCTTCACTAGGAGGATCTTTCACAATATCTGACTTTGGTCTGTAAGAATTGGAGGGAAGAGGGAGAGTATGATGTTAGATTAACTGCACAATTCATCAATGCACAGTGCTACTGAAATCACTCCTCATTTAATAGTACAGTCTTCAAACTTACTTAGTCTTCTTGTTAGTGTTCTTCTTTGTAACACTCGGACTAATTTCCTTCTCTTTGTCAGGTTTTTCTTTGTCTTGTTTTTCCACTTTTTCCTTCTTCTCCTTCTTAGGTGGAGGTGGGGTTGCATATTGCTGGGCAACTTGTTGTGCCACCAACTGAGAGTTTATTCTAGGTTTTCTATAATGACAATAAAAAGAGAGATCTATAGTTAATATTACACAGTAAAAATTACTTCACCAAAAGCAGTATAAAGATTTATTTCAGCAACCAGGAAAGAATACTCAAAGAACCAAATGGATGTCCTTACTTAATGTGAAGTACTACCAAACATGCTGTGGCTCCATTTTAAGATAAGGAACAGAGAGAGTGATAAAAAAAGTTTCCTGATAAACATAATCTCCTTCGTATCTTTCAATTCAATTTTTCAAATGAGCTTCTGGTTCCCTGAGGACGTAAACCTCGCACAAATAACAAAGAACAAGAGAAGGTAACTGAGACTACTTTGTCCCGAAGCCCGGGAGGCAAAGCTGGCTGGCAGAAGCACAGAAGACAAACAGGCATTCACGCTTCAACAGGGGAGCAGCCGTGCCAGCCTCCGACGCACCGTCCTCACACAATTGTCTGCAGTTCCCAATGGTGCTTGTGCAAAACACACAAGCAAACTATCCTTCAAAGGCTATTTCCATTTCAAATTATGACTTCTATGAAAAAAAATAGCTTCACACGTAATCAACACCTTTGCTACTGCTCCTCAGGTAGTCTCAAAGAAACTTGTACCTTTGTCTCCCTTGCACTCCTCTCAGATTATGATGTGCCCAGCAAGGAAGGAGAGGTTTCAAGTCATTAAAGCAGTTTATGCTCTGAATAGTCTGACTATCCTTGATCAATTTGAGAAGAAAAACAGGTTATCAACACCATTAGTGGTACATTATGAGCTGAATACTAATTGCAACAATCGCTGATGTAGCTGTTACATTGGTCATAAATATACTTCAAATTTTCTGCATAGATCAGACCACAACAGATTGCCAGTGAAATCAGTACACAGTTATTAAGTCTACAACTGGAACACAGAAACTCAAGGTTTCTACTCCAAAGCTTTGTACCAGCACCAAGCTTTTAATACAAACATCTAGAGAGACTTTAAGATACTTTGTGGTTTCATGCGTTAAAAGTAAACGTACAAAACACTAATTGCTCATACGTAACATCTGCATTTAGAGATGAAACACCCAGAACAGTTCTAATCCTTGTCACAGGAAAGTCCAAGTACCTAAGAAGTCTCTCTTGGTGCTTGTTTTCTGTATAATGGTACCAAGATGCTCGTACTGAAACCAGATACACCCAAATATTTCATTTCACTACCACAGCTTATTATAAAATCTATGCAAGGCGTTGTAACCAAGCCCCTGACCCACCTCACCACCACTGGCATTTGGATTTTTCACTCAACACAGAAGTGTAACTCACTTTATGCTACACTCCGCATACATCTGTGCATTTGAGTGAACACAAATGATCTGGTCTTCAGCCTTAAATAACAAACATTTTGTAGATCAGATCAAGCAGTTACCTGTTTCACAGAACAGCAAAGGTATTTAACACCCTTGCACTTAAAATCCCACAACTTCTGTCTGTATGGCTGAGAAAAAACGTAAGAAAGTGTTTCGGTTACATAGAAATGATTTTCAGGTTGGTGCAGCCACACCAAAAGCTGACAACAATAGCTTGTCTCAGGCAACCTGCTAACCATCTACTCGAAGAAAAAAAAAGAAAACAAACCCTGAGATAAAGTGTTGAGAAATCTTCAAAGAGAGGGCAGAAGATACCATCTCCTTCCTGCATGATTATACATGCCACTTCTGCCCAGACGTAGTTATTTGCTGTTCACACAACCAGCCAAGTCTGAAACCCAAGCCATTCATGGGAAATCCCAATTCAAGAACCTGAGAGCGCCTTCAAAGTCTGCCCAACTCTGATGTGCCTGCTTGCAATGACCAACCTCTGCAGCAACCGAGTGGCTGTTCCCATTGAAGGAGTGCTACACTGCTTCAATGAAGACTGAAATTTTAAAATGGAAACTTCAACTAAACTATAATTTAAAATTACATAAATAAATCACTCTGCTTTTCCCTAGAGAAGGCTGGAATCCAAGCAAGATCAGCCTCAAAGTCCTCCTGCAGAGACACTTTGCCCCGTGCTCTCCTGCTCCTTATCCATGCCTGCAACACCACACTACATTTATTAACTTCTATCATTTTCTGGTCAGCCACTGACATAACTAGCACATTTTCTATTCCTTCTTAACCAGGCCGGCTTGCTGGTCAGGGCAAATCCAACACAGCAAGCGACGCTAACAGGCAGCAGGCACAGGCAGGGGACTGCGGGAGCACAGCCCTGCTGAGTAGGCTTCTCCTGCTGCACAGATGAAAGTAGCAGAGAGTTGCTGTGACTGCAGCCAACCTTGAGCATGTTTCAATATCTACTGTACTAGAAAAACAGGTTTAAAAAAAGTGAAAATATCCAATAGTTTTCCAATTCCTAGTTTGGCCACTTTGCTCACACTAGCAGCAAGCTTAGGAAAGTTAAAACCAGGTAAGTTAAGCTACTGGCATACTAATACTACAATAATAGAAGTAAAAAAATCTTTCAAATAAGGTCCAAACTGGCACTACAGCCAGGATACACTGGTTACAAGCCCTTCATAAAAAAGCCAAGCAAAGCAAGTAAAGCAGCACATTCTTAACCACAGAAAACTATAACCATAGTAACCACAAACATGTACAATAGCTGCAATATCCAAAACTTGCTCCAAGTTTCCCTGTCTACCAAAAAAAAAAAAAAATCAGACTTCAGGGACTAATGCTGAACAAATACAGTACCCTTAACACCAACCACCTCATCATCCACCGCTCCTGCCCCTACAGCTATCCATGTCACATCCTAGTCACCTCATTTGTCAAAGCAGCCACCCCCTTCATGAGTGTTGTGAATTCTTCACCTACGGCAGCAGGTAGGCTTGCATTAGGAAAAGCATAAATCCAGTACCACTTTGCACTGGATACTAGTAGTCTTTCCTTTTAGAATTTGAACAAGGGGAAAACAATATCAGTGGTAAGAAACAAGCCTCATTCCCACTCAGGCTACAACAATTTAACATGCTCTGGCTCCTACTGCAGAATTAAAAGTTGTTAGAACAGAAGGATCCCTTTTTCCTGTTTCTGTTTTTGAACAGTACAATGTGTCCAAGTCTCCCTGCCCCTAATTTTGTTCCAGTTGGCCCTTTTTTTTTTTGTTGACTATCTCCAAAGAAAATGCTGCAAACCAAATCCGTCATTTTTTAATATATCATTCAAGCAGAATACCCTGAACAGAAACTTGTAGCCCCTTCCAAATTTTTTGCAAGAATAAACAGCCCCAGGAACAAGTATTAACTGTTTTTACCCCTAATTGGCTCACAAGCTTACTTTCTGTAATATTAAAGCAATTCATATAAATGAAGAATAGATCTAAGTGACAAAATGAAGCCCCAGCTGGGCCTCATCCAGACTTTCTAACCAGTACTCACACTTAGTGAACAAATATACTGTTATCTAGTAGAAGTTTTAAACTAACATTACTATACAGAAACTACATCTAACAAGCTTCAATGTCTGAGAAAAAAAAAATATATTTGAAGAGACGTAATACTTAGTACTATGCTTGGTTCTGGCATTTTTAGGCTGGCTTGGCTTGGCTTGAATCCCCTCCTTGCTACGTCCCTAGAAATCAAAACGTGCTCTTGCATCTCAGTGGCCACCGTTACTTACACCTGCTCAGCACCTACTCTCAGCCAAGTGCTTACACAAACAGGAGCCAGTATTGTGCAATAACACATGCCAGAGGATAACGCCAACAGATGAACACTGTAAAAAGAGGTTTTTGATGCATCTGAAACGTGCACATTTCCTGCCACCTGAACTGTAAGATGAAGTTATGCTTTGCTTGGACAATTTTTCCCTAATTCGAGTGACAGCCTGCCTCAAGACTCAATCGTCAAGATCCAACCCTGATGTGACAAATAAATGAGCATTAACCTTTTTCTTTTTTCAACATCGAGGATTGTTTTCTCCCCCTCTAAAACTAAGAACAATTAAATTAAATTAAACTGTGCTTTTAAAGTCAAGTTCAGCCAAATAAATTGTTTCATATTAGTTAAACTGCAGTTTACATCACAGGAGCAGATATTTGCACAGTAATTCATGATCTCTGCAGCAAGGACATGTTGATGCATAAAAAAGCTGAAATATATTTGCCTATATATTTCAAATGTTGATTTAGCACCAAGGCCTTTACCATCAACTATTGTAAATAATGGACACAAATATTCTTTACTAACTTTTAGTAACAGATCCACACACAAGTGTTATGACGGCAAATGCTATACCTCAAGACTGTCCTATTAAGCAACACTGGGATGTTTGGCTCATGGGAAGTGGAATGAACACCAGGTCTTTCATGAAGGGCTCACTGCCTGTATTACTGTGCTCTTGAAAACAGATGTACTTCTAAGGTTCTAGCAAGTATCTCACAGTGCTTCACTACTTGCATTGTCTTACGTAGCTTCCCTTTACAGCCTGTCTAGGGACCAAATCCAGAGCACTGATGCCTAGGAATTCCGCTGCTCCACTCCAACCGTTGCTACTGGGCTTAGTAGTAGAGCAACACAAATCACATTGTGCATCCAACACATGGTAGGTACTCAGACCTGGATCTCAACAGAGATATTGCAGGATAACCTGCTCCATATTTTTCATGTGACCTTAATTTCTGAGTCTGTTCGGGATTTCTCTGGTCCTGCTGCCTCAAGAAAAGGCAAATCACCTGCATCCTGAGGACACTGCGGAGAGACTGACTAGGTCTATATTCACAGCAACAGAGAGACCTTGAGGGACTCCAGCAATCACCAAAAGCATGGATCTAATTACAATTGCTCTTACTTTCCTACAGCTATGTTATCAGAAGAATGAAAGTGGCATCAAGTGGGATTTCAAAGTCAAAAGCCTCATGTAACGTGAAGTACCAAGGATTTGAATAATTTCATGCTGTTCTGACTTTGATGCAAGCAGCGATACCAGCGGACCTCTGCGTGGCTCACTGCTTCTTTGAAAAAAATGTGTTGCAGTGTGAAGTACAGGATTATTTTAATATTCCTAGTCACACATCAATGTATCTTTGCTGAAATAAAAACAAGATAACTGTATTTACGTGAGCATTTAGTTAGTGCCAGAACAATAATATAATAAGTGTACTTCTGAGCAATACTCTAGAGCACAGTTAGAAAGTAACCCAAGAACACAATCACAAAAAATTAACATCTCCTTAAAATAATTTTATACGTAGAACCCAAAGCAGCTTTTGAGAAATTCAGCCATAAACATGATGGGGCGAACATTCATTCTTGTATGCACATTTTCCAGCTCATTTCTGATGACTACACAGTTCTTTTTAGCAACAAGAAAAAGAATGAATGGACAAATTGTCCTTAGTGTCCAACTGCAAGGCAGTATGGAAACTGTATACATTTATCTCACAAGTTCTTCATGTAACAAGACCACAAGTCAATGATAAAATAGTAAAAGATGACTAGAAGGAGAAACAGCAAAAAAATGTGATTGAGCAATATTTTGTTGAAAGAACAGAATTTTCCTTAAATGCTGATGTGCTAATGCCGTGGTTTTATTCAGAAGATAGATATTTTAAAATAAAGAAGTTAATCTAAGGAACATCCACTTCTGGGCTACAGGTTTTGCTTTTTCACACCATTGCCAGCAGGACTGGGTTATCTTTCAGCTGAAGAAGGGAATGGCATTTGCTACCAACCTTATACAGAAGGGTACAGTAACATCTTTCAAAGATTCTTAGTGCTTAATTTGAACATTTTTGAAAAAAACTGGAAAGAAAATAACAGATTTACACAAGCACAAAAAAAAGATAAAATATCATTTGCTACAAAATAAACTAAGTACATTTTAACGTCTACGGTCACCTCCAGAAAGCCTCCAAACTGTTCAGTGCCTTCCTTGACCATCCAGCCCGCTGTCTCTCATCTCCTCGGAATAGTCAAGAATAGGCAACACACACATAAAGGAATCTCGGGTTTGTGATAAGTACTCCTGGCCAGGACAACAAACCTTGAGCTTTTCAGATTACAGAAGACTGTTTTAAACTTTATGTTTGTCCACCAGAAGATTTGAGACTTCAGGTTATTTCTCACTGTTCAAACACCTCCCATGGTATTTATTTTTTTAAACTTCTTAAAGTTCAAAATTCTTAGCAGTAGTTAATATTTAGTGGTCTCAGCTTCCAGCTCCCCGCCTTTTCGGGTGAAAACTGGTTTTTCTTTAGTTTTTCCCTATTTTTATTTTTGGTTACCAAACTAAGAATCCAAAATTTGTTAAATGAAATGTTAGCTGCCACCTCCCTTTACACAGCATGACTGGCATTCCTGTTTGCTGGAAAGCAGCTACTCACTGCCTCTGTGCCACTACAGGAGAGCTGAGCCTCTTTGAATGATGCCTGTAAAAATACTCCTCAATTTTTACTTGTTAGCTCTCTCCTTTGCAGCTATTTAATTTGAAATCACAAGGTAACAAGAGTTAAACATGAGTTGTTCTTCAGGCTTCTTTGAGACCAGTGGAGAGAAAATAGCAGTGATGGTGAGTAACAATGTTGAGTATCAGTTACTGGGAGAGAGCTTGAGGTTTACTTAACTGCACGGTACAATTTAAGTTACTATGTCTGCAGGAGGCAAAACAAAAGTCATGCTGAAGTTTGGGAAGAAATATTGCTGTGTTTCTCTCTTCAGAGTAAAAGCCTGCCTGGAAGCTCAGGCAGTGCTGGCAGTCTCACCCATCCTCTTGTCTGTAGCACCTAAGCTGCAACAGGAGATAATTTCATATCTAATCTGCAGCAGTTAACGAGCGCCAGGAAAAGCCCTCAGGCTGCCCAGCAGATGCTTACCCTGCCTAGTCCAAATCCCTGCCAGAGACCTGCTCCAACGACGCAGCTGCTCCTGGCCGACCTCAGTCCTGTCCCCAGATCTACAGGCAGAGGCCGCAGCCCCCACGCCTGTCCTTGCCAGCTGTGTGGTGTCCACCTGCACAGCTCCCCATCTGTGGACACTGCAGGCACTTGTGGAGATACAGACACGTTCACACACAACAGCAATGCAGTGCTGGAGAGCTGTATGCGCTGTTGAAGTTGCATCTGGATTCATCTACTGAAATTATTTCCAATAGGAACATCTTTTAAGGACTAGAATTGGAAAAAAGCTGAATTTGTTTTTTCTGCTTCCACTGAAAAATAAAGGATGTTTCCTTAAATAAGTAGTTTGACACACTACTAAATACATGTCAAATGAGTAAAGAATTAGCAAAACGTTGAATTTATCACATTTTAAGCATGTTTTGTCTTGTTTGATGGGCAAGCAGAACTGTCCAAGTGTTCTAAATTTCATTATGCAAATTACAAACATTATAAAGCTACTTCTGAATCACGATTATACATTAAATCCAAGACAAGAAGTACATAGACTTCAGTTTTTCAGATGCTTTCTTAATCCACTAGTTTACATAAAAAATACCTTTCTATTATGATTTTTAAATGGTCATATATTTAAAAAAAATCAGAAATTAAGAAAAAAGAGAACGTCTCTTTCTAAAAGCAAAATTTGCAACCTGTTACAGATTAAAATAGCATCAACTCCCAACTGCAACATCACCCTAAAATCTAGTTGATTAAGAAAAACTTTACAACTCCCCTTCTTGCTCTCTGCCTAAATACTTGCTTACCATCAGAAACAGTAAGTAAGGTCCACAGCTAAACTTTCCGAAAGAAATACTGCCTCCTATTCATTTACTGCATTTGTATGAAAATTCTACAGCAGTAGAAAAACTGTGCTAATATATATACAAAATCCACAACTGAGTGTTCACAAAATGAGATGCAGCTGTAAATGGAAAGATCACATCAAGCCTGAACATGAAAAGATGGCCTTAAGATCAATAAAATATTTTCTTCAGGTAAGCGATTTATCTGGTCACCAACAGTTTTAGTTATATGTTGCAAGTGCTGCACAAGCTTCATTTCTTATTGCAACCTCCCTCATCATGCCATTGACCCATTTGCTGACCCACTCAGAGCTTCAGGTTAATCCATCACTCCAATCAGCATCTCAGCAGTCTGTACACCAAAACGGTAAAACGTGTTGTGCAGGTGTTTTCATCTAAGGACGCACCTTACTGCAAAATATCAAATGTTCAATGATTTACAAGGACTTACAAAATTGTTAGGAAAAATTCACTGATCTCAGCACAAAACTTACTGGCCTGCTCCCACCAGAATGATGATAAAACAAAGGCCATTTTACTTACTTGTCAAAAATAAGCTGCTCTCACTAGCAAAAATCTGAAATCAGTTCATAAAGCTGGCAGCAAACAAGATGTGTATAATAAAATACTCAGATTTATAACAAAACCAATTACTTAAACACTTCTTCCTATTTGACTGCTTATTAAGCTATGTATAATCCTGAGGAGAGCAGACAGGCTCAAAACTTCCTGTTGGGTAACACAGTGCCGTTGGCAGCATGAGGATATAAATGAGTCTGATGAAAATTTAACATCTAGAATTCCTAAAGCAACTGCTTATGCTTACTATATTATAAATTAAAATAATGAAAATATGAGGAAAAGAATAGTTTTAGCAACTCTAATTAAAGCTAAAACTGGAAATACCAGACTTGGTGTTACAAAATGCTTTATCTCTGCTGCTAGTATATATATTTCTGTTTCAGACACTGAAATCTTAAGTAGTAACCAAAACTGTCATGCATACACTGTCCTTTAATCATGCTTAACGTGACCCATTCCCAAGCATGTGCCCTCAGGTTTTGACTGAAGTTTCACACTTCAAAGTCACAGGAGAGACACAAAACTTGGAAAACAAGCAAGAAAAAGGAGAGATGCTGAGAAAGTGACCTCCTTACCAAAAGAGAGATGTCAGTTAAATTGATACCCTTGCCAAAAGTGTGTACTAGAACTAACAATAAAATACATTCCTAAAACCATCCTTCTTAAGTGTGCTACTGGGTAAACACAAAAACCCCCACATGCTTTTCTCTTATAGAAGGATGAGTTGTAAGAGCATGCTCAAGCATCTCCAAATTTGAGGAGGTGTAGACATAATGTTGCATCACATGTCCAGTACTATTCCCAAAGAAGCCTGTCAATTTTTTACTTTTTTTAACAGAAAACTTATTATGGTCCAATCTATGTCAGCCAAAACTTCAACATTTAAATAAGTCTAAGACAACCATTGTACAGCTTGAGCTGAACAAGATTTCAAGATTTTAAAGCTGCACACCAGTATCAGTCCACAATTTTAGCTCTGACTATACATTTCCAATACCATAACTTTTATTAGCAAACGGAAGGTAAATTTTAACTTTGAAACAAGGTGAATTTCTTTTAACTTGGAGACTGAAATTTCAGAACTTAGAGCCTGAATTTTAAAATCAGCTCTAATGCAGAAAGATCAAAAGTCATCTTTTTGCAATTGCTGTCACCCTTTCAAACACCGTCCTAAGATCAGTGTTGACAGGACTACAAACCTGTGAGCAATGGTCACCAGCAAGAACCAAATAGTGAGGTTTCCAGTCACTTAAGTATAATACTTGAATTTACATAATACTTAATCCCTGAGAAATGCAGATACCCTGAACAACTAACATGTAGAGAGAGGGACAATAAGCTCAACTAAGAAATTTCTAAAGCCTAACTCTTTCATAGTGCCCTGGCAATGCAGGGACATGCTGGGTTATCTCAGTAAAGTTTAACTGCGCTTGCATGACACTGGAAAACTGTACATAGGAAAAAGGATTTCCCTATCATTTACTAACCAGGCTAAGTTCATATAGAAGCAAACCAAGAAATTGCCAGTTCTCCAACAAATGCTGAATAGTCTGAATAGGCCCTAGATCTCTAGGAATGCCATTAAAAAAAAAAAAAAAAAAAAAAGGCACCAACTGAGCAAGGCAGTAATTTTAATTCAGCTGCATCAGACACCGCAGGCTTTACCTAAACGAAATTGAGTTTTTATAGCAAACAAAACCTCCTTTTTCTTTACAAAAACCCCATCAATGATAGGATAACCAGGCAGGTAGCATTGCTGACAGAGCTCCAGCCTGCAGCTGTTATGCAATTTCAGTGACACACCAGGGCTGCCGGGATGTAGAGTGGACACTGCTCTGCTGCTCCCCAGCGCTGCCCAGGAAGCCAACATAGCAGCAGGCAGCAGCACAGGGAGGTGGCACTCACTGGTACCGTAAGTGGCACCCCACCTACTCCTTCATACCCCAGCCCAATCCACAGTCATCACTGTCAAGGGTTTAATAAGCCAGTTTGCTTTTCTAAACACATGAAGAAATAAAAGCCACTGAAGGACAATGAGGAAGGCAGACATGCATATTCGAAAGTCTACCATGTGCTCAGAAGCAGCTTTGTTATTCCCTATTGTGTCCTCTGAACACAATCAGAAAACTGAACACAAGAAGTACTTTCGGCATTTTGGGGTGTCCAGCAGCACATCATGCAGCCATCCTGCCCACAGGAAAGCCAGAGAGAAGTCAGGCACTGGCTGCCATTGATAGCTGCTGTTCCAGCACTGTGGGAACAAGACAGCCCAAGAGAACAGAAACTTTTGTTTTCATAATTATTACTCCTGGGTGTAAGGAACTGACCCAGATGGTTTCAAAATTTGCCAGGAAACAATACTACAATGCTCAGATCAGAACCTCTTCCCCTCAAAACCACCTCCCCCCCCTCTAATTAGAAAGCCTTCAAAGAAACCAATGGAGTAAACTGTTGGTCCCCTACTTGGAGCACCAGTGCGAGTTGTCTCTGTGTGTGCCTAGCACATTTAGGTAAGGGAAACTCAGCTACCTTTATGAACATCACTAGCTGAGATAGAGCACTATCCTACGTAACAGATAGCCGGGAATAATTAATTAAAACAACAGAAATATTTCCAAGCCCTCTGCAAGCCCACTTCTGATCTGCAGGTAAAAATGGTAACGACTAGTCCTGACAAGACCATTATTTTTAAAGAAAGTTCCTGGATACGGTAATCTTGACCCTAAAATGCTCATTTTACATTCTTGAGTGTCCTCACACTGTTAACATCCTGATGACTGCTATTCTGCAGTTTTGCATGCACCCACGTGGCTTGCATCTATTTATACACACGCAGACACACACAAACATAGACAACCAAACCCCTGAATTGCCATCACTCTGGTACAAGCCTCAAGGAGGGAAAGCAAGCAAATACAAAGTTGTTTTGTTTTTTTTTCTTTTCTTAATTCTTCATAAAAATTCTGGCATTCCATCCTAAAGAAGTGGTTAATCTCACCGAAAACTACCAGTTACACTGTGAACCTGTGCCAGCTGCAAATCACTCCAACCTCCCTGGCACCATCATTTAAAGTCATTTTCCATTTAAGGAGTCTCACATCAGCGCCAGCACAGCCTTTCATTACCCATCCCACTTAATACCCACAATCTCTCCACAGCTCACTCGCTCAGTCTCCACTGACCGAGCAGCACACAGAGACTGATGTGCGGATTATTGGGATTCCTAATGCCTTTTCTCCCCGCTGGCTGAGTGCTGAGCACTTGGCAGCCTGCCTGGCCCACAACACGTGTGGGTTTGTCAGCCTAATGCACTATGTCATCTGGAGAGTCTCGGGACGAAGCAAGACCCAACGGCATCCGCATTGCAACAGCTGACGGCTCCCAAAACTCCCAGCTACTACACTTTCCAGCACTGGTGGCAAGAGATACAGAAGTGAGCGCCTGGGCGTTTGCCACTGCTTGATTTCCGAGACGCAAATAGGCAAGGCAGGAGTAACAGCACAGAGCACAGTCCTTTAACCAAAGGCTGGAGTCAACACACAGGGATTTCCCGTACGAAGTATCTGTCCTCACTCGATCGTTGCCTTGCAATGACTCAAAATCTACATGTAAAGACTCTATATTTGAGTAATTATTTTTTCATATAACCCACGCTGTTAACTAAATATTGACGGTGAAAAGTCAGAGATAGAGATCAAAAATGAATTGTAACCAAGTCAGTTGCCACTCATGAGTTTAAACTGTACCCTAGGCCCAGCACTTAGTTAGGGCAGAAGAGAAATGAGTCTTGGGCACCATTCAGTATAAAAGATATACTGAGATATTTTTAACTGGGAGGAAACACATCAGCTCCGTAAATCCCGCTGTAAATTCTTACAGGATGAATCTACAAAAGGAAACACCACACAACGTGCAAATATCAAGTAAATGCAGATTTAACATCATGTTTAACAAAAAAGCGTAATGAAATTGAAACTGGTTTGTAGATGAATGAAATACAGAAACCAGCACAGATCTTACTTGGAAGAGTACACAAAATACAGCTGAAATTTCACTTCCTCTGTACAAGAAAACACAACAGAAACCTCAAGCACAGCACATGGCACATCCTCTACAACCTCCTCAGACACTGCACGCTGTCCATACACAAAGATTTTCTACTTTATATCTGATGTCAGATGGCAGATTTTTTGTAAATTATCATCAGAGCAAAAAAAAAAAAATATTCCCAGCTATAACACTAAATACAGGGACTTTAAGACAACACATTATAAACCTATTTTTCCACTAATAAACATATACTAATTATTTTATAATAGCGAACACAATAACAGAACAACAAAATGAAAGTTTTGAAAAGCACTAAGCAGTCCAGCTGCACTGGTTTGGTTCTGGTTGAAGTGTATCATCCATCTTGCAGCATCACAATATCTAGGCACCACCTCAGTCTCAGGTGTATTTACCAAGATGCCCCTTGGTTAGTCTTATTTCCATTTAACTATGGGGAAACTGTGACTAACAGTGACTTGCTTCCTTCAGGATGATTACAGCAGAAGAAAACGAAAAAAGGTTTTCTAAGACTAACCCACAGTGGCGATACACATCTACCCAACCAGAGAAATTACTTGTTTCTAGAGGTTTGCAACAACGACTCAGTGGTATTCAACTACTTTCTGTTGCTTCCTCCTTTAATTTCTTCCTGCATTAGCGTAGCTAACTGCTTATCACTAGAATTTCCAAGTTAAAACAAGCTAACATCAGAACCTTGTTTTCACTCAAATGTATTGCAGAAAGCAGTGGGGAGTGAGCTGAGCAACCACTTCCTAAGGAGCTTGTATCCCTGTTCTGCACCAAAACTGTGGAGTGAAAAAAAGGGCATAAAACTTTACAATTACACACATACAAACCACCTAGAGGATAAAACAGAAAATATTTGTTCATCATCATAAACTCTTAATAACCTCCAGGGTTACGTGCAGCAGTAGCAGCAGGTGCCAGGATTCAAACCATCACAAAACCTCCCCATCCATCTACTCTGCCCACATAAGACAGCACCGTTTCACTCTCCACAGGAGCCTTGCTACTGTCACCAACTTCTCAAATCCACCTACTGCCCCTGGCCAGCTCTCCATGCAGCCACAAAGCCAGCTAGGTTGG
This sequence comes from Neomorphus geoffroyi, assembly GCA_033558235.1. Taxonomy (NCBI): domain Eukaryota; kingdom Metazoa; phylum Chordata; class Aves; order Cuculiformes; family Neomorphidae; genus Neomorphus; species Neomorphus geoffroyi. The sequence goes on from JAUMJM010000050.1 coordinate 431,256, forward strand.
CATAGGTGCAGTGGCAACTCTGACACTCATGAAGAGCGGCAAGAAAGATCACAAGCGCTGAAGCCCCAGCACAAGTATTTGCAGCCTAACCTGGAACTCCAAAAGTTTATTGCACATCTTTAAAGACCAAATAACAACTTAGAAAAACACGTAGGCTTAAGTTGACTATATGAAAATGGTCACTTCTGATAAACAACTTGGGGGTAAGCAAGGTTGAAGCAACCACCATAATGCTGCAATAACACAACTGCTCATTTTTCAAACAAGTTTCCTCAGAAGAAACTGAGAGCAATCAAACAACACAGAAATACACATGGAAATTATCATTATGGCACAAGAACAAAAGCAGAAAAGCTTTTATGTGCCTCCTTTTAAGAAAAGTCTAATTTTGAAACAGCTGCTTCAGAAGCAAGCCCACGCCCCGAGGCAGGGACTAGGTTTGGTTTTGTTTCTGTTTATTTCACAGTTTCCCTGTTTATTCAGCTTCTTTCCTCTCCGTGTGGCAACCAGGGCAGCATGGGACAAAGGGCTTCATCCAAAACCAACATGCAGTCCTCGACCTGACAACTGTTCTATGCTGTTCTTTGAAACATAGGTAGCTATGTTCTTTGAAACTTAGAAGAAGCTTCAGTCTTTTCTAAAGGAACAAGGTAGCAAATCACCTCAGAGTTTGCTTGGAAAAAAAAAAACCCTATTAAGCTGAAATAGCATTGAAGGTGAAGAGGGAAAAGCCCATGAGTTACACAGTCTGAGCTCAATGTAGCTTTAAATGCTACTCACACAACTGTGAAAAAAACACCAGCATGAGTTGGAAGAGAACTCTCTGCTCCTTCCCTGGATGCTGCAGACATTCCCCAGAGATGCTGGTAGGGTCACCAAATGTGTCCGACTTCTCTGCTTATGAACAAATGCACTTCGGTAGTATTTCAGACGATACGTTCTACACTGGAGTTTAACCTCAGTGATCCCAATTCTACCAGCTTCAAGTGAATGAATTCTGCCTTATACAGGCAAAGGACTGAATACTGAGGGATCAAGAGCTGAAGGAAGAGTAACAACATGAACCTTTCAAACACACATTTGCAGCAGGAAACCTGGTTACTGAACATCCTTTGCAAACAAGTATGCTCATTTTGACATCCATGGTAGAGCTCTTCTACAGGGATTTCCAGAGACAGCCAGCGTTTACATGGAGCGCAAGTCTTGCACTCCTTTGGGAATGGTGTGCTCACATTACGGTGTACATCCAGCCTACAGTTCTCCTGACCTTAGGTACACCTAGCCAGCAAAAAAAAGAAACACAACTGCAATGTACATAGAGCAAGGTGCTACTTATGATACTGTATTGTGGCCAACAGCAGTGCTCCTGGGATCTGACATCAGGACAGGACTTCCAAGCCCTACACTGACCACAGTAGAGCCTCTGCCAGCACGTGCTCCCACCGAGGCTCGTGGCAGCAGCTGCAGCCAGAGTGCAGATGAGCAGTCACACCAGCTGGCTGAGCACACCTGACACACTCAGCAGGCTGCAACCCACATTCACAGTTGTGTTTTATCCAGCAAAATAAAGTGGTAATTGTCACATGGGGCAAAACTAGCAGCAGGGACCTGATGGTTGGGGCTGTGGCACAGACTGAAATGGGAATCACCCTGGCAGGAGGGCATAAGGATCCTGCATTGCTCACTCTTCAGCATCATCAGGAATTGTTTTACAGCCACGCTTGCATTTGCTGTATGATCCACCTTCATCCTTAACAGAGCTTTTCCGTTATCACTATGCACCAACAGCCCTTGGTTCCTCTCGAGTAAAGCTCTTCACCAGGAACAACTAAACAAGAGATTCACCAAAAGAGGCAGAATCACATCAAAGTATTGGATAAAGAAAGCCACCAAGAGAAGGGTGCTTCTCAGAAAAGTGGATTTTTATTCGAACAGACATTGTCTCTTAAAGACTACCATTTCAATGACTGACATGTAGTGACATAAAATACATGATGAGCTTATAAAAAGAACATTGAATCATCAAGTCTAACAAAGCTGGACCATTAATGAGAAGCAGACAAAGCATGGCCACGCACAGTGCCCACTGCAAAAGTAGGAGCCAGACCTTTCACAAATCATGTCTTCACTACTTCAAAAATAAATCAACCATCAGAGCAGCTTCACAGGCATGCTCATCCACTGTTTTTAAGAGAGGTTCCAGCACCATTTCTTTTTTTAATATCAGGAAGTCATTTAGTCTCATCTGGTCCATTCACAGAAGAAAATCAGTCACCTTGCACAGAGTCTGAAGTTTTTTTTTCAGAGTTTTACAGACCAGTGAAGCGAAGTTCTCCACGCAGTTAAACTATTTTAACCATATATGCACACACCCTCCACACGTGCACAAACAACTTGCCTTGGTTACAAGTGCTCAGTAATGAGTAAATCTTGTGGATGCTGCAATACCTGTAACTGTGTTTTACAGAAAGCAGCATCAATAGTAGTACTAGGGTTGTGTTTCTCTGCTGGTTTAAGTTCACCAGTTTCTACAGGAAGATGTAACTCGGTATAAATCAACACCATGCAGTTAAAAAACTGACCCTCAGACTTACAACCTGCTTTCAGGGCAACCACATAGAACTGGACAAGTTATTCTAAATACTTCATACATTATTACCATCATAGCATCTCTCAAATTCTTTCAACTTGGATTAGATATTTTAAAATCAGCTGGACTGATTTTTGTACTCATTTAAACTGCCCCGCTTTCCACAGCTCTCAGGAGCAGCCAGCCCACCCATTACACAGGTCTCATCGCCAGTGTCTCAGGACAGAAAGGATTGCAGAAGACTGATACACAAACACTCCTGGAAAAGTAAGAGGCAGTGAAAGAGCCCATGAATAAATAACTAAACACCTGTCTACCCACTGAAGTACACTAATTATAGAGAATAAATGAATGACTGCCTTGCTTACTCAGGGAGGTGAAGATAAGAGGTATGGGTCTCCTCATACCTCAGATGTGAGTTTAAAATGCTCTCAGTTGGCAACACCACACAGAAAAAAGTCACCGGCTGTGGCAATTAACAGCTTCATTTTAAGTCTCTTTTGTGCACGTGAATAACTCTTCTTCTCAGACATACTACACAAAACAACCCTTTCTCAGCTAAACAGATATAGTCAAGGCACACAGCTAAAACCTGAATGTAAAACCCATACAGCCCCCAATAATGGGAAGCAGCCACGCTGTATTTTAACACAGTAGAACTGGAGTCTTGCCAGTTCTGCCTGCACACACAAAGGATGCGAATGGGATGAAGGCTCCAGTGTCCTCCTACAACCCCAGCAACACTCCATGGTATCAACCCCTGCTTCTTTAAAACCAAATTCTCAGAGAAACTCAAAAACAAGACAACAAGCCAGCCTGCAGAGGAAGAGATTTCTACAAAATGAGTTCTTTCAGGACATGCACAGACATGTGAAAAAGGACCTAGAACTTAGTGTAAGCAGTAAATCCTTAAATGAGATGTTGTAAAGCAAGGTATGGATAGGTTTCATGTACGATGTTGTTTGCGAGAAACATCCCAACAAAAATGTATTACAATTTAATAGACCTATGTTGATTTTATCTGCAACACAGTCTGTCCCCTCAATCACCATTTCTCAGACTCTGATGCATGGTGGGAATTGAATTTCTTTGTGGAAACAGGTGTGAATGTTTGTTGGAGCTGCATTCCATTCTACCTCACCTCTGTTATAAACAGAATGCCATCTTCATTAAGACCTCTCATCATTAAAATATCTCAATTGCAGGGCTTATTTTGTGCCATTCCCTGCCCGAATTTGAAAAAGACATCACACTTTTTTCCTGTAATACACCTTACACAGTGGCTGAAAAGAGTCTCCTTGCATAACTAGCATTTATGCAATTTCCAAAATAAGTAATACCCTTGTAAGGGGGAAGATTACAAAATCCCTTTTCATGGATGCAGATTCGGCTCAAAAAGTAAAGAGCCTCTAAAAACCACATGCCATCCCAAATCTTCCCGATAATTATTGACACCAAGTTAGTACTCAAAGATCCCATCAAGAACAGTTTCCCACTTTGTATTAACAAAATACACAATTCACTACCACAGTGGTGTCTCTAAAGAAGGTAGAGGGGTTGACACCAGCTAAAGGAAAAAAACCAAAAGCAAACCACCAACATAAAACAGCATGGATGCAGCTACAGTTACAAAATCCATACTTCAGTTTAGATAGCTTCTAGTCCCAAGATGGTTTTACATTGAGGTGCTGGAGTGCGTCCAGAGAAAGGCAACAAGGCTGGTGAGGAGGCTGTAGAATAAGCTCTATGAGGAGAGATTGAGGGAACTGGGGTTGTTTAGCTTGCAGAAAAGGAGGCTGAGGAGACCTCAGCACTGTCTACAACTGCCTGAAAGGAGGCTGTGATGGGGGGGGGGGGGTGCTGAGGTCTTCTCACAAGTGACAAGCAATAGGACAAGAGGAAATGGCCGCAAGTTGCATCAGGGGAGGTTTCGACTGGACATTAGGAAGAATTTCTTTACTGAAAGAGTGGTCAGGGATTGGAACAGGTTGCCCAGGGAGGTGGTGGAGTCGTCATCCCTGGAGGTGTTTAAAAAACAGGTAGATGAGTTCCTTACGGACATGGTTTAGTAAGGAGACAGGCACGGCTGGACTCAGTGATCTCAGAGGTCTCTTCCAACCTAGTGATTCTATGATATTACATCAGTGAAAAAACAAAGTCCTAAAAAAAAAAAACAAACCCAAAAGGTAACTTATATTAGTTATCTTCAGCCCAAGTACATTGCTGGTACAAATATAGAATCACAGAATGGTTTGGGTTGGAAGGGACTTTAAAGATGATCCAGTTCCAACCTCCTGCCATAGGCAGGGACACCTTCCATTGGATCAGGTTACTCAATGTCTCATCCAGCCTGGTGTTGAACACCTCCAGGGATGAGGCATCCACAGCTTCTCTGGGCAACATATTCCAGTGCCTCACACCCTGACAGTAAAAAGTTTCATCCTAATATCTAAATCTCCCCTCTTTCAGCTTCAAACCATTCCCCCTCGTCCTATCCTTGCACTCTGACAAAGGGTCCTTCTCCAGATTTCTGGCTGCAGAGCATCTCAAGCAGAAAAATCTACTTTAAGAAAAAGCCAATCAAAAAACTGAATGATTATCATGGTTATGTTAAAAAAAAAAAAAAAAAAAAAAGGAGCCAAATAGCCCTTGCACCGTAAATAAGCATGTACTTTAAGTCACAAATGGTCCAAGTAACTCATGTAGAGTAAATACAGAAGTAAAAAAGGATGTCTGTCTGGCAGCACAGAGAAAATAAAACAGCAAGGCATTTGGCAAAACAGACCCCAGTGCCCATCAGTTCCCTACCTTCTAATTTTGACAAGTAACTTCCACAAGTCTGAAAAAAAAAAAAATAAAAATCTGCTTTTACCTGTTTTTTTGTTGCTTTTATGATTTGATTTCCACTGGTGTTTGTCTAAGCAACACTTGGCTCCCAGCCTCAGAGTCCTCCATCTCTCTAACAGCCCACACTGATACCAACACTTTTCCAGGAGAGGAAAGTCCACGTGCACCACTCCTGCTCCAGCCACCACACCAGCTGGGAATCTCAAACCCCACTCGGTGCACAACTACAGCCTTATACCGGCACTGCAAATAAGCTGAAAGTGAAAAAGTGATTCAGTAAGAGAAGCTCCTACTAGATTAAATCCATTTTCACGCAAAACTGCAGAGGTCCACTGCAAGTTTCAGATCTTGAAGTCCTGGGAGACTTTCAACAACAACTTCAACTGAGTATTGGGGAGCAGAAAAGAGACATCAAGTTTTGCAAAGGCCGCATCCATCCTGCCAGAAACTTTAGACATAAAACCACACTTTCACAACCAAGCTAATCAGACACGTTCCAAACTTGAGCTGCATTTATCTCCTTGGAACAGCAGACTTTCTCTTAATTATCCAAGGTCAAAGGCAGTGAATATTGAGCAAACTGATATTCCGCAAAGAAAAGTAGATAAAAAAACTGGAAGACAGGCAGTCTTACATTTGCTTAGCAGCACTATCACGTTTTAATATAAAGTTGCTCTTTTTTGACATAAGAAATACTTTCTAATTAATCAATCAAAATGTTTGATAAGGTACTTCTTTAGTTATGCACCAGCATATTTCTCTTTTACAACTAAGAGAAAGAAGTATTTTTAAACATTGGAGTAAGGCATAAGAGTGTAGGACAACTGAAGCATCCAGTCAGCCAAGGAAATAATAATAATTTAGCCTTTCATCAAATTCGCCCACAACTACAGCAGAATTCTGACCACCAGTTCTGTATGCTTAAGACATTCATAGAAGTTAATGCAAACAACTTGAAAGCATTACACCTCCAATTCAACAGCTACAAGAGGGGACGTCTCAGGTGCACAGTCCTATCTGCTGCCTTGCTGAAATACCCAGTTTTTCCAGACAGGTTCAGGCTTACCACAAACCAGAAAATACCGTGGAAATTTCAATAACTATTTCAGCTTCCCTAAAGACATATGTGGTAAAAGGCTGACAGAGTTTTACTAGCACTGGGTAACAGAAAGTATTGAACAATTTTTCTGAAATTTCAGTTCAAAAACACAGCAACAAAAATGCATTTTATGAGCTAAGAGTTACTTCATGCAGCATCTGTAATTACACAGTAACTGAAGATTTCTGCAACCACAGAATCAAAGAACAGCTCCGACAACCCTAAGGTGAGCAGGGTTCTTGGTATGATTCCGTCCTGATGCTAATAACACAGAAAGAGGATGGGAAGGGGGAGGAGAACGGAAAGGTGAAGAAAGGTGCTTCCATATCTCTCATGACAGAACCAACACAACAACAACAAACCTGCCCTGACCATAAGGGTACTGGGAATCAACACATTATCCTTTAATTGCACCGTGGTCCTTAGGCGATGCAGGGATTGTGTGGGGCTGTATTTCTTTCCAAGTTACATTCTAGCTTCCTAAGCTTGTTGGTGACATTATATAACTATTAATTACACTGTTGTTCGGTGTTCTTTTAACTGCAATGATTCAAACTGCTTCCAGTTTGAGGAACAACTGAGGGAACTGGGGCTGTTTAACCTGGAAAAAGAGGAGACTCGGGAGACCTTATTGCTCTCTACAACTCCCTGAAAGGAGGTTGTAGTCAGGCAGGGGTTGGTCTCTTCTCTCAGGCGACCAGTGACAGAACAAGCAGACACGGTCTCAAGCTTCATTAAAGGGAAGTTTAGGCTCGATATTAGGAAAAAATTCTTCACTGAAAGGGTGATTGGCCATTGGAATGCGCTGCCCTGGGAGGTGGTGGAGTCAGCGTCCCTGGAGGTGTTTAAAGAGAGACTGGATGAGCCACTTAGTGCCGTGGTTTAGATAATGAGTAGGTGTTGATGTTTTGGGTCATAGGCTGGACTCGATCTCAAAGGTCTTTTCCAGCCTTGTGATACCGTGATACAGTTGCTCGCTAATCCAAAGTCCAATCTTCTTGACAGCAATTAACACATTTGGAGTATTCAGTTCCAGCTGAAAAGAAGAAAAATCTCAACTTTCATCTGTCTACTGAAAAAAACAGCCAATATTCCTCATGACCAGAATAACATCTCAGTCAGGGGCTGGGACACACTGCTGATAGGACTAAGCCTTGTACTAATTCACTAAGTAGCTCTTATGCCAAGGAATGGCACTCAAGGAGCATCCCAGACCTACAGAGTGGTAAAACTTTAAACATGGGTGAAACACAGAAGCTGAGTGGTGTGTCAGGCAAGGGAGTGAACCACTGGGATCAGCACTCTGACATGGTGCCACCCCGGGGGTTTTCCACTCCTCTGGCAGCACAGCTGGACCCGGGCCAGGTGCCCGCTCCACTACTCCAAAGGTAACCCCCAACCACAGAGCTCTGAGACAACACAGGAAAGGAAGATTTCTTCCAAAAGGTCATCTTGAAATTTTAAGAAAAACAGAACACTGGGTCTCTTTTGAGTCTTTGTTATCACAGGCACTGAAAAGTTACCATCACCAGCTCCCAGACGCAGCAGACCCCCTCCTTGAACTCATGCTCTGCCTTCGCCCTTCCCATCCTCTCTGCCAGCATGAATCTTCCTTGCAAGCTCCAACACAATTCTACATGCATTATTTATCTCTCTTGCTAAGTCACGCAGTGGGATAATTACTTAGCTATTGTAATGATATTTTGCAATGGCTATACTCTATTATTCTAACTGATCTTCATGGGATTGCTTTTGCTGCATGTTTTAAGTGTAAGAGCATATTTTCCTGGAGTATAAGAAGTTATGATTTATATTCATTTTAAGCCCACAAGCTGGACATCAGAAGTGAATTTTTAGAATATTAATATATTTTTAATTAATGCAATGTTGATATACTAATCAGATCTTTGCCTTCTCTTCTAACAACCACTAAAGACATCTAATGAAATATAAAAATAGTTAACTATCACAAAGTTTTTTCCTTCCAATAGAATGTTATTTTCCTTGTCTCTTCCTTATAAGGCTTCAGTTAGTGTAATTACTGAATGTTTGAAAAGTGAGAGTTCTGCAACATTTTTATTCACAAACTAAAAAGCTTAAGTCAAAACACATTTGCATGTCTTGCTCAACACCACATTAAATTTTGCTAATATAAACAGTCAGCTTAGGGCCCAGAGAATCATTACATTAAAACACCAAACAAAATCAGTGCTTTCCATATACTCAACAGGATATAAGCTACACAGCACAGCAGCCCAAATAAACAATTATTTATGTTTCCCTACCCCTAGGATATTCTTCAGGCTACACATGATTCAAGACATACTTGTAGAAGTTTTGCAACGAACAGAATTTCAAAAAACACAATAGTCCCGGTAGTTCAAAACTGGTAAGAAAACTTTCCTGCCTTGAGCCAGAAATTCTTCCAGTATAAGTCTTACTTTAAAAGCTGCTAACGATAATAGTCTGAAGTAAAGCAGGGCAGAACAGCAGCTTGCCACGGATAATGGACCCATCTTGCCTAATGACCTGCTAGCTATATGAGCAAAGGCATGGATACAACTCCATGGGGAAGGAATATGATCTTTCTGATCCAAAGGAGCACCTATACACAAGGACGAACATATTTGTACACTAACACCAAACCCAAGAATTTTATACAGTTCGCTGTACAAAGAATAAATTTTTGACAGATGAGACTCACTGAGAAGCATGGCTCTGCAAAATCTGGTGAATATACTGGACTTTTGGGGTATTTTGTTTCTTTCTGCTCGAATACAAAAAGATGTCTGGTCACCACCCATGTCATTTACTTAAAAACCCAACAGATTCTATGTTGTATCAGTCTCAGTCCTGTTCAGACTTTAGAGGCTTCTAGAACAAAAGAGAGCAATGAGTGATGTGAGAAGTCTGCTGCTTACCCAGACACCCTTCCCTTGGGTCTCATTTAGGTCTTTATATAATACCAATCACTTTTTTATCTAGTAAAAACATCTCTCTGGAAAAAAAAATGTCTCAGAACAAAGTAAGATCACAAAAGATAACTGTGTTGCGTGTCATGCCAACTTATTCCCTTTCTTCTCAATGGATCGCTCTCAGAAGCCTGATCCAGCCCTTTCAGCTGCTGACCAAGTGCTGTACTGACTTCTGCAGCCTCTGGACATGATTCAGGAAAATCAATGCGAAGAGCAAAAGGTCACGTTCCCTACAAGCATCAACTACCTGTCAAACCAAGAGAGATTTGCAAATGCTAGCACACTGAGAAATAAAGTGACCGACAGTTATTAAATTGATTTCTTAGTACAGCGTCCACACCTGTGAGTAAGTCAACCTGTTCTTTATGCTATATGCCTTTGTGCAAAAAGAAAACACCACTCATGCTTGTGACAGGCTTTTAAAAACAAGTAAGTGTAGTATACAGCTGTATAATTTCAAGGCTTGAATTCAGAGTGTCAGCGTGAATGTCAGTCTGGATTCAACACAAAAAAGGGGGGGGGGGAAATAAAGAGATGGAAATACAACCTAACTAATGCGAGGTGTTGTCACTCACTCTCCTTGCACATTAGGAAAAACCCTGAGAACTGGCACAGAACCGTAACAGGTACCTTATCACGCTCCTTTCTCCAAGGTATGCTTGGCCATTGGCAGAAGCCACGCCTCTTTCAGGCACAAACAGCAAAAGCATCCTCAATATTTCACATCTTTATTAATGCATAGGCTCAACATGAAGGTATGATCTCCCATGCATTTACAGAATAAGCATGCAGCATACAGGCAGGATGTTCTACCACCTTGTCTATTGTTGATTTTCGTATGAACCAGTTAATTTGTAAAAGGAAAAAAAATGTTGTCATCTTCACAGACAGGGAAGCTTTTGTTTATTATAAAGTTTCACTGTCACTTGTTAGATGCTGGCTGAATAGTAGCGACTCTCAGCACAGTGGCGTAAAGCCTCAGCACACACATGTACCTTCCCAGCAGAAGCTACCTAGAAGCTTTAAGGAACCCTTCACAGGTCTAAGTTTCTAAATGCATAGTCCCAGCTTGCTGAGGTGCTGCAAAACTGTCAGTAAGTCATTTAACGAACCTCAAAACTTCAGACTGAGCTCTGGTATTACAGCCCATCCATCCCTGTGGATAGCTCTGCAGTCTCAATAACACTTGTCTCAGATGCATTAGATCTTTTTGACCTCAGAAGTTAAGCAACTTACAACTAACTTGAGTCACATCCGGTAAATAAGCATTTCTAATTAATGACTCTTAATTGATGCTGGAGTACTGTGTTCCCACACCCATGATAAAGCACGTTCCTTACCCTGCTAACCCACATGTAAAATTGTGCAACTCTAACAATCCCATGCCTTCAGTACCCACACAGTTGTGCTGTTTCTCTGGTGCTTTAGGAGCGAAGACATTGCTGTACATGGCAGGGACACAAAGTGTATGAAACCTACCCAACACACGTTCCAACAATTGTATGATCATTTGATTTCTTGCCCTCTTGCTCTTATTTTTTAACAGTTATCCTTACAGTTAAGAGGAAGAAAGATAAACATAGGACTTCAAGTCTGACTTCGTGTGCCATTTTTGAGAAGACATTTCAGGATTTCAAAGTGTTTTCCAAAAATTAACCTCCTATAAAGCTATACGTGGTAGGGACTTGCAACATTTGCTGCACAGACAGATAAATCCATGCACGTGAGGTACCTAACTGTCCAGAGTCACAGCGAGTGAAAAGGTGGAAATTACTCAGAATAAGCGGTGCCCTGGCTGCCACCTACCCTCTCGCAGCGCTGGCAAGAGCACAGAAACACCCGCCAGCCAGAGTAACACTTCTCTGCCAACAATTACACTTTCATTGTGTGTCACATGGGAATTCACCATTTCTGGACAGCAAGATACTGCCTATGCAAGGTTGGCAGCCCTCTATCCCATAACAGAAGTGCTCCTTCCCACCTTGGGGAAAGCTCATGCTTGTTCCTGATGGGATCACAGCTATGTCACCTCTGTCAAAAGGAAAGAGCTCTCAAAGAGGCAAAGCGGACATGGAGGACAGCCGCTTGCAGGTTAACCCACCCTTCCTGGGCAAAGCTGGATGATGTCCACACCTCACAGCACACCGAGCTACCTTTCAGCAGCTGCACAACAGCACACCACCAGCTGTCCCTCGGACAAGCCACCCGCCGGCGCTACTGCCTGCCTCATCTTTCACTGTGACAGAAACCCAGCACTATTAAGAGTAACTCCTGCAACCCACCAGCTTTACTTTCAACACTTCCTTCTGATTAAGCCACACCATCCTTCGAATCCCACACTGGCATTGGTCAGCTGCCAGTCTTTCCTACACAAGTCAAGCTACTTGTGCGTAAAACCAATAAAGCACGCAGAATTCCCCAAAATAATTCACCATTTTTATGAGAAGCAGTTTTATGTGATACAGGTTTATGAATTGCTAATGCTGTGCTGAATTGGAAACACTTCCTAGAGCTTACTAAATATTTTTGTTAAATTGATCCACACCCATGACTGTTACAGATAACAAATGAAAATGGTTTTGTTTCTCCATAATGCACCTGTAACAACGGAGCAACAGCAGCAAACAGGCACCAGCCACAGATCCCTCACCCCATTAGCATTACAGAGGAAAGCCTCCCTTCTGCTGCTAATGATGTGCTCTACCCTGTATCCCCAGGAGACAAATGACTGCCTGTCTGATTGACTCCATCACAGGGCCGTCCTCCATCAATGTATTGCCTCTCATTGTAATCTCCTCTCGGAAAGAGAAAAGTGCTCAGTACCACTTCCAAAAAAACAGTGAAAGCACTTTCAGAATAAGAGCTCCAAGATATATAATTAAACCCAAATGTTTCAGCAGAAACACACATTTCCAACAACCTCAACACATATGCATGCTTTGCTCAACCAAGTAAGATCTTTCTGTTAATCTGTACATTTAAAAAAAAAATAAAAAAAATACAATGCCTACCATGGAGATAAATTTCTTGATCAAATTGAGACACAGACTGTGAATATAATCATACAGATTAAAGAATGGCAACTCAAGGATATTTAGCTGGCCAATTTGCTAAAGGCTGAATTCCAGCTTCACAGGCTCAAATCACACTGGTATCATACTATTCTGACTACAAGCAGAAGTGAAAGAAAACATAAATCCATCCATGTATTTCCTCAGTACATAGACAATAATAAAAGGGAGCAATCCTATTCAACTAAGAACTACCCCTATAATGTAAAAAATGCTGTACTTTCAGGGTCAGGACACACAGGGTAACCCATGCTGAAAACTCACAACAGTGTTCTGGTCAACTTTGCATCATCGCTGAAGCCACCAAACCCTAGCAGTTATACAGGTCCCCAGTTCAACCATTTTAAGCTGCACATGAATTACCCAGATATAGTTCCATATGCATAAAAATAATTTAGTTCAGTAAAAGTATTTCAGATTATGATCAGTCCCACATCTGTCTACTCAACAACAGAAATCTGAAGAAGGCAGCTTTATCTCAGGCAAGATATTTTGTCTCACTTCGCACCTCTGCATGTTACAAGCACTCTATCGTAACTTTGAAATACTGGAGAACAATCTGCTTGAGAAAACACATCTGAACATTTATTCCTTGTTTACCCTGAAACAGAATCCAAACCTGACTTCTTTGCTTCCATTTAACTTAAAGGCAACCAAGCTGGCAAGAACCTTGAACTAAAGTTTCAGAACTCCTGAACATATTTCTAAGTGGTAAATACCAGTTTCTTGGAAGTTTACACCTCCATATAGCAACTGACATAAAGCACACACTCTGCTTGCTTAAATATGAAACATTTCAGCTCTCAGCAAACTGCTGTAAAATGTTTAACAGCAAGAAGTTTAAAATTAATTTGACTATTACAAGACTTCTGCTTCAGTGATAAAGAACACAATTAGAAACGTTTAGTATTTTGATCCTTGTAGAAAAGGGAGTTAACTTCACAATCCCAGGGCAACATCTCAAATAAGACCACACATAGCTCAGCATCAGGTCTCCTGGTTTCACAATCCATACTTTAGATCCCTACAACCCATTTTTCTCATGTATTTCCAACATAATAGAAGGCTGGTTGTAGGTGGACTTTTAACTTTCAGAAACACAGACAGCACTTCAACAATAAAATACTATCAAAATAATGCCAGTTTGGGGCAGTTAATTTTATTTTCTCTAAGAAGGACTTGAGATTCACCTGATTCTAAAGACATCAAGTTACTGAATAGTCAAACAAACCCACCAGGCCAGCACCGAGATTTGAGTCAAAATTACTATATTTTCCATGTTTAACATGCAGTCAATTTGTTGATGTGCCAATTAGCACTCTGCTACAAAGAACATGCTCCTAATTAATCACTGGCTTACAGGAAAAACAATGTTAAGGATTTGGTCATACCTCCAGCCGTATCAAAAACACGTAAAAGGGGCTCTGGTTGAAGTAAAGAAAATCTGTCTGCAAAAAGAGACAATCAGTGTATTTAGCATGTGCCAGCTGTAAAAGGAACTCACATAAATGTAATTGAGGCATTTCCATGCTATTTCTGATGTATTGTGTAATTCTAGACATCTGCACAGGGTAGCATGTATTACTCAGTATTTGTGGTCTGCGCTTTTTTTTTTGCCATGTCCTTAATAAACATAAGTGGCAATAATGATAATTTGCCCTTACCTGTCTGATACATCAACATTTTAAATAAATCTTCACAAATCTTCCTGTAAGATCCCTTCCCAGTGGAAACACCTCTTTCGCCTTTCATCTTGTGAAGAAGGAGGCCAGAACAAAGAGAGACTTAAAGTACAGCTGCAAGACACAGCCACAGATAAGAGTTTGTATGAATCTTATTCCAGGTCAGAGCTACGCATTACTAAACTCCAGTGCACCTTGTGAGTGACCTACATTGTGGGACTGAAACCACTAACCTACAGAACAACCCGAAATCCCACAAAATAGGTCAGTGGGTTTCCTCATAAGAAGAATTAGGCAGACAAGAAGAGATGCACATAAAGGACAAGCAGAACACATCCTTGCTTAACACAGGAGCACGCCGCAATTGCGTATCTCATCCTGCTGCCATATTCCTGCACACCAGCAGGACTCTCAAGAAGTGCCATGAACTTTTGTGCTTCTCACTGAGGGACCCTTGAAGGACTTGTCTGCTTGTTCAAGCCCAATAGAGTAGGAAGAAAAGGAGCATCACCGCAGCAAGGAACCTACCAACAAGGAGCCTACCAACAGTACAGCTGTTTAATTCACCTCGTGAACTTTTGAGTGGGTCTCACAGCAGCGGGAGTACAAGTGACACCAGATTCACCATCAGCCTGGAGTTATGGAAGGGGCTATGGCACAAAAACTGTATGTGGCTAGTTAAAATAATACATCCTGCCTACAGAATATTACCTGCCAGTCTTCATTCCTCATTGCCTTGAGTCCTACGTGTTGCTTTCAGGGACCAACAGCTCAGCCAAAACAGAACCTCACAGACTACAAGCTGCCGGGGAACATTAACAGGCAGCACAGGACAGGCAGCCAAGATCCCACAGGAGCTGAGAGCATCCACAGATAACTGCCTTGCATCCACCACCTCCCTCCTCTCAGCTATTGTTCTGGTCAACACTGCATGAACACTTCTCTACTTCCAGTTCATACGAGGTTTCACTTATTAGATGAACCTACACCAGTGTGCAAATACACAGGCCAGCGCTGCAAAAGCGGCACCCCCTCTGCAGTCAGCTGTTGGAAACATGAAACAATCAGGGCAATTAAGAAAGGCATGCAGAGAAAGTTGCTCAGCATTCCTCTGCCTACTTGTTCCCCACAAGGACCTGCCAAAAGCAAAGGCCAGTATTCCAGTGGATGCAATGTCTGTTTACAGCATTAAAAGCTATGTGCTCTCTCCTCCTACGGGAACATATATACTTTGATTTAGATTCCCATCTCCCAAAAAAACAGTCTATGATGAAAGGAAAAGGAAAAAATGAATAATATCCATGCTGCTTATTATCAGTGATAGATTAACATTCTCAATGCCACAGTTTATCAATTAGGTCTTTCCACAGTCTCCAACAGAAGTCAGAGATAGATCTTTAAACCTCACTATCGACAGTTGTTTAACCCAAACAGGTAATCCACACAAACACTATAATACACACACCTAATCCACACTAAAAATTACTACATAAAGACTTCTTTTTCCCTAATAAAAAAGCACCACGACAGGTATAGCTATTAGTCCTTAATAGGATCCTATCCAAGTGGTAGGAGCAAAGCAAGTCACAGCAGCCACCACAGTACCTGTGGTGTTTGTCACCTACAGCATTGCAGTCACCTAAATTTAGCAACCATAGTGAAGGGGGGTTGCCAAGGTGCTGCACATCAATATTGAGGAGCCTCCCTGCTGAGAATGATTTCCCAGAGGAGCTGAGCCCCAAGAGAAATCCTGGGGTGATGGTAATGAGATCATTAACCTCAGAGCCAAACATCAGCAAAGAGCAAATCAGGACACAACTCTAACTTCTTTCAAACAGCAAAAGTACAAGACACAGATCTTATGCCAGCAATACACTTGCACCAGTACGACAGACAGTAATCGATCTGAGGCTGAACAGCTTCATCTGCTCACGTGAAGTCTCCCAGACTAACTCTATGCCAGTTAAAAAATCAGTGTAGCATGAATCTGTACCAGCAGTCAGTTTAGAACAGATCAATACCTCAAGTCAAGTGGCTGAGGCACCTGGGGTCCAGCAATAGGAGTCAAGCACTCAAACTAAGCGCACCATCAAACCACAGCCCAGAATTTGGGGCTTGCTGCGAACCATCAGCACTGTCTGCTTGTAAAACACTAGGTTTGCGCAGGGCTTCTCCTGTCCATAGCTCCCATGCCCTGGCGGGTTACCACACTCAGCAGAAGCACTCCTCATCTACAGATTCAGAAAATAACAGCTAATTACTTAGAGACAGTGCTTGTAAGCAAGCAGTGAGGCAACAGAGGTCTCAAGATCTCCTTGCACACAGGAGAACATTTTGCAAATAGGTATCATTCATTCCAGCACTCAGAACAGCCTAGGCAGAATTACACTGTTCCCATCCATTACCAAAAAAGCAGTTCTGGAAGGGACACATCCTCTGGATCTGGATGCTCCCACAGAGTACTGGCACAACTCCAGGCTGGTAGAGACCATGCTTTGCTCTGCCTGATCCAACTGCCATTTAACTTCAGCAAAAAATAGAGATGATTTAATGGCCAATCAGTAAAACAAATATTCCAGACATAAGACACTAATGTCCCTTCCACAACAGGTTTTTCCAGACGAGTCACATACTCTGTTTTTATAGAAAATAACCCACTTAAAGGCCAGCTATGACACTAAATAAAACCTACCTTAATGCAGGTGAAAGCTATTTAACTTGAAAGAACTGAATGAAACCACTTTGCTTCTAACCTACACCGCAGCTACACACCAATGCAAGCATTTTCAGAGGTACAGTCCTGCAAATAGATGTCAAATAAGTAGAGCATGTACTAGTTGCACAGAGATCAGGATCATGAGTTCGATTCCTCATTCCACGAATAGCAGGACTATCTGTTGTCTATTCTGGTCAGCCCAGCTTGGATGCAGAACAAGAGAATACTTTTCAATGGTGACATAGACAGTAGTTTACATCCTCCAAGGTGCTAGCTTAGATCCTGCCAACAAGCAAAGGAATATTCTGGCAACAGATGGGGAACAAAGGCCAGTATATCTGAGACACCTGTTCCACGCAAGAGAAAACGTATTTGAAAATTATAGTGAATAGTTTCAGCTCAACCTCCCCTCACAAGAATGGCAGAAGAGTTAAACACGACTGACGTTGAGCCCTCCACAACAAAAGGTATGCTCAAATCACTTGATGCAATCTCCAGACAATGCACTTTGAGTGTACAAATGTTAGTAACAAATACAAGAGAAATGCTTTGAAAGTGCATGCCTTGTAGAGGATGTACACACTACAAATTGTTAATTTTGTACTAAAAAGTCCGATTGTTTTCTTAATTTGCATGTCAGGCATCCAGTTGTTGCTCTTGCACCTTCCACTGACTTTAGTGCTTTTCTCTGTAATCAAGGCACACTCATAACAGAGGATGTGAAGTTCAGACACAGAAAACACTTGCCCTAAAGTTAGAGAAAAATTAACATCAGAGAAACTCCGTTGCCTGACACTGTTTGCCTGTTCATCCAAATGTAAAGATTCAGGTAATAACTTCCTCTGTGAAATCAGAAGAAGAGAATATTCTCCTTCACAATGAAGTTGTTTGAAAGCAATCTCACACAGAAACAATCTGAGCAGCCATGCCTGGGAGGAGAGAGCAGGCTATAAGAAAAGGTTCAGGGACACAACATACAGAAACCACCAGAGAACCAAAGGGGAACAAGGGTGAGAATACCATTAGGAAAAACAAATGGAAGCAAGGAGCCATCATCTACCCTCAAATAGGATCACACAGCTCCCCACAATGAGAACTACAAGGCCAAATTCTGCCCTCACATTCCTAGGAAATTCAAAGTAAACTTTCCTTCCACGTTTGAAGAAGTAACAGATATTGGAAGGGAACACATATCCATGAACCAAACACCCTAACACCAACACAGAAGCTCTGGGGAACAAAAAAGTACTGTACACCAACACACACATTACCACTGCTCAGTCCCAAGGCAGCCAGTTAAACCATACTCTCACCTAACTGAATGTTGTGTTGAACATAGCTTATGTCTTTGCCATGATCATCACAGAAGAAAACCCAACATACTTGCCTAAATAGAGCGTAGTAAAGTTTAACCATAAAATGGCAAGCATAAAATAGAGGAAAGGGAGTTAGTGACATAGTGTAACAAATGAAGTTTTTGAATAAGTACTACAGGTTTAATGTAATCTTTGCACAACAACTCCCCAATTCTGGGATGGATTTGACTTCATTTTTATTTAACACTGCAACCAAAATATTTATAAACAGCCCCCCCTTGAAAAAGTATTCAGGTGCAATTTAACTGTTTAGTATCTACAGCGACTTTGACTTGGCAAGTCAACTCTAAAACTCACTGCGTTTGAAGCTCTTTTTACTGGATCCTAGGGAAAGGGGATAGTCGGATCTGAGAAAGTACGACTTCTAACTGCTGCCAGCCACCCCTCCCACAAAGCAATCAATTATATCAAGTCTGAAAAATATACACCCAGTCAGAAGTAGCCAACATCCTAACTAGTTCTCAAATCAGAGAGTATTTACCAGCCAAAGTAAATTCTACAGCAAATAACTGGCTTCACAGTGGATGGGGGGAAGCAGGTCATACCAGATCTCAATAGAAAAATCGGGCATGTTGTAATTGCACACAATA
Source organism: Neomorphus geoffroyi (assembly GCA_033558235.1). Taxonomy (NCBI): domain Eukaryota; kingdom Metazoa; phylum Chordata; class Aves; order Cuculiformes; family Neomorphidae; genus Neomorphus; species Neomorphus geoffroyi. The sequence continues at coordinate 450,202 of JAUMJM010000050.1, forward strand.
ATTTGACAAAAAACAGTCACCTCACCACAACTATGAGGTCTGTCTTTCACTACTCTGTTGAGTTTTGAAAAAAATGAGTTTGATAAATTTCCAGTAAGTGTTACTGAAGTAAGCCTTAATGAAACAAGGCAGTTTTAAACATGGAAAAGTGTCATCAACTTGTCAAATTGCAACTTAACAGTCAAGCTCATCAGACACCTTATATTTCAAGTAATAAATTATCAATCATAAGTATCTTTACATCAGTCATTTATTTTAAAAATTCTGAAGAATTTCCCCAGCATTGACTCACACGTCACATACCGTAACACTCAAAGCAATACCACAACAAAGACCTCTTACCTCCCAGGTCTTCCCAACATAGGATGCTCACTCACAACATGCAATCACTCCTGCTTTTGGTTATATTTATTCATAAGTGGCATAAATATGCAAGAAGACATGATGGTCCATTGAGTATTTTAAATACTTTCTGAAATTCTACAAACAAAAGCAATTTAAAAAGCAGAAAAAAATGAATAGAAAGCTGATGAATTAAATGAATTAAAATTAGAAGCCATTCATAAGGGTCCATTAAGAGCTGAACAGAAGTACAATGTTCTAGACCCAAGGATCACATCTGCAAGTAAGGCTTCAGTTCTTAAGCCGAAATCATCAACTGCTATCCTCTCAAGGGTCTTTTAAAAGACAAACACCCTACTACTTCAAACAAACAGTTTGACAATTATCATTAGGAAAAAAAGAAAGTAAGGGCATGTAAGAGAAGCTGCTGCTCTCAAAATGAACACAGTGGCCAAGTGAAATGCTCGAGTCTGGTAAAAGATAAAACCCATATGGGCTCCTACATCTCGTTAAGGCTCTCCTCCTACAAACACCCATGCCCATGCTTCACGCGATGCTGAGAGAAATCGTGGTGACTACAAGGCTACGCACTGTAGTAGCACAGTGAAATATAAGCCAACTGTAGGACCAACATGTTTCACCTGAGCCAATGGGGAAGCCAAGGAAACAGAAGCCCACAGAAATCAAGCAAGCTGTGAAGGTTTAGTTGCATGGCAAAACAAGATGGAACGAGTGAAGAATCAGCTCTAGTTGCAAACAGAATGCTACTGATGGAAAGCTCGCCCTTACTCAATGCTATAACTATGCTATTTAAAATTGTTTAACACCTCTGCATATTTTGTAAAAAGCACAGGGATACTTGTAACAAACGTACATTGTACAACACAGGGTGAAGCACTACAGTACTCTGCTGCTGTAGCTCAGAGTTTCAATGGTCTGAAAGCATGCTCCCCATTAAAAATGTAGGCACTTCACGTTGTTTAAAGCACAGCATGAACAGTAACCAACCAAACACGTTTTCACATCCTTTGTCAATCAAGTCAAGACAGCCAAGTCATGCAAACAGCCTGCTGATGAGAGCATCTCAATAAGCTTCTTCATTCAAAGAAAAACGATGCTTTTCACAAGATAAATCTTAGGGACTACTTCCTTGGCATAGCAGAGCAACAGGAACTCTTCGGAAGGTGCAATATGAACAAAGTCAGAAGTCAACGTGGTAGAAGAAATCAGGGGAAGAAAGAAAAGTCAAAGCATGATATGCCTGTTTCCAGCACCAAAAAATATTTCCAGGATAAACTTTCTGAACGCATTAACTGGGAAAGTGCAAGGTGGGGGTTTTTTTGGGCGGGGGGGGGGGGGGGGGGGGGGGGAGGGTGCGTGATGGGAGGACCAAGAAGCTGCACATCAGCTTCACCATCTCATAAAGACTTCGTGCCACAGAGTACTTAGCGGAAGGCAATCAGGAGAGACCTGACAGCTACAGCTTTTAGAAATCCGCACCATTCCTACACTGAGCACAAAGCCGACTCCTTTCAGATGACAACAGACACCGGGAGATCAACATCTCAAGAAGGGAGTTGTTGTTCTCGTGGCATCTTTAGTTTCAGCCATTTCCCTTCCCGCTCCCTAATCCTCTTCAATCATTTCTACTCCTGTAGAAAACACAGGTCAATCTCCACTCGAAACACAGAAAACCATCTGCCCCAAACCACAATCAGCACATTTCTGGCTGCCCGTGGATCTCGAAGTGGTCTTCCGTACATGAGCAAAAAAAAAAAAAAAGCACCAAACAACAAAAAGATTCAGGTCGCTGCCACATCCACAAAACATGTCTTCCAGCTCTAATTAAGCGCTTGAAAGAGAATTCTTAAAATCCACAAGCTCCTGAATGGGGACAGAAGGGACTGCATGGTGGGGAAGGAGGTGCAACCAACCGACAGTCAGACAACAGCAGAAAAAAAAAATCAACAAGTCTGTGCTGCCCAGTGCGGAGCGAAAGCCGCGCTGAGAGCCGTGGACGTACCTGGTGGAGGTGCCTTTCCTGACATCGCAGATGCTGCATTTGAAGGCTTCGGCACTGTTCCTGAAGGTGCACACGCTACAATCCCAAAAGCCTTCGTCGGCTGCAGGTTTGGCTTGCCTTTTCGGCCTTGAGGAAGGGGAGGGAGAGAGGAATCGTGAGTGAGTGTGTGTGTATGTGTGTGTACGTGTGTGTTTGGGGAGGAGGAGAGAGGCGGCGGGAGGAGGAGGAGGGAGGGGAGGAGGAGAGAAAGAAAACACACACATGAGAAACCATGTTACAGAGCCCCGAACCCAGCGCTGGCTGCCCCGCCGCTCCCTCCACGCTCGGAGCAGCCGGAGGGGTGCGGGGAGCAGGGCCGGAATCCTCTCGACTCCGGCTAAGCCGAGCCCGGCCCAACCGGGCTGAACCGAGTCGAGTCGAGCCCAGCCCAGCCGGGCCGGGCTGAACCGAGTCGAGCCCAGCCGGGCCGAACCGAACCGAGTCGAGCCCAGCCCAGCCGGGCCGAACCGAACCGAGTCGAGCCGAGTCGAGCCCCAGCCCAGCCGGGCCGGGCCGGGCTGAACCGAGTCGAGTCCCAGCCCTGCCCAACCGGGCCGGGCTGAACCGAGTCGAGTCCCAGCCCAGCCCAACCGGGCCGGGCTGAACCGAGTCGAGTCCCAGCCCAGCCCAACCGGGCCGGGCTGAACCGAGTCGAGTCCCAGCCCAGCCCAACCGGGCCGGGCTGAACCGAGTCGAGTCCCAGCCCAGCCCAACCGGGCCGGGCTGAACCGAGTCGAGTCCCAGCCCAGCCCAACCGGGCCGGGCTGAACCGAGTCGAGTCCCAGCCCAGCCCAACCGGGCCGGGCTGAACCGAGTCGAGTCCCAGCCCAGCCCAACCGGGCCGGGCTGAACCGAGTCGAGTCCCAGCCCAGCCCAACCGGGCCGGGCTGAACCGAGTCGAGTCCCAGCCCAGCCCAACCGGGCCGGGCTGAACCGAGTCGAGTCCCAGCCCAGCCCAACCGGGCCGGGCTGAACCGAGTCGAGTCCCAGCCCAGCCCAACCGGGCCGGGCTGAACCGAGTCGAGTCCCAGCCCAGCCCAACCGGGCCGGGCTGAACCGAGTCGAGTCCCAGCCCAGCCCAACCGGGCCGGGCTGAACCGAGTCGAGTCCCAGCCCAGCCCAACCGGGCCGGGCTGAACCGAGTCGAGTCCCAGCCCAGCCCAACCGGGCCGGGCTGAACCGAGTCGAGTCCCAGCCCAGCCCAACCGGGCCGGGCTGAACCGAGTCGAGTCCCAGCCCAGCCCAACCGGGCCGGGCTGAACCGAGTCGAGTCCCAGCCCAGCCCAACCGGGCCGGGCTGAACCGAGTCGAGTCCCAGCCCAGCCCAGCCGGGCCGGGCTGAACCGAGTCGAGTCCCAGCCCAGCCCAGCCGGGCCGGGCTGAACCGAGTCGAGTCGAGTCGAGCCCCAGTCCAGCCCAACCGGGCCGGGCTGAACCGAGTCGAGCCCAGCCCAACTGGGCCGGGCTGAACCGCGTCGCGTCGAGTCGAGTCGAGTCGAGTCGAGTCGAGCCCAGCCCAGCCCAGCCCAACCGGGCCGGTCTGAACCGAGTCGAATCCAGCCCAGCCCAGCCCAACCGGGCCGGTCTGAACCGAGTCGAATCCAGCCCAGCCCAATCGGGCCGGGCTGAACCGAGTCGAGTCGAGTCGAGTCGAGCCCAGCCCAGCCCAACCGGGCCGGGCTGAACGGAGTCGACCCCAGCCCAACCGGGCCGGAGCAAGCCAAGCCCAATCGAGCTGAGCCCAACCGAGCTGAGCCCAACCGAGCTGGGCTAACTCGGGCTAAGCCAGGCTGAGCTGAGCTCAACCGGACCGAGCCGAGGCAGCCGAACTGGGTTAAGTTGAGCCCAATCGGGCTGAGTTGAGGTAAATGGGCCGGGCCGAGCTGAGCCTCCCCTAGCCGGTGCGGCCGCCTCCCCCGGCGCCCCCCCGCCACCCCGGGCGGGAGGGTGGGAGAGTTTGAAGGCTGGGAGGCGCATTCCCTCCTCCACCTTGTTAAACCTCCCTTTGTCTGGAAGCAGAGAGTGCGCGGAGCGGCGGTGCGAGCGGGGCCGCCATGGCCGCTCTGGCCCCAGCGCAGCCCCTGGCACCGGGCGCGGAGGCACCGGCGCCGCTCCTCCCGCTGCCCTTCCACGCTCCCTCCATCTTAGCAGCCTCCCTCGCTCCCTCCTCCCCCCGCGGTACCTGGCGGGGCGGGTTCGCCGCCCCCTCCCCGTGCTCCCTCCATCTTAGGCGCCCCTCGCCGCCGCCCCTTCCCCGCCGGAGCGCTCGCACCGGGCCTACCCAGCGCCGCCCCCGTCCGCCGCGCTCCCTCCATCTTAGGTGCCTCTCGGCGCGGCCCCCGCGCCCCCGCTCACCTGGTCGGGCTCTTCTTGTCGCCCATGACCATGGATCGGGGCCGCCCCTGCCCTGCGCACAAAGAGAGAGGCGAGGGGGAGGGGAGGGCGACGGGGCTGCCTCCGTGCAGCGGGCTCGGGCTGCTCCTCACCCCCGCGCCGCCGCTCCTGCCGCTGCCAGGCTCCGCTCCAGACGAGCAGCGCAGCGCAGCCCGGCGCCCTCCCTCCCTCCTCCTCCGCCTCCTCCTCCCCGCGCCGCGGCCAATGGAGGCGGAGCTCCCCACCAGCCGCGGCCAATGGGGGCGGAGCTCCCCCCGCGCCGCGGCCAACGGGGGCGGAGCTCCGAGCCCCGGCGGGGAGCCGAAGAGGGGGCGCCCCCCGCGCCGCTACCCCCCGCCTCAGCCGGGAGCTCCGAGCCGCGCCCCCGAGCCCAGCGCAGGGCGGGCTCCTCTCCGCTGGCCGTGGCGGGTGGCCTCTTCCCGTCCCTTCCCCCTCGGAGGGCCCATGCCCAGAGAACTGAGGCTGAGCCCGGCGGCGCCTGCTGGCGGCAGGAGCCTGCGAGGGGAGAGCGCGGCCCCGTGCGGAGCCCCTTTCCCTCAGGCTCCTGCGCCTTCCCCGGCAGCCCGGCTGCTGCCCTCACGAATCCTGCTTTGGGTCAGGTCAGCAGCACCCACAGAGCCGAAGGCGTTTCAGCAGCCTTCCAGAAGTGTTCCCATCGATCCCTCAGCAATCCACCAACTCTGCCAAAAGCACAAGCTCTGGTGCCTCGAAACTCCCCAAGATGGCAAAAGTGGCATTTCCCAAAAAGCGGCATTTGCCAAAAAGTGGTATTTCCCCCAAAAGCGCCATTTCTCAAAAAGCAGCATTTCCCAAAAAGAAGTGGCATTTCCCAAAAGGCAGGAGCACGTGGCCCTGCTCTCCCCTGCCCCTTGGAGCCTGCAGAAGCTCTGGCGCGGTGGGCTGGGTGGTGGTGGGCCGAGGAGAAGCGCATGCCATCTTTGCAGGGCCACTTTTCTCACAGGGCTGGTGCCTCAGCCATTCCAGGAGGAGATGGGGGCACGGACAGCTCGGGAGCCATAGATGAAGACAAAAGTTGGTTCAACCACTCCTCCTGCACCAGTGGGAAGCCGCACAGGGCAGATATTTTTTCTCTTAAGTCAAGTGAACGGTTCCCATCAGTGAAGAGCAAACTCCATCCCCAGGCAAGAAACAGGGCAGACAGGAGGGATGTCTGGGGGCAGCACAGGGCTGCAGGGCTGGGGAGAAGACAGTCTGAACAAAGTTAATCTGTGACAGAGTACAAGACAAAAATAAAGAAAACTGCTACTTAAAAAGCAAAGCGATGTAAGTGGCTGAAGGCAGGATTCGCTCCTACCGCAACAGAAGGAAACCATTACTGTGCCCTGCACTTTAAAGCTTGAGTGACCTGAACTCACAAGCCCCAGAGGTTTCTTCCCTTCCTGGACGCTCATTTTGACAGTCCAGTATCACACCTCTCCCTACTTCATAGCTGCTTGTAATCCTCTAACCCACCCAGCCCCACACAGGCAATTTAACCCTTGCTAGCACCTCTGCCAACCAATTTAACTGCAATTTGTAGGAAGAATTCCAATGACTTTTCTATGCCAAGCAAGTTCCCAAACAATACAGCTAGAAGCAGACATACTCCAAGGGCAGAGTTAAGGTTGCACAATTATCACATGTAGGAAGTGTCATTTTCCCATTGCATCTGCTGTTTTCCAAACATTTTTGCTCTTTTAGATTAAAGCAGTAACGTTTGCTTTGGGAAGCTGTGTGGGAACAGCAACTCAGCAGTGCTCACAGGGTCTGGTAAGCACCAAGATCTGGGACGCAATCACTAACAGAACTTCATGGCCATCATTTTTACGGGGACAAGAAGAATACCATGCTTGGGGACAAGGTCAGTGGAGAACCTGAGAAGAAGCGCAGGAAGGCAGAAAACCCTGAAAATTTGACTCAGGATGAGACCTAGGCACAGTTTGATTCCTGGTTTTTGCCACAGATGCTTCCCTTAGCTCCCCATTGCTGCTTTAAGCAGAGCGACAGCCACCACAGGCGCAGAGTAAATTATTGTGGAAACACCAAGGAGCTACAGCCCATTTTTAGAAAGCAATTTATCTCCTCAAAAAGGTTCAGGGTTGCTGTTTTCTTTTCATAGCAAAAGTTGTTTTCTTTCCAAAAACCTACTATATCCTTTATTATCAATTCCCCTGGAAACCTTCCTTCCTCAGCAAACAACGCTTTCAAAGTCACATGCTAGAAGCTTGGCAACCCCAGTATAGCATGACTTCATTCAGTCACGTATGTGCAATGGGAGGTGACCATTCCCAGTCTGTTAAGCACCCTCCAATCTGCAGTTGGGTGTCCCTGTCTTCATGGACAGTTCCTAGAAGATCTCCATGGCTGCTGGTGGGTTCATGCACTGATTCAGCTGGAGCTTTTGGGATGCTGCAACCTGCAGGCAGCCTTTTCCTCTTGACTCTTCAAGACACTGGTACACCAAGACAGGAACCTTTTGGCAAAAATCAGGGCTGAAAATACAGTCAAATTAAATAACAATTGCCATGGGGGGGGGGGTATTTCTTTCACACTATGATGTTAGCACAGTCAATATCCTGCCGGTCTCAAAATTCACCAAGGTGGCATGGGTAATGCACCTCACTGAGCTTTTTGGGATCTTTAATGGCATTTGGACTTTCATGTGCTTGCAAAGGAGCCTTGGGCAATTCATTTAGCAGTTCTCATTGACTCCAGCAGTCTTGATTTGAAAAGTGAAAGGAGTAAATTTCTAGGCTCACACATGAATCTATGGCACCAGGTTTCAAACAAACTCCTTCCAGCTAAATATTTTGGACTCCATAGTGTTGTTCAGTTGATGGTAAGTCCAGCTGAAGAAATTCCCATCCTCACTTCCAAAAGATGCTGCTTTTTCAGCGGTGCCAACTATGTGCCACTGCTTGCTTGAGAGCACTGTCAACTGCAAGGGGATCCTGTTAACCCCCTTCTTTCCACCTCTCTCTTTCCCCCACCATCTACATTGTTTTTAACAGCAAAAACCTTGTAAAGAGACACTGGTTGCAGGGGCTTCCAGGGCACAAGAGACAATGCACCAGGGCAGGCATGCTCACACCAGATGGGAGAGCAGACCATGAACCTCTCAAACCAAACTGACTACCACAACCTATGCTGGTAGCTTTTGGGCAATTGCCTTTGCCTAGCCAAGCTCTGGCTACATATCAGCACATCACTCGTGTCAGGTATGGAGGTACCTGAATGAGCCAGATGGAGCATGGTTACACCTGTGTGCTGCCTCGGCTTCCCTGTTCCCTCACCCAAACTGTCCCTCACCCAGCAGTGCTGCAGCTGCTGCTGCTTTGCTTCAGCCCTGAAAACAGGTGAGGGTCCAAACCAATAGTCCATACCCTCCACAGAGCAGCTGGCCAGGAATGGTCTGAGGCACAGCCCTGAGCTAAGCACCCTGTTAGTAGCCTCTTCGGCATGGTAAGACCTCCAAAACTTGGAGTGCCAAGAGTACAGGGATAATTCCCTGCACCTGGATCATCAGTATAAATGGATTTACAAATAAACTGAGATGCTACTTGCCAAAGTCAGCATTTGTGCATAGGGTTCAATGCCAAATATAAATATTACCTTGGGCTTCTCAGCCCCGTTGGTCACTGTGGTAAGTACACATTCTTGTAATTTTGCATCAGATGCGCATAACTTCTCAGAAGTGATGGTTGTCCTGAACAGCCTGAAGTCTAACCACTGGTAAATGACTTCTCTGTGGATTTCATAAGGAATTTGTTACACAGGAATTGGAATCAGACTTGGGACACAGGTCTCTCTATTAGTCTAGCCAGAGGTAGAAGGATCAGAAGTGATGCTGTGCTCTCTGGGGCAGGGAAGTTGTGTATCACCACACGATTAACGCCTTTTAGTAGAAGCGGGTGGAAAGGGAAATCAGCAATTAAGGGTAGAAATGGTGAACCAGCTACACTACAGCACCTTAGCAGCCAGCATTCATTTTGCTGTGTCCTGCTGAAGAGGATTAAATGTGTTTGGCCTCTCAAATAAGACATCAAAGAGAAGTCATCAAAAGATGTGTGAAAGCTGGTGAACTTCACACAAAGTAGCATGTTTGCCATACTGTAAGAGCATCCTTGGCAAGAGAAGCAGGAGCCTATGCTCAGAATCCTGGAATTCTTCACCACAAAAACAAAATAACGAACCAGGAAGCATGCATTTGCCAGAAACACTGGTGGCCAAGTAACCGCACCTTCTCTTGCTTTCAAAGCACAGTGTTAACTGTTATTGGCTTCAGGTGCCGGTGGCAATGAGAAGTCAGGAGGAAACTACTCTTGGAAGTCTCACTTAGCACTTGACAGCATCTTTGACAACATGGCCCAAGCTGAGTTTATAAGCTTTTAGGGAACAGCATTGTACTAGGGATTGTGTAAACACGGAACCGGATGATTGATGGCCGTAGTGCACCACAGAGGTTTGTGCCTGCTCTAGCATAACATGCTAAATTAACAAATGTCTCAGACTAACACAGGAACACTAAGAGACTTCACTGATAATTGTGGGAGAGTTACAAATTATAAGGAAGAGTTACCATACAGTGTGCCATATTCCAGACATCAGTAAAGACTCATATGAGTCCTCAGGTGGGATATTTTTAGCTGAACTGGGAGCACAGGCATAGCAAAGTAGGCAAGGGATGAAGCGAGGAGAACCATGGTGCTGGAGGAAGATCATTGGTAGAGCTCCTCAAAAAAACTGCCTTTGGATGAGCGTTACTTGAAATTTTCCTTAGTGACCCCATTAGGCAAAGGAGGGATTGAGCTAATAAGCTGAAGATGAGAAGCAGCGCTTTAGAAGAACAGAACAACTTTGAGAGAGAGCAAAATAGGAATGCGATGAAATACAGTGTTAGCAACTTAGGCAGCTGAGTGTACTTGCAATAAAACTTTCCGTCTTGGAGCAGAAGCTCATTGGTTTAGTGCACAAGAGGGGAAAGACCTGTCTCACATGTTTGTGTGCCACTGGTGTGACTTAGCTCCTGAAAAAGCCAGTGTCAAGCAGAGGGTGTCAGGAAAGTGCCAACAAAAAGAGACAGGGAAACATATATTGGCACTGTATAGTGCACAGGTAAGATCTTGTTGAAATTACTGTTCTCCAGACAATTCTCTAGTTGAAGAAAAATATGCATTCAAGCTGGGACAAGCATGGAGAAGAGTTTCTAGGACGGGCACAAGAACAGAAAGCCTATTTTATCAGAGAAGTCTCTATAAATTCAACTTGCTCAGCCTAGGGAAACACAGTCTGGGAGAGGGTGTGACACAGGGGAAGGAGGCAGCACATCACAGCAATAAAAGACCTAGCAGACAAAATAGAAGAGCACAACTGATCTATGCTGGACATGTAGGCTGGAAACATCTGTTTCTAACCTTCAGAGGACCAAGGAACAGAAACAGCCTCACAACAGGAGGAGCAATGGCAGTCAATGTAAAGATGGACCTTGATCACTTACATAAGGAATCGCACAGTGGAACAGCTCACGCAGTCCCTCGTGCCCCTGTGATACCACTGAGGTCAGACCCTACTGCTCTCAGAGTCCTGTCCCTTCCTCCTCACCCACTCCCATCAAATAATCTCACCTGACTTGTTTCCAAACAACAGATTTCAGGAGGCACAAGAGAGAAGGTGAGAAGTACAGGAATAACAAAATTCTTATCCAGCTTTTGTGCCTAGAAATGGATTTCTCAAACACCCAGGGATTTCCAATTTGCTTCTAAATTTGGTATGTGTGTTTTTCCTCCAAGAAAACTTAAGATTTCCTCTATTCAGCAGAATAAGGGTATTTTAAAAGTTTCTTTTTTAATATAATCTATTTATAGCTAGTCTTTCATGGGTCCTTTGGAAAATAGTTTAGAACTGAATTATCAAGTGATCAAATGCCGACTATCAGGAACTTCAAACAGCAAGCCAAAAACTTTCTATCAGAAACAGCCTGCCGAAGAAAATGTAGAAGAGAAAGGATCTGAAAGATGAGGAGCAGTATGCAAGCAACAGCCACTGCCAAGAATCTCCAGGGTCTGCAAACCCTTAAAATGCCAGACAGACAGGAGTAGAAAAGAGCCTGAAAAGGTAGAGAAGCATAAAAAGCTCTGCGTGCAACAGTGTTAAATAAAAAAACTCGACTGAGAATAAAACAAAGCCAACAAAAACTAGAGGCTCTAGCTAAGCATCCTGCACGCTATATTCTACAGATAGCAAAGGCTGTGCAATTTAAATCTGTAATCCCCTCCCAAGCAAAGAGGCTTTTGCAATAGCGCAATCTGGATGTCACCAGCATATGAATAGGCATCTTGGGACTGCTCTGGAGAGCAGAGGTCAAAGTTTAGTGATGTATGTAGTTGTCTCCCTAATGGGTCTTATTGATTATTATCCATAGAAACAAGCAACATCTCCAAATCTGCCTCCCCCTTTGTGCTAGATGCTGGCAACCAAGAAAAAGCACCTTGATCTTCTAGCTCCACGCAGTTTGTAGAACATTGAAGCCTGCCATGATGAAAGACGCAAAGTTGCTGAATAGGCTAAACAGAGTAAGTGGAAAATGGTAAATAGGTCTGCATAACAGCTGCATAGCAAGGGTACATGGGAACACACTATCAAGAACCATATCAAGTAAAATAAAAAAAAATATGATGAGGGGGAAGAAGAGGAAGTCAATGCTGCAATTCAATCACCTACATAAATTATGGGTAAGTTGTGTGTTGTAGAAGGGACTGAAAAGCCCTGGTACAGATAAAGCCAAATGCACTGTTGTCCAGCCTCAGGTATTCCAGCAAGGTATCTTGAATATTGCAGTGAAATTGTGATATCTGTGATACAGAAATAGTGGTAATATGTTCACACCACAAGCACAATTCCACTGTGGCAATTTCAGCAGGAGAGGAAAAATAGAAAGAGCACCAAAAGGGCTGGACCAAAAGTACCAATGCCTTTTTTTCCTACTCTAGTGAGCACAGCTGTGGCAGGCAGCCAGTACAGTCATGTGAGCTGAGCAGTCTCAGGTAGGGCACTAGGAACCCCCTTGCAGGGGAGACTAAGCTGATAAATAAGCAAAGGTAAGGGTGATTATCAGACCTAGCCAAACTTCCTGAGTTTGCGAGATAGAGCCAGAGAAAGCAGGCTCACTCTTGAGACTTTGTCTGCTGCTGGAAACTGGAAGCAGAAAAAAACAACCTTGACTACAATATTTCAGCATCTCAGAAGACAACCCATGTGGGTTCAGGGTTAGGGGCCATCTCAGGTGGCAGGGCTCTCTGCAGAGATGTTTGCCTACCTCCATGAGGAGGCACAAGCCCATTAAGGCTGACCCTAATGATACGCTGCCTGAAATCTGGCTCGCTGCTCTGTCCATCCTCATCTTCACCCATCTCACAGCTTGCAGTGAGACTCCTGCTCCTGGCTGTGACTCCTGCTCCTGGTTGTGGGATGTGCAGCTTGCTAGCATAGGTTATATAAAGCTAGTTATCTACCTGCACGTCCTCACATTGAAAAAGATGGGTCTGCACACCTGAAAAACAAGAGAAGCATGTGAATATAAAGCAAAGTATGGACTGTGTTATCGATATTGAGGCCATAGCACAAACCAGATCAGCTCTAACTGCACTTACATTGGTGAAACTGTAACAATAAGATTTTGGGCCCTGCCAGGGATGTTCTTATTCAATACACAGCTAAGTCATAAAACAGCAACAAGCCTGCCACACACTCAATTTTGTTACAGGTACAGCAAATTTGGCTCGCTCTGGGACATGTGAAGGGACCAGCTCCAGGCAATCAGAGAAGCTGTGCTCTATGCAGCTGGCATTAGGATCACCAGCATCTGATGGGCGTGCAGCTTCTCAGCACTCACCAAAAGAACAACAAAAAAGCCTCTTCTGTCGTAGTACAGATGAATTTCCTTCCTCCCATTCCCTTTACAGATGTCAGAAAAAAGCATGAATGGCTGCAGCTCTGTGCTTGACTTGCAGCTTTCACACTTGCTACAGAGCTGGCCTACTGTTTCTGAACCCAGTTCTGGAAGGTGTTGCTTTTCCGGAAACTTTAAACACTTAATAGTAAACTTCTTCAAAAGAATACTTGCTTCAAGCCTGAAAACATTTGCCAAATTTCAACTGAATGTGAATTTTCACAATACTGTAATAAACACCTCAATATTGGGGTTTCAAAATGAGAATGCTGAGACAATTTTGCTCCAAGCAGTTAAAAAATATATATAAAATATATAACATTCTTTTAAAAGACGAATCAAACTACCCTAAGGAGACATTTTACGGTACTTCAGTTTTACATGTATATATATATAAAATATAAAAAAACAAAACACAGAGAAAGCAAAATGAAAAGCCATGAATTAATCTGTTGCAGATCATCCCAGTTGTGCAGGAGGATGTAGGCAAGAGCAGAACTCTTCCCAGGACCAGATCACAGGTCTGGATGCTATTCCAGCAGATTAACCTGGGAGCACTACAGGAAGGAGGCGTTTCCAGGAGAGAGAAGCAGTTTACTGCAGAAATGCTCTTGCGGAACCTACCTGGCCATTTTATCTTCTCTAGAATCCAGCCAGGCTTCCCATGGACTCTGTGACACACAGCAGTGATTTCTGAGTCCGATGTCCCCTTCCCTGAGCACCACACCAAGTGGTGCCTGCCATGGCTGTAGGCATTGGAGTGGATCCAGCGAGGCTTTCCAGCAACTGATAGTGATGGCATGAGCAATCAGCTATTCCTTGGACTGGAAGAGTCTAAATCCTTGACTGCTCAGATGTTGAATGGCATTTCTTGTGCTTAGGCTGGTGCACAAATATCCCATGAAAGCAGAGCTCTGGGTGCGGAGCATGAGCACATCGATATTTTCTGAGGGCCAATATCAGCTGCCTGCTTTGCAAACAGCTGCTGATTTGCTTTGGAACGTACGAAAATGCCCTTAAATCCAATTTAGGCATTAAGGGGAAAAAAACCCATGAGTACCGTATGGAAGCTTTGCAGCCTCAAAGCATCCACAGCTCCTGAGGGGACAGCAGTTCTGCTGTCACCAGTCCAAAAGAGTGTCAGGGTGCCACCAGCTACAGCATCCCTGCAGAGCCCTGTGGGGGGACCCTGCTGCCAGGGGGATGGATGACCTGAGGCTGGGTTTCTTTCTATCCACCCCCCTCATGCCATCAAACATAGGACAGATTAGGAAAGCTGCAGCGAGAGCACAACCTGCATTTCTGCAGGGGAAGAGACCGTGTTTGGGACCAAAGCCATGATTTAGCTAAACTTGTCCAAATAAAGGCAGGGGGGCGGGAAAGCTGCTTACATTGTTTCCCCAGCCTCGAAGCAATATGTTTTCCTAGGATCAAATATAACAGGTTGCTGTATTCAGAGCTCAAATTAATCTTACACCAGGAGAATGGCTTTAAAAAGTTAAGAGCTGGCTACATTCATTGCTAAAAATTAATCTTGTGCTGTGAGCTGCCTTTTCTACTCTCCCAGTGGCCACCTCGCCTTCAAAGGAAGCCCAAGTAAAAATGTAAAACTGTTTCCAGGTGGTTTTAGTTAAAGCAAACAAAGAGCCATGAATTGTGTCAGTGCCTGGTTTCAGACATGGCAGAAGGTGGAGGGTTAGCCAGAAAGAGAGAGCCACTGCTGCTGAGATACAGCCACTGGCCTAATTAGGTGGAATAGCTATTAGCAATTCCACCTAATTAGATAATTAGATTAATTATCTAATTAACTGAGATTGTTGTTAGACAAAGGCAGGTAGAGCCTCAGAGGTGATAAGGAAGATATCAGGGCAAGGTTACTCTGTGATTTATATTGATTTCTTTAACAGTTCAAGAACTCCCCTGGTTCCCACATTTATTTACCTTAGTCTTGCTCCTCCAGGGTTGTTTTAAAGTGATTAAAGCTAGGAAAAGGGGGGAATACATGCTGGGGTTTTTAATAATAGAGGGGAGGAAAAAAGAAATTTCACTGCAAGTTCTCCCGATGCTATTGAAAAGTCAGGACTCAGTGGAGGGGAGAAACTGGACTGAGCAGGGAGATGCCTTGCAGACGAGGACTGCCTGCATCCCCCCAAGTCTTGTGCTTGTATTCTGTTGTGCTCCTTCCTCGCAGACCTTTTTTTGCTACCCAGGTTGTTTGTCTTTGGGGAGAGAGACAGCACATGAACTAATGATGCACCAGCACCGAACAGTAGCTGTGGTCCTGGTAGATTGTGCTCCATTGCTTGTTCTTTGCTTGCAGTGCTGGTGGGAACCACAAGCCAATTAAGGAGCCCTCGCGGTAGATGTGGCGTAAAAGTAGCATTAGAGCATCCTGCCCAAGAGGCTCAGCAGTCCTAAATACCCAAGGGCAAGCACAAGGCAGGTTTGCAAGTTTAATAAGCCAAGTCCTTCTCACTCAGGCGTGAAGCTAATATTATGCCAGCCAGGTCCGGGTGGTGGAGGCACAGCCAGAGCTGCTGGCTTCCACCGTTTCAGCTGCCTGCTTTGAATTTCACTGTGTCAGGCCCACACTGGAGCCCAGACTTTGGGTGGCGCAGGAGGGCATGCAACCAGATTGACCGTGCCCTTCCCGTCCTACATCTATTGTTAGATCCATCAAGGAAGTTAACCCACTTTGGGAGTTTCTAGTGGTTTTCACATTCCATTTGTCCTTTCTAACTAACGTTTTGTGCTCGTGTGTCACAGCACTGGCTCTGTTCCCTGTGGTGGATGTTCAGATTGCCGGAAAAATATCCAGCTGCTGCATCCTACTGTGTTTAGAGCTTCTAAGCCCTGAGTGGATCCAAGACACTACCCACACTGGGTTTTGAGGTGTCCTCTCCACATGCCATCTTCACACAATAACTCTGCTACTCCCTGAGCTTCCCTCATCCAGCCAGCTTGTTGAATTTGGACCTTAGAGGCGTTACACACTCGCTCACACCAAATACACAAGTTTTGCTGACTACAACATAAATTTTGCAGAGGCCTATGACAAGAGCAATCACAGATGGGCTCTTCCCCGAGTTTTGGAGCTTGCTGGTCTCTATTGACACCACAGAGCACAACAACACTTAGGGGTCTGGTGAGCAGGATGTCCTCAGTTCAGGGCCAGATCTCTGGTTCACCTCCCTGTAGGAATCCTCACAAATCAGCTGTATGGCAGAAGAAAATGGCTTACTAACTTTGTCAAGAGCTCAAAGGTGACTTATAGTTTATCTTCTCTAGCTTTGGCTGGTCCCACAGCTAAACAAGCCCTTTCTCACTACAAACACCTCACCATCACTTGCTCTAACTTCTCCTGTGCACCTCAGAGGTTTCTCCTTCTTATGTCCTCATAACAGCCAGCTTCTTTGTTCACCCTTAATACCTGTATACAATAATAGCTTAATAAATTTATAATAGCTCCAGCCTCTCTCCTGAGAAGTACCTGTCTTTCCTATTTGCAGAGACTATATTAACACCTCCATTATTGGTCAAACTAAAATCACTAGAATTATTAGCATCCCCTGCTCCAGTGAGTGTGCCTTGGGCATCCTTTAAAGCAAGATACTCTAGCCAGGCTTTAGCTATATCGCATGGAAGAGCTGCAGAGTGTAAATGTCATGCTGTTTCCTTGGGTACCTCAAAGGGCTGGGCAAGCTGTGCCCTGCCAGCCATGGGGCATTGTGCTCCTGCTGTCCTGTCCACTGCCTCCAGGGCCCAGAGGGATGGCTGCAATCTCAGACAGAACTTACTCTTTCCTAATGAAATGTTTATGTCTCCACGGGAGCTAAAGGGTTGCAAGTGTAGACTAGCCACACCACTGCGAGCAGCCGTCCATCTGTTAAGAGTATTGGAGCAAGTGACTTTCAAAGCCAACAGGCAGTTATTCATAGAATTTTTCCACTGTAGAGAATATCACAAAAAACTCCTCTTTTTTTGTGTCATAATACTGGTAACTAAGAGAGATTTTTATCATTTTCAACAAACTCTGAAACCCATCCCAGGCCTTGAGGAGGGAGTTCTCTTCAACCAGCCACAGGACACGTGGCCGAGGGAGGAGAAGACCAGTCCCCAGCAGTCTCAGAGTGTCACTTTACCTTCAGAAAAACATCCCCCAAAGGTTTTGGCCTCTTTTGGAAATCTGTCACCACTGCACCAAGGCTGTCCCCCATTAGCCAGCAGGATGGAGGGAGACCACAAGCCAAGAGGAATGAATTTAAATCATTCCCAGCAGCAGACTTCTCATCCATAACACAAAACCTGGCTATTCTACTACTGTTTTCATCTGGTTCAACAAGTTTACAGAAATAGGACTGCAAGAAATCAAATGACTCAGCTTCAAGCTGAAGGCTGATCATCTGCAGAATCTAACAGCATTAATGTGCTCATCACATTCAACACCAAAGGGCCCAGGTGGGCAGTTATTTCATTTTCAGGGCTTGGAAATCAAGTGGCACATCTCAGTGTAGCCCCAGAGTCCAAACCCCAGAGGACAGTAGGTCAGGGAATCGTGCATGGGCAGTGCATTGACACTCCTCAGCATAAATATCAATTTTCACACTGTGGTCATGTTCTGTAAGTGTGGGGAATTAGTGTGACAATGGCATTTTAATGACATCTGGTTGTGATTAATCCCTTTCTAGGTAGTTCCTCTACACAACTTGATTCCTTGCGATCACTCAGTAGCCACTGGACTAAAACAAACTGTAAGGGACCACAACAAACATGTGCAGAAAACTAGCCAAGGCTGGCAAACAAAGTACTTGCAAGGAATTATTAAAACAACACAAAAACATGGAACTGAAATTGCAAGTATATGGGAATGGGTAAGAAATATTGTATTACAATTAATGCCATACTGGACAATACAGCAGGATGAAGCTTACCTATGAAAGAGCATTGCAACACCAAAGCAAAACCCATGGCCGAGCCTGGCTGCCATGCTGCAGCTTGTACTGGGCTGCTCCTGGCCACACTACCTTTCAGCGGGGTCTTTCATCCTGGGCAGGGGCAAGTAGGAAGCAGCAGTAGCTCCAAGGAGGTGAGATAAAGCAACTAAGATAAAGTCTGCAAATAAATTGAAATGGGTCACTCAGGTTTCTGCTCTTACATCATCCATCTTCTTGTTTTCATCCCTGCGACAGAGGAGATTCCCTGCCCAAAAGGCAGCCTCACCAGTGCCAGGGTATGCTGGGAAGAGGGAGAGAGAGTTTGCTATGCAGGGGAAGCAAACACCTTCCTCCAGTCGCTCTCCATCGTTCTTTATCTGCCCACAGCTGCTCACAATCTGGCCCTGCAGATAAGGAAGGCAGCACTTTCCATCCCTCCAGTTCCTCCATCCAGTGAGGTCTGGTAGCTGCACATTTTCTGGAGCTGGGGACAGCAGTGCTGTGTGGCAGACAAACGCGTAGCCAAGTCCCACGGCTTTGGCCAGGAGGTGCCATGGTGTGGCAGCTGACCACAGAGACAGAGGGCACGGCAGCACCGGCACACAGCTCTGCATGCATCTGCTCCGACCCCACAGCCATCTCCACACTCCAGGAGGGTGGCAAGGGCAAGAGCTAGTCTGGATCTCTCTGCTCCCCCCTCTCCATCCTTTTTGCCACCCCCTTCCCAGCTCTAGCAGTAACTTGGTACCCTCCTTTCTTCCAGCTTATCAGTACGGCTCTGTCAAGCGCATCCACTGTAAAAGGGCCAAATTCATCCCAGGTGTCCATGCAGAGGCTTAACCAGAGGGACGCTTGGGATGGATTTAGCCCATTACACAGCATGTTAATCATATTACTGCAGAAACCTGACGCATTTCCCAAAGCACAAGCCGATGAATCCTCCTGGAGCTTCACAGGCCTCAGAGCCTCTTTCCAGCATGCCAGAGGTTCTTTTATTCATTAATCATATTTGCTTAATAACCTTGTATCTCTCCAGTGGAGGGAACTGCCAGGCTCACATAAGGTAATTGTGGGATGGCTCTTCTGGAGAGCTGCAAGTACTGGCATTTCTAGCCGGTGTGTGTGGCACAGCTCCCTGGTAATTTTGCCTCCCAGGCTTCAGCCACAAGGGCATGGGGAGGAATGCAAAGCCCTGCAGATGCTAGGTACCCTTCTGACAGTGCTTCTCCCTCAACCTGGCAGCAAAATTTATGACAGTAAATTTATGGTGCTCTGGGTCTGAGCTTGATTGACAAGCCCGCACACAGCAGCAGCATGTTTAGTGCAGGTAATTACTGATGATGTCAAGGAAAAAATTGCAGAGAGGATCCTGTACTCAGCCTGTTAATTGTACCTGTTCTTCTCGCTAGAAGTTTTGATAGGTGTAATCCATCAAATATGTTTTATGCAACTTTGCAGTGGTTGAATACAGGCCAATTTTATTGCTTTAGAAATCAATGAGATCAGAATTGTTGGCAGCAGAAGGTCCCATCGGTATTTCCCATTTCCTGTATCAGCACCCAGCGTGTGAAGGGAAGGTGCTGATTCCAGAGCCAGCTTCTGTCTTCTGCTCACTCACTCTAATCTAATATTGCTCTAGTCTAATATTGCTGTCCCAGGAGCTTGTTTTGCTCTAGTACTCTATTAAAGCCTCCGAGATTGGCACTCATGTTGCTACAGCATGGGGTCTCACTTTGTAGCTGAGGTTCAGGAACTTCCCTTTGATCGGGCTTGTTGAGAACCAAGCTTTTCAAATATCCCGTGATCACATCACTGGAAATCTAACTGGCACATTTTACAAGCTCTCTGCTGTTTGTGTGATGTTTATCAATTGGCCTGGGGTTCTCCATCCCCCAGTACACCCGTTTCCGTACAACATGGCCTGGCTGTCAGCCCCAGAGCAAGGCAGAGTGACACTCTGCTACTATCCCCAATGTATTTTTTCCCCACTGTTGATCAGGGAAAGGATTCCCAGCTGGCAAATACTGTGGCCATAGCATGGAAGAGGTGGTGTATTTGATTGCTTGCTACCATTCAGTAATGTCCACCTAATCCATGACTGGGTTGGACCCAGCAGATGACACATCATTTCTTAGAGGGCTTGGGGGTTTGGAGGGGCTGGGCAGTGCCCATGGGGATACGGGGAGCATCTGGCAGCTGCTGATTCCTCTCTCTTCCTCCTCCCAAGCAAGGAGTGGTTTCACATCAGCAGCTTTATGGATGTAGCTGAACTGCAGCCTCTGCTAATTTTAAATCAACCCCAGGTGGGCCATCTTCTTCCAGAGGGTGGGAAATCCACTTCAAGTACTGCTGACCTTTGGGTCAAGTACTTGCTGACCTGGGTGAAGCCCCCCTAACTGGCAAGATGCATCTTTAACCTGGTGCTGTGTGTGCTGCAAGCCCTGCAAACTACTTGTTAATCCTCACAAGGAGGATGATGAACTGTATTTATTTCCAGTTTACAGATGGAAAAATGAGAGAGAGATGTCACTCAGGGAACGCACATGAAGGGTGCTGCACTGGACACATGCTCCTCTGCTCCTCCTCCTTGGCTCATCCCACTGGAGCAGAAATGATGGTGATGGAGTATGACAGGAATGTCAGTGCTCTTCCCATCAATGGCACACGGAGACTGGGAAAGGCATATGGGTCACTCTTCTTTCAGAAATGCGCTACCTGAGTCCTCATTCAGGAAGCAGAAAATCAGGGACCTGCTGGTACCCGTGTATGGTGGAGAAGAACTTAGGGAATTCAATTTAAATGCTTTTAAAAAGCAAAGGGAAAGCAGACACCCTCCCAAGACAAGGAGACTAAGAAGTGCCTCAGCTATTGGGAACAGCTATAAATACAGGCAGACTGGTTGTGGTAGAGTCATAATATCATTTAATAACATTGCTGGAAGACCAATTGTGTAGTTTAAAAGCAAACTTAATAGGTAGTAACTATGAAAATGTTAGTTCTGAACTTACAAGATTATAAGAAAGGAGACTAGTCTATGCTGTATGTTAATGGCTGAATCAACATATTAGGGCACTAATCTGCACTTGGTGTAGCTGTATAAACCTACTCAATATTTCAGCAGTGAGATATTTTTGTCTTGGTTCTCACAGAGAAAAATGCACTCATTTATTTCCCTGAAATAGCATATTATGATGGATGCAACTGCCAAGCTATAGCTAATGGATGTAACATGATGGAAAACATCATTATTTAGGTGTGGGAAATTGTTCTTTAGGAATCCAATGTCTGTAGCAAACCTGCACTCCTTGAACCTCAATTCCACAATGCATTTCAGATGTGGATTTTAAGGGACTGTTTCTAATTAGTGTATCACAAAGCCCTGTCAAAATACCTTTTGGCAAATGGCAATAATGTGTGTACAGGATTTTAAATTGCATCTAGAGAGTAGCTGTAGAACTCGACGCTTGGCTGAGCAGCAAGAAGATAAATGTGGTGACTGGCCCTAGCGCTTATGGGTGCTGCTTGTCCTGTGCCACTTGTGCTGCCCTCACCTTCTCACAACGAAAGCACCTGGCGCGACAAGGCAGCCAGCAGTGCAGATCAGGCTGGTATTGCTACACCTGCGAGAGGCTTCTCTCAAGGGCCATGCATCTCCCGTCTACTGCAGCACGGGTTCCCAAAGGCCACTCGGTGGAGGTGAGATGCCTGGCACTGCTAAGACGTTCCCAGCTGCACAGGGAGATGGTAAGCTCCGCCCTGACACATGGCACAGGAGGGAGGCTGTTTCTACTGTTTCCCACAGGAAAAAGAAAAGGAGCTGGGTACAGCAATGTGCCCAAGCAGCCCAGCTGCTAGGGAGAGAATTCATTCTTAGTTTGGCATTTCCCTTGCTACTCAGACTGATGGAGTCGACCTGGTGTAACGCCGGCAGAGAGCTGCTCTCTGCCCACCAGGGCTCCAGAATCAGCCTGAGCTGAGCTTCCTTTGGCCATTATTCACGGTCCAGCTCTGACTTGCTGTAACGCCCCATCACATCACTTAGCTCAAGTGACACAGGCCAGAGCCCCACAGCCCCACTCTAAACACACTTACTTGCAGCTTACACAGCACTTCCTTGCAATGAAGGAAACCCCTCTCTGCTCCCCAGGCAGGGGCATAAGTATAAACATTTGCAGCTGTCTCCCGTCATCCACGCAGAGGCATGTGCTTCAGGTGTTTGATAAATGTTCCTTGCTTTCTATGGATGCTTCTGCTGTGTATCAAAAAAGGCATTAAGCCTGCCTCTCCAGTCTTAGCAGGGACACTCCTGATAGTTTCATCTGTACAAGAATAACATGCTTTGCTATTTCAGAGCTCATTTGTGTTCCTGGAGGTGTACAAGCAACTCCCATTGAATCCAATCTGTTCAAGGGATGGGTTTCTGAGCACTTCACGGATGACAGTTTTGAGAGCTGCATAGCACCCAAAGGCTGGGTGCTTTGGGATGCTGCTAAATCATAGTTGTGCTCAAATCAGAAGGAAACTCCGCTTGTAGTTATGTGGGCTGAGCCCTCCTGGTCACCTGGGCTTGGCTGGCATCAGAGTGACCATCACAGCTCTTACCAATGCTGCTGGCATGGAAAGGACATGAAACCACCATTATCTCCCATTAGCTGATTGGGAAACTGCTGATAATCAACTTGTAGAAAACCGCCATCTCCAGCAGTTGTATGACCATCACTGTCGTGTGAGATCTCTTGCCTCTCTGAATTGTCCCGAAACGCCTGGTCCACGTGTAGCTGCAGTGACCATAGCTCAAAAGAAATGAAACAGCAAATAATTATTATTTTAGAATCCCAATTATTAGATCACTAACGCTATTTCTACCGCCCACTATAAGTTTTTAAGCACTTGGCACAGTCTTAACTGTTAGAGGAAAATATACCATGCTTGATCCGACAGCCTGAGAGAGGGGAAACTGCTGCAGCTCTGTGCCCACAGCAGGCACATGGACAGAGTACACATATACAGTACTTACATACATATGTAGATAACTGGCCGCATAGATCGCAGATAGGTACTCAGGGCACCCACACAAGTGAAGCCAGCACCAATGGCCTCATCCTGCTCCTCTCTCTCAGGCTGCACAGGGCAGAAGTCCACTTGTGAGAATACACACGTGCAGGCTGGGTTATGGACCCATTCTGCTGCCAGCAGCTAACCTGGTCCCTCGCACAAACCTTTTTGGGGAAGCTGTCACACTGGGAGCCAGCCAAATGCGAAGGCTTGATTAGCTCACAAGCCCCTGCACGTGGCCTTTCAAGTTATCCACCCTCCTTAGAGCTTGTACCTACTGCAAAGCCAGGCTGAAAGGGAAATTGCATTAAGCTGTTTAAGGATGAGTGGGAAGCTGCAGGGAGAAGGAGAGCGGTGCTACAGCCCCTACCACCCACTGAGCAGGGAAAGCCACCCCAGAGAACAATGCTTGAAGCCCAGACCCACGGCCACCTCCCACGGATGCAGCACCTGCACGGGGGCAGCCTCTGTGAACAGTGCTCGTGGAGGGGGTCCCCGAGCCACAGAGATGGGGACACTCCCACCCAGCAGTTGGCAGCACCCATCATGGGGCATTGTTCCTGCCATGCTTTTTGCCAGCCGGCGTGCTCAGCAAGGGCCTGCTTGCCCAGGATGCTGAGCAGCTGCTGGAGGTTTTGTTTGGCTTTTTTTTCTCTCTTAGCTGGCAGCTTATTGTGCACTTCCAACAGCAACCGGGTGACCCAGGTGATAATTCAGCTGCCACTTGGCCTGGCACTGGCACAACTTGGACATGTTTCAGACACCTGGCATCACACAAGGAGGAAGGGAGACAAAGGGGATCGATACCCTCTGCCCCAAAGGCAAACAAACTGCACCGATTAACTCCAGCTGCCGCAGAGACTTGCAGGAATGATCTGTGTTTCAGCAGGTCTCACGGAGACAACCTCCTCCACGTGTTTCTCCCTTTAGAGAGGTGGTTCAGCATCCCCCTGTGCCTCCTTCCCCAAGGAGACCCATGGGGTGAGCCTCCATTTTTTCCATCTCTCAGATGTCCAAGGCCAAATCCTCCAGGAGCACACGTGGGGGCAAGGGGACCCAGACACCTGCCAGCCCCTGTGGGATCATTTTTTGGAGGAGACAAACATTAGGTATAAAACATATTTCTTTGCCACAACCTAAATATGAACAATGCAGTTACAGCGTGCAGAGAGAGAAGCAATCTGTGCAGGTAGCTGCCAGCATTTCATATCAGCTCCAAAGCATCCTCTGTTTGAAGCAGCTAAGTGACTGCTGGGATGCATGCACAGCTCCCACGGCTGCAGTCTGGGACCACAGGCTGGGTCTTGCTTTAGTGGAAATGGGTCTTGGTCCAGGGGTCTTTACACACACATTTGCCTCCTGAAGTTCAGCTCAGGCTCAGACTCTCCCTTCCCTTCTCCATTGTCTCTCCCAGCAATTCCTGCAATTCATGACTCCATGCTTGATGGAGGTCAGGATTTAACTCTTTTCTATCAACTGATCACTGAACTGAATTCTCCTCTGAAATTTGGAGGAATGTGTGTGCCTCTGGCATGGCTCAGTGGGACCACCCTGGCCAGGCGATGAGCAAACCCCCTGCAAACGCTGACTCAGCACTTACCTGTGCACAGGTCACAGCCCCCTGTGAGGAGGACGCTGCTGTGTGCACTGAGCTTGTGTGTGATATAACCATGTAAGATGATAAGCAACCCTTTTACAAAACCACCATCTAGCTAAGGTGATGCTGTCTCTGGGTGCACCCCAAAATGCTGCTGAGTAGCAGGGTCTGGGGAAGAGGATGGCTGCTGCCCATGGCTCCCAGGGGCTAGATCTGGGCCAGAAGTGCTGCTGGCAGCCCGCTATTGCTCACAGGGGTTCCCATGGGCTTTTCCACAGAGCTGTTGTGCTCCTGCTGCTTTTCCCTCTCCTCTCGCTTCACCCTTGCACTGTTCTTCTGGCTACCCAGCCTGATACTCAGCCAGTGGGGACATAAGCCACTGATAACAGGAGAGAGGCTTTTATTTATTATTCAGCCACCTCCAGGGTTTCAATGCCACAATGCGTTACCCCACTTCCCATATACATTATTTATTTCCTGGTTCAACACAGGTAAAGCTAAAGTGAATGTGAAAGATGTTTGAAGCCCATACACAAAAGGCTAATCCAGCCCAGCATCCCCAAGCTGAAATCCCTTCCCTGCCCAAAACCCAGACTGAAGATGAAATCCTGCTCTTGCTGAAGTCAAAGAGAGTTTTTAATAATGTATTTCCAGGGCTCAAAGCCTTAACAGATGTCTGAAGGAGGAGTGGCCCTAGATGCAGACATCTCCTCCCTGGCAGCACAAAGCAGGTTTGCCCAACCACCCGTCCGTATCGGGGCAAGGCTGCCTCTGCCCTCACTGCCTTGGATGCCAACTGTTATGAGCTCTCAGGCATGTAACATGAGCATCACAAAACCAAAATATCTTGCGATCTCACTACTTTTTTTTTCTTTTTTGGCACCAAGCATTTGAAGGGAAGCAAATTCCGGAACTGGAGATGTTCCTGAGCCTTTGGGTCATGGCCTTACTCTCATCTGCAAAGGAAGCAATCATATTTCACCTCAACCCCAGGGAATCCCACGCTGGCGCTGATGGTTGTCCCCACAGCAGGAAGGGAGTGTGTGCTGGGCAGCTGCTATGCTTTCACCTCCCTGGACTGGCTGGGACAAACACCAGCTCTGGTCATTAGTGCTGAGTTCCTGTGGACACCACTTCTCTAGAAAAAAACAGGATTTCTTTGATAACAATGGGATTTCTTTAGATAAGCTGTGTTTCCAGGAAGGAGGGAGAGGGATTTGATCCTCCACACCTCCGTCCGAAGAGTGGAGTGAAAAAAGATCTGCTGAGATTATTCAAGGAGTCACATTTTGATGAAAGCCGGCACACTCTGGGAGTTACCTTGTGAGGAAATGCTCCTTCTGTCATCCTTGCTTGGAAGACAAAGCCATCCTTCCTTGGATTGACAAAGTGAGGGTGGGCAACTCTCAGTCTTCAAAATTGTGCTTTGCCCGCCCTGTCCACACAAGCAGGGATGTTGAAGGGAGCTTCTCAGCCAGGGATACTGGCTTTCTGCGTCTCCAACCCTTATTGCCTGGTGTCCCACCAGGCCCTGGCACCCTAAGGGGTCGTGAGCAGAGAAAGTGCTATTACCGCAGAGCATTTAGAGAGCACTTAACCAGCAATCCCTAGGAAGTAAATGAACCTCATACCTACGCCTGAGTGCTTGTCCCATGTGGTGTGGTCTCCCTAGGCAATGTCCCTTCCATGGAGGGCTCTGGGGCCCTACTTCACCATGCCACTTCCACTCATCACCCTGTCCCTGTCCCCTCCCTCCTCGCTCCAGGACTGACTTTTGAATTCATTTAACGCAGGCTTCAGCTTTGCCTAGAGGCAGCAGGATCTGGGAGACGGCCCACAGCTGCTTGTCCCCTCCTGCTGGAGCCATCTCGGAGCACAGGTGCCTCTCATGTAGGCAGGGTGCTGCCATCACCCAGTGTCAGGCAGGGAATAGCCACCAGCTCGACGCCCTCTGCTTGGCCAGGGCTTGCTGCAGAAGCATGGTGGAGGACAAAGATTTGCTGCCAACTTCACCCCTTTCTGGTCTGCAGGAGCAGGGTCAGGAGGGGAGGCTCTCCCTCTCATGGGCTTTGCTTGTGGCAAAGCATTTCCATATCAAGACCAGTGGTCCTCCTTGCAGCCAGGTCCTGAAAGCCTCCTCAGATATGCAAGATCTCCCAGCCATGAGTGTTGATACAATGATTACCGTGTTTGTTATGTTAAATACCACTATTTAAACAAGCAGTGCCCTTAAGCATGGTGTTTGGGAGCCCATGTCAATATTAGCTTGCGAGCAGCAGCAAGCAGATAAGCTGGAGCCGGTGAGGACATCCTCTCCTATGTGCCATACAAGTAACGCCTTTGCCTTAACTTTCAAACCTTCTTTGATCACTTTCCACAATTGTCTTGTCATCAGAAAAGGAACGTGGCTTTTTATAAATAACATTTGCTTTGATGTAATATCTTTACATTTTCTGCTAATAAAATGGCCTTGATTCAGCCCAGCCCTGAGTAAAGCCCATAAATATTGCTTTTTTCTTCTTAAGAGCATGCTTAAGTCCCTCCGATGGCAAGGGAAGGTGTGCACATGCTGTGATGCTTTGCCAGCCACGGGGAGGATTCATCACAGGCTGCAATT
Organism: Neomorphus geoffroyi; assembly: GCA_033558235.1. Classification (NCBI taxonomy): domain Eukaryota; kingdom Metazoa; phylum Chordata; class Aves; order Cuculiformes; family Neomorphidae; genus Neomorphus; species Neomorphus geoffroyi. The sequence goes on from JAUMJM010000050.1 coordinate 477,151, forward strand.
TAACCATGCACTTAAGTGATTTGCTGAACTGGAGCATTAAATGGGAAGCAGCTATTTCTTTTAACTGCCTATAAATACCATAACTTTTTCTCATAGCTGGAGCTATTTTTTAATGGCTGGTGCTTAGCTACATTGAAGTTTAAAATCCCGTGGAAAAAAAAAAAGCCCTACTTCAGCACATGGCTAACACAAAAGCAACATTTCTTGTCCATATGGAGAACATATTGGCTGAACTCCGCTACGAAGCGACCTTTATCTTCGCTCATGAGATGAGACCAATTAAGTTGGTGGTGGCAATGCTGCCGGTGAGTTATTGCTTTCCTTCCTCGCGCAGATAAAGGTCAGGTGTGAGGCAGGCGATGCGATGCTTGCTGCATGGCAGCTGGCTTTGCTACCTGTTGCCCTGAGACAAAAGTGGGTGCCCACAGGCTGCTGCTCCTTGCATGGCCTAGAGGTTAATTTTCAGGTAATAGGGAGAATTTGCACCCCCTACCTTCAGCAGGACACCGGGGAGGGGTCTTCGGCTCCGTGAGTGTGTGTATATATATACACATACAGACACATCCCCTGGAACTGTGCATTGCAGAGCTCTAGACTGAGCAGTGTGAACTGAACCCCTTCTGCACCCCCAGGTGTTTCTCACCCTGCTGCCAGCCCTGTCCCACTGTGGGGCACGTCTGGGGACTGCAGGGCACACGGTGGCCTTCAAACTGTATATTACCATGGCGAGGTATCACGGTCGGGGCGCAGGGCAGCTGCCTTCCCCGGGGGATGAATTACAGAGCAATAAACCACGCTCGTCTCAGCAGGAGGGTTTTATGCCCACCATCAATCAAGAGACACAAACAGCTCTGTTCTAAGCAGGACTGGCAGAAAGTGAGGCAGAAATGGGTGCGCATGGATCCTGGGGATTTATGAGGGGGTCCCAGCCAGGATGGAAGACCTGGGCATCTTGGCGGCCCCCAGCCCCAGTGTCTCCACAGTGCAAAGCATTACAAATCACTCATCCAGCCTCTCTCAGTGCCTGGGAAGGGACAAAGCATGGGCAATGGCTGTGGCCATGCTGTCCAAGCTGCTGGGCCGCTGTGAGTTTTGTTTAATTCACTTGCATTTAATCTGAAGGAATGCCAACAAGCCTGGCAGCTCCCAGGCTGGGGGCTCTTGAAGCTTGTACCTATGTGCCCAGCATTGCCTAGTTCAAAAATTCAAATCACAAAGTAAAAACCCAAATGCATTCCAAGGAGCTGGGGAAGTTTCTGGAGCTGGGTCTGGGGCCAGCCAAGACAGAGGCTGGTGCAACCTGCCCACAGAAGAGGTGTTGCAGCCACAGTTTTGCCATGCCGTGGCTTCCTGCACATCCATTTGATCGCTAACTGATAAAAGAGAAGCATATGAGAAAAAAAACCCACCTCATTCTCCTTGAAGAGATTTTGGAGGAAGGGAGTTGAAGATGTGCTTTTGCTAGTGCCTTGCTGAATGTGGCCCTAAACATCTGCTTTCCCATTACTTATAATGAGGAAAAAGAGCAAAATCCAAGCTAGCACATCCAAATGACTGTATCCTAAGCACAAACACCTGGACAGAGAGAATATCTCTCACCTGATACCCACTTCAGTGAATTTCCATTTTCCTAATAGGCTTGTTGCACCAGAGAGGGGAGTTGCTTTCTGAAGCACCCTGAGCAGCCAGCTGGGGCGGTGAGCTACAAACCAGCCTGCTTGTCAAAACATTAATCAACATGAAGAAGTAGTGAAAGTACAGAACTTGGTTTATTCTTTGAGAGAAGAGCCGAGACCCAAGCAGCAGAAAGGCTGCAAGCCTGTCTTTTCTGTGGTGCAAAAGCTAAAATGGGCCGTAACAGTGCAGTCACGTCTTAAGCTCAAAACCCCTTGGGTTGTCCCCCCTACATTTCCTTAGGCAGAAGAGCTGCCTTGCCCTCCCAGGCAAGCAGTAGGCCTTCATCTTTTCTGCTATAGCCCAATCAGATGTTCAAGGCATCCTCCCAGCCAGACTCCACTCACCCTGCATCGGTTTCACAAGTCTTGCTCATCTCCATGGGATCCCAATATATGCTTTTTTCTGCAGGAGACACTTCAAGGACATTAATAATAAGAGATAAGAACACAACAATGTGCCATTCATTTATTTATGTACAGTCTTTTCCCTGGCTCCAGTTAGGTTCTATAAAGCCATTAATTTTAATGAGGGTTTTGTCATTACCCTAACATCGCTGGATCTTTTACTTGCTCTGCTATGAAAGTTTTCCTTGCTGTTGTATAGATGTTTTTCCAAGCTAAAAATAGGATTATCTTTTTACCAGTCAAGCCTGTCTGGGATTACGTATTCAAAGAGCGTGATATAGAGACGTGGGATAAAGGTTTAATGAATCACAAAATTGAATTCTTTAGGGGTTGGCAGCATTTTTCTGAATAAAACAACAACTTAATGTCCTACGTGTTGTACTTTAAGAACTGGGTCCTAAACTTATCTTACACAAAGAAAATTATAGAGGCAATCATGGGAGGTCTTTTATTAGTATTTCTTCTCTTCCTGGCAAAAAGTAGAATATGAATTGATTGTCAAAGATTTTTTAAGTGCCTTTGATTGAAGAGATGATCTCTGATAAGCTGCTGGAAGAAAATAGAAGCCAACAGCTGCTCCATTTAACATCAGTTAGCCTCCAGTTCTGGCGGTTTGCTAAATAACTGTTTTACATTCATAAACACATCTCTGTGTCACAGCCACGCTTGCACACACCTCCCCATTTCTGCAGAGCACTGTGTGATGCCAGCTATTCAGTGGTGCTGTAGGAGAAGTTAAGTTGTGATGCTGAAAACATATGCAGGTCCCTCTCCATCCTACAAGCCTGGATGCTGGCATTTTAAAACACCCCAGCAGCTCTGACAGTGCTATATCCCTTCTTAAAGTGGTGGAGGGATCACCATCCATGTTTTAGAGCTGAGACGAGAAAATAAGTCATTTCTTGTCTGAGGCATTGTGTCTAGCAGACAATTAAGACGTAAATACTGAACCTTTGTTGTTAATAAATTTTGAGGGGGTTGCTGATCCCTCGATTACTCTGCCATGCTTTCCCCCAGCTTGCAGCATATTACGTCAAGTCACTGCCAGACCCATTTCATAACTCTGGTAGATGCTTATTGCTATAAACTGCCTTTGCTCACACCATGCAAACTGTATTTATTTTCATACCCTCATTGCCCATTCGCTTCCCAGGTTGTGCGATGGCTCACGGCCCTAAGGAACACAGTCCCAGCGGGAAGGGACCGCCAGCTCTGTACCCAGCTGTCCCCTCCCCAGCCTGCCAAATTGAGACAGACTTGGGCACGAGCAGCCCCAACATGTGAGTGGGTGCCAGGGAGAGGGGCTACACAGGTCTCTGTCGCTGCTGCCGCTGGGGCCAGGGACCCCCAGCCAGTGTCTGCATCCTACAGGGAGCATCCTCCAGGGAGACATTTTCTTGCTGCCATCTCCAGGGCACTGCAGCTGTAAAATGCATCTAAATGACCTCTAGTTCATACAATGATGGCAAATGCATGAGCGTACACGTGCAATGCCGAAATTTGCAGTCCTACAGGAGCACAGCTATAGGAAAAAAGCCTCTCGGCTGGTGCTTTCCAGCAGTGGGTCGCAGGCGATGCCCCAGCCCAGTGCCCTGGCATTTGGCCCCTGCATGCACAAGGTCGCCCCTCAGGTGGAGGACTGAGACCAGAGCAGTGGCCCAGGGCAGCAGCCTGCCCCACACTCTCCCCTCGCCTGGCTGCAAAACCAAGCCTGACAGAAGAATTTACGTCCCACAGCTCCCCTGCGAGCAGTGCCCTGAGGCACCAAAAATGAATCCTTCAGTGCAGTTTATTACTCAGTTCAAGGTGCAGTCGAACTGCATAATGTTGTCCAACATGGCTGTGCTTTCTCCCTCCTCCTTCCCTCCTTGTAAAGGAGAGGAGGAAAATCAAATTGCTGGCTGCTATTGGCACCTTCCCTGCCCTGGGCACTCCTGCGCCAAACTGGCAGCCCTTCCGCACGTGTTGCAGCCTGGTTTGTTGGCAGCCTGCATTTGATGCTATCCTCGAAAGGCTCTGAGAAGCTCACAGGCTCTGCGTGCAGTGTGAGCAAAGCCTTTTCCAAAGGAAACACTTCAAGGGTTATGCAAGAACAAAGCTAAAAAGGCTTGCAACTATTTAGAGTTGGGCAGGGGATAAATTAGCCAAGCAGAGTCATTACCCACTTCAGATCTTCACAGTAAGGCAGTGAGAGGATGCAGATCTCCTCGAGCTACAGAACTGGATGGTTTGGAAGCTTTATTTAGCCCAGGAAACCTTTGGTCTCTCAAACAAAGGGCAGCTGCAAACCACTGGCCCTGCGGAGCAGCCACCTTTGCCCTGCTGTAGCGGAGAGGAGGAGCTGATGCTAAGCAGCTAAAACTTGCTCCAAACCACGGTAACCTGGCCTGGCTGTGTTTCGCAGAGGGTTTTGTGGCCTCTGATCCTTCCCACAGCCAACTGATCTCACTGGGGCAGCGGGGAGCAGAGCTACTGATAAACTTTGGGGTGCAGAAGCCCTGGGAGAGGTTTTGCAGGCTGCCTCCCTCCTCTCACCCCAGATTGCTGCAGTTTAAAGAACCAGTGGGAAGAAACAGAGGCTTTTGGCTCTCGCTCTTGATGAAGCACTTGCTGAGGCAGAACCTACTTCCTTCTGCCACAGAATTTTTTCTGCTGAAAACATCCCCCGGACTATGCCTGGGATTGAAGGATCAGAGCAGGTCATGCAGAAGATGCCAGCTCAGGCCTGCGCCACAGCATCATGATCAGGCGTCGCTGGGAGTGTTGCTGTCAGGGGAAACCACCTCCTGACCGAGGGAGCAGCGTGGGTGAGAGTTGGACCTGATTGCTGAGGTCCCTGAGCAGGAGCAGCCATGGCAGGGACAAGCATGTTTGGGCAGGACTCAGGGGCAGGGAGAAGGCAGGAGCAGGGACCAGAATGTCCACTGAGGTCAGGTCTGCTCTTATCGCATCTTCCTACAGGACAGGGAGAGGAGCTGCATTTGTACCATGGGCAAGTGAGAGTTTATTGCAGAGATGGAGGGGAGATTGAGGCAGCACTTTCTGCAACAGAAATGGCTCTCAGGGTGACAGAGGAGTGTTGCCTCAGTGCCCTGGGCCAAACATGCATCCTTCTCAGTGATGCCCTGGCGAATGAACCTGCCTTTACCCTCCCCGCCCTGCTGGCTGGCAGTCCGAACATTGGAGATCCAGTCTCTCTTCCAGTCTCCAAAACTCAGCAGAATTTGGTTTCGAGACACAATTTCACCATAATTGATACTGTAAATATTAAAGTAAACAAATCCTTCTGTGCCTGGCCACACTGGAAGCACTGCCTGCAAGACACGTGTGTGAAAGCACGGGCTGAATTTCTGAGCCCTGTAGTTATAGCAACAGGCGCTCTCATTTATTGGCAGCAGTTATGCAACTCTTGGCTGCACCTTGAAAAGTGCAACTTACTAAACAAAGCCTCTGAGCAGCAGTGGTGACCAAAAACCCACAGGCAAGGGGCTGGCTCTCAGGTGTGGCATGAGCCTCTTTCTGCAGTATGCCTGCCCTGGGCACCCTGGGAGCTCCTCAGCCACTTTTGTGCCATCATCGGTGGGCATAGACCCGTAGAAAAGCAAGCCCCATGTGCCTCCTCAGCTCACACAGCCCCCAAAGTGTTCAGTCAATGTTATGCAGAAACAACACGGATGCCTGCTGCTGCTTGTGGAAGTAAAGATCTCCTTGTTACCCAGCACGCGTGGGGTCAGCGAGGCTCACCAGTGTCTTTAAATGATGCTTTGCTGATTTTCTCTTCTTCACAACATGCAGCCAGGCTAAAGAGCAGTTCTCTTGCCTACAATTCAGACACCCTGCTAGAAAATCAATAGTCATTTGGTGATATTCTGGCATTGCCTCGCTGCATTGCAATGCCTTGGGAGGAACAGCTCTTATTTGCCAGTCTCCAGAATAAGCAAAAACCAGTAAGGAGTGGACTGGCCTTGGGCAGATGCTCTCAAGCCATTTGAGCAGCACAGCCTGCTAAATTAATCCAAAACTCCAGGAGCCTCATTTTATGGCTGTCCAGCCCAGGAAGCAGACTGGAAATGTCCCTTGAATTCCCCCATCCTTCCCCTGGCAGTGCCATGCACAATTTGCTGCTGTCCACCTCCTCATCCTACAAGTCCTGAAAAACAGGGTGCACACCTCACATCACCCCTACTAGAGCCTTGACAGGTTTATATGTCGGATTTAAGTGAAACATATCCCAGCCTATGCCAGCGATGGGTATCACCAGCGATGGGTACCAACAGCGATGGGTATTACCAGCAAAGGGTATCACCAGCAAAGGGTATCACCAGCAAAGGGTATCACCAGCAATGGGTATTGCCAGCTGGCCCCAGTGTGGAGCATGCATACTGTGAGCATCTGCGGCAGGAGAGCAGGCAGAGAGCTCCCGGCCAGACCCAGCACACACAGCCCTGCTCCCAGGCTGCTCCAGAAAGACTACAAGGCATGAAGGGTAGGTACCAGCTTATTTACCTTAGCTTATTTACCTACGGAAACAGGGAGAACCAGAATTACAGAATTCAGTGTTAGAAACAGGATCGCTGTTTCAGAGCAGGGAACTGACCGTGGATTCTGAGTTAGCATCAGATCAGGCTAAAACAATGTATTTGTGTTTACTGGCTTGAACAGGAAGCAATGAAAGGTGGACATGCCAAGCACTACTTACAGTTTAAAACAATCATGAAGCTTAAAATAGATTTGAGCAACTTTGAATCACAAAAATACAAGCCATCTTTGCTCAATGAAGAACTGAAATTTGCTCTTTTCTGTGAATTAAGGACAGCACCAGCAGGGCTGGATTTCAGCAGGTTTCGAAGGGCAACAGATATATTATTTTTAAATGATAAACAAAATGTAATAGCTCGACCTCAGGAACACCATCGTCTGCTTTCAATGCACTCTGACTTCTTTAGTTTTTCTCCATCAGAGCAGATATATGAACTGCCACAAATCCCTGCCACCTCCCCATCTGCATGCAATACAGCCTGAAGCGCAGGACCTGCTCTGGGTTACAACCTGATCAGGAAGCAAATCCCTCCCAGAGAGCAGGAGGGGAAGGACATGACTCTTTCCCCTGGGTGCTGTCTGTGATAAGAAGAGAATTAAGACCTCCAATCTATTTCTAATGGAGAGGTTACAAGAGGGCATTTTGAAAGCAATTGAAAGGTTGGTAAAAGAGCTCAGCCAGGAAATGTATGGAGTCTCATTACCTTTTATCTTCCGAGAGCATAAAGTTTGCAGAATCTCTGTTTAGGTTAGCAGGAAACCTCTGCAAGAATTATATATGCTACCCGCATGCTTATCAAGGAAGAAAGAGCTGTGCTCTATCAGCCAGCTGTGGGGCTTGGTTGAGATAAAGATATCCCCCTGCCCAGCAGTGACTTGGGATAAATCATCCTGTCCTCACACTGCCATTACGCCTAACCTCTGCTTGGCCCCTTCCAATCGTCACACAATTTAGCTGCAAGAGCCAGGATGAAGGAGCGTGGCTGGATCTTTTTCAAGCATCCTAGCACTCTCCCTGTAGTGTGGGAAAGAAGGGAGTGCTTGATTTACAGTTCAGCTATAAATGCCCTGCTCTGGAGAGCCTGTTGAGATCGCAGCTTAAATACACACCCAGCTGGCCCAGCAGTGGGATCCCATTGGGTTTTAGGCTGGATTGCACGGCTGGAGGCTGAGGGGCAGCCAGGGACCAGGTGCTGGCTGGGAAAAACTCCGTTTTCTGCAGACAGCCCTCCCTGGCTCTCACAATTCCACTGTCCCTTTGTGCCTTCAGCCCCTCCACAACACGCATTTCCCTAAGACCTCTGACAGCCCCAGACACTCCGTGGGACAGAAATCCACGTGGGCCAAAGCTCAAGTCTGCCCTATGGGTATTGCAGAGGGTTTGCTACGGCCCAAAGCATGTTGGCATTGCTGGCAGGGTTGGGATTGCAGTCTGCATGGACGCAGCACATCGGCAGACTGGCCAGGCTGCTGTCAGAGCAGCCCAGCATTCACGTAGGTGACTTCACCACGTACACTCAGGGACTGTCCCAGCCATGAAGGCAGCACAGAATTGTCCTCAGGGGTGAAAAGTTGGTGCAGATCTCAGGTTCTGTATAGAGAGACAGCTGCTGCCTGCAGTGCTTCTAAGTCCAAAGCATGTGCAGTAGACGGTGCTAAAGAGACCTGTGGCTGCCACGGCCACCCAGGGAAATCTGTCCCTTCCAATTGATTCAGCAATGATTACAAGGCACGCTGTGTTCCAGAGACTGCAAACAGAGCTGGTGGGGCATAGATATATAGTGTAAGGCCTGCAAAATTTGCTGTCGGCCAAAGCCACCAAGTCATGAAAAGTAGTGATGCATATAACCAAAATCCCAGAAGACTCATTGTTTTATGCAAGCACCATATATACACCCAGAAAATAAAACTGTGTGTGTGAGAGAGAACAAATTAAAATTCAGTTTCATCTGTTCCAAATAGATGCTATCATCAGTGGGAGGATGTTAGAGATATATTGGTACTCACATAACTCCTTGGTGAACTTTTATGGGCCAATTGATAAAAAATATTCTCATGAGAGCAATGCACATTATTTCTAGAGCTCCAGTATTTTACTAGTGAGTCAGTGCAGAGATGTGTGATTTACACATTGAACACAGAGGGCTACCTCGGCATGGGTAGCATGAGCACTCCATGGGGAATTGTTCCCCGGAATCAATGTACGATGTCTCTGGCCTGTGGAGAGATGACAATCAGTGCCAAGATTCTCACAAATATCTCCTTTTAGAAAAACAGATGCTTTTAACCGTAACATTCCCAAGAAAGGCAAAATCCAGTGCAATGAAAAAAACAAAATCCACAGCAGTCTTGCAGCCTTCTTACTATTGTCTTAAATACCTTCAGCAAAATTGAACAATTTCCTCCAGTTCCCCATGTGTTCACAAAACCAAACCTGAAAAATCTAGATAAAGCAGATTCAGCTGTGTGCCACAATCTTCTTCCCAGATGCATGGCACTGGGTGGAATTCTTGCAGGGAAACAAAATGCCCCAATTAGGCCAGATCTGCTTGCTAACCGTGCCATCCATCCTTGCACAGTGCAGAGCAGTGGCCAGCTGGTCCATGCTGCATGCTGGGACAGTCACATTGAAGGTTACTGGTGCCTGAGGACCTCAAACCACTTTCTAGATAGCGGTGCCCTGCCCTGACCCGACAGCAGCTCTCATGGAAATCAGTCACAAAGGTTCTTCATGGGACAGAGAATGCTGGTTCAGAAGCCCCATAGATCATCAATCAGGATTTGCTTATGGAAAACTGACGGAATTTGGGCTGTTTAAAATGAGAACTACGTTCACTAATTTAGTTTCATGGAGTTCAGGGGTAAAATTTCAGCTGAGAAGACTCTGGCTCTGCCTTTTGCAGGCCAAGGTGGCACACAGAGCTCACAGATGATGCTCATGCAGCCAAAAGACACAGTGACTGCTAAACAGCACCTCCTGTCCATGTGCTGTGTGTGTAAAGCCCGCCCTTATCTCTGTGCTCTCAAGGAACACAAAATTTAAATAAAAGAACATCCAACATCAGCTTTCTGAGCTCACCCACCAGGTGAGGCTCCTGATTTCTTTGAATTCACTAGTCCTGTCTTTGTGGGAAGGGGCTCAGTTATTTAGTGTAGCTTAACTTAAAAAGAGCATTCAAAACCAAACCTGAAGCCTCTGAAACTTGGAAATCAGGTGCTTAAATGATAACAGAATTTTTGCATTTTACTACACCCATGCTGTCTGCCCTTGATTTTCTGATTCAGGCAAATCGTGAAGGTCTATGACTCCAAGGATGCTTTTCTACAGGATTCACCTTGCCATCCACCTCAGGAGGAGCAGCTTAGGTAAAGCTCTTCACCTGAGCCACGAAATGGAATGCAGTCAGAACCTCTCACCCCTGTGATTTAGAAGGAGATGCAGTGAAGACTGCAAGGGGAGAATTGTTCCAGGATGTATTTACTGGGTCTCAGCATTCATCTGATCATTTTTTAATTTATGCATCTTTGCATTAACCCATAACAGAGCTCAGCCAATTTTTTTCTGCACAAATTTATAATACAAGAATCCAAGATAGTTAAAAACAAAAACCTGCATTTTTTGTTTCTTCCATCCCAAGAACAGATAAGTATTTCTTCAGTCACGAGGAGTTTCATGGCCTGCAGGAGGAGGCCAGCCCAGACCGTGTGGCTAAGCTCTGCGTGGCAAGTGCATTGCAAACACCCACCACCGTGCTCACGTTCTCATCAGTAGGAGACGGATCCTGATGGCTTCGTTTCAGCAGGACAGAGGTACCCAGCCTGTGGTGCTGTGAGAAAAGTGATCAGGATCAGTGCCTAAAGGAAAAAGTCTGCTGAACATAACAACTTTGTTACAGTACTAGTCACCATGATCAGCTTTGCTGCTTTTTAGCCTGCTTGGCAATTTGTCTCTGCTCATCTGTCTGTACTAACATATGTAACTGTTTCATTAAAACTTAATCCAAATACAGAATAAATAAAAACCCAATAGTAATACCAAGAGCTAATTAAAGACAAAACCCTGATGCCATGTTTCTGGATTAAACTGTCTTCATTTTACTTCATAAATTTGCACTCAAGTCAGCTCATTGGGCATTTTGGGGCACAAAAACAACTCCAAGGGAAGGATGGGAGCCCTGGAAAGACCTCCCTCAGGCAACATGACCCCAGCGCTGCTCAGGCTGATTCAGGTAAACAAAGCTTTGATTCTGCTGTTGGCATCTTGGATTGCATGGATCACGTCTTACTTTCCAAAAGTCATTGCCCATGGCTGTTGACAAACACCATAAGGGTCACTGCATCAATGATTTTGGGTATTTCACAGTATCAGAGTATCGTAAGGTTGGAAAAGACCTTTGAGATCATCGAGTCCAACCTATGACCCAACACCTACACCTACTCCTACTTGTCAACTACACCATGGCACTAAGTGCCTCATCCAATTTCTCTTTGAACACCTCCAGGGATGGTGACTCGACCACCTCCCTAGGCAGCGCATTCCAATGAACAATTACCCTCTCAGTGAAGAATTTCTTCCTAGTGTCAATCCTAAACCTCCCCTGGCGAAGCTTGAGACCGTGTCCTCTCGTTCTGTCACTGGTCGCCTGAGAGAAGAGTCCAACTCCTGCCTCACCACAACCTCCCTTTAGGTAGTTGTAGAGAGCAATAAGGTCTCCCCTGAGCCTCCCCTTCTCCAGGCTAAACAACCCCAGCTCCCTCAGTCGCTCCTCATTTCGTGGATGTTTTCAACAGCAGGAATGACTGCTGCATCCCTCAGCCACAGAAACCGAATTTAGCATGTCGTGGGAGGCAGCGCTGGTTATAGCTTGCAGGGCTTACTCAGGGACTGCAGCCTCAGCAGACCCTCTGCCTCTGTGCACGCCAGATCTCAATGTTTGTGATTTGATATCATTTGGGCCTGTCAGTTCTGAACAAATTTTGCAGGTTTATACCCAAGGTCGTACCAGTCGGATCAGATGTAGAGGATTTCCAGGCTAAGTATCCAGTTTGAAATCAGCTGCCAGTGCTGTGTCAGCTTTGGCTTGGCCCCACAACATCATATTTATAGAATCATAGAATGGTTTGGGTTGGAAAGGACCTTAAACCCCATCCAGTTGCAGCCCCCCTGCCATGGGCAGGGACACCTCCCACCAGACCAGGCTGCTCAAGGCCCCATCCAACCTGGCCCTGAACACTTCCAAGGCATCCACAGCTTCCATGGACAACCTGGGCCGGTGTCTCACCGCCCTCATTGTGAAGAATTTCTTTCTAATGTCTGATCTAATTCTCCCCTCTTCCAGTTTAAAGCCATTCCCCCACATCCTGTCACTCCTTGTCCTTGTACAAAGCCCCTCCCCAGCTTTCCTGTAGCCCCTTCAGGTACTGGAAGGCCGCTGTGAGGTCTCCCCGAAGCCCTCTCTTCTCCAGGCTCTTTTCTCTGATCTCATATTCCTTTCTTTAAATGGTAAAAGTAAAATGCCAAAAGAAAGGTTAACCATGAGAAAACACAAGGATGTGACCAGAGACTTGCAAAGTGCCGCAGCGAGCAGGGACCAGAGCCCCAGCCCTCCGCAGCACTGATGAGGTAATGGCACCACACAGGTTTGCACCGGTTGCCTCCAACACGATGTGTCTGTATTTTCTTGTGGGATTGAGGGATTTCTCTGGCTTCCCAAACTACAACAAACACACATAAAAACATGTCCTAGCCAATAATTTATTATACTGAGATGGCAGCATAATTAAGTTACTGGAGGGCTTTGGGCAAATATCTGATAGCATAAGGTGCTACGTGCTTTTGGCACAAGCTTTATTTAAACACATTGGATCAATTTGAGTCAATCTGACATGTACACACTTCAGGGCATGGCTAGTTTCAAATCAATTAAACTCCTTATGACTTCATGATTAGAAACCTGAGGTTATAAGACATTAATATAAAATCACAGTTTATAAAGTGAAAAATAAAATCCCAGTGTAATGTTTCATGGAGATCACAGGGATCATTATATAAGCTTCATTAAACAAACAAGGTAAGGGTAATTAGGCTGTAAATTGAGTATAGCAGTTAAAAAAAGAAAAAAGTATAATTAAGAGGTGATGGCCACTTAACCAAAAATAAGGAATAAGTTGCCTTCTGTGTGAATCCAAGCAAAAATGCAACTGATTTCTTCGGGAGATAGTGCATCCCAACAGAACCTTCAAAGACAGAAGCTGGTTGTAGCAGACAGCTGCAGGACAAGCAAGGCAAAGAAATTGATTTGCCTGGAAAGTTCAAAAAACCCACCCTGAGCAACAAAGTACATACAGGTCTGGCACAAAATAGCGAATAAAATCCTAAATTGTTATTACACCCAGAAGTTGTGCTGTAAGATATGATTTAGCAGAGCACTTAAGCGGGCACTCAGGCACCTTCCCATGCAGAAAACACACATGCAGGGCTTATCTGGAAGAGCTGGTGTAAGTCCTGCTGTCATGGATAAGGACTGAAATGTGTGCTGCAGAGCCTGGCTGATGGGAAATGAGTTTAAACTGGGGGCTTAGGAGCATTTCTGGGGGAATGTCTGCCAGTAGATTTCACCTCCTTGTGCATTTAACGCAGGAATTGCTCAATTACAAAGTGCCTCCCTCTGCTACACCAATTTTCATTAATAAAAGTCCCAAGAGAACTAAACATTTCCAATGAGCATTCAGTTTGAGGAGGGAGCATGATGATCTCACTTCTTCTGTGGCTTGGCACAAATTACCCAAACAGATTAAAATCATCCCTGGCACAACTGCATCTCTTGGGTAAATTCAGAGCAGCACACCTTTACAAACTCTGTGAAAGATCCTGTAAGTGATTCTCCTTCAGACATAAGGATAACAATTTGCCTGTGCTTTTATCTGACCTACCCAAATACACGTTAATACAACAAAGTGTCTGGAATTTAAAAAAAATGATACGAATGGGAAAATGCAAGGAGCTTCCTAGCAATTCCCTCTGTTACAAACAGAGCACCAATTGCTTCCTACAGCATTTGGACCTGTGAGCCAAAGGGCAGAGTCCAAAGTCCATCAAGTTGGCAGAAAAACTCATCAGCCTCAGAGGACTTTGCACTGGGCCTGGCATACGCAGGAAATCTGCCCTGCTCTTTGTTTTAACACGACGGAAACCCAGGACAGCAGGTTTCTGCAGCTTAACCTTTGCCCACACCCAAACAAAATTGGTTTAAAGCCGTAGAGAGTCTCAAGAGAAAATGTGTAAAGTGTAGAATGGGACAAGGAGGAATCATAGCTGACGCCAAATGGAGGGAAGGCCTTCCAGCAGACCCTGCTGTGCAGGCAGGGGCTGGCAGGGTGGGGACAGCCTCCGGACTGGTCGGCCTTCAGCCTCGGTACCCCCTCCATGGTGACCTGTTGCAGGAAACCCAGGCAGAACAGCGTGCCCAGTCTGCCCAGCCAAATGAGAGCCAGTCCCCTTGCAGCACATTCCAGAGGGGAAACACTGGGCATCTGCACACAGCCCAGCTCCTGTGTCCTCTTCTCCTTGTCTGCCTCCCCGCGGAGCCCCGGCCGCTGAGCCCAGCCACAAGTGGGATGACTGTCTGTCGCTAGATGTTTTCTCTTCATACGTAACAGCCCCTTCTTCCCCTCTCCTCCAGGCCTGCCCGGGGCTACTGCACCAGGTTGGCCATTGGCACCCTGCATTTGCTGGCCAGAGAGGTCTGCAGCAAACACACGACCTGTTTCAAAGCCAAACAGCTGGCGGGGCTGGGCAAACCTCCCAAACCCCGTAACAACATCCTGACGGCTCAGAAAATAAGGTATCAAGACTCTCATGAGGATTGAAATAAACCCCAAATCTGGATCACTTCAGCCTCACGCTGCCACTTTGAACTTCTTGGCAACTGGTCTGCAGCCTTTGAAGCTGCATCCCAGTCCCACCTCCCTCCCAGTTCAAACGCGGCGTGGCCGACGTGCCTCCATCAGCTGGCCAGCACATTGGCGGCAGCACATGGCCAGGCAGCTTGCGGGACGGGTGGCTGCGGCACCGTGGTAGACCCGCCAGCACACTGGCAGCATCTCGGTCCAGCCACACTGCCCTTAGCCAGGTGCCACGTCTCAAGGGAGATTCACGGGGAAGGCACCATCTGGCAGTGTTATTGCAGGGAATGAATAAGCAGAAAGGAAGGATGGAACTGCCATCAGGTCCCCAGGATCAGACCCTAAAGGCTGAGGTACCTGAGTCAGAATCACGACCCTCATTTCGATCATGGGGAGGTTTAACTTGCTGCCCAAGGCTTGGCTGGTTCCCTGGAGGGTTTTGGGTTTCAAAGGTGGGATGAATCACTTTTCCACACTTTCCTCCCTGCCTGTAAAGGATAGAAACTCAGCTAAAATTGAGAAAAAGCCCAGAAGTCAGGGGTATTTGCCATGGCCATGCTGCAGCCACCAGAAACTGCCCAACCTCTACAGAAAGGGCTCCATGTGTGAGCAAAGCAGAGGAGAAAAACTGGTTCTGTCAGAAAAGAGGTGGGGACCCAGTGGCTGGGTGACGCCATCCAGCCCTCACCACCTCCTGGCAGAGCATGGCGTGACTTCTGTCTCAAGTGGGACTCAGGGGGCTCCCAGACACCCCCCTACCCAGCTGTGTCGCCACTGGGATCTTGAATAGGGAGTGGGACAGGAAGAGGAGATGGCGAGGGAGGGTTTTATGAGCTGGTGTACAGCAACTCACTGGGGACGCCTGAGCGCTGGCAGGGAGCCAGCACGACGCTCCTGCATTTATTAGGGGACCTGCTGGCTTACCAGGAAATTACACAACAGTTAAACACTTTATACATTGAACTAGTTTATTAAGGAGCTGCTTGAGATTTATTCATAGAGGGATCATTCTGGAAGTTACGATGCTGTGAGCAGGAGCCAGCCCCACGATGTGGTACGGCTCAGTGGCACAGTGCCACTGCATCACTGCTCGCGGGGAACAGGATCACAGTGTGCAGAAAAAAGAGCCATAAAATGGGAGATCTCTCCCAGGAGTCCACAAACAAATGTAAAAGAGCAAATCCCAAGAGGCAGACATGAGCAGGGCTGCAGCTACGGCTGCACACCAGCAAAGTCACAGCTGCAGCACAGGCTGGCAAACCCACATAGGGTTTTAATCTGTGAGTGTGGGCACCACTGGATAAAAACCACAGCAGGGTAAATCCCACAGGGAATAAATGCTCGTCCCATGCCTGAGCCAGGCTGGAGAATGGACACATCCCCAGCTGAGGTTCCCCTTACCAGCACGCCGGCCCCACTGCCCCTCTGGAGATGGGACCCAAGCCCAGCACTGCTTCTCAAGTAACCTCTAACTTTCTGTGGCAGAAAACCCAGCTGTAACTCAGTCCGGCCTCACACACCAGGCAGGATCTCAAGGCAGCCAGGATTGTAAGTGCCAGCACAGCAACTAATGAGGAGCAATCCCTGCCAGGTAATGAGTGACTCAGGCACATACCCCCAGCTAACACGTGCCAAAGCCAACACAGATAAATGACAAACAACAAACCTTGAGACTAGAAATAAAACAATGTGCTGGGTGGAAAGGTCACAATAGGAAATAACCAGAAAAGTCATTGAGGTTGTTGCAGATAAGAAAGGGGAAAAATGTCTTGTGACAGTAGCAGGCAGAGAAGCAGCGCTGGGCTCCTGGCTGGCACCCTCCCTGCAATGTGCTGCTGGCAGAAGGACTTGGCAGAGGGACACGACTGTGGCCAGGGAATTGCACACTCATTGAAACTCACCCAGCCACAGGGAGCAACCTGGGTTTGTTTGGTGGCATCTGACGCAGCAGCAATCGTCTGTGGGGACAAGGAGGAGGAGGTGACTGTTTCTGATTAAGTAGGAAAATTGGGAAGACTCTAACCCCCAGGATGGCTCTGAACTGTGAGCTCCTCAAAGGAGTGCGTTAAAATCATCTCTACCAACACCAAACAAAAAGGTCACCCATGGCAGGAGAGCGTGCAGCCATTATCGGGGTAGCAGCAGCCATTCCGCATGTCCCAGTGAGGAGCAGCAGAAAATGAGTTTTCCATGGCAGGCGTAACTGTCAACAGAGTGTTTGCATTGCATCGATTATCTCTGGAGAAAATGGGGACAGGGAGAGTGTTGACCTTTACAAGGAAAGCACCAAGTAGCTGCAGGCTTTTCACTGCAGAGCAGAAGTGCACTGCTTGCCTGTTAACATAAAAAAAGGTGTCTAGCTACGCCCTGCCTCGAGGGCACCGGAGTCATGTCCCTCCAGGACCGATATGCCCTTGGCTTTGCCCAGAAATCACTACGCTGCATAAGGCAGCGCCCTGCACCCTGTCTCCTGCACTTTTGCTCCTTCGCCTTTCGACTTTGAAGGCAAGGTTGTGAAAGATATTTGTGGAGCTGAACAGCGCTTTGCCCTCAGCCACCTCTAATTCTGGACAATCCAGGCACGCATGGTCCAGCGAGCAGTAGATCATGGACAACTGCTGGAGTGTCACCAGTGAGGATGTGGCAAGCAGCAGCTACAGCCACTCACCCATGAAATGTAAATTTAATGTAACTATTTGCAATGTAAAGTGCTTTGCACTTTGAAAAATACACTATTATTTGTGCCTTTTATTGGAGAGAGGAGAGGAAATATATTCAGAAACAGTCTCCTGTGCATGTTCGCTTCTTTCTGCATCCAGAGTTATGGAGTTTATATTGAAATTTAGCAGCTGTGGGATACGCAGACCAACAGTGCCATCACCTCTAAATCATCTCTTATTTAGCTAATGCCCTTCATCGCTTGCACTCTCCTGCGAAAGCCACATATAGAATAGAAAATGACCTGTCAGGCTTACAGCAGACTGGTCAAAAAAATTCATCCTTCGCTCAGTTCCTCCAAAATGCACTGTCCCAATAATACCAACAATGTGTTTATAAATATTTCAGAACTGATGGGATTATTATTAGGCAATAATAACATTTTGCCAAGAGCCTTGTTTGTTTCTTTGTTTTCATTCACCTTAACAAAACTGTCCATCTCAAAACAGTTAAATCACTTGCAAAGGAATGTATGCAAATGCATCAAAGACCATCTACTCCTTCAGTGCCGCTATTACAATATTTTATTCTATTTAAAATTACAATAAAGATTTCTTAACTTTCTCATCTCACACTACATATTAAGAAGCTGTCTGGTTTTAACTGTAAATCCATGGATAGTAAGCAAAAAAAGGCCAAAAAAAAAAAAAAAGGCTCATACATAGAATTATTTCAATTATTTTTAAATAATGTGGGGTTTTCATCATCTCCTGACTTTCAGATTTATCTTTCTCCCACTTTCAGGTCAACCTTGTAAGGAATTAGTGCCACTGGTAAAGAAATTATTAGATTGTGAGGAAGCAGTTGAGAAAAAAACAGTTCTTGTTAGAAGTAATCCAAAAGAACTTCTTTACAAATATTATTCTGCATCCACGGACTCAAGAGGAAACACCTCCAGTAAATCCCTGCAGAAGATGGTTTAAGCAGTGCTCTCACTTCTCATTCCTGTGAGCTATTAATGTGCGTGCAATCAATTAGTTGTGTGCAAGAGAGAAGTGATAACTTCTTTGCTCCTCTGAATTGCTCACAAGCACCTCGTCACCTCTTTGGTCTTCAAAGAGAAGACAAAACTTGGGGCTGATGCGGAATAGCTGCCTTGCTCTGAAATGCTAACCCGCGTGCACAGGGGGTGGTAGTGCTTTGGCCAGAACTGGGCACATCCATCCCACCTTATGTGGACAGCGTGACATCCCTTGTTTCTGCTTAGATTTAACAAGTTAACCTTGCAAGCTAGTTACGTTTTTATAAATTCCCCCCCAAAAAGTGAAACAAAATTATGAAACACCATGTTGTGTGACCTGCCAGACAGCACAGCCGCTTGCTGATTTATTTCTTTTGTTCAAAATAAATCAACTGTTTGTATCGCATTTTTTTAAACTGCAGATCAAAGATTGGGTTTGCTGCAGAAAACGTGCCTGCCTGCCTGGCCAGGCTTAAACTGGTGACAAGATTAGTCAGTGGAGGTGACAAGTGCCTTAACAGCCTCAGATATTTGGTAAGGAACTTCCCCATAGCAAACCTTAATCTTTCATACAATCATAGAATCATTAAGGTTGGAAAATACCTTCAAGTTCATCCAGTCCAACCGTCAGCCCAGCACTCCTGTGCCTACTAAACCATGTCCTGAAATGCCACATCTACGTGTTATTTGAACGTCTCCAGGGATGGGGACTCTATCACTTCCCTGTGCAGCCTCTTCCAATGCTTCACTACTCTTTCAGTAAAGAAATTTTTCCTAATATCCAATGTAAATCTCCCCTGGTGCAAGCTGAGACCAGTCCTTATAACCTTATCCCTTGTTCCTTGCAAGAACACTAACAGTGAACACTAACAGCGGGGCGTGTTTAAACACTGTAGCAGAGTAGATACACTTCATCTCACACCACCCCTTATCAGAAACTGCTGCTGGTGGCTGCAAGGGACACTCATCAAGAAGCCCTGCAGCGACACCCCATAGCCCCAGCCCCTCAGCTGGAGGGGTTACCAACCTGTTGATACGGAAAGTTGAAGATGGATGATGGTGAACAAGATTTTCATCATTCAGCGAGATAACAAGAGGCAGAGATAAATACTTCTGTAGGCTGCAAGGCTGGTAGGAGTGGTCTTACCTCGTGGTTCATTAAGTTTCCAGAAAGCTTCATCTGCTGTCATTAAATGCTATGCTAATGGGACTGGGTGGTTTTCTAGTGACTTGACTCCAGGAGACACAGCAAAATTTAACATCAAGCACTTTTTTAAGGTACAGCCTTAGTGATGACTAATATCAAAAAAAGGGGAAGAAGAGAGAAATGTGGGGTGGTTGTCATCAATTTGCTGCACCTCGAAGGGTGGGCAGCAGTAGGAAAGAAGATGATGTGGAGCAAAGGCAACCCAAGCCTTATTGCAACAGCTGCAATGCTTCTAGCACGGGAAAGCAGGCATGCGTAGCACCGTGTGCAGCAGACATTTATTATGGAAGATGATTGGTTTCTGACTTACATCAGTGTAAATCAGGAGTGCCCACGGAGTTACTGAAGTAAAGTCTAAAGTAAAACCTAAGCAACAGAAATACCCATCGCAGAAAGTCAGATTGTGCTGAACTTATCCCAAGCATAAGGACATTGACCTCAGGTCTCCTGCCACCGTACAGAGAGAACACATTTGCGTCTGTCAGGGGCTCAGGCAGAGCACGCTGAGCTTGGGCAGAGCCTGCTCAAAGCTGCACCCACGCCCGCTCCACTAGGCCAGCTGTACATCTCACCCCCTTACCTTCACTCCAGTCCTTGTGGACCCATCGTGTACAAGGACCTGAGGATTCAGATATCCAGCTCTCAGGTAGGGACTTAAAAGCACCCATGGCAGCCGTCCCCAAATAGGACCGTAGGTAGTTCAGCCTTGGCCGCCCTCGCTGCACAGATCCATCTGCCAGGAGACCTGTGGCTAGTGGGGTCCCATCGCATCAATCATTGCTTTCTAAAGCTTCTGTCACTTTGATGCACAGCTTTCCCTCTCATTTAGCGTACACAGTGAAACGGGTTAAAACCTAAAGCCATTTATAATAATTATTCTGAAGGTTGTTTACAGATAATGCAGAAAATAACACTGGATTGGGGGAAAAAAAATCCCTTTTAGCTTTAATAAAAGCATTTCAAAGCACGAGAAGGTTATTTATAGGGTGTGTAAATGTAACTGGAGGGGAGGCAGAGTAAAGGGAGTTCAAAGGGTGTCTATGAAAAGAAAAAACCCACTGTGTTATTGACACTGTTTCCTGCTTTCTCACACTCAACAACCTTCTTAAAACAAACTAGAGTAAACAACAGCAACAAAAAAAAAAAGCAACTGAGAGCTAGTTGAGATTAAATAATACTTTTTTGACAGCTGCTAGGAAAAAGACTGGTCCTGCAGTTATGCTTACAATAACATGCTGCTCTGTACCTTTATTTGCATTGTAGAAGCATCTGAAAGTCCAGAGCGACCCGTGGGGCAGGGCTGGTAGGGGGATGGTGCCTGCAGGAAGAGCTGAGGCTTGACCTGCACCATCAACAGGCTGGCGTGAGGGTGAGGTGCTCCCATGAGGTTCTCCCTTGCACCATAATTCTCCAATACCTCCTATAGCTCGTGCATGGGGTATTTTTGCAGGGCACATGATTTTCATTCCCTCAGAGTGGGATCACCAGTTTCCATCTCGTAAGGACCCCAACTATTTTGGGATGTGGCTTCAGCCTCCCTGCCACGGTCGCTGCCATTGAACTTTGGTAGGAGACAGCACCGGTTGCTCGGGGCTGCCCACACAGACTTAGATCAGGACACGTGGGAGAAGTTTTCCTGGCAGAAACATGCCTTTAGGCAAAAATAAAATCTTGTAGTGTCTTCATTTCCTCAGGGCTTTGGAGCATTTGTAGGCTGAACAAGGCTAAGAGACAGGCTGACGTCTGCGCTGTAGCTCCCAGCTTCTCCAACGAGCAACAGCATCTTCTACCTCATGCTCCCTGGCCATGCATGACACTCAGCAAAGCCACCTTCACACACCTATAGAAACTGCTCAGATTTTTCCTTCAGGAGGCTCACCTGCAATTCTATCCATATCATTCTCCTTGTAGGTTCTTTCCAAATCCAGTGTCTCACCCCTTTCTTCTGGCTTGTCTGGAGAACATTCACTTTCTTTTACACGAGCCCACATAGAAAATCTTGTCTAGTCTTGGGTTTAGCTCTCCTTAGCATCCCAATCCCAGTGCCCCCTGCAAATATCAGTACCTTAGTCAGACAAGAAGTGATACAACAGGAACAATAAGAAGCACAGAAATAAAAACTGCTAAACCAAGTTACACACAGCACCTTAGAGAAGCTGAAGCACTTGCCCTCCCATCTTCATCTGCAATGAAGCAGAAATTAAAGGACATGCAATTTTTCTATATTGGTGACTCTGAGATTTCATGCATTACAGAAGCCACCAGCAAGCAAAGGAGAGACAATGAGCACGAGGTGCCCAGGCAACTCCTGCTCAGAACAGCAGAAGAAAACTACAGGTTCTGGAGATCTTTGCACGTGCAGAGAAGCTGCTCTGCAGGTAGTGCAGAATGGGAATGGCATTTCTGGATCAGGACCTCTCCCATAACTGCAGCTCATTCAATGTGAGCTTGGTCTTAGTGGTTCAAAAATGTGATGAAAAAGGGAAAAAAACCCCTTGGCAGGTGGCTTGAAAACTGCTTGAGAGAACATGTGCGAAGAAAATTCTGCAAATGCATGAGCATATTAGAGGTGTGTATTCGGCTGGCAAGAAGCCTACATGGGGTTGTAAGAAATGTTCTCCATCCTAGCAGTAAGAAAAAAACATCCTCAACAGTGATGGAGGAGGAATAGACAGTTAAATTCTTTGCAAAATCCAGGGAGGGGAGGAGGACAGACTTGGATAAGGACAAAGGATTTACATCCTTCCCATTCACTCAGCTCCAAGAGGGAAATGGAGGTAAGTGTCCCTGCTCTATCCCAAAGTCCCATATGGAAACCTGCACCAGCCCTCCACAGGTGACCTTCCTGCCTCAAACAATTTGTAGAGCATTAACGAAGCCAAGAGGACTTGAAGTATGAGACGTGAAAGCTTCATAAACATAAACCCTTTAAAAATGCCTTCTCTTTTCTGTCACTGGCCATCCCCTTTAAAAAAAACCAACATACATTACATTAGGTTGTTAAATGAACAGAAAGCCTCGGGGCCTGGGAGCCCATATTCCAAACAAGGAAATCGCAGCCACCGAGGCCAGCCAGGACCAGTCCTTTAGCCCCAGGCTTTTCTAATAAGCACTAACATAGGCAGGGTATAAAAGGCAACAGAGTTTTGGGGCTGAATCTCAGCCCCCATCTTGCATGGTCTGGGGAGGAGAAATCTTGGAGCAGTGGGGGAGGAGAGTTCGCAGTGTGCTTCACTGAGCAGTGGGGCTCGGAGATGAGTATTGCTGGATGTAAACAACAGGCTACAAGGGTGTTTTCCTATTTTGGAAAAAAAATCAGCATGCTGCAGGAAAGCCATTGGTTCGGCTGGCTGCTCCCCTCCTGTTTCAGGAGCACCAGCCAGTGTATCGGATATTCATTCATTTTGGGCTAACTATCTTTTCCATTTCTGAACAGCTTCAATTTTCTTGATGTCTCAGGGAATGGTTTATGAGAAAATAGAGCCTTGAGGGTGGACAGATGGAGAAAAATCTCCCTTCTCACCAAATTGATCACTATAATCTTTCATCTGCTTCGTGCAGACACAAGCTGCTGGCATTCAGAGGTGCCACAGCTCTCCCAGCAGAGCAGCCTGTCTGGCTGCGCGGTGCCTGCCAGTGCCGCTGCCACTCGCTCCCTCCCAAAGCTGAGAGCTGGGAAGAGGATGGACAGCACAACCCCAAACTATTTCCTGTGACAGAAAGCAGAGGAAAGGAGATAAGGGTTTCAGATCCGGGGTCCTGCCCTGGAATCGAGCAGCCTACAGACAGGACTCACACCAGCTTAATTGCCTTTGCCCCTCCCTCTGCTATTGATATTCTGCGGCACAAATGAACTTCACCTTGCTACCGCTAATAACAAGAGAAGAGAAACCCACAGTCCTTGTTATGAAGCACTTTTATAACAACATATCTATGCCATGGGCTGTAACTGAAATTGTAATGGTGCTGGCTGTGAGACTGTATGGGCTCTCCAGTTGGCAGAGCTTGAGAATGGGTTAAACAAACAGCTGCTGGGAATGACTTTGACACGATCAATCTGCCTGCGGGCAGGAAAATGGACTTTGCAAGCTCTGTTCCCTTTCTATATTCCCTGATGCAATGACTTTACAGGTACGGTTTTCCCTCCCCAATCCAGGAAAGTTCTGGCGATGCTGAAAATGTGACGAGCTCAGGCTGGCCACTGATGTACCAGTGGTAGAAACCATCTCCCCTTAAAGGGCAACCTTGGCTAGCCTGCATCGTCCTATGCAGGGTTACGAGCTGGACTCAAGGACCCCTGTGGGTCCCTTCCAGCTCGGGTCATTCTATGATTCTGTGAAAGCAACACACAAGGAACAATCAAGACACACAGAATTCAAGCAGGTCTGGAGGGAAGACAGCTAAGCTTGTGCCAGCCTTTACATGATGTAAGTGCCTGCACCAAGATACTCAGGGCGGAGCTGTGGTGACTCATTTGCTGTCACCTTTCTGGTTCTGAGACAGTTTCTCAATCCTGCTCTGCCTCCAGGGCTCACTTCTCACTTCCAGGCTGCTCCAGGGAACAGCTCCAGTGCGGCCAGCTAACCCCTACCTGACTGGCAGCCAGGGTGCCAGGACACTTGCCAAGCTTCGTGGAGGTTTTTGGCCAGGAATCCCATCAGCTGAAGTTAACACAGACCTGGGGTGAACGCACTCGCAGCAGCCCTACGGGTAAAGCACACCATGCCATCCCGACAGCTCGCCCTCCCATGCCCTTCTCTCTTTTGGCTCCAGTCACTCCCATGACTCTCAATTAACATTTAAGATTTCATTGAATAGCTGACTGATTTATATTACTTCTCAGACAGTAATTTATGGAAATATATTCTTAAAAATCAAACAAACTGCACTTTACTAATAGATGGGCTATTCTCTGACATTTCAGAGTAAATGAGCATTTCTGCCCAGTGGCATGTTGTCCCATGGCTGAACCCCAATAAAAGGCTTCAAAAATACCTATTAGACAAGCTCATTAGTTTATATATATCATTAAAATAAATTGTATTTCTCCACACAGGGCTTAGATAGGCCCCAAAGTGAATACTGATCTCAGTAGTTACAGGTCAAACATTCATTTACTCTAAGGACTCTTTGCACTGAAAATAGGAAGGGTGTTAAAACTAATTTACACAACTGCAGTGGTACAGAAGGGTCCTGTATAGAAATGGATCTGCCCATGCTTCATTTCTCAGCTTAAAAGCATAACATCAAATATGCAGAATCTATGACAGATGTTCTTTACCATAAGAACTAACTTTAAAGTTTCCTGCTGGTTCTTCAAACATTAAAAAGATCATTCCCTTAACTGTACTGCTTTTTTAGATTTATTCATTTATCCATTTAACCTGTTTAGAGACTCAACTTAAGGGAATACTTTAAAGTGGTTTTATTTTAGTGGAGCTCAATTTCTCATGTTTCTGGTTTCAGCTGTTGGCATTGGTTTGTTTGTTTTTCCATTGATCAGACCAAAAAATTTAAACAAAGGTAGCACCATCTCCATAAAAATCTCACAAACTCAATTACGCTGATTTAAACCACTCCCCATTAGCAGGACTGATTTAGTGCTCTCTGCAAAGCCATTGTGCTGCCACAAAGAAACTGTGCTCTGACACTCCTCTGCCTTCAGCAGCAGCTTTCACTAATGGTCTCCCTGCTCGTCCCAGCCCTTGCCCCAAGCCAGGATGCAGCGATGGGCTTGCTGGTGGCCCACAAAGTGCCCCCCTCCCCACAGCAAAGGGCACCAAAAAGGCACACATCTACGGGGATACCTGGAGATGATACAGCACAGGCACTGTACTTTCCAACCAGTGTCTGTGTAACTGCACGGTCTATCCAAATACTTGCCCCATAAGACTATTATTCTTGAGCAGAAGAGACATAGCT
The DNA here is from genome assembly GCA_033558235.1 of Neomorphus geoffroyi. Classification (NCBI taxonomy): domain Eukaryota; kingdom Metazoa; phylum Chordata; class Aves; order Cuculiformes; family Neomorphidae; genus Neomorphus; species Neomorphus geoffroyi. The sequence goes on from JAUMJM010000050.1 coordinate 502,484, forward strand.
GTTGATTTACATTGCTGTTGTTGGCTTTGCTGAGCCTAAGCTCCCAAACAGGAGTGTTTTCTTCCCTTTCTTCTCACACCTCACCAATATATTTTTTTCCAAAACTCTGAATAGCTGCATTTTTGTTGGACTATGGAAGTCAATAGGATGCAGGAGCATCACTGATGATATAAGTGAGAAGCGGGTGATTGCACAGAGGTCACACAACCCTTGTTCTGCTCTACTGGACCCCTCTACTACCTGTCACAGAAGGGAGAAGAAATTTAGGGTGGGTCCAGTGTCCCTGGACTGAATTTGCAGAGCTAATAGTTACTGATGAATAATATTGTCAACGCAGAGTGCACAAGGCAAACCACAAAGTGATTTTCACAGCCCTCTTCCACCGGACTTCTAACAGTCTGAAGCAACTGGGACTCTCAGCCAGGTGCTTTCTGAGTCTCGAAATAATACCCTCCCAAAACACCGCAGCAACTGAGTGGGCAGTTATAGCTCCAGCAGGTATTTGCAACCAGACCTGCAGCTGCTGGAACTGCAGACACAAATTAAACAGCAGACAGTTCTGGGGGCTGGATCCCAGTCATCTCTGGAGTGAAAAGTACATGTTATTACAAAAGCAATTTGTATGTTGCTGTTCTCAAGGCATCACATGAGTTGTACTCTCCTTGTTAGCAGCAGCTCGAAAACATTACCACCAATGTAACAGAAATCCGGCATTAAGGTCCCCCTGTTAGAGCTATGACAGATTGCAGGGAGAAACAATGCGGTGATTGAGGACCTGGACTAATCACACCAATTGATATAAATTACCATGTCAGCTATACCGGTGCCGCGGTCTGCAGGTTTACACCTCATTAAGCTTCCAAGTGCCAAATGAATCAACAAGGTTCAGCAGAACCATTCTTAATTAATTGTTGTAGCAATAGGGAAAAAGTAACAGAAAAAGAGAATGAGAATTCGTAGCGAACACAAGCGGGTTTGCACAGACTGAAACTGCTTCTCCAGTTTAGCATTTGAGATTAAGGACGCCTACGTACTAATCTCAGCCAGCAAATAACTGCCAGGGGCTGGTTTTGGACTAGGGTGGAGTGAAAATACAGGCTGGCGATTTGGAAAAGTTTTTCATCGAGTTCTGCAGTTTGTTTTGCATAGCTCTTCAGGCCTCAACATTTTGCTGCCTGTGAAGTTTCCAGGTTTGGATTTCCCACCCCACCCACGGTGGGCAGAGGCCACTGCTGGGCACCTCAGCATCTCATGGAGCTGATGGAATTTGCCGTTCAGCAGCCTATTTTTAAGTTTAAGCTGAATGTGTCCATTTTTTCCTGTCTATGTTGCTCAAAGCAAGATGCAAACTTAACAGTGAGGGAAGAGGCCAGGAAAGCTGTGGTCTCACCTCTGGCAGAGTGCCCAGCCTCTTGCTCTATTGATTCTGCTGGGCTGGGCTGCTGCAGGGACACAAGTTGGACATTGGGGGAAAAAGCATCAGCAGCCACAACGGAGTTTGAAAAGCAAAGAACCTCTCCCTCCAGCACACAACAGCACCAGAGAGTCTCATCAAAGCCTGGAATACCTGGAACTTAGGGCATGCTGTGGAAAACATGAGCACAGCCTGCAGGATTGCTGTGGCTGAACATGCAGCCAGCCTCCGCAAACCCAGACACTTTGCTTTCACCCCTTTTTGCTGTATCCATTAGGATGGATTAAAAGCAGCCCCCGTGCTCCACCCCAGGCACCAAACCTGCTCTGTGCCCTCTGCCATTCCTACTCACACAAGCCTAGAGCTGGATGCTCTCCCGAGCAGGAGCAGCCGCTCCAGAACAGCAGTAGGCAGGCAGCTGGGCAGCATCCAGCTCAGCAAGGCAGAGTTACACCATCACACCCGCACACTCATGGACCAAATCCAGCTGGGACTCGTGAGCCCGGTTTACGCTCTCCAGGGGAGTTTTGTGTATCTTCCTCTGCCTTACCTCACACTTGCATTACACCAGCTTAAAACCTCCCTGGGGTTCACATCTGCTTACCACACAGCTTGTAATTGCTTGTGTAAAGCAATGGTCAGTTTAGCACTCAAACCACATTTCCAGCGTTGAATGTCTATAGGTACTTGCCTTTTCCCCATCACTGTCAGTCATCCAGCCCATTTTCCCTAATCTATAAACCATCCATCTAATATTTATATCACTGTGGTGCTTTGACAGCTACACTTGTAGCTGTCACTATTCTTCTGTGATGTTCAGGCCCAGTTATACCAGATTGTCCGGTTACTCTATACCATCGATTAACCTGCAGTGTAACTCATTTGTAAGTAAAACACAAGTTTAAGATGAAAACAGAATATGAACACACCATTTTCACCTCTTTCATGCTTTTAACTGGGGAGCACTAGTACACAGCAAGGAATCATACTCTCTTCAGTAATGAGCTGAAATCACCTCTCCTCTATCCCACATCTTCATCCTCCTCCTTACCCCTTGTTTTCTTCTTTTTTAACCAGGGTTGGATCCAGTGGAAATATCTGGCCAAATTCAGGAAATCAGTGCTGTATTAAAACAACATTAGCAGCCAGGAAAACCCAGTGCTGCAACTCTAGACCTTTTCTGCAGGGCCTGTTTAGGTCAGAGGGCCCCCGGGGAATGTAAACGTCGATCCTTGAACTGAGGCACCAGGCAACACTCTCGTGGCTTGGTACTCCCAGCGAAATGCCTCCTGCATTCCCACGCACGCAAACATGTGCGTCAGGGCCTGTATCACATTATCAATGAAAATACCTTCCCATGACTTGCCAAAATCCATCCAGCTCTTTTAAAGCATTGAGCTGGGATTTCATTCACTTCCTCAGATTAATTTGAATCATGCCTCCTACCAATCGAATACATCGTTGTTTTCTTTAATTTGTCTTTCCCCTTATAAATCTATAATAAATTAATAAAGCTGATGAGTCATTAAGCAAAACTGATCTTAAACCATCTTTCCCAGCCTCAGAATTCTTGTTATAGCAACTATCAGTATTTTAAAAAGACATTAATTACAGTTTCATTTTGATAAATTTGGGGCCAAACCTATTTATCTATATTATAAATATTTTTTTCTTTTACATTTATCTGCAATCAGTGTGATAATTCCATGCTTATTTTAAGGGATTTAAGGTGCAAATTGAAGGATTAGCAATCCAAACAATAGCAGGAATAGAAACAGGCTTCCAATCCCATTTATAAACAAGTAATTACAAGTACAGAGAGATGAGTGAGGAGCCCAGCACTGGAAGGCAGGTTCTCATGTGGGAAGTCACTTCACACCTCAATTAGAGCTTCTGCCAACCACTTCAGATCTGAAGTATGATGTTTCCTCTGGTGAGAGGATACCATTAGCACAAGGAGCAGTTGGAGTCAAGGCTGTGAACCGAGCAGCACCCAGGGAAACCACCTCGCAGAGGGAACTCCTCAGACTATTGGGTTTAGGCCCTTTGATTGATTCACACACGCACTCTCTCTCGCACGCACACACACACTTCGGCTGCTGCCTGTGCTACTTAGATGTTCAATGACATCCAATCAGCTTTGCAGTTAATAAGAAAAGCATGATTGAGGACTTTTCATTAGGGTCATTAAGAGCACCGTATTAAGGTTCCACAAGCTTATTGTTTCAGCAATAGAGAATTAGTTCAGGAAATAGAAATCACTGTAATTATTCATAACTCAAATCCCTAAAGATCACGGCCTTAGAGCATAACCACTTTAGCATCAGTATCTCTTAGAATAAAGATTTTCTCCAATTTTTAAACAATATTATTCCACTTCCAGAGACCCTAGGTATCCTCCAGTACTATGACCAATGAAGTTTGCTGTCAGACATCTGAAGGCAAAGAGGAACTTTCCTCCACTGCCCCACACCAAACTTTTGCCTAATGCTTTAAATCACAGATGAACGCCAGGAGCGCTGCCAAGCACCTCGGTTTAGTTCTGCAGCTCTTGTGGTTATTCTCTGACTTCCATACAGCCTGGCGTGTCACTCCAGATGAAGCTGTCGTGCCTCCCAGGCAGTGCCGCAGTGGGCTCCCAGGCACAATGAGATTTCTCTTCCCGCACCTTCACTTCTTGGGTTTCTCAAAGCAGCAGGCAGGGGGTTGCTTTGCAGGTCTGAGTGGGGTACAAGTACCGCAGGGTCAGGAAGAAAAGCACATTAAGAGTTATAAGTTACACCAGATCTCGCAGAAAGGTGTGGTTTCAGCTCATTCCTTCAGCTCCAGCTTGGATCAGGCACAGGCAGAGCTGCCCCTCGGGATAAGTATAAGGCAGCACAGGAAGGTTATGGAAAGATGGACCGAAAAATCTCAACTTCCTGTCGCACTCTTGGTGATATGACCACTTCAGGCAATTTAATTCCTAAATTAATGACAGGACTAACAACTCCTGAGTAATCCGCTAGATACAGCAAGGTCAGGGTATATCTCATGGACTCAATCAAACCCTCTCAGAAGCAGGCAGTGAGCAACTCCTCACAACGCTGCTCCAAGGTGCAGAAGCACACACAAAAGCCCTAAGGCAATTTAAAACACAAAAGGATACACACCGCAACTCAAACACTGGTAGTCTTTGCCCTCCCAAGTGTGTTTTTCCCAGGACTTTACAGTCCCTGTGCATTACTTGTTACGATGACACACAACACATTCTCACCAATTTTTATTCCTCAGATATTTTCCAATTGAACTAACAGGCAAACTGATCCCATGTGTTACCTGCTTGCAGTGGTTCGCAGCCTAGCAGACACCAGTGGGAGAGAGCACAACACATTCCCCTATTGCCACTATTGATCCAACAGCGATCCTGAGAGTGTGAAGCTGAGAAGCAGCTGTGCAGGCATTAAGCTTCTTGTCCAGGACAGCAAATAGGGAAAAACAATGACATCTTGTCCCTGTGCTCTGCCTGGTACTCCCTGCTCTGGCTGCAACGGTCCTGAGAAACTTCTTCCTAAATCTACAGGACGAAGTATAGCACGTGCTTTTTAGAGTATCATTACTGAAACACAGATTTGCAGGCTCAGGTGCTTTGACCTTGTCTGCTTTTACACTTCTACATTCACATTTTAAAATCAATCATCTAATTCCAGATAACTGCTTTTAAATTCAGCTGAATGGGACATGAATCTTGCTGTACGAGGAATGCAGGTCTCTGTAGTGGAATAGATTAAGTACTGCTACACTCCCCATTTTGTTTCAAGACTTCAGTTGCAATTGCCTGCTCTAATTTGAGATGGAAAGTCTCGCTGTAGGGTAATTAAGCACGCGAGGAGCTCAGGAGAGCTGCCTGCCAGCACCTGGCAGTGGGATTCCCCTTCCAGAGGCACCTGCACTAAATGGTAATTCCTTCTCTCCATTTCCCACTTCACTCACCAATGCTTCTCTCGGCAGCTCGGAGGAACAGATGGAGCAATCACCCTCCTCCTCTCCACAGTACGGACCCCTGCTGCTACCCAGCGCCTTATGCAGTTGTAATACACATAATTAGGCAAATCAATGGACAATGCAGCATATTAGAGGAGGTGGAGTTACATCAAGGCAAAACACCAATCCCAATTTATTTACGATAGGAAATAGGACATGCCTACATAATTGCCAAATGTGCGGTCACGAGACAAAAAGTAATCACAGCCCAGGCAGGTAGGATGCTGCAATCAGGTCACTACGCAAACTGGAGTGCAGCTGAGGGGAGTGTGCTCTCATCTTGATACGCAGTTGATTTATGCCTTAAACATCTCATTACCATTTATGAGTTATACCCCCAAATCTCTCACCCAACCAGAGTGAACGACGCTTACTGCCCTTCATCCTACCACTGACTCCAGACTGAAAAGCACAACCAAAGGGTGCACAATCCTTGTTGCAAACAGCAGCCCTCCTTGCCCTTCACGGAGAGCCACAGCTTGCATGGCAGAGGCCAAGCACACATAGCTGCCGTCTCCTGACAAAACCGGCTGCTGAACTTTCTCCTGCCGTCGCTCCCCAGGCTCCTTTGTTTAAGGTCAATGCTGGCTCCGTGCTCCCTGCCCAGCAGCTTCTCATCTCCTCCTTCACCCCTTGCGGTTCCCACTCTGTGAAAGGCAGGAGGTTGTGCAGTCTCACCATCTCATGTGGCAGAATAGAGGCACGAGGTGTGAAATGTATCGACACAAAGAGCAGGAGCGCTGCAGGCAAGTGCCCTGGGAGCAGGGGAGGCAACAAGGGGAGTGATGTACGGAGATGGGGCCTCCCAGAGCAACTTAGCACACGAGAAGGGGGGGTTCTGCGCTGAAAGCTGGGTCATGCACGGAGAAGAGAGGTGCAAGCCAAATCAGCAACGAGAATGAGAGAGGAGATTAAATTTCTGGGCGCTTCAAAGAAGGGGATTTGCCTGCCAAGAGGAAACACCAGGGATCTGTTTCCGGTGCTAGAAATGGTCGCACGCACACACACTGAGTTTTATCCTGGTTTATTGACTTGAAGCAAGGCTATGCCTAGGGATCACCGAAGGACAGGACCTTTTTGAAAGACAACCACCAGAAGTACTGTTAAACTGATGATGAGGCCTCTTACTTCTCCCTGGGCAGAAGGCTAAGAGGTCCCTTTTACAGAGGTATTAACATGCAGTGGAACAGATAGCCAAGCCTTCAGATACCTTTAAAAAACAGAAGTGTGTTTCTGGCATCTGATTTTGGCCAGATTTGTCTAATTTTCAGGGGTTTAGAGGAGCAGCAGCTCCAGCTGGTGAGAACCACAGCTCCCAAGGCACCAAGAGCCTCAGATCACTCAGATACTGATATACCTATTCAAGAATACAGCAGAAATTGTAGATTTCGGTTTCTTGTCCCTGCACAGCCCATGTCAGTAGCCAAGAACAACATCTCTGCTATCAGATTTGAGCTCTATTCCTTTTTACTGTATTACTGAGTTCCCTTCTCAAAGTCTGGATCCTCCTGAGTTGGGCCCAGTACTGTTGTGAAACCAGGAAAAATGATTTGCAAAATCACTCATCAGCACCGAAAAGAGGGACTGGTCACTTCACTCCTGGGTTACCAGTTGGTAAGGTTACCGCCTGGCTGACCTTGCTAGTTTCTCTGACTAAAAGAAGCTTATCCCATCGAAATGACCAGCTGTTGGGTCAGAGCTGTCCTCCTTCACAGAGCTCTGCCAACATCTCAGTCCTCACCTGAGGGACACAGCTTTTGCTCTTGTCCTCAAGTGTCCTCCAAAGTGCTGCCAGCTGTGCTCAACTGTATTGCAGCTTTTGAATATGAGAAAACGTTTATTGAAATGCAAACCAACATTATCAAATGCATTTCAGGTATGATCTCTGTCAGGTCTACAAATGCACTATTTGAGAAACAGTATGGTCACTTCTCCAAAACCTAAGAATATAAAAATATGATTTATGGGTTCCACAATACCATAAACCCATTCATTGTGTCAATGCAAAATCATGCCTCACACACACCCACATAACCACAAGCTGCAGCCCACTTACCGCTAAAAAGGAGAGAAACAGATCCATGGCAGGCTCGGAAAATACTTTAAAATTAGTGACTCCGAAGACAACTGGCACCGATACCATTCGTGTGTGTACTAGAAGCTGTAAATACCATCCACCACAGAAATAGTTAAGTCTGCAAGTTCACATTAGACATTTCTCTGGGTGCTGCACCCTGCTCACTGCAGAGACAACAGGGGCACCGGATTTGCTCCATGTACAAATGCCAAGTACTACCATGGCAATTCCACATTCATTTTGTTCTCCCAGCTTATCTTCTCACAGCTTTGGAGTGCATTCTTCCTTATCTTGGAAATAAATGGCCTCCACGGAGAGCTCTAAACAGCAGAGCTATTTATCTGTTTGACATGTGTTTCTCTGTTTGTTTTCTCCAGCCTTGAGACAGTCGGCTCAAGCTTTGACAACATTCAGCTGTGTTAACGGCAGAGGGTTGCCTGGCCCCTTCACTCCAGTGCCATGAATCAATTTCTTCGCCATATTTATCATTTACTGTAGTAAATCAAGTCTAATCGATGCTTTCTTCTTTTGATGTAGAGCAAAGCCTTTACAAACTTTTCAGAAAGCTGGTTGGAATTAAAAAAAAGCCAGGGAGGAGGAGGAAAGAAATCAAGTATTTCATTAGTTCAGCACTGATTTTTTTCTTTGGGGAAAGAAATGAAGAAGTGGCAAAGGCGGTGACACTGTCCCCATGGAAAAACAGGAGGAAAAAAAAGTTTTGTATATCTAGTGATGGGTTTCAGAACTCCATTCATTGCTTTTAACATCTTATTTTTAAAGCATCACATGAACAAGTGTCTCCCTGTCTAAGCTAAGTGCTTCTCCATTCTTTCAGAGCCAACTCCTGGATGCACGGATTCCCTCCCTGCGTATACGCATTTTGCTGCCCCCTCAGTCCTGCTCAGCAGCAAAGCCAAGGCTTGAAAGAACCAGATTTGCCTTCATTCTCATTCACTAGGGCTCTGTTGCACACAGGTAGATCGAGGCAAGCAGGGCTGGCACATCTGCACAAACAGGGCCTGCAGATCCCACTCCTGCTCTCCTTGGCAGGAACAGCAGAGAGGATGGAGAACAGACTCCCATGGGGCCTCAGGCAAGAGTACACGCTGCTGCCATTCACTTACTCAGGGAGATCAGCTTTCTGCAAGGGCAGCTCACAAACATCTCTGCAAAGATGGGGGGCTGGGAATGAGACCTTGCCTTGGCTCTGGATGAGAACGGTGCTGTCCCAACGACAGTCGACAGTCTGCCACAGCAGCAAAGTGTGATGATGTTAACTGGAGCCATCTTCCCTCAGCCACCTCACCTGACTTCAGGGGAGCTCTGCACCACTGCCACAACATCAGGCCGGGACAAATGCTCTATTTAGCCTAAATATCTAGTATAAAGTTAACCAATTAATAACAAGACATCAAACAAATTATATGTGTGACTCAGTTTAATCTCTTCCCCAGCACACAGTTCAGCTCAGACAACCTCCTCTGGCAACTTCCCACAGCTCTTCCCCTCTCAGGCTTAGCTCATATTCAAACTTATTTTCAGTAGGACTTTTGTCCAGACACTGCAGTTCGGACTGATTACGATTATGAGCAACAAATACCTTAAAACGAAGTATTGGCTGTGCTACAAATAAGCTTGGATGGATAGGGTGGGGAGGGGCATGAGAAACAAGAGGAATTTTAACACCAGAGCACACTACACAAGTCTTGAATTCCTCCGGTATCAATCCACTTCCAGCCTGGAAAATCTGCATAAGAACAGTTCCCAGGGATTCATTCAAACAGCTCTTCTAACATAAATTTGACTCCTTATTGGAGTTCACTTGCTTCATTCAGAACCCACAGCAGAGGATGGTTGGGGGCAGGTTTTTTTTATTTTCCTAAGTGTTTGTGGTTCATGTGGTTCATCAACCCTCAGTTTTGGCCAGAACAAGGCTGCAGAGCTCCTCTCTTCTTTTAAAAGAAGTGTCTCTGGTTTTTTTTATTAGAGAAGTAAGGCATCTTTCATAAAGATGATGCTCATCTTGAGTACTCAGTGTGTGCTGGATAATTCAGCCACAGCAGAAATTCTTATCATCTAATATGGAAAAACTTCCCACTCCACCACTACAAAGGTCACATAAAATTGCTATAAATCAATACGTAAATCAAAATTCATTGATTAGATCCACAACCACCAAACACAGAGTTCTGGCAATGATGAATATCAACATTGGACAAAAAGGGGAAAAAAACTGGGAATGGGAACCAAAGATGTTGTCCTCACTCCAGAAGAGGCAGCCAGCCCTGAAAGTAAACAGGTCTGCTGGGAAAAGAGGAACATTCTCAAGTCTGCCACAAAATGGGAGAAAGGAGAAAGAAAAGAGAGTGCTGAAGACATGGGAAGTTACAAATACCTACTGATTTTCACAATGTCTATTTCCCAACTCGTACTAACAACTTTCTCAGTCCATGTTCAGCTGAAGGAAGGTTCAGAGTTCGTACCTGTAATTTGGGGAGAGTCGGAGAAGCATTACCTTCTTTTCCCTTAAGCGCATTTTTCCCTTCTCTGAGACAGAGGCTGCATAATTGCAGCTACAGCATAGATTTTATTGCCAGCATTTAGAAGAGTAAGTGCTCACTGACATGCAAGATGGGAAAGGTTCCTCCCCTGGCGAAGAGAACACAGAGACTGATTAAGCAACCAGTAGGTATTTAAGAACATAAAAAATACTGGCAGATCAGGGCTGCAGTTCCTACCAAACAGGAGTCAGCACAGGAACAGAGCTAGCCAGCCGATTTCCAGCAGGGTGTAGCATTGGTAAAGAACAAGTCTTCAAGCTTGGGATTCTTACTTCTTGACAAGTAATCATGGCATGGTCCTCTGGAGACATGAATGAGATGTTCCCGTTTTGTCAGGCTGCCAAACCCAACCTGGTGGCCCATGTCCCATCCTGTCTCATTCCCAAATCCTTTTGTAGAGACTGAATAGCAGTATATAATTTGCAGTAGTCACCTATTTCAAGAACCTGTCTACAGTTATCAGAAATGAGAACAGAATATATTGACTGATTGAATTATTTTAACCTTATAAAGACAAAATGAAGCAAATTAGTTGGCCAAAGATACAGGATTACTAATAACAAAGCCATGTCTAGCCAGCACAGGTTTGTTTTCAGTCTTATACTCAACCACTATATCATGTTGTTTCATCATTCCGGTTAACATTACGGTGGTGATATTAAGAGCATATGCAGAAAGAAATACAAAATAACTAGGATTTCTGTTCTTTAAAAAGCAACAGTAGTGTCCACGTGTAGAAACATTTGAAAAAGCACAAAGAATAAATATGACAAAAGCGTTGAAGAAATACAAGCTCTAACTCTTCTATCTTGCAGTGATGATAAAGAAATTTCCTTTATTTTGTACAAAATTAGAAAACATTCATACACTTAAAAATATTTTGTCAGACATTTAAAGTTATACCCATTATTTCTGAAATAGCTATAAAGCATTTTAAATTTTTAAAAATGCAGTAAAATGCCATAAACCAGTTTATACAAATGTAACAAGGATATTTTTCAATATCTAAATATATCTTCAATATCTAAAGATAATAGCTAAAAGATAATGAAAATGATGCTTCAACTCATTTCAACTGTATTTGATTAGGACACCATTCTGCTACCAAATAAGGTAAAGCAAAGCCATTTCTAGAAGTTTACTGAAATTACACATTCCTACATGTAGAGATCAAATCACACTCTGTTGAATCAGTGAAGAAAAAGAAAAATCTATCTAGATCCTAAGCATATCTACCGTGCAGCTGTATCAATTCTTTTCAAAGCACTCTTATCCTCCCAAACTGTTAACACCACAAAAAAGATCAACTTCTTTCTGCACCTCAGGATAGCCTTGGAGGCACCTAATTATAACAACGAGCTGTGCTGCTAGTGGGTCACACCGTGTTCTAACATGGTCCTTTAGTCTTCATCCTCATTTGTGCTGCAAAGAAAAAGCAATGGATTTGTCTTTGAAGGCACCTCCAAGAAATTTCTCTTCTCAGTAGCATCTTTTGAACTTCTGTCAGGTTCAGATATATGTTTTTCTTCTTGTTCCTGTAAAACACAACTTGCAGTAGCCAGTCCTTCAGGCTGTTCTGAAAGTCTAATTGCAGTGTGCATTTGCTTTTCTAATTCTTCTATCAGTTTTCCAGGAACAGACATAGATTGCAAAGAAACCTTGGATTTTTCATCACTAACCTCGAATGTCAAAGTGTTTGTGCCCTGCCTTAATCCATTACACTCAATAAGTGGAGCTGTCCTCTCCTCTTGAAGCATGCCTTGTAAAGAATTTATTTTCCCATCTTCTCTGGTTGAGGACTCCGGCTCATCTGAATCAGAGCCTTCTGTCTCAGATGATGAAGTACCGCTTGATTCTTCAGAGTCACTTGTCTCCGACTCAGAGGAAGGCAGCTGTTGCCTGGAAACTGTGCCAGCAGCTTTTAACATGCGCTCCTCCTCTTGTACCAGCACTGCTGCTGCTTCCAGCTCTTCTAGTTCAAATCCTATGTGGGACTTCATGAGTGTGGTTTTCTGCAAGGACTCAGAGAGTGCAGCCAACTTTTTTGACCTTTAACAAAGAAAAAGATATATTATTCAACTTTACAAACAGAACTTTCCCATTTGATAAGAACTCAAATTGCAGACAACCTTTTTCTTCAATTTTGATTGTAAAAGTAAATGTGGCAGGAGAATAAATAACCCAAAGTATTCGTAATTACTAGTATTTTGGATAATATTTCCCACAAGGTTAGACAATATCCCACTGCAAGTCTTCAGTGACACTTTCAGAAAAGTAAGGGAAAGTGAACTTCAGAACAAGCCTTTCCAGGATTGCTGTCTTCAGCAGTGAACTGTGCAATATGTGGCTTGATGGATTAAGTTCATATGCATCAAAACCATTTTGGTTTACTTCCCTTTGGACATGTCTGTTAAACGCAGATGAACCAATAGAACATAGCAGATCAGGTCCATCTCAGTGATATATTCTCCTTTCACAGCTAGCTCGATACATCTATATATCAGTCGGTGTTCAATACCCTGTCTGGAGATGTGCTTTCCCTTTCATTGTAACTCAACTGAAATATATTTCAATAAAAATATCATGACCATTTAGATAAACACTTCTAATAGAGCAGGCACACCATGTCAACTTCCAGTCTCAGGTACTGCCAGATCCATTTCCTCCAGCATTTTGAAGTCAGCACATGCTTTACCAGAAAAGTGTATCATGGATTTATAAACAAAGAGAACAAAAAGTAAAAAAAGAGTGCCTTGAAATGGAGGGGCGGGGACAGAGGGGAAAACTGGTATAAAATAACAAACATACATCCTGTTTCTTATTGTAGAGTTTTGCTTCAGCCTATCAATCAACTTTTCACCACTTCCTGCAACAGCAGGTCTACTATAAATTCTGCAGTAACTGACTGCGTTTCATTTCCTCTGCCAAACCTGCTAACCTGCAAGGCATGACACACTGACACTGGAGCAAGGAGCTGATAATGTAATACATGACTCCTGCGAGGCAAAAGTTAAAGTGCTTGTTCTCTCAGTTGAATGATTTTAAAGATCTTTATATTCTAGTTCCCAGAGGGCATAATTACTCAGTATAACAGAGATGCTTCAGTTTTTTTGGCTCCTGAAGGAATTGTATTTAAAAGTGGGGGAAGGGAAGTTCAGTAGAGCTTCTTATACTTTTTACAGAGACAACGCAACATTTAAAAGCTGAACTTGCAATAAAACACATTAAACATCCTCAGTTCAACCCATAGACTAGAAAACTATGAAATAAGTGTTTCCCAGAAGTAGCTAAAGCAAGAGAGAACAATTTATATAGAATTTTTAAATTTAAAGCTGAGAACTAAATCACAACATTATCACAGTGGTTTGCAATATAAACATGATTATCAAATTTTAATAAGTGGCTTATTTAACACTATTCTATTTAACACTGTTTGGAGGGGGTTATGACATATTTCCATCTTATTTATTTATATTTATTTCACTATTTTTGTCAAGAAGTTGAATTTTTCTTGAAAAACTTTGAAGAATTTGAGAAATTGCCAACCTAATTGGCAACAAAGAAAGCACTCTCCCTGCTAAAGGTAAAAAAAAAAAGAAAAAGAAGCCAAGAGATACAGAGAAAAGTTCATGAAGCTCTTGTAGGTAGGTGGTAACAGAATAACTATTTTGCAGGGCGATCTGTTTCCTGAACACATTGATGAGAAGCTGGTTTACAATCCGAGTCACAAGAGCTTATATCCCTGTCAGAAAGCATTTTACTTTGCTTTTGAAAGTCTTTTTTTTCCTTCTAACTATACACATGTATGTGAGTACACATGCCCCCTTCCCGTGTAAAAGCTGTTAACTGTATGAAGGTAAAGTCCTTTTCCCTGTCCTATTGCCTGACTGTCAATAAGAATAGGAGCTCCAAAAGCAGAATGCACATTGTGACAGTGAACACTGTTTTGTACCCATTTTATCTGTAGTTCCTTTTAATTTCATTGACAGCCATGAGCAACTAACTGCAGGCACAATTTCCTCTGGTGATACATCTTCAGCTCCAGCTACATTAGTCTCACCTACTTGTTTTACTACTGCCATTATAGATAGAAAGTCAATTTCGAAAGTCCTGTTTGTCCTTACATCTCTTCTATAATGTGTGTCACTTTGTTTCCCAATCCTATATTTATTTTTTGCCTTTTGCCTACTTTTGCTGTTCTAATTTTTCACACATTTTTCTGCTAGATATTCTGTCCTTCGAAATCACTCCCTTAAAATCCTCTCCTCTTTTCCTATTCACTTAGAATGCAGTTTACACCTTAGATACAGAAACATGTCACATAACTGAACCAAGTATTAAGATGTATGGCACCATGTACTTTGTGGCATTAATAAGGACTTCACTGTGCTCCAGATTACTTGATGCCAAGTGTTCAGGAAGAAAATATACAGTGATGTACTAATTTGACTCAGCACACATGACGTTACTAAATTAGATGTGGCACTACTGACAGATAAAAGAATGGGCCCTCTAAAGCAGCAAGTGTTTGATCACTACACACAAATGCTTTTTTATCAATGAGTTCAAAGAGAATGAATGAAATGGCTGGTGCCCGACAGCGACAAACATCTGTCCTACTGGCCAACTGTAAAACTGCAAAAGGCAGTCTTAGTCTGAAAAGCATGAGTTAATTCCTTCTGAGTGATCAAAATACACTACAAAATAATAACTGGTTTCATAAAACAACTGTGGCTTCAAGTTTCATGTTTAGTCCTTTTTAACCCCAAAGTTTTGATAGAACTATTGGGAGAGGACATGCTTTTTATCTTGAAGGATAACAGAAGAAAAGCTGTTGATTAAAAAGCCTGCTCTTCCCTTCTAAGAATAACAGCATACTTGGAGGCGTAAATGCCTGCAAAAGGCCAACAAATCCATCTGTCCTTTCAACCTCCACAACTGCCTTCCTTCAGTTCTCACGTGGTGGTGCCACGGAGCTGCCAGCACCAGGCACAAGGTGCATGAAGTACCAACCAGCGCATTGCAGGAAAGGGGAAGGAGTGGGGATTTCACACAAACTTGCACAACCTTGTTTCGCTCTGCACCATCAATGCCCTGAAGATCACTTTAGGCCAACCACAATAGGAATCTTCTACTAAAGTATTAAAAACCCTAAAATATTGTTTTACTTTTTTTTAGCTCTTAGACACACATCAGGTGTTTGTTTGATTTAGACTGGATTTACACAGCATGAAAAAGTCTCTTTTCAGTCACTCAGACTTCTAAGTAAGCTCAATGTTTCCTCCCAACTTTCACTGATGTCTCAAGTCGTTTCCAGAAAAATAAGTAGACAGTCTACAGAGCTTGACACTTCCAAAATGAGAAGCAACCTCAGCGCTCTCGACAAATTTATACATAAAAGCAGAAAACTCCACTTCCCAACTTTCCAATCTTCTATTACAAGAAAAAAAAAAGACTATTTGAAGAAGAGCTTTTTTTTTTTCCCCTCCCCCGTGCAAGGGACTAACAGAACTGCAATTAGCTATCGGTCCATTTTCTTTAAGGCTATTATCTGCTTACAAGGAGAACCAAGTTTTGAGAGTGCATTTCACACTAGCCTTAAGAAAAGGTGGCAGCACTCCCTGGACAAAAAACAAAGCAAACAGCATGAAAATCCAAGCATGGAAATGCTTTCAATGGAACACTGTAGGTCTCTGAGCTAATCATTTCCCTAGCTGAAAGATAAGCAACAACTCAGGAAACAAAAATGAGACAACAGAAATGAGATATCACGTATTAGTGACTTGTAGCAAACAGGTCCTGCTGCTTCCAGCATCATCTGAGTAGTGTTTTAGAGATGAGACAGCAAATACTTTAATTTTTCAAGTATGATTAATGGAATCGCATGATTACTTGAAGACACGATCATTCATTTGCGGTAATGATATCTTATTATTATGTTAATAGTGTTCTTACATAAACATGCATAATAGGCTTTAAAGGTGCTACACATTATAATTATTAGTTATCAAGATGTCAGTTGCTTAAGGAAAATTTTTAATTACAGGTTAAACTGATCAGATATATGTTTTGTTTAATGTATAGCTCTGAGGAACAGATAACAACAGAGGCATCTCCAATCTTGTCCGTGTAGCCTGGAATTAAAATCTCAAGACAAGAACTACCGTAATGCTCGTCTAGGGAGCAGGACAGTTTCTCCATGTGCTAGAAGAGGAAAACCACAGGTCTTGGATTAAAAGGGTAAAACTGAAGTGAAAAGAACAAAGAATCAAAGGAGGCCTAGCAAATAAAGGGCGAAAGATAAAATAAGGGAAAAAAGAAGATTATAGCAACAGGAAAGTGAAATCATTACAGGTTCACAGCAAAGCCCACCTATGGCAGTGTGAACAGAAAAGTGATGTGATAGGGACTGACTGCAGTGCCGAGGCACAAGTAGCAGCCAAGGGTGGGAGGAAGCAGCACACAACTTCTCCTCTCAAAGACTATTGCTCCAACAAGCTCAGGCTCTACCTTCTGTTCCAAAGAGTAAAGTGGGTGCTAAGATCTGATGAATCAAGATCGGTGTTATCTCCGTAACATGGAGCTACCAGAAAAAGGTCTCACAGAAGATGGACTTCAGGGATTTGATTGTTTCCAAGGAAAATTTAACTGGAAGGAAAGACAACCATCAGTCTAGTCACAGAAAGAAAAAAAATAAACGCAGGACTTGGGGAATACATTCAGCCAAAAAATCCTCTAATTTTTCCCAAATGTTAAAATAAAAATAAGTTAATTATGCTTCTATATACTATGTGCATCGATCAGAAACAGCACTACAGAAGAGAAAGAGTTAAAGAAAAAGCATTAATGGGCTAGGCCTTTCTATCTGCCTGGTACACACCTTATATCCAATTCACTTGCTTTAGCAGTTCAGTTATGCTAAAAAACAAACAACTCAAAGAGAACTTGAAAATATGAAAATCAGCATTCTGCTCCTCATTCTGTACAACGGGTGGCACTGCATCTTCTATCATGGCAGAGTTACATCTCTAAACCACTGTGCAGAGTATTTGCAAATATTGGGAGCAGTCAAATTGGCAGCACAGCCTTTCAAAGCAGGAGTCAGTAGCATCTCACTATGGAATGAAAAGGGACTTCTCTTGCACAAGCACAAGCTCTAGCTTGCTTTTGTTTTTGTAAACAACAGAAGTATTATTTCTACTGCCTCAGAAGTTTGGCTCTGCATTTCACAGATGTGTACAAACATCCACTGTTCTGAAGCACATTGTGTAAACTAAGTGTAAGACACGGCAAAACACAACTATAAGGCAACAGAATTTTCTCATTATCTACCCCTGCTCAGTCACAATCGAGCCAGTTGTACAGAGCACAAGTGCTGTCATAGCACACTGAGCTATTTCTGCCCAAGCACAACACAAAAGCAACAAAGCATGGGAACCTGTACATCAAAAACATTGACAATAGCTTTGGTTACCAGCCCAGTGTTTGAATGTGACCTAACTGCACTTGGAACCAAGCTGGAACCTAACTAACCTGGGAACCAATTGAAGTCTTGTTATATTACGTTGTTCGAATGTGCTTAGTGTCTATTCACTGTGTTACAATGGGAATCAGTCCTCCGTGCTAGCAGTACTCTAACTTGGCTCTACAGGGCCAACAAGTCCTGTTTAAAATGTAAAACATTTTACCTTAATTATCTTTAAGCCTTACAGGCAAGATAAACAAGTCTCAAAGAAACAGCAGATACTTCAAGTGTAGACGTGCCTCTGCAGTGTTATAGGTTCCACCAAATATGAAAATGGGCCTGTCTCATTGCCAAGCAGCCATCCCCTGGTAGGCCTGCAATTCCTTGAGATGCATTCAAACACAAACTAGCAGCATGCTGTGCCAGTCAGCAGGGCTGACAAATATGAAAAGGGCAGTTATTTAACTTATCTCCACTCAGTAGGAGCTCTGGACACACAGGTTCCATCTAACAGTAAAGCTGTTGCATTAAGTAAAAGGCTTTCTGTCTGCTGGATCACAAGGTATTTCCAACTGCCTTATTTTTATATATTTACTGTATGAGAAGCTATCAAGTTTAAAGAGAAAGCGTCAGTCTATATTTAAACCACCTTGCTCAACAAGGTCTAGCAAAACTCAGTCATGAGAAAAAGTTCCACAGACACCCTCTTTCTTAGATAAAACAGATAAGATAATGAGCAATACAACCAGCCAGGAGTATAACCACTTGAAATGTGTTTCAAATTATATACCTGGCAGCACTGCTTACAATTTCCCACAATTCTAATAGCCAGAGGCACTGTATTAGGACAATTCTAGAGTTAATATGTCAATAATATTATCTCAGACATCACCAGATCTTATCCCTAAGTAGAGCATCAGCAGTTTAGATGCAGAGGATGTGTAAATTTACTATCTGCAAGACATTGAAATGTCAGTTAAACTATAAGGGACAATTAAATTTTCTGCCTTGCCACAAGACTGGTTGAGGACAGGTTGCAAAAGGCCACAGCTGATGCTTCCACAGGGACTGTCACTGCTGAGCAAAATGGCACCTCCAAAAGGGCCAGACTTTCCAGACCCTTCAGATCATCTTAACTTTTTCCCTGCCCAGACTGGTTCTTGCTGGATTCCATCCATCACTGTCTTCCAGCCCAAGCCTTATCTGTCCAGACACAAACGGTGTGGAGAGACACGGTTCAACATTGATAATGCCAAAATTAACTTCCCACAGGAACTCTGTTCATGATCTTGATGAAAACAAATATACCTATGGCAGTAAGTCTACTGCTTAAGCTCTCTTGAAACAGAAGGCTCAGAAAGTTACAGCCAAAGATGATATCAAAAGATAAGGAAGTAAGCTCATATGAGAACAATACAGCTGACAAAGCATCTAACTACTCTTATAAAAACTCCAGAGGAAAATAAATTCCCCTTCAATCTAAAATTCAGATGTCAGCTCCCATCTAGTCCTGCACAGCTGCTTAAGCAACCAAACTGGTGATCTTTGGGGAAAGTCTCTTGAAGATGATAACTGAGCTCACCTTTTAGGCAACACGAAATCACTGGAACGGCATATTCAGACACCCATGGGTGGAGGATAAAGTGCGACACATATTCTTGAATTACTGTAACATAACTTAAACTTGAGGGCTTTAGAATAACAGTATCATGCTTCCTTCAGAAAGGTAACTAAAAGTCAAACATCCCTCCACACTTGATATAGAATTTCAAACAGCTAGAAAGGAAAAATTAAATAATATATTTAATTCTTACGATATAGAATTGAAAAGCAATTTGATTTTAAAAAAAATACTGAAGACGTGAAAGAATTAGGTTTGATCAACCCCAACTGGTAAAACATAGAAGCAATAACAGCATTGAATGCTACAGCAGACTTCATTAAAGTAGAAACATCTAAAGTCAACCTGCCCAAAAAAGCACAAATGGCCAAACAATAAGATTAGATAACAAAAAAATCCTCCAGCTTAGGAGAGGAATCCTTACAAATGGACATTTATCTGCAGTAGTAAGAAAATCATTGCACTAAACACACTATCCATTTGCCAAAACTACTCATGGGTTACAAAAGAACACAAGTCTCAGAATCTGCCTGGAGATAAGAGACTAAGATTCAATTACACCTTTTAGCATGTGTTTTTTATGAGATGCCATATTTCACCATTTTTTATTTCACTTTCAAGGTTATTCCTAATGGGTGCTTCAAGTTACACACTAGTCAATGACCTCCAACCACAGTGAAATAGTTCTGAAAAAGCAAGCTCAGAATCAGTGAACAAAAATACTTCAGATTAACTTGAAAAAAAAATTCATAGAGAAAGCCTATAGTCTAGGTAAATGTTAACAGATAGCTACAACCACTTTGCCTATCTGTACAGACTGCTGTGTTACAGACTGACAATGAACATAACGACACACTGGTTTTATTGTCAAGTACTTTATACATGCCTGTATCCCAACTTAAAGAAACTGTCCACAGATTTTATTTCATCCAGCTCTGGGAACTATTCCCTATAGTGAAACATGGCTAACGTTTAACAAAAGTAGAACAACACTACCATGAAGTTTAAGACATGAAGTGCAAAAGAAAATACACACAGCACCTGAACCACAAAGCAACCTTTTTATGAAAATAAAAGGCCCTCATTCAGAAAATCACAGATAATATTATTTGGTATTTGTGCCATGCACAGAAAATAGTACATGTTCCTAATGAACAGAAAAGTCTAAAATCTACTTTACATGTCTCTATCCACAGAATTCCTTATTATATCAGTTGTACAGAAAGGTGAATATGCAACACTTAATACATTACATTCCAGCCTTTATTAGGTGTTTAGCTCATCACAATCCTACCTGGCTTAAGAGATCCAAAAGAATCACAGAAGAGGTAGTACAACAGCCAGCAAGATAAACACAAGCAGCATCATTCAACAGGTTCATGTGCTTAGTTTATTACACATTTTTATAGTAAGAGGCAGAACCAATAAATAACTTCATTAAAATCTCATTAGCTCTGATCAATGAGTACAGAAGATAAGAACAAAGCTGAATTTAATGTGTTAGTGAAGGAGAAACAGGATCACTTTCTTCAGGACTCAGGTTAAAATTGACCTAAACTTTAACTGATCTTCTGCATTATCTGCAGCAAAAGAAAGACAGATGAATGTAAACACAACTGAAATAATGCAATACGTGTTCACATGATTTAGTACTCAATTACCAACTGTCTTCAGAGGGAAGAAACACACCATCTCCACAACACAGCACTAAAGACTCCTTAATTTCTAGACTTCCTTAGGAAAAGCCTGCTGCTAAAATAAACTATGCTCAGTCTATTCAAGATATTTTATGCAACTGCAGGTAAAAATTCATTCTTTCCATTTCTCAAGAGGACAGATTCTGATTTTTAGCCTAAATGCAACAGCTGAGGTTTACATAGTTACATTGTCCATGTCTACACCTACTGTTAATTACTTCCTTTCTAACAACTCTTGGAAACACCAGGAAACATCAAACAAATTTAAGAGCAACTAGAGTCGAAAAAGATCTTTAATTTCCTACATATTTCATGAAAATAAGCAGAGATATAAGTTATGACCCTCATGAGACAAGGCCGGCAGAACACAGCTGTGGCAGGAGTTCACGGCATGCACACACCAACCAGCTGATTGGTGCTGAAGGCAGCTACCGCGTATGCTGTCCCTGGTAGAGGTGCCAAAGGATGAGATGAAGAGATTAGGGCACAAGGCTTGGGTTTCTAGGAAGCGTATGGAATCTTTTTATTTCCCCCTCCTCTCTTATAGACATCAGACAAAGTGGAAACTGGAAAAGCATCGACATCAAATCTTTATCTTAAATATAGGAAAACTACACTATAAAAAAGGGAGAATTGGGTTCAAAAAGAAGTCTGGAAAATACATCTCTCTAAGCAAGATGTCACGGCTTTAAATTGACTAGATTAGAAGAGCAGAAGTCCAGCATAAATAAACAAGACAGGAGAAACCTACCACTTGCCTTCAGGTGACAGAAGGCAGTCCTGCACCACAAAACAATGGCTGATGTGGAAGAATCCAATGAGTTTAACATAAATGAACAAAAATCATGTCCATAACACATGAAATGTATTCATCTTGAAATGCTGGCTTTCAAAGGGCACTACATTAATTCTAAAACTAAGAATGATATGCTGACACTGCAATCCAACTTCCCATCTTGTAAACATGAACTGTTATCTACATAGCTTAAAGTGTTACAGTTTGTTAACCATAAATCAAATATAAAACATAGAACCATTGTTTCAATTTAAGTGACATTAATAAGTTTGACTATTTCAAGTGACTTTCCCTCCATATTTATTCTGAAATTCTACCGCGCTGCTTACATAATGAATCTAAACACTGCATGAGCTGAACTTCATATTTATAAATATTTTTTTAAAAAGATGAAGTTTTCCAGTATAACATCTTTCTTACATTACGTGGTCTTTTTGATGAGTTGAAACCAAACATATGGATAATAAAAGAAATCAAGTACAGCTTACTTATGTAGATGGTACTATGAAAATATTCATAAGAGAAAACAGACTTAGAATTAATATTGGACTATAAAAAGACACTGAACATTACTTGTATGTTTTAAGAATACTTTAACATAGCTTAGAAGCAGTTCAGTGTTGCCAAAACAGCTTCAGTAAGTTGCAGCCAGTCCAAACACCTAACAATGGCACAGATTGCAAAGTTATATATGATAAATACA
Source organism: Neomorphus geoffroyi (assembly GCA_033558235.1). Lineage (NCBI taxonomy): Eukaryota > Metazoa > Chordata > Aves > Cuculiformes > Neomorphidae > Neomorphus > Neomorphus geoffroyi. The sequence goes on from JAUMJM010000050.1 coordinate 524,841, forward strand.
AATAATGAAAGATGAATAGATAACTCACCATAAAACAGACACAGAGAAAGGAACAGATTTTATAATATGATAGTAAATATTGGCTGCATTACTGAAACAGAACACTGACAATGATGAGCCTCATCTCCTTCAGATTTCTTAATTGTCACTACCTAGAACTTGGTCTTCATCATCCCCGCTGGTGACCTAGGAGATAGCATTCCGAACACTGTAATTACATTATTTGTATTATAATATGGGAATGAAAGGTATTCACACAAAGCAGCGCAGAAGATGTGAACTGCAGTGCCAGGAGAACACTAGTAAAGTCGCGTATTACAAAAATAATAAGAACAACAATGAAAACGGACAAGTTTAAAGGCACAATTACAAACACATTACTCCAACACGATCCTATCCCCTACAATGGAGTTTATCCAAACAACAGAAGTCCTGGTAAGGTCAATCAGGGTTTTCACTGCGACACTGCTCCATCACTCCTGACTGACTCCCATAACACTAGAAGGGAAAACAACACCTGTATCCTTCCTGCTCTCAGCCCATTCTCAACTCACATTATCCAAACATAAAAAGACACCAAAATCTGAGCACCTTGCAAGTTCCTGGCAGGAAAGTAGATTTTTTAAAGGGCCTAGACTGAACAGCCTGCTTCCATCTTTCCCTCCCCACACCCTGTTGTGCTTGTAGGGCACCTCATATCAGCTGCTCTAGAGCATGATCATGCCTCTTATGAATAATAATTAATAATACTACTACCAACACACCCCCTGAATTGGTTGCAGATGTGGCTTCCTGACCATGACAGGCCATGAACTCAGCATCACATGGGTGGCCCACACTGCCCAGTTCTTGCAAGCAGTCCCCAGGGAAGAGCAGAGAGCGGGCATTAGGCCACAGACTAAATTCTCATCTCATTCAATATTTTTTTTCACTCTCATTCTAACTTCTTCTGTCTTGAGATTTATGGGACAATTGCTGCAAGGGCAGATGGAAAACACCAAGCTAGTTACTCACAAGCTTGGAAACAAACCAGGAAGACATCATCACCCGCAGACAGGCTTCCCACTTTGATCACAGCTGCACGCTCCACCTGCTTAGGAAAGCAACAACTGCACACGCTCATCCTTCCCCCTACTCAAAACAGAAGAAGAGTCAGCTGAGATGTGCTGACTGAAAAGACACAGATCGCTGACCCTTCTGTAGGCAGATAGGAACTGCCTCCCAACAACTTTGGAAAATCAAAGCAATAGCCTGAGGGGGAAAAGGTGGCTTTCTTCTTTGCCGCCTCTCCCCACAGCAAGGTGCATTCAGACACAGCCTGAAGGAATATCAGCTATAGAAAAATGATGGAATAAACAGAAAAAAACAACAGGGGAAAGGAGAGAAAAAACATCAAAGGAAACAGCAACCAGCAGCTGGGAGGACAGATTAAATCACTTGTTAAAAATCCATGTTTTACAGGGCTTGCTAAAACAGATAAAGAGGGGAATTTCTGGTATTGTAGCCACCTGTCTATCATGTTCTTTAGCCTTCAGGGCAAACAGTATTTTGCTTTAAGCCTCTTAATTCAGTATATTTCTTTATTTGGGTATCGTTATTTACAAAGTGATCTATGTGCACCTACTGCTTTACAGACAATTGAAGTGACAGCTCAGGCCTTAAATAAGATGCAACATTTAATGAGAGGCACGACAGCTCAAGATGACAGTAAACAAAAAGAAACCTTATTAAAAACATGCATCAAAACAGAGAAAGAGGAGACATATAGAATGTGCTTGCAAATTATTAGTTACTATTTTTGAATCAAAGAACCATGATCTAAGGATTAAGAGCAAATCACTAAGGATGAAAATAAATGAGTTCTCTACCAAATTCAGGCACCAACAGTCAATGTACTCTTTGATAAATTGGTAAAACCTTACCTAAGTTTTAAGGAAAACGATAGCATTTCCTCTTGCAAAACTAGAAAAGGTTGTTTTAGTAGCGTAATAAATCTCAAATACCAGACCCATAGTGTTTGAACCACAGAGCACTTCTCTAAGCTATGCTATCTTGATGGCAACAAGACAGCACAAAACTACCCAACAACTCATCATTACTCTTCGCTAGGAAAACGTGAAAACTTATTTCGGTCTAAATTTTTCCTGTTCAATGAGATGGATTTATTTGTAATTTTTTTTTTTACACTACACAATGGCTAAAAATTAAAATCTCTGTCCTATCATACTTGCAGACAAGTCCAAATCAGCCTTTAACTTTTTTACCTATGAACTACTGAGTTCATTTAGTCTCTCACTGTAATCACTCAAATACGTACAGTTTTTTCCCTTAATGCTCTCCATTCTTCAACATCTTTTTTAATTAGACACTAGAATTAATCTGTGTTTTAGCAGCCTCACAAATGGTGCATTCTAAGGTCATGTCACTTCCTTCTCCTAAATGATACTTGTCTGCATCTTCAGTTGAACATTGTACTCACCTTCTCACCTCCTCATAGATAAATAGGAGCTCAGGTTCAAACTGTTCTCAACCACGACCCAACCTATTTTTCTGGAGCTGCTGCCCTCAACTGTCTTATATTCTCCAATCCATAACTATGATCTACAATCTCTTATTGTCAATATGCCATCTTATACTTGGCTGTATTAAAATGCATGTTGTTCAAATAGGCACATGCTGCCAATCTGGGTGAATCTGTGCAATTCTACCTATAGGTAAATAATATTTAATCTCATAAAAAAAAATTTATCTAAAAAAGGCATATACTATATTTTCTTCCAGATTGTGAAAGATACGGTACAGTACTCAGACAAAAACTCTGAAAACAATGGATGATCTTAACTTTCTAAAGCAACAAAAACCTATCTGCCTTTTCCCAGGGTTTTTTTTCTATTTTCCAATATTTCCTAGAAGAATGTCATATCAGTAACTCCTACATTGGTGGTATGTGAACTGAAATATGCATAAAATGAACCTCAAACAGACCGTTTGGACTGGCCACTCCCATTATTGGTAAAAGCTTCAAAACGAGCTGGGACATCTGAAAGTTAACATTGCACCACAGGCCACCAAAGACATGAATGAAAAGCAAACCTAATGCATCATGATTACTCAAAGCAGTAAGCAAATGTAGTGCTGCATGCTGAACTAGCTGCCAGCGGTAGTAATGCCAGCTTGTACATCCTGCTAAGAAGGAATTACAGTAATTAGGGATTGTAGTCACGAGTTACTATAGCAAGTCATCACAGGACAACAGGGGTGAACCCTATGTAACCAGATAAAACACAGATTGCTTACTGTGTTCACGGAAAAGGTGTGGTCACAAGCAGCATCAAGATTTTTTAGTTTATCCCTTGTACCTGCACAGCTCTTACTAAACCAAAACCGCAAACGAAAGAATCTCTTTCAAATTAACAATCTCAAATTCAACAAGTTGTTTTGTTTTGCAGGGGAGTGGAGGACAATGAATTACATGGCTTCACTGTAACCACAACGACACCACCATTAAGGAAGGACAGTGAAAAATATAACCCTCTAACCACAAGGTAGATCAAAAGAAGGGATTTTGCAGTGGTTGCAGTTGGGTTGTTACACTATCTGAACAATAACATAACTGGCTACATCTCAACATACACTAAAAGCACATGCTAATGGCAAGCCTGCTTTCAAAGCAGCACCCTGACAGCAATTTATCTTTTATCTGCACCACCTACTTCGAATACTGGAGTTCTTATCAAACCTGAAATTACCGCATCCTTTACTAAGGTAAGGCTAACATGGGCAGCGAAGACAGTAAACTAAAATCTAAACTAGAGCCAAAGCAGAGTAGAGCTGACCATGAATCCGTAATACACAAAATAAAATACTACGAGGTGTATTCCTCCTAAGGTCTTAGCTGTATGAAGTGCTTTAAACATACTGTACAAATCAGTTTAATCCCACAGAGCCAACAAGCAGGGGTTTCATCCAGAATATGTTACTCTCTATGTCTTTGTTCTCCTTAATCATGACTGGTGAATCCAAGAGGTTAACAGCTGAAAATTAGCATTTGAGAATGCTTTAAAGCACTGATTAATTTTTCTTACCTGTTTCCTCCCCCCATTACAGATTGAAAATGTAATAAACATGTTAGTAGTAGACTATTTGAAAACCTTTTAGAATAGTTTTGTTCCCAAATCCTCCTGTTTGAACTTAGTATTTCCATAGCAGATGTGGATAGTCACCAAGAATTAAGTCTGTTCTACCCTCACCTAGCAGTAGAGTCCTGAGCTTCAGATGTTACAGTTCGATCATTTCTAGGAACAAGGCAACGTCACAAAGGGTGAATAGGACTTCATGAATATCAACCCTACAAGCAGCAAAACAGCAGTCAAACCACCAGCACTACTCTGATTCCAACATTACTTGGCTGTCTTACACATTCAAACCCAGTCTTTTTTTCAAATTCAAGGTGATTGTGACTTTTAAAATAATTTTTAAAAAGACAGCTAAACCTAAGAAAAAGGTCAGAACGAACACAAATCTTCCCTCTACCAAACTTTAACAAATGCAATGGACTGAAACTATGATGCTGAAGGTTCAGTTTTGTAATCTCTTGGGCACTTTGTGATCTGATATAACACAGGCAGTAAAAATCCTAAATCTTTTTTTTTTTTCTGAAATCCTTGGGTTCCTTAATGCCTTTGCAAAGTCAGGCCTTAACACTTCAAGCCCACATTACACTATATTGATTAAAATAGCAATTCAGAAAACCTGGGGGAAAGAAAAGGGGGGCTGAACAATCACAGTCAATCTCATCACCTCATGACATGCTGCGAATGTAATTAATCCTACATTTATTTAGAGAACTTCACACCCTACACATAAAGCAGCAACTCCCTGCTGGCTTCAGACTAGGTAATTATGTTGTAACAAGAAACAGGTTTCAATTGTAACAAAGAGATGAAAAGAAGAACAAGACCTATGAAGCTAGCCTGGTTTTTGGTGTCTCACCTGCGACTCGAGAAGTAGACATAACACGCTTAGGAATATCTGACTTAGCTGTAGTTTAGTTAGCTCCAACAAAGATAGCAGCTCCTACAGCGACTCTATAAATGCCACCAGGCACCTTGGTTTTTACTTTAAAGCAAACAGTCCAGCTTGAACTGGCATGTTACACCTACAGTCACCAAAATTAGCAAGATTATATTTGTCTTAGGTTGTGGAGCAACCTAAGGTTGCGTAAAGGTATGACTGCAGAACACACACACCTTAAAGTAGCCTATATACCAGTATAGGTACAGTGCCACAGGACACAGGCAATTTAACAGCTCATCACATGAGAGATCTCCTTTACTGCACGACTTGAAGCTATTATAACACACAACAGAAATAACCATTTTATAATATTTTGCAATAGAACACATGGTGAATGAAAGGTGAGACGGTGAGTTAAGAAGTATAAAAATAGTGATAATGAAAAATACAATACAAGTTACATGGGCTCAAAGACCTTTACTGTCCTGCATTCCTCATACCCATAAAACTTTGAGGAGTACACAACTATAAAACTGTGCACAAGTGTACTAATTGCTGGAAAACTGCCAAGAACACTAACAGCTTCAGCTCCAATTCAGGAACAGAGAAAACATATTTGTGGAACATGTTTAAAACAACATGTATTTAAATTTTAGGTAAAAATACTTTAAATTGCCATGGGATCAACTGTTCTCTCAAGTAGGGATGCAAAAGAGCACACACTTCAACTGCCAGCCTGGACAAGGACTCGGGAATTCATTCAGCCTTTCACCTGGCCACTTGTGTATGGCCAGCAGGCATCACGTGGCGAGCTACCAGGAGGCACATACGTACAACAGTGGACAACAAAAAGCAATGTGAATAGAGACTGGCACAAAGAGGAATACAAAACATTGCAGAGACACATCCAGCTACACAAAGGAACTTCAGCACAGCAAGAGGCAGTGGGTGAACTCGTCTGACTTCTACGAAGGACACAACTCCTGTGGGGTCACAAACACATAAATCACCTCCACTGGAAGGGAAAAAGCGCTCCTACAACATCCCCACACGTAGATTCCCCTGGTCTTAGCAGCCCATATTGCAGCTATCAGACCACCAGTAGTTTCCCCAAAGCTTCCCCTCCTCTCCCTCATCTCCTGCTTAAAGAAAGGCTCTACTTCTGCTCAAAGATGGAGGAAAGCTCCAACTTATAAATTCAGTTATAACTTCACCTTGCAGAGGCTGCCATATGCATCACAGTGGTTTGTAAAAACTCTGACCTAAAAAGAAAAAAGCATGCAAAGTAGACAAATTAAATTTAATTTTATTATGGAAATGAAAGTAATAACAGAAGTGACAGCAGGGTGGATGATAAGCTCACTTAGCAGGGGGATCAAATGAAGTGATGACGTGTCATTATGACCTCAGGGGTTAAAGATGCAATTTTCCATCTGGCTGCATCTGGCTTTTCAACATAAATGTTGACACCACCTGCTGAGATTTACTACGAGCTGCCTCCATAGGTCTTTGTCTAGGTTGCGTTATCTGGGTTAACATTGACTCCTCCCTCTTTTCTGGCAACTTTGCTGAGCAACGTGCTCCCTTTCTTGAAAAGGTAAAACTAGCTTTATAATTGCAAACAGGAAGATGGAATTTTAGATACGCTTGCTAACATCTTGTATTGTCTAAGATTTCTATTATAGGCATCTACTTTCATCTTAGTAATAGGTACCTTAATGTAACCATTTTCCTGAAGAAAATAAAAAATCCTTAAAGATCTAGCTTGTACCACCAATGTCGATTGACTATTAGCCACCTGCATGTGCTTTACTTACCAGCTTAATAATTTCCGATTCCAGATGCACTGTGCTTAAAATAAATCATCTTTTGCCAGCCCAGTGACACATTCACTTATTCATCTAACTTAGCCACAGCCAAATTACGATCTCAAATGAAATTTGCAATCAGCTTTTGACACAATGTTGGTGATATGGTTTTTATTTCCACATTGAATATTTAAAAACTAGTACCTACCAGTGGAATAGGACTGTATGCTTACTACCACTTGATACATTCATTACGTTTTTGCCTGTGCCAAACTTTTTTTCCTAAACCTACAGCTCCCAGACTTTTCTCTGCCAGTAAGGGTGAGCTAAAGAGCTTGCTTCCAGCTGTTCTGAAGTGTCCAGATTCTTCACTATAAAAACCCTACAGTCTATCTTAACTGTTTAAACAAAGAGGCCCCAACCTCTGCTAAGACTTGGTTACACACCAGGGAAAGATGGGAGAAAAAGAAAAACTCCCCAGACTTTTGCGACTGCCCTGGGGTAACAGCTATGAAAACAAAGGAGAATGAAGACAAAGAAAGTTAATGAAGCTTGCATAGAGCAAAGAATAGCTAAGAAACAAAACTGAGAAAGCATCCAGACTGATCGGACATGCAAATAACTTCATTGAAGGATCACCACAAAAAATCTATAAAATAACTTCTCCCAAAACTGCTTCATCACAAGGGCAATTATGAGAAAGAAGTCATCACTTTCTTTCCCTGGAATGGAAGAGGTGTCGCCCTCCTCTTCAGATGCCTTACTTTGGGGAGCTAGGAACCCTTGTCCTTAACAGACAAGTCGCCACTCATTTCTATAACTGGTAAGGTGTTTTCTGAATGACAAGTGAGCTTTATTGTTCCCTCCAACACAAAGGAAAAAACGAAGTGTCCTTGTTCACCTCACACATGCTTAGATTCAAGCACATGCTTCACTGCTAAACTGAACAGGAATGACTTAAGCATTTGCTTAAATGCGTTCCTGATTCAGATCCTAAAAATAGGAATGGTTTCTGCCGTTTCTCTTTCTCTTGTTCTAATGACAGACAACTATTGTGCCATGTCATTATGACAATAAGATAGCTTAATTGCCCTCTTTCCAGAAACTGTCAGTTCTGCTTAACTGGTACATAATGTATGCGTCTGGGAGTAAATGTGTTAATACATCAGTCACTTGCACCTACCATACAGTTTCCTCTGCTGTATTTAAAGAAAACCTTGGGGTTTATGACTGACTTATTATATTCATTGATATGGGCAGGAGTGACTTTACTGTCTTATTGACTCATTTCTTTGTGAAAGATGCAAGAAATAACTTTCTTCACTTACTGCACTTTTTCAACTCAACTTCAACCTGAATGTGTATTTCCCCATACTTGTATGTAAGGTGTGGCCACAAAAGTTCTCCTCAAAAATGACAGTGTAAAATGAACTGGCTGTTCCTGTAACTAATCAGGATTGATGAATCCAAATATTTAGAAACACTTGCTTTAAAATATTTTGTGCATTGTTACCTACAGGAACATACTTGAAAGCATACAGAGAAGAATAAGAATCAACAATATCTACAACATGTAATAAGCAGCCATGAACTGAAGGCCTTTAATTATCTGAGAAATACTGGTAAGGTCACCCCTAAACATACAGCCCACGAGGCTGGCTCAACTCACTTTCATATTCCCCTTTCTGATCATGACTATTATAAAGTTCCCTCTGTAACCCCTCATTGCTTCTTGCGTCTTGTGCACTTAAGTAGTTATTTTTTCTCCCATAATCTCTTGTTAAATTGTCAACTGGAATGCAAAAGACTATTTTTAACCACTGTTTTATGAGTGTGTATGTTGCTATATTAACAAATACGACACTGGCATTTTTGGGTTTATATCAGTAATGCTTTCCTTTTCAGAGAAATATTACTTGCAACTCATACACGTACTTTTCTGGGCCTTCAGAGAAGGCTGTGAAGACAAAAAGGGAGGGAGAAAAACGAAGTCTGTACGAAAACCAGGATAAATCTGACAAGTACAATATAAAGCTTAGTAAGATTTGAACATGTAGCTTTTTGTCTTCATTTAAGCCATCTCTCACTGATTTGCTACCAATACTTTTGTTTTTAAATCATTAAAGCATGCTGATACTTCTAATCATTTCCCAGGACTGGGAATAAGTAAAGCCATGCTGACTCCATTGAAAGAACACAGGTGAGACACAGAAGCGCTGAAGGGCAGGGACCTTGTCTGGAAGTGGCAGAGTCAGTTTCCTCTCAAGTGAAGTGGAAGCCAAAGCATATTGGCAGGGGAGAGTGAGCTGGCAAGCAACTACAGGGGCGGGAGTACACAGCGTACAGAGGTTTATGACACTTACTCTGGTGTTAATAATCAATTGGTACAACTGTTACAGCCCATGAATCAACTATTTCATGCAGATGGAAATGGCTTGCACGTGCATCTGACCAGAATTGGAAGTTGTCAATTCTACTGGAAATTATGAATTCATTCCTGAACTACGAGTTGTTTCCAACTTTTTTTCCAATGTTACGTAAGTGTTATATAAACATTTTTCTTCCTAAGAAAGATCACAATAGAACTACAATTCCCCAGAAGTTATTTCCTCCCCAACTATTAATATATTGATGAAAAATCACATTTTTACTTGAAATGTAGTTCCTCCCTTCCTTCTCCAATAATGTCACTACACAAAAAAATGCACTGAATGTCTTTACTGACCTACTAAGAACAGCTGGATAGTCAAGGTTACTAAATGAAAGAAACGGATCGCATTTCCATTTACAGGAGATAGCATTACTTTTGATTTTACTGATGTCTGTTCACAGATGATAGATGCTAAAACATTTCTCACATCAATAACTACTTAAGAACTTACTTGGTTTTTTGAATCCAGATGCAATAGTCTGTAATGAAGACATCATTAAGGATGTAGGCAGGGTCGTTCTCCATAAAAGTCTTGTGAATGTCCAGCAGACACTTCAAAACTGCAGCTCGCCCTGGAAATAGATTTTTATTTTTCTAATTCACTGGAAATCATATCAGATAATCTTTACCATCTTCTCACCTTTGAGGCTTTAATAACCATGCAATCTACAACCAATTTGTAACTATAAGTGGATTCGCAGTCTCAGAATGGCAGTAATATGACTATGCCCCTCAGTATCCACATCTATGTGGATGTGGAGCCTCTGAATTCAGTGTGAATCTCTGCAAGACTAAAGCCTCAACGCATAGCCATGCATGTAATTCTCTACAGCTGAAGCAGACCCCTCCCTCAGATCTTCCACTTCTCTGAGCTGTTCCAGCCAAACTTCAGAGTCATACAGCTTATCATATAAAAGAAAAATAAATGAAGCAAGCTCAAAAGTACCTTAAAAATAACAAAAAGCTAGGCCCCATCAGTTATCTGAAGAAAGAGAAAACCTATTTACCTCTAGGCCTACACAAATACCTGTGTTGGAAAATAATAAGGCTGAGAACACACAGCCCCTAGCAGGGTCAAGCACACAGGAGCAACTGTGTAAGCCAATGCAAAGTGACACTGTCGCCTAACACCTAACCATTGCCTTAAATTAAGCAGAACTTTTCCTGCTTCTGTTAGTTACAAGGTAATTTGGTAAACTGAGCCCCCAGAAAGAAAAACTCACTTCAGGCTCAAGAAGGTGCCACTTGACATACAGTTGATAAATGCATTTAAAAGATTAAAAACTTGAATATTTTCTCATTCCTCAACCAGAAATCTTTCTGTAGTCACTTTAATTTTCTGCACATGCAATCACTGTTTATGAAGAAGAGAATCTGTTAATGTAACCTCCAACTAGCCAGAATCTCCTCCCTTAGTTTTCTGATGAAAGTTGCTAAAGGGTTAAATGCTGGAACACTAAAAAAAAAAATAATAAAAAAAATAAAAATATTTTCACTGCTTAATGGGGGGGAGAAAAAAGCCCCATTCAAATGAAAACAGCCACTACTGCAAATGGAATCTAATAACCCTCTCTTGAGAGGCTGGCTCCTCCTAGGCTATGAAACCTGAACATGGATGAAATTACATTTTACAGATTTAAAAAGAAAGAGAAAAAAAAAAGAAAAAGATCAGAACTCCCCCTGCTGTTCAAGCACATATTTGTTTGTTTTTAAGTAATTCCCTGTTGAAAAAACAGACAGTTAAAGGATGTGGAAGACAGCAATAAGGAGAAAACATGGAAAGCGAAAACCCATGGCAAACAGAATTGAAAACATCCACTGATTTGGAAGAGACAAATTGAAGAAAAGTCAGGAAAGAAAACAAAGTCCCAAATTTCATAGAATCATAGAATGGTTTGGGTTGGAAGGGACCTTAAAGATCATCCAGTTCCAACCCCCCTGCTGTGGGTAGGGGCACCTCCCACCAGACCAGGCTGCTCAAAGCCTCATCCAACCTGTCCTTGAACACTTCCAGGCACAAGGCATCCATGGCTTCTCTGGACAACCTGTGCGTCAGTGCCTCACCACTCTCACGAGAAGAAATTTCTTCCTAATATCTATGCTCTTTCAGCTTAAAACTGTTTTCCCTCATCCTATCACTGCTCTCGCTGATAAAAACTCCCTCCTTGGCTTTCCCTGCAGCCTCTTTCAGTATCGGAAGGCTGCTCTAAGGTCTCCCTGCAGTCTTCTCCAACCCCAACTCTCTCAGCCTGTCCTGTATGGGAGGTGCTTCAGCCTTTGGATCATTTTTGTGGCCTCCTCTGGAGTCACTCCAATAGATCCATGGCCCTCCTATGCTGAGGACTCCAGAACTGAATGCAGGACTCCAGGTGAGGTCTCTGAAGAGCCGTGTAGCAGAGCACAATCCCCTCCCTCACCCTGCTGGTTAGATACGTATGTTGAACTTTTAGATTGGATCACCATAAATGTTTGTCAGGCTAGCCTTGTCAAATTTAACTCTTTTGATTAAAAAGCGTGCTCTTACATGTGGAATTAAAATGTTGCTAATTGTTTAAGGTTCTAGCTGTCAAGCTGCCAGCCTGAACCATTTACAACATCCACTACTGTTAGGCATGTGCCAAGTAACAGTGTTAATTAGTGACTATAAGGCTAATTCTCAATAAAAAGTAGTATTTCTTAATAAATTAAAATTTTGGATTATAGTGGCTTAATGGGGCTCTAATCAGAGTCTGCAAATCTACCGAGACTTCATAAACCAGGGAACCGTACATACAGGCAAACACACGAAGCACAGTAAACTGCTAAACTTCTGCTTTCAGAATGTGCACCTTATAAATAAGAAGCCATTGTACAAAACTGCATTTAACTCCTTACCACAGGTATAGAAAATAAAAGCTGAAGAGTAAACACTACTTAAGCCTTAATGTAGGATATTCCATGACACAGATGATTCTTGGCCAATTTCTGTGGAATTCCACACTGCAGGTTCTGTCTCTGGGCATCTACTTCATTCTTCAGTAAACATCTCGTCTTCACTTTCAGGCTGTGGTTAGCACTCAGTAGTATTATTATTTACACTAGCTTAAGTACTCTTTGTTGCACTCCTTTGCCTCCCTCTTTTCCACAGCTTTGTGATGTGCCAGCACCTGTGAAATCACACAGCGGGCTGGATCACAGAACTGATGAAGCCAAAAGATGAACAGGCTAAGGGCTTTTTTGGCAGTTACGTCAGTCCAACTTACTGCAAAATTGTCTATCAAAGCAAACTTAAAATGTGATAGTTTTAAAATTTTTACTTCTTTTGTAGCTCTAGAATTGTTATTCTTTTAAAATTCACTGTATAGTGGAGTTAAGAAAGCCGTGGAATAGAAGATGAAGACACACCAAGGATAACCGATTTCATCTTATTCCCATAGCTTAAAAAGGCCAGACCTTTTAAGGTCAAGGCTGAAAAAGAAAACTTGTTTCAGAAAAACAGAAATAAATACTTAAAATACGGCACAAGAAACAGATAATAATCTTAGGAAAATACGAATGATTAATTTTTTAGTCAGTTTTTGCATATCTTCTGCGCAGAGTTACAGCTCTGCATTATCCTGGTCAACAAATATACTGCTTTACCATGTACAGATACTATTTCCTGATTATTCAAAAAAACATATCATTTTATTTAGAAGTACAATACAAAGATTCCAATTCCTGTAATAGAACAGAAAATATTTCATCTCCTAAGCTATTAAAATTTAAGATGTAGAACTTTAAAATACATCACCTAAGACAGATTCTAACACCCTCTATTTTTTGGCATGAAGATCTGTGTTAAAAGTAAAGGAAGGTAACAACCCACTTGGAATTGGGATATATTGCAAGACAGGACATGAAATCTAAGTACTAACCTATTGTTTTTCTGAGACAAAGGTGGTTTTCTTTTCCTGCCAGTAAAAATCATTACTTGCTGCTGGGGAGAGGATCAGCTGCAACTTCAGAAGAAAAGCAGCAGAGAGGCTGAGCAGACAAGGCAAAAATCATAGAAGTCAGAGCACATGCCTGTGGATCACTGCGTTCTTCCAGAGTTCATTGCTATGGTAGTTGGTAGACAACAGCCCGCAGCTTTAATTCTACAGTTTCAGAAATCCAGCCCTCTTTCCACACATTAGTTCAAAAACAAGATATAATTTGAACCCAGCTCTCTATCTCCCATTTGATATAATAACCTACTCGCTTTACACCATCATGAAATTCCACCAGCTTTCCTACTGACTGTTTGGAAGCAAAGGAAATTAATCCTCCCATCATTCTATTTTACAGTTTTTCCTGCAGATGTCTGTATCTTTTTCCACATTTTCAAGAAGAAGCATTCATCTAAAATGATAAAACTGAACTTCACCATCTCATTAAAACAAGTGAAGAACAGCATTCTTAAAAAGAGAAAAGAGCTTTTACGGACTTCTAAATGAAAACGCCCGGATAATATCTTACCCAGCTAGGTGATAGCATTATCTGTTTGTAAAGACTAACTATATAATCCTAAATCTATTCGTGTTAACTCCGTATGGAAAACAGCAAAGCATACTGTATGTCACAGAAAAAAGCACAAATGAGTATTTTTCACTATTAGCTCATGGACTATAACTTGCAAATCAGCATTTTGCAATGGCAACTCAGTGTCAGTAAATACTGACAGAACTCTTACAGATCAACTGAACATAAAACCAGCTCCATGTATTTATACGAAAAACAGACCTGATCAATTTTTGTCAGCCAGCTGCCGAACGAAGTATACCCATTTTGTTGGAAATAGCATCGTAGCTGGATGTACCACTGCATTGCATTTCTTTTTTAATCCTATCCAAAGACTAGATAAATATACTAGATAACTATGCTGAATTTTAAACAGTTTTGGTGAAGTATTTTAAGTATTCTAGATCACTAAGACAGCATATGAAAAAATCTGCTGAGGACCTCAACATTTATCAGCTTAATGCATTCTTCTTACAATTAACACTTTGGCAGGAAGTCTTAATTCAAAATAAAAAGTGTTTCAACCACACACAAGTATCCTTAATAGCTTAAAAATGCAGTATCTTTTACCTTGCAAGTGATCCACCAATACAGAAGTAATATTTTTAAAGTCAAGTCATAACTTCAGGCATAACAATTCAGTCCCATCAAAATTCTTTACTATTTTTAAATAAATTCGTTTGCTGTGCTTATTATTGTTATTATTGAAACATTGTATTATACAAACATTCTATTCCATTGTGTTCCAGCTTCCATTACCAGCATACTGAAGGAATTCTCAAGTCAGGATGAGGTCAACTCAAACTGCCTTTTTTTTCTTAATTCATTACCTGTTGCTTGCCAATCATTTTTACCTATGTTCATCACACATACACTGCAATACAGCGCCAAACTGGTAAGGAATCACATCCGGTAAACAAAGAGGGTAACAGTATTTAAAGCTATTTACAACTACTGTGCTTTGCACATTGCATAGTTTGCTAAGTAATTGGTAAAAACAGAAATTCCTCAAAAGCACAGCTCAACTTCCACTCAAACTTGAAGGAAGAAACATTTTAACTGAACAAATGTGGCAGTACAAGCACTATCTACAAATCTATTTCTTTTAAGAATACACAGACACACACTCCCCTTCCCCTTCTGATTATAGACTCGTAATCCCGCCACTTGGAGCCTTTCCCAGTTCCTTGGTAGTTGGCCACTTAAAAAATTTAGTGTTTCTCACACTATATAGGCACTATAATAGAAAACACCAATTTGATAAACAAATCCCAGAATTTCAGAAGTTAACATGATTTACCGGTACTTTTATCACTACACTGCCAACTTTCTAATGCCTCTCCCAAAAGATTTACGTCCACATGAAGGAAGTAATACATCTGTGTCAGGCTTCCCAGGCAGCACCTGGAAAGTATCACAGCTCACACTGAAGAGTGTCCTCTTCTCCACTATTAACAACTCCACTTGAAATGGGCACATATTCTCTTTTCTTGAGGCTTGCACGTGCCTTTTCAGCATCCTGAAGATGCACGGCCAGCCCTGTGGAGGCAACCAGTCGTCCCATCCTGCACCGTTTCCCAGGCAACCAGCGCAGAACAGACATGCAGAGAATGAAGCCAGATCTGCTGCACCACTTAATTTCTTCCACTGCTTCTAAACAATCTGAACCATCAACTAAATAGAGATGAATTTCTGTTAAAGCTTATTGCAGTAACTTTTATGCAGAGGTCAGAAAAAACAAGGCTTGCCTATTTCCTGTCCTGGTAGAGAATGAGTTAGGATACCCAAACCACTCCTCCAGAGAAGACACGCACTTTGCTGTTGGAGCAAGACCACCATGGGTGACACAGAGAGATCATGGCAAATAGGCACTACGGGGGCCACTGTGTTTTGGAAGCCGAGAGACAGGAGACAACCAAAGATTTAATTCTAGAAAAAGAAACTGGCAAGGGTTAAATTAAAACAATAGTTCTTTCAAACTGTAAATCATGCAGGGAAGCTGCCCAGATTTGCAACTGCGAAATCATGATGAGAAGAAATTAGTCAAATAGAAGAGTCAGAACAAATGAAGAGGATGGTTTAAAAACGTGGAGACAAATCATGGAAGTTAGCAGAAATCCATCTAATCCTTTTTAACAGGGCTTCAGTCAGGTAATTAAAGAACACAAAAAGAGAAGACAACAGGACTCCTGCTACACTTTTAACAATAAGTTACCCTGCTTTGAAATAAAAGCTTAAGAAACACTTAGAACAGGGTCCAAACCAATTATATTATCTAAAGTACCATAACAAAAGCTTCAATAACACGGTCTTTTAAAACCGAAAAATCTCTTTATAGACAAATACAGTATAAAGAAAAATACTTCAAAAATTAACACCATGTGAACAATTACAATGAACTATAGTTTTCCTCTGAAGAACTTTTCCCTAAAGCTTTACAAATCACAGTCTGACTATCCTATTTTATCAAGATACAAGACCTGGTAAAAGATTTTTTAAGGATGAGACATTCATCTATGTGGGTTTTCTGGTGTGAATAATACAGCTGAATTTACACCGCAACTGCATGCTTTATCAACTGGCTAATGAATAAGTTGCTTCAGGGGCTTTTTCCTGGCATGGACACCAATCTTGTTCACTCCTCTCCCCAGCTCCACTTTCACAAAACCACAAGATGGCAAGAAGCATTGTTATCTATCAACTTTGGGTGAAATTGGGCAAAGATCCAAAAAGTTTTAAAAATCCACAAACCTACAATGTGGCTTTATAGGCATCACTTTCAGTCTTTAAAAAACTTACCTAGTTGCAGTATCATGACTGTATCATTGAAGGCACGTAGCACTAATTTGAAATGTCTGTGTAGGGGATAGCACAGCACTCTTCTTCCAAAAGATACGAGGACATCATGAACGCTAGCGAAACTCTGAGTATCAGTGGAAAAACTGCATTAGCCTGTGTACTTTTCAATACATAGAACTAGTTTTTTGTTTGTTTTCCTTTAAAATAAAAACTCATAGCAGCATAGAAAAAAATGGCATTTTAATATATTTAGCAGCTAAAAATTTGTATTTTAATAGATATGGAAAATCAAGATGTTAAATAGAAATAAAACACTGCACGTTTAGTTTGCACGGCAGGATAAGAGAAGTCCTATAAGTTTTAGTGGTTTTGAATTAAAAAATCTAAAGAACATTAGAATAAAACATCTAACTCAAGACTTTGCCATTCTTTAGATTAAAACAATAAATTACATCTGTCCCACATTATTATACATATTAAGAGGAAGCTTTAAAAAGCCTTTTAAGAATCAAGAAAAAAATAAACCACATGATATTAACAAAATTCATGTGTACATATAAGATCTTTAAAAATGATACAAGACTCTACCTCTCATGAAAATTACAGATATTTGAGACAGGGATAAATATATCTGCATAGGAAAAGCAGTTCATTGTTCTCCTTTATGAGCGAGGAAGACCTCCAATCTACTCAGGCCAGAGGCATTAATGAGTTATTAAAGACTAAGACAGTGGTTTCCTTTCCAGTTTTCAGGACAAAATATTCCATTTACAAATTCAAATAAAAATTCCTATTTAATCTTAAACTCTCAATTTACTAAAATTAATAAAAACACTCTGCTGATAGCCAGTGTTTTTTTGCATTATATGACTACCTCAATCCATTTTTTATTTCAATGGATTGCCAGTAAGCATTTAAATTATTTATGCTGTGTTATTTAATATTTAGAGTCTAAGGTGTGTACATGTCATGCACAGCAAAATGGTAGTCAGTTCAAACAAACCATAGCTGAGGCAATTTTGTTTACAGATTGATGAAAACACCCGCCTCTACATGGTTTGTATAACAGATACAGTTATTAACAGCTTGGTGCCAGGAGACTGAATTTTCTGGGTGTGAAATATACTGTTGGCACAGGCTGCGCCAAGAACTGCTACATTATAGGATAAGCACAGGCAGGAAACTCCTTCACTGTGTTAGGTTATGGATCTGAAAAAATTTTGAGAGTTAAGGTAATCACAGCATTTTAACTGCATTCCTTTGTGACTTGCAACTGCAAAATACTCCATTGGAAACAAATAAACAGATCTAGAAAACCAGTTGTCGTAGAAAAAGTTATTACTGAATATAACATTCATGACTACTAGAAACCTTTGAAGGACAGAACCCAAAAATACTGTCAAAAATTTCACTTCTGATGCTGCAAACAGAGATTTGGCTCAGTAATTTCAGGAATGAGGACAGGACAGTGCCTTCTAGCCTGCTGTCATCAAAAGCAATAATGGATAACAGCCCCTTCCACTTCCGGCTCTGCAACAACCACATTACACAGGCCCATGTGCTTTCAGTAAACAATCTGAACTTGCATAGAAAATAATTTAGTTGGTTTCATCTAGCCTACATTGGGTTCAAAGGGCTAGTGGCAACTAAACAAACAGGGACACAGCAATAATGCTGAAAAGGAGGCAGTGGGTAAAGCTCCACAGGTCCACTATCGAGCTCTGCAAAATACCTGAACTAGAAGTATTCTGTGATGGTCTAAAGGATCCTATAATCATTAAAGCCTTAACGAGACGATTATTTCACAACTACAGAACTGAGGTCTTTTTGCTACAAGAATATGGAATGCAGTTTCTCATGATAGGCAGGGAAAAAAGAAACCAAACAAACCCGTTTCATTTGACTTCCAAGAGGTTTTCTTATCAGTGGGTTTGCATTTACTTCTGGGGCTTCCCAGTCCCACTCTCCAGCGCACTCTCAAGCCACAATAGCAGAATGGAGGAAAAGCCAAAAGCCTCCGGATTTGCAGCCAAGAAATGAGCAAGCTAGAAATGCCAAATAATGAACTAGGAAGGCCGAAGGAAGACTGCAGTTAAAAACCCCAGAAGTGAACAATAAGCTACTTTATTAAGGCCTGTCATCTTCAAAAGGTATTAAAACATGTATCTGAGATAGGACTTAAAGGACACAAGAACACTAAGAAATTATATTCCCCGCTTTTTATAACCTTTTTATTTTAACATGCTTTAGCCAGTTAAATGGGACAATATCACAATTTCTGATCAAGAAGCTAGAAGGCTACATTTACTTGCCCTAAGCATGGAGTTGCACCACACATTGTGGATGTATGTGAGGAATAATTACAGTTACTTCCTAAATAAAGATCAGGATTTGTGAATCGATTTGTCCAGCATCCAGATAGACAAAGAGGTCACACTCCAGCCACTTAAGGCTACTCATAGCTGGGATCCCAGAAGTCACAATCAATTTCTAGTAGGTTTAATTAAAAAGAGGGCATACATTTAACCCATCTTCAATACTGAAAGAGTAAGCTGTCCACAAACGCAACATAAAACACCAAAACCAAATATTACAGCAAAGACATAACGTAAAACTTAAGTTTTAACTGACCTCCAGCCAACACAACGTTGCACTCAGTTTCCTGATGTTCCAAGACGATTCAACCTGATTTTAAGAGGAGACCGTAAAACAAGTATTATCTAATCCAACATTCAAGACTGCTGGCAAACTATTTAAGATAACATTCTGGCAGCAATTTAAGAACCTTTGTGAATATGGAGCAGTAATTACATTATATGCATTGAAATGGCCATGGGACAGTATTAAAAATTATATTGCAATGTAGATGTTAAATAACTGAATTGGTTTCCATATTGGGAATATCTAGCCCATGCACAAAGCCTTTCAAATACAACAGCAGTCACAGAAAAATGGTGTTTTACAGGAATTCTGTCCCTTTTCACCAAGTAATGGAAACTTGAATGAACAAAGCTCAAGTTAAATGCTTTGTTTCATGAAAACAGCTCAAGACTTTTGGCTTTCAGAGAGGGTCCTAAAGCCAGCAGTATATGTAAAATGTCATTATTCTTAAAACGTGACAGATTCATAGTATTCGTGTGGTAGTGTGGTCTGGTGAGATGATTAGGGCAAAAAGCCAGTAAATCTTGATCTATAATCCTGGCTCTAGTAAAGATTTGTGTGGCCTGAATGTCTTGGTTTTCCTATTAAAAGGGGAAAAAAAAAAAAAAAAGGCAGGAAGGGGAGGGAATCATAGCACATTTTTCTCATATACCATACAGTTATTGCAAAGATCAATAAAGAATTGTACAACTGTAATCCTCATGTATTTGCAATTTTGTGCAACACTAACACGCAATGAAACAACCATCCTAGATTATTCTCTCGAATAAGCAGGTCTGGACATTTCTGTCTGCCATTCGAAATTCCTGCCCTGCAATTCAGTCTGATTTAAGACAGAATGTGTTCGATTTTATGTTCCAATATTTTGATTAAAAGTATTGAGAAAATATCTCATTGGTTAATATCAGCAGAGGAGATACAGAAATTTGGCTGCTGCTTGTGTAAGAGATAGGCAAACACCAGAATCCTGAAAACAGAAACATGCCTTCCTGCTTCTCCTCAGTGTTTGAACACTAGACATAGAAAACTGCTTTAGGATTTTTCTGGTTTTTAAAATATGTCAATTCTAAAATTTTAAATGCTTCTCTCTGGTTTCCAGAATGCCTCAGGAAACACCTTCCATACTCAGTGCGTAAGCTTCAAAACAAAAAACATCCCAAAAAATGAGTTCTGTTAAAAGCATATAATGGGCAGCCTATAGGAAACACTAAACACCGGTTTTAGTCCTACAGAATTATGGTTTTCCTGTGCTTTTTCAGAATCCAAATCGGTAGCAATTATTACAGACAAACATGCCTATTATGGAACCCACCAAAAAATAGAAGAACTGTCATTTATTAAAAAAAAACTGATTATTTTGTGAAATTTGCATTTAAAAAAATCAAAACATATCACATCCCAAAACATATCAGAAACAAATAGAATTGTCTGGAGTCTCCTGTATCTCCACTTCTTTCCTACAGTTAAAATGCTGCTCCAGAAGAACAGAAGTACTTAAAAATTCTATTAATCCTTAAATGCATCCCAACAGCTCAATCTAGAGATATAGTATCTTTCATTTTAACTTAATTATATATTTTTAATGCTTGGAAGAAAGCTCACTTCAAGAGGCAGGTTTCCCAAGCGGCAGTACAGGGTCCAGCACAAGGGTCCTAAAACATAGTAATCTTTTTTTTTTCTTTTATAACTTACGTTCTTGTCTCCTTCATTGACACGGATTTCATAGCAATATGCCAGAAGGATATCAATTAAACCAAGATATACGTGATGACGGCCTTTTTTATCCAGAAGATAAGATTTATTTGTGAACTTTCTCAGCTGCTCTCTCTCTTCTTCAGAGAAGACGACTATGAAAAGTAAAAGGATAATTGATTACGAATTTAAAGCTGGCACATTCATTTTAATAGGCGGTAATACTACTTCGACAGCCTCTTTAAAAAGAAGCACGTTACTAATCACAAGTCACACATCACTCAAGAAAAAGCCTAAATCATCCTTACGTTCATTTAACTTCTATTAAACTCTGATATAGTCCTTTCAAAGTCAAGTTCCAACCCTGCCAAGTACTGCATGTACACACTGGCAATTTTGAAACCCTCTGAAACTGCCAAGGATATCTCTGGATGACTGGGTATTTTATACAGAAATAAATGCACAATTAGGGTCAGAGTAAACTGAAGTTTCTTAGGTCCACGTTCTACGGGATAAAAACAAGTAAACAGGACAATAAAAACAAATATATTTTCTTATTGTAAAAAAAGGGTAAGAACTGAAGAAAAGGAAGAGTAAAAAAAAGGAAAAGTACAATTCTATATTTCTAAGCCTCACCAATTTTGACTCGCGACTTAGGCATGATTTAGGAGCTTCGTTTATGCTGTCTGATAACACCTTGCCAGTGTCTGAGACAGATCAAAGAAA
Organism: Neomorphus geoffroyi; assembly: GCA_033558235.1. Lineage (NCBI taxonomy): Eukaryota > Metazoa > Chordata > Aves > Cuculiformes > Neomorphidae > Neomorphus > Neomorphus geoffroyi. Next base: position 546,495 of record JAUMJM010000050.1, read on the forward strand.
AAGCAAATTCCTATCCACATCAACCTTGCTATAAAAGCTGCATCTCCTTCTGATGAGCTATGGTGTCCACCAACGGTGACCATCATATTTTGCTTATCTTCAGCGTACCTCATTTAGTTAAGAATGTCTTATACTGAGCCAACCTAAATAATCTTCTCACTCAGTAGTTTCTCTTTAGGATGCATAAGCAAGATAACAACAACGTAGCAGGCATGCTGTGACAATGCATCAAAGTTATTTCTCTACACGTATAGACACGAATAGATAAGACTGGATATCGAATGGTAACTCTTCTGAAGGGTACCTAAAACACTTGAGAAAGGATGGCAGAATTGCCTTGAAATAACCGTACAGATTAAGTAGATAACTGACTAGAAGCCATCTCTGTACAAAGTCAAAGTAAATCAAGAAGCCATTTAGTACAATTAAAACGGCCAGAAGCCAGAGCTAAGAGATTTTCATTCAGGCTGCATGGAGCCCAGGCACTCCACGTCAACAGGCTCTGATTCACTGCACAGGACAGATGTAGTGAGCATGGTTTGATCATACCACAGAAGAAAGTGACAGGCACAAGGTGACTTGACAGAAGAAAAAGTGTTAGTAGCTTGACAGCTGATGCTCTGTTGCACTGAGGAAGCCCCACTCCATGATTTGTTCAAGCACCAGTAAACCAGCCTGAGTTTAAAGTACCCCTCACTGAAAGACATCTCTTCGAGGACAGGAACAAGCCTAATGCAGCACTGGTTACACTTTCAAAATAAACCCTAAGTGCTAGGGGTAGGTACATGATGTACCCTTTAACTCTTCAGTTTTAATTATTTATTCTACGGGGAGAGTGAGACCAAAACCTTACCATTAACAAAATCTCTCTTTAATTATTCTTTTACCTTCCCATTTTTTGAGTCACTATGTTCTGGCAGACTTAGCGAGGGGCAGAGAAAAGCTGTAGACAAGCTGTACAAACTTAAAAATGTAAAACAACTACTAATTAACACACTAAGATGAGGATGTGTTACTGGCTAGGCACTAATATATGTTTATCGTGCTGATAAAGCACCTGAAGAGTCCTTCCTAGTCAGGCAGGCAGCTGGGAAGAGTCTGGCTTTGTGGCTCTCCAAGATAGATCCTTGAATCTGTTGAGCTGTTGTCTTCCACCAGTTTCATCAGCACTAATGACTTGATCTGATAACTCAACAGTTCCTGCCCTAACTTGACCCTCTCTTCCTCCAGTTTAGGATTTTGTACCTCCTATGCTGTTTTTTACCTCTGGGATCTTCAGGCTATTGATGATCCTGTCTCAACAATCCAACCTCCAATTTTACCATTCCTCTTTTTCTGCAGACTTTCTCACAGTTCTTCCTCAGCTTCATGAGTCAAGGGTCATGCAGCTGCGCACAATACGTAATCTAGAGCCATGGACCTTTGGGACACCAGCAGCTAAACTCCCACAGGGAGCTTACAGCTTGGATTGCAGAAATAAAAGGTTACAACTCCTAGTAAACCAAGCTCCTTTTTACACCCCTTGTCCATTTCTCTATCACCAGGATGGTGACTGCAAATGTGCTTATAGGTGTTTCTCCTCAAACACTGCTCATCATCATTTTACACAATCCACATTCTCAGGGATACAGCTCATCATAAGACATGTGGTCGTCTTTATTCCAGGAGGCTTCTACAAGCTTTCTAATTTTATGACATCTTTCAAAACAAACGTTTGTGATGCCAAAGGCACATACATATGAACACACCTTATCTGGAGACATAAAATTACGAATTAGGAGAAACATTTTTGAATGTTTCTTCTTTATGAACTGTTTTAATGTTTCTATCAGCCTCATAACCATGAAATACTTGATTTAAATTCCTATGGAAACTTCTTGATGAGCTGAACATCTCTCTGGAGTCAAGCCAGTCTCCATTTATTTACAAGCTCCCACAAAAACAAATTCCAGCTTTCAGATCATCTTGAGAAAGCAAATCTTTTCCACTCACTATGATGTAGTACAAAGTGACAATTTAGCAAGACTATGGCAGTTCTGATTTTCTGTTAATGCAATGCAATTTAGTTTTACTCCTTAAATCACAAGTATAGATGATGTATCTACATATCCTATTAGCAAATTTCTTTGCAAGTTTTTAAATTGCATGGATTCTTCAGTGAGTCACTTGTATCATTCATATTAAAATTACTCATAAAACCATATGTGCAATGTTGTAGCACATTTGAAAAGAACTAGTTTCTGAAAAACAACAGAAAACCATTTTGTAAGTTGCTACAGTAGGGTGAGTTTAATGAGGTATCACAAAGGGTGTTTACAGTTAGAAGAAGGAGCAGTTGGAATGAGAAAAGGCATTTCCAATCTCGGCTAGCTTTCATTAGAAACCCTCCCCTAGAGTACAACATAATTTGTTATAAAATCACGCAGAAGTGGCACTTTCACCGAGAGAAGCAAAGAAGAAGAAAGATGAAATCAAAGCTGAAGAAGAAAAAGAACAGCCAGAAGTTTGTTAGCGAAGACTGCTAAAGCAGATCATATGCATCAAGATCAAAATCACTTCTGATTACTACAGTAGTAAAGAAGTTTGTTACAAGGAGATAAATAATTCCTTCAAAGCACCTGAGAATTAATCACCTGTTCTGATCGAGGCAAAACCATTATCCCAGCACTCTCATATTTCTAAGTCCACCTGACAATGCATGCTACAGCCAGCGGTCAAGACAGGCCCATGTATCAGGAATGCAGCTGTCCTCCTTCACTCATATTCAGTACTGAATCCACTACTTAGAATCTCTTAATCTGTGACCAAAACCTGAAGTTTTTGTCTCATAGCTCATCAGAATTAAACTATGAGATTCTTATCACTAGAGATAACAAATAATCCAACAATAAAAGCAAACAAATTGCTTTTTAATGTTTTACTAACAAGTATTTGTTAGATTCCCTAAAATCCACATTCTAGAGGAAAATTAGATAAACATGAACCATACTTGCCTTGTAAGCCGAGAGCAAAGAAACTCCTAGTGAATTTCATGAAACACAGGAGATGAAGTCTGTTTCCTCTAAACTGCAAACTTTCTGAAGCATCATAACAAACACAGAAAATGCAAGCCTACCAGACAACAGCAAATACCCACACTAGACAATTCCCAAAGGCAAATGTTACAAGATGTTCATTAACTCACTGCAAAGCGCCAGGTGTTCTAAATAAAATTTCTCTCTCTGGAGAAAATACTCCAACTGTACAAACAAATATCTATACATTCCTTAAAGTTTCTGAATAATAAATTATCCAGTCCTGAAATTCGTTAATAACAAAACCACCTTTGCTTTCCTATTTAAAAAAATACAAGTACAGAATATAAGATTAACAGAACAAGTAAAATTGTAATTACATTTTCTGCTATACTAACCTTGTATTTTGTACACTTGTGTTACCAATGTTTTACCTAACAATAGCTGTATAACTAACATTAATCTAATGAAGCATCATCTGCTGCTACTTACCAACTACTAAATTTGCAAGTTTTCCTTAAGTTGGATTTAAAATGTTTTGTACATTTGTCAGTGACAAAGCCATGTTGCTTCTAGCCACAATAACTGTATATTAATATATGCATGTCTAAACGAATCAAACAAATCAAATCTCACATGCAAAGTTATTGTTAAATAATACTACAGATAGCCATTTTTCATCGCCTCTCCTTATTTTAAACTAGGCCATTCCTCATTTTACAATAAACACCTTTCAAACAGCTCTTCAGTACCTGTCAATGAAGCACAGTTTAATCTCTGAAGGGGAGGATGAGGTCTGACAGTTAAGAGTGTGTTTTGTTACGGACTTACTGATATTTTAGGCTGCAGATCACATCACTTAAATCAAGCCACTGTAAGATCTAAATCTCAAGACTATTGCGACACTTATGGTTCTAAAAGTGTTAGGGGTACTTAGATAAAATGTGTTATATCTAGACAGATAGCCGACTCGGTGGTCAGACTCAGAAAATTACAGAAATGTACAGGTCAGAAAGAATCTCTCACACTCAGCTGGTCCAGCCTTCTGGTGAATGCTGAGCTTTAGCTTGCAGCCCAGTCAGGTCAAGTCTTCAATTCCACAGCTATCTCAAAGTAAAATAACTCAGCAGAACTGATTCCCCTCCCCCCACCTGTTGTTTTTAGAATTAACTTAAATATTATGATACAATATTGAGTATTTTTAAATGTGTACTTCTATCCCTGTAAATTAAGGAATCAGCAACACCAGAGGAAGGAAGAGATTAGTAATCAAAGAGCAGATTAGTCAGGAATAAGGTTAGCTATTGATTTTAACCAGTAGCAAATAAGTCCTTTCTTTCAAGCTCTTCCTAAGACATGAAAAGAAAAAAGGCAGCACTACTCTGGCTAGTAAAACACTTAAAGGCTTTGCTCAGGATCAGCATTTCTCCCTATGCTGTATACTACCTTAAAAATACTTGATAATAATACTGTAAACTTAAGTAACTGAACTAATGAAGCTGATTTTCTATTGGTTCGTCTCTTGTGCTTGAGTTTGTTGGTATCTGATAAGGTATGAGAGGCTATAGAAACTTTGCCACAGCGCTGACGTGCTAGTAACATCTCTTTCCTGAACAGACTTCGTAACATCTAAAAACACAGCACTGAAGATGTAATAAAAGCAGTCTTTGCCAGTACACAGAGTCATTTTTGCAGAACTTGTATAAAGTGGCTCTCTTTGAGATCCCCTAAAGCTCTGACTGTGATCAGACAAGCCTCTGTTCTTCAGGAAGTGAACAAAAAGTCCTAAAAACACAAAGCTGTCTTCCTCTGCACACCTATACTCACCCTAAACTATGAGCAGTCAAGTCTGGTTTGTTCACTCCTCTCTTTCTTTACAATTCTTTCATTCAAACTTAGCTTCTCAACAAATACATTTTCTTTCACATCAAGCTTCTACCCTTCTCTAATTCTCAAATCAACATTTGCAGCAAATTTCTTCCATATCACTACTGACCTTCTTCCTCCAGGCAGTCTCCATAAAGTCACTGGGCTTGGGCAGTCTTTGCTGAATCTCGCAATTTCCTTTATACTAATTTTTGTCAATATTATTTAACAGATCTGCAGTTCCCATAAATCACACCAAAACCACACATCATTCTTTCTTCCACATCTTACCATTTTTGCCTTTTAAAATCTGAGATACTTTACAATATAGACCTATCATTTATATGTTAAGAATTTTGCAGAAATAAAGAGTCATCTTTCCTCACATGAAGAATAGTTGCTCTGCCACAGAACAGTGCCAGGAAGGCACACATGCTGCAAAGGGCTTGAAGATTGAGTAAAACAGGTAGACAGAACAATGCAGATATCTGATTAAAAAAAAAAAAAAAAAAGTGAGTCATCTTAAAACTATGAATCTACCAGTACTGGTATACAGTTAAGTAGAGCCTTGCTGAAAGGTGGATCTTTAAAATTAAATTGCTTCTCATTCTATAAAGAGATCAGAAAGAGAATGGTCACTGCTAAGCATGATAGGTTACTATAATCAAAATAAATTATCCCTGATGCATATAAGTGTTATATAAAATACATCTGTCAGCCTGAGCCTTTGAAGATTATTGTGTTGCCTAAAAAAGGAGTTTTTACAGGTGTGCAATTTGAAGTAGAATAAAAATGAACTTTTAACTAAATTGAATGTGGCTGTTATAAAATACAAAACCTTTCATCTGGGATCTGCAGAAGTAAGACTCTACCGTAAAGTTTAACTGCAGCAGAAAGCAAGCCTTCCAAAAGTTTTATTCCCTCATGGGAAAGGCTGTGCAATTAGTTAGGCTTTACGGAGGTATCACTTGACTTGCATTAGACATAGTAAGCGTGAACAAAATCTGAGCCTTTCAGCTTTAGAAAATGCCCACTCCAAGAATGATATTTAGCTACAAACATGATGGTGCAACCTACTCTCTAGTACTTCTGGTTCCTCAGTCACACTTCAAAGGCAACTATCTTAGCTGCCTGGTAGCTAACAAGCCTAGGGGGGAAATAAACAAACAAAAAACCACAAAGGGCAAGAAAAGAATATTGCAATACACAGTAAAATATAAAAAAAGAATAAAAGAAAGACACAGAACAATAGAAAGAAATTTTTAAAAGAGAAAATACACACCATGCATAAAAGCTAGAGGAAAAGTAAAGACGTTAAATAAAAACAGATTCAAGATCAGGACAGAAGAGAGATTTGGAGATTTTAAATGCTAATGAGAAGAGCTGAACCAAAAAGAAAAAAATCTGGTAATGAGACATTAAAAAACCTGATGATATAAGAACAGAAGAAATAATAACCGGGGATGAAAGTAACAGCAGTAATCGACCAAATAAAATCTTCAGTTAATTGTAATGCCATGTAAAAAACAAAGAAGTGATCTGTATTTCTAATTACTCCTGGTAGCCAAAGACATTATAAAGACAAAAGTAATCAAGTTTTTGGTTCTAAGAAACCAATCAAGAACAACAAAAAAAATCACTACAAACCAGCAAAATTTACTCAGTGTTTGCGAATAAGAAAACATACTTTCAATGAATCTGCTTGTTTTTACATTCCTTTCCCACACTAAGCTCACTTTTCTACATACTCAGTTGAGGAGTCAGTCCCCAATGGCATTCCTGACCCCAAAGACTCTGTGTAAGTGGGAACTGTCCTAATGGCATCTCTAACAAAGCACAAAATACAAGTAGATTCTAAAGGTACCATGTGTCAAATTCTAGTGCCAGTACCCTAATACTGTGGTAGCCTCTAACTGTAATCTCTTGCCAATTTTAAAGTTGCCAGTCCTAAAAACAGACACCATTTCATGTGTGAAGGTTGTGGACTTCTCCAGTATGAGATGTTACACATATGACAGATGTAATTTCCATACCTCTCAGTTTCCACGTTCTTGGGTAACTGCTTTGGACAGCCCATGTTTAATCAAGAACTTGACCTTCCTTCACAGAGGACAGATCGATGTTTCTGCAGGCTGTACATCTACCATAAATTGTACCTGTTTTAAACACTCCAGTATTTGAAGTCTCTTTATTAAGTGTATGCATGAAAGTATCTCACCTCACCATGGAATAAGACAGAAATTACTTCTTCTAGAGGCTTTCCTTAACAGAAGGAACTTGGGAAGAGTAAGAAATCTGGGTAGTCCTCATTTCCATAAGCAATAATAAGAAACCGCACAAAGGTTTCAATTCATCCCCCGTTATGCCCGTAAACAGGCTTAACAGTAAACAGGGGACATTTTTATCTGATGATTATAAAAAAAAAGTTTGACCTCACATCTGCCTGCAGGAGGACACACACATACATGGGCTCAAAGGTTGATCACACACCACTTCACAAAACACTTTAAACCACACTGCAATACATATAACATTTGTGGTCCTAGAGCTTCTGTCCCTGAGTACCCTTTGGCTTTTTATAGCTAAGCACTAGTGTTCAGAGGCTTCTCACTACAAGCATGCTCTAATACCCATGACAGCTTCCTTATCCTTCTAGCTGAATACCACACCTTGGATTAATGCAGTCAGACTTCTCCTCACTTCTAGTGGAAATAACATAGAACCTCTCAAGTAGTAAAGAAGATCCTTCACATAGCACAGTCCTAGTTTCTTTTATGCGCCTTTTCTATGTCACTTCCACTTACTAAGCACGGATATTGGAATACATGTTAATGCAGATACACAAACAAATTGCATTCAGATTGTAAGAATTCATGAATCTGTATCTCAGATTAGCCAGACCATCACTTTGATCGGATAAAGCATGAAAGCAATACAAAACCACAGGGACCTCATCCTATTGATGATCAGATTTCAGATCCAATAGCCTGGACTCACCTCCTGCCCTTTTGTATTCTCATTCATGAGACCTTCAAGTGGAACCCGCACTCCCTCTCATGGTGGTTTCTTACACCACAACTCACTCCAGTTTAGGAACCTCCAGTGATTTCAGATCCTCATTCAGCTGCTTGCCCTCCACAGTGCTGTTGCCATTCAAGCAGACGTAACACTGATATCAAACCTGAGGTCTTTCTGAGGGAAGGGGTGGGTTGTGGTCATTAAGGTAACCCAAACACCAGGTAGCCGCTCATGTTACTTTAATGCCCTCAAGACTCACAAAACTACATGAGACTCTTCTTCAGACAGTCATAAAAAGGTCAGACTACTTATTTTTTATCACCCTTATTAAATATGTATCATTAGCAGGTTTGCCAGGTTTTTGAGCAGTTTATCTGCTGTTGTTACACCTACAGCGCAGCAATATATGTATGTGGTTTTCTTCAGAATCTCAATTTGGAGTAAAAATGTTCTTTATCAATACAATCATCCAGCAGCTCTTCATTTCCATTATATTCCTTAACACAGGCAAACATTAGCAGTGTTTCATTTATTAAGGATTCAATGGCTAAAAACAAACAAAAGAACCCCTTGTTATTCAGTTTCCAAGCTTCTTGTACCTTTGCCCAATGCTTTTTAAATCAAATGCTTATAATGGATATAATTAACTATTTCTGGCTTCAGAGGCTGAAAAGAGACCAGTAATGAAGATCAGATTACATTCACAGTAAAATACACAACATTTACTCAAATTCCATTTTATTTCTGTAGAAAATATGAAAACTTCAGGTGTTATTAGGGCACTAATATTTGTTAAGAACCTCTGGTGAAGGTATTATTATCTACTTTAGTAATATCAGATTTTCAATAGGAAATGAACAAAGGACAAGAAAAGAATAAGCATAATATTAACTTGTAATGCTCTCTGCATTTACTGTGTACAGAAAGGTAATTTCAGTTATCTGTTAACAGCACCATTACAAGGTCATCTACTAAGCCTGAAAATATGCCTTTTAATTTTAAAAGGACACAGATTTTCCTTTGAAAAAAAGTCTCCAAGACCCATAAAAATAGCAGTACAGTAATAAATGTCATGAACTTCTGTCGTACTGTGTAAATAAAATAAAACATCCTACAGAAGCCGCGTTCATCAGAGATAAGAGCTGGCATTAGCACAATCCTCCACAGCTGATTTTTGGAAAACTCACTGTGAAGTATCTGCTGCATATTAGGAAGTGGGCACAAAACCCAGTTTTGACTATTTTTTTCATTGAAAATACAACTAGGAAAGGGAGAATGGTTACTTGAAAAATCTGAAAAAAAAGAGGAGACAAGCACCAGCAACAAAGGACTCATTTTCTTTTGCAATCACTACACAAAGATAGGTTTGACTGGATTTCAGATGCCAAGATTCACTGACACTGTCAGCTTCTTTGAAATCTTAAAGATTACAGCATACCCTTAAAAGGGAACATTTTCTTCCTAGATAACTGTTCAAAAAGGCCATTCTACAGTTTCAGGTATCTCCAAAACTGGTTAGGGAGACAAAGAAGAGATCATGCATTACACTACATAACGAACATGTAGAAGCTTAAGACTAAACGATCACTTTACAATATACTGTCAACAACTGCTTCACACACAACTGTCTCAAACATTTCAGTATATAATTGTCTGTCAGAGAAAAAAATTTTCCCTGAGAAGTAACAGAATATTCCTCCAAGAAGAACAGCTAAGACTAAAAACTGTAGGCTAAAATAATACTTTCTCCTTTGAGATCACCTAGAACATAGCATAGGATCACAGCAATTATCATTCAAGCAACGGGTGTGTGTACATATGTTCTCACCAAATGTATGAGTGTCATGTTCCTGATGACTTTCTCCCTGCAAGGCCATCATTTTTTTGTGAGCATCAACCCACCATGGTTTGTACTTTAATACATGTTGAATAGCTTCATCTTCAAAAAAATCAGCTCTAGAAAAAAAAAAAAAAAAAGTAATACGGTATTTATTTCAGTTTAAAGTGCAGGTGGGTATATTTTAATGCATCTATAGAACACACTTGATTTGGCTCCAGATTATTTTCCTTATACAACAAACCTGATCAGTATCCGTTCTTCGACGTAAACTCAGAAAACCATCACTATTAAGAGACTATTGTTTATGCCTTTATCTTACAGTACCTCTTCCTTACTTCCTCCCCCTTTCCTAAGCCATTCAGAAACCTAGGGAACTGATCAGCTTGCAGCATGACTCGTGAATAAACCCGATTCGTTCTGGATGTATGTGAAGGGAAACATTCCAAAGAGAAGACTTCTCAGAGAATGTTAGTGGCAGCAAACTTGATTTTACTGGGAAGCTCTCTCTCTTTAAAACTGTGTATACTTCGGGGAGGAAGCATATGCAGCTGAAGGGCAAACTAGAGACAGAGACCAACTTCTAGGTAAACAGCGGCATGCTGTAGGAAGTTGGAAAAAGAAGAGTTGTACATGAATTCTGGAAGAGAGATTAGCTCCATCCCAGCACAAAGCTACTGTGGTAAAAATCTCAATATGGTAATTCTGGGAAGATTTATATTAAAGGATTCAAGTTTAAGCCTCCTTTTATCATTTTTGCTTTTTTTTCCAAGCCAAACAATAGTATAAATACTGAGAACTGAAAAAAAATGCAGGCAATTCCTTATACCTTCTTAATCATACAAAACCTGTCCAGCGTAATGAATATAGAATGTAGTTTGCTTTACTCTTGCACTGCCAGACTTTTTGATGCCTTCCTTCATTGTCTTTTTATAAAGGAACTTAAAGATATCAGCCAGTATACATTTTCCCCAAACGCAACAGAACACTTCTATTCACCACAGTTTCTCCCAGGGGTGACCTTCTCATCAGGGTACACAGGAAAACAATTTCTGTTGAAGAAAGGTTGGTATCATCTGTTCCAGAGCATTCAAAACACAGGCATTAAACTAAATGGTTGTTGCTCATCTACAGGCTACAACATAGGGTCTAAGATGGAAACTCAGAATTACTGTAATTTGCCTTACATTACAGGTTAGGAACTACTTCAGTTCTAGTGAAATGAATCCGTGTGATGTTTCAAGAAAGCTTTTCTAATTTCTGTGTGCTACAGCAAGACAACACAACTGCCTCTAGAACACCTGACTGGGGAAAAATTACAAGTCTGCAAAGATAACCCGTTTTGAGTTGTTTCAGAAGGTAAGCCCACCTCTCCCCAGCAAAACACACCACAGAAAAACTCTCCCTACTGTGGACTACACTCTTCTCCCACTAAATCAGTCTTGCAGGAATTAGTGTACATTAAGTAAACTAAATTGAAGTCATGAGATGTATTATCTGGAAGTTTCTCAACCTAACCTGAATGGCACAAAGAATCACTTGCACCTTCATTCCAGGGGATGAAACACAAAGATGCATGAAGTCTTTGGAACTCTTCCTGATTCTGCTACAAAACAGATTTCATATGATGAAGGTAAAAACCAAAGTGGTCCAGACAAAACCTTCGTAACTTCAAAGCTCAAATTTACTTCCTCTTAGACCAGGATGGTTCAGTAATCCTTATTTCACAAGCCAAAACCAAAGTTCTGACATCTACAAGTCAAAATTATGGCAGTGGTTGGCTATTCAGCTGCTGAAAAAGTGACCTATGAAACAATGTTCACCAACAGTTCACAGCAGCCCCTGCTTGAATACAGACTCAAGCAAAAATCAAACAGTAGAGTAACCCCAAAACAGATGAGCAATGTCTTGTGTCACTGTCACACTTCAGAATACTCTCTTAAGGCCTGCTGTGATGAGACAATGAAACAGACAAATAGAAAGTAAAGCTACTCTTTCCAAAAGTGATTTTAAAACCAATCGTTTATGACAAGACAAAGTGAATATATTTCAACTGAGGTACTTCTACCTGACCAGGTGAAGTAAATTAATACTTACAGGTAATGATCAGGGTCAAACTTGGCAGCCTCAGCTGCCAGGCGCTTCCTCCTACGTTCATCTACAGGAGTTTGGTCTGGATCCTTAACATCAATAACATCACTGAGTTCATCCTGAAAATGGAACAAAAATTATAGGACCAAGCCACAAGTATGATATGCAAGATTTGTTCAATAGAAGTTTAGGGAGGACGCTTATCAGCATTGCACTGGAATCCCTAGAGGTTGTTCAACCTGCTTTTCAGATCTTCCAAATTCACACTCTACTGTGCAAATAAAATATCAAAATTCCAAGGAAATTCAATTATTTGAAGGTTTTAGAATTCATGACGTTCTGAAGTCTGTTCAGGCCATTTTTATCATACAGCAATCAAGTTATTTTGCATTATGATAAAATCTGCAATGTTGAACAAAAGCACACAACCACAACAAAGACAAGATAAAAATCAGATACTGTCATTGCGACTGTTGAGATTGCTCTCACGCTCTTAAGTAGCCATACATTAATTAACAGGCAATTGCAGTGCCATTTAAGAATCATTAAGTTGTGGTACATTAATGCTTATGGGAAATTATTTCATCAATTTCATGGTAATAAACCAGTGTATACATCCTAACAGAATGTAAATACTTTCTCCATAAGCAGAAATCCTTCTGCCCTGAACCCTGAAAATACTGCAATTCATGCATTAATGACTTAAGAGTTATATAATTAGATTGCTTTAAACAGCTACAACTTAAACTGCATAGAGTAAGGACACTATAAAAAATAAGTTATCATCTACTACTTTAATAAAAGCTCTGCATACTACAAATATTAGTACACTACCTAGCATGTTACAGGTTGTAGATTAGTGACAATCTATTCATGAATTAAAGAAACTGCTGAATACACAATAGCAAAGTACCTGCAATTTAAATGCTCCTACCCTATCAGTTAATCCACAAAAGCAAATTTCAGTGCATCAGTACAACTCTAGTAAATCCCACAGATACCGGGTGGGCAGACACCTTGAAGACTGCACACTTCAAAAGTTACTGTTGTAGGAGACAAGTCCAAAATAAAAATTACAATGAGAAAATTACCATGAATTTCACAATGAAAAAAAAATAAACACAACAACCTTAACAGGACCTATCAATTAGCCAGCTTTATTTTGCATTTAGTTTTTTCAATTGAGTAATTTCTTTTTCATTTATAAACAGATTAAAACTTATTGCATCTGAAATACACTGTACATTGATGCTAAACATGTTTGAAGTCAGAATAGACAATCCCAAATATAAAGCAAAAGTTTAACAGCAGATGGTGAACAGCCTGTAGACTCTGCAGCTTGTCAGACTTACTCACCTGGCACGTGACCACCTCCTCTGTGCTTTCACAGGTGAGATGAAACATGATGATGACTTTCAGAGCCCATTTTTACCAAAGACCTCATTCAGTCCTTTCCCCTAACAGTGAAATCACTGCAGAAACAGGCTGGCCTGTTGACTGCTACACAATTAGCTCAAGTCTCCACCACCCCCTACTACTTCTGCAGCAATAAGGACCCATCTGTACTACTACAAGCAAAAAGCGGAATATTCTCAGTCACAGAACGGAATAATGGAGAACAGTTAGCTAGTAATCCCCTCCTAACTATGGAATAAGCCAGGAAGCCTACCCAACAAGAAAGTCACCCAGAACTTTTATGACAGAAAAAGACAAAAATTCACCTACCTGCAGCCGCTGAAACACCTGCGACCGCAAATTCCCAAATCCATAACGGTACTGCAGTGGCAGAGCATTTTCTGCACTTTCTTTGTACGGGGTCTGCTCTATTTCCCAGTCAAATTCTTCTTCGTCCTCCTCAGACAACTCAGCAGAGGCATCTGTATTATTGCATAGTCAGAGAAAGAAAATTATTACATAGAAAATATATATGATTTAACAAGAAAGGAAGACACGGATAACACATTAAGCCTCTCTCATTTTACTACATCTTTTGAGTAATCTTACATGACTTTGAGTAATCTTACATGACTTTGAGTAATCTTACACTGGGTGATGGGACCAGATGCTTACATCAGTCATCCATAGGTCCTGCTCCAAATCCTGCAACTTTCAAAAAAACGAGGAACACTAGAATTCTGAAGTATGTGCACTCAAAGACTAAATAAATTGTTCCACAGGTTTCAACAAGATCACAATTTGATGCTAAGAGAACCTTGACAGAAGCAAAGTGATGTTACCAGTAATTTAAGACAGATACTAAAAAATTAAACACAGATAGTCAAACCTTCTTGTCCTTAAAAACTGACGTTAAGCAAGTCATCCAATAGAACCTGTGGTTTTAATTAGCTTCTACCATTTGAGCAAAAAGTCCAATCATGCTACCTTGTAGAGAGCAGAAAAGTCAAATGTGTATGTACTACACAGCCACTAGAGGGGTACAAAGATCTACAGAGGATTAGCACATGATCCAGTTGAAGACGTCCCTGCTTATTGCAGGGCAGTCGGACTAAATGGGCTTTAAAGGTCCCTTTTAACACAAACCATTCCACAACTCTACATTAAGCACATTTTGGAAAAATGTACACGTAACTAAGCCTATAGAGATGACACGTATATCATTTACAACACATTTAGTTTTATACTTAGCCATACTTTCAGATTCATTCACACCCATCTCATACCTTGGACTAGACAATAATAGAAATACTCCATTTTTCTACCTATATCACTATGTAGATCTATAACTATTTAATTATGTACACATATTACTAGTATAAACAGGATTGTTATGTCATACCTATCTCTTCTACCAAAGGTTTTGCTGATCTTGATTTCTTTGGTGCTAAAAGAGACGTCAGCATGTCCAGTCCCTCAAAGTACTGGCCAGGAGTCTCCTTAGGTAACCGAATTGTAAAAGTTCCTTAAAGGAAAGTCAGAATATAGTTATTGCATTACAATATTAATATGTGTATTTTTCCTTTAATGAAAAAGGATCACAGAAACTGTGACACATGCAGGTTAGCACTTTATTAAGCATCAATCTCTGTGCAATGTTTTTAACCTTACAAGTTTCACAGAAGTCACAGGTTTTATAGATAAACCACGAATGAAAATATTTAACTAGTTGTGGTCTCTTGACTCACAATGCATAAGCACAAACCAACAGAAGACAAGGTTTGTTTTATTTTGAATTCTCCCAACAATCAAGCAATGAACAGACCACAGGAAGCTACATTCAGCAATCTGACTATTGTCACAAGTCAAGCATACAATAAAGACTTTGCAAGCAGCAAACGATAGGTTTTATTGCTGAGTTGTTGTTTTTTTAATTTTGGTTTTTTTAATGTCGTTTTTTTAATTCCAGAAAGTACATATTTTCCACCCTAAGGTGTGGAGAAAAGGTAATGTCATCTCTCTGAAGACATCACCGAGACACTGCCTTAGGATTATCTCATTTCTACTCAGCACAATCTGACTTCTTTGCAGATTTACTAGACTAATGATCTTGGTATGGCAACATGTCGAGACCCCACAGGGCTTGAAGAGGACTCGTACATCATTTTTTCATTATTAAAACAGTTCTGAACAGATCCTTTGTGCTTAACGGTGGCTTAAGTATATACAATAAATCCTGAGAAAGATTTTTTTTATACTACATAACTTTACATTTATTTACAGTATTGTATACTTCACTAACATTTTAGGCAATTCCAGTGCAGTACAGTATAAACTCCTGGAGAGTAACATTTTTAATGACACATATACTAATAACATGGAACTAATACCTTTGTCTGTATTATAAGATGCTTTTTCTCTGCCATCTTCTACAATCCTTCCAGGAAGCGTCAATCTGTGGGAAAAAAAAGAGACGCCTCGTTGAATGTCCAATTCTACAACTTAACATCTCAGCCTGTAAAAATGTAAAGTACATTCCAAAAGCAACAGAAAGGACTTAACTACATGACTCTTGTTGATACTAATGGAAGTCATGCAGTTAAATCCCCAGGTACTTCAAAATCTTTTTCCCTAACTATTGGCACAAGAGATCAGCATCTGAGATAGAGAAAATTTGTGACTCCTTATTTCCCAGCTGGGATGTGGTCACAGCCACCACAGAGATGATGATGCCCCTGGCACTACGTGCCTGGAAGATTCTGCAGTTTAAAAACTCTACGCTAACTCATAGTGACAGGATATGAGAACTTATCCAGAGTTCTACTGCTTACTCATATAACTAATTCACTGCATTCACCGGTCCACTAAAATTCCTCATGGTCCAATAAGGTACATAAGTGAAGGATTTCCAAGAAGAGAGGAAACAAACTAAGAAAGGTTAACAGCTTGTAACTCTTATGTGCCAAAGGTTCTCTTAACACTTTAATACTGAGATTGTCTCTTGCTCCTTTTCCATAGTGTAGCACAGTAATATCTACAGAAAAGACAGAGCCTCGAACCTCACTTCCTACTGCCTGCCCTCACACAACTTATCTCCCCTTATTTTGAGTGCATCAAAATCCATTCTTAACAAATATACTGTATTTGGCTCTCAACATGGAAGACACCTTAACCTACACAGCTTATGTACATCCAGAGAGATGTCTTGCCATTTTACTATTAAAAATCTATTGTAAAATAAATTTAGAAAAGTAGTTCTCTGAACTCCCTTTAATATGATTCAATGCCTAGAAACAAGGCAGCCACACCCAGAAAAGATTTCTTTGCACAAAATGGACTGTCTGCAGTCCACAATATAAGAGCTGCAGATGAGGAATGTTCTGAAAGGGATTAAAAGTTAAGTTAATTCTCTACTGACTTTATTTTATGAAGTTCAATTATTTTTTTATATCCTTCTACTACTCACCTGAGAAAGTATGGCTTAACATAAAATTTAAAATCTTTCCCTTCAAAATACACGTCAAACTCTGAAGCTCTCGCATAAGGTACTCTGATTATTATTGTAAGAAAATCCGGATCCTGGGTCAGTTCAAAAGCTGGAGTTATCATGACGAATACAGCAGGAAAAGCAACCACTGGCTGCGTGGCCTGTCAAGACAAGAAAACAAGATCATTGTAGTTTCCAATTTATAAGAGCAAATAATGTTTCTTCAAAATTCTGTAAGAAGAACGTTTCAGATTCTCACAAAATTTTCTTCCAAAGACTCAAGAACATTCATAAGAACAGCAACAAAACAAAATGTCATCAAGAATTTGATGGTGCCACCTACATGCACCTTAATGAAACAACTGAACTTAAATGAATGCAAACATTTGGAGCACAAGAAAGCACCTATTATATTCTGCATTAAAACCCCCACTAAATTCAGTCCTAGAATTTGGCAGCTTTTTTCTAATTGTTGTTTATAATTTCACACATAGCAGATGTTAGATTTCCACAGTTCATTAGCGAACCAATCATAAAACACTATTAGAAAATATTGAAAAACAGTAATACTTCAAAAAATTCGAGCTATACTTTACAATTCAAACGTGTATTAGCCAGAATATACGCAGTAGATTCAGTACACTCCAAACATTATCTAAGCATACACACTAAGCATACTGCTCTTCGTGTCAAATTTAATGCATAAGTCACTGGGATAGTACATACACAGTAAGTAAAAGATGCTCCTTTGCAGCGGGCTCATGATACTAGAGCTGTCTCAACAGATTAAATATGAGCAGTTGACATGCTCAGGATGGCCAATGCAAATATGCTTACTATTTCGACCAGTTTGCAGGGTCTCCACGAGCCTTGAAGAACACCTCATATTCCTTCCAAAGACTGAGTCAAAGAAGACATAAATAACATAGTAGCTGTAACTGAATTAAACTACCTAGGGCATATTTGGAATGTGCTGTAATAAAGGATGCTTGCACTGGAACTGCTGCCCAGAGACTGCATTACCGACAACGCTCACCGGGATGAGCCATTCTTTCTGAGACGTCTGAGGACAGAAGCATCATCTTCATCACTGCCTGGACTGGGAAAAACATGAATTTGTTTTCCCCCTTCACGAAAACACCAGGGTTTTGATGGAACAGAGATGATCCCCAAGTTGCGCCAGGGGAGGTTTAGACTGGATATTAGGAAAAATTTCTTTACGAAGAGGGCTATCATGCACTGGCAGAGCTGCCCAGGGAGGTGATGGAGTCCCCATCCCTGGAGATGTTTAACAGACGGGCCGATGAGGTGCTCAGGGATGTGATTTAGCAGGGGACAGGTGCGGCTGGACTCGATGTTATCAAGAGTTTTTTCCAACCAAGCGACTCTGTGACCCGGCACCGCGGCCCGGAGCCACGAGTCGCCGCCGCCACCCCGGGCCCCCCGAGAGGAGCGAGCCGGCCTGGGGCGGCTGCCGGCGGTGAACGCTGCCCGCTCGCTGCTCCCCTTGGGCTGGGCCCACACTCACTACTCACCACTCGCTTTCCGCTCCGCTCGGGCCGCGAACCCCGAGACAGCTCCAACCCCCAGCCCGCGCCGCTCTCTCACCGCACCGCCCTCTCACCGCACCGCCCTCTCCTCCGTGGCGCGAGGGTGGGGCGGGGATGCGCACGCGCGGGCAGCGCCGCGAGGCGGGCACGGGTCTGGCCCCTCCTCCCGGCGGCGCTCCTGCAGTTGGGAGGGACGGGAAGGCGCGGTAGCGAGTACTGAGGGGACTCCGGCACGGGGAGGTCGTGGGAGACGCTACTGCCCCTCGCGCCTGGCAGCCCCTCACAGTCTGGTGGCGGCTGGGGCCCCGCGCCGGCGAGAGGGACCCTCCCCTCAGGATCCCCCTCCTCTCCTCAGGTTCCCACCCTCTTTCCCTTCAGAGTTGCCCCTCTTCCCCTGGGCGTTCCCTCTCTTCCCTCAGGGCACCCCCTTCCCCTCAAGATCCCGCCCTCCCATCACGAGCTCCCCCCTCCAGGCCACTCCCCTTCTCCTCAAGTTCCTCCCCACCATTCCCCTCAGGGTGTCCTCCCCATTTCCTCAAGATCCTGCCCTTCCCCTCAGGCTTCATTCCCTCAGGGTTCCTCTCGGCCTTCCCTCTTCCCTCAAGGCTCTCTCTTCCCCTCAGGATCTTGCCCTCCCCTCAAACTCTCCTCCCCCCTCTTCCCCTGAGGTTCCAGATGCCCCTCTTCCCTCAGGTTCCCCCCCTTACCTCGGGATCCTGACCTTCCCCTCAAGTTCCCCCCCTTCCACTAAGGTTCCCCCAGTCCCCTCAGGCTCTCTCACTTTTCCCTCAGTTTCCACCCTTTCCCCTCAGGTTCTCCCCTGCTGCCCTTATTTTTTATCCCAAGTGATGCTGTGGAGGGCCTGGGGTCCACAGCAAGTTCTCCATAGGGAGTTCTGGCAATCTCGAGAGATGAAAACTGTATTTGATCGGATCCTGACCCCCAACAACTCTCATCCTTATAAATCCATCAAAATGCCAGTCAGAGGATGGATGCTGCAGTGTCACCATTGCCTATGTAACCCACAGCTCTTTCTCTGATGGGACAGCTGCAGCCATACCTGAAATTGCAGGTGTCTGACAGGGTCAGTTACTGCTGCTTAAACATAACAGGCTGCTGGAAGTAAGCTGTGTCTCACAGCTTGTAATGTAAAAAATGCTTGTATGTATAAGCAAAGCATGCAGTGCAGTGAGAACAAGTACCTCCAGAGAGGAGAGAAGGAAGCGAAGAACTGAGTAAATTGGAGTGTAAGTTCTGAACCTAGTGTAACTGAAGTTGAGAAGAGTAAGGATACAATTATTTTGAGAACTGAAATACACCAAAGTGGAAGGCTGCAGAAACAGAGTAAACAGAAGAGTGACCCCATGAGCACTCTCGGAATAGGGATTCCCAATTACATAACTCTTCTGAGACAACAGATGAATGGTGAACAAGATTGACAATGTGAATAGTGGCAGATTCTGATGAATCATGCCAGATACAGTGTTAAGGAGAAAATGTAACAAGCTCAAAAAAACCCCACAATTATGTAACTTCTCCTAATGATTTTTCTTTTTTAAAAATAGACAATTTTCCAGGCTGATAAAGACTGATTTTTTTCTTGCTGGAAATCCACTGAATATGACATCTCTTCATGAGAAAACATCTTCACTCTTGTACAGAACTGACCCAGCAGTTTAAACACTGTGCAAAGTGTTTTGTTGAGAGGCACAAAAAATACTTATTTCAAAACAGATGTCTCTCCCCATTGATCTAAACCCGATGGGTAGTTTTAATACTTGGTGTAAACGTTCTTGTCTTCTAGCTTTTTACATGCAGAAATTGAAGATACATGGCATATAAAATACTCCTTTTTATATTAAGTAGACTTTTAATTTCAGATGCTGATTGAACTTGGACCAAGGCCCCCATCAAGTACTCATAAACCTTTGATGCATTTGTAGAGAACTTTGGCACTAATTAACTTTTGGACCTTAGCAATGTAATCAATACTGAACGCTAGACAGGAAGCTGAATTATGAACCTGTGTTCTATGGATAAGTTCAAATTTGCATAAGACAAGTCCATGAAACATAAGGAAGAACTTTCATAAGAGAGTTTGTTCCTGGCTAACTGGCACTTTCCAAGACTGCCTCAGAACTATTTTTTTAGAGTTTAAGAACTCCTAGCCTTTTTTTTGCCTGGTTATAATTTCTTTGTAAAAGAAATATTGATATGCTGATTTCAGTGAAGAAATGGGTGCATCAGCCACTCTGTTTTTCCATCCAAGTAAAATATGAAGGAGCATCTCTAAGAAATTTGTATTGCTTTCTTCTGTTAACGTTTTTCAGAACTGTAATGAAAAGGTTTTATTTTTGAATACAGAAAGTATGCTTTATGTCTTTTGGTGGATCTTTCTGATGAAGAACTGAATTTGGCTGTTGTATGTTCAATGGAGCACTGAAGAATGAAAATGCATTATCTACAATGTTTTGGGCAAGTAATCAGTAAAACTTGCTGTCCTTTTGAAAAATAGAAACATGAAGCTTCGGAATTTCCAAGCACAATTGACTCTACATGGTTAATAACAAGTAAATCTGGCATAATCCCACCAGTATGATACATAATATGTTCTAGATACATAACTGGCATGTACATAAAAATGGTAATCAGATACAAAACATTCATGTATTTTAACAACTAAAAAGAGGAATAAAACTGTTTCTTCACCCAGGAAACAAATGGAAACAAAGCAGTTATATTTTTCAATCAGAAACCTATTTCTACGTGACACATATTATGAACTACAATATAGTACATAACTATTCCCATTATCTAAATTATCAGTGGTATAATTTGTATAAACAACTAGAAATACTTCTGTAATTGTCAGACTTAGACTTTGCAAAAAATTCAGAGTAAATGAAAACCGCAAATGATAATAATTTCCTGAGATGGAAATATAAAATATTGCATGATCAAGTAAAATTCATGTTATTTTTCCCTTTAACTTCGAAAACAAGTGAAAACCAAATATTTTGACTTCTTTTGTCTAAGTGACCTGAATCATTCCTGCAAATCTTACGCATTATAATCTGAGTTTCCTTTCCCTGTAGAACTGATTTTCTGGGAGTTTACAATCCTAAGCAGTTTCACTTACAGAAGTACCATGTTCATAATACCATGATATATTCATAGCTTTATTTTTGCTCTTTCCTCTTGCAGTTTCTCTTAACCAAAGATTATGAAGCTTCTTTGTTTTTTCTCCAGCAGAGGGAAAGATCCCGGATTACAAAGACCTGTTCTTTTTCAGATAACAACATGGGTCTCTAGAGGCAGGATGGTGGTCTTTATAAGTTCAGGATCAAACTTACAATAGTCTTTACAAGAATAAAATTGCAACAGTTGGGGATGTAAATATGTAATGTGTCTCTTCGTGTTATATTTTGTGGTGTTACCTGCTAGACTGATGGTGGATGGGCTTTGAAGTAGATGACTGTAAAGTTTGCATGTGAGAGATCAAGTTACACTTCAGCTTCTTAGTATCCAAAGGACAAACTGTAATATCAGTAACTGCAACACAAAGGCCTTAATGAACCTCTGTGAGAGCCTGGGCTGTCGCTGCTAGGCACGAGGGTTATTAAATGAACGGCCCGTGGAGTTCTGCTGAGGCAGATACCTTGGGTACAGCATGTATTTGTGCACTGAAGCAGCTTTCAGATATTTAAACAGCTTCCTAGGGATCTGTTGTGGCCTCTTGTGTGTTACGAGCCCTTAGAATCGTAGAATCATAAGGTTGGAAGAGACCTCCGAGATCATTGAGTCCAACCATACCTATCTTTCTACTAAACCATGTCCCTAAGGACATCTACCCATCTTTTAAACAGCTCCAGGGATGGCGACTCCACCACCTCCCTGGGCAGCTGTTCCAATCCCTGAAATTTCAGTGAAGAAATTCTTCCTAATGTCCAGTCTGAACTTCCCCTGGAGCAACTTGCAGCCGTTTCCTCTTGTCCTATCATTTGTCACTTGTGAGAAGAGACCAATACTTACCCCATCACAACCTCCTTTCAGGTAGTTGTAGACAGTGATGAGGTCTCCCCTCAGCCTCCTCCACAGAATCTCCACAGAACCTCCATAAGCATCAACTCTTAGAAAAAGTTCATGCAGCTATAAGAAATCAAAACTATGCCCCATCGTATCTTATTTGGAAAGCTTTGTTTTCTTTACAGAATCAAATGGCATCTCCCTATAAGCTTGTCCAAGATTTTGCAAGTTGTTCGGCTTGAACACCTCCAGGGATGGGGCATTCATGACTGGGCAATCTGTTTCAGCGCTTATATTCCTTCAGCGTTCTACAAGCACTGCAGTTTCTTCTGGTACAACCTGCCTTCACATCAGGTGGGACAGGAAGGTGTGTAGGCAGGGGGATAAACTGGGATTGCTGCCCAGTTTCCCCACGCGTGAAACGTGCTTCGGAGACCAGTGCCTTTCCCACCCGTTTCTCCTCATTCTCCTGAGAGCATTCCACACCTGCACAGCAGAAGCTTTTGTGGGGCGGGGAAATCAAAGGTACCTCGGAGTGATGCAATCTGCCCCAGAGCCCTGCCTCGCCTTTCTCCCTTCAACGAGGAAACGCTGCTCGATGGCTGCGTTATCACATAACGGGATTGTCCCAAAGCCTCCGCCATCCTTATACTTCTGCCTGCGAGCCCTCTCCCTCGTTTCGTGGCCTCGGGACGAGCGGGCCCTCGGCGGGGCGGCTACTCCAGAGAGTACGGTAGGCGCGCCCCGCCCCCACGGCCGGGAGCCGGGCCGGGGCTCAGCGGCCACGTCCCCGCGCCGGGCCGGGCTGCGGGCGATGCGGGCGGGCGGCGCGCCCCGAGCCCCGCGCCATGCGGCTTTCCTGCAAGGTGGCGGCGGCGCTGCTATGCCTGGGCTGCCTGGCGCTGCTCTACCTGCTGGCGGGCAGCGCCGCCGCGCCCCCGCGCCCGCCGCCCGCGCCCTCCGCGCCGCCCGCCCGCCCGCAGCCGCGCCTCGGCCGCAGCCCGCTGCGCAGGAGCCCCGCGGGCGGCGGCCTCGCCGGCGCCAGGTAACGGCGGCGGGGGCTCGCCCGGACCCACGCGTGACCGCCCGGCGCCCCTCGGTCCCTGCGCTCCGCGCGCAGCCCCCCCAGAGCCCCCTGCCGCTGCCCCCCGCCCACTGCCCGGCGTGCCCAGCCGCACGCGTGCCCGGGTCCCTCCGCCCATGGCTCCGCATGGGTCCCTTCTGCCGTGCGTCCCCGCTACCCTGAGTCCCAGCTGCCGTGGGTCCCCCCGGTCCCCCTCCCGCCCTGGGTGTCCCCCGCCGCGGGTCCCCGCTCGCCTGTGTCGCTGCCGCCCGTCCTTGGGGCGCTCCCCTCTCCCGGGTCGTTATTCCCTGGCGCGAGTAGTTCTGGCCGCAGCCGCAGGCGCTTTCCTTGCGTTGCCCCCGCCGCCCCCGGTGCCACGGAAGCGCGCGGAGCGTCACCTCCGCCTCTGGTCCCCCCCGGTCCCCGCGTGCCCGTGCGAGGGCGGCCTCGCGAACAGCTGCGTTGCCATTATTCCTGGCCTTGTTTTGCGGACTGGCGCGGGGCTGTGGCACGGTCAGTGCTGTCAGCTCCGGGCTTTCCACCCGCAGGGCTGAGGGGAAGGGGTGACTCTTTCCGTGGGGCACAGGGGCGTCCAGGCTGGGGCACCCACAGATTTTCAGCTTCTGTTTTGGATACTTTTTATATGTAAATTAATTCAGCAGAATTTAAAGAAAGTTTGAAACCGTGGTGTGTTCTGTTCCCTCTTTCAGCACTTTACAGGCAGGGCATTTTTTTAAAAAAACTGTAATTATTTCAGAAAAAGATCCAGGCAGCGTGCTTTCAGTGGGTGGAGGGCTGTGCTCCCCTCTGCATTCCAGCTGTATTATGGTCAGTGTGACCTCATATATCTAATTAACTTGGTATGTCTTTGTGTCTTTGATTCATGATTTCACAGAGATGTTCTGAATGAAAGACTGTTCCTGTTTTTTTGAGCTCTTATTCCTTAACTTATTAAAGCAGTTGGTTTCTTACAAGCATTGTTACCCCTCTGAATGCATGAGATGTTTACTGTGGCGGGGAACGGGTCACGGACAGAATTCAAATGCATGTATTAAAGCAGGATTATTTCCATTAGCAACTGTACCTCCTGAAGTCATTTTTCTTTAAGGCGTATCTCTGCGATTATCATGAAAATCAAGAACACTGAAGGAAAGAGCCCAGAAAGTATGAAACCACTAGAGAGCGTAAACAACTGTTCCATTTCAATGAGCTTTTCAGTGAGCATCTTCAGGTTCCAAAATTTGATGTTATCTGACCTTTCTATTATATATTGACTTTGCAAGTACTTATTACAAGGTCTGCAAAACACGCATACACAAAAGAGAGGAATGCTGTATTTAAACCATGCCATTTTTTCAAATTTGAGTTGAGGGTTTTTTTGTGGGATTTGGTTACTCGTTTTTTCCCCTCTCAACTGCTGGCAGGATGTGATCCTGCACATTTGGCACCAGCAGGAGTTTGTGTAACTGAGGAGGACAATTCTGTGGGTCCACTTCTGCCCCTTGTTAAAAGATTATGTGTTGTGCTAGTTACTACTAAAATACAATTTGAGTGGAGTGAGGGTATCCATAGAAAAGAACTTGAGGGGTGTGTGTGACATAACATAGTCCAAGTTGAGGAGATGCTTGCCTTACTGGAAAGGCAGAAATACTCGCTAGCGGGTGCCGGTCTGGAATGGATCACAGCCACACTTGCACAATGAAGGCATCAGGTGGTGGGATCTGCTCGGCTAAAAAAGCCTTATCCAAGATCCACTGACTGCAGTGTAAGACTGTTTCTAGTGGGGCTTGAATTTGAATTGGAAGAAAGAGACAAGGATTTAACTAGTTATTAACTTCAGGATTGAGTATTCCCATTGATTTCATAGGGTTTGCTTATGCATGTGCTTATGGTAAAGCATGTCCAATGTAACATGTAGAATCAGGGTTGTTACTGCTGTGCTGTTATTTTTGTTATTACTTATGAGCAAAGGGAGATATTTTTTTAATTGATGTGAGAGATCATGTATAATCTAATGCATTCCTTCCGGATAATAACAAATCTGATTATGGCTTTGTAAGATCTTGTGATCTGATCATGGTGTATGTGTTTATGTGTAGACTGCATGATTGATTAAATAACCATAGCAAAGTTTTGTCTGTGTGAATGTATGAAGTTGTTTTAATTAGTTTTTCCAAGTTAATTTGTGTAGTCACCAGAATGATGTAGCTTCTAGTCTAAACTCAGAAATAATCAAAGGTGTTAACTAGAATGTGCATTTACTTTATAGTAATCAGTCCTGTTGCAGGCAAAGTAAATTGTGGTTTAACTGGGATTTTGTAACACTGCCTTTGGTAGTCACATCATAATCATAGAAGACATCAGTTTTTAAGTTTTAAGAAGTTTCTTCTAATGTAAGTAGTCATACATGATAAAAGCTTAACTTTGTCATGTATCATTAGCTGCCTGGTACCTAGCAAATGTTAGTAAATACATTCCTGTGTCTTGCTTGGGTCATTGGATAATTTTGGGAAATCTAGAGGTGCATTTCATTTGATTTTCCAGTTATCTTTGAGAACTGATTTTTGATGGTGGTTTTACTGATCCTTCCTTCCTCTTCAAAGTAGCAAGTCCTATGCCTTCAGAAAAATTTTTATCATATGAAGAATTCTAAGTATGTGCCAAACCAATGTGTGTCAAGTATCAAAAAGCAAAAGGCTTATTTTACATTGGAGTGCAGATGTGACCACACTTTCTATTAAACCAGCATGGCAAGGCTTGGGAAATGAACCTTTGCCAGCACATTTAGTTCCCTGGAAGTAACTTTTCCAAAGCAAAACATCTTTTAAATGGCAACCTGTCAAGATACTTTCTTCTTCTTGGCAGGCTGTGTGTACATACATACAAGTTTGGCTTGGGTTTGGTAGCCTACAATAACATGCTGAAACCCCAAATACCTCATACTTGTCTAACAAAGTACTCGCCTGATAAAAGGATGAGATATAAACATCCATTCTGGGTTTGAGTGGTTTTCTCTCCTTTCTCTTAGCAGTAGAAGGTGGTTGAAACTTCAGGGTTTTTGACTGTAGCAGCTACAGTTGGTTTTGTGCAACTGCGATAAAGTGAAAAAAATTTACTTAAAAACTTTTTAGAGCCTTTATAATTCATATTTTGAAGTGTGTGAGAGAATGTGTTTCATATAATGGGGGCACTATTGGGACAGTGACTCAGTGTTGACTGTCAGGAAAGGAGCCTATTTAGTGAATCACCAGTTTTAATACTGTTGTGGTTTAAGCCAGCATGCAGCTAAATACCACACAGCCGTTCGTTCGCTCCCCTGCAGTGGGATGGGGGAGGGAATCGGGAGGGGAAAAAGGTAAAACTCATGGATTGAGATAAAGACAGTTTACTAGGACAGAAAAGGAAGGGACAATAAGAGTAATAGTAGTAATAATGATAATAAAAAGTATACAAAATAAGTGATGCTCACCACTCACTGACTGATGCCGAGCCAGTCCCCGAGCAGCAATCACCAGCCCCTGGCCAGCTTCCCCAAGCTTTTTATTCAGCAGGACATCATATGGTGTGGAAAATCCCTTTGGTCAGCTGGGGTCAGTTGTCCCTGCTCTATCCCCTCCCAGCTTCTTGTGCACCCTCAGCCTCCTCACTGGTGCAGTATGAGAAGGTGAAAAGTCCTGGAGTTAGTGTCAGCACCACTTAGTGACATCTAAACCAGCAGTGTGTTATGAACGTTATTCTCATACTTGCCAGGCTGCACCTGGAGTTCTGACTTCAGTTTTGTTCCCCGCTATACAAAACAGGACAGGCTCGAGAGGGACCAGAGAAGGGCCACAAGATGATCACAGGACTAGGAAACCTACTGTATAAAGTAGGGCTGAGAGAACTGGGTTTGTTCAACCTTGAGAGGAGAAGGCTTAGGGGACACTTTATTACCATGTACCAGTACATAAGGAGTGCCTACCAAGAGGACGGAGACTCCCTTTTTACGATGAGCCACATGGAAAAGACAAGGGGTAATGGGTATAAGTTGCTCCTGGGGAGATTCCTATTGAGTTTCAGAAGAAAATTTTTCACCGTGAGAACAGTTAAACGTTGGAATAATCTCCTCAGGGAAGTGATAAATTCCTTTACACTCGACCTTTTTAATGCTTAGCTTAACAGGGTGCTGGGCCTTCTCATTTAAACTGTATGTCACCTAAAAATGTTGGACTAGCTGATCCTTGAGGTCCCTTCCAACCTTGCATCCTATGATGCTATGATTTTAAATCCAAAACACAGCACTATACCAGCCACTAGGAAGAAAATTAACTCTATCCCAGCTGAAACCAGGACAGATACAGTGCCCAAGTCTAACATGGTTTATGCTGCAAGAGTAAATGAGATTGTAATATGAAGAAGATTTCAAAAACTAACAACTATATTGCATTTTGTAAGAATCTGCATACATTATCTTTCGGGGAATAAATTTGAAGGCTTGAATAGATCAGTAGGCTCTGTAATGAGATGGGAATGCATTATTTTGAATGGTTGTGGATTGATTTAGACAGGTTTGGGGTTAATTATGTTTGAGACACTTTGGCTGTGACTAATAAGAAAATTGAATGTAGCATAAACTTTAAGACCTAGAAATGTGCACTGTTGTGCTTGAGCACTCAGGCTTCTTGTGCTATGTCAATACCCATGCCTGTCAGAAAAACATGTATGCAGTAAATAAAATACCATTGGACACCTGAATAGGAGTTGGTCTGTATTGTTGAAAGGCCTCTGTTGTAAACATTTTATACACCCTATCAAGTCTGTCTTCAGCTGTTTCAAAAGGATATATTCTGCAATTATTTTGTGATGCTTTCTGTGGTGCTTTCATTAAGCAGTAACTGTTTGAATGAGAAGGCTTCTGGTGCCCAGCCCAATCTACCCATGGTAGAAGTGAAGCAGCTGCTTCCGTGGTGTGAGCTAAGTTCTCCCCTCTGGTTTTCCTTTTGACAAGATATGGTGGAGGTCCTCTTATCTCCAAGAGGAGATCCAGATAAGCCAGCACAGCCATTTATTTTGTGTAAAGCAGAAGCATCCTATGTGCTGTTGGTCCAGTTGGAACTGTTTTGGTTTGAAGAGATTGGCTGTGTGCTGCAGAAGTTTAAGGAATATCCTTTCATCCAGATGTTATTTCTCCTCGTCCCTACACTGTATGTACATGCATGTGTTATCAGAGGAGGGAAGGGAGGTTTCAAGGTTCTTGCTGTAATTTGCTCTTTTGCCTTTCTGGCAGTTTGACTTTGCCTTTACACGTGCCTGGTTTCAGAATTCTGGATAATAGTAATAATTTTTGAAAGGGTAAGCTGAAATTGCTGTTAAATGCATCCTGCTGCGGCACTCCTTTATCTCCCTTTCCAGCTCACCTTTGTTCTCACAGCTCTCTCCTGTTTCCTTGTGTACTTATAAATAAAGATGCAAAATGTCATGTCCCAAAGTTCTTCTGTACCACATTGCAACTTTCCTCACTAAACTGTAGTCCTCACGTCCCGCAACACTACTGAAGTAGTTCAAATACTACCTCATGCTGCTTTTCTTGGGGATTTTTATTCCTGCTTAGGCCATTGCAGGCTACCGAAGCTTTTCTGCCCAGGCCGTTACAACTCATAATTACTCATCTCCAAGGCACAATGTCTCTTGTTCATCTGTAGCTCCCCTGAGCTTACAGAGCATTCTGCTTTCATCAAGGGTTGTTTCTGCTGAGTCTGTTTATTGGAAGTACTTGTCTACATATACTGGATTTTTCACTACAAAATAACTGCATAATGGAGAGTTTGCTGTGGCTAAAATTTGCAAAGCAAAGCTTAGTGCTTTGGTGTTGGTTTTGAAATGTTACAATAAAAGCTTAGAGATTAGTCCCTCTCCCAGTGAATTCCATTGCCACAAGCTATATCAAAGCAGTTCTCATCCTGCATATGGCTTGATTTAGAGACTCAATTAAGAGGAAACATTAAAGAGATAGGGAGAAGGGGGGAAAGGGGGATCTGTGTGAGCAGCTAATTATTCACTTCAATAATTCAGTGGTTTTTACACTAATAGGTTGGAAAGTAAATACCACTTCACATAGATGTAGTATTCCATTATTTGTACACTGATGAAATTGGGGTTTAATTAAGACTAAAGCCTAAGACTTTAAACCCTTAATGAAACATGTTGCTTTGTTAGTCAGCAAAGTACCATTGGCTGGTATCGCTTAGCGCAGAAATGGGTTACTCTGTACTAGAGAAAGCTGCTGTTACACAGAGCAGCATTTTAATGACTGGAAAAAGATAATGACAGCTTTATTAACTGTCATTTTTCTCTTTATTTAGAACTTTTGTTTGTAGTATTAGCTTTACTGATTAATTGCATGGATGCATTTGTGTGTTTGCTGAGAAGAGGCAGGGATTGATGTCCTCTGTTCCGTCATGTCAAGAACTGGTAGTGATCTATGATTCGCCTTTTGAACTCTCCTGTAATGGTTACGATGCTTGTGATTTAATTGCTTTGTCAGCACACATCCATCTAATGGAGTATAAATGTGATCCATGTTGGAATGTGAATACAATATAGTAGAAGCATTCCTAGAGGATGTGATTTTAGCCCCACACTGATGGAGGAGGGAGACACGAAACCAGAAGACTGTATTTTCAAAATGTTTTCCACTCCCCAAAAGAACTCTGATTTTTCTGGCTAGCAGGTAGCTTCACTGTGCCTTTTACATGCAGATTCCCCTGTAGTCTGGTTGAAATTTATTTAAAACCCACACAAATGGGTGCTAAGAGTAAAAAAACGTGACTTGGCCCCTGACTGTTTGATTCATCCAGGACGTGAATCTGTTTGTTTTTAAAAATCTCTATGTTAGGAAAATCTCGGAGACTCCATTGGGTGAAATGGAGTGCAGTCCTTTGAAATTGCGCCAGTACCTTCAGGCCAGGATTAAGGCATGTATTTTTAACAGCAAAATTAATTAACTGTTAGGATAATTTACATATGGATAGAGCGGATTTTTTTAAAGTGAGGACTGGATATCTTCTTCCAATCTAGCCAAAAGTGATGGGCCTGGTAATGAAATTACTGGATGTTGTTCTGTAATCTACGTGTTTTTAAAAAGTTGTCTGGGTGGTAATAAGTCCATTCTGGCTTTATAACTTCCAAGCTGGAAAAAGAGCTATTATTTGCACAGAGCAAATTGTTATCTGGTTTGATGTGCTATTGATTTAGTTTCATCTGTGTGTGTAGTGCAGTGATTTATGCAAGTCCAGAATATAGGAATAACCAGAAAAATTCTGAAAATAGCATATTTCTTTGTGTTGTGATTCTAACAGTCTTGATTTGTATTCTTGACAAAATTGGCATGCCACTACCATGTTTTGTGGATACCTAATCAGAAAAAAACCCAGCCCTGGTCCCCTGCATAATGAAGGTGAAGGAAAAAAAACTTGATATCTATTAATGAAGAATTCTGTTCATGTTTAGCTCATTATTTTTTATATGCCTGTTTATGATTTTTCAGGAAGGTTCGAGAAGAGAAACATTCAAAAGAACCTTCGTCTTCGCAATGCATGCATCTGGCAGTTGTGGCATGTGGGGACCGGCTTGAAGAAACACTAATCATGCTGAAATCAGCAGTTCTTTTCAGCAACAGGAGGCTCTGTTTTCACATTTTTGCTGAGGATTCCCTTAAGCCTGAATTTGAGAAGAAGGTGAGTTTCTTTGTCATTTTGGTAATAAATAAATGAGTTAGTTACAAGCCACGAATCTCAGAGGAAAATTATATTGAAATCAACAAGTAGCAACTAAGCACTTTTTCACTGTACATGGTTTATAAATTCCTTATGCATGTGTATTTTTTTTAAAAAAGCTATATAACATGTATTGTCTCCTTCCTCCCCCCATGTCTTTCAGTTAAAGGAATGGCCTTCCTCATACACAAAGAAGTTTGAATACAACATTTACCCAATAACCTTCTCAGTAGGAAATGCTCAGGAATGGAAAAAGTTATTCAAACCATGTGCTGCTCAGCGCCTTTTTCTTCCGGTAAGGCACCTGGATTTCTGAGTAGGTCGCTTCAGGAAAAGGTTAATTCCACAGAAAGGAAGCTTTGCTGGTAATATTGAAACCATTTTCAGGCTGTAACATCTGCTTAAATATATTTTAGTCTGTGCTTTGGCCACTTCAAAAAAAACACAACCAACCAACAGAAATCCAGCCTCACTTTCTCCTGCTAACAAAGGATGCGTGTTTCTTGTTTGTCTCTAGTTCCATTAGTCTCGCAGACTCTTAAGACTCAGTGGGAGAGCTCTTTCAGGGCAGATGCTTTCAGGGTAGATGTTGTATGCCTTCCATAAATAGCAATGCAGTCATCATATCCTCTTTACCCACTATCTCCCTTTCCATATGTTAGCCCTTATACTGATGCTTTCAGCCATCCCTTGAGTTACATTTCTTTTTCCAAGACTGTTGAATTTGCCCCTAAGGTAATACTTCCAGCGTGCTCAAAGTCTGATTTCACACAAGAGCTCTGTATATCATGGGATCTTCAGGTTCACTGTAAATTTGTATTCTTTACTGTGTAATACTTACAGTGTTGTAAACTTGGGAAATACCAAAGATTGCTGGAGAGCAAGAAGGTGTCGATAACAATTCTGCATATGCAGGAATATCATAAAAGCGATTTCTGTGGAATTGAGAGCATAATATCTTTTGCATTACTGATGGTTGGGATAACTCCAATAAAATGACGTGCTATTCACATGATCCAGATTTCTTCATTGCTATCTTATGAGAAATGGAGGGACACAAAGAAATCTTTACTTTCTCACATGGAAACAATCAGGAGACAGCTGCACATCTAGATATGTAGGCTATGAATACATATGTGAGAAAATATTTGCTGTCAGCAGTTCTGTTTATCTGCCATTTAGGGGTAGACTTCAAATGCATAAAGGCCAGATGGGCTGAAAGTAACTCCAACTTCAGCAGGGATCCTCTCTTCCCTGAGTAAATATTTGTCACTTGCAAAATAATCCCTAAGTATTAACTTGTTCAATGGAAATTGTTTGGAAGGATGTACTCAAATGGGGTTGTTTTCATGGGGTAAACACAATTCCCTGTTCTTCCTATTTCTGTGGTGTTTTTTGTTATTTTGTTAGCCTCTCATCATGGGAACAGTTTCACTATTATTGGCTATCACCCTTCTGATGACAGAAAAGGCTTACCTATGCATGCCAATTCTATTAGGCTGAACGTTTCTTTTTAGTTCCTTTTTTTGTCACTCATCTGTTATTGCAGAACTCTGAACTTAAGCACCTTCATGTTAAGGAATATCAGATTGTTATGCGTTGTCTTAGAAAAAATAAGAAGCCGTCTGAACTCTATAAATGCTTCTCTTGGGTTATAGTGGAAAACCAAGTGGATATAGTAAGGAAAACGAGTTGTAGTGATAGCTGAGGTGACAAGTGTCCGGTTAGACTTTTGGTACTCAGATTCGCAGGCTGACAGAGCCTTGGCTGTTTCTGGGTAGTTTAAGCCACCACTGGTTTTTTTCAGTGCTTGCTGCCTGGGTTCTGATATCCCATTTGAACAAGATGCACACAGTGAGAGCAGAGGGTTTTCAGTGTTATTGTTTAGAGAGCTATTTTGATTTGTATTTTAAATAAATACCAGCAGGATATCAGTATCTTTTTTTCCTTGTCCTTCCCTGTCCATTTTCCCCTGCAGTGGCATAAAATGTGACTGGATTTAGGGAGGACCCCAGGAGAGCATTCGTAGAGTTTATCAGCTGTTTAGCCCTCAGTTGTGCAAATTGCCTTGCTCCTGATAATGCTAAGCCTGAGTGGAATGTGAGTCTTTGATTCACAAGTGCTTCTCCTGCCAAAGAAACCTCTCTTCTGCTGTGCCAGCAGGCATGTGAAAGTGGAGGGGAGGGTATGAGGAATATGTTAGGGGGAAATTGTGTAAGAATCTTTCAATAGTTTTACTCACTGATAAAAAAAGAGCTCTGGGATGTGATCCTGCACCTTGTAGTAACGAAGTGTTTTGTCCTGGGTAAAGTTTGACATATGCATTGAGTCTTGAGTTACTAAGATATTAAGGAATATCATATGGCTCCCTACATTTTACAGAGGCATTCTGTAACATCTGATCATGTTTGCTACATATATGCAGGGGAAGTAGATTGAGCTGGCGTGTAATCTCACAAGTGTAAATCTCCTGCTGCAGATCACTACAATAAAAGCATCAATGCGATTTGTGAAGGCAGAATAAGGAAGATGTGGATCTTAACATGAGCACAAAATGAAACTTTAAAAATAAACTAGGAGGATAATGCTCTCAGCAATTACTTGACACTGTTTTGTAACACTAGCATGGATGTTAAGACACCAGGTGAAAAACTGTCTTCTGATCTCACGAACACTGCATACTACAGAGCTGCCTTGCAGCTGTCTCGGAATTGCTGGTTTGAGCTACCAAAACAACCAGCTGAAATATCATGAAATGCTTAAGGGATTTTTGGATCATTTTAGTTCTAATAGTAACTAACATTTAGAACCCTTCTGAAAACACTTAATCTGCTTACGAGCTTTTAAGGTAGATTAGCAATATCCCAGTATTATAGGTGTTCTCTTGAGTATGCTGAAGTATCCAACCCAGCTGCAGCACTGGGAACAGATGCCAGGACTTCATCTAGACATAAGTCTCCATCTCTGTTATAACTTGAGTTAATTGCTTACTGTAATTCAGTTTAGTAACTCAGCTTTGCGGTACTGCTACATTAGCATTAAGATTTGTGATTTGTCCCTAATTTTGGATAAAGCTCTGACAACTGCCATGTTAGCTGTTGCAGACCATTAGGTAGCACAGCTTCACGATACACCAATATGTGTTTACTCAGTAGTGTGTTATTACTTGCCAACCTTGCTAACACAGGGAGAATCCATAGAGACAGAAGTTGTGAAATCAAATTACAGATAATTGAGTATTTAAGTGAAGTGTCAGGCTAAATATAGCCATTCTGTGCAGAACTTTTTGACAGATTTACTAAGAATACTCTATATAGCTGCAAAAAAATCACACTTCTTTTAAGCTGTAAGCGCTTGTAGAGCGAGGAGGAAGACAAGCACAGTCAAGCCATATTCCTGACCATTTGTTTCAAAACTCACAGTCTGTCAGATACGTCTACGTGATTTCTCCTAGCAAGCGTGAGCTCAGACTACCAGCCACAGTCTTGCATTGCTTATGCATGTCATTTTTAACCTGCAGCCACGTCCCTCTGGTTAGCCCTCCTGGCAGACTTGGTGCGCAGCCTTGGCTGTGCAGCCAAGTCTGGTTCAGGCAGGGCAAGTGGGAGCGAGGTCTCTTGTGCCACACACTTTCCGTGAGGTATTGAACCACTTTTGGTATCGAACATCAGCAGAGGCAAAATACATCATCCCCTCTTGTATGCATAAGTAAAAAGTAAATATTGATTTAAGGGCTGTGTAAAGCTGAAAATATTTTTTTGAAAACTCTGTTTAGTTTGGAAACAGAGCTACCTGGAAACTATGGGACACTGAGAAAGCTGGAGTTATTTAAATGAAGTTTATCCCCAGTGTAACTCCGTTGAAATCCTGGAACTGTGCAAGGAACTCTTGAAGCCACTATTTCTGAAATTAAATTCCCCTGCCCAAGGCAAAGTTAAATGCACAGCCAGAAGGGGATGCGATCAATTCAAACTGACGTGTCTAGGTTTTAAATAAATCTTAACACTTCACATGTGGAAGAGAAAAGTGTGAAGGGTTTAAAGGAAGTAGCATAGCTTTTCTTTTAGCTGTCAGTGCAGCTGTCAGTGCAGGGCAACACCTCAGACGCAGGAGAGGGAGGAATCTTTTAACAAACCAGAAAGGAGAGCATGTGAATCCTGAGTGAAGGAATACACGGTGGAAAGTGTGGAGCCAAGTGCTCGTAGGCACCCACTTCACAGGGAACCGAAATACCTGCTTGAATCCATTTATGTATAGAACAATTATTACAGTCTGCAGACTTAAACTTATGTGTCTGTTTAAGGTTACTGAAAGAACAGTTTTCTTCTGGTAGAAGCAGTGCCCAGGCTGTCACTTATGCCCAAGAGGAGCATCTAGGCACCCATTAAACTCCCCTCTCAGCCTTTTGTGGGAAGATGCCTGAACCCTCTACCAGGGCACCCTCAGAAAATACCTCACATGGTGTGCAGCGTGCACAGCTTCTGCACTCTTTGTATTCATCTGTTGTCTCCTGTCTCAGACTAAATTGTGGGGGGATCTTTTATATGTATTTTTTAATTTTATATGACTTCATATAGTAGGATCCTATGAATTAGGGCTTCTGAGTGCTTCAGAATAATATACAATATCGAGCGTATCATTAAGCTGAAAAACCCTTTATTCTTTTCAACCATCTGTCTTCTGTTTATTAACTCTTAAAGTAACTGTCTTTTTTACTTGATTTTCTTTTTAAGTACTGGACTCCATAATACTTAAAGTTTGCAGATCTTTACCTCTGAGCATAACTTTTGGTTTAAATGTGGAGATACTTGCCTTGTCCTGCTTGTGCTGCTATATAAGGGAGAACATGTAGTTATCGTGTCAGAAACAGTCCAGGGATTTGTTAAACTTGGCCAAATGTCAGTCTACATCCCAAAGTGTTGAGTCGGGTAAAAAATATCATTTTAGTCCTTACTCAGGGATTTGACATCTTAATGGATGCCTGTTGAGCAGGCTTAAAGGTAACTCCCTCCCCCCACCCCAACTTGTTCAAAATCTTAATGTTGTTCACACTATTTCGTACGTAATCTTCAGTTACAATATATTTCAATTTATGTAAAATTCAATTTCTTTGGTAGAATTTAGTTACCTGCACAAATAGGAGAGTTTGTCATTAGTGTCACTGCAATTGGATGAGTGAGTGTTCTGTTTCATGACATGGTGAAAATCAATAGCCTTTTAGATTTGCTTTTCAAAGAAAGAGAAAGAGAGAAATAGGGCTTTTCACTGAGACCAAAGTAAGAAAATTCCAATCCGTTAGGAATTTTTGGACAGTTTTGCCATAATGAATAAAAGCAACAAAAATGCAGTTGGAACTCATGATCAGCTTTAGCTTTACTAATTAACAAACAACCTTACAAATAGCTGGTGCAAACATTAAGGGAGTTTTCTTGGAGTGTTGCATGTCTATACAATTTGCCCCACTAAAATTAATGAATGAGTGTGTAGGGATTTGGATAGCCACAAGGGGGAACATTGTCAACAAGAATAGATGAAATATCCTGGATCTAATTTACAGTTTACACCCTTCTGACTTGATTAACTTTACTTTATTTATTTCTGATACAAAGTCTAATAACAGAGATCAGAATCTGGCCTGATAAGTTTTAATATGACATTTCTATTTACCAAGTAAATTTTGTCCTTCGGGAGGATGTGATTGATAGGGGTTTCTTAATTCATGTGAAACTTTTGTATATATTAATACTGAATATAAGTCTCATAGGAGCACAAGGCTGTAATAGGAAAACCAGCCATTAAAAAGGCATAAGGAAACATGATACCAAATGGAGATGAAAAGTTTTCTGTTAGAGTAGTTTACCTTTCTGTCTGTGGAAGAAGCTGTACATTTCATTAAGGTACGTGCTAGCCAATCCAACTGCAGGATCAGGATCCACATTTGCTTTTGTGACTGATTGTGAAAGTGTCTTTCCTACACATAGAGTAGCAGATTCATAAGATACTCTGTAGTATGTAATTTTCAATACTAATCCTTTCAGAGTCCTTGCTATAGAGCATGCAACAGTGACAGGTTTTCTACTAATGGTTAATTACGTCTTTTACAACACCACTTACAGATCTTTAAGAGAACTAAAGGAACTGTGTAAATGTGTATTCTTGGCATTTTATTTCTGAACTGCTACTAAAATAGACTTTGCAGGGTTTTTTGAGAGCTTAGAGGACTGCTGTTTCGTATGAGGGTTAGAATCCAACTTGTGTGGTCTGGCAACAGCTTTGCTGTGCAGCTTAGAAAAAAAACCCCAAATCAACCAACAACAAACAGCAAGACAATAACCTGATAACGATAACTGTTGTTCCTGTGTATAATTAGATTTAACTGATTAATAACTAATTTCAAGTGATCAGTTTAAAATATAAGTACTTTTTGCCAATGACCTTCTTTGTTGTTGTCTCTTCCTCTCCTCTCTCTGCAAACCTAAAAGGTCATTTTAAAGGATGTGGACTCTCTCCTTTATGTGGACACCGATGTTCTCTTCCTGAGGCCCATTGATGACATCTGGCACATCCTGAAAGAGTTCAACTCAACACAGCTAGCTGCTATGGCCCCAGAACATGAGATACCAAAGATTGGCTGGTATAGCCGATTTGCACGTCACCCTTATTATGGGACAACTGGAGTCAATTCTGGAGTGATGCTAATGAATTTGACACGGATACGCAACACTCACTTCAAGGTGAGAAGAAATACAGCTGTTGCAGAAACTAAGGATTTATGTATTTTTCACATCCTCTAAAACTTTATATTACCAACTTTATATAATTTTATATTAAGAATCTGAAAAATATAGAATACATATTCCAAAAGCAATTAGAGTGAAACTGATTATTAAAACAAGTGAAACTTCTTCAAGAGGCTGGAGCACAAAGAACTTGCAGATAAGGTGGCCTTTTAGCAGCAGTAAAAATGGCTTCTTTAATATTTCATTTTCACTTGAAAGAAACATGAAAGAATAAACTCAGGGAACACTGTATTGTTTTTAAACTTGGGAAGCTTGGCATAAATATCCAGACTAACTGGTAATTTTTTATATCTGCTGTAAATAGAAGTTTGTATCATGCTGAAGACCATGTGACTCCATGATATAAATGGAAAGGGAGCAATTTCTCTGGCATCTCCCAGAGATGTAAAATAATTTTCTTTTGTTAAGCATGTATTCTCTAATGTCTTTAAAAATTTTATTTACCCCAAGTGGTCTTGTTCCTCAGTCAAGGCCAAGGGTTTCCTATACCATTCCAGGAACAGCTTGAGTAAAAAAAGCCCTTGCTCTTAATTTCATAATGATTTTTACTATAATTTTTTCCTCATTTTTATGCTTCAGTTTTCACCTTGTCTTTGCATTTTTGCATTTTGCCACTTTTTCTCCCTCCTGTTGCTCAGAATAGGAAGATCATGAATAGCAGGAGCTGACATCAGAGCTAGACCCAGGGGACCTCGCTTTCCGGTTCAGTTGAACAAGAGCACAGCCAGCTCTGTTGTCCCAGCCCCATCCAAGTCTAGCATTTCCTGACAGTTCTTCATTTTTCGTCTAGGTATCTGACATGGCTCAGTAGTCTTAGAAATATGTGAGTGCCACACTGAGTTACATATTGGCATCACTGTTAATGGTATTAACCCGTTTTTTCCATTTTTCTGCCCTGCAGAACAGCATGATACCAAGTGGTTTGACTTGGGAGGAAATGTTATATCCATTATACCAAAAGTATAAAAATTACATTACATGGGGAGACCAAGATTTACTAAATATAATTTTTTACTTTAACCCAGGTAAGTAATAATTCTGAGTCATGATTATCTCTGTTAAGAAAATTTCTTTAACTATTTGTTATTACTCATAGACATAATATACTCTGGCCTGAAGTTAATGTGTAAGTGCGTCTAGGATTTACAGCCTATGAAAATAGTTCTTAAAGTGGTGCAAATAGCAGCGCTCAGACTTGGTTCTATTGAATATATAAATCTGCTTTCTGGACATTTTGAGGAAATAAGGAAGTATAATGTTAAGGATCAAATGCAGGATTGAAATTCAAGTTGTGTGTGTGCTTAAGAGCGTCACTGGACCAGGGCCTAGCTGAGAAAATGTTTTTGTTTCAGATGTTTATCTGAATGTCAAATTGCCAAACTTTCTCCAAAGCTACGCTCTGTTTTTCTGAAGTTCAGCTGAATTATGATATTTATGCAAATGAGTCACAAAGCTAATGTAAACAGAAAATGGACACAGCCATTGAAATCACTTCTTGGAAACTGTTCCCTTCCCTACTTTAGCTTCCTTACTAGAAGTTCCTTTTTGAGAAAGGTGCCTTTGAGCAGAATGACGCACCCTCAGCAGGCACCAGATGGACCATCTATACTCCGTACTACATAGTTTTGTGCATTTTCTGCTTTTCTGTATTCTGCTTGCTCTGGGGCTGTGAAGAGCTACAGAGGACTTCAGATCTCTCAAAACCTTGTTCTCGGAGAACAGATGGGGTAACCTGCCTATCCTAATGTGAACCAGCGTGACCAATTCGTATGTACTTGTCAGCTCAGCAAAATGTTGTATCCAATTCCTGTCACTCCTGCACAATGTCTCCATAAACAACTTGTAACATTTTGGTTTGCCTTTTGCTTCCTCTTGAACTGAAGTCTCACTCGCCTGAGTGTGTGTTTCCAAGGAACTGGCACATTTAGGCATCTTCATTTTAAAAGGGTGCAACTTTTTTTCCACAAGTGCTGAGACCGTTTCTGGAAATCCAGCCCCTTGTAAGTATTTTGCACTGATCACACGCAAATTACTTCAGGCACTTCCAAAACCAACTACATCTGAGAAATGCAAGGATTTCAGAATTGTAGCATCGTGTGTGCTTCCCAAAGAAGCTGAGAACCTTGTTTCATCCATCTGAATGTGCTGAGTATCCATTCTTACTTGCTTTTCCTTGTTTCCTGTGTGACCTCATATTCCCTCAAGTGATCTTAAGAACAGAATAAGTTTGGATTTATCTTTATTTATTCTGTTCCATTTTCTTTTTCTCCAAGGAGTCATATGGTAGGTAATTGGATATACTCAAATCCAGGCAAATAAAAAGACAGAGTGAAAGCAAAGGAATAAGCTAACATCTGTTTACTGCAAACAGATGTCAGACATCACTGTCCCTGGTACTACTCTCAATCCTAGGGAAAAAATAATGTGGAAGAAATCTTCATTATTAAATCATAAATTAATTTCTAAAAAGAAATTAATGTTCTAGAAATAGGATCTATTGGAGGAAGAAAAAGATGAAGCCAGATCAGTTGTGAAGTCGAACTCAAGCTGCTAACTAAAGCATGGAGGAAAAAAACAAAGATTGCAAAAAATATTTCATTTTGTGCTGAGAGCATTCTCTATCAAATCCACATGTTGAGACTGTTCTGCACCATAGCCTGCCTTTTTCTTGTAACTGGTAAATAATTTTTTACAAATTGCGTAACATCAGGCTACACAAGGAACAAAAATAAAAGAACTGGCTACAATTAAAACAGAAAACTAGACTTTCACGCAGTCTTAAAGCGCTGGATTGTTGAGACTGGCCTGGGAAGGAATCTGTCAAGACCACTGCATTTGGCTTTTTATAGAGGCAGTGTTTTGGCTTAAAAATACACAGAACTGTGTTACCTGGATCCTGAAGAGATGTACCATTTGCCCCATCTCTGAAGCTGTTTGATGGCTAATGGGTCTGAGGGCTCGCAGAACAGCTGGAGTTGGAGTACAGATGTGACAGCAAAAACACACAAAAGCATGACGGTGAGGAATGCTCAAGCGACGTGTACGAATAATCAGCACCTCTCCCTGTAGTGACCTGCTGAGGAGCTGTACATGCAAACATCTGTTCAGGGTTACCAGAAGAATCCCCATTAACTGTAACAGGGTTTGGATCAGGCTTTGCTGCTCTTCCGGCCCTTTAGCAACAGTGGGGAGCAATTCTGAATGTGTGGTAAGTCAAACTGGATGGAAACCACTTACAATCTGCCCTTTCTGGAGACATTTCCTGCTGGAGAGGCCTTAAGGGAAGACATGTTTCAGAAACTTTTCCTCCTACTTCTCAAGAACCACACAGGACCTGCTGCAGACTTCCTGGTAACCTAGGAAAGGCTGAGTGAAGAATTCAGTCTGCAGTGCTTGTGACATGATCTGCCGGCATTGTGCAGTGATTCACTGTACTTCCATTTCTGAAGCAAAAAATGTCAGAGAGCCTGGTGTGGTTTATTAGAAAGGTATTGCAAACACTGTGAGTGCATAGAGAAAATTTAAAAAAGAAAAAAAAAATCAGTATGAGAAAGGAAGCTGTAAACCCTTTTGAGAAATTAGGCTTACCTTTAAATAACCCAGACCTGTGAAATGAATGGATGACAACTCTTAGAAGGGCTGTGGATGAAATACACCTCTGATGCTGTGCTGTATCTCAGTATAACAAACTGTCATAGCCTCCAAGAAAGCTGCAGCAGCAAACACTGGATATACTTTGCAGGTTTTCCCATGGCTCCTCCAGA
Organism: Neomorphus geoffroyi; assembly: GCA_033558235.1. Lineage (NCBI taxonomy): Eukaryota > Metazoa > Chordata > Aves > Cuculiformes > Neomorphidae > Neomorphus > Neomorphus geoffroyi. Next base: position 588,160 of record JAUMJM010000050.1, read on the forward strand.
AGGATTCAGGATTTTGCATAACACTCAGTGCTGTGTCTTCTTACCTAATCATTCCTGTAACTCCAGAAACTTCTTACTAGGGGACAGAGGATCCCAAGTAGTGCCACTTGGTGCGTGCTTTCTGGGTTTGATTCTGTGATTCTGTCACTTTGTAAAATGCTCACTTGGTTTAAGTTTTGCACCCAGTCTTTGTGTTGCCTGCTCTCTCTGTTAGTTCAGGTCTAGCAGTGCTGAGATATGTATAGTCCTCTCCTGAGGAAAAGAGGGTTCTGTGTCTAGTTGCTGCTTGGGATATTTGCAAAAGAGCTACCTGAAATTCTTCTGATCATCAGTCTCAGCTTTTTCACAGAAACTTGGATTAATTTTGAAACTTGTTTGATGTGTCTTTTTTTTCTTCCCGCACCCTGTCTCCCCTGACCAACACTGGCAGAGTGTCTCTATGTATTTCCATGTCAGTGGAACTACCGGCCTGACCACTGTATGTACGGAAGCAACTGTAAAGGTGCAGAAGAAGAAGGTGTCTCTATTCTGCATGGAAATAGAGGTGTCTACCATGATGACAAACAGCCTACATTCAAGGCACTCTATGAAGTGATACGTGATGTAAGTCACCTGTCTCAATGGAGGCAGTCCTTTTATTTCAGTGTGTATTATTGCTTTAACTGTGGCACTCGGATTGCTGTTCCAGCAGATCAGACTGAGCATGGTTGTGCTTTATGTATTCCCATCAGACACAAAATAAGAAGGTTGCTTTGGCTTCTCCTGTTTTACTGCATATGTGTATTTGAGGTGGTTTGAATGATCCTTCTTCATATTAAAGTAGCCTTCTAATGAAAAAGTCTGATAAATTGTTTTGCTATAATAATGGAGGTAGGAAAAAAGTGTCTGAATGGAATTCTTCCTGCAGGTATTGCAGCTCTGGTTCATAATTTACTGGTCCATAAACGCTAAATGAAAGCTTCCCCTCGCTGAGCAACTAAGTGCCACTGGGCACATGGAAGGCAGAAGCCTGCATACAGACACAAGTCTGTATTCCCACTTTGAGTGTTGTATGTGTACAACTCCAGTCTCTACAGTACCTGTTTTTTTTACAGTATCCCTATGTCAGTAAACCCCCTTTAAATACAGACTGTAGAAGTACATTTCTGGGAAGCTGCTATTTCAGGTAATACGCCCAGACAAACTGTTCTGAATGTGAGCACTCTCGAGCAGACCAGTGTTTGAAGCTGGCAGGCTTTGATGACACTTTGGGAAGGTGAGGGCCAAGTCATTGCCTGCCTATATAAGGTTTTATCTTACAGAAACTTCTAAAATGCCATTTTGTAAGTAATGGAAACTAATAATTTGTTTTTTCTTTTCTTTAGTTTCCATTTGAAGACAATCTCTTCCAGTCTTTGTACTACCCTCTGCAGTCTAAGTTTCTGGACACAGTGCACACTTTATGTGGGAGAATTCCACAAGTGTTTTTGAAGCAAATTGAGAAAACCATGAAGAAGGTGTATGAAAATCGTGTCATTGTCTACTTGGGGGCCAACCACAGATACTAAATATAGCTATATTTTTACACAGAGTTTTTCATTCTTGCTCCCCATCTCATGAAGCACATAAATGAAGAGAATTACCTCTTTTACTGAAACTCAGACTTAAATTATTTTCCTTATCAAATTTCCTAATAACCTCTGAAATTTTAGAACCTGAAGAAATCCTGGAAGTCTACCTAAACTGTTCTTTCTTAGTCCTTTTGTTCTCTTCCTACATTTCTCCTGGTTGCAACAGGGAAAGTTGGTGATGCTTACTTTTATGTCATGAGTTTAATTTTGTTATTTGTTTAAGAAGAGCTATATTCACTGTAACCTTTTTTTGAAGTTGCGTAAAAGCTTGTACTGATTGTGGGCTTAACAAAGAAGTTGTGGTATGAGCTGAGTAGCATATAGGGAAATATAACTCTTGAAATGATACGGCAAATATTCTTGACTGTAATGAGAATGCTCACTTATAGAAACGATCACTCAAGTGATAGGATGAGTTAAAATTTACTATTGTAAAGGGAAAGTATTCACTTAAAATTGCACTTCTGTCTGAAGGTATATTACATGCTGTTCTTCACATGTAGGACTTAAGACTTCCCTTACTTTAAAAGATTAGGGGAATAGAAGTGCCTGCTTACTTTGTACGTTACAGCTCTTCTTGTCTGTTGATCGTGATTTTTCCTCTCTGCTCTTCAGTAGTTATGTGAGGGCTTCCCCTGAAGGAATTACAAGGAAAATAATTACAGCACAAATAGGAAAATGGTGTCTATCTTGCTTGTCTGTTCAGAAAAAAAATGAGCCGTTGCTTGGAACTCCTCACTTTTATATCTCAGTAGGCAAAGCAGGAAAGGGGTGAGGTATGTGAAGCTTTTCTCTAATGAAAGGAAAACTAACACAGATTATTTTCTACATGTATCACACATTTATTAGAGATAAATATCTGAGGGCTGTGGACAAGGGAAAGGATATGTTTCCTAAGTTAAAAAGCAGGATTTCTGAAGAATTGCAGTTTTAGGGGTTTCTGTGTACCCAGTCAGGGCTAATGCACAGTTTCACAAGAAAACAATCTCCAAGAGAAAGTCCTCATAGCTTGCAAACTCCTCTCTCCTTGTGTGGCAGCTCATGAGATGAGGGAAAACAGGCCTTGCTGGCATCTCAGGCTGCCACAAGAACTACCTGTACACAGGGTGAAGTGCTGGCAAACTCCTCCTGAACACTGGAGTGTGAAAATGATCTGTAAGCATCTGTAAGCGTGCTGGGTGGACGACACAGTCTGGCAAACAGCATCCATACAGAATCTTCTGACTGATGAGGTGTTAAGATAGAGGCTTGGAATAAGGGGCATACGCTCTTGGTCCTGGCAGTTTCCCTGCTGGCCTGTGCCAGCCCTGACGGGCATTACTGTCTCTCACAACTTGCCTTAGGATTTTCTATTTACATTGACATTTCAGTTGCCACTTAAAAAGAACAGTACATTTCTAGCTGTAGAGAAAAGTTTGAAAATATAATCCAAATGAACCTTGAAGGCTTCAGAACCAGAAGGCAATGAAAGGAAAAATTCTGCAGGCTGCTTTAAAAGGTTTAAGACAATATAGGCCTAACGTATGACAAGTAAACCTTTTAGGCTAGCAATACTGAGAACTTGTAAAATATATTAGCTTAGGTTTTGGTCTTTATTTTCAAGTAAAAGGGTTAAAGCTGCCTGTAGGTCAAATGAGGATAAATGAGAAGCATGCTGGGCCCTCTGAATTCCTCATTTTTTATGGTATCTACAAGCCACAGAAAGTTGCAGAGCAAAAGTCTTGTTTCCCAGACAGTTGCAACTCTGGTGCTAAGCCTCTGAAGTTTGGGAGGCTGTGATTGTGTAAGCCATGATTCAGCAGAACCCCGCAACTATGGGCACATTAAAATGAAAGAATGGAATTCATTACAAAACAAAGGCATTATTGCATATCAAATGCTTAGAGATTAAAACAGTGCTTTTTATGTTTACAGGAGGTGCTACCTTATGTTTAGAAAGAACTGTGTTATATTCTCAACAGCTATTAAAATATATTAAGTATATGCTTTAACATTAAGACTTTTGTTAATGTAATACCAACTTGCAGGAAGCATGGGGGAGGTTCCCCCCACTGTGCTTTTTCTGAGGAAAAAAGCTATAATTTGAGCTCTCCAAAGTGCTTTGAAACAATTATGTAACTTTGATCTTTTTGTTGTTAGAACTATTAAATTATATTTTATTACAGCTTCCAAAACCTTGTTATATTTTGGGTTTAACAGTAGTTGATTGTAATATTAATCTTACTTAGAAACCAGTTTTCGTTCATTTTGTATTTCATACCTGTGGCTAATTCCTTGTTAATTAGCTTTCATTTATTTTAATAATGGGATATGTAAATACTTATATAGACTTTATATCCTCATTTTCCCTTCCTCTCATGTATTTTAGTTATTTCCAATGGTATAATGTAACCAAAACACCTTTGCTAATGTTAACACCTTGAACGGTGTCATCATAACATAGGGCGGAAATGAAAATAGTTTTCTTTAAATTAACAGAAACTCCAGCTCATGGAGCTTGATAATAAAGGAAACTAATTACCTTTCATGCCGAGAAATGGCAGGGTGCAGCTCAGAGAACTGTGCTGCCCAGGTTACCTGAACATAAGCCCTAACCCAGCAGATGTTTGGTTCTCTGAATTTTGCCTGTGTAGTCAGTAGGCTTATATGCAATGCATAAAGTTAAGCACCTAACCAAGTCCTTGCTGTATCAGCGTCAAATATTCAGGTTTTAAATTTGCTGTATTATACTTGAACTTGCCGAAGACAGATAAATAGGAGCTTTATGTTCAGAGCTGCTGAGCACCTCCTTTTAGCCAAAAGCCATTTAAGAACGTTTCAGGTTACCAGTGCACGTTGTACAAGAATTGTTGGAGTGGGAAGCATTTGCTTGCATCATTTATATAATGTGAGAGTTTTTCTAGCCTATTTGCCTGCATAGTACAAAGTGGGCTTAGATAGCTCTGCTATCATTTCACTTACTGGTGGAAACTGGAAAATTTTCTCTGTGTGTGTACACAAGAGCATATGTGTAAAGAATTCTGTACCTTTTCTGTATCATTTAATTGCTTGTGTATTTTTGACAAGTGCACCAATTCTTTATAGCTCCCAAGGAGGCCTAGCAGTCCTTCGGCTTACAGTACGAATAAATGAAGTTTTAAGCAAGCTCTGTATTTTGATAGTTTTCTTTTAAATACAAAATTGTGTGTGTGTGTACTGGGTCTGGTTGGGATGGAGGTTAGTATTAGTGATGTTACAGTGCACATGCACAGGGTGTACAAATATTCCTCTTTTACAATTTTGCTCTTACCATAGTGAGAGTATTAGATTGGATACCTTACTGAAAGAGACATTTAACTTTGTTCAGAGTGCTTATGAGTTGTGCTGCAGCTCCAGTTGTGTTAAGGTGACCATAAATCAGAACCTGGTCTCAAAGGAAAATTAAGTTTTACCTTTTACTCTTACTTTTTACTGTTTCTCCGATATATCCACTTCTTAGAGGATTTGGTCATTAAGCATTATTTCCCTTCCCTTCTTCTATTTTATTTTTTGACACTCTTATATGGTCACTGCTGCGATATCTTTGGCTGTGCTGTGACATCTCTCTGAGACAGAAGTTTGTGACTTGTCTGTTCAGCCAAACCAGTTGTCTGCCTGGTGATGAAATTGTTTTCTCACTTGCTCAGCTTGCTCAACTGGAAGGTATGTTGGGCTCAGTCACACTTTCTTTGAAGTCAAGAATAAAACTCCCATTGATACTTATGAGAAGAGGTAAGGCCAGCTGCAAAACTGTAGTGTGTACTCTGTACAGTGCCGCTTCATCTCCGGACTGGGAAGTGTGTAGTTGTGTGGTGTTTGCTTACATGCTCTGTAACCAAACTGGACAGTGATGACCCAATCTAAGATTTTTTCACTCACAAACCTGGCTTCAGTAAGTATTGCTGTGGGGAGAAGACACAGTTTTTCCAAGGTGCAGGCTAGGCAGAAGTAACGTGGGTGCAACAGCAAACAGGATGGGTATTTACCTGCCGCTGGTTAATTGGAGGAAGGGATCTGAACTGTGATTTCCCATGTCCCCATTGCTGCACTGCAGGATTTGCTACGTCAGTTCAAGTCTCATCGGCCACAGCTCTCCTTTTAGAACAAATAAACTCTTGGTTCACTGAAGCAAGGCCTTGGAGCTCAGTTACCCACAGGTGAGGGGCCTGGGTACTGTAATAGTCTCTTTCTCCCCTACCCTTACTGCTGCATGCACACCGATAACTGTGGCTCTGACTCTGGGAGGTATCCTCGTTGCTTGGTTGTGGAACACAAGTCTAAATGGAGCTCAGCTGTGATTTTACATTCATTCTCCTAATTATGATCCTAGTAGAGATAACTTCTCAGAGTGTTCACTGACATTTAGAGCTGGGAATGTGGTACAACTAACCAAAACAAATAAACGAAAGTGAGACTTTAATACTAGGATAAATTTTGGCACAAACTGTTGATCATTTAACTTCAAATAATTTCTGTCCTGCTGCTTCAAGGAGAGATTTCTCTCCTGAGAATCAGGTACCTATAACTATAAAAGAGCAAACTTTCAGGCAATGTTTTACTCCTCTCCAGCAGATATAGACAAATATGATGCTACTAAATTGACACTAAGTACCCACACAGAGATGGGATGAGACAGGTTACAGGGGTTGTCCTCCACAGAGGCTGGAAACGTTCCCCCACTGTCCTCCTGACACAAGCATGTGTCTACAATGGGATCCATACAGACCACAGCCTTCCAAAACAACATTGTTGGCATGAGAAGGAATTGATATTTGTGCTTCAAAAGAAATGGCAATATTTAGAAATTTTGCTTTCATTCTGGATTGGAATAAAAACAAACTGTCAACACTTCCTTTGAAATTAAAATGAAAATTGAGACATAAGACCAAAACGAGAATTAGCATTTAATATTAACAAAGCACTTTGTTAATGTTTTCTTTTGAGGTAAAATGTTTTGACTTTTACATTTCTATAAATACCATAATTGCTTATGTTATTTTGTGAAAACTACAGTACAGTCCAAAAATACGTAACAGTGTCTGAGAATTAAAATATTTTGGTCATACTGAAATAGTGACACAGAAATGACATGGCTCTTTTTTTGAATGTGTCATCAGTTGTCCTGTCCCTGCAGAAGTGTCTTTCCCAGATCCTTTGGAAACAGGTTGATTCCCTGCTGTGGTGGTTAGACCTGTGCAGAGCAGGTGCCTTTAAAAAGAAGATCTTCTTCCTCTTCTACTCAATTCTTCTAAAGGGCAACTTGTTTTGAAAACTGGCTTCATCACACCTGAGGCTCCAGGTGAAAGTACAAATCTAGTTTTAATCTGAATGATCCTGCAGTTTGTGGCACAGTCTACAAGAAAGTCAACAGCCCCTTTCTGTCCTAGGGAGATACTGGGAGGAAAGTACGAGAAAGCAGCTTGGAAAGAAAACTGTACTGGCACTGGTTTGCCATGGGGCTCTCGGATTAATAGCAGAAAATATGTGGGGACTTGATGTGTGTCAGTGTAGGGGTTAGTAGGTAACCTAGGTAATGCTTGGGATGTTTATCACATATAACTGTTCCTTTTCTTTTTAATCTCTCAGTGAATCCTCTTTCAAAATAAAACCCAATACCCAAAAATTCCATTTTTCTGTTTTCAACCTTTTCTGGATTTAAGGCATCACACACAAGCTATTCTGATCTTTTGATACTCCCAAGTCTTCCAGATCTATTAAAAGCCTACTAAGGAATTGCTTTCTCAGGAGAGGGACATAATTTATCTCCAAGTAGCTATGATCTACTTTAAAGATAAAACAAAAAACTTTTCCATTCTGAACGGTTCACAGACACAATTGTTCAGTGTCAGTTTATTGTGCTATCCTTGACTTTCTGCAGCTATAAACTAAAAAACAACACAAAAAGACAAACAAAACCCCTAACCTCCTTTTGTGAATCCTTTGATGTGTATTGATGCACAATATTTCTTGAAGATCTAAGTATGCCTTGAAACACAGGACTGTTCCAATTTTCTTATTGTTCTTACTATGGGGATTCTGCTGCATCTCCCTTCCTTGATATTGTATTGAATTGCTACAGTTTCTTTCAAAGCACACTGATCAATTTTGGTTCAAACTGAGTTGAAATACTTTACAAATTGCTGTCACACATCAATGAATGAAACTACTTTAAGTCAGGTTAGGTCAAAGATCTCCAGATACTTAATCTAAACTTCATTATTGAAAGCAAAAGTATCTACTGGTCCTATGCGCTACATCATTTTAATCAGCACTGGGCTTATTGATCTGTGCCCAGGGGTTGGACAGTCTATAATTCTGTGGAAACTTTGAAGAGACTTACAGTTCTAAATCTTGAGAATCGGGTTTTGTTGTTTGTAAGGAGTTAAAGACCTTCCGGGGCAGTGAGATAAATTGGCCCAGCTGAGTCCCCACTGCTGCCAGGACAAGTATCCTCCATTTTCTGCTCTCCCTGTGTGCTGCTGCTTTTCCCTGCGTTAGCTGTCCTGGCCTCAGTGAAGAGTATCAAAAAGATGACTTCAAGAAAAGGAAGTGTCTGTGCATGTAAGGTTTTGAAGACATGCTGAACTACAAAACTGAAACTGCTCCATGAGTTTTTCCAGACCGTAAGCATTGCTTTCCACAGACTACTCGTATCTTCCAAACCTTTGGTCAAATTGTATTTTGTATGATTGTTGTGTTTTGCCATTTTAATTAAAACCTCTCTCAATGCAAACTAACCAGGACACAACATTTTGTCTCTCTTCCAAAAGTTTTGGCTTTCTCTGGCTAACGATAAGGAAGTCAGCATGAGCCCATGAAGGGCAATGTTTCAATTAAGCTTATTGAATGGACTTACTGCCTATGTGACAGACTTAACACCATTGCACAGTGTTTCTTATGCATCACTTGTATACCTATGTAAACTATAAAATGCTGTCATTTGTTAGATTTAGAATAGATTTGCTACCTAGTCTGACCAAATTGAAATAATTAGAAAAGCTGTTCAACAATGAAAATTCAATATAGAGTTGGTTAATTTCTTGAGGATTCTGCCACAATATGAAACAAAGATCTTCCTTCAGCATCATCCCCAATGTACCACAGTGATAATTTAATATACTACAGCTATGTGATAAGTGCTACACATCAGAAAAGTCCACTTTTTTCAAAATAAGAAATAAAAGGATTGAATTAAAACAGAGGTGTTTTTTTCCTATCAGATAAATCCTGCAGAAATCGTTTTATTAGCTTTTATGTCACTTTTAGAGACAAGATCCAAGAGCAGTGGCCCCCAGCGGCTTTAGCGATCTCAGAGCAGGCTCTGTGTTACAGAGCAGAGCCAGGAAATGCATAATGTACAAATAGCAAAGGTGCAGAAAGTCACAAGGCTGCAAGCACACCTAAGGCATCATGCAGCATCAAGAATCAAACCTCTTACTTTGTGAGTGCAAAAGAGTGACTCTAAAGTGCTTAATAAAATGGTTGAGTGTATTTTATTCCATTACAAACTGTTAAATTAGTTTTATCTTCCTGTACAGATTGTAGTGCAAGAATTTAGAAGAAGAATATTTCCTTTTATTTAATGTAACTTCCTTTTTTAGAGAAGAAATTCTATGTTGTCCCGGTTTTCAGTAGTAATTCTAGGTACGTTGGGAACAACTGGGTATTTTTTTCTGTTTCGAAAGAACCAGCTAGCAACTTTTCAAATTGACAATTATAGACTTTATTTTGTTCTATTTGCAGGTGACACCTGCAAATGGAATGTTATGTCGTTTAGGATGATTGAATTTGCTCTCTTAGGGTTCTTTTCAATAGGCCATGTAACTGTACCAGACTTCAATATGCATGTTTATGCTTCTCTAAGCGTGTTTTGGCTGGTGGGATTCTTTAAGACCAATCATGCTGGGAAAGACAATTCCTAGGGAAGAGCTGAAAATTGAGAGCATGTGACCAGCTCTAAGAATTATTACAAAGAGCAAGCTGTGTTGACGATGGGAGCTAATGGGGCATCTGGGGGGAAATGTACTCAGCTGGGGTATAGAATTTATTTAAGAGAAGCTCTGCCCTAGTAAGGGTTGGGACTCCATTCTTTTGAAGGTTACAAAGGTAAGCTAGTATTTTTGTTGCCTTAACAGGACTTTGATATATCTTTTAAAATAATGAAGGTGGACCTCGAGGAAAAAGGTATAGGCTAACCTGTAATCTTAATGCAGGCCTTGGCACCACTGTTTTCAGCCCTGTATCTACGGCTTGCTTTGAAGTCTTCCCCTGTCCTCTATTAGCTCTTTTCTCAACACAGCTCTTCCCATGTTGAAGACAGTTTTCACTTATTCACTGTCTGGAATACCCACTGATGGTTTAGGGGGCGATATTGTTAATGTTGTACAGCAGATTATTGTCTAATTATAAAACTAAAATAACATAGGTTCTGTTAATAGAGATCTCTAATGCTAGAAAGCTGTGCATGCTGCGGAGGGCTTAAGGCCAGGGAGAACCACAGTAGCAGAACTGCAAGGGCAAGGTGGCTAATAATGAGAATGTTCATCATAGAGACAGGGACAGTGCTCAGGAAAAAGGTGGCAGCTATGTTTACTATGGTTTAAAAACCATCTTGTGCACTGGGGTTTGTTGGGGGGTTTGGGGTTTTTTCCCCCTAGAGGTTTGTCCAAGTCGTGTCTTTGTTTGTCTGGTGATTTGTTTCAGTGATATTTAAATGATGCTGGCTAGCAGCAAGGGAACATGTAAGACAAGAGACACGTACAAGAAAGTAAAAGTGCCAAGTCCCAAGTATCACTGTTGACATTTCTCATGTAAGCAGTGTTCAGTGGGGAATGCCATTTTCCTTTTAAGAAGCTGAGAACTGATTTGTGTCACAAAATCCAGATGGTTCACTTGCAAAACACTCAGAAGCAGCAGCACTCTAAAGTTGCACTTAAGGAAGCTTCCAGCTATTCATGTTTGGTCAGAGAGAGACCCAAAATGCTAGATCTGAGATGTCTGTACCTACTGTGAACTATTTTCGAGGTTTATAGAAGAGACTCTTTTCCTACGTTCCCTGTTGCACCAAGGCACAAGAGTGTAGCATCTCTGCTCTCCTAACATCCGTGACGGCACCTCAGCTCTCCACTCAGGCCACACAGGTGACTTGGCTCCCTTCTCCCACAGGCAGGCTGCAGGATTCCTACCATTAAAATTCTTGTTTGGCCCTGCTGGGTGTCTTGAACAACAGGGCCTGTTCCAAAAGATCAGTTTGTTAAATGCATGCTGATGCTTTTCCTTCCTCCTGCTGACCAGGAGAGGGGCTCGCAGAAGTTCATTAGCTCCCCTCTGCCCAACTGCAGCCTTTACAAAGAACCCAGGATTTGCCTCGTAAAGTCAGTTTATTTTAACAAAGGTTTTCACAACAGTATGAAGCAAGAAATTTGTACAGCGCATGCGTACATATGAAACCTTAAATATCCTTATTAGTATTACGTAGTCCTGCAGTGATCAAAGAGACCTGATATGTTCTTGATTTTATATGCCCTATGTTTTTTAAATAAAAGTTGGGGGTTCTGTGTGATGCAGTTGCCAGTGGAGATCATTAATTGTGTATCTTGTGGATTATTTCCTGCATGATAAAGTAAACACAAGGGGTCAGCGAAAGCAGCTTGCAGGATGGGAATGAGTGCCAAATAGGTCTCTTAGGCACTTATGGTGGTTCAGAAACAGACTGGGTCACTTTGCTGTGACATTAAGCAGCATTTCTAAGAAATGTAGCCACATCGAAATTCTGTTTTGTCAACCTGGCAACTGGGAGACTGGAAGAGTTAGTGGCATTAAGACCTTTCTAGGGAGTTCCCTGGGATGGCAGCGCAGAGCCTGCATTTGTGCTGTAGGCAGCCAATCCACTCCGGCTGGTGATCAGCCCTGTGCTCTGCCAGGCCAACCCTGGCCACGAGAACAGCGGGGATGTGCCCACAGGGGAGGATGGACACCTCTGCACACTGTGCGCAAGCCTTGGGAGGAGACTGGGACGCGATCCAGGTCTATATCAGGATTTTACCTAATAGTAAACCACCGCTGATGTGCCAGCTCATATACACCTAGAATAACAGTTGGCAGCAATATCTGGCTACCTTATTTACAACTTGTTTTTGTGTGGTGTGTGTTAAATTAGCATTTTCCTTTCCTTCCAGGAACAGCCACCGTATGTCCCCCACTCCTATGGAAGTGTTTAGGGTGCATAAGCCTGTATGTGCCTGCCTGGCTGTGGGGCTGTAGCCTTCGGGCTCTGCTCTGGGTTGACTTCTCTGCTGGGCTTCTCTCCCACCTCGCCTGGGGACCATGTCCAGAATGGAATAAGGAGGCTGCCTGGCCTTCACCGCCTCTTCCTTAGGGCTGCTTAGGGAAGGGATCATAGAATCGCTTGGTTGGAAAAGACCTTTGAGATCGAGTCCAACTGCACCTGCCCACTACTAAACCATAACCCTAAGTGCTTTATCTACCCATCTTTTAAACATATCCAGGGATGGTGACTCAATCACCAGTGCCTGATAATCCTTTCAGTGAAGGAATTTTTCCTGATGTCTGATCATCCCAGAGCACAGGTAGTGTGTGCCAGGGCGGGAGATGCTCTTAGGCTTGAGGGTGCACAAAAGGGTGGGAGAGGTAGGTAGAGCGAAGAAGTGGGAAGACAGTTCCTCCTTGAGAATAAAAGTGGGGCTGGCATATCTAAGGGGGCTACAGGGAAGCTGAGGCGGGGCCTCTCTATGAGGGAGTGCAGGGACAGGACGAGAGGGAACTGTTTGAAGTTGAGAGAGGGGAGATTTAGATGAGGTATTAGGAAGAAATATTTTCCTGTGAAAGCTGTGAGGCCCTGGCTTAGATTGCTCAGAGAAGCTGGGGATGCCCCCTCCATGGAGGCGTCCAAGGGCAGGCTGAATGGGGCTTTGAGCTCCCTTCCAAACCATTCTATGATCCACGCACAAACAGATACTGGATTCAAGGGTGGGGAGGAAAGTGCAAGCGCTCCTTGAGGGGCCGGGGCGGGGAGGCCCCGCCAGTGAGGCGGGAACTCCCCGTTCCCGTTACCTTCCCTGAGAAGCTGCGTGGCGCAGCCCCTCTGAGGGAAGAACGGCGGAGGGAGCGGAACAGCCGGAGGTGCCCGCTCGCAGCCGCCCCGCCCCGCGGCCCCGCCCCCCGGCGGAGGGAGGGAGGAGGGAGGAGGGGCGGCCGCTCCGCCTGGGCCGCGCACGGGGCCGGCGCGGGCGCCATGTTGGAACGCTGCTGAGCAGCGGTTGCTGCGTGTGCGCGGCCGCCCGAGCCCGTTTGCCGCACGGGGCGGGGGGCGCTGAGGCGGGCAGCAGCACGGAGCCGGGGCGGGGGGGCGCCCAGGCCGGACCATGGACGTCGAGCGGCTGCAGGAGGCGCTGAAAGGTGGTGCGGGGCTTGGGGTGTGGGGGGAGCGGTGTCCCCGCGCCGAGGGGCCGCACGGGGGTTCCCTCCGCAGCTCAGAACCTGGGAGGAGGAGCGCCTGGCCTGAGGCTCCCCCCTGCTGAGGCTGGGGTCCCCGTGCTGGGCAGGGGAAGCCGCTGGTGTGGGGAGAGGCCCGGGGGGCTTTGGTGGGGGGGGTGTCCCTGACCCCCGGCCTTTCCCTGGGCTGCGGGAGGGGGCGGGCGTGGTGCGCCCCGTGCCCTGCCAGACCCAGGTACCCCCTCTCCCAGTGCCCCTTTGCCCCACATCGCCTCGCCCCTTTCTCCTTGCCCTCCGCACCCCTCTCCGTGCCCGCCCGCCTGGCTGGGTGCGGGGTGAGGAAATCTGCCTCTGTGCTGTAGTTGCTCAAAAGAAGTTGCAAATCAACTTTGCGACTTGGATGCACAGGAAAATATCGAGAGTTGTGCGGGGCTGGGGAGCTGGTGGAGCACTTGGGAACAACTGAAGCATTGTGGAAGTGTAAAAATGTTTTCGTGGGAGCTGTACTGATCGTTTAAAGCAACGAAATTGCTAATTATTATGAATTTTTTTTGTCTTCTTTTACCGTTCTATTTGTGTCATTCTCATCCCAACAGATTTTGAGAAGAGAGGAAAGAAGGAAGTGTGTCCAATCCTGGATCAATTTCTTTGTCATGTTGCTAAGACTGGAGAGACAATGTAAGTGTGACTGTTGGTGATTTTTTTCAGTTGTGGCTTATGACAGTAATGCATTTTAAGTCAATGAGATGCTACCTTTTGCCTGTAGATTGCTTCTGTGAGCTAAATAAGCTTTCCTTAGTTATAATTTAATTTTAGATGGGTTAGTTTTGTTTGCTGGGTGTTAGTTTTATATCACAGGGAGACTTCTTATATAGGCTTTGTTGAGGGGTATCTGCCAGGTCATACTTACTGATCCTTCTCAGTGCAGCAAACCTGTTGCTCTTTCCACCTTTTATGTGACATTCAGGTTGTTCAAATGGAAAGTTTATCTCACTGTTGCAGTGTATGTTGTGAATCTGCTGTATGCAGTATCTGGTAGCTTTATGTATGTAAAGATGTGAGCAGCTTAGATTTTTTTTCTAGGTTTTGTACGACGTGCTGTGTGGTCATTGTGTCTAAAAGCTTTTGACGAGGAGGGGAGAGCCACTAGGTGCTTTTCGCAGGGGAGGCGATGGGAATGAACCGGTTGCTCTGAATCTCCCTGGTCGCTCTTTTTTCAGCTCACGCAGGAGTTTCGCTTTTCCCGGACTTTCTCTCGCAGGTCTCTGGCGGATTTCCGCCTGCGAAGGTGATGCAGCTGGAAGGAGCTGTGCTGGGCGCTCTTCGTCGGGGATGAGTGCTAGCGCCGCGCGGGGTGACTTCCTTGTTGGATCACTATTTGGCAGGAAGGGGAAACGCTTCCCTGGGTGCATTGCTGTTGAGTTGCTCACTTTCTGGCTCCCAGGCTGTCTCCTTGTTTTTGAGGCCTAGTGCCAGACTACAGGCTTCAGCAAGAGATACGTGCGTTTACCAGAGTTTGGTTAGCAGCCAGCGATTGCAGGGACTTTGTTTGGGTTTCTCGAATCCTTCTAACTTTTAAGAGGTTTGTAGGTGTTGATTGGTGGGGTGTTTTTTTGTTTCATATTTTAGGGTTGGGTTTTTTTTGGTGGCTTGCTAGTAGTTCTTGAGTTAATCATTTTGGAAGAAAAGCAAGTTCGGAAATGTACTACTTTGAATAGAAGGCTTTGGCTTAGCAGAAACATAAAGCTGTAATGCTTAATATTTTGGTGTGGTATTTATTTTAGTATGGGCTCACTATGGTGTGTTTTGTCAGTAAAATAGGTTTAAAATATTTCTCCTGTTCTGAAATATTTCTTCAGGCTGTTTTTATTATTTCTGTGACTATTAAGTATATCCCAAACTAATTTTAGAAAGTGATAATATAAGGGCAAGCTTTTGGGAAAATTCATGCCTGTGTGAAACTTGGAGAATGAATAAACTCCTGATTTTATTTCTGGTTTGGAAATTAGATTTTTTTTACAAACTATTGATTAAACCTGAACTGTAATCTATCATCTAGAACTTGCAAATGCTGGCCTTCTATGTTTCAAGGGTTTTCTTTTAGTTTTTTTCAGGTCTGTAGCTTTTTTCAGTGTTCTTGAACCTTTCAGCTAAGTTAAATTGTTTTTTAAAATGTGTGGGATGAACATCAGTGTGTAATATAATCTGCAGACAGACATGGAAGTATTGTTCCATAAGGTTTAATGTGCTTCCTGTTATCTACCAAAGTCTGGTTTTCTTTATCAGATATGCTTATGTTTTCACTGATGTGTTACATATCAAGGTATCAGGAAGAAATGAGGAAAATTTAAAATGTCATGATAAACATTCATGTGAAGATGGATAATATGCATTTTTTTAAACTGGTAGAGCTTGACCACTGTTGAAAGTGTTTTGGAATACACAAACCTACCAAATACATGTTAGTTCAAAATAAGCCAAATATTCTTTATTTCCTGTTACACTGAAGTAACTTTTAATAGAAATCTAAACCAGTAATAGGTTGCCTTGGAATGAGAAGATGAAATCTAAAATAATAGTTTGTAGAGGCATAGGATTTTTAAGAAATTCAGAGCTCGGTTTTGAGGGAAAAAAGGGATGGTTAAGTCAGGGGTAATTACACAAACGGTTTGCAGACTTATTTATTGAAAAACAATGGATCTTATTCAGTCACAGGCTGTTCCTAATGTAACAAACAGAAAGTATCCATGTAAGTGAGGACCGAGGCAAATAAGGACAAGTGGAATATGGAGCATCTTTTCGTTGAGTTACTGTTGTTCCTAGGAGAGTTATATGGTGTTCTTGGGGATTCTCTCTCAGCTTTTTAACTTACTGTGATGAATGCTGATTTTTAGATGAGGTACTGCCGGTCCACATCCTGGTAAAATGTAGAGTGTTCTCACCCCACCCCCACCTCTTCTGGACATAGTCCAGATCTTGTAAACAATTAGTAAACGTAGTTTGAAAGTGTGCTAATGAAGTAAATCAAAGGGACTTTTAAGGTTCTCATCAAAGCATGATCACAGCTTACATAGCTGGGTTAACAGATTATAAGCATTGGCTCACCTAAGGCTGTAGGGTGCTTCCCTGCCCCCATGTGTTTCAATGTGCTTATTCATCCGAGTGAGTTATAAACAGGTAGTTGCAGGTTTAGGGTAGGCTGAAATTTTACTAGTATTTCTCTTGGCAGCAGTCTTGGCTAACGCAGCCCTTCTGTCGCTACTTCACTTGTGCTTGTTCAACTGTTTGTGTGGCTGCATGGCAACCTAGAGCAGGAAACTGCTTGCAGTTGTAAGTAAATTTCTTTTTGACGGTACTGTTTTTAGCAAGGTTCAGTTCATTGATCCAGCTTGTTTTGTCAGTGTTAATCGGTGTGTCAAACCCCAGCACGGCTGAAGAGGTGGTGTAGAGGAGGAACAAAGGGGGTGAGTTGTTTAAACCGGCACTGCAACTATGATAAAACTCTTTAGAGTGTCTTTATTGTAATTAGAAGTCTTTTTCATTTACAAGGATGGTCTGTAATAAAAATGTTGCTAAATTTGGTTATATTATCAGCATAAACTTAGTTGTGTTATCAGTACCTTGCAGTAAAAGCCTGATCATCCAGTCACGTGTGTTAACTTCATTTGTGTGAAGTTTAAACTATATTCTTGTTCAAAGTTAACCATTTACTTAATTGGTTACAAAATTATGGCCTACATTTACAAAAGCCAGGCTAAACTTCCTTTATTACAGGTGAACAGAAGCAAAGGTTTGATTGCTTGGCTACTTTGAAATATTTTTGTTACTTATGGTAAGACTTAGCCTTAGGTGAAATATAAAGTTTATGGTTCAACCTTTTTTAATCTTGTGTTAAGGCTGAGGAGTGACGTCTCCTCCTTAATTGACTTGACTTTTTACAGATATGCTGACATGAAGTTTGCTTAGAGAGACCAAGCATAGTCAGGGAAGGTGATCTTAACATTCTTTTTTCTAGTTTCTAAAATATTAGCATGACTTGCAAAGCTTGAGTGAAGTGAAGAGAGATAATATTTGTTAGTCTTCGTACTTTAAAGTATCTGAAAGGCTTCTTTAAAAACAGGTTATGTTTCTGTGCTTGTTTTGCCTAAGAAATCCACTTGCCGATTTTTTCTGAAGGAGAAATGGCTTAAAAAGATGGTACAAAGGTCACAGCACTGCAGTACTAGAAGTGAATACAAAATTTTTTTTTATTCTTCTGAAGAATTCTTAAAGAATGGACATGAGCATCGCTTATCAATTGTGTCTTGGATTTAAAATACAGTTTCGCTTACCTCTTGGAAAACTCTCTTGGATTTAAAATCATTCTACTCTTTCAGTAACAAATATTTCTCAACCATTTATTTAGGTACTTCACAAAGCAAATCCAAGTTCTTGGACAGGAAAGGAAAACTAGAATTTTTCCTTTGGTTATAAACTTGAAAATAGAAAAGAAAAATGATCAAAAACTTCATGACAGTTTTTTTTTTTCGGCATTATCCCCACTGGTGCCCTGGGGCAGTCAACTTGTAACACATGGTTTTAGTGACTTGCTGTAGTGGAAAGTATAATTCAGATGCTTACTGAAAGTAAAGGAATCCAGAAATAAATAGCGAAGTACCAAAATTTGGAGAAATACAGTGAAGAGGCAGAAGTGATTAACTGTAAAATAGGTCTAGGCTTAAGCAGAGAACACTGGCCTGGCCAAGATGTAATGTAGTCATACTAGTCCTGTGAATACAGTATAAACAGCCATTAAAATGCATCATTTTTATTACTGTGTGTAATCAGGTTCTTTCCTCAGAGTTTTCCTGGAAGATCTGAAATACTAATTTGCACCTCATCTAAGCCTGAAGACAGAAGCTGTCTCTTTGCTAGTTTCCTAGAGGACCCACGTAAATGCTGTTCTGCAGTTTCTTCAGTCAGGTTTTGTACATGTGGTTACAGAGCAAATGTGAACATCTGTAGTATCCTTGCAGAATAATGTAAGTTGGAAGGGGCTTCTTGGGCTGATTGCTCAAGGAGAGCTGATTACGAAGTTTTTAGGTTTGTGCAGCTCTTCTGAAAATCCCCTGTGATGGCAATTCCATAGGCTCTGTTTGGCTCCCTGTGTTATTGCTTAACCATGTGCACTGGGAAGAATGTTTCCCTTGCAGCAGCTTGGAGTTTCCCTTGGAGCAAACTGGACCACTGCCTCTTACCCCTCATTTGTGCATCTCTGAAGGGAGTCTGTTTCTATCTTGTCTGTTAAGTTACCCCTTCTGTGGTGAAAGACAGCAGTTGGATTCCTCCACTATAGCTTTCTGTTTTCTGGAAAAGCACGTGCTGCCTTAGCTTCCTGCTGAGGTTGTGTGCTGCAGCTGCTGCATTAACCATCTTGATGGCCTTCTGCTCATGTCGCTTGTGACCCCAGACTGGACACAGTGTTGCAGTTAAGGAGTGGTAAGTGCCAGGTAGAGAAATATCCTCGCTCTCCCATATTGCAGAGGTAACACAGTGTGCAGGCAGCCATTGTCACAACAAGGCCATGCTGACAGGTGTTCAGTTTTTCATCTGCCAGCACAGCTATTGGCCCCCTGTATTGACTGAGTGACATAATTTTTAAGTGGACTTTGGACCCCACAGCTACTGCTGTGTGAGCCTGATGGTCCCCCATGTGTGTAGCTGTCCAGCTTGGCTATAGAGATGCTATGGGAGACTGTGCTGTGTGACTCGTGAAAGTTGAGTTAGCGGTATCCACTGATCTTCCCTTATGGGCAGTCAGGTAGGTTAAGCAGCATTTGCTATTGATAAATTATATAACTGTAACGGTAAGTTACATAACTGTAATTCTACCAAAGATAATGGCAAAAAGTATTTTTGACCCTTTGATGCTGTTGCGTGTACCCTGTGTAGTGGTGAAAGTTTTTCTTACTGTATTTTTGGAAAATTTTTTTGTCAGTTTAGCTTTTCTATTATTTTGATGCAGCAGTGAAATAGTTTACCAGCTGTAGAAAAGATGAGTGGGGATAGGAAGCAATGAACATGAGAAGTTCTCATTCTTAGGTTTGATATTTTAACGATGTATTCTGTATAGTCATTTCCTTTCTTATGTTACAGATATGTAAATCTTTGTAGCTGTGTATCAGGAGTGTCAAACTCGCAGGCCAAGTCTTCCCCTCTACCTTGTTTTATCTGGCCCAGCACCTTGTTTCTCCCTGATGTCAGCACCGAGCTCCTTGCCCCTGCGCTCCTGCCAGCGCGCTAGGCATATGTGCAGCCTGTGCGATGCATGCGGGAGCCGTGAGTTTGACACCCCTGACTTATGTACTTAGTCTTATTTCACAAGCATAAATTTAAGCCTACTTTTTTTTTTTCTATGAAGTTCATTCTCTGGTTTTATTCAGCTGTCCTATTTGTTGCTTGACATCTGTATGCTAGTATGTTTTTACTAGTTTGAAAATTTTGTTCTGATTTGGAGGCAAATCTTTTTATGGAAATCTTTAGAACTATTGGCATAATGCAATTCCTCATGTTTTTTTTTTATATTACGTAAAACAATTCTTAAGTTCCCATAAACGGGATAATATTTTCTCAAAGAAGTCGATGTGCCGTTGTTAGTGTAGGCCTCTTATGTTTCCCTGTTCTCAGTGCAGCAAGAGATGTGAGTAAACTTCCTTGCATTGTTTCCTACTGTTATTCCTTGCTAACTCCATTCCACTAAATGACTGGAAATATTCCACACTAACTCTCATTCCACTGATAGTGTGTGTTTTGTCTCATAGGCCACTGATGCCTCCAAAGGATTGGAATCTCAGTTGAAAAGCCTGCTGTTATATCTTTTTTTTTACCTGTATTATAAAAAATTATGTATGTATCAAATGTACAGTTGTACTTCAGAGGAATCGGTTGTGATGTAGATGAAATCACTTGCTCCTTTAGTAAATGCACCCTATTGTAGTGTTTTAAATATCGCTGCTTCATATCTGTTGGGAGCGGGGTTTACAATATAAAGGTCAAACTTTAACTACCGTTATAAAATGTGCGTGATGAACTGATCCTAATAAACTTTACTCTCTGTAGAATATGTATGTAAGGAAAGACAAAAGGCAAACTCTGTAGCAGTGCTAACTTTCCAGTGTAATCAGACTGTTGTAACAACAAATGTAAGTTTATGTGCACGAAGACTTTAATTTGTATGTCCGTTCCCTATTGCTATAAACAGTCTGTTCATACAAGCACACTCCCTGCTAGTCATTTTACAGACAGTTCATTGTTACTTCACACAGTAAGCCACCCCAACATTTTTTCTGTAGCAGTTAAAAGTTGCGTGTGCTTCTGGTGATCACTGTTAGTATCCTCCGATTGGCATGCTTCTATTCTCCAAGCTCAAGTTCTCCTTGCATTGCTTAATCAGATTTGTTCTCATCTTCAGGGTTTCTATCAGTTCTTACTTTTACCTCTTAGTAATGTTTCTTCACAGCTGTAGTGGCTGCCTCAGTATTAGTTCTGTTTTTTCCAGTGAATTTTGAATCTCCTGTTCCATGATGGTCTTGCTCATAACTACTTGATTTGAAGTACTTTCCCAGATGTTTGGGTATCGTTCCACTCCGTATTATGCTTCACAGTAGCACAGATGCTTTTATCTTTTGACCTTGTATTTGATGAGCCTTACTCCCTCTTCCTGTCTGCAGATTTTGGGAAGGTTTGAGCTTGTTGACACGTGTTGGGGAAGGGTTGGGGTGGGGGAAGAACAAGGCAATGGTGCATGCGTAAGTATAGTGGATTATCAGGTGCAAAGCAGTCTCGTCTTGAGGGGTGGTGAATTGTCAGGTTTGTGGATAAACCAGATGGGTGCTGCTTTTCCACAAAGCTGTTGTGTGTCTGGCAGGTCTTGGGTTTTAGAAATACTACTATTCAAAGGCAGGTTTTCCGTGATGGCTACGCCAAATAAAGCTTTGCTCAGGAGTGGTAAGGGAGTGTGCTAATGCAGGAACACCCAGTGCCTGTGTATTAGGTCACTGAGGTAGGGGACACCTTGTCAGCCAAAGCTTAGTGTGTGTCAGCTGAACTGCTTTGTGTAGAAGCCATATGGGGTGGCTTTTGTTTCTGGTTTTGAAAGGAATTTGTAATAGAAATGCTGTTTACCTGATCCTAGTAGAAGTGCTTTCAGACCTGAGCGAAGCCTGTGTTTTTGTGAGATGATTCATTAACTGGCAAGCACAGAAATACAGTGCAAAGTAAATTCTGATCCAGAAGGAGTTGCACAGTGTGCGTTTTCCTTTATCTGGTTTCCTGATTTTATTGGTCACTATAGTAAAGATTTAGTATTATCTCAGTGTGGTCTACTGTTCTTCTGAGGTGACCTGTGCATCTCTGTCGTTTAACAGTGATAGCTGCTCTTACCAGAGGAGTTACAGCATTTGTTTTATTTGCTTATTCTGTGCAAACTTGTGATATCTGAAAGAGCTTCAGTATCTCAGTGAACACTAATCTATTCAGTGAAATTTTATCTGAGAGGGAAAAAATAAAAGCTAAGAATAATCCACAAAATTTTTAGAGTTGAAATAAATACAGTTGTCTAAATTTCAACAAAATGTCCAGCCATGTTAAAGGCAGATCTGGACTATGTCAGTGGTTTTGGGGAGGTATTTTGACACAGATAATGCTTGTCTGCTCTTGACTATCTGTTTGGCTAGTGCTGTTCAAATGCAGCTACAGTTATCTTTGGTAGAGCAAATCAATATAAATGTTCTTAGGGCTTGTGTGGTTGTGACTTGTGGGAGAAGTCAGATAACCTTCCCTGCTACCAAACTTCTTTGCTAGTCATTTAAGTGATATAGTTTACAGTTCTAAGGTTGATAGGAATGTCCTTTAATTGAAGTTTAAAGATGAAATTTCAAGGATATGGTCCCTGAAATCATGTGCCTTTGAAATAATTATTCCTAGTGTACTTTGTTGTAGTAATAACTGGATCAAAGTGTAACATTAATTGTTGCAGGAATGTGTAGTTATCTAGTGCATGTCTTGAAGATACATTCTGCAAAAATCGGGCAAATGTGGTCTGAGAAAACAGTTGCTGTACACATTGATTGCTGACAGTTCCTGAGCAATTCAATGTGTTTTTATAATCAAGTTATGCAGCAAATATTATTTAGGAGGTCATCAATCAAATTTGAAAGTGCACAAAACTAAAATGATTTTAAGGTAATCAAAAGATAACAGAAGGTGATAACTATTTTTTTCACAAACGTAATAAACGTGCCTAATATTGGTAATAAAAATAGAACTAGAAAAATAAAATCTGCTGGGGTAAAGTGTCCTGTGAAATATGTGACAACAGGAAGATACATCTGCAGCAGTCTGTATTTGGTGTGCACTTTATAAGAAAGTCACTATCTGGGGTAATCATTGTACTTGTAATAAAACGAGATTTATAAGAAATGTTATTTGAATGTGTGCATAAATTAAATTAATTGAAGAATGAGAAATTGGAGTTAGGTAAGAATTTACCTATTGGTACCCAGTGCAAAAGCACAGTAAATAGAATAGTTCAGTGAATACACCAGTTTATTCTTATCAGCTAAAGATAACTTCAGGTGAATTTTCAAATGGAAGAGGGAAATTTAATGAAAATATCCTCTACTTTCACTTTTGTCTTTATAGATAAACCACTGCGGGTGGAAGTTTCCAAGGCTTTCAGTTACTTTGTGTACTTTAATTCTTGAATGAAGAACCCGTTGTAATCTTGTACTTTTTTTGTTCTCTGGTCAGTTTTTGCCTTTAAAATAAAAGGAAAGGTACTTCTGACTTCATTTGTTTTCAGATAACTATATTAAGAAATACACTTTTTTGAAAAATTTGAGTCCTAGTTCGGACTTCTGTTCTGCAGACAGCTGTATTCTGTTGGAGCCAGCTGAATATTTATCAGGAGAGATCAGAATTAGTCCCTTGATGATTACAGATACTACTTTAATGTCTTCATCAGCTGCCTGTTCCCATAACTAAGTCTTAATCTTTGTTGTTCCTGGCAATAGTAGTAGTAATTTTCAAGTAGTAGAGAGGTGAACACTTGTACTACCAAAGTAAATGTAGTTCTAATGTATTCCAGTTTCCATGGTTCTGGAATGAGCTCATCATGCTCATAAGGAGAGTGAAGACTTAATTTAGCCTGACAACAATCAGCAAGAGAAAATGGAAAACCACCTTCTGTGCTTGTGGGAAATACCAGTTTTTCCTCTTTCCTATTCAATATAGTTTTAATTAAAGTGAAAGGTAACATGAGGTCAAATCCTACTGAAGATAAAATGTGAGAGTGTTTTAATTTTACATGAGTTATCAGGTGAGAGTGAATGCAGCACTCCCCGAGGAAGAGTGTTTGTGAGTATGTTTTCCTAACAGGAGTATGCACTTTATGGCAAAGCCAGTAAATTCACTGTGCTGTATCACCTGAAGTTTAATATTTATTACACGTTCAGAAACACTGGTAAAGAATCTTGCACTTGCTTATGGTTTTAATTAATTGTTAGATTGAAGGGTTTGTCTGCTTGCAAGGAGCATTTAAGAAACCAGTCTGCGTTGATGCACAGGGGATTTTACTGTGTAAATCTATTGTTATTGCTTAGAATTCCCATGTTAAACTGCACTGTGTGGATGGTGAAAGTAGCAACAGTGCAAAATATTGACACTGATTTTAATTGCATCAAAATAGCGAGTGTTAAAGCATGGAAAGTAAAAGAAAAAAAAAATTAAATCCACTCTTGCTTAAAAAGTATTCTTTGAATTTAAGTGAGGTATGTTCTTTTATCTGGTACATGAGGGCAGCTGCTTAAAGGACCGGCTCTGCTCTCTAGTAGTCACATAACACATCTTGTTCTTATCTGAAGCGTTAACTTTGGGTTAGATTAGTGATCTTCTTCACTTCCCCGTGTGTGGGATTGCAGGAATGTGTGGGAGCAGCAGAGCAGACTTACTCCTTTTGGTGTAGACCAAGTATAAGGTTAAGTACATGGTGGGGCAGTGCCTTCCTCCTCAGTGTTGTGATGAAATCCCTGCTGAACTGCAGCAGAGCTAATCTCCTTGTTAATGGGAGTTAAGCATTGCCAGCTTTCTATCCCAGAATTTTTCAGAGGTGTTTTCTGAAAAAAATGAGAGCCATTTCTCCACTGTTGAGCCCTTGTCATTAAGAAGCAATTTTTATTATTTATATAATAAATTGTGAAATAGTAATTCCTATACAAAAAATAAAATGTCAGCTGGCAACAGGCATTTTCTGGGGGAGAGGGAAGGGGGCAAGAAAATGCTGGGGATTCTCTTTTACAAGCAGTTCTTAACAAGATTTTTAGCTTGTGCACCCGTTCTCTGTAGCTGTGTAGTTCCAGCTCTCCTTGTTTATACCAAATCAATAAATCTGAAATAACGATGTGCTAAGTAGGATAAAGATTAAAACAGAACAACAACAAAATAATAGAGGGAGTAGGCTCTGTCTGCTCTCTTGTCATCTCATCAGTCCATCTGCGCAGCTTTAGTCACTGACTGCTGGAGAGAATCTCTTCCGTGGCTGCTCAAGTTGGGGCAGTCAGTTCTGGACAGACTCGCAACGCTGACTTTCCACAGGCTGTGGGGTGGGAATCGCCCTAGCACTTCTCATGCCTGGGGATAATTTCTGTGCTCTCTGGTGGCAGAGATGGGCGTTTGGTTTGGTTTGGCGTTTGGTGTATTCCATCTAGTCCACAACATTCTTATTTGGATACATCTTGCATCAAGGCTGTGGAAGAGCAGACTGATAATCAGTTTCCACCTTGCAAAGGGATTTGAATTGGATACACAATTGTTGGATGTTCATTGTTTTGTGTGCCTTTCGACTTTTTCAGTAGTTTTGGAGATCCCATTGATAGACCAGAATAGAAAAGGAATTTACCTGTTTTGGATGAAACTTAAGTTTTTGCTTCTGACAGCCTGGGGAAATTACTGTGTTTTAGAACATATTTTAATCTTTTATGAGCTCTAGAGTGAGGCACAAAAGAGAAGAAATGGTTATTGAAGTTGGCAAGTTATTTCACTGAAGAACACCTGTTTCTTACTAGAAAGTCTCTGTGGGAGTGTAATCCAAGTCAACATTAATTGGTGAGGAGGAGGAAAGCTAATAGACTTGTATCTCTTGTTACAAATTGAGTGAATCCATTCAAGATTGTCCTTGGATTCTTTCCTTCTGTTTTCTGGGGACTTTGCCTTAAAATCAACTTAGATGAACATGAAGTGTTTACATCCTAAATATACCCTTTTATACTTCTGTGTTATTTTTCTGCTTTTGCAGTTGGAGAAGAGTGGAGAGGGAAGTGCTCCTTTCTTTTATTAATTTGTAATGTTCCTTTTGTGGCCTGTTTAATGAACAGAATCAATATTAGATCTACTTTGTTTTCATTTTATGTTCTTTGTGGTATTATAGTGTCTCTCAAAAACAGATGGCATCCTCTTACAATTTAAACCAAGTAATTTCACAATGAACTTAAACACTGTGAAATCTGAAGACAGACGTCCCACCAGGACTCCTGGGACTCTTAATGCTTTAAGTACATAGCTAGGTCTCCGGAAGCTTAACATATAATGTTTTTCTTAATTAAACCTGTAATCTGTGAAGCAGTTCCAGAATGATTTTCGAAATAACCGCAGTGCCTTCATTTCAGGAGGTAGCCTTATTTCAGGCACTCTGAATTATTCTTCCTGTTTTTCAGTTAATTTTGGGTAATGTCCTGGCGTAACTGCCACGAGTCTTATTGAAGTCAGAAACTTAAAATCCTGTAGAGTTTGTTTAATGTGTGTAAGGCCTATGTACTACCTTAGTGTTATGTCTGATGTTTTAGTTCAGTTGCTAAAAAGGAAGATAGGTAACTTACCCGAGTTGTTTTCTGCACTTGTGAAGACTTGTAGTTCAATCTACACTTTGTGGCCAAGTCATGTAGTAATGTTCAGGATCACGGTGTTGTAGCAAAGCCTTCTGATACAGCACTGAATACATGAGAAAGAACCGTATCATTTGTTAAACATGGATAGTTTTTCTTAAAAACAGTTGAGAAAGCACCCTATTTGTGTGAAGGAGGTAGCGATATTGCAGTTGCAGCGTTGTCTTCTGTCTTGTTCTGGTTCTCTGAAAGGTAATGTTTTTCTGTGATTCTTCAGACTGTGAGGCTTTCTTCTCTGTTTCAGGTTCTTAAATTGCCTTTTACTGTTACTTGGGTTTTAGTGCTTGTCCAGTCTTGCCCTGACAACTTTAAATGTTTCTGACTATCTGCTCTTTTTGTCTGCTGAGGTGAAAATGCCAATCAAATATAAAAACTTGTTCAACAGTTGTAAGAAAATACCAGTTAGTTCTCTGATGTACAAAAGCTGTCTCAATAGTGCAAGCTATTGACAGAGAGGTTTCCTCTCTCATGGTAGCCAGTGCAGTAAGGGAGAAAGCTGGTTTCTCAGTTTGATCAGTGCAAACATTAAGTAAGCTGGAGATAAGGAAACGGGGAGGAATATTTTGCCTTCTGGGAGTGATAGGATTAGGCTATTTCTATATAAAATACAGTTTTATTTTTCATATGCATATTTGGAAAAGTGAATTCTGTGCAAATCATGTTATAGTAGAGGAGCAATTGTGCCATGCAAGCAACTTTATGCTAGTAATTCTTTTAAATCAAAGCATAGCATCAGCTCAGTTGAACTGTTTCCTGTCTAAGGTGACCTCTGTCTCTTGTTGAAGAGTGGTGGTTAGCAAGTAGAACTGGTGGATTTCTAAACTTGGTTCATGTTGCTTAGCAAACTTCAGTTGAGCTACAGTAATGGATTAGTTCCAGCAGAAAATGGTATCGTTCAAGTACAGGTGTGAAATAGTTTGCTTTTATTAGAGAATGAAGTTGTTTAGGGTTCTGTTCTTCCTTGTTTCTGCTCTGGCAATTCTAGGTTATATCCCTTGTCTAAATTAATCTTTTTAGTTCTTCCTTGGCTATGCAGTGGAAATATTTTTGCTGCCTCATCAACTTTCAGTGAGTAAGTACACTATTGTTGTACTGTTGACTGCAGAGTTCCCTTATTCTCCTTTGTGTCTTTCTTCATAGAGCTTAACTTTCTTGGCTTTACTTAGCAGTTCTGACTCTGTTCTGAGTTTTTTTGTGTTTAGTGTGTGTGATTTTTATTTTTAATTTTTAATTTTTTTTTATAGCCTGTCATTGTATTTAATTTCTGCTTGCTGATTTCATGAGATAAATATCTTCCCTTACCTTTTTTATCCATTTCTCATGCTGCCTCTCTAACTGTATGTAAATATTCTCAAAGCTTACGTTTCTTATTTTCTTGGCTGTTGTCAGGTGCTGTCTGCTTTCCTGTTTAATTTCTGTAAAACAGAACTGAGAATCTTCAAATACTGAAGTCTCTTCCATCCATGTTTCTATCGTATTTTTCTAGTTTTTACTTAAATTGCGAGGTCATGAACTGCGTTCTGGTACAATATTGTGTTAAACATCTCTTCATACCTTAAAGCACGGTTATTTACATGTATTAAATCTAGGACATGGTATCATGTATTTAGGTAATGTGCAAAGACTGGACTGTTGGTGTTAGCTTCTATACTTTCGTGTGTCACTTGGTTCTTAAAGGTGCTTTTTAAAAAAATTAAATTGTTGAATTAAACTGTCAGCATTTACATTGTTCGTGGGAGAAGTTGAGATGTGTGGTTCTGGTGTGATATATGTATCTGAACAAGCTATAGCTCTGAAGTGTGCTGTGATTGCTTCTCTTCAGCCATTCATTACTGCTTTGCTAGGTGCTTTTGTCATAAAATCAATTTCTTCCTCTAATTTTCTGTGTGTTGTAGCAAAACTCAAACAGGAAGTTGATAGAAGGGAGGGGTGGTGCAGCAGCTGATGGGAGGGAAGCAAAAACTCTTCATTTAAGGAAGATGCCAGCTTATGATCATTTGGAGTATCTGTGAAACTACAGTCCTGTTAGCCCAGGGGAACTCTTTGTACAGGTATGTTTACAGTATCTAGGTCATCCTGTGAACTGAAAGATACTTTAGATGTAGTAATACATAAAATGTGTATAACTTCAAAGTTGTTATTCTCTAGAATGAAAGTATGCTAAACCAAAACATTTTGGGATCAACTGATTTTTTTGCAGTATAGTTTCTGAAGGTATTTTCACAAATCATAGTGTCCACTGGAATTTCTTTCTTTGAGAGTTCTTTTGTTGTCACTCAAAGTTGCTTGTACAAATTCACAGGTTAGTGTTGTGGACAGGAAATGTGATTTAGAAGACGTAAGTGCATTACGAACAGGCTGGTTACTTGCTCTTCCCACTCGGTATTGTATGTATTTATAAATACGCCTGCTCAGAAGAACGTGTGAATAGTATTTTATCCGTGGAAGTTCTTCAATTTAGTTTCTTTACAGAGCTTAAATTGATTTTCTGTATATAAAACTTAATGGGCTTGTACATAAAGTGTGTGTAAGAGTGTTCTTTTGCTTCCATTTAGCTCTTGATTCAACTACAGAAGATACTGTCTCCCATTTTGTAACAAAGCAGCTAAAACTGTTCTTACATACCAATATTAGAGTTGTTCTCAAGGAGCTTGTGATACATGTAGAAGATATTTTTATTTTCTTGAAAACAGACATTTGCGATTTGTTTATCTCTTCTCTCTACTGTCTGGCTTTCTAAGTGACCAGTCTTTCAATGTTTAGCCGATAACGTACAACTTCTAGAGGTGTAGGGACAGATTGCTTTGATAATTAGGAGGAAATGCCATTTTTACTCTTATTTTTTTATGTTGTATTGGCTTAACAGTTCTACCCACTTTTTATGGATCAAATATTTTTTGCTATGGATGAGATGCAAGAGTGTTTCAAGAGTTTAGATGATACTGACTTCTACATGTCACTGTCATAAAATGGTAAACAGGAAAGTGGCATTCCTCTTTCGATACTCACTTTTAATCACTTCCACTGAAGTAAAAAGGAAGGAACTGTTGTTCTGGGTGAAAGCAGAAGGAGCAGAAACCTGCTTTCCAGAGCGGCTTTCCCTTGCTTTTGAGGGATTTTCTCTCTTGTAGGGACTGTTCGCAGTAGTCTGGCAGACACAGGATGATGAGTAAGGGAGGAAGAGGAACTACTGATTACTGAGTTTGTAGTAAAGGCAGGAAGGAGGTAACTGAAGGGTGGTATGCAGAAGGTGGGGATTCTTCATCCTAAGGTAATGATAGTAAAATTGGGCCTGAAAGAAACAAGTGACCTACGTTGTAGCCTCCAGAAAATCTCCTCCTCCTTCCTGCCTTTCAGGAATCTGCTATGTTTCCACTGCAGGACTGAATTTTGCCTACATGGTTGAAGAGTCTGGAGCTGACTTAGTCTTCTGTGGTACAAATACTACTTCCTGTTAAGTGGCTGGAGTTCCCATGTAACTTACTGGTACTGGAATAAAACTGTTCATCAGAAACCACTGTGTAGATTGAAGGTGCTTCAAGACCAGCATCTAAATGGGAGCATGTTTTAATGTCTAAATTACAACACAGAGGTCAGGAGACTATGCTCTAGAAGCACAAGACACGCCTCTGGCTTCGGAGCAGTTGTCCATGGTATGAAGTGCAGTTGCATCTATAATTGCAATGTGAACATACCACTTGTTTTTAAACAGTTAGCTTTCATGCTGCTTGTAGTGCATCCACAGCAGCAGGGAATTCATTAATGTTGAAAAAAACTGCTTGAGAAACTGTGTGAATGTCTAAACAGCAAGTGTGTCCTGAGCTCCTGCCACTGTGGTTACATTGCTTCTATCAACAGCTTGTTTAGTTTATTTGAAGCTGGTGTTGCTATATTTGGGTTACCTGTAGTCTTACTTCACTGCAGGGTAAGTTTATGCTTAAACTCTGCTGCTTCTGTTGGTAAGCTGGACTGTGTCACCTGTTTCACAGTCATTTATCAAGTGTTCTGAAATACAAGATGAAAGATGCTTTTTATGTCAGCATTGCAGTGTTTAAGTTGCAATGCATCGCAGATGCAGGTTCTTAGCCTTATTATAATAGAAAAAATACTAATTAAAATACTTAGGTTTAAAACAAGTGACAGTTTTCATGGGGCAAAATGTTACATTGTTTTCTGCAGCTTCAGCATTGTAAAGAAGAGCTGGTGGGTGCTGCTTTGGACAGTAGATTGCTGTTTGAAACCTCGTATGGCTTGTTTTGGCAACACGACACTGGGTTAATAGTATCTGAAAAGATAAATGTTACTATTTAGCAAGAAATAAGTAAAAAACAGCTCAAATTTGAAGTATTAAAAAAAACCCTAAATGGGCTTGTCAAAGAATGTTTAGAATAATAGAATAATCCTGCCTGGCATGGTGTTACTCAGTGGGTCTCTTCTGTGTTTTGTGATGTGCTTATGTATTAAATTTGATCTGTTATGAAAGCTTTGGTTCCGTGGAGGTAACACTGCAGAGTTGGATAGCTTTTTAATTTAGCATTTGTAGTAGTGATGCCTAATATTGTACATTAGAAACATTGTAGTATTCTGCTTTGACTGTATAATGCTAATCAGAGCAATAATCCAAGGAGAATCAATGGTGCTGTTTAATCGATCCATGCTGTTCCCTTTTGGGGCCTCATTACTACTTTTCTTTCTATTTTTGTTTCTGGTTTTCTTATTCATCAAGTCCTGCATTCCCCTCTGTTGTGAGGTGATTAATTAGATCTTGTGAAGAAAAAGGGAGGTTTGCTTAGCTATTTGGATTTCTCTATGTTTTGGCAAATTTATCACTCCTGATAAAGATGGGAGTTTTGTGTTTGAATCTCTGTAGATAAAACTAAGCTAAACGTCCCCCTTTTTCATCTGGTAGTTATTTATTTGAGACCAAGTTGAAAATTAAGGCAAAGATAACAATGCACGTTTTTTCTGGTGAAAGTAGGTTAATATGACGTTGGCCTGTGGCTTTATGTATGGTAGCGGTGGTGCTTGAGAATAGTGCTCAGGACACAAACATCACTTAGCTGGGGAATCTCCACATGTAGTTCACGGCACAAATAGTTGCATCAGTGTGACAGAAGGTCAGATGTTTTGTGAGGTTGAAAATAGCCAGGGCTGTTTAAGTTAGCACTGCTAGCAAAGACAGCTTGTAGAAATACAGCCTATGGCTAAATATTTCTTTCAGCAGGAGCTAAAGGGCTGTCCAGGGATTCAGATTTTGTGCTTGTTTGAGTTGAGCCTGTTCGTTCGAGATCACGTCATAGAAAATGTAAAAGATAATTTTTATTTTTGGTTTATTATTTTCCCTGTTTCTGATTTTTCTCCACTAGCGTCTCTGTCCTGTAGCTCTTACCAACATGGGTAGAATAAGCTTGATAGTAACTGAACTAAATCAGTTGCTTTCAAGTTGTTCCTGATGCTGCTAAGAAATGACACTAGGCAGAGGAGTGGCTGTGACTGTTATGTGGGGAGATGGGTACAGAAGGGCTTTCTCAGCAGCCCCCCACCTTTTTCATTGTATGCAGTGTGGGGGGCCTGTTTTCTTGAAAATTGTAATACATAGAATATTATACATGATAAAACTTTAAATGGTAAGGCAGAAGGTAATTTGGAAGATCTTAGTAGAGTACATACTGTTGTGGGAATGTTTTTCAGGAGGAAAGTTGTTTTGCTCAAAGTCATCAGGAAGCACTAACTGATAGAAAATGCATTTGCCTTTCTGAGAAAAAGAGGTACTACTGAATGCTTCTAAAGTGCAGGGATACTGAACAGTTAGTTACAAAAGATGTTTTGATAAGATTTTGTATCAGAAGCCGATGATGCTGTATACAATTACGATGCAATTTTCATACTTGAAGTTCTATAAAATGCTCTTTTTTGTTTGTGTTTTTTTGTGAGGGTTTTTGTTTTTTTCCTCCTCTTCTATCCTGATCTCAGCAGCACCTGGGCTCACTGGTAAATTATACAGAATGCATGCATATTTCACATTTCAGTTTGAACTGTAAGTGGATATTGATTCTTTACGGAAATGGCTTACACTGTTAATGGCAATTGACTTGTGTAATATTGTTCTACTGTAATTATTTAAATTGTTATAGTGCTTCAAATTCAGGAAGAAAAATAATGCTGCCTTACTTGCTTCATTTATATTAAAATATATATATATATTAGAATTATACCAGCATTAACATTATTTTGCAAACAAAAAAATGAGGCTGTTTTTCTGTGGTCTTAAGGCTGACTTGCCTGTCTCTTAATTCTTGTGTTTTATGCAGTGTTCAGTGGTCTCAGTTCAAAGGCTATTTTATTTTCAAACTGGAGAAAGTAATGGATGATTTCAGAACCTCAGCTCCTGAACCAAGAGGGCCCCCCAATCCAAATGTGGAATATATTCCTTTCGAAGAGATGAAAGAAAGAATCCTGAAAATCGTCACTGGCTTTAATGGGTATGTACTGTTTGTTTTCTAGAAATGAGGGTGTATATGTACCTTGGAAATATATTACAGTAGTGATACCTTTCAATGAAGTATGATATGTGCATTTAACAGGCAAAATAAATAGTAAAGTGAAATTTATTATATTTTTAAATACCTGTTTGAAAGAGGCCTTGTGGTGTTCAGTTCTTAATTGTTTTGTGGCAGTTCAGTAGCTTTGGAAGAAGTAATGCCGTGATAAGTGACATGACCCTGAGGCAAGTTGTACCTGATTTTGAATTGTTAAACTGTGCCAGGCTCATTTATTGATTGAGTGATACTTGCTAATTGAGACCCTTGTGGTATTCGATCTATTGCTGACAGTGTCATAGATGAAATTATATGCCCTTTGCTGGTTTCATAATTATGGACGTTTTGTTCCCTTTACAATTAACTGGGTTTTTTTGTTTTATTTGGTGTATCTTTTTTAATATTTTTCCTGTTTCTAAACTCGATTGCGTGCTTATCATGACCTGAGTCATCCTGCTCGTGGGTCTCAATGCTTGCTCAAGAGAGACTTTTTCAGCAATTTTCTTAGCTTGTTGGTAAATGCGTGCTATAAAGCTTGCCTCCTTGTAACCCTGAAAGGTGCTACTAACATGTCCCTGGTATCCTGTTTTGATGCTAGGCTAATAATTTTTACTGTCATTGTTCTACACTACTTAATTTATTTCCAATTTAAGTGTGTCTTAAGACAGATCTTGTCCCCACCCGCTCCCCCAAGTTGCTCTTGTGTAGGATATTTCTAAGAATGTGAAATCATGCTTGTTCTCAGCTACCAAATATTTATACCAGGCTATTTGACTGAAGGAATTTAAAAACAAGCCTATCCTTTATGCCCAAGTCTGCCTCTCTCCTGCCTCCCCCAGCTTTTTGTTAATGCTTCACTGCCCACAAAATTTATGTTCTCGCATGGAGACAACTAATGAATGGGTTGCTGTTGTCTTCTGTTGTTCCAAAGTGTACTAAACAAACCTCTGGGTGACCAAGCCTGGAGCTTGCCCTGGCCCTGCTGTTTAGGTCTATTGCTGTAACGCTTAAGAGTGCTCAACTTCCTCATACTTTAAAATGAGCAAACCAGTCTTTGAGGAAGCAAACTGTGTACATTAG
This sequence comes from Neomorphus geoffroyi, assembly GCA_033558235.1. Taxonomy (NCBI): domain Eukaryota; kingdom Metazoa; phylum Chordata; class Aves; order Cuculiformes; family Neomorphidae; genus Neomorphus; species Neomorphus geoffroyi. Next base: position 621,838 of record JAUMJM010000050.1, read on the forward strand.
TTACTTTAAAGAAAATAATACATTAGTGTTTCAGAAACTAGGTTTGTAGAATAGTTCCACTAGCAGGATTTACTAAATGGATATGATTGTGAAAGCTGAGTGGTGTGGAAATGTGTTCAAAAAGCAACAGCAGGTTTTGTTTTGTGTAATCAGATATATTGAGGCTTCTTATTTAGAGTTTTGGATGTCATTTTAGGGTACCATAGTGGAGAAAGAAGCTGCTTGATGAGACCTTATTTCTAGGATGATTTTATTGGTGTTTGTTTAAAAAAAATGAGGGGAAGAGTCAATTAAACCTAGCTTAATTTTTTAAACTTTTTTTGTTGAAGTCAAGGAAGTAACAGATCAAGACTGGCCCCTGTCTTGGAGTCTCTCTAGATGAAGTGTCTCTTAAAGTTCAAACTGGCTGTTTTAACCTTGCTATATCTGACTTGACATTGTGTAATGTGCTTGCAGAGCCAGATTCTCATGCTATGCTTTAGAATTGCTTTGAAGTAGGAAGTCCTTAAGACTTGAGTTTTCTTTACCCTTTGCTAGTGAAGCAGTAAGTTCCACGATAAGCTATTGGGCACATCAGATGGCAAAGGAGTCTTCACAGAACGTACTGAACTAATTAAATTTCTAAGCCTTTAAGATCAATTATCATACTACTCAAACTTTTACATTAGAGTTAATGATAGATTTATACCTATTTAAATTACTTTCATCTTAAAATCACATTGTTAGTGTTTTAAAACACTAGTTTTACAGAAAAGAGTTCACGAGGTGAAGGTAACTTTGGATTTTGCCAACTAAAAACATTTACAGATGTTGAACAAATAACATGCAAAGGAGGTGATAGTGAAACACTTGGTGCCATCTGCTGCTCAGTAAATGAAGTTCAGCTTACTGTGGAAAACTGGAGGGAAATGAATTTGGATTAGCCCTTAAGTCTTTCATAGCTGAGAGTAAAATAGGAAGGCAACTTATAGTTCTGGAGTTAGTTCCAGGCAGCACACTTTGAGTGTGCTTATTCCTTGGGCAGACAGAACTGTGAGGTTCACAGAATACTTAGTGTTTTAGTACTCCAAGTGTCCACTTAGGTCCAGCGAAATACAGATTAGCCAGGCACTGATTCTCCAGGATGTCATACATGTTTGGCTGAGGAAAAATAATTTAAAACTTTGTCTGGTTTGTTTCTGTGAAATAAATTGATTTTTGAATGGACAGTCTAGTCTATTAAAAATTAAAGTCTCTTAATTATGGTCTTTTCAACCCAAAACCGAATGGCCATCACTGAGAAACAGTAGATAGAATTAGTGGTGTCCCTGTGTGGAAAAGTGAACAGATGAAGTAAATTCTTTGTGACTGAGATTTGGAATTTTGTTAAAAAAGGGCGCTACACAGAAACTGAATGTCACAAAGAATTTGGGTGTCAGAAGGATTATTGTTTCACCAAATGATGCTGAACAGCAGCACTATTTGATACTAAGGAAACTTTAGGGAAATTTATAATGGCAGAGCCTTTGTCAAGCTTAATAGCCTTCATGTAATAAACTGAATTAGGAGGAGTACTTGTTCCTTGTTTGTACTTAGAAAATTTTGGGGAGGAGGGAAATGTATTTCACCTCCTTATTTTGACCCAGAAGTATTTTGCCTGTGTGCCAAAACACTTCTACCATTTCTTACTTTTAAGCAATAACATGTCAAAACAAATGTTTTAAAAATACTGTCATCTTATAGCATTACTTTTTTGCAAGTTTTTAATGTAGTGATCGTTTATCAGCTGTATTCTGATTTTTCACAGCTGATTGGTGGAGATGAATTTCATCATTTTTCTGTTCTTAGAAGTCAAGTAAAGATAAGTTGGTGTGGGATGATTCAGGGTGAATGGCAGAGGAAGATATTAACTGATAGGGTAAATGTGATACAACTTCTGTGTTTCTTCAGGTAGCTGTGTTGGAGGTAGGGCTAAGGGTGGCTGTACTACCCCCATAGTGTTGCCCTGTTGAGGGCTGTAACTTCCTGAGTGAAACAGTTCTGAAAAACATAGTTAAACTGCTGATACTTGGTCACTCTTTCTGATTACTGCTTGCATTTAAAGTGTTATGTAGTATGATTAATCATAGCTATGCTGCCCCGGTTGCATTGGACTAGTAGTACGTCTGTGATTCTCTTAAGATGTGACTTTTTAGGTATTGAACTTTGCTTGAGATACATCCTATGTTAGCTAATGAATTAAGATACTGTGTACTAAGCTCCTTCGAAAATAATAAGTTGAATTTGTACAAAAATTTGCAGTATAGGGATATATACACACACGTATGTAAGTCTGTGTTGCTATCGCTGTGGATTTAGTGTATCAGTCGTGTTCCCAATCAAGAAACTGTTTTTAAGTATTGTTTCAAATATTCTTGGACAAATTCTCAAATTGTTTACGGCTTTGACTTCAAATAGTAAAAATGTAAAAATATGTGTGTGTTTATTATTTTATTGAAATAACTTTTAAAATGTTAAACTATTTTTGTCCAAAGTCACAGAAGATAAAATGTGGTGCTGTGAATTTGCGATGAAAGTGTATGACATTTTGGGTAACTGGTAAATGTGTGTAAGGCATCACTTGTTTGAAAGGCCAGTTTCTCGTTTAAGAAGGGATGAAATTGAGTGCAGAATTGTCAGAAAACGATGTGTGAGTGTGATGCTTATGGATTTGTGTGTCTTACTCTAACTTTTAATTATTTTTACCAAACTGTGCCTTGGAAGATAAGCATACTGTCCAGTTGTTGCAAATCAGAGTATTTGTAACAGCTAAAGTATAAAGGTTCTGCTAATTTCAACATTTAATGCCTCTTTTGTAAATGTATTTGTAAAACATGAAATAAACTGCAAGTTGAGAATTTTTTAGTTCTAATGTGTATGACTCAAATTTGTTTTGAATTGCTTACTGTTTCTGTTCCATATATTTAAATAATAAATACAGTCTTAAACTATTTTACTGTTTATGATCTGATTTCCTTTTCATTGTTTTAATGAATGATTGGAGTTCTGGGATGATGTATGTAGGAGAGTTTTTTGTGGTGGTGAGTACAGAAGACTGTTATGTTACCTCAGGGTATGAGATGGGGAGGAAAATAAGGCCTTGAGTTTCTAATGATAACAATTTCAGTACTGTTTGCTTTCTATCTTTTCAGTAAGGGGGAGAAAGCAAGAATGTTGTTGCTTCCTAGCAGTCATACTCCTTAACATAAAATTGTTATAAATCTATTTCATTGCAGCATCCCCTTCACTATTCAGCGACTCTGTGAGTTGCTGACAGATCCTAGGAGGAATTACACAGGAACAGACAAATTTCTAAGAGGTGTGGAAAAGGTATGTATTTGTCTGAGAAAACACAGCTGAACAGTCAGAAATATCACTTAACTTCTGAATTACTCCCAAAGGTCTGTTGGTTTCATTATGGCCCATAGCCATAATATAGCTCAGGGCTGTAACTGGTATTTCCTAATCACTGTGCAGTACTCTAACTAGTTTGTGGAGGATTGACGTAATTTGAATTTTTTTGATCAGGCATTTCCTTCCACGTTTGGGTTCAAATTAGATCCAGTAGGTGAATTAGGGACACCTCCCCCACTTCCCCCCAGTGTCTTTTGTTTTGGTATTTAAATCCTTTTGTGTGGAGGACTGTGCTTTGGTAAAAGCATACACGTCATTTAATGATATTTAATAACTTATGTCAGAATGCAGGATCTTTCAGAAGTAGATAACAGCCTTGCAGGATGTGGGTCCACATTTTTCTTGATGACAGCATTGGCTCGAGGTTCCTACTTGAACTATTCAATCGAAGGAGGGCTAACTTTTAAATGGATTTATTTTCACTGTTATAGTGGATGCAGTCAGGTGTGTTCTTGCAACTTAAGATGGAAAGGAGGTGGTCAGGAATAAATGATGAGATAAGGACTTCGCAAAGTGGTTGCTTAGCCAACAACGAGATCTTTGAAACCACATGCTGGGTTTTACAGAGAACCCTTATTAAAGTTCATCAGGGTTAATTTAGCTGATCCTATGGAAGAAAAGCCCTCTGTATAATTAAGTATTGTTTTGAAGAGAAGCTTACCAAATTTTTAGCTAGGTTTGAGTGTTAAAATTGATTTAGTTTGCAGTGCCATTCAAGAGGGGGAGGTGGCTGGGCAAAATGTACTGAATTAATGATCATTTCTGCCCTTGGTATATGTGGGGACAAAATAGTTTAATGTTTATAAATGTGGCTATGCCAAAAGTAGCTGATAACGCTTGCACACTTTTGCATGCAGGACCCACGTATCAACAGCGTATTTCTCCAGCAATTCAGAAGTTTTTCAGCATTTTGGAATATTTTGCCTTCCAGAGATACTTCAATTAGCAATTACAAACTTGGGCCTGAAGTTTAATGTACTGGTCTTGTTTTGGCAGTAACTCACTATGAAAATACTGGCTTTTAGTGTAATTGTAACCTGACCTTGCAAAGGGGGAGCTGAGACACTTTATGTAGCTTTCAACCCAGTTTTCTGTAGAGATACTGTAACAGACAGGACCAAGTCCTTAAAGTTTTACATTGTTGTCAGGAACTGAAGCTTGTGTTTCTGAACTCTTAATATGTTGTTTGTCTATTACAGAATGTCATGGTTGTCAGCTGTGTATATCCATCTTCAGAGTAAGTATTATCTCCTTTTTCATGAAAATTTAAGCTTGTGTTAGTAGAAGGGAGGATGTGTGCATGTGTCTAATACATTTATCTTCCTGGTTGTGGTTGCATCTAGAAGGTAAACGTACAGAGTTCAGCTCTCGTTATCAGTAGTGAAGTAGGCAGTAGGGACAGTGGTCTGCAGGTAGTACGTGTAGTAATTTGGAAATGAACAGACAGCTTTGGAATTGGATATATGGTACAGTTAAGTATTATCCCCAAACACTAAGCTGCTATCTTACACCATAGGTGGTGGTGGAAAAAATGGATACACCTCGATAACAGCGACATAACAGTAATGCATATCCTAGCCTGTTTCCCCAGTGTAGCGTATAGGTAGAGAACCCTTGAGCATTGGCAGTGGGGGGAACTCTTTAAGTTGAGGGAGGAATTCTGTGTGAACAAGCTTAAAGTAATTGTAATTTAAAATTCCTTTATTCATAATATTCTAATATTTAACTCCTTTTTTTTTTTTTTTTTCCCTCCTTCGTGTGTGTAGGAAAAACAATTCCAATAGTTTAAATCGCATGAATGGTGTTATGTTCCCAGGAAATTCTCCAGGGTACTCTGACAGGTGAGTTTAGTTTTGGGAGTTAACTTTTTTCTGGATAAAGGCAAGGTAGTTCTGGAAATAGCTGATTCAGATCTGTTATTACCTATTCCGATCCCAAATCGGTAGCCTCAAAATGGGGTGTGACATGGAATACTGGGGGAAGGAGGGAAGAGGAGGCATGAACATACACACACTATGTTTTCATTCTCATTGCAACTTCATTGTTTAGAATGGGTTTTATTTTAAAGTTTTTATGATGGTTTGCATGTTGTAGGCAGGGAATTTTTAATCAATATAAAATATAATCAAAAATATAATCACTATAAAATATAAAATACCTGATCTTTTCTTATGTTTTGATATTCTTTTGGTGCAAGATTGTAGCTGTGTTCTTCCTAATAGGAAACAAATTACTAAAAGGATAGGTTCATAATTCTTTCTTATTATTTTTAAAGATCTAATGTAAATGGTCCTGGAACTCCCAGACAAGTAAATCGGCCGAAGGTTTCTTTGTCAACTCCTATGACAACAAACGGTTTGCCAGACAGCACGGAACATAAAGAGTCAAGTTTGCAGCAAACGGAAGATAAAAAACACAGGTTTGTGAGGATTAATGTATTTTGAGGTTTTATTCTCATTTTTTTCCACTTGCATTTAAAAAATGCAGGATTTGATGTGTGCTTACTACTGTTCGGGCTGTCTAGATAACTATGAGCTCAAGTTTCTGCAATTGCAGTAACAGATCTCATAAATGTAGGGGGTGCGTAGTAAAAAATCAAAAGTATTCACTATTCAGATATTCAGTTACCATACTTGTGTTAGGATATTAAGCTATAACCAGACACAATATTTCATAAACACTTGCTACTGATTCTGATAGTGGGAATGGTCTGTAATTTGGACCCAGCAGAGTAACCTGGTCACTCTGTTTTCATCAACAATCAGGTGAAGGAGGAGCATGGTGACTTTTGAGATTTTGTTATTTAGTAAGTAGAGTTCTGCTCTTACCTCTTGTAAAGCGTTGAACTTGGAATAGCTGCTACTTCTTTATTTAAAAAAATGTGATATGATACAGAATGTTTTTCTTCAGTAAAAACTACAGCTGCTTTTAATGTTTATAGTGAATCACCAGCATCTGAATCAGAAGGTGCTCAGAGCAGCCCGGTAAAGAATAAACACTCTGAAGATGATCCTGCAGAAGCAGAAGGACCTGAGGTAAAAAGACTTAAATTTGACAAAGAAGGGGAAGCCAGAGATGGACCTAACCAAACTGCCTCCAGTGAAGTTTCTTTAGGCGTGGAGGAAGAGACAGAAACATCCACTACATCTCAGGATAAAGAAAAAGATACTACTTGTGCCAGACAGCACCGTACAGAGGAAGAGGAGGAAGGTATTTAAAATGCTTTATTGTTTTTGCTCTGTGTGTTTTCCAAGGAGTTTGGATTTTCTTTGTTGGAGACCAGTGCTGTTGGGATTGCTGAATGTCTCCAGTTGTGCATGAAGAGGAACTGCTTGTTAATGCTTCAGTTTTATGTAATTTAGCAGTTCTGGGTTTGGGGACTTTTTTTGAAATTTGTCCTATGGATCTATTTAAAACTGAGTGAAACGATGCTTAAAATCTTCTTCTTGGGCAATAAATTAATTACATGAGGGTGGGATGATGCACCAAGAATTTGGGAATCCCTCCTTTAAAGTTTCATCAGATGTTATGTCTTCAAAAGGTGGATGGGTCATACCTACATTGGACTGTTTTTATCTGTATTTCAGTAATTTAATAAGTTTATGTCCTTTGATTGGGGAGACTGAGTAACGATGTCTCCAGATGCTATTAGAACAGAAAATTATCTCCTTCTAAGGCAGGTTCTGTACCTGATCTGACTTGTTTTTTAAATATGCTCCAGAGTTTCCTTTTAATGTTTGTTTTGTATGGCTCATGTATTTGTAAAATGTTCTTCTAGATGATGGTGACTGTACACTTGAAACACTACTTGAAACCTTTCAACATTTCCAAAAGGCTACACCTGAAGACAAATGATGAGTGTGGGGAAGGAAAAGTTATTTGTTAAACTGTGTCTTTATCCAATGAAGCTGAATTAAGTCAAGCTACCTATTTAATAAAAAAAATGGACATTTATTGTATGGTACATTAGGAGAATTTGGCTACCTTGATGAAGTCAGCTTAATACTTTACATCTGATAAAATCGGGGATTGTCAGTTTTTCCTGTCCTTGGCTGTGATGTAGGAGTGTTGCTTAGCACAGCTGGGAATGGAAAGTAATGGAATTCATTTATTTAAAAATGCCTTAGTAATACTGTACTTTCACTGTTTCTAGAGTCCTTCATGTCTCCCAGGAATGTCAGTTCAGACAGAAAAGATCAAGAAAAAGACACTGAAACCTCAACTGTGAATGAAGAGACCTCTGAGGAGAACAATCAAATGGAGGAGTCTGATCAGTCTCCAGCTGAGAAGGATTTACGCTTGGATGACAGTGAAATTAGTGGATCTACCAGTAGTGGAGCTGATGGCAGTGAAACTGAAGAGTTAGGGTCCTATGCCAGTGAAACTCCAGAAATTTCATCAGAGACCCCTATGGAAAACAGTGATGAAGCCACAGAAGTTGCAGATGAACCTATGGAGCAAGACTAACTTAAGTACACTTAGATGCAGTATTTTCCATAAGGCTCCGGTTTTACACTGTATAAATAATTTTATGTAATAAAGTGGACCTTTAGTTTTACAAAAAAGAAGCAGGTTGTAAAATAAACTTCTTCATGGATTGAACCTTGAAAGAGTTGTACATGATAAGAACTGTGAATACCAGCTCCTTCAGGTCCTGCTTACCGCTGAACTTTCGTTTGGTCAAATCAGTGGTTTGTGTATAGTTTTTTTTATTTAGAATAAAAGTTTTTAAACTGGAAGGTAATTATAATTTTGACAACTTTTTTGGAGATTACCACACCTAGTTGTATGTAAGCAAGGAAGCTTTTTGTCTTGTCTTTTTCTGACAGCTATAGCAGTTCCTTCATATTTTGGTTACAGTTTCGACATTTGACATGTGAAATATGGGGTTTCATGCTGGTTTCCAGATTTTTATTTGAATACACACTTTGAAACGTTATGTTGTGTGTTCAAAATGTGTTACATTTCACACACACATATATGCACGCATGCACATGTATGTGTACCCCTCACTGTTCTAAGGGGGAAATGGTATATTTTTCTGTTTCTATAAAAAATAAATACAGCAAATACTTTTTGTATAGGAGAAGATGTCAGTTCACCTCTCAAGGCATTTTGTTTTGCCTCTGGAAAATGAAACAAATGAAATCTGGCCCATATGAAACCCTGGAAATACTAATATTGTTGAAAACACCAGAGTAAACACATTCCAAGAGAACTGTTCAGATTACAACATTTTTGTATACTTCTGAGGTGCCTGAGTGAAAGGATTTCATTTATTTATGAGAAAATGTGCTTTATGTGGAGTACGTTGTAAACAAAACAGCTTAAACTTTTGTAGAAGAAAGTATGATAAGAAAATACCTTGGAAGAAATGAACAGGTACTTGCCTTTTAGAGTGCTTCTTGGAGCATTGTGAATATTGTAGAGAAGTCTCAGTTATTTTAAGGTATGCAGATGGCATCGCTATGATCGCACCACTGTATTGGAAGAATTAATATGACTGTAGTTATGTACCTGAGCTAAGTGTCTAAAAGGTTTAGGGGTGCATAGAAGTCATCATGATTTGTATAACATTTTGGAAGTGAACTAAATATTTTTGAACATGCTATTTTGACAGCCAGTGTTACATTTTTTTTTTCCAACCAGCTCAAAGCACAAACTACTGCTTTAAACTCAATGTTTTCCAGTTCCCATATTTAAAGACATGCAAGCTGCAACCTCCCAGTCGCAATTACTGGCTGCCAAATTTATACCTGTTTCTTCAACTGTACTTTTTGATATTTAGGATTTTTAAATTTCTGTAAAGTAGATTTTTTGTAGATTGTAATGAGTGCTCACTGCCATTGTGAAACGGTATATAATTGTATAATTTGTGTGTAAACTGAATGCTTGGGCTTTCAATACAGTATTCATATAAAGCAATAAATATTAATGTTATGAAATATCTGAGTACATTTTTATCAGAATTGTCCCTCTTCAGTTTTAAGTTCACACCCCTGAAGTAAAAAATAAAAAAAAAAATAGACCACTGAAATGCATGCTGATAGTTTCCTGTACCACATGGTATGCTTGATGTCATTTTGGGGAAATCTGGGGTTTGATTAATACCAGATTAATTTGGCTCAGTTGGACTATTTATAAAGTTATTTCTTGCTGACATTAACCATCAAGCTCTAAGCAGAGAGGATTCAGGGAGATGCTTGCCAAAAAGAAAAAAAAAACCCATTGATTGAGATTCCTATACAGAAGGAAAACTGTATTTTGACTCACTTTCATTGTGCTTAAGCGTTGGATGTGTATTATAAAATTAAAGAACTGAACCAAAATATTAAAATTTTGAAAGTTGAAAAATACAGCGACATCTTAAACTTCTCTTTTTTTTGTGGGAATGTTTTGCCAATGAGAACAAATTTTAAAATTTTTAAGTTTAGAGATTTCTGAAATTTTCTTTAGGCTGTTTATTTGTGAAGATATTGTCAATAAACTTGTTCTTTAAGCACCTGTGACCTTTTGCTATCTTTTGTTTTAGGAGCACTAATGTCCCTGTTGCAAAGGCTTGCAGAGGAATGTGGGATATATGGGTCCCTTTATATAGCTGCAATTATTTTTTTTGCAATGGCTAGTAAAACTTGAAATCATGCTTTAACATCACAGTAACCATCTTAGTAAATATGTGCCTGCGTTTAAAGATTGCATTCGCTAAGTCAGAAGATTCCTGCTATTTTTAATATGTGGATTTAAAAACATGCGAAGAAACCTGCAGTTCTAAGCAGTTACATCCTGCCAGAGGCGTTGCACACCTCCAGATACACAGCTGCTTCTCTGTGTATGTGGAGGTGCAGCATTGAACCTATTATATTTCACGTTTTTCTGAGTCTGGGTTCCGTAATTCCATACGCCCCAGAATGTGTTTCTATGTACAGCCACGCAGACAAGACTGGCTGTTCTGCTTGTATTCGTGAGGGGAGAGTGTGGTTAAACCACAGGAAGCCAGGCAGCAGGTGGTTCATAGTGTTCATGGGTGTATTGTGTATTTAAAAATCTTACTGCATGGGTCTAAAATAAAAATAGAATATGTAATGGGGTTTACTTCTCTGAATACAAGGTGATGGTCAGCCTTTAATTCTGCTTTTAAAACAAGTGAAAAAAAAAATTGATACCTCAGCAGAGTTGATTTCCTTAAAGTAGCTGGGGTGCTCTGCCAGCCTTGCTTTCTAAAACTTGGTGACTACGTTAGTGCTTGCAATAGAGAGCTTTCTCCTACAGCACGTATGGAGCTTATAAAGCCTAGTGCATTGTAGTCCAAGTGATCAAGCATGCTTGGAGTTGTTGATTCAGTGGATGGAGCAGAAGTTGCTGGAATTCCATGTTAGTTTATGCACAGCAAATTCTGCTGGATGCTCTTCAGTGCCCACCTGAGTGGCCCTGCCTGATCCCTAGTGTAAGGGGGAGCTGTAGGAAAGCTGGGCATCCTGTTGTCTCTTGAATGGAGTTCAGGCCAACACCAGCCATATCACTGGAGAGCAACTTCAGGGTTGTGTTCTTGCCAACAGCTATCTGAGGCTGTGTAAAGCTGGTGGGCAAGGATCACTACTGCCTTTTGTATTGCTAACTTGTTCGAAGATAAATTTGGATTTCTTTTTCAAATCCTCCCAGGTCTACTTGCTGGCTTGAACAAGGTAAACTTTAAAAAAAAAATAATTTTTTTTTTAAATAAATTGTATTTCTAAGGTGGCATTTCCATCTGCAGCATGAAGTCTCTACTGCTTTTCTAAGTATTCCAGTGGGAAAAATACTCCTAGCTGGAAAAGTGAATTGGAATCACATTTCAGTTGATGCCTAGCCTAGGGGAGGCAGGGAACTGGCTGAGAAATACTTTTGCTGCTGCTTCAATCTGGGAGAAGCTTTGCATGTGTTGGATTTCACTCCAGCAGTTCACCGAGAAGCTGCATCATGACTGGGTCTGGTAAAAAAGGATCAAGCTTTTATTTTTAGCTTCTATGTTAATTGCATAGGGGGGTGGTGGTGGGGTGAGGAGGGAGGGGAACAGATGAAGTCTGATAGAATCTTTGTTTTCTGTTACAATAGTTAAGTGGTGACCTAGTGATTATTTAAAAAAACAATTTTTTTCTGGAGTGAATGCCTTCTATTGACAGTGACTGTACAGAACAGCCTTCTGCACCTGTGGCATTTTTTGTTCATATAGTGCATTTCTAGGTGAGGTCTAAAGGTTATTTGCATCTCAGTGTGTCTGAGGTCAATGTTTTTCAGTTAAACAAGTACAGAAGACTGGATTACTGAAGGCATCCTAGTTGCATCCCTGCGATTACCATTGAGAGAGCCATGTTAATCAGACTTCATCTTCATCTACCGCAAGGATGTTCATGCCAGCAAATTCTTTATGGGTGTAATGTTCTTTTACAGGTATATTCTTTTGCTATCTGCATGGTTTAATTGAAAGGGGTTTGCTCTGGAATTTGCATATAAAGGCGATACCATGCACCTATACATTGGTGCTCTCTCTACTTCTCTACGGTAAATTGTTCTGCAGATCAGCCTCTCCCACAGACTGATGGTTACAACAAGTTTATGGCTTATTTTGTCTTCATTTCTGTATTTGTGACCTGGCTTTGCGACACAAGGCACCTCATTTCCAGGATTTCTGCAGCCTGTCTAAAAACATTGATGCCAACAACTGGTGTCCTGCAGACTTAAGTTTTTAGCTTAAGAGATAATCCTGTGTTTTCCAGCTGAAAGAGGATGTTCTGGTTTCTGTGGGTAGAAATGTTATGGTTCCAAATGATCTTTGAGTGCGTGTGAACAAGGCACCTGACTTCACACGCCAGGTTTGGGACTATGAATTTTCCAGCTGTCTGCAAGGTTCACTGTGATCTTTTGTATTCTTTTTTCAGTGGATCTCTGTGCTCGCCTTCACTCAGGAATGCTGCTTTTCTCCCTCTGTGTTTATTGCAGTGAACTACAGAGTTCTTGAACTACTTCTGGCCTTTGGAGATTCTTGCCGTGAGTATGCGGTGACAGAAGCTTGTCAAGGCCAGGCTTTTTTTTTCCCTGTGTATTTTATTCTGTGCTCTGATTCCCAATTGCTGAACTGTGTCATTGCAGCTAATGATACAAGATACTGTGGGGGCCACTGAATACGTAAATTTAGCACTGACTCAGGCTCCTGTTATTTGATAGAGGTGTCTTCTGCCATTGGGATAAAACAGGAAATCCCTCAGTGTTTGATGATCTTTAAACCTTCATTCCCACCTCAGGCAGCTGCAGCTGCTTCTCAATGCACTGGGTTCTGCTATGAAATAAGCATGAACACTGCCCCTGTCTCAGACCCTTTCCAGAGTGATTTCCTCTCTTGATAATTGCAGCTGGTTTACAGCTTTGTCAAAGTGATTAACTGATAAAATGAATGGCTGTGCAAGCTGGGGTCTGTCTGCCCCTCCCAAGAATACACCTGGTGACTGATGTCCTGCTAGTGCTTCTCTGGTGCACTGGGAACCTGTTAGTGCACCCTGGTCCCTAGCTTTCTGCATGCAAACCCAAACAAAGGCATTCTCCCAGCCTCCCCTGACAGTGTGTGAGGAGCCATTGCTCTTCTCCCATGTGCCTCCCTTGCACTCAAATCGCTGTAACCAGACCAGGACACAGCATGCCGCTGGGGCTCCCAAGCAGTGCAGAGCAGTGCCTCCCATGGGTTGTGTCTGTGTCTCAAAGTAGTATTTGACTGTAGGCTATTTGTGCTCCACCATGATCTCCAAGTCATTCTCTGCCCAAGTCATTGTTTCTGAACCATGATGTCCTGTGGCGTATATTTGATTTTTCCTGAAGCATACTGTTCCACAGTTGTCTCCTTCCAGCTAGATCATCCACTCTTTTGTACCTTTTCTAGGGTTTTTTGTCTTCCTTTTTTGTTTTTTTTTTTTGGTTTTTTTTTTTTGGTTTTTTTTTTTTAAGAATTCTCTGAATTCTCATTTTGTTCCATAAGGTCTTTATAAATGCTTCTCTCTTCACTGTGCGCTGCCTGTGCTCTCAGTGGCACTTTATGGTACAGTGGCATCTTGTTAATAACTGTCTGGAATGGAACTGGATCCGGAGTAGACACCTGTAGGATTCAAACTGATCTCTAACAGTGCACTAGGGCTGTCAGTGTGCGAAGCGTATGGTGGTATTGGCTTAACAGATACAGCTCATCTGTTAGGGTTTCACATGATCCGTAGCAGTCAACGGCTCCAACCTGCAGCTGTTCAGCTCCTGCTGCTGAGTCTGCTCCGATCCCTCATCGTGGTGCTCAGGGTCTGGGACAGCTTTAGCACCAGTCACCGCTCACTGCCACCACAGCCTCTTGCAATGATCTGGCAGACAGAGCTGCTGGGACTGCCCTGCAACTGACCTACGAGTGCTTGTGCAACCGGGCTTTGCGATGCGCTGGTGATAGCCACCTGCGAAAGCTATTGGGAGCTGCCAGTCTCACCATGGGCTCCGTGGTTGTTCTAGAGGTGCCCAAGAAGTCTTCTTTGTCCATTCATACCCTTCTGAATATCGGTCACAGAAGAGACCTAAAAGGAGGTCGTAGTCAGGCAGGGGTTGATCTCTTCTCTCAGGCGACCGGCAACAGAACGAGAGGACACGGTCTCAAGCTTCGCCAGGGGAGGTTTAGGATTGACATTAGGAAGAAATTCTTCACTGAGAGGGTAACTGTTCATTGGAATGCGCTGCCTAGGGAGGTGGTCGAGTCACCATCCCTGGAGGTGTTCAAAGAGAAATTGGATGAGGCACTTAGTGCCATGGTGTAGTTGACAAGTAGGAGTAGGTGTAGGTGTTGGGTCATAGGTTGGACTCGATGATCTCGGAGGTCTTTTCCAACCTTATGATACTGTGATACTGTGACTGAAGAAGGAGGACTCAAAAGCAGGATGGGTCAGAGGGGCTTCCTTGAGCATTTTTTTCTTTACCATCCACTTTTGTGCAGTTGAACAATTCCATTTTTTTGGAAACACCCGATCAAAAGACTCAAAACAGGCTGGAAAACGGTCAATGCATTAGGACAGAGGACCACGTGGAGGTGCCCTCTGGAACTCGGGGAAAGGAAGAGTCATTCTGAGACTCTGGAGATGCTGAGACTCAGGTCGCACGGGAACCCGCCTTCCCCTGCGGATGGGGGTCTGCCAGGCGCAGGAGAGCCCTGGGGCAGCTGACAGTGGCGCGACAAGAAGTTGGCACGGCAGTCCCTTCTGCCCTCGAGCCGCCCTCTGGCTCTGCCTCCCCCGGCCTCTCTGCGAACTCTTCCTGCCCGAGGGTGGGACGGGCAGCGCGCGACGCCACCGCCGCCCGCCAGGGGGCGCTGTCGCATCGGGAACGCGCGGAGGCGGCGCCATTTCGCGAGCGGCCGCAGGCGGGGCCTGAGCGTAGGCGGGGCGGGGCCGCACTTCCCGGCCTTCCCCCCCCCCCCCCCCCTCCTCCGTGAGGGGGCAGCCAGGTGCGCTGGGAAATGCCGGTGCTGCAAAAGTCCAAGGCGTGAGGAGAGGAGCGGGTTAGGTGAGGGGGAGCTACCATGATCGGGTTTCTGTATTTACGTTGAAAACAGACTTAAATCTGCGGCACTGGGCTGTGGGCGGGCATCGAACAGAGGTCCTGCTCCCGAGTGCTGATCAATCCCATGAAATGAGCTTCCAGAGACACTCTTGTAATTTTAAATCCTCCCCCTTTTGAGATTCACCCCTTTACAAACTTTCGTCTTCAACTTGCAGCCTTGTTTCTAGTGAAAATTGAGCCATTTCTGTATTAATTGCAATGATCCAGGAGGTGGAGCTTTAGAATAAAGGACTTCTCCGATAGAGTAAACCGGGCACTGGGATGTCAGCCTGAGGGCTGAGCCTTGCAAAAGTTTTGTCTCCCTTCTTGTCCAAAGTTAGAAAGTACAGTAACGTTGTTATGTTGAAAGTTAAATGCCCGTTTCTTTGAACGGGACCCATCCTGACAGGGATTCCATGGCAAGCGTGCAGCCGGTCCAGCTCATCGGGAAATCAAGGGAAGGGGTACAGGGCAACAGAGCCAGGTGATTTCCCAGCCTCTTTCCCATCCCATTGCGATCTTCCTCTCTGCAGTCTCCCAGACTGCACATTCCTGCAAGGCTATGGAAGCAGAAGAGGTCTCCTGAAGTCGTTCTGCGTAACAGGAAGCTTTTTGTCACACTTTACTACATTGAGGAGGGGCATGATCTGTTCTCTGCCTGTAGTGCTTAGGAAAAGGAATCATGGATTTAGATGACCATACGGAAAGAAGCAGGTGTTGGAAGAGTTGTAAGGATAAGTGATGTACTGGAACAGCTCACACAGCTTTCTCAAGTGTCTCTCTTCTACTTCTTCCCTGTGATGGAGCTCAAGCTCACCGGTTTGTGTTGGACCAGGTGACTTCTTCAGGTGATTTCTACCTCTGATCCCTCCCCTTGGAATTCTACATTTCTGGAAGTCTTTTGTTTTATTGCGCTAAAGTCTCAGTGAGTTCACTCCAGTGGGTGGTAGGAAGATACACAACTGAGCATTTGCCCTGCCCCTGGAAACAAAATGCCTAAAATCCAGAACCACAAGTCTGAGTCTCAGATGCAGTATCTGGGAGGCTCAGGATGACTTCTGCAAAGAATTATATGGCAAATGAGAGGTTAATTAGTCTTCTCTTAACTGTTTATCTTTTTACCTTTTTTTTTTTTGGTACCTAAAGCCTTTTGCAGTCTAGTTTCAGAGAGATGTGATAAAGCTCAGTTGCTTGAGGTGCTTGGGATAATTTTACTCTCTAATGTTCATCATAAAGTGTATTCTATTCCATTTCCACAAGACACACTTAAAGGTATCCTAATTCTTCTTACATACATCTGGGTTTACTTGCCAGGCCTTTCTTTTTGCGCCACTCCCCTCAGGTGTTTCATATTTACTATTTATCTTTCCTCACAAACGAGCCCCAGTGGCTTCAGGTGTTTTTTTCTGAACTTCTGGGCCTGTGTTGCACTGTATTAACAACCTGTAAAGATGCTAAGGAAACACGCTGGGCTCTTCATCAAATGAATGATTGTTTATGTGTGAGACAGACTGAGACTCCTGCTTTCCATTGGCGTCACTTATCTCCCTGGGAATCTTAGCAAGGATTTTCTGTCCCTGTTTATATGGGCCTCCCTCCATGCGGCTACCACACCCAGGATCCTGTCTTCAGACTTAGCATGCTGGGGCCTCGTACAACAACAGTCCCTGGTCAATGACTGTCTTCATTCCATGGAGTGATTCATGTAAATTCTTGAACAGCCCTGGGAGCAGGATGTTGACATGTCTTTTCCCTGCCGAGGTGACTCCTCTGATCACTGGGGTATCAGGTGATGCTCTTTTTTTTTTCCCTAAACCCACACAACTTCGGCTCAGCTCATGTAGAAGGGATAAACTAAGGCCACTTGGACAATAAAAAAATTCTGTTGTTATGGGGCACTTCTTGCTATGTAATAGTGTAATTTACAACCAAATCTACTTTAAACAATGAAAGAAATGTTTGGGTTTCTTGGTGTTCTAGGAATATCAGAACAGATCTGTGCCTCTTGGACTCTTACCACCTTCTTTCTGCTTCTGTTCTTTTGATTATTTATTCCTTTCTGCATTCTCTTTGACTTTCAACTCAGTCAGACAGCTGTACTCTATGCAGCAAAGGCCTTCCTCTTCAGATCTCTTTCTGACTGCAGGTCTTGGTTATCTTGTTTAAATATATGTATTCAAAGCAGCCTGTGCATGGTAAAGACTAGAACAGGGTGCAGTCTCAAAGATCTGTCTGTACTGATGCTAAAATACCCCACAGGAAATAGAAGTATTGACTGTGTGATGATAAAGGGGGTTGTTCTCTGAGCACGGGAGTTTTGCATTGCCAAGGCATTAGTGCAGGAGGCTGTTGGTTCACAGAACCCTTAGGCAGGCTTTCTTGGCACATATAGCTATCTTACGTATGTTTATACAAATATGGAGAGGTATGACCTTTTAGGGTTACATGTCTCAGTTTAAATGAAAACTAAGATGTGTTATCAGATATTAAGAGATTTTAATCAGGAAAATGTATAGAAAAGGAAAACAGTTCTTAACTACAAATATATATATATATAACCAGAAACAGGGCAGCAAGTCCTTTGCAAACGACACTAGCCCACAGGGAATCTGCAGCAAATCAATCCAGGCAGTGATGATTGCTCCTTCCCCAAAGGACCGCACAGGGCACATGGAGTTGGGGCTGAGTCCCAAAGAAACTCCCACTCACCACAGCCACTGAGCCGAAGTGGCGTGGAAGAGAAGCAACCTCTCCCCTCCTCCTCCCTTACCTCTCCTCTGGGTCTTAAAGCCCACCTGTGTTGGCAAGGGAGAGAAAAATTCCCTGGAAGATTTGAAACTATAACAGTAAGTTACTCTGCAGTTGCTAAATAACCAGCTTTTAAACATAAGTATTTGCTTTCTATCCACTTCAAATGTCTACAGTGAGGATTTCATGTTTCTATACTCTTAAATTCTTACATAATTTTTAAATAATAAAGTGAACTTCCAATTTAGGAACTCAATGAAAAACATTAACTTAATCTTTGAAATTTGATAAGAAATCTTTATAAAAGTGTCAGTATATAGATGTATCTTTTGAAGTGTCTACCAATAAACTCTCAGATGTTTATAAAGTAGGCTAGTCACAGTTTTCTATAGTAATACAAATAAAACTAGAAAGCAAAGAATAGTTTCTCACTGAAAAGTTGAGGAATTTGAAAACAACGGTTCACGTGAGGATGCAGTAGGGATCTTTGCTGTTAACATCTAATTTATTTCAGCTGGGAATATGTCCGTCAGCTGATAGCAATACAAACTCATTGGTCAAGCAGTAGTGGAGCAGGATAAAGAGTCTGGGTCTCATAGTTCTGAGGGTGCTGGGGTTTTTTTTTTTGCTGTTTCTCTGCACGTAAGGATGTTAATGTCTGATAACTTTTCTTTGACTCTGCCTCTTCTAGTAGAAACCAAGCTACTGCTTTTAATTCCATGAAGCCTGTTTTAATTAGAAGGAAAGCTGAGAACTAGTGTGTTAATAAAATGGCTGGGGTGTTGACCTAACAAATGAAAAATGTGATTTTGGAAGGAGAGGCCTCTATGCAAGAGAACCTTATGAATTTTAAAGCATAGTTTCAAGTACCTTCTGAGAAAGGAGGGTAATTTAATGTATGCCTGCTGTCCTTGGCAGTGTGGAGTGCTGTGGGAAATGAAAGGGCTGTGGAGGCAGTGTAATGAAGAGTGTTAATTCTTCAATGGTGGGGAGGTGTATTCCCCCTAAGAGGAAAGGAGGCAAGAAGTCCAGGCCTGAAATTACTCCAGCTGAATTTGAGCTGAGTCATTCTGGACTGACTAGGGCTCTTGACCAGACTCCTTTGGTCTGTTTTAAAATGGATAGAAAGAGAAGTGCCTGTTGTGCATTAGCTGTTTGGACTTTTGCCACTGTCTCCTCTTAAGAAACTGCAGTAGCAGTGCTGAGTCTTTAGGGACCAATAGCACACCTTCCAACAGAAGTATAGTGGCTTTTTTATATGAGACACTTGCAAACAGTTTTATAGTGGCTTCTCAGGTGTAACACAGGACTGTTGTGTCACCACTGGGTTGTACAGAAAAAAAGTTTTAGGTGATCTCCACGGGGAGGTGAAGCACAAAAAATGGGCATCGACTGCATGGCTACCACAGAGCATAAAAAAAATAATTGGTATTATGTAGGTGAACTACAAAGTTTAGGCAGATAGAGAGATGAGCTGTCTTCCAGGCCATGTGACATGTCTGTACTCTCGGAAACAGCGCTGCAAGGAATATCTGACTTCCCCGTAAGTGAACTAGAACAGCTGCACAGTGAGGAGAAATGAGTCTCCCAGGATCAGGTGGGATGGTGCAGGCTGCCCTCTGTGCACAGAAGGACTTCGCTAGCTTTGCATGGTTTGCTGGCCAAGGCAAGTGATGTGTTGATTCTTACTTTCCATGTGGTGTCTGGCTGTTAGATCTGACTGATTTCTTTTTAGTATTACTTGTATCTGTTACTCTGGTCATTACCAACCTGCAGGAATAAGTGACCAGATTTTGCTTTTTCCAATTGACCTGTGGAAAAAGTTCATCTGGGACAGCAATAGCTTCAACTTGTGTGTACGCCCTAAGATACACTTGATTTGATCTACGAACCGTAAAGGGGTCTTAGGTGGAAGTGCTAAGTTCTTTTGCGTGGGGTTAATTAAAAAGTCTGCCTGAAAAAAGTCAAGCAGCCTCCCATGGCTAAAATTATTTCCCTGTGTAGCACTTTCTACAGGGATGAAGCTCTGTTGCAAGCTGTGTCACTCTTCTGTGATCCGTGGCAGACTGTGAGCTACGCTGTCTGGCTCTCCTCTTTCTGAGGAATGCAAGGCCTTGTCTGTTTTCATGTGGTAGGTATTTCGTCTATGGTCTCTCTGGATACTTGCAGTCTGATTCCAAACACTACTCAGCTACATTTCTGTGTGTGAATCTTTGCCAGGGACTTATACAGGGACAGATATGTTAGTATATTTATCTTCATGAATCAAGCTGCCTGGAATGGTGTGTGCTTTATGTGTTAGTTTGTGGCAGAATGTGCTGCTCTATAGTCCCTCTCCCTTTCCCACCCACTCTTGCAATTATTTAGGCCAGACTAAAGTGAAGAGGGCATGACAGCTAGCACTGGACAGATGTTAAGAGCAGCTGGTAGTAAACCAGCACGTTGGGTGATCTATGGACAAAATCTGAGAGGTCAACCGTAAGATCTTTGATCAGGCAAACTCATTTGAAGGGCAGACTTGACAGGAATGCAGGATTAAACCTGACAATAAAAGTAGTTTCTAAAAATTTGTCTTCCTAGCAAGTTTCTTTAATGGGGAGCTCCAAGTCTTGGCATGTTTGAAGATATGTGATTTCTTCCGTAAGTAATACAGAGCAACGTTTTATACAACTGCATGAAAAAGTGTAATTTTATGTTGGAGTCCGCTGCTTTTAGAAAGAAAAGTACTTATTTGATGGTGACCTTGTCTGATTGTGGCTGCCAGTGGTTGCATTGTAGATAGACTTGTGTACATCTGGTGGCACTTAAGCTTATGGGGAAGACTGGGCAGGGTTTTTTTAAGCAGCATTTTAAGCATAAAGACCATCTTTGTAGAAGTGTAATGAAAAATTGTACTGCAGGAGAGGGTTAAGACAAAAGGGTAAACTGGTGATGGGGGAGAAAAGGTATAGGTAGATCAAGCAGTTTTTAGCAGAGTGGGAATCCAAACCTCTTATTTCTAGTAAAGGAAGGCTTTTTTTCCCAGAACTCAAAGTGTGAAATGCTGTTATAACTTTACCTTGTCCTTAGCCATCAACTGGCGTGAGGCTGTTCAAAAGATCCAAATATGCCTGTGTGGTGTTCGCTAATCTAAATCTACTGCAAATGGATGGAGGAGCTGGTTAACTTCTTGTGTGAAAGGTTATTCTGTAGCTGAAATTGCTTTAGGTGGCTCAGCTGTATTTTGTCAATAAAATGTGCCATCAATGGTGGAATTGGCAGTAAAGTAGCTTCTGTGTGCTTGTAAATGGAAAGCACGTTTGAAGGGCAGCAATAGAGTATTTGGTAGATGCAGTCAGCAATTGTATCATTACAGAGTCTGCTTTCTGGGATTTAGAATTTGAATGCATTTAATTGCGGTGGGCTGATATGATTTATAGCTTGGACGTGATTCTTTTTCATCTACTTTTGGCTGCTGTAAAGTGAACTGTGTGATTTGTATGAGTTGCTATGCTAGAGAGCTCAGTGAAAGGAAAAAACCAGTGCATTCCTAATAAATGTATGTATGTGTTGGGAATACACCCTGTAACATCTCTGTGGAAGTATATTGAAAGTTTGGCATGTTGGTGGCTGCTTGGAAGGCATGTGATATCAAATCGTGTCTTTTTTTATTGTAGGTAGATGAAATGGATGGAAGGATTTTGGCAAGAACTTCTCAGACTTCAGGAAGTTTAATTTTTGTCCCCAGCATAAACATGTGGGCAAAGTTAATCCTTGGTCTAGCTCTGCTTTCTGAAAGGGCAATTAGAATAACTGTTGGTAGGGATGCTGTAGGCTGATGTCTTGAGCTTTTTAATGTTCCTTTTATAAGAGTGAGAAAGGATGGCCTTGAAGTTTAGACACTGGGAATCAAGAGATCTGTATGTACCTGGTTCTGATGCAGACTTTGTGTGACCTGGGACAAGCTATTTATTGCTTTTTATTTGCCCATTTCCTGCTTATACTATGTATTTAAACTGTATTGACACAGATTCACAGACTTTTTCTGCACAGTGTGTCCAGCATAATAAGGCCTCATCTCGGCTGGGATCTTCAGGTATTGTTGTAGAACAATTGATCTTGAACAGTGCTTCAACAGGTCTTACACAAAGTAGGATCCTATTTGTAAAGGACCTTTTCTGAAAGTTATTTAAGAGCAGCATGCTCTGGTGTCTGTGGAGGAAAATAACAAAATATTGTCACTTAGTTTCCAGTGGAGCTTGATCAGCTATATCATGTTGTCTTTTTCAATCCAGAAGTGCAGTAAGGGATACCTTGCCCGTATTTGAAAATTGGCCTTTAAAATTATACTGTACCACTAATTCTTCACCAGTGTTTATGAAATTGTCATTAGTTGATAGAAATATGAAAAATACTGTAGCTGGGCCATGTGAAAACTTCTAATGAGTCAGTCCAACAGTATGTATGTGTCTTGTACAAAGTAATTCAGGGTCACTTGGATACCATTGTAATCACTCTGCAAAGGGTTTTGTGAGCCAGCATCCCAGGGTGTTGGCCTGCAGAAAAATAAATGACTGGGTTTTTGCAGCCTGTTAGCGCTTCAAGGCAAGTTTAAAAATGAGCTGAGACTGCTGCCTTGCTGAGCTGCCATGCAGGGCACAGAGTTAAGATGATCTTGTTAGTCCTTCTCCATGGAATACAGATGTGCCTTGGCTTTGTTGTGACTGTGGTTCTATTGGTCACTTCTCTCTGCTGTGATACAGTGGTGTGAGGGGGCTGGCTTTGTTTGAACAAAATGGATATATTCAACTGTGGGTGGAGATGCGGTTGCCACCTCTGACTTAATATGTTCTGTTCGTCTGTGCCCTGAGTAGCAGCAATGTGGGTCATGTGTGACAGAAGATCTGTTTGTTTAGCTTTTTTTTTTTTTTTTTTTTTGGAGTCTTAGCTCTTTAGGGAAGGGTCCTGAGCACAGATGTGCGCTGGAATATGTCATCCAAGCAAGGTGGCTGTCATCCGTTTGACATTTTGGTGAGTGCTGTCCTGCCTGATGATGAAAAGGCAGAATTATGGAACAGCTGTGTTCCCTCACTGCAGGGAGGGGAGCAAGGGGTGGTTTTGTGAAAGCTGCTGGTAGACCAAGTATCTGTTTAATGCCAAGCAGCTTAAAATAGAAATTATAATCTGTTTAGACTAGGGAACTGGTTTGAGGAATATGGAAATACTAAAACAAATCCCAATTATATTTTTGCTTGAACCTCAAGAAATTAACAGATCTGGTTTTTGTAGTTTGTGTGTAGTATGACACTTTTCTTTTTGTCATACAAGCTTGTCAAGTTTTTTCTTGTTGCAGCAGAGCACAGGCTTGGTAGCTTAGGGACTGAGAGGATTAATATATTCAGTTTATATTCATGAAGTACCGAGCAGCCTCAGTCAGAGATCAGGGCTCTTTCACATAAGATATTATGCAGGTTTTTAAAAGAATAGTATAAAGCCCTTCTACCACACTATGCAGTTTATCAGTTTCCTACAGCTTAAGACCCAGACCGCTTCTGAGGGTACGTGTTCAATGGAGGCTTAAATCAAATGCAAGTTATATTATGTAGGAATATCGAATGAAAAACTAGTTTGATGTCAGCAGTTTTGACCAATGTAGAATAATTTTTAGCTTTTGTACAAAAGTAGCAGCTGGTTTAGTACTCTGGTGACTACTTCAAAAAAAGAACATCCTCTGTAAAGGTGTACGGAGAGAGCTCTGAGTAAGTATTTCCTCTCTTGCAAGGCAGGGTGTTTAAGGAACATAATGAGAAGGCTGGACAGACTCTTCCAAAATCATGTTATGTTTTCCTAATCCACAGGATACCACAAGAATGGTGATAAAATACATGTGGGGTAGGAAGAACTGGCATGTTGTCTGTAGATGAAGAACTTAACTAGACACAGATGTCCAGTGGATAATTATGCCTGGAGAGCCAAGCAGGATGAATTAGGCTGAATCTGGCAGGGTCTGCAGCACCCACCCTTGGGCTGTGCATGGGTTATGGTACCCCTCTTTGCTGGGGCTTACATACAGGAAGAAGGAAGCACCCTCCTCCAGTTGGTGTTAGTGGCCTAGCATCTTGCTCTGAGGTGGGCACCTCATTCATTTTTGGCTTCAAACAGCTTAAAGCAGGGTACAGTGGAAGGAGGGCACGTGTTTAAGATGGTTTTGTAACTGGAGAAGGAAGGGTTGCAAATGATAATCCCATGCAGAAGGTGGAAGAACTCAACTCGGGCCTCCTCTGCCTGACTGTATCAAAACCAAAGCCTCGCCCTTTTGAAAGAGGGTGTTCCTTGTGCAAGACTTGAGCTATTCTAATGGTTAAATCAAAGAACACATCCAGAAGGCAGAAAAAAAATTCTCTTCCTCAGTTGGAAAGGCGTTCAAACCCTGATCTTGCTGAAAGACTCGAACACTGGCTGGAGGCCATTCTCAGTGGTGGGCTCCAGCCTGCCTCTAAAGCTCACTGAAGAAAAGCAGTCAAGTGTTTCTTACCAGAGGGAACCTGCTCTGGAGCCTGTGAAGAAAGATGCCTTGACTTTAGTTTCTGTTTCTGTAGTGTTTTCTCCCATTAGATAAAATAATAAAATAGGATAATATAGGAATTCAGGAAGAAGGTCTGGAGTCCAGGGTTTTGAGAATCTTTGGTGAAGGCCCTTGTAGCTAAGCTTCTAGGATAAGCTGTCTCTTGTGTGTGGGAAATCTGTGTTCTCTTTGGCCAGGTGAGCCTCATTCTTCTAAATCTGAGCAGAAGAGCTGAAGGTCCATCAGGTTAATCCTGGGTTCCACCCAGTGGATTGGGATCTCTCACTTTCATGCAGTGCATGTTGTGCAGAAGAGGCTTGCTGGTATATGTCTGGTTTGCTTGGAAAATACTTGTTGAGTGAAGCCTCTCAAATTATTTATATGGAAGCAGTATCTGAAGGCAACTTATATTCTAAATTACTTTTTCACAGTACTCGGATGACCTGATGCCTTAACTGGAGAAAGATCCTGTGTTTTGATTTAGCAGCAGCTGAAGTAACTATTTTGAGAACTCATAATCTCTTATTTTGGATCCTGAGATCTGTGCATAGCATGGGAAAGTCTGTGTCAGTGAAGGCTGACCCTTACTGGCATCCACAAAGGTGGTCTTCCTTGATTATTTCCAGTTCTGTGCAGCTGTATCATGTTGTTGGTGAGTAAATTAGTAAGTTTTCTGGCTTTGGCTTCTGCTGAAGGGAAGAGGCACTGCTATGGATTTTCTTCAAGCTAATGTTCCTGTTCCTGTACATCCTGTCTGGCCAAGAAGCAGAGTTGGGTGGGAGTGAGGAGGAAGTCCAGAGTCTGGTGTTTGGACTCTCACTGATCTTGGCTAAGGGACAAAATGAGGAATTTGATCTAGGTTCCTCATGCCCTGTGACAGTGTCATCATGACTATGGAATTTTATCATCTTTGTATGTTTTTTTTCTTCCTCAACTGAAAGGTCATATAAGAATCTAGGCAGGAGTAGACTGTCTTCCTGTGATCCAGAAAGGGTTTTTTCAGCCAACCATGTAGGCAGATCTTGCTGGTTTTCAGTTGGCCTGGTGGGGGGAAACACTGTTAGAAAGATGAAATTTGATATTATAGAGCTTGTGAAATAGATTTTTTTTTTTTCTATTGCTGCTCCTGTTGCTCACTTAATTATAAAAACTGGATAAATGTACCTTTTGGTATAAATATTACTAATGTTGGCAGTAATTGAAGGTGAAACTGGCAAATGTATCCATCAAGCCATTTCATGAAGTAATCATTTATGAACATAGCTCTATTAATTTGTTTAGTCAGATGCAGAGAAGCAATAAAAGTGATTGACTAAAAACAATTAAAACAGTAAAAGTAAATTGTTGTGTGCATTAAAACCTGCTGAGCCTGTCAGCTGAAAATTGTAGGTTTAAATGTGAAAATTAAAGCTATTGATTTTTAGCTAGTGTGTGTGTGACTACCAGAGTCCTAATTTGTTCTAGTTTTCTTAGCTAAATGTTGCTGAGACAAGAATAAAGATAATCTTGAAACTCGTTCCCAGAAAGGCATATATGATAAATATTTGTGTTGTCTGGGGAAGATGGGGATGTTTTTTGGAAGAATTATATTAACTGTCAGTATCTTGACACTGCAGAACTGAATATAAATATTTACCAATAATGGTAACTTATTGTACTTCAAAGAAGGTGAAGAATTGAGACATTGACATGAGAGAAAATACACCATTGATACAGACTAGATTACAGGGCTTCTTGCTTAATTTATGTGCATGACTTTATTGTCATTTTATTTTTATGTGTTATAGTAAATCTTGCATTCAGTGAACTATTATTTTTTAGTATTCCATTAAAATGATAGCACAAAAAGAGTGCTATATCTAGGCAGGTATTAAGGGATAGTGGTGGGGAATGAGACTCCAGTCTGTGCATGAGGACTTCAACCGCTCAATAAGGGCTACTGTCATGAGTTGAATGAGCCAGGGCTTTAAACAAGTATTATATGTGTTGACTTGCCAATGTTAAGCAATAGGTCACGGTATTATTTCCTCTTATAGTTTCTTTAGGTCTCTTTATAAATCACTCCTTTAGACTGTAAAATGTAATATTTGATGGTGAACTACTTAATCAATAGATAGAGGTTTTTTAAATCTTGCTTTGGAGAGTGTAAAACTCGTCTTCCAACAGCCTTATTTTTTTTTCCTGTTTGGGAAACAGACTCTAAGATAAGTTCTATGACTTACAAACACTGTCTCAGTCTAGACTAAAAATTTCTGACCCTAGCATCCTGACTGCAAGTGAGGGGTTCTGAGGAACCCAGCTGCTACAGCCTTAACAGGGCCATGGTGGGAAGCATCAGGTGGCTTGTGTGGGAGGTTCCAAAGCAGCAGTGCTCTGGTGACATGTCCTGCCTCTGGATCTGTTAGGGAGGGAACCTCATATAGAGGAATGATAAACTCCTGGCTGGAAGGCCAAGTAGCTGATTTGAGTCATGTTGTTTGATACACCTTTAGGACAGCTGCAAATCCAGAGTTATGGGATACTTGTGCAGCTAGATGCCTCGGATCAAAGCAGCTGGCAGCAGTCACGTATACATTACTGATATGAACATCAACTACTACTGCCCCCTTCTGCCTTCCAGCCTACTGGGCTGAGAGAGGGACGGTGGTACACAGCTTGGAGCAAAGAACTGCATCCTCTGCACACAGCATGGCGTTGCAGGCAAGTGTTTGTCACACCAGCTGTTTTTCCTTGTGGAAGTAACCTACTGGAGGGAACTGACTATTGGGATAATGGAAGTGAGAGAGGAAGAGAAGGGGCAAAAATATGAATCTTTCTACGTGCATAAGCAGCACGGAGTTCACAGTTAATGCATGTTTTAAAAGGGGATTTTTTTGAAATGAAAAATTCAGGTACTAAGGCAGATTCATTTGAACACTGTGCCACTTCACCAATTTTTGTGAGTCTGTTCTGCCAGATGAACTCTTTCAGCACATACTTGCAGCAGATAACATGACAGAGAATACAAATAACCTGCAGTCATTACACAGCTAAACGAAGTTTCTCTTTATGCTTGTCAAAATAACCAGTTTTGCCAACATGCAGTGGGGGTAAGCACGTCAATAATGGTGCTACTGAAATGCTATCAAGAAAGAATTAGACAGCTTTTGCTCTTAAGACAATTGTTCAGTGATTTTAAACAGCAGCTCTATAATCCTTGCTTAGCAGTAACAGTCTTTGTTTTCAGCTGTTTGTGCTGGTTCAGAATGTGCTCTTTGAAATACAAGGGAAGAGATGTATGCCTCTGCGGCTGCATGCCATTTGCAAGAGACAGTTCTCCAGTAAGGTGCCAGTCCTGCAGCACTGTGGGGGTACGTCATACCATATGTCTGGTCCATCACGTGTGCGAGTGGCTGAGGGAGGGGAGAGGTCCCACAAGTGTTAACTTCTAACAGTTATAAGGAAGCTGTCAAAACGGGTGTCACTTCTGGGCTCTGATTCAGCAAAGCACATGAGCATATGCTGAAATGCTTTGCTGAATCAAGTTCTAGTGGAGAAACTTGTCAAAAGCATTTTACCTCTATCCATGCAACTGTCATGCTAATCGTAAGCCTTCCAGAAACTTCTATGTGAAGTATGTTTTTCTAATAGCAACTCTCAACTCTGAAGGGAAGGCTTTATAATTTATTTCAGTTGTAGACTGCAAGTTAAGCAATACTAGTTCTCCCATTTATGTCTTTTTAAATTGATACTGTTTTCCTAGAAAATAACAAGAAACCAGAACCTTTATTAAAAAAAAATTAAGCCCTTTTGTCATGTTAATGCAACAACCTGTCATTAGCGGTCTTATAAAAGCACTACCTCGTGTCTCCAAAGTACATTGCTTCATAACATCTGTACCGTCTGTAGCATGAGCATTTCCTCTGAAGAATTTTCAGTTGAAGAAGGAGGGGCAATGACTTGCGTGGGAGGCCACTCTGTGGAAAATAAGCTAAAGCCATTTTCTGGTGGAACATGTTCCTTTGTCCTAAATTCTTGGTAATGGTGCAAACATTGACTGGGAAACGTAATCTTCAGATGCAAAGGGAAAACAAACAGCATTCCAATGAACTGAGAAGGTCTTCTTCACTGCACGCATTACAAGTGACAGCTTACTCCTAAAGCAATTCTATTTTCCATTAAATAATGAAGTACACTGCCCAGGGAATGATCCTCATGGACAATTAGGACAAATATGTGTGACCACAAATGGACAATAGCTTTCATGAATCTGCTATAGCAATGAAGTCTGAAATTTTATGGTCTTGCACGTTTAGTAGATGTACTGAACATGCATTTTTTTTATATAAATAATAATTTAGTCACACCAATTTTATTTTCATCAATCCTAAAACTCTGTGTTTCATGTTTAGTGTTATCACTGGAGGAAACTGTTCCCTTGAGAGGAGAAACCTAGTGAATTTTCACATAAGCATCACACTAGCATTTCTTCTCTTGTGGAGACTGGATCATTTGGCAATTCCAATTCTACTGGGAACTATAGTGTGGCACCATTATAGCAAATAATCTGAGCAGTTATGTTCTGAAATACTGTTACTGGCAGTACCACGCTGAGCATTTGCAGCAAAGCAGGTGTGATGTTTATCTCTGGTTTAAGAATAAGTGTTTCTCTTCCTATTTCTAAAGATGTGACTTGATCAAGACCCACTACATAAATACATCTAAGTGAAGGTTGAATTAAAAAAAAAAAAAAAAGAAAAAAAATCACCTGCGGGATGAAAGAATATGTGACACATGAAGTTCCTATCTCTCCTCTTGCAGGAAGTAGATCTGTACCCCTGGCTTTTACAAAGGGGAATGTTCATGCTGGGAAGTGTGAGCAGATAGAAACAAGCCCATTTTTTCCCTAAATGGTTTGCTGGAGGCTAGGAAAGATGTTCCCTGCACAACAACTGGGATGTTAGAAGAGCTATATTGACTCTTCTCCATATGAACCTTGGACTGTTCTTTAGGAAGAATGCAGCAATTAAGATTAAATACTCGTATGTTTTTGTTTGGTGTATCTCAGCATCTTTGACAACATTGATTCTGACATGTATTCCATTTTGTAGTGTACGCTTTGCTCATCTGGAGAGGTGATGGGTTTTTTTGAGGGACTGAATTTATAATTCTAAGCACTGCAGAAATTCTTGTCTAGAATTGGAACTCCTTCTAATATTGAAGTTGAGATGCAATTAGAGGTGCTGTTAGTCCTGAGCTGCCTTTCTATCCAGAAAATGACTTTTTTGGCTGCTTAGTTCCTGGTGTATACCCTACAGATTTAGCCCTTATATTGTAGAGAGAAGCACAGGAACATTTTGTAGAAGCTGTTGTCATTGCAATTATGTGCTGTGTGGCTGCCTCCTGCATGTGCATCCCCCTGATCAAACAGACTACGTGAGTATTGAAGTGCATTGTTGTCTGTCGGTTTGGCTGCTGAGTTTAACTTCCCTTGTTTCTTGTGCAAGAGTATCACAGAATTGTAGGGGTTGGAGGGACCTCTAGGGATCATCTAGTCCAACCCCACTGTCATTATCCTGTCTTTGTACCCTCTTTTTTTTGGTCATCCCAATATACTGCGGAGAAGCTCTCTCTCACACCTGCCTACTTTTGTAGAGTAAATAGATCAGGACTCATCTTGCTGGAAAAGTGAGACCACTTCATTGAGTTGAATTGAGGGTTTTGGTGAAAACCGTGGTTAATCATAGTTTTGGGCATCATTTCAAACAAAATGTCAATCAAGCCAGATCTGTTTGAACTAAAGCCCAAATCTGCCTGGAGGATTTGCAGACTTCACAAAACACAGTCCAAGTTTTACACATTACACTGAAATCCAAATTTGCTAGAGTTTGGTCACCTCTACAAAACCTTTGTACAGCTCCAGTGAGACACCTCTCTCAAATGTTTCATTTAAGCTCTGTGCCATGAGAACACTTTAACTCCTCCTTTCTTTAGCTGTGCATAACAAAAATCACTGTGACCATTGTGTTTGGAATTGTACGTGCACTTACAGGAGGGACTTGCAGAGCAACAGAGGTTTTTTTGCCTCATGGCTTGGCGGAAGAAAATACTTGTAAAATAACATGCAGGAGATAACTATAGCACTGCAAAGGGAGAAAATACAATAGGACTTGATGGCAGAGTAAGATAATATTTCAAGAAATGAAGAGCTATGTTTCTTCTGGAGGAATGCTGGTGGTCTGGATGTCCTCTGCAGAAGTAAGAAGTAATGAAATGCATTTTATGTTTGCGTGAAGTTCTGTGATTACGCAGTGCTTCTACAGAGCATCAAGAAGATATAAAATGAGCCCAAAGTTTAATGCAAGTGTTCCCGTGGAATTCACTGGGTTTGGGATTTTGCCTAACCTCTCTCAGGATATTGTGATGATTAATGTGCTAGAATCCTATTAGTCCTCTGAAGCACTGGCAGATGTGCTGTGGTGGAGATGTGTGTCCTGTTTGTGGAGGTTTAAAATTCTAACTTGATAGTTAACTTAGACATGTCTACGTTGGCTTTCAACTGGTCACACTGGCTGCAGGGAATTTAATTATACTTGTTTAATGCAGGTACTTGATTTCCATCATGGTTCTCTACCTTACTCCAATAACTTGCTTAGTGCTGTTGTTAGGAAGGATTGCAACTGAGGCTCTGTTGCTGTATGTTGAATTGGTGAGATGTTTTGCTGATGAGGCTCCTAGAGCCTCATGTCCCAAAATTAAAGCAACACACAGTAGTAGTATTAGCACAGCAAAATTGTTCAAGAATGATCATGCAAGTTATGTTTTGCTGTATGATCAGTGGAGTTTCTTTTGGGGGTAAAGGGGCAGAAAGCTTGGTAAAGAAACCTAGCTTGCACATATTTCATAGCAGGTTTTTTGCTTTGTTGTATTCCTGTACTTTGTTGATTTTAAAGAAGTTGCTTGACTTGGTTCAGTCCTTTGATTGCTAACCTTGCTTTCGTTTGATAGTTATTGTTCAGTACATGCCTGGGAAAAGCAGTGGCATTTGGCAGCAGCTTCTGGTCACTTTTCCAATATTGTATTTCATATTTTGGAAACACGTGGTGTGAAATCTCTGTAAGGGTATGGAAGACTACCCCTCCTTTGGTAATATGTGGCCTTGAACTTGTGAAAAAACAGTTTGCTTTATCATTTTACCAGAAAAGCTCAAATGCAGAAAGACAGGCACTGTTGAACACTCTCTCTCTGATGTTTTCAGCTAGCTAATTATTTTGCCTCTTTCTAGCCAATACTGAAAAAATAATTACTTTACAGACTGGTTTTATTTTTTTGTCCAATTCTAAGAATACTTTAGATTTGCCAGTACCGTTTTGTTCTTCAAACTGCTTTATACCTTATAACTGAGCTTTTATTTTTAAATATTTTTTCAGTTGTAAGTTTGAAAAAAACAAAAAAGCCTTTGTTTGCTTAATGAAGATGGCTTTATGGATCCATATAACATCAGTGCCTTAATTACTACAAATGGATAATAAACACTTCCCTATATATGAGAATGGGAGACGCACAGTGTGGCTGTCGTTAGGAACAATTGGATTTTCTCTTGATAAGTTGGTAAAAAATGTAAATACTACAAATAACCGCCTGAGGGCATGTTAGATAACTATGCCAGGAACCAGGCAGCAAAACTCGTTTTTACAGAAATTGCTTCCTCTGTTGGAGCGGAATACAGACGAATCTGAATATGCGTTTATGCAGAAGTTGCAGTATTTTTTATGTTCTCTGTGAATGTTGTGCACTGTTGTGTCTGATACATAGTTTTTCTTGTATTACTGCAAAGAGGTGAAGATTGCAAAGGTGCAGTAAGAATCCAGTTTTTCTTAGTAAGACATAACTTCTGGACTTAAGGCAATTAAACCAACTCTGCGTTCCATGGGATATAGGAAAGAGACTCATCTTGTTCCTATGTGAAGCAGCCCATAACAAGTCTCTTGGGATCAACAGAGAAAAGGAAAGCTGGCCTTTGCATTTTGCAAGTTCCTTAAGAGACAAACTGTACCCTTTGGCTGGGTGGGTATTTACCAGCCAAGGTGCCAGCTCTTCAAATGAGTTAGCAAATGCTGAACGTCACACTGTTGTTGATTTTAATGAATGCAAACTTTTCTGTTTGGGGTTTTTCATGATAATTTTTGTTTAGGAAATGCAACCCTTTGGTTCGGATTTACTTTTTTAAATGAATCAAGAATAGGATTCCCTTTTGGACTCTGATAGAGTACCGGTCTTTCTAGATCTATGTGGTTGCTGTGAAGATCAGCCCTTGATTTCGCATTGCTCTTTTCATGCCTTCCAAAGGCCTAACTTCTCCAGCATGGCCCAGAGAGGGCCTGCACAGGCCTCTGAGAACTTTGCAGCTGTAGAACAAATGGGCAAAATGAGCACAGGGCTGTCAAAATCGCTATACTGGTCATAGATTCCCTGTCAATGTATAGGAAGTTTAAACCTTGCTGGAGTCTCTGTTCACTGAAAGCAGAGTACTGTCTGAAATGGACAGGAAGCAGGCAACAAGACAGCAGCGTGCTTGTGATTAAAAGCTGGGATGTGGTGTATTTGCTCTGACATACCAGTAGGTGCTAATGGCAGCACTAGGCAGCCTGATCCTGATGTACAAAAAAGCAGACTGGTTGCTTCAGTCTTTGTGTTAATCACTGTAGATGTGTCAGTTTATGGTGTTTTACTGGGACTGGAATAGCTTTGTGCTTTGTTTCTCACGTCTCTGCCATCCTCTTGGTATAGTATGCCTTTTTGCATTTGTCAATATGATGAGCAGATCTTCTGAGGACTATGGTGTGAATGCAAAGGCTGCCCTGGGAATGGTTGTGCTTTGTTCTGTTCTTGCATGGCATTGTGAATCTTCATTTTGTAGAAAGCTGCCATGCCATAAAAATTGAGAAGACAACACAAGATAAATTGGCTGTACAATCTTTTATATGGAAGATTTTATGATGTATTCTTCCCCGTACAAGACTCCCATCATACCTCCCTCTTAAAATGAAGGCTGGTGAAGAATGGCTTAGGCAAGCAATAAATACATAATGCAATGCCACCTTTGAACTTTGTAGCTTGTGTGTAGGTCAAAGATTATATGGGTTGTAATCATGATTTATGCTTTAAGTCTCTTGATATTTTTTAGACCATCTTTGCTTGTCTGTTGGTATGACTTTATTTAATTATTCTATTTATTTCTAGGAGGCCACTATGATCCTTCTGATACTACCACAAAGTACTTTTTTTTTGAATATAAAATAACTCAAACTTTTTTTCAATACACACAAACTTATTGTGGTCAATAAGGTAAGCATATTCAGAAAAATGTGAGTAAATGTCTTTATGCAAGTGTCTATATTTGAGATTAACAATTTGTTAAAGAAAGAACTTGATTTATTATTGGTAACAGGCTTAGCAATTGTCTGTCTTTCGGCAAATAATGTAAACTTACTTCCTAATTGCTGCAGAACAATAATTGCACAAAGACATCTTGACAGCTTCTGTATTAATTAATCTCGCACTGGTTGATTTGAAAATTTAACTGATGAATGATGACTGTATCTCAGAGCTTCCAAGCTTAATGTTATTTGATGGTAAAAGCGCATCAATCAACCCTTAAGTGTAACTTGACAAAATAATTTGATAGTGGCAGATGCTTGTTTTCATCTCTCTGGCTTACGCTGATTCTCTGCTGTACCTCAGTCATAAGCTTACCTGTCTTATGGCAAAGAACCTTCTGACTTCATGAAAGCAAATATTGTCATTTAGTTCCACTCTTTCCTGTTCCTGCTATTTGGTTTGCAGGAACTCTGATGCAAATAAAAAAAACTTGTACGTAGTTCTTCGGAATACTGGCTTTCATACAAAGCTATGTTCTTATTTTTACCCTTTCAGGCTAAGCAGCTGGATTTAGTGACAAGTGGGGATGTTCTGGTGCTGCAAAGCAGCTCTCTAACCTGCATTCAAATGCTGCGGATGGGTTGACTTCCCATCCTGATTGTTTTCTTGACACTGCCGTTTGAAACTAATTGTTCTGTGGAACAGTGGGTGCTCTTGCCATTCCTGATTTCTTGGAAGAACTGCTCAGTGTGTGGCTTTAGTGCTGGGCCTTGTGCTGATTTGGTGGACTAGTTTTGTGCTCCTTCTTCTTGAGTCCCTAGGGAACCTCGAGTAAGTTCTCTCTTGGAAGAAGTTGGCTTTATGGTACGTACACTCAAGTAGGGATGCAGCAGCTGAGAAAAAGTCAGTGTGCTCTTTCTTTACTGGTATGCTCTGGGATGCTGGGCACTTCAGAGGTGAATGACAGACGTGATCCCTTCCCTCCTATTCCAGTTTGTGCTCAAGTGTGTGGGTTTCCACAGATGTGCATCTGCCATTTATGATTGTGAAATGTTACTGTAAACCTCAGGCTTTATCTCAGTAGACTTTTCTCTGGTACTTGATAATTTGTAGGATGAAGGAGGATATTGCTCATTGTGGGAGGGGCAGTTTAGTGTGTGCAGCCTGAGTGCACTGAGGGGCTGGATGGCACAGTGGGTGGTTGGGCCACTGGCTTGGCACTGCTGTACTAAGGCAATATTGGCACATCAGATTTTCAGTACCAATGCAAACCTTTTACCTGCTGCCTCTAAAACATGTGATCAAAAGATTTCAAAGCCATGCTGTTGTCTGTTATCAATGATATTTTAACCTGTTGTTTGCTATATTAATGTAACTTTTATTTTGTATTTCAGGTTTAATTAGCTATATAATCCCATTAAGTGTCTGGGAGCTCAAGCGTGGCCCACCAGAAGAAAACCTCAGAACAGCAACAGTCAAATGTAAGTGGTACTGAACATACACAGTTAACAATCAAGTGTAATTGCAAGGTATGGTGTTTGCAATAGATGACTATGCTCCAGCCTCAGGGCACTGTGGCAGATGCAACATAAGGTTTAATAAACTATAGGTCCCTGTTGCCAGTGTTACTGTATAAGAGTAATAATAACACTGAAAGTGAAAACATCCATCAAAAGCTGACAAATCTGACACAGATTATACATGTGCACATGCATATACTAAAGATGCTACTTAAATCTGATGGAACTGCTAATAAAAATTCTTTAGTGGCTTTAATGAAACATCATTTTGTGCTTATTACTCCTTTCATGTGAGGTTATTTTTGAGAAACAACCACCTGAGCATTGGAAAAGGTGCTTGTAATTACAAAAGTAAATAGCAATGTGTTGCCTGATAAATCATAGGTACAGTAGATCTATTCAGTGAGGAGCTTATAGTTAGAGCTTAAGTTTGAAACTTTAAACACAGCGAATATACACGCTTGTTTTTGGCACAGAGGCTGTCTGTCTTGTTGCATATTCCACCAAGAAACCCCACTAGCCAAATGACTCTTATTTCAATTTGTGGGTAGCCCAGTTGCAGATGTATACTTTTCTAAGAACCAGAAAAAAAACGTATGTATGATTATAAAGAGTTTGTGTGTGTGTAGAATATCTTTCTTTTTTTCTGCTGAAACAAATTGCTCCCAAAACAAATACCAAGGAGGACATTCCTTTGAGCTGACCTGATTATTACTACTGTTAGTCCCATGAGTCCTGGCTTCCTTTTTTGGAGCTGGCAACATTGCCTACAGGATGCAGCCCTGATTGACAATAGTGGGAGATTCAAGGAGACTGGCTACTAGTGTGCCTATGCCTCATCAAAGCCAGTGGAAGCTGAGATATTTGGATTAGATTATCTGGGGTTTTATTGGAGCCTGCTGCAGAAAAATTGCACTTAATTTTCAAGCAAACATCCTATTTGCACTCAAATGCAAATACTAACATTTCTGTAAACCCATTGCAGGTGCTTAAGTTTGGCATCTGCTCTGGTGGATTTAATAACACAAGCAAAAGGAAGCCTAGCCATGAGGTATTCTTAATATTACTTTAGAGACTTAGTTTGTTCTGTTGAAAATGTACGCTAATGGGTATGCTATTCAATAAACTTCCACTTCTGCATAAAATGTGTGGCTATTGGAGGATTTGATCTTTGACCTTCCAAATTAATACCTTGCAGAATACTAATATTGTACGTCCCTTTGGGGAGATTTAGACAGGGAGAGAGACCCTCTGAAATTAGTCTGTGTGTATAACTGTTCAGATTTCCATGGCTTCTTCTCTGGGAGTGTTCAGGAGCCTGGCTTTGCCTTTGAACCTTTTGTAATGCTCAGTAAGCACAAGGAATTATGTAGAAATGCTTATTAATTGTTGTTACAGTCTTAAAACTTAGGACAGCACCTGAACTATGCAAAGGTGCTTCCCAGTTCAGGAAGGTGATATATAGGCCACAGTATCACAAGGTGGGAAGGACCTTTGAGATTGAGTCCAGCCTATGACCCAACACCAACACCTACTCGTCATCTAAACCTAAGTCACTAAGTGCCTCATCCAATCTCCCTTTAAACACCTCCAGGGATAGTGACTCCACCACCTCCCCGGGCAGCGCATGCCGGTGACCGATCACCCTTTCAGTGAAGAATTTTTTTCTAATATGGAGCCTAAACTTCCCCTAACAAAGCTTGAGAGCGTGTCCTCTTGTTCTGTCACCGGTCGCCTGAGAGAAGAGACCAATCCCTGCCTGACTGCAACCTCCTTTTAGGTAGTTGTAGAGAGCAATAAGGTCTCCCCTGAGCCTCCTCTTCTCCAGGCTAAACAACCCCAGCTCCCTCTGTCGCTCTTCATAGGGCTTGTGCTCCAGCCCCTTCACTATCCTCGTTGCTCTCCTCTGGACGCACTCCAGCATCTCGACATCTTTCTTAAACTGAGGGGACCAGAACTGGACACAGCACTCGAGGTGTGGCCTGACCAGTGCTGAGTATAAGGGGATGATGACTTCCTTAGTCCTGCTGGCCACACTATTCCTGATCCAGGCCAGGACACCATTGGCCTTCTTGGCCACTTGAGCACACTGCTGGCTCATGTTGAGTTTCCTGTCTACCAGCACTCCCAAGTCCCTTTCTGCCAGACTGCTCTCCAGCCACTCTGTCCCCAGTCTATAGCTCTGCATGGGGTTGTTGTGTCCAAAGTGTAGGACCCGGCATTTGGACTTGTTAAACCTCATGCTATTGGAGTCAGCCCATCTCTCCAGCCTGTCAAGGTCCCTCTGTAGGGCCTTTCTACCCTCTAGCAGATCGACACTTCCTCCCAGCTTGGTATCATCTGCGAGCTTGCTGATGAAGGACTCAATCGCCTCATGCAGATCATCAATGAAGATATTGAACAGGATCGGGCCCAACACTGATCCCTGGGGGACGCCACTAGTGACCGGCTGCCAACTGGATGTGACACCGTTCACTATTGCTCTCTGGGCTCGGCCATCCAACCAATTCCTAACCCTGCACAGAGCGTTCCCATCCAAGCCACGGGCTGCCAGCTTCTCCAGGAGTCTGCTGTGGGAGACAGTGTCAAAGGCCTTGCTAAAGTCCAGGAACACCACATCCACAGCCTTCCTCTCGTCCACCAGGTGAGTCACACGGTCGTAAAAGGAGATCAGGTTGGTCAGGCAGGACCTGCCCCTCCTAAATCCATGCTGATTGGGTCTAATCTCTTGGGCATTCTGCAGATGCTGTATGATTGCACCCAAGATTATCCGCTCCATAATTTTACCTGGAACCGAGGTCAGGCTGACAGGTCTGTAATTACCTGGATCATCCCTATGGCCCTTCCTGTGGATGGGTGTCCCATTGGCCAACTTCCAGTCGTCTGGGACCTCTCCAGTGAGCCAGGACTGTTGATAAATGATGGAAAGCGGCTAAGCAAGCTTGCCCGCCAGCTCTCTCATCACCCTAGGATGAGAGAGACCACATTTGTTGAAGTTAATATTCTGTAAGCGTGTTTTTTGTATATCTTATTTAGATATAATTATAATCAATGACCAATAAAATTAGCATTAGATTTTGCTGGGGTTTTTTTCGCCCCAAATGTGTGATATAGTCACAGTTTCCAAAGAGGAGGGGTTTGTTTATATTGTATTGCTCTGCTGCAAGATCTGATGTATTAAACATTTTCCCAAAGGATATCTGTGGTCTTTAATTAACTTTTTTCCCATAGGCCTATAATATAGCAATATTTGGTCAGTACCGTGCTCTTCTACTCTTGTGTAGGACTTATTGGTTCTCATTTCCTGGGGGAACATTATGAGTGCAGACAGGAAGAATGCATCAAATGAGAAGTTAATTGTGTTTAAGCTGTGAGTGAGAGGGAAACAGGTATGAGACTTCCATTCTATTGTGCCTCTATAATATGAAAAGCGAAATATACAGTTTCCTGGGCCACTAACCTAGGAAAGAGAGAAAAAAATAGCTCTGTCACAGAAAGGACAAAATACAATGTATGCAAGCAGCCACAAGAAACTTGAGACTTCAGTTTGGAAGCTGGTTACAGGATGGTGGAGTTAAGAACATGCCAGTGTCATTAGTGATAACTTTCTGAGGAAAGATAAAAGCCTGTCTGCTTCCCAAAGGCTGCTGTGATTTGCCTGTTATCCAAATTCCATTGTGCACAAAAGCATCAGTGAGGGATGGAATAGCGGAATGTAGCCCTTTACAAGTTCATCACAAATCATTACAGTGTATTTGATGTTAGGCTGTGGGCAGCTTTGTGCCAAAGCCTTGGCTGGCACAGGTTCTTTTGTGGGAAGCCAAATGGGACACTTTTGATGCTTGATTGCGAGCCCCTTCCAGCAGTTCCGAGTGCTCCAGACCCAGCTACATGGCTTACTCATGCAAAATCTGTTTTGTGCAAGGACAGGAGTTCCCAAGTGGGTGATAACATGAGAAACAGCAGCTGTTTCAGAGCAGGATTTCCAATATCCTCCTCATTTGAGATGTCCCTATTGCTTACAAGACATTTTCATTGGAAAAGCTCCAACTGTCAGCAGCAATTTACCCAGCAAGGGCGTGTTATTTTCTACCCTAATACGGTTAATAGGGCTTTGTGGAAGTGGGTCTTCACACGTCTGCTTGATCTCTGGAAAAGTATAATACCTCTCTGCTTTCACTGAGATAGTTCTAGACATTCATTCTGGGTTTAAGGTTTTTATATGAACTCAAATTTATTGAAAATTGCTAGATCAAAAAGGTGCACGGCCTCTGATTTAGTTCTATGCCTTCTACCCGAAACACTTGAACTCCTACATAGCACTGGAATTTCAGAATGCCTTTAATACAGGTTTCTTTGATACTTGAGCGTAGTTTACTCAAATTCATAAAACAGAGATTATGACTTGAGTGTGAAGTTTGTAATGCTAGTGAAAATGGATGATATTTGTTTAGAATTTATCACAAACATTTGCTTGATTATATTTCAGGCTTGAATGGTAGGGGCCATCTCCAGAGAGAGACCACTTTGTTAACTTCTGGTAAATGGAGATTGGAGTGTGGTAGAAGGAGTGTGAGTGTGTGGAAGACAGACCAAAATTCTACTGAGTGATGGTTCACTTTATTTGCTTTGAGTATTGCTACAGTCTGCAGACTGCACAGACTAGCATTCATTGAGTAAGAGCAGCTCAAGACCCTTTGCAGTGGTGAGCATGTGTGTTCTTGTAAATCAAAATTATTAACTGGTGTGTTGGGATCTAATGTGCCAACTACACATGGCAAGCTACATCACCATTGCGGGTTTATTACTTGGATGTTTGTAACCTCTAGAGATCTTAATTGAGGCTTCATTGCACTGTTCATACACTTAATTAAAAAAATCATCCCCTGTCCCATGAGTTTATTCCACTGTCTAGATTCTGCAAATACTTGCATGTTCTTACCTTCATTAATGAGAGTAGTTTTGCTGGAAATTAGCAAGATTGTGGCAAAATAAAATTTTTAGCATAATCACGAACCAAGCAGATTGAGTGCTTTTGTAGCCACAATGTTGTAACTTTAAGACCAATACTTGCTGCTGCTGCTGTTTAAGCAAGGCAAATTGTTAGTGCATCCCATTGTTAGCATGTGACATACCTTGTCACAGTAGAATCTGAAAAGTTCTGCCCTGTATCTAGGTGTGTGAATTGCTTTGATTGTTACTGTCAATGTAATTTGATGGGATGTGACTGGTGCTTGGTGACATAGTGAAAGTGAAGATTGTTCAGGAATCTTCTTTGGAAATTTCAGTAGTTTCCTGAAAGTAGCTGGGTAGGAGAGGTCTTAAAAATCAAAATAGGAAGGGCAGTATTTAGAACTTTTTAGTATGCAGGAATTCCGACATGCATCAACCTGCTGTTTTTAGGAATGAGTAGTTGATATACTAAAATGTGTTAAAGCTTCTCTCTCCTCCAAGACAATGGTTTTATTAAGAATGCAGGCACACAGATGCTGCTGTTCCTGCCCGTTATGTCCATAATCCTAAAACAGGATGATTGGGTTGAGGTGCTCAGGCTGTTTGTGCAGAGCACATTTAAATTAATTTAGAAATGGTATTTTTCATCAAGATGGACATAGTAATTTTCTTGGGTATTTGTTATGTGATAGACTTTTCTCTAAGGCTGGGCATTATGCAGACTGCTATTTTTAACAATTTATTCACAGACTGTTTTTCTCTATAGCTTAAACAAGAAAAAAATTGCTGCTACACTTGTAATCTAGTTGACAGCACATTATAAAAATATCTCCTGATACCAGACATCATTAACTGTGATTAAAATAATGCACAATACTTTGATGAGCTATAAAGGGGTGTTTTTAACTGTTCTCAACCTTTAGTTCTTTTAACAGGATGCTGTTATATGAAATTCAGAATCAGTGTAACTTAAGTATGAAGTTTCAGGTAGAATAAAATAAAGATGAACACTGTTTATGTTCATTCATGGAAAGATCTTGGAAGACATTATAGGAATCTTTAGACTTTGAAGAGAATTATTTTCTTGTGTAGATTAAGGAAGTACATTTAAGATAAGTACAGTTCTGCATTGGTTGATGGGCAAGAAAATAATCCTACACACTGATTTGTAACTTACAGTACTAATGATTCAATGTTCATTCTTAATCAGTTCTTGTAGGGAAACTCAGGCTATTCGTTTAAGTATGTGACACAAATACTACATATACAAGTACAGGGGTAACTAGACTTGTACCTTTCTACCAGCTGGTGATGTTGTGAATGCTGCAGAAACTGAAGGAACTTTAGTTAAAACATCATATCACTTTGCACTGGGCTGTGTAGAAAACATTTGGCCATATCAGAGTTCAGAGCTTGGTCATCATTTGGTTTAGCTATGTATGATAGATATATCTGTGAAGTAACAATTACATGTAAGAAAAGTGTTGTGTATGTGTGCTTGAAGAGGAGTGAAACAGATTGTTTCAACTTCATAGGTAGTGGTGGGGAGGTAAAGGCACAATTGCCTCTTTTTGACTGTTGCCACTGCAGAACTCATCCAAGCCTGAAGTAGATTTCTTTGTTAAAGAATGTTATGCTGAGCTACACAGGGTATCCTTGCTTGAGCTGTTGCCAGGACGAATCTGCCTGTCAACAAGGCAGTTTTGTTGATCAATCTTTAACACTTTCCAGAGTTTGCTAGTGGCCAATGTTAAATTCCTGGTGGAAATTAATTATTAAGTATGTTCTTTCCTTTACTGGAGATTTATAGCGCTTTGTGTGAGAGAACATCTAGGTCTTTGGAGAATGATATGATGCCAAGTGTCAGTTTTGTTAAGATCCATTACAAGACAAAGATTCATGTTGTGGTAGAAATGGTACTCGAAGGCTCCTGCTACATATGTGCCTGTCTGTAGCTAAATATCCCTCTGGAGACTGGCAGTTCAGTTTCTGCTCTCTTGATGCAGCTTGTTCCATCTGTCACTGATGCTTCAGCACTTCCGTGACACATCTGAAAAAATAAGGGCGTGGGTCTATTCTGACCATTTTAGAAGCTTTTCTAGCTTCTCAGTTTAGGACCTACTTTAACACAACAGTAGCAGAGGAGAAAGAGTCTGTCCTCTACTAGGAGCCTTTAAGTACTAAACTTGACTCACTAAAATAGTGCTCAGAAGGGAGCAGGGCTGTTATTGGTACATTAAGGAATTTGTATGTGGGTCTATGTATGGATTTCCTAAGATTTTGAATCT
Organism: Neomorphus geoffroyi; assembly: GCA_033558235.1. Taxonomy (NCBI): domain Eukaryota; kingdom Metazoa; phylum Chordata; class Aves; order Cuculiformes; family Neomorphidae; genus Neomorphus; species Neomorphus geoffroyi. The sequence goes on from JAUMJM010000050.1 coordinate 664,272, forward strand.
CAAGGAGAATTTAAAGCATCTGAGTCTTTCATTATCTCATCTCTGGTAAAATATGAAGGCTTTTATGCTGTGGCACAGTGCTATTTTATTATAATTTATTTTTCAGTAGACCTCAGGAAGCGGAGGAATTGCTTTCAAACAGTCTAATTTATAGTCTAATATTTATATAGGACTGATTCACAAGTAATTAGGTGTCTGTGCTTGTATTGAATTTCCTTTTAAAGAGCAATAACTTAAGTCTAAAGAAAATGCTGTGGCGTTTCACCCATTCCAAAGTATAGAAGCATTTGTTTTTCAAAGTAAACAAAGGATGACACTTATTTCTCTGCATGCAAAATAATGAAGAAACGTATGTCTTTTTGGATACAGAAGAACATAAGTTCAATTTTTTTTTTCCATGTTCAGCAGCCAACAAGTCCCACTGCGATGCTGATGCTCTCCATGCTAACTACATTATTTGGTGCCCCTATGAGAAGCCAAACTCTTTAGAAAAACTGACTTTGGAGTTCCTTAAATCTTACTCTGGGAATTCTTTTCCCTCCAAGTTAACAAAATCCACACACCTCACTTGTGGCTGCTTTGTACTTGACAGACTTTCATTGAAAACAGCAAAATGAGGGCTTCTAAAGAAGCTATCGAAGAGAAAGAAGTAGGATAAACAGGGGATGAGGAGAAGGAAAACTTGAGCTGAAGAGATCTGCAGGGAAAAAACAATTTGAATGAATCCTGGTACATCCGGAGTCATCCAAAAATAATGGTATTCACCATTGTACATACTACACATTAAAAAATCAGAATATCATTAATAGAACTTTCTTCCTTTGTCCTTCATGATTCCTTTGCCTTGGCTTCCTCTTCGTTTTTTGTCAGAGGAGTGGAATATAGCCAAATGAGGGCATTTTCTGCGTGTAGTATATTGTGCCATCAATACCATTTTCCTGTGTTACTGCTGTATGCTACTGCGCTTTTACCCTTTGAAGAGCTAAAAACAGCTGGATCATTTTTAGTGTGTGCTGAACATTACCTGGCAATATTGTGTTTAATGAATGTAAGGGAAAAAACTTTGTCCTTCTGAAACTGAAAGCAAAACCCTAGCCTTTCCTTAAGTGCTGCTTTTTGATCTTTATTATTGTTTTTGGAGTTTCATGTGTGGGGGTTTTTTTTCCTTTAGAAGTTTTCAGGTTCACTTTTTGGCCCTCTCTCTGTCAAAAGGTGATTCCCAGATACACAACTCTGAATAAAGAGGCTGGAGAAACTTCCGTAAGTCCTGTCTGCTCATACATGACAGGAGAATTCAGTGCTTGAGTAGAATTTCTAGAGAGAAAGTTATATTCTTCATCTCAGTTTTGATGTTACCCAAAAGACAAGAGATGTTACTTCTGTGTTCAGTAGTGTTCATCTTGCTAGTTTCTGTTTGTGTCTGATAAGCCATCTCATGGGAAACTATTTCTACATTTTGAGTTTTTTTCTGTTTAAACATATATATTTGGGGTTTACTTCGGTTATAAGTTCATCTATAGGTTTTATTTTTTATTGAAAATGAAAAATATGAGACCTTGCAGCAATGTGGCTCTTGCTGTGTATTTCTTATTGCTATTTGAAGTTGACAGGTTTAAAATCCTTTTGGAAAGAGGATCTCCAGTCACTCATGTGATGGGATTTTCTCCCATGCCACCTGGAGAAATTGAGGCATCTCTTAACTAGTCTGCAGACCCTCGATATGGAAAGCTGCAAATCAACTGTAGCTGATTTGGCTGGAAGCATTTCACCCATTGCCCAGACCTTCCCTTCCCCCATGCTCCTGTAGTGGCAACCAGTTCTGCCCCATAGCAACTGCTTTGGCAGAACGTGAACCTTCCACTAGGCAGATGGGCAGGTGGCATCATGGCATTCCCAAATGCACTGCTGGCAGGAGTAAAGACTTGATGCATCAGGATGGTGTGCCTGAGTTCACCAGAGACAAAGAATGCCAATCTGATGGTGTCATGTCTGAGAAAGGTGCTACTTCAAAAGCATTTATAGACCTGACTGTTTTCTGTTCATGCAATCAGAATTGATAATTGAATGCCATTCTTCCTTGAAGAATATTAAAGGTTGTTCTATTTGATGTGACATTGTGCTTAGTTGCTTCATGGTATAGTGCTACAGGGAGGATGAATTGTCCAAAAGATCTTTTTAACTTTTGTTAATGACAAAGTGATTTTCTTGGTTACAGTATTAGGTAGGCAATACATTATTTTATCAGCCTTAGGTGACATTAATGAAATTGCTGACTAAATGCTCTATTTCGGAATGGAGGGATGGAGATTTTCAGAAGAAGGGCGGGGATTCGAAATGAAAATTGCAATGGTCCTTTTCTAGTGAAGTTTGAACTGTTTTTTCTAAGGTTCATGAACACTGTAATTCGGAATTTTCTATAGGGAGATTGCGCTGAATACTAGCATCTTCTCATTGGTTTTAAAAGGCATTCAATGAAGGGAATTACTTGGCATTTGGACAGGATTGTGTACTGTACAATATACTGTGTCTCTTCCTCTTAATGGCAGTTAGATAATGTGGAGATGACTTAGAAAATTAGTTTGGCCTTTGAAAAATGTAGCAGAATTGGGACTACATGGTGAATGAGATTCCAGAATGTTAAGAATGTGTTAAGACAATTTGGATAACAAGCAACATCAAGGTCTGCTTAATGTTCAAGTATTTTGCCAGATGGGAATGAGTTGAAGCTTGTGCACAAGGGTTACCTTAAAGAAAAAATCCGAACTTCAAAATTGAGTATGGTTATTTCTATTAAGAGCTACCTAACTGTGGGGAAACTCTTTAGGGAGTGAGTAATTGCTGGTGTTATTTAACTAATATTAATATTTGTCTTGATGCATATTTGGATACTTTCATATTAATAACTTGCTATAGGGCCTTTTTTTGAGGTGGAGATGATGGGGGGGGGGTGTTTGTTGAATTATGTAGTCCTGCAGTCTTAATGGTACTCTGTAATCCAAAGTAGGCATAAGTACACCCCTAAAAACTTCAGCTCCACCTTGGGCACTGACACTATTTGAGTATAGTTACATGAATAAACTAATCAACTGTTTTCTTTGAGAATTGTCTGAAGAGGTTGTAGATTTGTGCAAACATGTTAAAACAAAAGGGAAAACCCCACCTGCTTGCTTCAAGCTGGAGCGAACTGATGTGAGAATAGTTGTTTTTTCCCCTCACTCTTTTTAAATTACATAATGGCCACACTTAAGTTGTGAATTACGAGTGCAAATAATATTCTGCATCCAGTTGGAGCTATAATAATATAAAGCATACCACCAAATACCCATTTGAGTTATTCTAACGGTTTAGAAACCTGTGGAGAATTTGATGTGCCTTTCTGGGCAATCATATACCTGGCAAAACTGATGATGGCAGTGCCTGGGGTTCTGGAGCGTCTGCTGCTGTTTGGCAATGTGTGTGCCTTAAGAGGTGCTGATGAGCCCAGCGTTTGGTCTTGTTATGAGGAAGCTGGAATGTGAAATTGCCAGCTATCTGTGGAACTGTGTATTAGGAAGCAAAGAGTGCTTTCACTTCTCTTTAAAATATTGCAATGAATAAAAAAATATTACTTTGTATCTGTAAACTTTGAGGTTTTACGAACCACATTGTTGTGGCATGATTTCAGGCTTTTAAGTGTTGGAATGGAATTTAAGAATGGTATCTAGAAGGCAGGTCTTAATAGTCACTTGCATACTAAGTGAAAGCCCCCAGTTCAAGTCCCTGCTCCACTAACATTTAATCTGAGTTTTTAGCAAACAGGGCTGAGGAGGAAGAAACCCTGAAGTGTTTGAGTATGACAACCACAAGCCAAATGGCTGTACTCTTAACCGCTGAACTATTCTACATCTGAATTTAATTTCCCTGGACTAATGAATATATTTCTCACAAATTGGCATGACTCTTTCATCAGAAGTTTTATCCCATTTCTGTGAAGACTCAGACCACTGAAATCATTAGACTTTCAGTAGAAATGTCTCAGCCAAACTTCTCTGATCAAAAACCAGAAGATGCTTAGCTGGAAAGCTCTTATTTGAATCTGTAAAGAAAATGGAAGTGATGTTAATAAGACATCTTAATAATCCGAAACAAAATTTTTGTCCATTTAAAGACTTCCCCAGTTTTTAGTTTAATGGTTATGACATAGATTTCTGTCTAGATTTTTTTTTTGTTTGTGTTGGTGGTGGTGTTCCTGCTTCTAAAGAGCATTTGCGTTTAATTCTTCTAGAGCTTTTACCTAGAAAATAATTGGTGAGGAAGGGCATCCCAGAAGAGTAAAGAGTAGTGTAACACAAACCCATAAACTATGCAATTTTACTCTTTATTCATAATCAAATATTTTCTTTCAAACTTTATTTCACTGAACATTCTACAGAGCTACTGTCTCTCTCCTTGCCCTGCGCAGGCAAGGACGCTTGGGCAGCTGAAGCCTGCACTGCTGATGGGTTTGTCAGTCTGTGAGCCAGCTGCCTAGTTCAGGTATGCTCCTTTGTCCTGCAAGCACGTTTGCTGCTTACTGTACAGATAGTAGGCTCACAAACCTGAGGTCAGATTTAGTGTGTTACTGGGCTATGGGTTTCTGCCTCTAGTTGTATCTCTTGAACATCTGTTGACTCCTAACTCTTTGCTTCAAATGGTGTGCGTTTCATGTGCAGGGTTGTACTTGGTGGAAACCCTCGGCTGGAACAGAGCTCCTGTGCACTGAAGTGATGCAAAGTGTGTCATAACTGGGAGAAAAGAGATTTGGCCATCTGTGTCAGTTATAATCCTCAAAGACTACAGAAAAGCGGTATAATGGTTTGGGCAAGAAGAAACAAAAACATTTACCACAACAAAGGCCAGAGAGTGTTCCTCAGCACATAGCTTTGCTCTGCCAACCCATAAATGCACAGATGTGACAGGATGTCTCCATCCAGCAGGCTATAGTTGTCCATTTTCCTTTTGCTGTTACTGGCTGCATTTGCTGCTCTTTTAGTGCTTTGCGTTCTTGCTCTGATTCTGTTAATTGTTCCCTAAGATCAGATAAAAGAGTGAGAACAAAACATGTTCAGCTCTGGTTAGGGACAAATTGTTAATCAAACACTGAAATGGGTGAATCTGGCATTAGAAATGTGATTCTTAAAAACTAAGAGTTTTTTAAGGGTCTGTCAGGCTAATGGGGAGGCATAATGCCAGTGGTGGGTAAAACCAAACAAAAGAACAAAAAAGGAGGAAATATGTGGAATGTAGGCAGAGACAGAGGTTTATGAAGACTAGTAACGCTTTATCGTACTTTGTGTGGCACTTGCAGGCTTTGAGGTTCTGCTTTCTGTTACCTGTGGTACTAATGAATGCATAATTACACAAAAAAGGCATCCTATAGTTGTCCGAGATAAGTTCTTGCTGCTATTATTTAATGCTGGGGAAAGCTCTACTCTGTAAGAGATTCCTTATTAGCATGTTTTACTTAGTTTATTCTTTGTTATCAATTTTCTGTCCTACAGTTTACCTCTGCAAATTGTAGCTTGGAGTTTGCTGAAAGTATCTATTGCTATAAGCAATCTCTATACTAAGAACTAGGGCAGCTGGCACAGAAACAACACACAAGCTCATGTGAAGACTGAAATTTTATTTTAAGGTAGTGTCAGCTTGCCAGCTCAAAACTCTTCATTAAATACTGTAGAATGCTAGAAATCTGGACAACTTTATTAGTGAAGGCCTTTTTCCTTCTATGCTCATACAGGCAGAATGAAGACTGATATTCTCAAAAGTGCTCAAGTTAATCAAATTTTCAACTCTTATTGAATTTGGGGGTGCTCTAAGATATTGAGAAAAATGTGTTCTTTGGCTAGTTACTGTGGTACTATTGATAATTCAGTTGCTATTTGACAAAGTCAGCCACATTAGAATACACACTGGTGTTGAAGAAATTTTGCCTCAATAGAATCACGTAGCTGCCAGTAGTGATGTCACTGATGAGGTAAGATAGAAAAAGGTCCAGGTTTCAGTCACAGAGTGATGGTTCTATATCTTAGTACTGCTTTTTGTACCTTTCAGGTGATTTACTCCCCTTTTGGCAGTGTAGGCTGTAGGAATGTAGCCAATGTAATTAAGCATATTCAATGTTATATTTCTTACATAGTCATCTGACACTACAGTCACTTCAGAGCTCTTATAACCGACAAGCTTTATTTCATCATTGGCTTTTTGGAAATGAAGAATACTATTGTGCTCCATGGAAAAAGCTAATCAGTAAAGCTCAGGAAGTCTCTCACAATTGCATCAAATCGGTCTGTTTTGGAAGTGGTCACTATAGATTTCATTCAGGATTGCCATGGATGATTTTTTTTTTGTTGGCAATCCCTCAAAAGGCATGAACATCTTAACTTTGTATCTTCACATCAAGCTCTGCAGAACTTCTTTGCTTGTATACAGAAATAAATGAATTGCAGAAGATTATTAAATTGTTTAGCTTTTTTTCATTGGGAATGATAGCATTAACTGCGTTATCCAGCTCTCCTTTTCCAAGTTTTTTTTTTTTAATTTATAAAGAATAAATGAACGTGTCTTCTTTTTGTCCCTTTTCTATATTCTACCCACAGTGTGTTCTAAGACTACACACTCATTCAAGTGGGTCACTTGACAAGCCAGTCTGTCATCATGTAGTAGTTACAGTCTGCACAAATATGATGACATTTGAAGCCATTTCTTCCATCAAAAGAGAATTTTGGAAGTATGAAATTCAGTGGCTGATCTGTGATCTCAACAGAAGAATGCAGGATTTGTGTTCCTTACAGAATCATTTTGTTCTGTGAATCAGATTCTGTGAGATCGCAATATAATTATTCAATTTGAGGCTTCCAGAGATATTTCAGAAAGGTAGAATTGTGCAAAGGTTCACATGGAGTCCTGGAGTACAGCTGAAACAAATGGACATTAGTTCCAGGAAAAACAGACTACGCGATACAGGCTGCTGCAAAAGAACAGCTTTTCTCTGTCAGGGTTTTTCAGTGAGAGAATGGAAACATTCAAACTGTACCCACGCAGAAGGCCACCATGACAGGTGGGAGAATAAGATGAATGGTTTTATAGTTCTGTTTTTCTGTTATGTTAAAATTTTCCCCAGTCTTCCCGCTTTTTGCTAGACTGCTTGCCAAAGGCGCTGCCAAAGAGAATAGACTTAAGATGAGATTGCCAGTACAGCGTTTTGTAAAGAAAAGGTGCAGTGAGACGTGTCTGCTCACCCATCAGCAGGCACCTGACTGTAGCGTGTGTTTTACTTCTTGCACAGCTCTTCAGGATCCTGGATAGAAGTTGACTACTTCGAACAATCAATGTCCTTTGAGACATAACCCTCCATTAACTGTGGATTTCTCTTGTACAAAAGTACTTGACTGACCTCTAATTTAATTTTCTTGATAGTTCAATTGATTTTTTTTTTTTATAAAGAACTTGTACGAACTCCTTTTTGTGTCAGTGCAGAGGTCTGAGTATTTACCTGTTTACAGCTCTGTTGCTGTCTTTTAATGTCTTGCTTCTTACCTTTTTCTGCTCTTGGGCAGCCTTTATAAGACCTTCATTTTTGACAAATATAGCCACATATCTGTGACTCTTGCTGCTGGTTTTTCTTCACTGATATGGGAAATTTTTAAAAAAATAAATATGAAAATCCACATCTAACTGAAATTTTTAGCACAGATTGCATATGCCACCTGCAGCCTCTTTGCATCATGGCTATAACAGTGAGGTCTTAATAGTATACATCAATCAGAGTTTTCATGAAGATCAGAAAGAACTACTGATCACTCTGGCTTCCTGTGTAACACAGGCTGTGGATCCTTGCTCGTTGATCTCTGTGTTAAGCCAATAACTTTTATAACATTTTAAGAAAACATCAGCCTTGACTTCAGGACTGCCAACGGAACAGGTGATGCCATTTTTAGGTATGTTATTTTCACTATTATAATCTTTAGATTCTCAGAATCGCAGAATGACCCAAGTTGGAAGGGACTCACGAGACAGACATAATCTGATGCCACCTCTGAAGGTACAGTGATCAAAGGGACACAGGTAGGCTGTGAATTAACATGAGCAACATCAATATGTTTGCAGAATTAGTGTGTGACCTTGTCCAAGGAGGACACAGCAAATTGGCTGAAGTGAAGTATGAGTCATAGTCGTGTTTTATGGATATAATCTAGCCTCTATTTCCACTGTAACAAGTAGTACCAAGGTAGTTCACCTCATATTTGAACTGCAAGTTGTTAATATTCACGGTGGCACCTGATTTCACAAGTTCCACAGAAAAGTCTGGAGCAAGTTATATGATGATTGCAGGCCTGAGCTAGGGCAGTGTATGGGCAAGGTAAAGCAAGGAGCTGCAGGCACACGTGGCAAGAGTTACAGCCTTCTAGAAACATGAAAATAGCTTTGCACCTCATCCAAAAGAGTATTTCTGTTGGAAAAAATGCAGTGGCTTCTCTTCAGCCTGTATTAGTGAGCTTCTACAGTGGTCAAAAGAAAGACATTCGTACAAGTTGTTCAATTCTAGAGTGCTCAGTGCAGGAAGGACATGGATGTGTTTGAACGAGTTCAGAGGAGGGACTTTTTATCAGGGAGAGCAGGGAGAGGACAAGGGGCAACAGTTTTAAACTTAGAGGGGAGATTTAGGTTAGATATTTGGAATAATTTTGTTTCCTGTGAGGGTGTGAGGCACTGGCACAAGTTGTCCAGAGAAATCATGGATGCCCCATAACTGCAGGTGTTCAAGGCCAGGTTGGATGAACAACCTGGTCTAGTGGAAGCTGTCCCTGCCCTTGGCTGGTTTGTTTATTTATTTAGTTTTCCTATCTATGAAAAAGTCACTGTAAAGGAATAGTGCAGCACAGGCTGGTTAAGCTTTTTAGGTATTTTCTTCTAGTACCCATCACTGTATTGTCTGATATCTGTGTTTCTTGATTACTAGGTCTGGTCCTGATTCTGTATTTCTTGAACAATTAATTAAAACTTAGTGGTCTACATGTATACAAAATGTAGTAAAAACAAGTAGAGCGTGTCTTCAAGTTAGTTTTGTTTAAATGTCTTAATGTAATTTAGATTATGTAGTGGAAAGTGTTTAAATGGTCTAATATATTTCAGTCATGCTCCTTACTTCACAATTTAAATTAGAAGCAAATACTAGGCTTTTTCTCCTTTGTTTTTATTACCTTTTTAGTTATTTTTACTTTATTTATTTGTACCTTTATACTCTTAAAAACTGATGAAATTGAATATTGTGCAGGGCAATGTTTAATTCAACAAAAACTTTTTTATCTGTCCAAATGAAGGCTGCTTGTAAGCATTTCTGTTAGGATTATGTCTTGGAGTTTGTGACTTGTTTACTTTTACAGCTCTCTATGTCAAGTCTTAATCATAGTTTCATCTAGTACTGCATATACTTTTTTTGTTCTTCTGACTCAAAAATAAATCCTAACAGAAATCTAAAAAGTTATTCTTGTAACTTAAAATATTCATTGTAGCTAATCAGACTTTGTAGATAAAGTTCTCTTTTTTGGGGGAATTGGGTAGGAGTGGTGGGGGGTTTTGTAAGACTTGCTAACTTTTATTTTAGTAAATAATTTGATTTTGCAAAATTATTGTGATTCAAAGAGATGCCTCCTACTGAACATGCAGCAGCCAGTGACTGATCAGCAAAATTCAGCAGGGCTGTTTAATGAGGGGTGAAGACAATATGAATGCAAATCTAGGGAACAGTTGCTTTTTCACAGTTGGTAGGCTGTGTTGCAGGTGCATTTTCTTAATGAGGGTTAATTTGTCTCATATTTTAACCTGACAGTACTTGGCATTGTTAGTATATAGACATACTTAAAGGGATAAAATGATGGGGTTTTTTAATGTAAGATGGGGTGTTTGATTTGAAGTATTCTTTAAGTGCTGAATATCACCTGAAGTTATTCAGAGCGCTCCTATTACTTAGATTTTTATGACAGAAAAGCAGTTTTGATTATTTTGACAAACTGGAGCGAGGCCAGATGCTATTCTCTTCCTTGGATGTAAATCCTGAGAGACTGATATAAAATTGAAAAGATTGCTGTTGATTGAGGTTTACTGAGAGAGAAGCAGAAACAGAAGCAGCCTTGAGTACCACAGAAATGTTCCAGTTTAGCGTCTATTCTGTAATACTAAAATATGTTGTTCAGTTCAAGAAAACATCCATTTGGTGCGGAGCATCCTGACTTTTCCAGCTGAGCAAGGGGGAGGCTGTCTGTTCTTTTAATGGGAATGTTTCGAGTGAATGACGTACAGCCCCTCCCAGAGGATGAAGCTGTCAGACAAACCCATGCTGCATGAATGGGCAAGAGCAAGCTTTACACATTTTCACCTGGGTACCCCTTAGTTGCTACTGTTACTGGCTAATGAGATGTACTTGCAAGAAGAAATACACTGTCCTGCTGGGTAGCCTACTGTCACATTAAAACCAGAAGGGTTTGCATCAGTATGGGCTGCTGGCCTGGCTTAAGTTTAACAAGATCACCCTGTAAAGTTTACTTTGTAACTGAAAAGAAAAAGAAAAACTGCCCTGGTCATAGGCAAAATAAAAAGATGGCTTTTCTGCAGTTGCTTATTAAGCATCATGTGTAAATTATCCATTGTTATCCTACTGTACTTCATAGCCTTTTAAATCTCATATGCCTCTTGTATTGACTTGTGTTCATCCAATATGAGCTCTCGTGAATGCAGGATGCTGAAGTACTGGGTCAGAAATCAATTCCATCCTTCTGAAATATTACCTCTATGCCAGCGACTTCTGCTTCAGGGAATCTAGTTCAATATCCTATCTTGCACTCATATAGATTACTTCTTTAGCTTTCTTATATCTGGAACATGCAAAGGGAATATTCCTAGTATTGTAAAGTAAATAACATCAAAAAATCAATGTGTGAAAGGTGTCCTTGATATCTCTTGCAATTGGCAAAGGAATTTAGTGCTTTTTCCCTCACCTGAGATCATATCCTGGTGAGTAATAACCAAAACACACCATTGCCATGATATTTATTCAATAAGGCAATATCTTAAGTCTGGTCTTCATAGACACTCATGGAAGAAAAAGCAGCATTACCTCTGGCATCTGAGTTGAGGGTCTCAGTGAGGAGGCAAAAGAAATCAATGAAGATATATATGAAGCAGTTTGTCACATGTTAGACACAGCCGTTTTGGTTCAGCAAGTTGGTGGCACAGGATATGTGTGTCCACTAACATTTTCCATGTTACTAGAGTTGCACAGATAAAGAGTTATTAGTAGGATTTCCATGTTAAAAAGGTGCTTATCTCATTCAGTCCCCAAGTTCTCTATAGAAGTAAGTTTTAACTACAAAGTGGCTACGTAATAGAAGAACTAGATTGGAATAACCGGATACTATTGAGGGATGTTTTGCTAGATGTTACTTGTGGTAAGGTACAGTGTTATAGTAGGATAATACTGTAATGCTGTTGAAAACAGGGAAATTAAGTGGATATTTGCCAAGGGTTGTATTTAATTTTTTTTTTTTCTCCCTTGATTGATTCAGAACCATTATTGGAAATGATCCCTCAGTTAAATCAAGAGACTGGTTTCAGCAGTGCCTTTAGCATTTATGTCTGGACCTGCGCATATGTGTGTGTTTTCTGTCAAGGAGAATTATCGTTAGCCTTACTTGAGGAATTGTACAGAGAAGATAAGGCGTGTGCTTAAGTCTAAATTAACACCCTAAGTCCTCAGTCCTCAGTTGTGCAGAAAGAACTGAGAATGTTCCTTGGTAGAGTCAAAGCTTGTATGAAAATGGAGGATGGAAAGGCGTTTTGATCAGTTGCAGAGATTAAGGCAGAGGAAGCAGTTTAATAAGGTGGGATTTTGAAAATCTGGGTCTTTCAGAGCCTCTGTTTTTCAAACAAATTCATCCTTCTAGAGTTAGAGATCCTCTCCCTTCTCACAGACTTCTTCAGTCTTCTGACTGCAATGCTTCTACAGTCTGTGAGGCCACAAGTGGAAGATCTAAAATTATAGGAGACAGTGAGGTATGAAGCCACTTGCTTTTAAACAAGAATTTAGCTTAAAAACACAATGAAACAAAACAGCCACAGAGTGGCAATATTTATGAGTTAAAGACAATGAATTTCTGTGGCTGTGACTGTAGCTCCAGTGTGGAAGACACGGATGGGGAGAGATGAGTAATGCCAGTACCATGGGCTGCAGGGACTGGCAGCAACGATCCAAGAGAGGAGAGAGTGGACTCCAAGTGATGTGGGGCTGACAGTATCCCAGCTGCTTTTTGTGTGCTGCCGTCCAGCTTCAGCACTTTCTGATGCGGTTGCACTGCTTCTAGTTATGGAGGTAGCTGACTCAGATATTTCTACAACACGCTTTTCTTTGGGATAGACATACCTAGTGTTTACGTGAGGAATCAGCAGTTTTACAGAAGCTCATTTTGTAGACTCTCAAATACTGTGATAGGTTAATTTATTTCTGTCTAGTCAGGGGAATGATATACACAAATCTCACTTCTGACTGAAACCAAATAAAACTCATTACTCCCCTATGGCATTTGGGGTTCTGACAGCAATTTCAAGAAGCGTATCCATCAAAACAAGAGCGTAACTCTAAAATCAGGTTATGATGAGGTCCTGCTCAGAATGGTGATGATCTTCCAAATAAAATATAAATGCTACGTGTCTGATTTTAAATAACTGGGTAATAAGAGAGGTGACTATTAAGGTATTCTCAATTTCACCTGGTTTTGAGAAAAAAGCCCGTGAAATGCTTCTCTTATTTTACTTTGTGGATGTAAAATTTTACTTTGCTGTTATTATGTCTATGTGCTCTTAATGTATCCTATTTTATGTGTATTTATAATAGTTGATGCTTCAGGTACTATACTTAACAATGTTTTATGTAGCAGATTTTTATGCTACATACTTGCTCTTTATTTTGATTACATTTTCAATAAACTTGTTGGTAAATAGGGATTTTATTTTTTTTTGTAACAAGTTTTGAGAGCTTATTTGATGTATGATTAATAGCACATGTTCCACACTAGACTGCCCTGTTGCTCAGAATCTAGCCTATTTTGATTAAATGTGGAGTCAAGATTTCTCATTAAGCAAAGTTCTGTCTTTCTGAATTACAACCTGCTTGGCTGTATTCCTGCATCCTTTACCTGTCTGTAAGAAGCTCTTATGTGGCTTAGTAAACAATGAGGATATTATCTGTAATCAGACAGTTGTCCATCCCGTTACAACTGTTCATTTTCATGTTTTTCATCCCTTGTACAAAAAGTGTTGGCACTGCAATGCAAAAAAACCTACACTGTAATGAGCATTAACCCTTTTGGGGAAGGCACACCAGCTGATCAAAACACTGAGCTTTGGAAATTTCCATAAATACAAAGCCACAGAGGAAATAATGCACTTGCACATGCAAGTTATCTTTGGAAATGAAGGTTAACATCATTTGTGTTTTAGCGTTTAGTAAAGTTGTCATTGTCGTCACTGTATACACAAATGGATAATTGTCCGTATTAGCCTATGGTTTGGGGTTTTTTTAAGTATCTACTGAAGGAGATACAGCATGTGATTTTAGCACAACCGTTTTTATTGTTCGTAGTAGTGGTTTATATATACAAACCTAGGGGTTTTGTTCCTGCAAGTGGGATGTTTCTGTGACATTTTATTTCCAGTGCTGTTGTAGACCAAATGATGTGAGGTATTCAGCAACCAATATTCCCGTTTGAGTTGAAGGGCTGGGTATGGTCTTCATAAAAATGATATTTAAACCTAAAATGGTTGCTTTTTTCTCACTGAAAACTGTTCATTTTGGATCATGCGAGACCGTTTTTAACAAGGTGGTTTGTTCCAAATGAGCACCATGACTAAAGCTAATGTATCAAGTCTTCCTCAAATGCATTTTCTCTTTCTGGCTGCCAGTTTTCTCTGGCTGGAATTTGAATATATGTATATTTACATGGACTGGGATTTGTGGATAACTATAAGCCCTGTCAGTATTCTGGCGGATGTGCACAGATCCTGTGCAGTGGGTCTGAAATGCTTTATGCGTGTTGCATAGCTCATGTGTGTTATGTGTCTGTAGGTAATCCGGAACAGAAATGTGGTGGCTCTGTCGGACAATTCTGCAGTGGCCAAAATGATTATTTGCACGTACTAAGCCAATTTCAGTAAGAGTGATGGTAAAAACTGGGTATGCCTCATGATTAAGGCAGTTATCTGACACAGGAGACAGACAGGTTCAAGGCTTTGTTTCAAACTAGCAGTAATAGATCTTGGTGTTATGAGATTTTTATTATTGTAAAACAAACAAACAGACAAAACAACTGAAACCCCAAATCCAAACAGAAAATCCAAACCAAAACCCACCTCCCTCCTCATTCCCTTCATTCCCACCTAAGCTGCAGAAACTGTCACATAGCACTAAAATAATTTCTTTTTCTAGTTCCAGGTGATCCTACATCACAGTTTCCTTATCTCAGACCCACCTAGATTTGTGCTGTCACTGCAACATAAACTGAGCTTTTGGGAAGCATACTGTTCCTTTATTCTCCGATTTATCCAGCATGGCACATAAAGGGAGTTGATATTTTGATGGGAAATTCCTGACCAGCTTTTCTCAGGGTAGTGGTAGAGTTTGTCTGAGCCTTGCGATTGCAGTATGCCTCTGCCTTTAGAATTTCTACAAACTTGGACTGTATTGTGGTTGATCATTCTCTGGTATTTGATGCTTTTCAGAAGTTTCATGCATTGCAACAGAACAACTATTACACAGCGTTGCCTCATTGAATGCAGTAGGTGCAACTAAGATCATAAATCTCCTAGGTGACAAAACATAAAATCTACATGGAAGATCTAATCTATCCTGTTCTGACTGATAAAAAAGAAGGGTCGCTAGTGGGTAATAAATTAAGATGCAGCATAAAAGTTTTACCTGGAGGTGCTAAATCATTTGACTATATCAGGCTCATAGGACTGTCTTGGGTACTAACTACAGTGTGGATTATCTGCCATTGGGCTAGGAAAGAACACAAGGGAAGGTCCCCATCAGCCTTTCCTGTGTAAATAACGTTTTATGCAGATCCTCCTGGGTTGCTTTTGTCGCTTTTGTCACTTTTGTGATTGCACAGATTTTCACTGGGATATTATCAAAGCCTTGGGTAGGACAGCTGTGTTGCATGCCTTTAACAGCAAGGCAGTGTAGGAGATGAGTGGGCAAAGAAAGGCTTTCTTCCTTTGGGAGGGGCAGGGTGGTTTTTGTTTACATTTCTTAAATACATAAAGAAAATCACTGAGCTCCATAAATGGGTAGTTTACCCTTAGATCTGAGCCTTTGTGGTAAAGGCTGTGCTGAACTCTCTGCTGAGTGTCTTCTGATTAATAGATGTATAGTTTTTAAATCTTCTCTAACTTTGGTTGCAGAAATATGTGGAAGTGTTGGTGTCTAGTAGGCTTGTCGCCCCTCCATTATAACCAGTGTCACAAGGCAAGTCCCTGAGCTCTAGCTTTGTGTGTAAATGCGCAGGAGGATGAGCATGTAACAACGTTAATGGTTACAAGCCTGACTCTCAGTAGATTTTATTTATAATTCTTTCTCTTCGCTTTAAAATGGAGTTGTAGCCTGTGCCCTTGCAGTTGTATTGAAATCCTCACTGCAACAGACTATTCCCTGCTGAGCCCTGGCTGCATGCATGAAAGTAAAGCAGGTGGTGAGCATGCTGTGACTTGGAGGATTTGGGCAAAGGGTGGATTGTTTGTTTCATTGAAATTTTAAGCTCTTGCCGTCTCTTCCTTCAGAAGCTGGAAAAATCAGATGAAATCTAAAACTAAAATCTTTGTGTGTGGCTGAAAATCTCTACTTCAGCTTAGCGAAGTGTTGGGGTTTTGGGGGGGTTTTTTACAAAGGACTTTGTTAAACCCAGAAATTAAAATTTAAGATTGTGTGTGAGGGAATCTGTTCTCTGTAAAACAAGTGTGTGCAGGGGGTTGGTTGTTATATAAAGACCCAGTGTTTTGGGATGCAATTGGACTATAGCAATTAAGGAAGGGTAATTCAAGCATCTTCCAAAATCTGATATGGAATGACCAGTGCAAAATAAAAGAGCTGTTCTGCATGCAACTTTGCAACTAAAAGAAGCTGCACAGGTTAATTGGAGTCAAGACTCTACTGAGTTTGCCACAGCTTGCTGAGTTCATTTAGGCCTCTATCCAGAAAGAGAAGTGTTGTGCTCTAGGAGAGGCAGGTTAGTTGGAAGCGTGTGATTGGATAGTGTGTTACGGAACAGCTCTGCTAAGAAGAGGTAGTAGGTTTTCTTCAGTCATCACAACAGACAAAATATTATCGTTTTGATGTGCATTGAAGTTTTCAAGGTAAATTTTGCAAGTTATTTTAATTAACTGAGCAAATACACTGTCAGGCCTTTTGACTAATTTACCTGTTGAAGGAAAGAAGGCCAGAAATTGTGGAATAGCTGGGCTTCATCCCATATTCTGACTCTTCCAAGCCCCAAAACAAAATGAATAACCAATGCTGGCTTGGGAGTATGGATTCAAACTCTGGACTAGCAAAGTTATCATGGGGGAAACCACTACAGCAGTGCACAGTGTCAGAGTTTTCTGTGAGGTTGTGTGAGTTGTCGCTCATGGTGAGGAATCAGGCAGCCAAGTGCTTTTTATGAACTTTATTGTTGCTGCAAAAGGGAGGAAAAAATGAGCTGCTTTCTGTGCTAATCAGTGAGGTGAGAGCTGCTGGAGCTCTGCCTGGGAGGTGTCAAGGGTGTCCTCCAGGGGTTGCAGCTTGGGCTGCATCCCAACAGGCTAAAGTGAGACATAAACATAGTTTGTCAAAAGTATGTCTCGGGCTCTTGTGCACAAATCTTAACTCAATTTGAGGCTGACAACAGAGGGTACCAGCAGGAGGGTTTCACTTGGGTTCAATATGAAAAGTTCAAATTGCTTTGGGGGCATTTTGCTGCGGAGGAAGTAAAAGCTGTGTCTGTAACTTCAACAAAGTTGTCGGCTTGAAAAGTCTTGTGGAAGAAAAGAAAATCAGAGAAAAGACAGTTGTTTTATATAGACAAAGCAGTGTGTTTGGAGTTTCTTTTTTTTTTTAGACATTTCTGCTATCAAAATTCATTAAAAGTTATAACATTTTGAAATTAGTATTTCCTTGCAAGTATGCTTCTGTAGAAAGGGAAGGTGAGAGGTATGAGAGTGAAATTGCTTCAGCACCCAATGCCATCTCCTCCCCTTCTTAGCCTCCTTCATTCCCTGGTTTGTTTTAGAAGGGAGATGCCTTGTGTCAGCTACTTAGTGGAACAGAATCAAGGGAAAAGACATGAGTACATACAAAATAATCAGTTGGTGCCAGGTCAGGATGATCATATTGCTTCATGTTATCATTTTTCCTGAAAAACAAAAGCAGTCCAAGTGAGATTGTCTGTGGCAGATTATTCATCTGTGGCATCCAGTTGAATCCTGGCCTTCTGATGACTTTCTGTTACTCAGTAGCAGCCTCGTGTTTCAGATCAGACACAAAGTAGTGATGCCAAGCCAGGGCATGTATTTTTCAAGCACTGGGAGCTGGAAGGCTCTTTGCCCTCCTTTAGCAGTTAAGCTGATCCCGCTAGGGAGACTTGCAGGGCTGTAAAGGGGATGGGCTGGTCTAGGGGAGACTGGCTGACATTAACACCCAGAGATCTCTTTTTCTTTGCTTTCCAGTTTAAATAGACTGGTATTAGTGTTAGAGCTATGTTCTGTGCCTTCTAGCATTATCACAAGGAAAGATTTGTCAGCGTTTTCAGGAAAAGGCGTTAATTTCAGGCAGTTACAACTCAGCAGTAAAAACTTGCTTCAAGCAGGAATATGAAATACAAGTGCTTAGTAGTGGTGTTAATATTTATGTGCAATCTTTCATAGCAATGGCTTAGCAATTTAAAAGTGATTTCAGCTTAACTCTCTTCTCTGACTGTGCTTCAGAAGGTTGCTTTTTTACTGGCTATACAGGCACCAAATATGTTTTGTACTAAGGATGACAGTTTGTCTACAGGGGACAATCACTTCCAAGTCAGCTGAAAATCCAAAATTATGGATATCAGCAGTTGTATCAGTAACTGACAACATGGTGTTAGAATTTCATACAGCTTTCATCACCAGAGTGTTTCCCCGTTGTGACTGAAAGGATCCTTTGGTAGAAAAAAAACTCCAAACCCCCCCCCAAAACAAACCAAAACCAAACAAAAAGCACCAACACATGCTACATGGAATAAATCTCTTGCTCTTCCCCTCTTTTACTGCATTGAGAAGTTTGTTTGGTTGAGAATTCTGATGCATTTGCTTTCTTTGCGAGTTTGCCAAAGGTTTCTGTACTTACTTTTTAGTTTGCATCACATTCTTCAAGTTGTAATGCTGGTGTGGTGTCTTTTTCTGTCAAAACTCTGGTATGTTTCCAGTGCTTTAAGAAGAAAACGGCATCAGTGAATCTTTAAGATGGTCTTACGTTGTCAAGGACTATAAATTGCATAGAAGTTTGTTGGGCAGAATGTCAGCTGTTCTCCAGTATGCCTATCTCAGCTTAAGCCAGCAAAGGAGCTCCATAGAAGATCCTTTCTTCAGCCAAGAATGTCTTACAAGCATAAGGAAACTTTCCAAGTGTAACCATTATTTCATATTATCATTATTAGTAGTACCTGAATTTCAAGCACAGTAAGATTTGGGTGAGATGATGTTTAGTTATTCCTTATACCAGTGCTATGGTCAAAACTGAGACCTATGATGCAGGGTAATATATATTAAGACAAAGAGTTTAGCTCATAAATAGTGTTAGTGACTGGTTGCAGTCAATGGATATTTTAAGATTTTCAAGCTGCTATATGGCAGTCTGTTTCCAGTCACCCAGAACCAAGGATGCCCTGGCTGAATTTGAGCAACGGTCTCCCTTTTGAGCTCCCTAGGTGATAACACCGAATGAGAACACACTGCTCATGATCTGCGTTATCTGGGCCATCTGCTAACACTTCCAGGACTGGCAGTAGCGCTGCATGTAACTTGTGGTTCATCTTCCTGAAGTCTGCAGGGTTAATACAGTTTATGAGAAGTCAGGTGTCTCTTGGCAAAATTTCCCAACGTAGCTTCCAGTTCTGCAGATGACTATTTGGGATAACCTCAGAACTGCACAGGAGTCTGGTTTTGTGGTCCCATGTCTTGTGTTAGAGAGGTAGCTTCTGAGAAGTTGCACACACCACAGGTAGCTATTCAGGTTTTGATGGGATCACCTATACAGATAAAGACCTGTGATTAGCTACAGCTACCTCTACCAAATTTGGAGTTAGCAGAGTATCTTGCAACTGTCTCTATTTTTCCTGAACTGCTTGGCACATTCCTTTCTCTTTACCCTTTTCATGCAGTAAATCTTGCTCTGCTGACAGCCCTGGTAATTGCCTTATGTAGAATGAGAGTCTTCCATTTTCTTTCTCTATTTTATAGTATGCAACCTTCCACAGCTAAGTTTAAAAGGACAGAAAAATTCATGGTGTTTGCAGTAAGAGTGTGTTTTATGCTTGCCTGCTGCTAAAGCGGGGAGAATATGGAAATGTCAGGGGCGCAGGCCTGTATCTAAGGAAGTAAATGTTTCTTTTATTTCTTCTTCCACTTTGTGCTGGTTGCAATTAATTTTAAACTCTTCTTGGCATTTGCAGCAATAAAAAGGTTAAGATCCTGAGGCTTTGTTCTTCTGCTTGTGAACCAAACCTTCAAATGAGACTTTGGCACATCCTGCTTTCAGAGATAGTTGGAAACTCTTAAAATTGTACGTAAGCATTGGGACACCACTGCCTTCAGGCTGAAGGTGTTATCTGTTTCTATATGAACTCATGGGGTCCATGCCCCGTGTTGGTGAATAGAGGCAAAAGTCTAAAATCATTATATATAATAAGTATTCTCTATCTTCCAAGCTAATGATGGTGGCCAACTGTTGTCATAATGCTGTTTGGTTTTTTTAACTATAGTGCCCTGTGATGTGCAGCAGCTAAAGAATGTGTCTATGGCAGCAGCCTCCAGTGCTTTTGTGTAAGCCTGTGCAGGATGTGCCTACAGCATGCAACCTGGACTGGGAGAGGGCTATGCTTTGTGCCTTGTGATGTGCAACATCCCGGTTCCCCCAATTACGCCAGAGCTGTAGACTGTCCATGTTGAGAGATGTGGTACTATAAGGTTCAGTTCCAGTCATTCTGTTTTGTGATGATTCATTTTAAACTTGGTCTGACTTTTACAGAGCAACCTCAGAGCACCCAGGGAAAATAATTACATGCTTGCCGATCTTGATCTTATGGATTGATTTGTGTATGTCAGGATTCCAAAGACTTTACAGTTTGAGCTAAAATTAAGGAATACGTGATGCTTGGCGGTGGTATATAGGGCTGGAAAGATAAATCCAATTGCATTTAACTGCTAGATGAGTTTCTACAGCCTTTGATTTAATCACTGGAGTATTGACAGAAAGGTTTGGCCCCACACTTCCCCATTTAGCTGTGTTATTTGATTATTAGACTGGAACAGCAAACAGCAGGTATTGTCATGTTAGTGAAAGACATCCCACAGCAAGTTTTGCCCTGGCACGCAGCCTGAACAATGAAGAAATAACAATTCTTTGCTTGACCAAAGACTGTTCATGAAATTTGGCTTGCTGGACTGCAGAAAGCTCTGTATTTATTTCTTGTGAGTATGTGATAGGCTGTTCTTTTGACTGTGAGAATCTCTGTACTGCTCAGGACTTGGTATACATGAGTGCACTCTAGCCTGCAACATAGGCACAGTTTTAAATGCTGACACTGTCCAAAGAATACTGCCCTTGGAAGCTATGAGCGAGACCCAGTCTTGTGGTGTTCATCCTCTACTATTGTATTAATTTCAACCCTGTAAATAAATATTTGCTATATAATTATGTAACAGTGATGAACACAATTTTACTGTTAAATTTTTCAGGAGATCTTTAGTCAAGATGCTGCTGTATTATGTCTTGGCGGGAGAGAAGTAGAACATTCCTCCTTCTGAAGTGATATTTCCATTCTGTTCTATATAAATAAGCAAAGGAATGCTCATCTTCTTTCTGATATTATACCAAAGAGGATTTATATGTGAAATAAATCTTTGTAAATCTTTTCAAGGGTGCCTAAATTATTCATGTTGGTTTAGTTTGGTTTGCATGCCATATTGCTCTCTTCTGTTAAACAGTTTATACACCACCCAGATTTTCACATTAATCACTGCAGTATGTGCTCAGTTATCCCAGCAGTAGAGCCATCTATTACATTTCAGTAGCCACAGCCAAATGATCTAATTTTTCTGTTGGTTGTTTTATCCAATGGTTCATAAACTCATGGCTGTTACTACTTTAGCAGAGATAAGTTTTATTATACTGCACTGCTGCATTTGTAATTTTTTTCTCTCCTTTCGTAGCAGAAATCATGATTAAAATGGGGATTTGTTCATGAATTTAAAATTTGTAAATAATAGACTACACAAGCTGGCTTGATTAAATAGGTATGACTGCCCTTTGGTTTTGGCCTCTGCTTTTTTCCTGGCCTCCTTCGCACTTTGTGGCCTGCACCGTTTTCCCAGTTTCTCAGCCTTTTTTTCCTCCCATCCCTTTTTTGATGTTCACTTTTTTCCAGCCTCCCACCCCCTATCAGCCTCTTACTTCTCTGTTGCCCTTCTAATCCTTCCTCAGCTTCAACTCCCTAGTGGGCCTCCCATCCCTCTCTTGGCACCCCACCATTGTTCTCCCACCGCTCTATTGGCCTCATATCCTTCCTGGGCCTCCCATTGTCCTGCTGTCCTCAACTCCTTTGTGGTACTCTAACCTCCCTGTCAGCCTCAACTCTTTCCTGAGCTTCCCACTCCACTTCCATACTTCTCTACCCTCTTTTCAACCTCAGCCTTTCTGTGAGCCTCACACCCCTCTGTCAGCTTCATACGCCTTTCTCATCATCAGTTCTCTCTGTGGCTTCCCACTCCCCTGTCAGCCGGAACAGTTCCACAAGCCTCCCCCTTCTCTTGCTCTCCACTCACCCTTGGCTTCATATCCCTCACCTGTCCTCAATTCTCACCATGACCTCCTGGTCCCCTTGTTGGCCTCAACTCACCACTGGGCCTCCTGTCGCTCTTTTGATCTCAAGTCTTGGTCTCCCACCCGTCTCTTGTCCTCAGATATCTCCTGGGACTCCCACCCCTCTGTTGGCCTCAACCCTTCCCTTAACTTTTCACTGCTGTCTCTATCTCCCACTCTTTCAGATTTAGCTCTCTCACGTGCCTTTCACTCCCTTGTTGTCTTCCCACCCATCTCTCACCTGCTGACCCTTATCTTGGCCTTGACTCTCCCCTGGGCCTCCCACCGTGGTCTCTTACCTGTCTTTCAGCCTCACCTCTCTTCTGGGCTTCCCACTCCTCTCTTGGTCTGCTACTCCTCTTTTAGTCTAAATTCTCTTGTGTCTCCCACCTTTTTTTTTTTTTTCCTGAACTTTCCCACTTTTTCAGCTTCAACTTCCCCCCCTCCCCCCCCCCCCTTGCAGTCTACTGTCCTGTTTTGATCTGAGTCCTGCTTCTGCCTCCTAGTATTTTTGGCCTCCCACCCCCTTTCCTCTTTAACTTCTGACCCCCTTTTTTATGGTCTCCTGCCCCCACCTTTTGGCCTCCTAGCCCTTTTCAGCCCCAACTCCTCTCTTTATCCCCTGCCTCTTTTTGGCCAGCCACCTAATTTTGATCTTTTTTTTTATTTTATTTTGCATGTTTTTCCAGCCTTCAGTCTATCTTGGGTCTTCTGTTGTGTTTCAATCATGTCCTGTTTATGGTCTTTCTCTTTTTCCGTCTCTGCTCCATGCCTCCCACTCCTTTAGGTCCCTACTCGTGTACAATGATCCAAAAAGTGCAATTGTGACACAAATCCCTCTATCTGGCATTGGGACTGAAGTGTAAATTACCAGGGTGAATTCATCTCTCAGCCTGCTTTGCTCAATGGGTGTGGGCCATGTCCTGAATGTCTTTGTCTCTATGTGTAAATAGGTCCCCAGTATTGCAGTTTAGGCTGTTTTCCAAACCAAGTGATGACTGTTTTTTTGGGAGCCTGTCCAAAATCATACAGACATTGTAACCTTTTTTCATTTTGATTGGAAAAAAATACCTTGAAAGAGTCATGTCTTTTATGGTGTTGTTGGCACTGAGGTGTGGAGACAGGCGTAGGTGTCCTCAGCTGGCTGGGATGAGCTGCAAGAGGCGCTGTTGGTGTACCGAGCTCTGCCACAGCTCAGCACTTTGTGTGAGACCTCCAGAGGGCAAATCAGTGCAACCCCTGTAGAGCAGCCAGTGGGCAGGTCTTTGCAGTAGGAGCTTTATTCTTCTGGCTCTCTGGAAGAGGGGTGGCTTCCTCCCATCCAGGGGAAGCTCCCTTAAGAAAACAGGCCCTGACAGAAAGGCTTTAATTTCTTTACATTGGTATTAACCATGGTCTTGCTGCTGTTCCCCACAGACAAGAGGCACTGGGTCTATTTTGATAGTCTCTTGGGTGTCTGAATTACTTACCTCTGTGAAACCGAACTGTAGAAAAGGATAGTGCAGCTGTGAGTGGCTTGTCTGTCTTCCTACAGAGAACAGTTCTGGTGCTCCTTTTGACCTGCGACACACAGTTCAGACCTGATCTGGTGAAGCTCTTTTCATGTTAGGTACCCTCGCAGCAGTGAAGGCATTGTCTGATAATGAGGTAATCTACAAATAACAAATTTAACACAACTTTTGTGTGAATGAATAGCCAAAATGATTCATTAAAAATACATGAACACAGATGGCTATACAATAAGAAAGTCAGAGCTGTTTGGGTTTTTTACAATTCTTGTGAATGTGTTTTAGCTAAGGTGCCTGAGCCATCTTCTAAAGACATAGAGGGAGAGCATGAATCCTCCTGCCTTTAAGGGAAAACCACGACAAGAGATGTTGTTCTGCTGTACTTCACATGGGGTGTTGCACTAATCCAAAAAGCACAGCCATGTGTTCATATCCCAAAAGGGAATAATTATTTTGTGATAACAGTTCTGCCTTGACTGGCTTTACTGGTATTTTAAAAAGTGTTTATTTTGGTGAAAACCTGTATATTTTTGATGCTGGCAATTAAGAATATTGAACACTCGTTGCAGCCAAGATAGTGATTCACAGAGACTGATGCAGCTCCTATAAAGGCTCAGTAGCTAGACATCACTCTTTACAAGCCAGAGTAGGGAAAAAAGGAGATTAAATTAAATATTAATAAAGTTCTAATACCTTCATGCAAACACCAGCATTTGTCAGGTCCAAAGAGAAAGTATTTGTACATTTCTTTCAGGAGGTCAAATTGTGGTTCTCTTTGATCAGAATAGTTGCATCAGTGCTCTGTCAGGTTTTTTCCAGGTGTTCTGAGACTCCTGCAAGGGCAGTGAGCAGACAGTGTGAGTGATATTTGCTTCCTGAGGGAGGGGCTATGTTGAAAACCTGCGTGTTGTGGGTGGTGAGCCTGCCACTTTCTAAATAGCACACAAATAATTGCAACATTAGCTTTTGGATTTGTACATAATCTTCTGCAGATATGTATCCTCAGATGATTATAATACATTATACAAAAGTGGTTCAGCTGTTGTTGTGATGCTATGGGAGATTTTTTCTTTGACAGGCTTTTGAAAGCACATTTCAAAGCTCAGAATTTATTACTCTATAACTATTCCAGTGAAAGGATTTATATGCATATTTCCTGAAGTTGTTTTGTATTAATTCTTCAGTTGACATGTAAACAGTAGTGATCTTAGTGACAGGAGATATCTTAGTGACTGTCTTTTAGCTGTTATTGGAGGAATCGCTGTACTTAAGATGTATTTTTTAAATATTCTTCACCACACTGCAATCACAAATATACAGAGGAAGAGCAAATGTAACAAACTACGTATTTCTCCATTTTATAATAATGGCACTCAGACCTCCAAAAGAAGAAGAGAAGATATCTCAAATTAAAACACTGTCTGCCAAAACTAGCATTAGTGGTAACATGAGAAAGCTGACATGAGTGAGATTACTATTGCTGTTATTAAGAATGTAGTTAGGACTCATATAGAGTGGGGATTCTGTAGTGGTGCTGCAAGAGTACTCACTATTCAACTGAAAGATTTATAATGCACATGAAATATAAATAAAACCACATTTTTAGCATGTTAGAGCACAGATGTGACAAGCCTGTTAAGATACTGTTTTAGCAGTCAAAGCTTATTAAAAGTGAATCTGAAAGAAACTGCTTGAAAAGTCCAGACTGTTCCTATTTTTCAACTGAATATTTTCTCTCTGTGCTATAACAAGTAAGATGCATCATGGGACTTGAAAGAGAGTTGTCTGAGCATCTTATATTTTCTGTTTATTTGTCTTCTAGGATGTAGCTCAAAACTTTCCCAAATTTCAGAGCTTACTTAAAGTAAAACTTGAATCATAATCTTAAAGGTGAATAGCTAATCAGGAACTAAAGGTAACTCTTAATGTTAACCTATGTTGTTGCTTTCTATCAGTACCAATGAAGAAAATTCGAAAAGAGTAGACTGACTAGAAGGAGGAGACCAACCCAGAACTTTCATAGCTATTTTGCCAGTAGAAACATATTTTTCTTACTGTTGGTGTACAAGTAACTTAAGCAGTGTAATGATATCCTGGTTGGCTAATTGAGAGGTGTGGAGATGGCAGTATAAACATCCTTATGTTTATGTCTTGTGGGCAGAAACGTGCCCACTTCTAGTTTTCTTCTGCATAACATTCAAATCAAGAAGTATGTACACTTAACCCCACAATGTGTTACGTCGAGCACACAATTTTTCACTGCAAAACAGTTTGTTGGAAAAAACTTTGCCCCTGCAAAGTGGAAGACAGTATTATGATGGAATTAGTTGGAAATGCAAAGGGATCCCTTCTCCTATTCCCACCTCTTATCAGTGTGCCTGGTGCGGCGGGTGATTCATTGCACAGAATAGGGAGCACCAGGTATCATCTTCTGCCAAACCTGAGGCTGCATTTAGAGCTTTGTGTTGGTCTGATCCTTTACTTTTTGTGATTTGCATGTGTTGGGTGTTTGGCAGTGTCATTTCTCTGAGTGATAAGTGTTGAAGGGATGGGAACTTGAGCATCAAGCAAATATGTAGCGGTTTTGGGGACTTCAGGCTGACTGGCTGTGGCAGAGCTGCGTCCCACTGCCTGCTCTCAGGCTGTAGTTGCATCATGCACATTTCTGGCTTTCATATTCCTGGTGATGGATCAAAATCACCATTAAGAAGCAAAATGCCTGATGTTAACTCGCTCTGCTGTTTAACTTAGGAGGGAAGAACAGTGTGTTTACTGGTGTTATCCACTCACTATGCTGGATCAGATCCCTCCGAAATGTGACCATGTACTCCTGCCAGATCCTGTATGTGGTGGCAGCATCCTGGGCTTTGCTTATGCTCATCTTTGTGGCAAGGATCAAACAAAGTTGGAAATTTTTTTCTGCTTAGTATTTTTCTGTTCAGCTTATGACTGAAAATCCTTAAGATGTTCCTATGTGTAGGTGTTGATTTCTTGTTACTATTTTTAACTGCTGTAGGAAGAAAGGACTAGATGGTGCCTCTGGGTCAGTGAGACCAGTCCTCTACACTGCAGCTAACATCATGTATGTGTCAGGCTTTATTTGCTTGTGTGTTTCCTTTAAATTTCATTGTTGGTAGCAGAGTAATATCTTTCCAAATGTTTTATTGTCAGGAAAACAAAGGCCAGCTCCATGTTTGCTAAATTTGCAAAGACTTAAAGAAAATCCATTTATCTCCAGACACCAGCTTTCTATAGTCCCTTAATTTATAGGATTGTCTATTAAATGGCTGATTAGCTTTGTATCCTTTCTATGTGCTTCAAGAGTAGCAGAGTCTTTAAAGTTTGCAGAGATTTGTGTTTGCCTGCTATTATCCTTAGTACTTCACTTGATTGTCTTTATAAACCCTCTTTCTTGTTCACTTCATTTATTGCCAGGCTAACCATGTCACATGATCGAGGATTTGTTAGAGTGTTCAAAGTATTTAAAAACTAGCACATACTTTGTATAAGGAAGGAAACTGCTGAATTTTTAGCTCTTTAAATTATTTTCTCCTCCTCAGAAGCTACCTTCTCCCCTGCCCCAATATGCTATTTCTTCCCTCGCAGACAGGAGATGGAACATGGTCTATCAGTGGCCAGTGATGGGGTTGTTTATCCTCTAAAATGATCAACAAAGTCCTAGAAATCCTGAGTTGGCCATAGTTTTGAGTGGTAAATGTGTGTGACCTCATATTAGAGTCAGCTCTCCAAAGGAGACAAGAGAGGTTTTTGAACTCTAAGTCAGGTACCTATGGGACCACAACACAAGGCAGTGAGTTTTTCGTGAGAGGGAACTCTGCAGTCAGTCCGTTTCTGGTGAGCTCCCTCAGTTGCTCACAAAGGAAGAAAGAGCTTTCATTTCGAAAGTATCTGTGGGACCTGTTCAGCTCTTCTGAAATGAGCTTAACACCAAACTGGACAAACGTGTCAGGTAGTTAATGTATGTCACTGAGTTAGTCCTGTGCCTCTTTGAGAGCCTGCCTGTGTGCGTTGCTGATGTCTTTGTGCTCTGGCATATTGCAGAAATAGAGAGCAGACGTTTTAGCCCATGACTGGTAGTTGGTGGTACAGGAGCATAGTTGCTATATATGCAGTGTCTAATCAAAACAAAGGAATTTTGAATGAAAGTAACCCATTGTAAGCAATTTGCAACACTTTAGACACACGCTGCTGCTCAGTGCTGATACCAGAACAAGGCAATGGTGTTTATGGAAAGCTTTCAATGAAGGAATTCTGGAATTGTTTAAGCTTTGCAAAGTCAAAATTCAATGATGTGCCGTTCTATAGTGCAAACAGGACACGTACAGAACTGCATAAGCAAGTGGGATTCTCCTCAGCTGAGGACTCTCCACATTTCCTCTGTCCGAAAGAGGCTGGCCAAAGTTGCTGTAAAGGAGTCCTGAATCCTGTATGTCTTTCGCCAGTAGATTAAATTGCCCTTCCATTCTAGGGGAAGTGGAATATGGTGTGGTGCAGCAATTGTTTTTGTTTGTTTTTAATAACTAGCTTTAAGGCAATAACAGGCAGGCAGTGTCAGCCTGATGTATTCTGGTTTGATTTCAGGCATTACACAAGGGAACAGACTATTTCCACATCTCCCCCTAGAGCTCTTTAGCAACAACAGCAGCAATAATAATAACAATCCAGGTTATTAAAGAAAGAAAACAAAGAAGAAACATCACACCAGTTCCCTTAAGGAGTAGCACAAAGCCATGGTGAAGGTCCTAGGACTGGGCGTCTTTGCTCCCAGTGTAAGAATAGTGCACATAAATCAATATACAAGTGTTGCACAATGGGCACTTCTGATATTCAGGAGAGATGGGTTTTCTTTCAGTTGAGGAAAAACCCTAGGCTTTTAACCAAAAAGTTCTTCTTCTCAAACCTTGCCTATGTAGGAAAACTAAATTTTGCCTGAGCTCGCTAGAACAAGTGTCGAGAGAACTTGTGGAATTGTAGTGAGTCAAGCTAATGCCCAGGGAGGCAACCTGGGAAAAAAGCAGGGGAATACCACGAGTGCTGGGTGGGTCTAACCTGATGTGATGGGCTCGGAAGCTTAAGAAAGAAGAATGGCAAATGTCAATAGAAGGAAGAGCTGATGCCTGCTTAGAGAAAGGAAGGGTCAGTGGGTTGGCAGGAGAATTGATGAACTGCCAGTCTAACAAGCTGCGAGTGTCACTGATGCCATGCACTGTCTTAATAGCAGTGTCTCTGCCCAGGAAATCACGCAGATTTACCTTTTAGCTGAGTAAGTCTTGGACTGGGCATCTTATATAACCTTATTTGGAGCTTTTCTTTCCTTTCTATACTTCTGTTTTAATCTAAAATGTTTAAAAAGAGAACCTCTAGGCTCTTTTGTGCTGGAATTCTCAAGAGGACACAGTTTTGGATTTTCTGGTTATCGAGTGTTGTGGTTTTGTGTTGCAACAGCCAGGAGGTTAAAAGAGGAGTTCAGGAGATGGGGAGCAGTGGTGAAGAATTGTGCAAATCTTTTGTGCTCTCTCAGCAAAGGCTTGTATGAACATTTCATCAGAGCAGAAATAGCAGAAATGAAACATCCCTCATCAGATTGGAGGAGTGTGGTAACATTACAGAAATATTAAGAGTATATGATCTTATTTTTTCCATTGAGAACCAAACATGGGGATAAGGCTTGTACTGAAAGAACATAATCCTCTAAATATGTAGCTAAGCAGGAAGAGAGGGAAAAGATGACATCTCAGTGGACGGATCCAGGTGCAGAGCCATTATGTTGTAGATTGTGGCAGACATGATAGGGTTTTTTCTGACTAACTTTTAAACCATCATCTGCATCCCTGATGCCATCATAAGCAGAAGATATTTTTACATCACTTTGTCTTGATAAGTTGCATTAATAGCAAAGTTTTTGCATTGATTTGTTTGGGTTGACTTTCTCGCCTCAAATCTTTGAGGCAATTAATTATCTAAGAGTTAAAAGAAACTCAGTTTTGCAGTGAATATGTGGTGGGTGCGGTTGGACTGTCGGCTGAGAATTATGCTAATGGAAAGGACATAAAAACTACATTTGAAGTGTCCAGATTAGTGAGCATGGTTGTTGGTTAATTAGTGTTTTAACATGTGCATTGTGATATGAATCAAAGGCCCCAAAAGGCCATTCTCTGACTGTGTTTCCACTTCTAGGCATTTCACCTTATATGAAAATATAGCAGAAATGCAGGTTCCACTTAAAATAGCCAATGTAATTTTTCAGATTGAGAGAGGCAAAAAAATCTTTTTCTTCCTTGTTTTAACCTTCTCCTTGTACTTCAAAACAAGGCATTAATCAGTGACAATAGAAACTGCTACTTTTAGGGCTGACAATGTTTATAGCTTTGGGTTTAATAGCAAGGACATAAATATATACTTTTCATTACATTTTTGCTGTTATTTGCTCATCATCCACAGCATCTGATATTATCATAACTCTTTGGTTGAAGCTATTAAAGTTATGGTTTGTAGCTCACACTGACACGAAGCGGACAGAGAGCCATAAAAGCAAAAAAAACCCTCATAGATTGAAATTCAACTATTAGGCAGTATCGGTCATTTTCTTGCTATTCACATAGCAGCTCTGATCTTGGAGGATAGTATTCCTAACCTTCCTGTCTTATCCTCACCATAACTTTATAATGTTTAAAGAAGGGGTGACTTGAAGCTGTGCTTGCAGCTGGCCAATGTGGTGCCCACTCCAGTGTTGGGCTGGGCTGGTAAAGCTCCTCTGGGTCATGTATTTAGGAGGAAAATCTTTGTAAAGAAGCTTTCTGTCTCTCTCTATTCAGTTCTGCCTGGAAAATTCCTCCAGTGGGGCCCTACCTTTTTATCTTTATTGGGAGGACTCCTTGCTGTCAATACTTTGGCCTGTTTACAAGTGAGTGGGTAGAAAGACAATGAACTAATAGAATTAGTTTACCGATTACAGATAGCCAATAAGAAAATAAAGCTTCAGTTGAGACTTGTCAGGATAAGAATGATCTGAGATGGTGACTTCATGGGTATAAATCATTCATCTATTGGCAGAAGATGCCTGGCTTCCTTCAGCTATGGCTTGAAGTTACTAGCAAGAAATTCTAGATCAAATTCTGATGTGATTTTAACTACATTGATTCTTGTGGTGTTACCAGGCTCTGATAGGATATGCCCTAACCTTTGTACCATAGTGGAAAGAATCCTTGTTCATATTGGGCCTGGACGCTATCTTGAGTTTTGAACTAACTTCTAAGGTGTACTAGCCATTTCATACTCTAAATCAGTTTAAATTTCCATTTATCCTCTGTATTTCAGAATATAAATTTACAAAGAGTACCAATGCTCTTTCACCTCCCCCCTTCACAGTGAGTTGTTGGCAGACTTACTTTTGCTGGGTTTTCCCAGCTTTCTGCAAATAATCCAGGCTTATCCCTAAATAGCCTAATTCTGTGTCAGAGCATTTGAGGATTTATTTTAGTCTCTAATATTTTATGTGACTATCAAACAAAATAAGACATCCTTAAAAACTCTTCATACAAATTTAATTGTATTCCTCTCCAATGAAGTAGCACATTTAACAGCTTCAGAACAAGTTTGATTTGTATTTCAAGTAAGGTGCTATTCTTTGTAAGCTGCTAAATGCTTGTAGTAACTCTGCTTCACAAAAAGGAACCAGAAGTGAATGCATTTTTCCCGTTTCCTTTTCTAGCAGTGCATTTGCTGCTTAGTGCTGAACTGATACCCTAAGAGTCTCTCTGACTGTGGGGTCCTTTTTGTATTTGTCCTAGTTCCATGTGTAATCATGATGTGATCACTCAATCCTAGGTGAAACCTGAAGTCCATATAACCCAGTCTTTTCTCTTCAATTGTTCCATTTAGTAGATGCTTCTGAAAAGCATATACAAACCAGTTCTGTTGGCTCAGTTAGTATTTACAGGTTCTGGCAGCTGGCAGTTTGGGAACTTCCTGAGCTGGCAGGGCTGTCTCCCCCTCAGTCTTCTGTTCATTCAGACTTGCATTGTAATTTTCAGGGAATGATTATTATCTGGGTGCATCAACTGTTTTGCATTATTCAGTTTCTGCTTTGTCAAAACCTGTCTTTCTTTTTTTCTTCTTTTTTTTTTTTTTTTTTTAAAGACAATTTTTGTCTCACTGTCTTGGTAGCCCAACAACCCTCACGCTGTATTTATCATCGCATTACTGTACTCTTCTGCTACTGCCTTTCCCTGGACTTTGCCAAATGTGTACTACAAGCAAACAAAAATTATTGTGATGCAGGAAATAGTGGCTGTGACCTCAGGAAGATATGAGAGTAGAGGCTCAATGCTTCACCTTCTATTGTAATAACTGCCCTCTAAAACTTGTTATGTTCCTGTGCCACTGGTGGGTGAGAATGGACACTCTTAGTTCAGGTCTGTGGAAG
Source organism: Neomorphus geoffroyi (assembly GCA_033558235.1). Classification (NCBI taxonomy): domain Eukaryota; kingdom Metazoa; phylum Chordata; class Aves; order Cuculiformes; family Neomorphidae; genus Neomorphus; species Neomorphus geoffroyi. The sequence continues at coordinate 696,382 of JAUMJM010000050.1, forward strand.
GGTATTTCCATGTATCTGTGCCGTGTACTGAAGTAAATAGCATTTTTCAGCAAAATATTCTTATGTTGTAAAATGCTTTTTCTTCAAAAGTGAAACTTTAGGTGAGGGGTGGGGAGGTGAGGCTGTCTTTTGCTTTGAGTCTGGATGTTTTAAGATCCAGGACTTCCTAGCTGAAGGGAGATGGTGAGAACTAACTGTGAATGGCCTGCAAAGACTGTGATTTGAAACTCCAGGCATATTCTATGGTCAGTACTCTCTGCAGTTTGGTTCCTTCTGTACAAAAAGTTCCATGTTACTTGGGCAGAGAGAGTGTGTACAATACTCCTGTGGAGAGAGGACTTGCTTGGGATATGGATCTGACTTAAATCTTTGCTTAGTTATGTTCCCTGTGGTGTCTGGGCTTTGTCTTGACAAGCAAAGCAAATTCCTCTGTGTCAGGGTTTTTGAGAGTGTGTGAAACAATAACTGTTCCTAGATTGCCTTGATGGCTACAGCAATTCTGAGGTGGGAAATATGTTCTGTTTGTGGCCCTTCTCCTGCACGTGTGCGTGCACACCTGTGCACTTCAGTTTGTGTGTCCTTCCCAGCTTCAGCAACAGTGGCTGAATTTTGCTGCCTTTTTCTATCCGTTATGTTAACCTCAGCCTGTTCTTTGTCCCATTAAGATGAGAGCAGATTTGTAAGTAAGCATTAAGTAAGACCAGATTTGTAACTGTATTCACTCATTCTGAAAGGTCCTCAGGACCGTGGTGTGATACACAGCTGCTGGAGAGAAGGCTCTGCTTGCTGCTGCACTTTGGCATCCAGCTTTTCTTTTCCTGTTCATGCTGATGGTGTTATTGCAGAATTTGTATTTCAGTACCAACACAGAGGACAACGTTTGCTTTGAAAGAGATTAGAAAAGTCTTAGAGGAGAGATGAAACACCTCATTATGTGTCTTGGCACATGTGGGGGTCTGATGTGTCAACAGTTCCCTTCTGCTTTCTCCCCTCTTAATTCCTAAGGAGACAGTGAAATGATGGAACCTGTTGTGGCCTTGTGAATAACTGGCTGTAATGTTTAAACAAGCCTACTTTTGTGGCTGTGTATGTGAAGAAGTTTGGTTGTGCAGAGTGGAGCAAACAGACAGGGACCAGAGCACTGCAATCATTGGCTGAATGAGAAGACTACAGATTCTTTATTTAGTGCAAGTGGTTTTTTAGTGGGTCACCTCCTGTCCTGGCTGAATTCCTTTTGACATCTGACCACCAGTTGGCAGTCCTGAAAATGTGCCCTTCTGCAGAGACCTCCCACAGGACTGCTGCTCCTGAGGGAGGGCAAACTTCAAATTGGCCCAAGATGAGGAAGTATCACAAGCTAAAATAGCAAGACTTGCACTTGCTGGTTTTGTAATGTTTGGTCTTCACTGTGGGTGCTCGTTTCTAATCCACATGATGTGTGTGTGTCTGTGTCTGTGTGTCTGTCTATCTATCAGCCTTCCAGTACTTAAAAGGGACTACAGGAAGGCTGGGGATGGACTGTATCAGGAAGTGCAGGGACAGGACGAGAGTTAAAGATTTTAAGCTGAAAGAGGGGAGATTGAGATTAGAATCCTGTCCCTGGAAGTGTTCAAAGCCAGGTTGGTTGAGGCTTTGAGCAACGTGATCCAGTGAAAGATTTCCCTGTGCATGGCAGAGGGGTCGGAACTAGATGGGCTTTAAGGTCCCTTCCAACCCAAACCATTCTGTGATTCTATGTAGATACATTGTGCACATATTGCGTTGGAGCAGTTCTTCTGCCTCAGCAGAGGAGTATTGAGTTACCTCTGCCTGGGAGCAGGTCATTCCCTTTGGCTTCCTGCTACCACTTATGTATTTAAAGACCACAAGAATATGAGATCAACCTGATGTATCACTTTTTCAGAGAGCATCAACTTACCTTACATGTGAAAGTGCTGGCTGCATTTGTGAACACTGTTGGAATGAAGATTCTTAATTGGGTTGAAATGTATTTAAAATTTATTTTTTAGTGCTTTTTCAGGTGAACAATATACTTGGTTGCTGACTGTGCAAATATAAAATGTGTTCAGGTTTGTTTCTAACCGAAGATTGTTGTTACCTGAACTGATCAACCAGGAAGTAAGAGAGGAGCAAGAGATATTTGAAGGGTTGGTGAATATTTCAAGTAAAAAGGGGAATATCGAGATATACTTCGCTGAGGTCCATTGCTACTGTTTGTGGGTTGGCACATGGGTAATCTGAGTCTGAAGCAGGTCTCCTCCTCCTACAATGGAAAGGATAAAAATCCAAACTATATTTTTAAGGTAACCGTGTTGCCTCAGATAGTGGTGATGACTTGAGGTTTAAAGCTGTGCTGAGAATATACACAAGGCCTTTGGCAGGCACTTGTTATTTAGGAGAATTACTGCATTTTGAGCTCATGTGCCCCTGCTGATGGCACTAATCTCCATGTTAGGAGACAAAGTACCAGCTGTGCCTGGTCCTGTTTATGCTGCTTTAGCCACATGGATGTTCATCCATTTAATTTGGAAATATTTCTCTGCACTCATCAGCAGCCACAGGCAGGCAACTGAAATTGCCACATTTATTCTGACTTAGTTTTGAAAGTGACAGATGCTACATAACTGTAAAACGTGGTGGAAGAGTTTTCTACCTTTGGTTTTGCTTCTCATTTGTGCATCAGTATTTGATATATAAGCTATTAATGCTGATGAGTGAAGCTACTTTTCTTCAGCAAGGTCTGCTTCTTCTCTCATAAAGTCAAGCAAAGCTTCCACTGGGAGACTGGTGCCTTTTCTGTTTAGGCAAAGGATGTAGAAACTGTACTGGGACTTAGGAAGGAGAAGAGCTGGCACATGTGTGACTCACAAATACAAGCAGGTGTGTTATGTCGTAGTTACTACTTTTTCTTAATAAGGTGACATTTTCCCCAGTCTGGAAAGAATTTAAAATAACAATACTGTTGTGCGTATGCCTGAAGATGTGTAACCTTCTCTGTCCTTGGGGCATGCGGTACATGCTGCTTCAAGTGCAGATGTTTTAAGGGGAGAAGAAATACAAAACCATATGCCAAGTCTTGTGTGTTGAGTGCAAGCCTTGCACAACTGCTTCTCTTCTCATGCCTGATCACCTGACCACATTTATGTCTGTGGTACAGTTTTACGGCATGATGCTAGGGTCTTGTTCCCACTTCTTGACCTTGTGAACCAGCTGTATGTGGAGCTTGGGGTCACCAGCAGGGAAAGGGAATGTGCCACTGCTGCTTACCAGGGCTCCAGGACCCAAAGGACTGTTAATACAGGCACTACCGTGTCCCATACCCTATATATGCACACCTTGATATAGTATGAAACTCTGCCATTGTTTGGATTAGGAAAGCTGGCATTTAAGGTACTTAATGAAAAGCATTGCAGACTAGGATGTGAAGGGCATGCTGCAGTGTGTGTTAGAAAATGCTTGTGGAGAAGAAAATGCTTGGTTATGTTGAAACTGTTGCCTCCATCCCCTTTAATTGTGCCTTTGGGCTTTATCTTAAATCTACATTCTGTGGCTCCTTATTTGCTTGTTTCTGTTGTGTTTAGCAGCCATTTATAATGTCATGTTTGAGTGGTGGATGAGACTGGATGATCTTCAGAGGCCACTCCCAGCTTCAGTTTTTCCTTAATACAGATGCACAGAGAGATGCCTGCAAAGACTTCTGGAAAGAATAAATGAAGTGAAAGTTTTTAGCCTCACTGAAAAACACTGATACAGCAGAAAGCTGTGTGGCTGTTTCTATAGCAAGAATCTGTAATAGAGAGAGTTCTTGATGGCTTTGGAGTGGGAATACTGAGAAAAGCTCATCAGCTCATTACCAAACAATCATGTATTGCTTGCCTCTGCCTTCAGTTCAGTTTGTGGAGAGAAGCCTATGAAGTTTGTTTCAATGGGAGTTCAGACACAGCAGAGCAAAGAAGCATTTTCTGGAATAGATTTGTAAAATTGGCTTTGTTTTTTGTTACATTTGGCATCTGTGCTTGCTAGACCTTATGGCATAACTGAATGGTGTTTCTTGTGGAAATTACTTGGATGCAACCTTACTGCTTTTATTTTGGCTGCTACTTTGAGCCCTAAGGACTAGGAGATGTTGAATGCTTACATTTAACTGGAGCTAAGCAGAAATTTGACAAACGTTGGGTGCTTTCAATTTGCAGCCTTTTGATTTACTTTTATTAAACAATTATAGTGGGATTTGCCTTTTGGGGAGTCTTTGTTTATGGCATTCTAAGCTAACAAAGCCCAGCTAAGCTGAAGGATGGATTATGGAAAATCAAAGCTAACTCTCCTAATAGGGACAATGGAATCCCGCCTGGTCCGAGCCTTGCCGTGACACCTGGGAGGCCTGCACTCCAATATGATAAAGTATTTTCTTTGAGAGAAGGTCACCAAAAGTTCAGTTTTACAGAGAAGTTCTTATTCTCGGTTAATGGGTCTCCCTGTTGCATGGTCCTGAAGTTACTTAACATAAAAAGGACAGATTGTCACAGAAATTACCTTTAAATTTCCTCCCTGCTAAACTTATCTAAAAGGACAGACCAAGTATTCTCTCTTGGCCAGAATGAGCCATTCCTGACCCAGCCACCCAAGCTATAATGCCCTTTTGCACTTTTGTAGTTCAAGATTTGCCAGCATTTTTATTTTGACCCCTTTTTTTGTGGGCAAGTGCTGTGTTTTAGAGTTGTAGTTTATAGTAAAAACCCCTACTGAGGTTTCTGAGCAAGCCATTTAATCTTTTTGTGCTGTGGAAATGAAGACACTCCCAGTCCTTTGGGGATTCTTCTAGTCCCAACAGAGTAGATTTATAATTTAACATGAAATATTATGTGATTATCATATCATATGTGACATGGACGAAGTCCCTTAAGAACTAAACACAAAATCCAAACATATAAGCAGAGCCATCTTTGGCTTTTTTGTCTGTTATGTATGTAATTTCCTGCATATGTAACTGATCCTGAGTCATAGCTGGGCTCAGACCCAACTGAAAGTCTGTAGGGATTATTCTTTCTGGTCCTTTTCTGACTTAGCTGACTCATTTTTCCCAGAAAGGGGAGAGATGGAAGTAGGATGTAAGAAGCACATTACCTAAGGCCGTTATAATCTACTGGGAGAAATAGATTGGTATGGGCTGTTTGGGCTTGCTTTAACTTGGTTTTTCATGTGTGCATTGAGGTATCTTTAAAAAATTACTTTGTTTTTCCATAGAAGGAAGAAGTAAGAATTATCAGCCCAGATTTTTATTTGGGCTTTGACTGCAGCAGAGCTATACTGATTTTCATGATATTAACATTATATTTTTGCAAATTAAAACACGAATTGGAATGTTGTTGGTAGGTCATTATTTTAATTAGTTACTGTTTTGGTTAAATCTCATGTAAGAAACATTCTGTGTCTCAGAAGATGACACAGTTTTTCATAGGAAACTGGTGGAACTTTGATTTTGTACTTGATCGATAAAGAGCATTGCAATTGTACTTTTGTATCCATGATGCTGGTGTACTAATTTAGGTAACAGAACTCAGATGAAGGTTTAATTCCCAATATTCAAGACTGGAAGGTTGAATCTAGTAGAGTAGACATGTAGATTTTCAGTTCTTGTTGGGTTTGTATGTTCTACCTGATTTTCAGACTAGGCAATTGCATCATTTTATGCTACAGAAATGATGTTTCCAGTGTTTTGGGCGTTTCAGGATTCCAGTAAGAAAGTCAGACCCAACTGAGAGGAGGAGTTGACACAAGAACCCTTCTGCGCAGTGCACGCCAAATTGTGAACCTGGCCATCAGAGGGTTTATGATCAGTCCTGCAACAGAAATATTCGTATAATTTATTTTGCAATATGAGCTCTGACACAGATCTCCTGGAGCTTTTGGAGGTGGGACAGCTTGGGGTAGCAGTATGTAGGCAGGGCTGCAGGATGATTAATAATGGATTTTAAGCAGTGACTATTAGAAGGTACGTGGGAGGTGTGTTTAGCAGCAGAAAATCAAGTTGTGCACTGATATACAAAGCTATAATGACCCTTCTCTTCATATGCTTCACTAGTACAGTTGAGGGTAATTAGCTATATATGTTAATAGTCTGTTTTCACATCCTCTGAGATTGCTTGCAGTCTTTCAGATCATATAAGTGGGCTTTGTGTCAGGCCTGGGTATTAAAGCCCTCATGCCTGAGCCTGAAATCAGCCCAGCTAACCTTTATAGATGACCCTCCTTAATTTTTTTCAATATATAATGTATATGTCTGTGATGACTACTATCAGTCTCTTCAGAGGCCCGTCTTGAGTTTCTGATGGCATGAACTGGGAGTGAGAATCTTTCCCCACAGAAGCCCCTGAATCTGGTACTACTTTGTATCGTGGTAGACACTTAGAGAAAAGGAACATTAATTCTGCATGTTTGCATTCAAACAGCAAACCCGTCTTCATAAACTCTGTAGAGCTGTTCTCCTGCAAGAAGGCCACCCCTTTTCCAACGTGACTCTGGCTGGAAGCTCACAGAAGCTATCCTGATGGAGACACGAAGCTGCTGGGATGAAAACCCAAGCAGAATCTTTTCTATTTTGTCACAATAAAGAGTTTATGTTTAGTAAGATCAGGGACCCTGGGATGGAGGTAAAGCATCTGCTGTGACAGTTTCTGTTTTATTCTTGTGTTGTTTGGGTTTTCTCTCTAATTAGTTTATGTTCCAATAAATCCTTACTACAACAACTGCTTGAAAAACAATTGAAAATAAAACAAAAAAGAGGAGTTTAAATTGCTTATGGCTTGCTTTGTATGGCTTCCAGGCATTTGAGCAATTTTGCTAACAAGTATCCTGTAACCTATTTCCAAAGGCCACTAGCAGATAATTATATTTGGTTAATTTACATACTTTCAGTTTATAATCCTAATTAGTTCTCCAACCAGTAGTCCCTAGGCAATATGTAGTCTTACCTCATTTTATTTGCCATCCCTAATGTGCAAGTTCTCTTCATTTAATTTACAAAAAAATGCTGTTAGGTTTGGTTCAGGGCTTTCCCATTTCAGTGCACATCTAAACTGGGTGATTCCATGCTGATTTAAACCCTATTTGCAAATAAGGATTTTACATTTTTATAGATCTTAGATCTGGGAGATGTTCTGCAATTTAGGAAGACTGACCCCAGTTTGACACGGAGCCTATTTTAATTGCAAAGAACCAGGCCAAGTTCTGCACCACCCTGTATCCAGGGTGTCCCATTGACGTTTCTAGTTCACTGAATGGGTAGGTGTTGGCAAAGGCTGGGGACTGAGGTGTTGATCTGCAACTGTGTTGTCTTGCTACCGTGGCAAAAGTGGAGTCAAGGTGTGGGGCAGTAGGAATGGCTAACGGCTGGGCAAGAGCCTCTGGGGAGCTGCACGCATAGTCTCTGCAAGAGGCTTTAGTAAAACCTCTCAGGCTGCCTGGCAATTTCTGCTTCCCCCTTTGCGTTTTTGAGGTTTCTTCCTGTGTGGTCCGTTATCACCCAAGCTTGAGATTATACTCAGTAAGGTGGCTGAGAAGGAAGGGAAGAGGAGGAGGAGGGAAATAAAGATTTATACTTTCAGGTGACAAATGCTCCCATTAGCTCCTTCCAGGTTTAAATGAACTTCAAAAATCACTTGAAATGAGCCTCCCCAGTGGAAGGAGCACAGTCCCTGGTGCTGATCTCTCTGGGAGTCTGAGTTCTGGGGGTTGAAGTTGAGCCATCATCTTGCTGTGGGACAGAACCCTGTTGCCCAGGTTGTGAGGATTGCTCTGCTGTGCTACAGGGCTGTGCAGCAGTTGGTGGAGAGCGTTGGGTCTTGGGTAAAGCCCGAAGAAAGTTAGGAGATGCAATCTCCACTGCTGCATGGAGATTTCTTGCATGACATGTCCTGTAGGCAACCAGAACAGTTTTGGTTCTTACCTTTAAGCACTAGCGTATGTATTATAATGCAATTTTTAGAAAAGCTGTTGGATGAATTCTTTCCTCTTAGGCATCAAAGGCTGCTTTCTAGTCTGATTCATAGCCTTGTAATGAGGTCAGGTTTGGACTAACGTTATGGTAATTCCCCATGTTTTCTAGTGTGCAATAAAAAGAACCAAAATCTCCCTTATAAACACCGCATTAAGTACTTTCATAGGGCAATGAATAAGGGTTTGTGATAAGGTAACTGAAAAAGGACAAGGTAAATACACAGTTTGCAAAGATTTTTGCATGGATTTTGAGGATAACTGATGGATTCTGTGAACTGATGCCAGTTAATAAATCATAATGCTGAAGGAGAGAGGCGATTTTTAACTGACCAAACCAACAAATGGCTAGTGAGGAAAAACTCAAAGGTGTGAAATTAATTCTTGGCCAATAATTTTATTTCAATCTCTTAAAGAATGTAACTCTTATATTTTTGATGCTTTGGTGTAATTTCTACACATCGTACTTTAACTCCCAAATAAGTTTCTGCTGTTATATACATGCATGCAACGCTCAGCATTTATATAACTGATGCCTAAAGGAACCATTACTTATGAATTTATTCCAAAGGAGCTAATTTTTATGAGGAACTCCTTGATGATAATTCTTCTTCATTAGAACATTTCAAATCTTACTCTACTATTTCCAGGTAGACTAAAGATGGCTTAAATGTCTCTTCATGCCTCATTTAGGGATTGTGATTCCACTCTAACCGTAGCTCTGCCTGTGCATTAGAATTTCTGAATGTTAGGAGAGGCCATATTCTGCTATGGCTCTCATGCCTGCAATTGCGATGAAGAGAACGTGAACTCAAAATAAAGCCCAATTGAGACACAGATAGGATTTGCCCTATGTTGAAGGCAATGTGTTGTGAAAATCTCATATTTTTTTCCTGCTATACCACTCGTGATGATAATGGCTTGTAGCACGTCAGGTGAAATCCTGCCTCTAACAAAGTCAATAGAAAATCTTTCATAGGCTACAGTAGGACTACTACTTTATCCCAAAGATGAAAATGCTGTTTGAAGATAAATTTACAGAGGCTTATTGAACCAAGTGCTAGATTTCAAGGGGCAGTGACAATGTACATGGGCTGAAGATGCATTTTCTGGTATGTAGAAGTTTACTGTGGAATATGGTAGATGTACATTCAATGCTAATTCAGTGCTAATCCACAAAAGGAGCAGATGCCCCCCCTGAACAAATACAATAATAGACAAAATAGGCACTGTTTATCTCTCCCCTTCCAATTTTTCCCTTTTGTTTTTTTTTTTCTCTGTATAGTTATGATGGAAGAGTCCAGAACAACAATTTAGAAGGGTTTGGGAGCAAATTTTTTTTGTAGGAGCAATGGAAAAGGGAGAGGATCAAGGATCATGGGAGTTACTCAGGAGTCTACTTTGTGCAGTTGAATATTCCAATTTATATCTGAATTCTTAGAGTAATACATCTTTTGACATTTAGGTTTTGTCTTTTTCACAATATCTTTTAATTTATGCATTTATTGCTTTTCATATATATTTTAATTTATATATTGTCTGTTTTTAATGCAAACCCACACTGAAGTTTACAAGTGAGTTTTACATACCAATAAGGAACAACAAAACAAAGCAAAACGGGAGAGCAGAAGTCCTATATTTTTCTCACTTACAGGTCATCTTAAATGCCTTTTGAGTTGAAGATATGCATTACTTCATCCTATTCTTCATATTTCTCCTACTCCTCCCTTGCCTCTTCCCTCTGTATCTCCTTCCCTCAAAAAAATTTCAATCCAACTTCCCCCTAGATTTTCCCATTAGGTTTAACTCCAGTATGTTGTCCAGACATTCTTGCAGTACTGGAGCTACGCTCAAGGAAAGAATACTCTATGTGGTGAAACCGGAAGGCATCCAAAAGAATTTAAAGTAGTTTGAAATATAAAACAATAATTTATTTTACTTCAATTTACTTGTTAACGTTTGTAGCTAATGATGATTTCATGAAACTGCTTTTATAATTCAATACATTCAATTCTATAAAGCAAACAGTTACTACCACGGGCTTTTCAAATTCCACAAACCGTCTTATATAAACAAATTAGCTGTACATGCACATTTTTTCAATAGGTTGTAAAATTTGCAAACATGCTTTAAAATCCTTTAAAGCTGCAATATAGTGTACTTCGTCAGGCTTTTCAGATGAAACCTATATACTTTCTTCAGAAACCTTAAAAAGAAAAATGTTTAAATGTTGAGCGTAACTCTAAAAACTGCTGTTTGATAAATGTTAAATATTACAAGAGAATGACTCTAATTTTGAGTTTAAAACTTGAGCTAAATATTGCTAAACAGCACTCTGTGTAGAAGTGAACAAAAGCAAAATAATATCACAAAATATGGTTTCACAAAAAAAAGTATGTGCAGTTGCTCTTGTGGAGTTTTGCTTTTTTTTTTTTTTTTTAGTTAAAGAAAAGCATGGGTACCTTTTAATATGAATATAGTTTAAGCAAGTTACCTGTGTAAGTATGGTTAATACATTTCTGATATTTAAACACTTCGTGTAAAAGGTAACAAGTAAAAAAGTACCATCAATATTCCAAAAAGCAGTGCTAATATTGCCTTTGAAGGAGATGGGCAAGCTTCCTCTCCACTTTGTAATGGAGATCCTAGCACCCACAGTTGTAGAGTTCAGTATTTGAACTATAAACCCGATGACTGTATCTTATATACAAAAATCTTGCCACATTGAACGAGGCATTGATTTCTACCCCAATGGTAGTGTTTTATGTACATAATTTAGCAAGGGTGATTATACAGTAGTCACTGACAGGAAGGAATTGTACACGCGTGTGCCATCTGGTGACTTCGTTCCATGGGTTAGCAGTTCTTGGATTGTCATCCAATTGTCAAATATTTTTTTATTTCTCTTCTTCATCATTTTTTTGTGACTCAGTTCAATGATATTCATTTCTTTCTTTTCTTCTGCACCTTGCTGTTCCTTTAAGCAATCTAACCTGCTCTGCATCATAAACTCACGCCGCCTCCTCTGCTCCTTCGCTTTCACTAAATGCTGCTTCCGCTCTTCCTTGCTCCAGTAGCGGCCCATCTTCATTTCACTTATGGCATCGTCATCGGTAGTCATACCACTGCGCTCCTCCTTAATCTTTATGGCACGTTCTCTCAGCAGACGGTCCCTCACTGGCCTCTTTGTAATATAGCGGGTACCATCGCTTCTGACCTTGACTTTCCACTCCATCCTTGGTTCGCTCTGGCTTGAATTGAAGTCTTTGCACATGCTCACCAGACTCATTTGGCTCTGTGCATACTCCACCGCTGATTTCTGTTGGATCAGCTGCATGTAGCTCTGATAGTGCTGTGCATGGGCAGGAATATGAGCGTGCTTATAGGGAGAGTGATGGTATGGGGAGACATAGGAGCCAGAAGGTTTTTGAACATGGGTAGGGCTTTTGCTTCCATCACTGGCTTTTCTCTCCTTGCTTTCCAGCTGCTTCCCAAGTTCAGGATCCTTAGCAGCGGCATGGCATTTACCGGTGCTGGATTCGTGACTTTCTGAGCTAGGAAATGAATTCTTTTGGGAGACATTATATGCCACTGCCCCCTCATTACCTTGACAGTTAGTGCCTTCTGCAGTTCTGCGCAGGGAATTGTCAGGGGAAATCTCCAGCGTGAGTGGTGTGCTTCGGCAGCTTTCACCTGTGTTATATGCGCTCGAGCTATCCTTGTCAGACTTCTCGGGGAGCTCTGTAATGTCTGAGAGCTCGTGCCTGCGAACATCAATGCTTGTGTTATAGTTGCGGAACCCGCTGTTATGTAGCATCCAAGGCTCCCGATACTGGTCTTTCAGCTGCTGCATTTTATGTGCTCTCACAATATTTAGGCACTCTAGCTCGATATTGCGCAGCTCCTCATTCAGCATCTCTAGCTCTCTGTCAACACTTTCTTGGTCGCTTTTACTCATATCCAGCGTGCTGTTATGATAATACAGACTGTAAGGGTTGGCAGACTTCACCTGGCACTTCAGCTCCAGCAGTTCCCGGAATCGCTCACATTCATCCACAGGGATGCCAAGGAAGTCAACATCTGTACAGTCGGCTGAGATAAATGATTCATTGCTGAACTGCATATCGCCACTTCCTAGGGTGTCATGACTGTATGTCAGCTTCTTCTGGCTCCCTAAAGTGTTGGAGGATGTGGTGTGATCATCCACGTTATTTTCCTGCTCAGAGCTCTCATCATTGCGTGTGCTGTCGTCTGTGCGCCCCATGCCACTGTCCTTCTCATGCTGATTAGATAAAACAGTGGCTGTATCTGTGGTACCTCCATCCTCCTCATGCTTCTTCTAGCAGCAAAATAAAAAGATGGAAAGAGAAATTATTGCAAGGACAAAATATTCCAGGGTGTTTATCTTCTTAATGTCACCTGTTACACTTTCTGCATCTTTGCCTTTCACTTATATGGAAAGAATATCATTAAGAACTCACAGAAATGGTGTCTGAAAACACAGCATGCTGTGGATGACCTCTTCAGAAGAACTTGAGGCCTACTTTTGAGTTATATAGCAACAGTGGCAGAAGTCACATTTTCAAATTTCTTCTTCTCCCACCCATGTGCACAAAACTATCCAGTTTTACTGCAGTGCCAAAATGAGAATATGTCCCTTCAGAAAGTGTGGCTCCCACAGAGGACGTAGAGTTTAAGAAAACTCCAGAAAAATCTCTAGGCAAAACCTGAAAATATGTTCATGACCTCATATGTTTGCATTAATCATGACAGAACGATGGGGAATACAGGCCCAGATCTGTGACCCCCATAAACTTTGCTGTGTAAAACCTTTTTCTTTGCCTTTCTCCCCATATATAGACCTTCTTTCAGTCATTTGCCTGAATTTTTCATTTGGATTCTAAGGTTTCAGCAGGCAGTTTTTTTCCAGTATGTGCATGCATATCAAATGGGAAATTTTATAGATTATCCCTCTTCTTGCTACGCCTGGCACACAACTTGCTTGTCCTACTCTCAGTGACCACAGCCAGAAAGATGGATTTCTAAGAACTATGGTCATGTTGTTGTAAGGGACAAAATAAAAAGCCAGCATTCGAAAACATTTTGGTCCTCCAGATGAATTTTGTGGATAGTCATGTAATATCTTGATTTTACAGAAAGTTCTTTTGCCATGATCGTCATTCCAGACACTAAGTATATTCAGTCAAGCTCAATATTGGAATATTGAGCGCAATGTGAAGTTCTGACACCACTGCACAACAGAGCGGCAGTACCTGCTGAAGCATGCTGGCAGTAAATTGCATTGCCTGGTGGTGCTGTTCCTCTAACATGTCCATGTGCAAGTCATCCAGAAAATCATTTCTGTCATCATCCATCCATCCTTCATCCAGCTATTTGAAACAGGAAGGAAAATCAAACCACACGTTGTCAAAAGAATGAAGACTGACATAAATTATGTTCCTTCTTTGTAGAAAATGATTGGGAAATCTTAGGGGATTCCTTCCTGTGACAATGCTGCTGTATCCTGGGAAGGAGCACACACCTTGTGCTACTGACTGTCCTAACTCCCCCCTCAGCCACCTCCATCTCCAGCAGCATGGTTTTACTTTTGACCTTTACCCTTTATATATGAAACAAACCCATGGAAATACTTCTACGAGTAGGGGCTGTTTTGGTTTGTGTGTAATTTGATTAGGATGCATAAAAACGCTCCAGAAACCAACACACTACTTGTGAGAAAGCATCAAGAGCCAGAGGGAAAAATGCTGGGTGGAGGTCTGTAAGACTTTGTTACTCCCAGCCTCAGTTATTGCCAAGGGTAAGATCAGGAACATCGAGGCTAACAGAGTAGTCCGGAGCCTGACCCTGCCTCTCCAGGTGATTGGCAATGGTTGCTCTCACAGCTGGAGCACCAGAGACAGATCAAACAGTAGTGCTCATGGCTGTTTGTTCAACATCTTTGTTGTGCTAATCCCACTCTACAAAGGGATCTGCTTCAACTTTTTATTACAGCTGAGGATGGTTCTTGACAGTATTTAACTACATTAAGAGATGCAGGTATTAAATAATCGGTGTTTTAATGAATGAATAATAAAAAGCTATAGGAGTTAGAGTTCACTATGTTCTTCAAAGCTACGGCTTGAAACCATCCATAATACCTTGCACTGATGTTTGTAATAGCATTGCAGCGTATATAATTCCCTAAATGTCTTATAAATTGAACTTTAATATAAAATGTATGTCTAAGTACTGTGACTTCTGAATTCTATTGTTTTAGACTATATATGTCCAGTCAAACTGTATGATACGATTTTAAGTAGGTTAAAATTCTTCAAAAGATGCTAACTGCTTTCTACAAAACAGCAGCTCTTTTAGTTAAATGCGAGAGCGGGTTTTTGGGCTTGCTACAGTACCTGAATTTCTGGTCTTGCAACAAGTAGGGAGATATTCTTGCTCTCTTCACTTGTGAGAATTGCCACAGCTTCTTCTCGATTCTGTACCTCTATGCCATTGATCTGTAATGAAAACAGCAACAGAATGAAATCCTTTCAAAGGGATACTTAAATGCTGTTGAGATGAGCTCTATAGAACTTTTTGGCTGAATAGATCCCCAAACAGCCCCTGTTCAGGTCTCCAGCCGTCTTGTTCAGGTAAGCATTGGGCAAGTGTGGTGGTTTGGGGAAATAAGGCTCTTCCACACCTCTGTGTGTGATGTGCAAAGCCTTGTTACAAGGACAGAAACTGGAGAGGGAGAGTTTGGCAGGAGCAGAATCCTAACACAGGTCTGATGTGTGGAAAGGAAGAGAAACATCCTTGCGTGGGACAGCTGGGGCTGTGGATACTGATCCCGGAAGCGTAATAGGATGTGGAACTCTACTCGTGTTAGTGTTTGTGCAGAAGATAGACCACTTGTGACAAAGCCTTTACGGTGTAGGATTGTTGCATTGGGAACACAACTCATCCTGGCACACAGCACTGGGTGTTCAGCCGGTTGAACAAGCTTTCAGAGAGATTCTGCAAAGAGGAATAATTACTTGGGCCAAAACAGAGGGTTTCTGCAGTGGAAGGAAGATTTAAAAGTGGGAGTGTAACAAGATAGGTGCTGGCAACAGATGACATCTGCTGACAAAATGCTTAGCCTGCAGAACAGGGCCAAACTAGGACTACCAAAATCTGAGCAAGATATGGAAAGGGAAAGTTAAAAAGTTAAAAAAAAAAGCATAGGTATGCCAGTCTGAAGGGAATGATTGGTAAAAAGTATACTGCAATAAAGCCACTGCAACAGGTTATAGTGCGTCAGCAGATTTTCAGCCATTTACACGCGTACCTGAATAATGCGATCCCCTTCTCGGAGCCTGCCGTCTTTGGCAGCAATGCTGTTGGGATCAATCTACAAAATAAGAGAATGGTGAGTGCTTTGGGATTTTAGAACTCAGTATTTATTTACATTTTTAACCCAGTATTGGTAATGTAACTGATGGTGTAAGGCCGTGTGTCTGCCATTGCTGCTGTATCTGTGGTTGTTACATCTCAGCAATTACAGGATTTTTCCTGCTTATGTCTGACAGTGAAATGCAAATTAAAATGATCAAGTCAAAACCAAAACACTTCTTTCTGAGATGTATCTTCAGAGAATGTAGGTTTATCATGTTTGCATGGTATCATGTAACCTCATAATTCAACATTCTGTGTTACAATGCAGTGCTCTTAGAACCAGAACCAGTTTTTGCACATAGAACAGGAAGGATTATGTCCTAAGTGAAGCTACTTATTTTATGAAAGGGGGCAAAGAGAGACAAATGGGCCTTAAACCTTTGCAAATAAAAATATATAGGTTTGGTTTTTATTTATATTTTTTCTGGAATAACTGAGAAAAAAATTAAAGGAAGAGTATGTTAAAAATACTTTGAAAATATAATCTGAAATTGAATGCTGAGGGGAAAAATGAACGCTAAATGTTAATATAGTAAAGTTTGACTTCAGTGCATGCAGGATTTCACTCAGTTTGGAGAATGGGAAAAATAATTAGATTTCTTCCAATTATTGCATTCTGGCTGTTTTTTTGAATATGGTACAAACAGAAGACAAATGTCTTAAGTGCCCAACACTGCAGTTTAAAAGACAAATTGTATCTTATGGAAATCAACTCAATCTTACCTCACTCACATAAATACCCATGTCATCTTCATCATCCGTTCTGTAACATACAGTAAGACCAAGCTTGTCTTGGCTGTTCACTCTGTGTAAATCTACTTCCTGAGGTTTTAAAAAAAAAAAGAGAAGAAAAAGAAAATACATTGTCAGTGAGACAGCACTGACTGATGGAAGTGATTTTTCAAATACAATGAAAATATTTTGCTTAAGTGATATAGTGGATCTCTTTTCATTTCACTTGTAGAGGAGGTTAACTTACTGAGCAAAACGTGATTATATGCAGACAATCAATACTTGCGGCATTTTTGACCCTTCGATCAATATGAAGTCATTTTGAAAACAGACCTTTTATTGATCTGAAAGAAGAGAAATTACCTATATTTCATGTAGTGGTAAGACTTCAAATGCTAAAATACTTATAAAGTATGATTTCTATATTTGCCACAGCTGATATATATTTCCTTATAAGCATGGAAATTTTCTGCCTTTTCAGAGAAGAATATAATACTCTATTACCTTAACTTGAGTGATTTTCACGAAATGATGTAATAAATTTCTCAAAAGCGTGACTGAAGATCAATATATTGTTGACAAAGCATTCTGTATTGGTAATAGAAATATAATAAGCACTTCAATATCTTGCAAGGGTTTGGTTTGTGCAAGTCATGGTTTATCATTCTAGTACTCTTTGGTGGTCTTGTTAGTCTTGGAGACACTTAGGCCACCTTAAAAATATGTTTTTCCTCTATGCTTTTTTGCCCCATAGCATTCATGTTGGTAGCTTTTTTCCCCCTATATTTGCTGCTGCTCTGTGGCACAGATTGATATAAAGGGTTAGACAATCCACAGAGATGTCCACAAGCTGTGGGATGCTCCTGGCTGGTAAGCAGTCAGTGTAATGATCCATGCAGCATCTCTCAGCTCTGCCTTCTTGCTTCTGAGGGGTGTCTGGGAGCCTGACGTTTCACCTGCTTGCTGTGCAGTCCTGAGGCTCCTGCCACAGGGAGGAAGGATGTTTCTTGATAGGTAGACATGTAGTAGCAACTGGAACTGTGTTTTTTACTTCCCTTGGAAGAGTATTTGGCAGCGAGCAAGGCTTTGGAAGGTCCTGCTCCTCCGCAGCCAGCGCCAGGCAGGATGGAGCAGGCAGCTGTGGGGATCATGCCCGTTGCCATGAAGGGAAAGAGTGGGACCAGGCAGAGGGGGAAAAGGGAACAGCTGAGAAAGCAGGCATGGCCTATGTGGGTTCCAAGGGGTGTCCCACCCCAAGAGCAGACCCTGAACCAAGTGCTTGTGTGGGGACCCATCCATTCCAGGGCAAATTCCTGATAATGTGACTCATTATTTCTGAGCATCTCACTGTTTTGACCTGCGCTGTGCCATTTCTAAGTGACAAGACAATAAACCAAGCTGATATGAATAATTCATTGGCATGTCTAGATGACAGCTGCCAAGATTAGCAATCTCATGTTATTTATTTGTCAACATGTGTAATTTCTTTCTTTTTTAAAAAAAATGACGTAGCTGTAAATGTCAGTGACATTTCAGATGGTATTTAAATAGTTTCGATCAATAGAATACATGGTAAACTGCTGCTCTTTTTCTCCCTCTCTTGTTACCTAGTATACAAGGCTTTAACAATGGAGGGGGTGGGTGTTTCAGATTTCTGAAGATTTTGGAGCTTTCCAGATAGGAGATGGAAATTCTTCCAAAGAAAAAATGTGGATTCAGTTCTGATCTCATTTGATCCTTGTGAATGCCACTGCAGTCAATTGTTTACACTGAATTTTTAATCATGGCGCAATCTGGGGATGAGGTAGAAATTTGAGCCCAATTCAGGCCTTCATATCTTCAGGAAAGTTTTTATATAGTTCACTGATTCAAAAATGCATCAATGAAATAGTGACAGTAAAGCTGTGCTGTAGTTCATCCTAGTATTTGTCATATTGGTAATGAAAATATATATAATGGTAAAAAGTGTACCCCCCCAACCCAAAAGCCAAGCCCAAACATGGTGACTCTCTTCATTATTTAAATAAACACTTGCCAGCACCTTTTGGAGCAGAAGGAGAAGAGGGAGCAAGACAAGCCATTACTTTCATTCTTACTTGCTGCATGTGTTGAATAGCAATAGGTGTTTTTCCAACAGCGTACAGCTATAAAGGGTATTATTATGATTAAATAGTAAGTATGGGTTTAAATTTAAAGTGCACCTTTCAAGACATCACCTATGACATACTGGAAGGTAATAAATCATATGATAAATGAAATTATATATATTTTAAAGGAAAACAGAAATATATTGTTTAAAAGTACACTCACAAAGCAGCAAAAAGCTAAAGCAAAGAAAAAATTTTTGGAGCAGGTGTTTAGAACCTGAATTTTTATGAGTAATTAGTTGACAGACTTACCCTTGGGTACAATCCCTCTAGTCCTTGGTAGGAATAGAAAAAGTGGGTTTGATGCTACCCAAATATGATAATTTTGTGTACTTAAAAGATAGGAACAGCTGCTTTCTATGAGTCTTTGTGTCAGTGAAGTTTTAATATGATCATAAAGGTTTGAAATATTTGAGAGATAAAAGTGTGCAATTCCTGTTGGAGTTGAAGAATCAACACCAGAATCTTCAAAGCAAAGGTTATTTTCCATATTCAGAGTTAAGTCTGTATGGTGTACAGGCACGTGAAAGGGGAAAATCGAAAACTGGTAGCTGCACGTACAGGTATTATGGTGAATTGTGTATTTGTACTAGGGATTAATTAAACTTTATGAGTTAATATGGGCCTAGAGAACTTGGAAGGTGCTAAATTCACATTTCCAATACCCCAGGACTTGCCATTTCTTACTCCTCTGTCTCCAGCACTCAATTTCTGGACAGCCCAGGGGCCCGATCCTGCAAGCCTGCAGTGTCTGCACTCCCACTGCAGACAGCAGCCGCTGGACTGCTTCCACAGACCTGGCTGGGTGCCTGCTCTTTCAGATTAGTCTGGTGCACTGTGCAGTCTTGAGTTGAAAGAATATTTACTGTTCATTGTCGTGTCATGACCTCTGTATAAAATAATATGAAACGCATCAGCCACCTACATTGCAGAAGGGAGACACTGAAGTCATTAACACCAGGTCTAGATCTGCAGACATTAGTTGGCAGACAATGATGGTATCCACAGATTGTGGCAATGCCGGGGCTTTGTTCATATGATAAATGTAAAGATTTCATATGTGATACAACTTTTACAGATGCAGACGATCAAAATCTGCTTCTTTAGATCAGGTAGAAGTGATATTTTGAGAGATATTGAAGAGAAGTTTTTGTATGCTATTTCAAAATAGAGTCTGCACAAGAGAACTATCTGAAAGCTGATTGACTCCATATCAAATGTAGAGCCAAGAAGGGCTCCAAGAGGTAGTTACCGAAATCCATATGGCATTTGTAGCAAGACAAGAAGAAATGAACATGCACTATGACATTATAGCTGCAACCGCTCATAATAATGAATTAGGAGTAAGTGATAATAGTAAATTAACCTCTATAAGCTCAGAAGATCCTTCATTTGCAACAGATTATTGAATTATTGTACTGCTGATTTAAATTTATGGCCTGCCTGCAAATTTATAAAAACCAGTCATTTCTCTAACAAGACAGAAATGAGCAGTAGAAATCTGAAACGAGAGGGCAACGATGGGTAAAAGAAATTCAAATGTTCAGAAAGCATTATCCAAAGCTGGCATAATAAGTATTGTGTCCTTTAGTCTCCCTCTGTAAAACATGGTGAGGTTTTTTTCTGTAGTGACTTTGGAGGTACCTGACCAGCACGTCCCAGTTCTTTGCTACTCCATTAATACATTTTACCCAGAGAAGAATGTTGGGGAAATAAATACAACAAACTATTTCCTTTTATGCTGCATAAGGCTTTGTTAGTACCTTTTGGTAACTAACTCTGGTACAGCAGGAGGAAAGATCTTTTTCTTGCTGTCTTGAAGCTAAAAAAAGTGATCTTTACATTTGTCTTTTCACATAATTGTGGTTTTTAACATAGGCAAAAAGCAAAACTTCCACCTCTCTGCTTTTCAGAGAAGAAACTTTTATAAAGCAGGTTTTCTTTCCAAAATTTTTTAGAGAAGTAAAAAATCTATACGGAGGTTTCTGTGCCAGCCTAACTCTATGGTGGTAACTCTGTGATGGACCACAGAAGCTGGACTAGCTTAACTCGTCAGTGGTGCTGGGGAAGGCTGACGAAAAGAGCATCTCACCTTGATGAAAGGGGCTTAGACTGCCTATGTAAGATAACTTGAAGGATGCCCAGGCTCTTTGCCAAGCAAATGAGAACTGGTCCATGATTAAGTCCCTTCTCATGAAGTAATAACTGTTAAGGCCAGGTTGAAGTCCTCCAGAGAGCTCGGGGAGGACAACATTTCAGTATTAGCTTGTCAGCAAGTTGAAATGTTTTACTACTTTTGGATTTGTTCCAAACAAAGAATATACAAATACTTGTCCTAGAAAGTACAGTTGAAAAGCTGAAGGAAGATTCTGCTTTTTAAATCTTTGTTTTCAATCACTGCCTGAGCGGTGCAGCTAGGGCTGAAGTCTTTTGTATTCAGAGACACAGTAATGCCTTGAGAAGCTCCTGATCAGTGCAACTCCCTGCAGAGTGGGAGTTTTCATTGAAAAGAAATATATTCACATGAAAGATGCTTTACACCAGGATGGAATAAAAATAGCGGAGGGCCTGTGATGGAGCCTACTGATTCTCATGCTCAGATAGTTACCCCTCGTTTCCTCCCTCCCCCTTTGCAAATAGATTATTGGACAAGTGGAAGAAAACTTTCAGCCAAAGGGGAGAGCTTGAAACCCTGGTACTCAGCATTCATTTACGGTTTTATAAAAGCAGTGAAGTATTAATTTCAAATTTTGAAGCATGGCTTTTGGTTCTTCGTGTGTTCATTTTTTGTGAATCAGATGCTGTGGTTTCATGCTGGGAGCGCTGTGCACTGGGAGGGCAAAAAGCTCTTTGAATTTGTTGTTCTTCTTCAATCTTTTGATGTGAAGGCTTCCCTTCTGTCCAAGACTGAGTGAGGGTATCAGAAGGGAGATTTCTTAGCAGTTAGCAAACATTTAATATAGTTTTTCATCTCCAAGCTGTATTTAGTCTGAACAAGCTATTCAGCTGAGTTCAGTTCAGTTCTCTACTTGGAAAGAAAGCAAAACCTACATACAAGTCACATACAGGAAAGGGTAAAGACAAAGTAAAATGTGAAAGGACAAGCCTCCTTTTTTGATGTAGAATGTTCTCCTTTGTAATCTGAGAAAATTAACACACTGGGAAAGCCCTCACTCGGGCTGTGTGTCTGACAGCTATACAATCTTGTTTGAATAAATATATTAATGCGTAATGCTGCTGGGGAATCCTGGAGTGACATTATTCTTCCTTTATGAACCTGAAATGACTTCTGGCTGGACCTCTCTGCAGAATGAGTGTACTTTTAGTTTATAATAAAATAGTAGTTCAGGATTTAGTCTGTCTTTCCTTGTGGCATGTAAATGTCAAAAGAAAAGAAACAGTATTTATTTATTCTTGTAGTCAGGAATAGATGGCGGTTACCTCTGAGTCATCAGTTTTAAGAAAAATGTTGAGAGATAAAACTGAGAACACAATTTTGGCTTCTTGGCAATACTGCCAACATAAATTCCTTCCTACGGATATTTACATTAGAAGCTTGTTGTGAACTTCGGTATTTCACAGTTTTTGTCTTGTTTACTTGTTACAAATCACTAACCAGTCAGTTATAGACCATAAAAGTTTAGATGAGGAGCTTCCGATTTAAATTCAAAGCACATTTTATGGACATTGAAACCCAGAAGGCTAACTTTGATGGCTTTCTTACTTTAGACATTCCTGCTGCAGTCAATGAAACAGTGCCTTTGTGGTCTTTTAAAACACGTCTATCAAAAGGCAAACAAAAAAAGCAACTAGCCAGTTGAGACCCTGTTAGCACTTTGACCTTACCATTGATCACAGTCTCTACAATTTGAACAAGAATCTTTAGTAGTTTTGAAGAAATACTATTAAGCTACAGAGACTTTTCTAATGTTCATCTCCCCGTGTTACTGAGCTGATCACCTTTTGCCATCAAGTACTATATCAATGTCAAAATTATTAATGTTGTGGTTTAAGGCATATTAACATCTGGCTACTGAAGTGCATGTCTTTAAACTGGTTTTGGTTCAACTGGTTGACCTTCTAATGGAAACAATATAATTTATCCACAATATTAGATTTCTGAAAAGATGGATTTTGAAAAGACACTCGTAGAAAATACTGATTTGTTCTGCATTTTCCCTTAAGACTGAAATATATATTGTATTTATTTTTATTTAAGAAAAAAAGAACCCACTTGTTTGAAAAGTAAGGCCTTGAAGTCTGCTGAACAGCATTTGTTTTACTGGCACTTTGATTTTATCCTGTCTTTGATTTGCATTTGTATACAGAGATGAATTGCTACCAGATATGCAGAATTTGAGAACAGCTTGCAAACTTTTTATGGGGTTTTAGTCCTTGATCCTGCAAACACTTTTATAGAAGGGAACAACTTTGTGCTTGTAGAAGACTGAACTCTGCTCCCATTGAAGCTGTTGATAAATTTCCCCCTGGTCTAAACAGAGCTACAGGCAGGTCAGCATTGCTTGCTTTGACAAATGAGCATTAGCAGGACCAGGACGCAAGGAATCAGAAGTGCAAGCAAGCTAAGAGTAAACTATTCACTTACTGATAATCTTGAATGGATTAGCTGGATCAGACATGGCTGGCAGTATTTAGAAGCACTGAGATACTTTGCTGCTATTTATTACAAACAATTAAAACCACTTCAGTGGGTCAGTGCTGGTTAAGTATCCTGCAAAACTAAGGCCTGTAATTTATATACTGTACTCTGAATGGCTGGGAGCAGGTTATTAAAATTAAGAATGAGAAAATGAGAAGATGAACTTCTGGTAGGATACGAAAGTATTAAAACCTAAGTGATTTTAAAGATTTGGCAGGAAAATGGACTTGCATACCTTCATGATTGGTTCAGCTTTTGTTATCCTAATTGTGAATGTATACATACAAAACTTTTCAGTATTGAAAAAGGGAGGAACAGCTTAGTATAGTGGCAAATCTATTCTGGTTTGTCTTGTAAACTTAAAATACTTCTATGTTATATGATCAAGAACATCTGTTTCTCAGCTGGGGAATGTTTAAAGGAAACTCACAGATTTTTACTGTGACTATGTGGAACAGGTCCTGTCAGTCAGCAAACTTGCAGTCTTCCAGATTTTCAGAAAATCTAAATCGGCATAGTGATATAGAATTTAATTAATGGAATCAATGACTTCATTATTTATGTTAAATTGTTAGCTGAAGATCTGGCTTATCAGTCCATGACACACAGTTAAATATGCTGCTGAAGATATCAGTAAGGGTGAGCAATGTTACTACAAATACCTGCTTTAAAATGTCCTTTCACTTTATAAGACTGTGACGTGCGCATGTTAAACTTTCAGCAAATGAAATAGTTACTGAAGACTAAGTACCTCTAATTCCAGCTCGTCTCGGTCCATTTCTTGATGAATTCCTCCCATGTAGTCATTTGGGTCATAGTATTCATGCACTGATGGATGGCTGGGAAAAAAAGGTATGTTTTAGGAGAGCACTCAGTATTTCAGTTAACATATTAATACATTCCGAGCTTATAGCAAGTCATTCTGAGCATGACAGACTAACGATGAAACCAAGAAGTTGCATGTGGTTAATTATACCATTTACACCAATAAATGTATTAACCATTACATGCATTATAGGAGGATTCTAAAAGATTTGCCACCTGATGAGGAATGAGAGACTTGTAAAGAGTCTTAGCATTTATTAATGATTTTACATCAAATGTAAAGCTGACTTGGGGAAAAATTATACTGAGAGAATAGCGGCAAAGTAGGGTAAGGGGTACCGGGTGACAGCTAAGTGGGCCGATATTTGTCAGGTTTTAAGATGAGAGGGATAATTCACTTGTGAGCTCAGGTTATTTGCAGACATGAAAATAAAATCATTCTTGCCTGGCTGCTTGGCATTTTTACTTTGCCTTAAAGACACAAAATTTTATCAATTTGTGAACTATTACGAAAATAATTTGCCACCCAACTATCTGGATCAACTTCATTCTGTTGATTGATTTGAATGCAATAGGCTGTTCTTAATGATTTCAATAGAATTTAAATATGCAGCACGCTTCATATTGCCATTTGCTATTGATGTGCTACTTCTCACAGCTTGGGCTCTCCAACAGTTTCATGGTCTATACTTTGGAAGTTGTAAGCAGCGTAGCGCTCTTGTGAGTGGATTTTTTTATGCTGTTTTTTTTTTTTTTTCTGCAATAAAAGCAAACTCCCTTTAATTCTCTGTTAAATAGATACGTGTTTCTTTCTAAGTGTGAGGCTATTTAGGTACCAGCATCTGCTAACTGGCTAAGATACCCAAGTTGTTGTAGGCAGGCTAGATGAATTTGAAAGGGATTTGGAGAAGTTACAGGAAACATTAGGAAGAAATGTCTCTGCTTGCACATGCTGGGTGACAGCACACCTGAACTGCCCCTGTATGCAGGGACAGCAGCAAGGCAGGCTCTGTGCTTAAGCCAACATCTACAGCTCCAAGTAAGGCCATTGATGATGCTAGGGGTTGGAATTTCTGTCTAATGATTAAAAGGTAACATGACACTACTAGATAGGACTGAGCTAGTATCATGCAGGCGTGTAACAACCTAAATGATTCATTGTGAATTAATCTTTGCCATTTTCCTAATGTATTTGGTTTTGCAGTTGGGAAGTTGCAGATATTGAAAAACACTCCTGCAAAAGTGTTTGGAGGTATGCAGTGTAGGTGCTCTGGGGATAATTGTGTCCTCTCCACAGTGCTTTAAGCCCAGTTGCTTTTTTATTGCATCAAGCTCAAAGCTATAGCCTTTTGTCAAACATTTCCACTAAAACATGCAGCTGTGCTTGAATTTTCAATGAGCTGGGAATAGGTGGTGATGCAGTAATAGCTGACGGAACCATCTTTCAACTAATCGGCAGACATTGCACACCGAAGCCCAGTTCCTGGCGGAATGTGTGAATGTTAGCGTGCTGTGAAAGTCACTTAGGAGCAGTACAGGATCAGTGCCTGTTTGTAGTCAAACTCTGTTTCCTGGGAGCGCTGACAGGGATGGCTGGAGAAGCACGCTGAGGTGTGTTTGTACTGCACAGCCAGGACTCACGTACACTGGCACTGCCTCTCACCAGCTACTGGGTCATCTCAAAGCCAGGCACTGCTGTGGACTGACCAGATCAAGGTCTGTCATGCACAGCAACCGAGACATTCAGAATCCTTTCTATTATTTTTTCCCGTGTGAAGATGCGTGGTAAGATGACAGGCAATTTGCATGGGTTCCTTGGGGAGCCGTTTTCCTCTTGAACAGCGTGTGAGGGCGTGGTGTGTGTGTGCCAGGAGATAATTGTCATTTTTATTTGTAAGTACAAAAGCATCAAACTACCATTAACAATAATTAAAATTTGATTCTAAAACATCCATGACAGCACTGGTAAGTAATTTTAGTCCTAGAGGATAATTTATTTGAGTAACATTGCTGCAGGGTTATAATAAAGTAATTAATACACTGGAACAGAATGTAGCAGCTCTTAGCATTACACAATTTATGGCAGTCATAAAAAAGAAAGTTAAAACAAAAGCAACCCAAAGAGGCAGTGTGAGGAATTACAAGAAGCAATACCTTTATCCATCAAATGCCAGCGAAAAAAGAACTTTATGAGGCCATATTGTGACTCAGTGGCATTACTCATGTGAGTAATGCCTAGCCAGTGTGCAGAAAAAATAAAAATATTTTCAGTTATGGCTCAGTGGTGCATGAATCCTGGCTACTTCTGGGAGAAAAGTTTCACCAGCAAGTAAAGGTGTGTTTGTGAACTACTTCCAACATGTCTCGTTAAGGAACACAAGGATTTTTAAGAGCCTCACAAACTGTTACTTACTCTTCAGGTAGGAGGTATGTGTCTAGCACAGAGACAGGTGGAGTAGGTGAGCCCATCTTGCTTAGAGCCATGATGTGTTCAAAGGTGATGTCTGTCTGTGTGCCCACATCTACCAGCTGAGACTCATGAGGAGTACTGAAGCCCTTGGTACGTGGAGTTCTTCGCAGGACCTGCACCACGATGGGCTCCTTGGCTGTTTTGAATGCTTCCACTGCTTGCTCATGTGTTGCTTTAGATAAATCTTTCCCATTGACCTGTGGGAAGAAAACAAGCAAAGCAGTGACAGAAACAGTCAGAAAGCGAAGGATATCTTTATTAGATTTGGCTTTCAATTTAAAAATCTCAGCTTCCATGTAAAGGTCCATACAGCAAGTACCTGAAACTATTTATGCAATGTTGTGCATCTCTCATTTTCCCCTTATACTACTGTGACTTCACAAATCCTATGCTCTGCTTTTTTGATGGTTAGATTTTTACTGGGTTCACTCTTTGAGATAAAATTACAAACCAGCATCCCATTTGTTTCTTGCAGATTCAAAATCCTTCAGCCCTTGTTCAAACAAAACAAGTTATTGATTCTACTTTTTAAATCTTTTCAACCTATTACTGAACAGAACTACTGGGACAAGAGCTGAAATTACAAAACTATGGTTCTGTGCCCAATAAACAATTTTCCAGATGAAACATCCTGGTGGTACCCACTCACTGCAATAAACCCCCTGCATTTTAGGGATGGATTCCCTATCCTGGGAAAGGCAATAGAAATAATACGGAAATACAATCATGGATGTTTTCACTTCTTGTCTGTTTGGCCGTTTCTCATTCCTAGATCTCACCACCATTATCATCTCCTGATTGAGTGGATATTTACACAAAACAGAACACTTTTACTAAAACTGATCAAGAAACACAACCTAGAATGCTGGACATGCCAGGCCAGGGAAGGTGTGGGTCTAAGAAGAGAATCTGAACACAGATCCCTCTGTCACAAAGCAGTAATGAAGCTCCTATTCACAGCAACAAAAGTAAAATGAGACATTCTGTTTTAGCACAAGGTTAACAGTTTCAAATCCCTGGCAAGCAGAGGTGTCCTTCCTGATCCAGAGAGAGGTCTTGAGTACTTCCAGCCCACTCTGCATTTCAGTCATGCTTAGTTCCTGACATGGTTTCTAATGAATTCTTTCGTAAGTATCAAAGTCTACCCAGGGGCTGTGAAAGAGGTGAGGTTGGATCTGCTAGAATTTCTATAAAGCTGCAGACCCATAATTCTCAATATGAGTTTTGGTTCATGAAAAATTTCAAGGTTTCTGCTTGTTTCTGACAGTATGAATTATAATTTTAAGGGTGCTAAACGCAATAAACAGTGTGGAATTAACTGAAAAAAAGTAACTGTGGTGAAAGATCGAATGTGTGCCTGCTTCCTGCTCTTTCCAGCCTAAGATGGAGATTTATTTTGAAATCTGGCCTGTTTATTGAGAGATTTGGAAATCCAAAAGGTCTATGGGCTCCTATGCAAAATACTATTTTACAGAAATAGTGGGAAACACTGGTAATTCCAGTAAGTTTTATACTCTTTTAACCTGCAAACTGATGTCACTTTAATAGAGATGAAAAGAAACAATTAAAGAGAAGCTGATCATTAATGCATTAGTGAAAATTGCATAGTGAAATTATGATCCTAAAGCATCACACTATCATATAATTGTTACCAAGTTCTTTGGACTGGGGCAAGTGTTGGCTCACATGTGGAGATAAGCTGTAGTTTGAGATGTGAAGATGCTACTAGCACTGTCAGTGAGGGCTTCTATCAGCAGCCCTCCTCATCAAGAAGCAAACTTTTTTTATATATATTCTTTATGAATGATGCCCGACTCTTTCCAGTCAGATAGCTATTCACTTGGTAAATCACAGCGCTGTACCTGCCATCAGGAATGAGCTGCACAGTGAAAACTGTTGCCTTCTGCATGGCAGTGCGTGGAAGAGTAGCTTATTTTTCTAAAGCATAAAAATAATTCATTGCCTTGATCGGACATAGATGCAATTGTGTTCAGCTGCAGGTATTAGTGGCGGCTGCTATTTTGTCATCTAATCAGTTTTGCATGTCTGAAAGGTACACTAATGTGGTGACGGCCACATTAGCTTCTGGAATATGATTGAAAACTCTAAAATTCTGATTCTGATATCTTTACTAGTATCAGATCACACTTAGTTCACACTGTGCTATACAATGTTTAGTCCCATTAAAGTAAGCGGGGCAACTGAATGAGTAACATTACTCAGCGCACTAACTGAATTTAGCCCATACTTAAAGTATTGCCCACAGCAAAAAGCTGGGTGATAATAAAGAGGGTTAACTCAAGTGCAGAATCGATTGAAAAGGCTAAATTCCTGCTGAATTACCTCATGCACCTAACAGTTATTACGCTGTCATCTTTGGTTTATCTTAGAGAGGTGATGACACCACTTTTTTTTTTAAGCCAGCTGAGAATGGAAGGTGTTAGCATTACATTTACATTACACAAACACCAGTACTGAACACAATTGCTCACAGTAATGTGTAGCATGTAAAGTTTGGCCTGGTCAAATTAAATATCATTAACTCGCCCAATTAAGCAGATTACTTTAAAATAATTTGTACAGCTGTAAAATTAAGTTCAGTGTAATGTTTTCTCGGGAAAAAGGAAATGCTGATTATGGTTTGAGTTTTATTATTTGCTGCAAATTAAATGTTGTGCACTTTACTGTGTGCATCCTAATATTGGTTTTTTTTTTTTTGTGAGCCACTTTCCACTTCTCTATGCTAAAAATTAGTAAAATCATGCAAAGAGTAGCTTTCCATTTTATTCCCTAATATTGTAATGAACTTGGATTACTTAGAGTTTAGAATAAGATTGCATTTTAGTTGAGGTTCCTTAGGACACTTTATTTCTGCAAATCCATGGACTGGCATCCTCTTTGTGCTGTCATATGTAATTGCTATGTAAATAATCATAACTTCAAAGTCAGGTTGATATCGTGCAGGGAACAGGCAGTAGTTGGACTGTATCATAAATTGTCACTATAGGAATTATTTCCGATTAGTATCCTGACTGTGTTTTCTATGGGCTGATAATGCAGGAAAAAAAGAAGTGCTGCATAATGAGGCAGAAAGATGTCAGTCCAGACCTTAGAATTTGGGAGAAAAGCCAGATAAACTTTCATCTAAAACCTCTCCTCCTGCAAAAGAAACCTTGTGGAGAAAGAAGTTCCTGACTTTCTGGCAGCTGGCCTTTGGTTGAGACTCAGTATGCTTGCAGGCTTGCGCTGTGAAGCTCCCTCCCTGGCAGCAGCCACAGCGGGTGCTACACGTGGGTTTTCACAAATGCTCATTCATCAGTGGCTTAACTGTAGATAACAGACAGTGAATCAGGCTGTTGAGGAGCACATGCTCCTCTCGTTCTGCTTCATTTGTACCAGGATAGACTCAACGGAGGGACTGGAGAAAACCTGGGGGCAGGGACACTGTAAGTGCTGTAAGGAATGGCATCAGGGCTGCCCTGCTGCAACCCTTCATCTCATATTGCTGGATCCAAGTCAGAATTGTGCATTTCCCTGGGTATTTGTATTCAACAATCTCCACTTGCACATTTTTGATACTACTATTCTGCAGAGCATGGTAAATAAATAACTCTAAAAGGGAATTTATATTTGATGTATATACAATTTTATATCATAGGTTTGATGAGATGGCAATGATTACAGTAAAATGAAGGCATAACTCACTGTACCATTGCTATTAGGGTTTTCTTAATGCACTGCTAAAATGTGGTAGGGGATTCTGTCTTTGAAAGTTAATAATTCTATGAAATATGGCAGCACCCACATCATACTAGGCAAACAATTCTCTGGGTATTAACTGTTCTCATGATGAATGGTTTCAGAGTCAATCTGTGAATTTCTTACAAGAGGCTGATTCTTGAACTCAAGCTGGGTGGAATCCTTCTAGCTCTGCAGGTTTGTTTGGATCAGCAGTCTTGGCCAATGCAGTGGACAGCGACCTAAATGTGTTCAGAACTGCACTAACAAAATAAGAGTTAATGGGTTGCAGCGAGCTATCACTGTTAACCATTTAGATTCTGAATGAGGAGCATGGAAGAATATGCAATGATACAAATACATGCTTTGAAGTGATTTACAGCAGGGAAATTGCGCTGTCTGAACCTAGGCTCTTAAAACCCTGCCGTAAATGACACGTTATGTGGTAAACACTGAGCAGCGAATAGTTTATATTTACTCTTTTTTAACTGTTTCTGATTCCAGCACATCAGTACTATAATTTTCCACTAAAGGGACATGAGGATGAGAATGCTACAATATTTGGATAATGAAAAATATTAATTCTCTAGTCTGCTTATGTATAACAAAGCTAAATTGCTTTTTTTCTAGAAGAAGTAGCAGCTATTCGTATTTTACTTTTAGTAGCACAAAAAAACCAGAAGAAAAACATATTGGAATGACCTCAGTGGCCTGGTCTGGTACCATCTAGAATTAGTACTTGTGGCTAATCTTGAGTTCTTCCTATCTTCAGCAAATAGATTATCTTGATTAAGATGTTTAGTTTCTATCTGGAAAATTTGTTACAATTGACAATTATTCCCAGTGCTTAAAACCCAATAAATATATCTTTACAGTTTTGCTTTGTTAAAAAAAAAGTGGCTTTATGATCCTAGACTTTATTCCTAATGGTGCTAAATTATGCTATGCAAAATTTTTCCTTATAAATAGTTACATCTGAAATAACACAAAAGAAAAGAAAATCCATGCATATGAATGTTTCAGAAGACTGCCAAAACCTACAAACAGGCATAATTTCTTAAAAACCTTATATGTGACAAAGACAATGGGATCTTTCATGGCAAAAAAAGATGGATAAATTAACTTGTCTCAAATGTTGAAATGCTTCTCTTTTGGGCCCTCTTTGCATTGGAAATATACTGAATATGGAGAAAGCTGTAGTTAAACTGAAGTGGATGTAGATTAAACTGAATTGAATGGGCCTTGATGAAATCTATGGTGGAGCCAGACAGCTTAGCAACTGCATGAGAGACAGAGATCAATACTCTGAATTAAGACCATACAGTAAACAAGCAGAGGATGCTTAATTTTATTTAATATAAATTACATAATGATTATGAGAGAGAATAGTATTTATAGTATTTTAAGTTAACTCTAGTAGTTTATAGTATATGCTGAATGTTATATTCTTTTGCACAAAACTGGGCTGCAGAGAGCACACTACCTAAAATCCATGTTATAAAGGCATCAAGAAAACTATAAATAAACATGGCATAATTTTGTCTGGGATGTCAGTGTCTCCTAAAAGTTTTCTTTTAATACTTGGAATGAAAATAAAATAGTCACCAGAGCTTGATTTGATGACAATATATGGCAATATATGCTGTATCTGGCTGAAAATGTCAGCAGCAGATGAACTTCACTGCTGAACCCCAAACATCAGGTGAAACTGCTGCAGATCAGCCCACGGCAGTCAGGAGAAGTGAAAGAAACAAATACAACGTATCTGTACTTTAAGATTAAACTTCTAAGAGCTAAGAACAAGGCAGGAAAAGAATGCTACCTTGGAGATAAAAGAGTAAAAACAGACAGTAGGATCTTGCTGGGTGTAGCTGTGGAACTTCTATTCCACTGTGAGGGCTGGTAGCCTCCAGCAATTCCTAGCCAGCTGCTGGTGTTTAGATGCTAATTTCAGGCCAAATCTCCCCGAGGTCTGGAGGAACCACTCCAAACTTCCCCCTGTGAGAACAAGGCTGGGCATCCTGTGCCCTTTTAACAGCAGTTGTGGCTATGACTGAGACAGAATTGCACTCTGTTACTAGAAAATATGTTCTTGTTTATGTTTGAAGTGTGAAGAAGATATTTGGATAAGAGATCACAGTTGTGCTATTACATAAATGTCATTTTATCAGTAGCTGCTGTTTAATTATTTAACAAGGTAAGCTATCCAGATGTTTTATTTTTCTGGGTGGGTGGAGAAGACTAATGAACTGCCACTTTGTTGATGGCAGATGTAAATTGGGAGCTTTCAGGTATATCAAAATATGCCTCTTGTTTACATAGACAAAACTTCCTTCTGGTTACCACCAATTCTTATTTTTTTTCCCTCTGATACAATGCCTACAACCCCCCCCCAGTATTTGCTCTTTCTCTTTTCCTGTGATAGCAGAATTTACACACCTGAGTTATTTACACAAGAAAGATGTTCCTGGAGCTGATTCCCAGTTTCCCATTTGCAGTCGCAAAGGGGGGCAGTGCACACAAGCGCTGCAACCCTGGAGAGGTGCTGCAAGAGCAACAGGACAGGGCCCTGATCCAAAGAAGTTTGCAGGAGAGAATGAGGCAGGACACTCAATGAATGAAAGTGAGGAGTTCTGTATTCAGTCCTGTCCAAACATCATTTGCAAAAGTATAGATGAAAAAACTGTGGACACTGGCAGTAGTAGTTAACAGGAAAGTTGAGAAAGCCAGAAAATCCCTTTGCATAAGTTTACTGTGTGTAATTATAATTGGTTTGTACTTTATTTTTGCTTAAAACATGTGAAAGGTTGTTTGCTGGATGTTGCTGGTACACAACAGAAACCAGAAAGGCTTCACTAAAAGAAAATTATTTTTCCAGCCATCAAATTAGACTGATTTAGATGGGTTTAATGTCATGAATGATAAACATTTGCATGCGTTGTGCAGCTTGTTGGTTCTTCTGTGCTTCACAAATGTCACAAAGAAAAAAACTTCTTTGCTTAAGAATGAGTAAGCAGCTTTTCTTTGTAGAAATTCATGCAAATCCTTGGGAAGTGCACTATAAAAATGCTAGTTCTGTTAGACTACAGCCGTCTGTGCTCCATTTAAAACGCTCTTTATGGTCTGATTCACTTCTTTAGCAAGTTCTGAAGAAGTCTGCATATTAAGAAAAAGTAGAACTTTAAAGATTTTTTATAGAAGCTAGAGCAGCAAAAAGCCTATTTTCTAAACCCCCTTTTCCTCAGGAATCGGAGAAAGAAGGTTCAAAATACAGGTTAATTCTTCTCGCAGCTCCATCTAATCCCTCTTTTATTTCCCTCATATGGACAGTCTCTCTCTTTTTAAAAAAACTCAGAATTGTATTGTTTAGTAATAGACTGTTTCCATGTGTGTGCATTTCCCTTCTGCCTTGTGAGCCATCCATGACAAAATAGTTAAGACGAAAGAAGAATTCTTTACTCAAGAGTACAGAATACATTTGTTCTCTAAACCATTACCTTCCATTCGAAAAATCTTGGGAGAAAGAGCTTTGAAATAAAGGATTTTTTTTATTCTGCTAGTAATTAGCACATTTACGTATTAACATTACAGCACCAGTACGGTATATAGCATACTAAAATGTGCCTGCTTTTAGATGGGTTCTCGGGCTCTACTTCTATATATCACAATTCAATGTAAAACTATGGTGGAACTATATCAGGGGCATCAATGAAAACAGATTTATGCTAATGCTGGGGTTTCTGAGCCTTGTGCGCTTTCTCTATAAGCAGAGTTCACTTGGACCCTTTTTTTCTTAAATATGCATTCGTCATGTTAAATAGCTTTATATCTGGGTAAAAATACTTTTCCATATTCTGTCAGCATTAAGAAGGTGATCTTTCCTGTATCTGTTCATGGCTTAACAACCCTGGTCCAAATAAAACACAGAGAGAAGTTTACAGGCTCTCCCTTTTGAATGACTCTGCTGTTTCAGTAGCGTGACCCAGAGGGAGCCAATCAGTTATAGTTGGAGTGAGGTACAAATGACAGCCATGAATAAACATGAATTACTAATGACCAGAATTCAACAAGTGCAATCAGCCCCGTTCCCTCAATCTCTGGCTTTGCCCGCGTATAGCATGCCTCCAGTGTGGCACCTTGGGCTGCTGCTGCAATGGTGTTACCTTCAAATGTGTTCCAGTGTGCTCTTCCCAAGAGGGAAACCCCATGTCTATGGACTTGTCTAGTAGAGAAAATTAAAGCTTTTTTATGAATGACAGTTTACTTCTTTTAAAAGCCATGTATTTCTATATTTATGTTTAAAATACACAGTTCTGTAACAAGGTGTCCCTATGCAGGCAGGTGTCTAGCTCACTGATGTCCTGAGTTGTGTCTCCTTTTGTCATTCTAGGACAAGGTAAGTGCAGTCAACAGAGGTGCTGCCATAGTGACGATGTTGCATTTATATTGTGGGATGATAAATATTATACACAATGATAGCAAATAGCATAAAAAGTGCCTACTTCCTGTGACAGTGGGCAGTGGGTCCGATCACCTACAACACATCCATGTCCAGAATTATCACTGGATTGAGAGAAGTAAGAAAACACTGCCATGATGCTTAGTACTTTTCTATTAAATGGTGGCCTCTAGCTTTTTACCTTGAAGATATACTGTTACTAAGGAGGCTTCCTTCAGTAGTCACTGTTTAAAGTAGTGACTATTGTAGTCTTGTTTAAAGTTTATGTATATTTTACATTATCTATTCTGCCACCCTCCTGCCAAATCCCTCACTGGCTAGTGGGTTCAGGAGGGATAGATGGATCTGCTTACTTTCATCTGTTGAGTCTACAAAAGGAACTATCCTAATGCACGTATGAATGCAGAGTTGTCCTGTCCTAGCAAAAGCCTCACCTGCTGTTTCATTATTAATGTACACAGCAAAACATATTTATTAAATCTGCACTTTTTCATTACTCCATATGTTTCTTTTTTCCCAGCCCATGTCTGACATGTGACAGTAAAGCACAGCATGATTGTCCCTAGTGCTTTCTCCCTTGTGACTTCTTGCCACCTGCTTTATAGCATTAAACAGATGTATAAGTGTAAAGCATTACAAAACTCATCTTTTCAATCATTTATCACTTTTAAAAAATATAAATAGAGCTACACTGTGGTAAAGCATTTCATCTGCTTACTTAAAGAAGAAAAGCACTGACTTCAGGGAGATGATGAAGCAGTAAGATAGTTCAGGGGCACAGTAAGCCAAATTACCTATTTATATCACAGATCACCGTTAGGCATTTTGTTTATTTCATATCACATCTTCTTTATGTTCCTTTAATGACCAAAATATTCCTC
Organism: Neomorphus geoffroyi; assembly: GCA_033558235.1. NCBI lineage: Eukaryota > Metazoa > Chordata > Aves > Cuculiformes > Neomorphidae > Neomorphus > Neomorphus geoffroyi. The sequence goes on from JAUMJM010000050.1 coordinate 731,720, forward strand.
TAACATGCAATACAGAGTATATTCCAGAGAAATCCTAACAGAGGCATTGCATTATTCATCGTCAAGTGAAGAGGAAAATTTCAATTGCCAGTTTCTGGTAAATGTCTAATTAAGAAAGGGGACTTCTGAGCCACAGACAGGCGCCACAATCATTAAAGGGCAGTTTTCTGAAGATTATGAGTCTCCAGTCTGTCAAGTAGAGTTTTTCTACAGCTGAACTAATTCAGCAGTAGAAAACCCTGTCTAGAACAAAGCACACGGAATTAACATCTTGTTTAAGCAAACACAAGCCTACTTTGAAGTGTGATAGGTTCACAATTGTTACTGAGGTCAAGTTTAATGTTAGCAAGGTGACAGAATATAACTTCAACACTATTCTTAATTTCAGCTGCAGCACAAATCACGTACATACAGAGTATCTGAAGCCATACAGTGTATTTCAAGTAGACCAGTTTACTATAATTGGCACAACGAGCTCAGTCTTAACATGGAATACTACTGAAATGTAGACCAACTAATTCTCTAGCTGCCCAATTAAGTTTGAGGGTGTGAAAAGCATATGTATAGAGGCAATCATTTTTGTTTCCCAAATCTTATAGTTCTGATTAGAAAGTTTTTTTGCCTTTAATGTTTGTTTTGGCAAGCCCCACTTTGGCCCTGATTTAGGATAACTTCATTGCTCAGTAGGTTTCAGTCTAGATAGACTGTTTCCTTGAATCAGGCTTCCTTAATGACTGATTACTTTAGTCTAATTTTTGCAAGTCTAAACACGGTAATGGAATTCTAATGGTGAAGGGAACTGTATCAGTGATCAGCTCAGTGCAGCTGGTTCCTGTGTGAGTTCTGCTGAAGGAATAGTTGTCTTGCAAGTGATGCTGCTCGAAGTTGCCAATGAAATATGTCGGTTAGTTCCTCATCACCGCCGTCTTCTCATTAGCGCAGCAATTTCTATGCTGACCTTGGTGCTTACATAACCTTGGCCGCAACGTGTCTTAGTCTAGTTTAAAAGACAAATCCAGCTTGCACACTATTGTTTTTACCACTGTTATTTTCACTTGTCTCAGAGATGTCCCAGGCCAAGGGCATGTGAACGAGGCTTTCAAGTTACTTAAAGGTCATTACATCAACTGTTTATTTATATATGAACTTTCATATTTGTGAAAGGTGCCAGCTCAACAATCATGGAGGCAGAAATCTTCTGACCTCGAATCATCTGAAGCAAGGGCAGAGGCAATGTGAGCTTGTTTTCTGCCAGCGCTTCTATCCTTATTCCAGAGGGACAGCCTGGAGGAAGGGGTTAGTCTCCATACTCACTTATCGCATGCTTTCTCAGCTGGAAGTGGCAGCTTTGATGGGTTGTTTTTATGATATCTTCCCACCATGAAAACTGGATAAACGCCATCATCTTGAATCCTGGGGAAGAGCTTTGAGCATTGCCCATCCAGTTTAGCCTCATCTGTGATTTAAAGCTCTGCGTTCTTATCCTTGGAAATATTAAATGTCCATTTAGGAAATGATTTCACTGTGTGATGTCATCTCCCAAACTCTGTGTAAATATGTGCTTAGGGCAAAACTCAGAACTTTCTTAAATTTTGCTCTTAAACTTTTGTTATTTTATTTTATGAACTCAAAAGCTCTATCTCAGATGACTCGTTCTTCTGTAAGTTTCCTTCAGTGGAGATTACTTTTTGGGCCCCCAAGGATTTTCCTACAAAGGAAAAGGCCCTTATTTCTGTCGTTGTGTGTATAGGAGCTGATGATATTGAGAAAAGTAAACTGGAAGACTGGTCTAAAACATCTTTCCAAGTTTCTGGTTTTCTTTCTCCCCCCTTCTGCCTCCATTTTCACAAGCTTAAAAATCTTCTGAAGAAAATTTCCATTTAACTAGAAATCCAAAATCTAATAGCATGCAATTACTTCATTACATATGCGGCATGCAACTGGGAAGTAAACCTCAGGATACATCTAAGATATTACATACATCACATTACTGCCACGAGCATGCTTATCATCGCTGTTGCTGTTCTGCATCAGGATTTCAAGCTACCATAGTCCCCTTTGCATTTGTAATACAAAGCATTGATATGCACAGCTGCAATAGACTTTAATGATGAGGTGTCTTAATTTGGTTTTTATGATGTGATTAAAGGTACAATAAGGTATGTGTTCAACAAGAGGGAAGACCATTGTTCTGCATCATTAAGCTCACAGCAGCCCAAAAAGAAATTGTAGGCAATGTGCCAAAGCCCTTAATGAAGAGGATCTCTTTGAATTATCTATGGATGAGGAAGGGATAAAGCCTGAGCCCTGGTATATTTGATCCTCTTTGTGCTCTCTGTTATGAGGACTTACAGAGCCAGACTTACCGGACCTTCTGGAATTGTAATTTATTGAAGCATTAATTTCCCAGCCACGCTAAAGCCCTTGGCCTAATAGAGAAAGTACAGTTATGTACTATTATTAATTCTTGCAAGTGTTTTCTGAATTCCTACATCTCAGAGTCATGAACTTTTAAAAAATAAGGCTAAGGGGATTTATTTGTAAAAATGCTCAATATTTCCTAAAACATTATGCAAATTTTGTCTAATTTGTACTGTATAAAAAAGCTTCTTTTAGTTTTTTTAGAAACGACAATGTCATCTTATCAAATGATATTAGAGTCACATGGATGACACAAAATAAAACCACTGTAAGAGATATTTGTTACTGCTGGCATATTTTGAAACTTTTATCTTTTATATGCTGTTATTTTAAATGAAAATAATTCTTCATCTCCCTCACCGTTAAATTTTAAGTAATTGCTCTTATGTGTAGGTTACATGTATTTTTATAGTTAAAGTGACAGTTAATTATCTGGATGTACTCTGTAAGTTATAGAATTCCCTCCCACCTATCTTGTGAAGAAGAGAAATCAAAGTAGCACGCTGCTAGAATAATTCCGCATGATAATTTATATTCTCGAATAATCAGGGATTATCGTCTTAAATAATTCAGGTTTTACTATGTTAGAAATTCCAGTTTTATAGGATTACATGCACCTTTCACTTCTGTGGAAGCTGAGGGTATTCCAGCTGTTTCCCCAAAGGACTTCCATGCTTAAAGTTAATCACAGGTGCTGTGCACTGTGCTCCACACATTGCTGAAACAAGGCTGCAGCACTTTGCAGGTTGATTTCTAAATCCAAACTGCTGCCAGAGATCTATTACCTGCAACCACCACCGGATAGTTTGGTCATCTCAGATATCAGTGGGATTGTTCCTGTGACTGATTCTAAGGACATGTATTTAAAGAATGTAGTCCTGCACCTGTTAGGAGATGTCAGCAACTTGCAAAGATTTTCCATGCCTTCATCTCACAACACAAAACGTGCAAGCTTCCTAAACAATCAAAACATTCACAGGTTGTTGAGTCTCCGTTTGTTCTGGTTGTTGCACTTCTGAATCTGATTCACGGATAGTTCTCAAACCCAGACTGCATGAGAACTTGGTGACCTTGGAGGATGATTAATTATTACCACAGCCACTGCTTGATCTGAAGGGAGGATTTGCACAAACAATACCTGGCACCAGGTCTGCTGTTGCAGGCATGATCTAAAACTTATCCTCAGTACAGAAAACATCTGAGAAATCTGATTACCATTACTAAAATTCTTCCTATCATCGCATGCATAGCAGCTTAGCAAGTGGAAGTGAAGTATTATAAATAGAAATGACAGTAAACATGTCTTCCTATTTGCTTTCACAAGTTTTTTTTTTTGTCCATGAAGCGTCAGTGTCCTTTGGGTGAGTGAGCAAGAATTAGATCAAAACCATGTGTTTAAAATTTAATCACTTCCCTACTAGCATAACATACAACCCCCATATTTTATTCACTTTGTTGTCAGTGACATCAGTATCTGGGATCAGACGCAGGTGGTAACACAGTGAGGACCACGGGATTTCTCTCCCTCCTGTGCACCGCTGAGCAATTCCCTCTGCCGGCAAGTGCACAACATAACAGTGCTGGGAAATGTCAGTCAGCCCAGCACTCCTGTGTAATTGTTAGTGATTCTAAACCGCCTCAGGAACAGCAAGGCAGTAAAATGCAGCCTGAAGGACAGGGGTAGTTTCTGTTTATCTGGAGTGTTTGTACAGAAAACCCACTTCACGTTTAACCATAAGCTGTTCACCTATGATTATTTTAAAAGAGATCAGTAGGAGTACTTCCAGTAACACCTGACCATTGCTTTGCATCCTTCCATCACACTTGTTTCAGTCCAAATCAGTGTAAGAAATGTGAGAGAGAGAGATAATATAGACTGAAAGAAAACCAGCAACATAGGAAACAACATCTTTGTAATAGAAGTTAGTGTATTATCACATTTTAAAAAAACTTATCACATGCTTACTATGAATAATTTGACATCTAAAGTTTTGTAGAGTAGTAGTTCTGATCTGCTGTTGATTCATGCAATTTGTTAGGTGGTATTTCTGCATGCAGAGGTGCAAAACCTACAGCAACTGGATATAAACTTACAACAGGCACTTAGAGACCACACTGGATGAATGCATTGCACAGAAAGAAGTGTCTACATGTACTTGTAAACAGACACAAAATCTTTACAGATCCTTCCTAACTTGTTCAAAGAGTGTGTGACCAAGCCACGATCCTTGTCAAGAAATATTACATAATACATACTGGAGAAAGTAAGAACAGGGTCCTGTTTGTTATGTAAAGTTTTGCAAAAAGTTTAATGTATAATAGCATGCATTGAAGTATTTGATGTTCTGCAAGTGTGAATGGGAAGGTACAGCATAAAAACATAATCATCGTACACGTATCAAATACGGCAAAACCCCTTTCATTTCCACCTGTATCAGCATTTTTTGGTATCCTATTTTCTCTGTTACCAACAGTGGTCACAAGCCTAAAAGAGAACATTTACTTTTAGAAATGAAATCTAATTCTTTACCTGACAAACTTCATACAGTAACTTGTACTGCTCTTCTTGCTTCTGTAGAGTGCACAAACTGCATCCCATGTTTAAGTAAGTGGCAGGAATAGTCTTCCTTATTCACCAGAGCAGCCACAGAAATCTCTGATGACAAGCATGCATGCAGATATCCCTGTAACCCCTAGGCGAGCCGGCTGGACTGAAGCAGTTCACAGTGGTGTGGCACGAGGTGCTGCAGAGCAATCCTGCTCTTGCCTTTCGTGCTGTCCCTCCTTCCCTGGCAGTACAGAGCACTCCCTCTGCTGCACTGCTCTGGCTGCGGCACGCTGCTCCAATGCACATGCTATATACTGCTACTCATGCATATTAATCAGCTCTCATTGACTATTCATAACAGACAGTGATACAGAAGCTATAATTGCTAGCTATGACAGCTGAAATTTCTCTAATTAACAGGCGAGTGCTTCAGTAGCAGGCATAATAAAAGACACTAACAATTTTGTAAACCATTTTGTAGCAATTACAAATAAACATGACTACATTTTCTGTGGTCCCTCAGGATAATTTTTAACATATTTAAGCAGGCTTGAAGTACAGTTTAAATGTAAGTCACAATGAAATGAATGTAATGGTACAAAACTCAGTGGTGGCTGTGGCAAAGTTGAATATTGTTTGCCACATTTATTTTCCTCTCATACCATGGTGGCATCTGAGAGCCTCAGTTTTATAGCAGGAAATGACTGAACCAGGTATTTAACAAACACGGGACAGAAAGGCCATCTCTGTTTCTGAAAGCCTATGTGCAGCCTTAGGACCTGGCTAAAAAGCAAAAGAGATAGGTGAATGTATGTGGATTTAGAAAAAAAAAGAGACTGCCTTGGATTAATATTTAGATTATATTTAGATTAATATTTATACCAACTGAAAATGACTATCCATGCTACTGACTCTCCTTGTATTTGAAGTGTAAATGACAGGTTCACGTATTATTGTTATATTAAAATATAAACTTTACTAGATTATAAAAGCATCTACAATAAAATAAGTATGGCATTTATGACTATTCAGTATTTGAGTTCCACTTTGAATCTGTGCCATAGATGTAAAGGATAACACATCAGTGAACTGCCCGGTGAACTAGAAAAGTACTAATAAATCATGAGCTTTATGGATATTTTCTAGTCTGTAGGAAACACTACCTTGTGTTACAAATTTGGGTTGACCATACTTTTACCAATCATTTAAGCATTCAGAAAGTGTGTGTTTTTATAATCCTTGTTTCAATACATTCTGCTATAAAGAAGAGAAGATGACAAAATAGCTAGGAATGAGACCAAGGGTATAATTCCGATACAGAGATTGCATGGCAGAGGGCCTGGACTTCGTGCTGTGGTTGTCTGACTGGTTTCTGACTATTGGCTCAGCCAGTTTCTGTGGACGACAATGGGAATGTTGTGCAAGGATGATCTGCAGCTTTTCTATCCAAACTCACAGGGATCTTGCTGTAGGGATCTTGTAGGATATCCAGCTGTTGCTACAATTGTACCGACTCAGTTTGCATTAAAATGATCAGTTACTGAAATGCATTTCACGCTGTCTGTATGTTTTAGTACTAAACTTTAGCAAGTGAAGACTGTGACAAGAAGGGGTTCCTTAACTCAAGACTGTGTTTTGGTATCAAAATCTACCTACCTACAGGAGAAGAAAGAAAGGAGGCCTCTTCAAATCCCTGCATCTCAAGGAAGACAGGGACTCCATCCCTGAGCTGTGACTGTCTGCGACAAGGATATTGCTGTCAGTGTGGTGGTAGAACTTGCAAGGTTAGAAAAAGACAAGAGGTAGCCTGGATCTTGCTCTTGGCCCTCTACGCCAAAGAACAATTCAGGCTGTCCCTGTTTAGACATGCTTCTATTCAACAATGTACTATGGGCTTATCCATAGCTGGATGACAGCCATTGGCCGAGGATCTCAAACAACTGGGAAGATCTTGTATAATGGAATGAGTGTTCCCCAAAAGCAGAAAAGATGGTGACGATAACTGAATTAAGAAGAAAAAGACCCTCATGAAATTGTAAAAGAAGTTTATGGCTTTGATTAGATAAGTCTTGGTTCTGTAATTTGATTAAGCAACTTAAGGTAAAACTTTCAAAAATGTTGCCTATGTTGTTCCCCCCCCCGTGCAATTAAGTTTTTTCTTCTTAAATGCTAGTTGCTATTTAAATGTTGTAGTTCAGTTCAGGTGGCTGGGTTCAGTCAGGAATGTTTTTAGAAACAGCAGGCAGCTGGTTCTGATGAGAAATAAAACAGAAACAGGCAGGATATTTCATTTGCAGTTTCAACGGAAATGCACCTATTTGTTATTTTTGTATAGGAAAATGATAAGACTGCATGAGATAATGCTTCATTGATTCCATAAATCAGGCCGGGAGAGTAAGTCCAGTAGAAGACTGTTCTTTTGATGTAAGATTGGAGGGTTCCCATAAATATGATGTTTCAGATTCTTCAACTAACAAAGCCTGAGCACGTTGCTCAGCAGCAAACAGTGTGGCTTTATGGTGCAGTTGGCTTTGTTGCACTGTTGCTCTGGTAAATAAGCTAGTCTGACAGTGAGGCCAGCACTTAACGGAGATGTTTTCCATTATTGAAATCTAATTCATATTTCTCTATCCATCTCACAGGCAGAAATGGTAGCGCTGCCTCAGGTCAATACAGACTAGATTTTATGGTACTCTGCCAAACTTTAAACATTTGGGCTGTAAACTTGCGTTCTGGGCATTGTCCAAGGCTGATTTTTGCTTTTAATGTTATGCTTCAGCCAAAGTTTTAGTCATTTCCAAGAGTAAGATTACAGAAAAAAAAACAACATTGTTTGCCCATGTTCAGAAATTCTGGATATGTTTTCTCTGAGAAGGTTTTAGTATCAACATAATTTGAAGCAGAAATGTGAAGTTTGGCACAGGCATGATTTATGTTGTCCCTGTGAAATCTGCTAAATTTGGTCAGCTTTTAAGCTCTTGCAGTTCCACGTTCTGAGCAAAACATTGCTCGGAGTTTTCAGGTTCTCATGAGATCGTGTCCATGATGAACAAGGTTGGTGGGTGATGCCAGAGGGCTGACGAGGCTCCAGCACTGCTGTTCCATATCTAATTGCTCTTTGTGAGGTTCGAGGACTGATATCAAGAACAAAGACATCTTCTCAGTGCTCCTCTCTGCTAAGAGAGCCAAAAAGAGCCACCCGAGCTGTCCAGGATGGAGTGGATGTTAAATATGTGATTACACCTACTTTATAGTATACGTACACAGGGAAGCCCAGCGTTTTACAGGAACCCTTGTCAACACGTGCCATACATGGTGGAGGCAAACTGGCTTCCTTTGGTTTGTCCCGATAAGGCAGCTCGTTACGGGATCTGTCATTTGCGTTAACAATGTGTCTCGTGTGGTCCCACCAGTGTGGCACAGATAATGAGCTTAACAAAATGTACGCATAGTGGATGGCTTATATCACATGTGATGTGAATATTACAGTGGTCCCAGCTGAATCTGAGCATCCAGACTGAATGGGAAGTTAGCGAGCCAGTTGACAAGGAACAATAGTAAATAGCCTTTGAATATACAAGGTGCCAGCAAAAGCTTTCATTAGCATTTATCTAGATTACTCTCTCCCTGACTGATTACATGTGACCAAGTCTGCAAAATCCCTTTTACCAAGATACCTGGCTCCAACTATCAGTCATTTGCTTTTGTGTCCAAAAGCTAATTCCCAAGGAACAGAAAGTGGAAAGCAGCCAGACTGCATGGGCCAGCATGAAAGACAGGGTGCTGCTCTTGTCTCCAGGAAGCTGGCTGTCCGGGACAGACGGTGGGTGATGGCAAGGAGGTAATCCTGCCACAGACCACAAGCTGGTTTTGCTTTTTGTGTTTGTCTCAGTTGCAAACTACAATCTCTCAGCTTGTAACTACAAGCCTAGTATAAATTTTCCTGCTTTAGTGTTTGATTTATTTTGCAATTAAGCCTGTAAGGTGTTGGCAGGTAAGTGGAATCCACTGGAGGCTGCAGCACTTGAGGTGTCCTGCTTGTCTACACGGGATGGTGAATCAGAATAAAGAGGGAAATAAAGCACTCATGAGGGACCTGCACCCTGGAGGGGAACATTATTAGGGAACTCAAAGGCTAAAAAGCCCTCTCTGCCAGCTTTTCAAGGGTAAGGACTTAGGTTGCCAAGTGTTGGCTCCTAGACAGCAGTTCCCACCAGCAAGAATAAACTCATGTCCTTTGTGCGAGGAGCAGATGGCACATAGCTACTTCACAGATCTGGGCAAACACCAAACCGTTGCACTCGGTTCTGGGAGTTCCTAATGTTTGAGTGGCTGACTGCAATATTAATAACAGTTTGGCATTGTTTATTTTGTTTCTTTAAATGCAAGTTGGCTTTCCTAGTATGTAGTAACTATTTAACATTATATTTTTGTACATATACTTAGCAAGTTCTGTTTAAACAAATGATTCCTATTTAAGCTGTGTGATTGGGGAAACGTTTGCTTAATGTATCAATACTTTAATTACTTTTCTTGTTTTTACAAATATTTAAGACTTGCGAGAAACAATGGCTAGAAAAGAGAACAGCTGTGACTTTATAAATAATTCTCGCATTGGTGTGTTATATAAACAGAAGTCAGGAAACTGTACAGATTATGATTACATAGAGTGGTGCGAAAGAACACTCCACTCCACAACTGTACTTTAAAGTAACTATCTGGAATTTTTCAAAGCGTGTTAGGATGCTTTTTAATTCTAGCCATAGGGTTACTTCTATTAAAGCTTGAGTGCCTCCTTGTTGAGAATGTGTTCAGATTGAGTACTGTTTCCCAGTGTTTATTTGCAAATTTTCAATATTATAATCTACTGATAGCTGTGAAGTGTCGGAGTCTTAATAATGCATTTAATTTATCTACTTTAAAAGCACCCTTCTAAAAAGTCCTTTGTTGAATATGTGAAAGCAAATGAGGATTTTTTATGGTATTGTACAGGCACAATAATTAAATACATACTCTAAACATAACAGCAAAAAGACCTCAGTTCTGCATTTTTTTTGCATATGGGCATAGCAATCTGCCTATGCATTGGAAGCTACAAGACTGAAGCCAAAATATTTAAACTAAAACATACCACAAGAGAGGATGTGAAAGCAAATGTAAAATGTTGGCTTTATTCCCATCAGTTAATGCTGAAGTCTTGAGATCCTTATTTGCTCCACTTAGCATCCTTGAAAGAGTTCCAATTCTCAGAAGTAACTTAAATGAAATGATACTTATAGTTAAACCACTGAAGGAACTGTTCTGTCCTCTAAGCTCTTTAAGGAGTCTGACATCTCTTTAATTTATGCCACTTGATAAAGACAGTAATATTGTAATATTACAGGAACATTAGAGCAACATCCCTATAAGCATTGCAAGACCAGCGGATATGAGAACTCTATTGTGTTAATTTAGTCTTTCATGAAGCAGAAATGATGAGGTCAGAATAGGGTAAATAACTGCTTAATATGCCACTGAGACCTTCTGATGGGGAGAATAAAGATGCTAAGAGCTGACCTATAGACTTCGAAACTCCTCCTGCCCTGAACCACTTATGTGGGTGCCTGTTACAGCAGTGCCAAGAGGTCTTGTCAAATATCAAGACCAAAGGTGAGCTCTAATCAGAAAAGCAGAGCTCTTTTCCGCCTAATCATAAACGAGCTCTGAAATCAGCATCTGCCAGCTGTGATACTTCACGCCTCGCAATGCCCAAGTGAGTGACCTGGAGGCAGATCACACTTTAAAGAGTTGTTCTTTAGCTCAACGCCCCCATGCACTATCTTCGTCCATTCTCCCATTCGTCACACAATGGAGTCAGCCACTATGAACCACAAAACCAAAAGTACGGAAGACTAGCAAGGAAATGAGAAAATCTGATTACAGACTGGATTTGTGCTCTAAAAGCTTCTTTCATGTTAGCAGAAACCTCAGCTTCCTTGTAAAAAAACATCTTTGGTTTCCTGGTTTTGATACTGGAACAGCCAAGTTCATCTCTGTAGTTTTCATGGGTTCTTTAACCAGATAGTTTCTATTTAGGAAAAATGACAAACTCAACCCTCTAAAAATCATTCAGTTTGTACATGGTAAAAATGCTGTGATTATTGTTACCAGTTATAAGAACATAAAATAGAAAATTAAGAATATTTAAAGGAAGAAAGTGGAGAAAGTGGATAATGAAAGTGTAAAAGTACAGAGTTAAATGTTAGCTATACGCTTGTGTTTGTAAGATTCATGTGCTCTCAAATCAAGAATTACTTACAGCACATCTGTCCCCATTTTGATTTTGCTGTGAAATATCACTTTAGAGGGATAGCATTGGTAAGCACAGACTGGAAGAGTGATGGTTCATTTTAAAATAAAAATGATACTCTTTTAATAATCTCAGAGCAGCAAAATGATTCACTGTGCTTGAATGCTGCATAAGAACTATTGACATAATACTTAATCTTTAAAACTGATAGACACGTGCCCAAAAGCTAATAAAGTTCATCCTAATACAAACGAGCCACTAAAATAGTATATCATAACCTGTGATAGCTTTGGATCCTGATCACATAACTGTAGCCCAGGGACAAAGAAAATTGAAGTGATTTAGAAAGGTACCCAGTAGGATATATCTGATATTAGGCAGTTTGCTGAAGCAAAACAGTAATGTGAGAAGGATACAAAGGTGTAAAATCCATTTGACTGTGTCCAAATGCTTCTACTCTTTGACCTTAACGTCTCCAGATGAACTCCCCTTAGGGTCAGCTGAATAATGGTTAATAATATATGGCCAGAAACTGCCCAGACCTGCCAAGGATCAGAGTCTTCACTTACTCTTGTATTTTAACTACTCTATTCATTTATGAATTTTAAGCCATTTATATTTGAAAAGATATTAACCTTCATTTCTCAGTTTTTACTGCTCCACACTTAATTTGAAACAGAGCAAAACAGGAATGCCATCTATGGTTCATTAGGTTTTATATTAACCATCTGATGAAAAGGATATGTGGGAATTTTAAGTATTAATGGTAAATGGCAGTCAAAATGAAAAGAAGTTTCTTATATGTTTGCTAGGTTCAGGTGGACAGCGAGGGATGTGATTGCTAATTCTCAGCGAGAGCTCCTATGCAGAAAAGACCCAGAAGATGACCAGAACCTGAATGAAACTTTAAGCCTCTTAGGAACAAAAGAAATGTAAGTATTCATTTCTGTCTTTGAAGTTGGGAAAGATGTGTTTGCACTGAAGGAGGTTGACATCAGCTCCAGAACTGCTCTGTGTGATTAATTCTGGTGTGGGGACATGGAGAGACCAGCAGCCACCACAGGACTCCACACGCACAGAGCAGCCATTGTCTCTGATTCAGCAAAAGTACAGTCAGAATAAATCTGATTTGTGGGGTAAGAGAAAAGAGTAATAGAGGCATGTGGGGACTATGACTGGGGGTATGACTGTCCCAGAGACAGTCTGTACCTGTGCTGCGAACGTCGCAGCCTATGAAATTGCAGAGATGCTGGTCCATTTCTTGTTTCATTATGAAATCAATACTACTGCAATAACATTGATTTGGTAAAAGACACTCTAAGGTGTTAATCCCTTCTCTGAAACAAGGACAACTTTGTTCACCATGAATAAGGAATTCTAGTTCAATGAGTAAAGTCCACTGTTGGAAGGTGCACAATTCCTAACTTTCTTCCTTCTACAGGTACCATTACCTCACTTTATCTTCAATGCCAATGGAAGCAATTTCCACCTGTTATTAGCACTGTATTTCTGTGAAGCCCTGCGAATCAATGGGAGTTTTATTGTTCACCTTAATGAAAAAAGTAAATTACCTACATAGGTTATTGTATTGGCTAACTGCATAGAGTTATTATGGGGATATACTTCCTTTGCAATTTCTTCCCTCAAAATACATATTCTGATAGGCAGTATTGATAAAGTAGTACTGAAATGAATACACAGATACATAGATATAAACTTTTGATAAAAGAAATGTGAAAGTACACAGGAAATCATACACTGCAATAAATACCAATAATAACCCGGAAATGATTGTTCCTATTGAAATACACTTTTACCCGCTAATCCTCTAATTTCCAACGAAGCCCCAGAGCTCCAGGCTTTCTGCAATGCATAAACTGCATCCTGATTTTACTGCAGACTCTTCCATTTGCAGACTGGCAAGCCTACTGAGAAAGTAAGACACCCATGTGTTTCTGCATTTCTATGCAGAAATAGACCGATGTCCTTGATAAGAATTGTACAGACAGAACACGTAAGTTAGAAGACAAATATTAATTAATGAGATTATCTAGTAATACACAAAATAAGTGTTGTGGTTCTTCCAAAGTCTTATTGCATGTCCAGAATTTTTGTCCTGATGGCTAACTACAGTGTGACACTGGGATGCAAGATTTGGATGTTTTTATGCTTTATGGCATGACGGTAGCTTTGCAGGTTATTTTTTTTTTATGTTCTGGGTTGTGGCTTTGGGATATCAAGTGTAGTTGAGAAATAAGTTAATGTTTCAATGAAATTTCTGATCCCCCGTCCATTCTTGTTGTCATTTGTTGTTCCCCTAAATAAGAGGGCTGCTGCAAAGTAGTATGCTATCTACTCACATTATTTTTGCCTGTCCTGACTATGATGATGATAGAAAACCCATGCTTTTTTAGGCTTGTACAATGCAATGAACATACTGGATTGCATGTAAATGTCTAAAGGCACAATCAGTTCATGGCTGGGGGGAAGAGATGCTAAGATTTCTGAGAAATACACCTATGAAAGCATTAAATAACTCACAAATAAAGCACAGACAATGGAGTGCCTACTTAAAATACTAGACTGGTTGACAGTATGATGATCAACAAAATTTCCTGCGGTACTTACAATCTTTCTCTGTTTATTGGCTGTAGTTAGAAGGTTATACTAAGCATGCATTGCTAAGTCTTTAAAATTTAAGTTTCTGTATGCTTTCTTTGAGTTTCATGTTCTTAGCAGAGGAGAGAAACCACTATAATTACAGCTTAAAATATTCTCATTTCATGGTATGGCTAACAAGTGAAACTACAAGTAATGATGTAATCTAACATGTCAAAAAAGAAAATGAAAAGAGGAGACAGAAGGCAGGATGGAGCCAAGGGATGCGATGTGCCATGTCATCTTCTAATTAACTAACTGATCCTTTAAACTGTCAAAATCAGCAAGGAACTCCATGGCCCAGTGTCTTATTAATATTCATACCAGGCCAGTAGAAGCTATGATTCCAGTCCCAGTGGTTATAGTTATACATTAAAAAAAAAAAAAAGCTAGGCTAGCCAGGGCTACAACAGCTTCACATTCATAAGGAAAAGACGACAGGCCACCCTGTTTTCTACAAACCTCTGCTGGGGAAATTCTCCAAGGATGCATATTGATTTCTGAATTATTATGGGGTTTGTATATTGAAAAAACAATTATTTTTCTTCTTGCTATGAGCTGCCACATTGTTAATCACATTGGGCTCCATGTTGTCAAACGGAAGAAAGATGCATGTAACGTTTTGTAATATGAGCCCATTTTTAATTTTGCACACACCAAATGAATACGCAGTTAATAAAACCCTGTCGTTTAGAGGAATGGGTGAATTAATTTTACCTTGTAGGATGCAATTCAGGATTGTTTTTTGCAGAAATCTGGGGCCCGCAAGAAAAATAATCTCCCATAATCTTCTTATAATACAATTATTCTTCTGCATTTCAGCTTGCCAGTCTTTTCCCACTCCCACTAAGCAGAGCTTCCTGAACCTTGAAGTCTAAGGGAGCAGCTGACATTTGTTTTCTCCATTTGTTTTCTGTTCAATTCTTCATGGTAGGACAGTACTTTTTAAAAAAACATAGATCCCCTCTCCTCTGAACTGCAGGTACTATTTTGGGGCCCTGTATAGGTCTGCCACAGAGAGGAGTGTGCCTGGATGCCACAGAAAATAGGGATGAGATAATTCAGCACTTTCTGAAGTCAAAGGGAGTTTTGATGCCAGCCTTGTATAAGTAATTTCCAGTCGAGGCTATTTTGAGGGCAGTTAATCCCATTTTACACTTGCCATTTCTATCCATGCACGACATAGTAGAAAGCAATATATTATGCAGCCCTTTATAGCATTATGATCAGTAAAGGAGTAGCTGAGCCATAAATCATGTGCTAGACCTCTCAATGAAAAAATAATTGAATAGTTTGAATCTCATTAATAGATATCCTTTATTTAATTGATATACTAAAGGAAAAATATCTTGGGTTGCCTCCTCACTCCTTCTGTTCTTTACCCTGCCCTTTACCAGCTTCCTTTCATAGAAGCTTGAACAATTTCACACAGCACCTAGAAGAAATAAACCTTCCCTCAGCCACCCGCTGTCACAGCCCATGTGGGGCTGTGTGTCCTGGGAACAGGAGGACGTGAAGCTGGTGCTCCCTGGGCAGAGCGCTGGTGCTCCCAGGCCGTGGGCTACCAAGGCTTTCTTGCACGCCTCACTGGCTGCCTCCCGGCAGACTGACTGGGCTCTCACCACAAAGTCCTCGTAAGCACTAGTACGAGCAGCCCAGATTTTGGTAACTTAACTAACTGCTCCTGGGCTTTTCCATCTGCTGTCTCACCTGGCTGTGCCCCTGGAGCAGAGTCAGCAGAGCAAGGTTCTCCACAAGCCCCCGGGACCTCAGAAGCGATGGTGTGAAGCTCATGTCCTTCTCTTCCGTGAAGACAGGCTTCCCTGGCTGTGAATACACAAACCCTGTGCCTAAGACGTGCACAAAAATATACATGCTGTGCCTGTGGAGATCTGATTATTTCTCTCGGTGCTTTCTCACCCATAAAAAAAATATTCATGTCCAAGCAGAGGTATCATCCCCAATATTTAACATGACATACTTTATTCCATTGTTTAAGCTCTACTATGGATGAAAGGCAGGTTCAATAAAAACCCCCCAAACTTAAATACTCTGAACTGTCTATCAGCTGGGTTAACGTCAGGCATCGAACTGCCAGACCACAAATCTTGAATATGTTGACGCTAAATGTCTACTAGGCACATATGTTATGGATCAAAGAACACACTGATTAATCCAGCAGAGACAAAAGTCTGTCACTTTGGTCATGGTGGCATGATACCGTAGAAGACAGTACTAAGGCAGCAAATGAACAGAAAAGAAATGCCACTGTTATAAAAGAAGGTTACAATCTGAAATAGAGTCTTATTGCCTCAAACACTTCCACCCATGGGTGCAGTTTATTAATGCATTTCCCATTTTTGTTAAATCATAAAATTCTCAAGATTTTTTTTATATTAATGTCTATCTGTTTCCCTATAATCATTTATATTAAATCTATTCAAGCAGTTTATGATTCTTATTATGAAAGATGCCTACTTGGAGCTATCTCTGTACATGGGTACATCATTAGGGAACAAGACTCTGGAATCACAGCAATGCTGTATTCAGATCTACATTGGTTTTCTCCAGTAGTTTGTTTGCTTAATTTGCATTTCTCTAAAGCATTTTAGTAGCGTCTTGTTCACGTGCAGTTTTACAGTGATTCTTCTGAGAGTGTGAAAGTAGAACATCCTCTACTTGAAATCTACTTTAAAGGAGTGGAAGACGACTTCACCTTATTTTAGGTATATTCTAGTATTTTTCCATACAGTATCACAGGTATCATGAACACATCCCTGTATCTAGCCTGTCCCCCTTAATTAATGAATGCTTCAGAAAACCTTTCAATAACTTATATAGGAACATTTACATTTCAGACATTTTCCATTTAGCTTCAGTGTTTACTTGAAAGCATTTCAAACACTTACTGTCTCTGCACTCATATTTTCTTCTTCCTATAAAATGTTTTGAATTAGAAAGAGGGGAAAGAATTCTTTGGATAATAAGACTTTCCTAAATTCAAGCTCTAATACTGAAAATATTTCTTATGCAGGAGGTAGCAGGGCCAATAGTCTGTGGGGATCCTCTGCTTGTAAGCTGGGGGATTTATAAACAGATTACATTCAGAGGCATCTGAATCTTTGGAGAGACTGGGATTCTCAGCACTCCTCTTTTTAGCTTCCAGAAGAGTCTCTGATTAAGCTCTGCTGAAAGGCTCCCAGTTCCGCTGTCATTCAACAGTGTTTTAATGTGTCCCCACATTTTGAAAAGATAGCTGCCTTTGTCATAGTAATATCCTGTCGATGCATGCGTGTATAGTTGCTAACTTAATGTATAATTTATGAATTAGATTTTTCAAAGGTAGTTCGTGAGTGGGTATATTAACTATACATGTTTTGTAAATTTTCCGTCTCCTTTTGGCAAAGGATAAGTTATCTGCAATCTCAGAAGAAATATATATGCATGTGAATGTGTGTGCATATTTTATGTTGGTAGTATGTATTTATATATTTATATCGTGAGATCTAGGAAGCATGTCAGAAAATACAAGCACCCACAATTTTACCTGATTTTATTGCAAAATGATACAGTGGGTTTTTGAAGGAATAAACATTACTGTCTTCAGTAGATCCCTTTAACAACCCACTGCTAGGTTGTATTTGTCCTCTGCTTGTTCTTCTGCATAATTTAAAAGACAGCTGTCATAGCTACATGCTATCCTGTCTAAAATCTGACATTTGTACAGTGTTAAACAAACCCCATACTGTGCTCAGCTCTCTGAACGCAGCCTGCCTGTTCCCTGTACCAGCAGCGGGACTGGGGATAACCATGCAGGGCAGGGGGGTGCAGAAATGCACAGGCTAAGCTTAAACCAGCCACGCACCTACTTTGGGAAAGGGTTAGGAATGAAAAGGGAGACAAGACTGTGGTGCTGTCTGAGGTGGTGTTGAACACTGCGCAGGAGGTCTGGGTGGCGAATGGCTGTGCCAGCATTGGGCTGCTCAGGTCACCCCCTTTACCCGCAGCTTACTGCGGGCTGGGGCTAATCTATGGCTTGAAAAAGGTTTAGAGGAATGGCGTTAAGGCAAGAGCTTGGATGGAACAAAATGATGGGAAAACAACAGCAACAACTCATCAAATCACATTACACCCGCAGAATGACTGGGAGTTTCTTCAGAGAAAGAGTTAAAGTTAATTACATGGTAAAGACCATGAGATCAGGATCCCCGGACTCGGGGTCTGATTTATGCTCTGCAAATGTGTACATCCTTTGGAGAAAAGGCCATTTCCTGTTTAAAAATTTAAAAATACTTGATTAAACTCTGTGGTTACCAAACGAAACACATTACACTATTTAGTCCATTAAAACTCTGAAAGCCGGTTACTTATCATACAATGATGGATTGATTATATTTAATCTTTCCTCCTTCTGAAACTGTTTTCATTTCCTGCAGCACTGTGCGCTCCCAGCAACAACACCCCAGCAAAGAGCATTTGCTGGCCACTGCTGGAGCCAATTATAAAAAATCTATTGTCACTTAGACAATATTTATATGAAAATAGCTAAAAATTAGGAAGCCTCATTATTGTAACAAACCCATATGAAAGCTGGAGCCAGATGGCAATAAGGATACCTAAGCAAGTGCCACTGAAAAGTTCTGATCTTTTACTGTTAAATTAAGTCAGCATTATAAGCTCTGATACATTTGAATGTTGGCTACACTACGCTACTTTACGAAAAGCACTTTTAAACTGAAGCTAAACAGAGTAAGCATGTTTCTTAAAGGGGGAAAAAATGGATCTTGACCTTTACTGTAATTGCCAAATAATAGTTTGCTATTTACCAAGTAACAAAGGTAAATACTATTATTAGACTTACTTTCCCTGCTGTGGTTATAAATACACCAGGGCAATGATGCAGTCAGACCCTTTCTTTCTCACACCTACTCAGGGACATTTCATACAGCTGAGGCCCTCTGAGATGTGGTAGTCAGACTAATTAAAGGAATTTATAAAATAGAAATGCTCAGTAAGTTGGAGCACAGCACAAACATGCCAACATTAGTGTCATAGGTCATAAAATTTATAAAGATCACGTTCAGAAATATTTTTCTGTGGAGTTTCTCAGACAGTGCTGATTTAGTATTTTAGGTCTTTGTTTATCCTTAGGTAGTGAAAATGTATGCTCTTGGTTTTCGTTTTCATTTAAACTTAAAAGGGTTCTTACTGGGAGATTTCACCCTCATTTTCCTTGTGTAATTTATACACCTCGTGTAAAAATTTTGTGAGGACCTTTCTCTAACAAATTTGGCAGAAATGGTGATGGCAATGACTTTGTAATTCATGGAACAGTGAGTTTAGTCCTTTTCTTTCTCTTAAGCACAGCGATCTATCTAAAACTCGGGATTTGCATTAGTGCTTTTTCTGTTTAATATGGTGATTCAGCTTATAGATGATTCCCACTGTAAGTAGGCAGAATTAGAGAGATGACTTCTCAGTTGTTCTGCAGAATTTGAATTTGTTCTTTTTTTTTTTTAATTCGGACATCAAAAACAGCAGTAAAGAAGAAAGGGAAGATTTACTCTTCTTCCAACAAACACATCACCTGAATGGTAGGGGCAAGAATTGCTGTTAGAACGTAGTCAGAAACTTCCAAAAGTATCATGCTGGGATTTTTAAATGCCTAGCATTAATTTAATTCAAAATAATGCCCCAATGGAAATGGGATTATTATCTCTGTTCAAATATCTCCAGGAAGCTAAAAAAGCTTTGACTCATCGGTCAGGTATAGTTAACATGACATCTTTAAGTCCTTAAGTAAATCATTTTCAAGATAAGTCTATTTGATTGTGTAGCTTTTAAACATGACCATTTGTTAGAGAAAGCGTATCAGCAGGAAGAAATTGTGGATTTTTTTTCTGCTACTGCAGATATGGCCTTTTGGTTGCTCTGGTAATTACTTGGATCAGACAACAGAACTTGTATGATTAGCCTGCAAACTTTGCTCCTACCTTGAAGAGAAAGGATTAATCTTTTCAACTGTCACAGCACACAGTGAGGCAGCTTTGTACTCTTGGTCAGGGTGGTAATTTCTTAAGTCGCATACTTACGGTTAAAATCTCACTCCTGAGTTGCAATATGTGACTAGGATTTAAGTATCTGTTTTGTGTGATTAAGAGTAATTCTAAGCAATTAAAGAAAACAGTTCATTTGTGGCAGGTGGCAGAAAGATAAGGAAGATAATTACTCTTTTTAGCCATCTGTGTTAACTGCCATTAGCAGAATTAAACTGAGATTCACCACTTTGAAATTTGAGGCAAAGTTCTTTTCCCTTAAATACATAATATAACAATGTCTGAAGTCTAATTAAAAAAAAAAGTAATTTCGCCCTGCTTGCCATGAGGTGCCTATTTGTTAATTTTATTAAAAATGTTGGCACTCCAAGATGATAAATTGAACAACTGCTTGTACTAAATGTCTTTAAATTACATGTTGGCTCTGAAAAGCTGTTCATCTTTGAGTGAGAAGTTGATCCTGGAACGTGCCGATCTGTACCACCAGCAGCTGCAGAAATGAACTTCTGTTGAAAAGAAAAAACATTTCTACCCCTTCCATCAAGTGTCACAACTCTGAAAAAACCCAGTCCCCCTCCCTGGGTGTGCTGCTGCTCCTAGTGCTTAACTGCTGCTCCTAACCTTGTTAAGTGACCAGGAATCCTGTCACTGTTGAGGCAGCAATGCTGTGGAAAAGCTGTGAGCAGTTACAGAAATATTTGTAATGGCATGGAAAATACACAGTATCAAAGCAAAAAGCAGGCATGGGAAATCTTTCCTCATATAAGCAGCAGCTGAAGGAATGAACACACCGCACAGGTATTCCTGTCTCTTGAAACCACTAGAAGCCTGTGAGGGAGTACAAAGCAATTCTTTACCTCTCTAACTGTGTGAAGAGTATAGACCACCATGCAGTTACAGACTGATAGAAGTGAAAAATACGATTTGGCAAAGCAGTCATGTCTGAAATTCCAGCATTTTTTTCTAATTTCTCTGTCTTCTGGAAATTGTAAGGAGGCTGGGTTTCATGAGTATAGCACCTGGCTCGTGTTTTACCTTATCAGGTTCATCAACTGTGTCTACCTTAATTTTGGATTTGAAGATGCTGGTAAAATTAATGCTGTCTCATGCTACAACCACAAAGACACGGACCCAGCCACTGTATTAGCAGAACAGAAGATTACCTTGGAACAACTGCAAAATTTTCCAAATAGGAATAATACCTTTTATCTCATAACAGCATTATTTGTGTGATGTGCTTTCTGATGATAGCATGGGCTGCTCCTGGAGCAGCAACTCTTACTTTGCCAGAGGTTTTGCTCTTTTCCTTTTCAGCAGACTCAGTGTTAAGAGATAGTTCTGGGTGATCTGTGAATACGTAGTCTGTGTTAACAAACTTGGATTAATAAAGTTTCTTTTAGCATAGTATTCAAATTGGGTGGTAATATGTGAGGAAAACATACCTGATTAGTGCCAGTACAAGCCCCCTTTCTCTCTACAGGGACCTAGGGCATCTTTTAGATATACCTTCTGTAGACAAAGGGTACCTTACTGAGGTTTTTTTAGACTCTGGATTTATGCAGTCTGAGGTGGAGATGCTATGGACTCTCTGAAATTGGCTGTGCAGATAGTATTTCTCTTCATTTTTGCAATTACTGATGGGGAAACAAAGGCTTGTGTAGTTGTTCTGCAGAAATAATGGACTTAGAGTGTCAATTGATCTATGTTCTCAAGATGGAAACCTGGAAGTTGCATTCCCTTGCCTTCATTTCCGTGCCTTGTTGAGTGATTTTCACAAGTAAATGGCACATGAAATGTTTTCAGAATAGAAGTGTTGTAAGAATGCTATTGCCAAGCTGATCAAGCAGTTGGAACAAGCTGTGCTGTACCTACATGTAGATAAATCCAATACACGCTTACGTGGGCTAGATATGATTCTGTGTAGAGTTTCTCTCAATATTGTGCTTTGGTCTATAAGTAATGGCAATATTCCTTTAGTTAGTCTGATGTCTTTATTTGAAGTAAAGAAAATATTTACTAAGAAGGAAATATAAACAAGTTGGATTCTAATGAGTAGCTTTATGTTAAATACACAGGACAGTTATTTAAATCTCCTCTATGAACCAGAAATATTGGAAGTGATGTTGCTAAGCCCACTTTGCTACGCAGCTGTGTGTCCTTCCTAGATACTTCTTACTTCATTATTCTCCTTCTGAGCTGTGTTCTGGGACTTGAGCACAAAAGGAAGAAGAAAGTGGAAGGCAGAAATTGTGCAGGAGAACAAAACCCCTTCAAATAACTATTTTAGACACATTTCACACTTTAATTGAATAAATTGTACAGAATATCCTATGTCTGTAGTTTACAACTCCCCAGGTGCTCTCAGCTACTCTATCTGCAGCTGTTTATATTCAAAATAGGTAATTTAATACACTTATATCTGTGTATATTGTACAGTGTATTTTAAAATCAAATGGCTGTGAATTTTGACTTGGAACAAAGCGAATACCCTATTGAAGAAACACTGCCTCTCTCCTTGGACTTTACTGTTAATCTCTGAATATCTAGAGCACATTACACTGAGAAATAAGCTCTGTTTTAAACGAGTGCATAATGTCACTAACATGACATACATGCACAAAAAAATGTATGTGTCATGTCAGCTGGCAAATCAGCTACTGCCTGGTGTTCCCCAAGGGGAGGGCTTCATGCATGAGGCTGCCAAAAGAAGGGTCATGATTCAGTTTGGCAGGGGCATAGCCTGGACACATTTTCCTTTAATTGCTCCTTGTCATGTCAGATGTGATCCTGGGTGACAGTGTGGCTAGAATAATGCACAAAAGAAACGCACACGATCTCATATATGGCAGAATCTCTAAATGCTCTGTTTATTTTGCCAGTGATCATTAAAGATAAAAATAATTAGTGTTTCATTTTCTCCCACTTTTTTCCCAACATTTCTGCTTGAGTGATGCAGGAGTCAACATAAAGGAACTGCAATACATTAAACCAGGATCATTTTTCCTGACTGATTTCTAATCTTACAGTCAAACTGCTTGTGCCTCTCTTTGTAACTTCATCAATGCAGGGAAGAAAGGCTAAAGATACTTCTTAAATCTCTCTGTAAAGCCTGATGGTTAGGGATGTCCTACAGTTTATTCACAGCAGGAAGCGGTGTAATTGTCACCTCCATGTTTCTCCCCTAAAGAGCTGTTCTCTGGTCAAGGGAGGGGAAAAAAAACATGAACAAGATTTTACAAATTTAGCATATGGTAGAGCAACTGCAGAGGCTGAAAATGATTCGGCAGCTACAAACTACAGGACAGAATCCCGTTCTGCATGTAACAACACCTTTCTTTTTGCAACTGCACAATATACAAATCAGGTACCATTTATTAGAGGGGCGGCTTTTAGTACAGGGCAGACAGGGGAGGAAGGAACTGCAGGTACCCATATACTTTGGGATGGCTTTGCTGAATATGAGAAAAATTTGAGGGAGGGCTAGACGGAATGCACAGTGGAGGGATGGACATTTTTTTTTTATTAATGCATGAGATACATTCACAGATAATGCATAATGCTTCCAGGAGGCAATCCTACTGTTTGCCTATTATTGCAGTGATCATATAGTCCCTTTACTGATCTTGGATCTCAAGGAACAATGTAAACTGGCCCTGAATGACTGCAGAAGATTCCTTCGTCACCAGGGTACCTCTGAGTGCAGTTGTGTCCTGCCTTCTTTTATGGGTCCTCCTGGGACAGGGATGCTGCTTTGCCAGGGGAGCGCTTGCCTGACCTCGCCTTGTCTCCGCCTCAGACTTTATGGCCCAGGGTGGAGGTTTTTGCAGCAGCAGAGGTGGTGGGGTGGCAGAGGATGGCTGCAGGGCAGGACCTTGGCAGAGTGGCAGGGCGAGCAAGCTGTGGGGATACTCAGACACAACACGAGTGGGGACCCAAAAAGTTGAGTGTGCCTGGGGACAGTGTCTTGCAGCCCCAAGGGAACTGGCACGCAGAGCCCGACCACCCTGGCTCTCCAGCCCATCATCTACAGGCAACAAGAGAAAGGTCTTTGTTTCACATGTCCCCAGTAAGCTCTCCGACTCCTTGTGCAATTATCATTAAGAGTGTGTCCAGTGTTTGAAGGAGCCAGCCATTTAATTGTATAAAAGCAAAGGTTTAACCACGAAAGCTGCCAGGCACTCCCACAATTATCATTTATCAGCCAAAGAGAATGTCCTAGGGTTATGTATTCATCAAATGTTTATTGATTTAAGCTTTGGGCATTTTACAGGATTAGAAATTATTACTTCTGATTTAAATAGTGTTTAGAGGACAGAAATCAAATACAAACCAGTGTATTTACAAAACAACAGGGTTTTAAAGAATTGCACAACAGAAATATTAGAGAACATAAGCCTCTCTCCAGTGCTTTGGAACTAAAAAATGGTCTCTATATACAGCAACCTGCCAAGTATTAAAAGTAAAGTGGGCACATTTTTCACTTCAAGAGATACTTTAGCCTTTCCCGCAAGTCTGTTCAGAGTAGAGGATATCAGGTCCTCTGAAAATCTTTGCAATTATGTGAGAATGCAGAAACACAGAGTGGCTTCTCCTGCTTGCTACTCTTACCTGGTTCTAGCAGTCAAACTATTCATAAACACCTGAAAAATGACAAAACTCCTTTGTTTTTAATCCTAACTTGAAGTGCAGACAGCAGTCGCAGGTTGCATATTTGAACTACTGAAACTGGTCCTCGGTCACTCGGGAGACGTGCGGTCTAATTACAGGGGAACTCTTCCCACCCGTTTTGGGGGAAGCTGATCACCACAGCGATGCAGTCATCGGCACGCAGTCTTAAATAAAAGTGATGCAGTCGTTGGGAGAACAAAGCACTCCCAAGCTCTGTGTCCAGGATGTAGATATAAATATACTATCTGTTGAACTGTCTCTCTGGAACAGCTTAATCATATCAAGCTGGTAATCCCTGGAACGTAGAGCCTATCTTTATGCAGGGCTCAGCAGGGATGAGACCCGTGCAAAAGATGAGGCACAGAACCAGCCCGGGGTGTCTCCTGCCACCAAACACAGACCCGCAGAGCCTGCTGTGGCGTCAGCCACGGGGACATTTCTACCTGCAATCCTGACCTTCCTTTAAGAGAGTTCATTTACAGGTGTATGCAAAAGGTATTATCACTTAATGTTTTACCTTGGCCCTTACAGGCTTGTCTTAGATGTAGCCATAAAAGTGTGAAATTTGTTTATAGCTGAAACCTGCTTTAAGCGAAGGGCATCTTACACAGCAATTTGTCAGTGCCTAAAGAGCCTGGGGCTAGGAGTAGACATTTACTTACAGAATCTTTAGACTATTTTAAACAGGCCTTTGGGACCTCCCTACTCACCAGCCCATACCATGCACTTCTGTAGCATCTCTCTCTGCTATTTCTTTTAATTGACTAACCTCAACACTGGCTGTTCAAAATCACTTTAACCCAAACATGCCCCCGGTCTGAAGCTCCTAATGACCTTCCCCTGGCCCTAAACACATATGGCTGAGACAATGCAAACATCATTTCGAAGATGAGTAAATTCAATAACTCAATTACCACTGCACCAAAATAACATTTATCAAACTCTGGCCACAGTGGTTTGTATCTTTAGCTCTCTCTGTTTCAATGGCACAGCATTTGGGTGAAAGTAACTAATCGATTTAGGAATGATTAAATAGAAATTTGTAACACTTGGCATTATTAAACCTTCAATCTTCATTACAACTGCTTAACGATTACATCATGGGCTGGGTAAAATAAATTAACAGTAGCTGGAAACAATCTTATCATCAATAAAGAAAGCAAAGGTATTAGACTAGTGTTCAACAGAAAGTCTAATAAAAATACATATATTGTGACATTATTAGTAGGTTGTAAATGCTGAAGTTTAGAGGAGTTTCAAGACTGAAAAATTTAAAAAGCTCAACAAAAAAACCCCACAGCTAATATCTAACATTGAATGTATTCATTTGAAAAGGTCTAATTCACTGGTAGAGCCAGCAGCCTGAGGGCTAGAGATGAATAACAGGTCACCTCCTGCATCCTCCTCTAAAATAGAAGAAATGCTTTCTTAACAGCCAGCCTAAATCTCAGGTTCTGCTCACGGGCTCCACACTCTCATTCTTTGCCTGAAGTTCGGTGAATTTCTAGTTCCATCTGCTCCTTCAGACATGCAGGGGATCCTCTCCTTTTCCTCTTTCAGCACCAAAACATCCAACGTTTTATGAAAGTTAATTGTAAAAATAATTTTGAAAACCCTGTTAAATTTTTTCAGCTATCTTCCTACCATCATTGTTCAAAGCCTGACCTTCCCACAGTCATCCAAACTGAACAAACCATTCTGTGTAGGACACCTTTTTAGAAAGCATTGCTGTTACAGCTAAATGAAACCACTGCATTCCTTTAAAACTTACACATAGAAACATTTGGTCTGTAGATGACTATCTACTTATTTATACAGTGCTAAAATGGAACATTATTTTGAGCTAATCTAGACAGAATGAGAAGTCTGGGGGCACATTCTGGAGATGTGAAAGCTGCTCATGGGTACTGCCCTGTTTTACACTGTCAGCAAGACCATTCTGAGATCCAAGAGGACTTTCCAGGTTGCTGTAACCTCTATTTGCTCTTCCCTCTTTTGGAGTTATGCCAAACTCCACTTGCCTGGTAGTGGAGAATGGGAGCCAGAAAGTTCCCAGCCCAAAATTTTAATGTCCAGCAGTGAAGTGTAAAAAGCCTCTACCTTTACATGCAGGTTCCAAAAATAAAGTAGCCTTTTCTCTCATTTCCTACTACCACCTCTTCCAGACACTGAAAGAGAAACAAGCAGTGAACCCACTCCTGAATGACTGGTGAAGTAAAAACAAAAATAGAAATAAAAAGATTGAACAAATATTTATCAAATAGTATTCAGCTACTTATAAAGTTTTATACAACACAGGGAGGTTTCCCAACACATCAACCATTATTATTACAATAGAAAATAATTTATACCATGAATCTCCTTCTGTTAAAACTGGAATGTGAATTTAAGTTGCCCCACACCATGACATATAATAAATAATAAATCAAATGTTAACGACAATGGTAAATATAGTCCCTTGCTTCTTTTTCAGAAATGAATCAAAACAAAAGATGGCTACATTAAAATGGTTCAGCCCTATAATTTTCTTCCAGTCCCAAGCATAGAGTAAATGCTGTCATTATATTCAAAGTTGCGGTTTTTTAAAGCGCAGCAAACAGGCCATTAAGCAAAAGCACTCGGCATGGGGTATAACCATTCAAGGCCCTTTTTTATTTAAAGATTGTTTTTCTTAAAGCAAATGGAAAGGGTAAAAAAAGCCCACAAAAAACTACCCAGAGATGAATATTCAGGTATAAAGGCAGCAAACTGAAATGAGCTATAAGATAGACAAGGTGGTTCTTAATCCTCTAAAGTTACGGCACACGTGCCTGCTGCTCCATGTGGGTAAATGGAGATGTACGTGCAAGGCTAGAATTCAAAGTTTAGTGTTATTACACCAAAGATAGGTTAAAAGGAAAGGAAATGAAATCAGTAATTCCTTTTTGAAGTGAAAGCATCCACTTCAAACTTTACTGCTATGGATTACTGCGAGGTTACTTTCTGTCCCCCTTATCCCATCCCATAAAAACCATGGAGAGAAGTAATATGAAGAATGAGTGGAACAGAGAGCTGAAGTTGGCAGAAATATTAACTTGAATCTTCAAGGAGGCACCCAGTGTGACCAGGGAATGCTGTCCTACCAACAGCCCTGCCTTTGCACACGCCAAGCTGCTGCTCACCTAGCTGCACGCTGGTCTGCACATAAGAACAGATCTAGAATAATGGCACCGTTATACAAAACACCAGTAATGCAGGTCAAGGTACTGTAATTATTAAAGTGTAATGTGGCAGTTACGTCTATCATCCTAGAATTAGAATTTAAACAGTTAAGATTAAAATATTTTAGTGTAGATGATTTAAATCGATTCAATCTAAAAATATATTTTATGTCCTACAAGTTGGATGCTAATACAGCAGACATCAACGTGAAATATTTGCCACAGTGAAATCAATTTTAAGTATTTTCATTAACATTTTTGTGCACGGAATTAGCCTTAAACCAGCTTGTTTTGTAAACTGACAGATATATTATTACAGCAAAATGTTTGAACCCTAGAATATTTCCAAAGTATGTTAAAAAAGCGGTGTATTTAGAACATTTAAAGTGAAATTTGGCATAAATTGTTACTAACTGTATGGCAGTCATTAAAAAGAAATACATAAAACACTTTTTCCATACAGAGGAACACATGTACCACATATCATTTAGCACACAGGAGGACTGCTGTAAAACTTTTCTAAATATGGTTTTGGTAAGTTCTGCTCTTACAAGTGAATTTTGCTAACCAGCTGTTAAGTCTCACATGTTAAAAATAACAGTATTAAAGCCATGGATTGATTGTGAGGTGGGAACTGGAAAAGGTGTCTTATCTTATGGCTCCCAGTTTGATTTATCCGAGGTTGTTGGTGGCTGAAATTTGTTTCAGCTGACTGAATGTCACGGTCCTGTCAAAAGGGGTTGGGTGGGCCCAGATCAGGGATCTGGGGAATTTCATTAAAACCCTACAACAATTGATATCATTAAAACATAGCCAAGAATCTAAAAAACTGTGGATTTATTAGGTTATTATGATGAAGCAACAGGTTTCCAAGTTGTATTGAAGTAATGGGGGAGAAAGTTCATTCTGTTTCTGGCTCTTTCGTATCATACCATTTCTCTAAAAACAGTGCTGGTCCTAAAAAGGCAAGGAAAGCTGATGACATTGATCCAGAGACATGAAGCACATTTTTACACCCATAGCCTTAGAAGCCAAGTCCAAAGCTGTATGAAGTCAACAGAAGGATTTCTGTGGACTTCAAATGCCTTCACATCAGGCTCTGGGGAGCACACATGTCCCAGGAGAACCTGAAGAAAGCATCAAAGGGTCTAGAAATTCAGATGCTTTCACTTTGTTTATTTTATGACCACACTGCACTACATGAGAGATTATCACTTTGGCTGATATAAATGTAATTTGTGTAGGGCTGGAATAACATCATCAGTGCCACAGCATAAGCAAACTGCTTCCCAGAGCTGGCATCTTACTTCATCAGTCCCTGGTGAGACACATTCTGTTTTCAAATAACATTATCTTGATCAGAAAAACTGAAACATACCTTAATCTTTGATAGCCTAGTGAGGTGTACTTGCGTTAACTGCCCAGGATAGAATATAAGTTTAGGATTCAGTTTGTGGTCTGAACTAATTCCCACTTCACTGTCTATGAACCTCAGATTCTGAACACTGGTGATGCTAACAAGTCTTTCTGGGTTCATTATTTAGGGTTGACCCTGTATTCCGTTTACATGGGCTATAGAAATAAACCATATATGGCACCTGTGCTGCAGGAAGAACAGAATTTTTGTATCTGGATTTCTGAGTCTTTATTTCGGCCAAAATATTTGCAAGATGTTAGAAATCCCACAATATCATGGCATTTGTTCAATACCTCCGGTAATGAAAACAACCAGTGAGAAGCAGACAGTTACTTTTAAACCAAGATTGCAATGGTAATCATGTGCATTATTTAAACTGACTGGAAGGTGCTGTAACACCGAGTTGTGTCTATGCGGACTCCCCTACAGTCCAAAAGTGCCTGAAGCTTGGACAGACAGCTGAGCTTGGTTATTGGCGACAATGACCGGGCATCTTTTCAAATGCTTAACTTTGTTAAGCTTTGTTTAGCTTTTGCAGACAGTTTTAGGATTTGCTACTGATGTGCATCACACTAAGCTCTGCACTAAGTTAACTGCAGATAACTGACCGCAGATGCAGGGCAATACTGCAACAAACATGATGGTCCTGTTCTCAAGTCACATGGCAGCGGACAATCCTTCCTGTCCTTTTTGAAGAAAGGCACTTTGCAATGATTACTAAAACACAGCTTATCCCTATGTTATATGACTATAACAGTCAGCTGCGTAGGGTGATGTAGACAATCTTTGGGATACTGGGAACAGTTAGGACTCAAACATAGTAAAGATGTATGAGTTCAGCTCCCTGCACTTCCCCATGGTAGTTCTTCTATTTTTGTTTATTTATGGAGAAATAAAGAGTATAATGTGGAACAGTAAAGCTAATCTAAAACATTTCATCTAGATGCGTTTAGTTGGCAGGATAACAATAACTTTGTAATAACCTCACAACAGCATTGGGTGTATCAGAGAACAAATGCAGCCTGCACTCATAAATGTCCAAGTGTTTATGGAGGAGGATAAATTTATTTCTAGAGTTCACCAGCTGCTACTGAGGAAGCTATCACTGTTCTGTTTCAGATTCTTTATAGGTGTTGAAGGGGAGCCGTGCCTAGTTAGACTCATAGCAGAGTGCTGGGAACAAGACACTCTGTGCTGGTTGCAAAGAACCACCAAATTATCAGCCATCTGACTACCTGCTGCTATTTTTATTTTTTATAAAACGTACACGCCTACTTGTGTCAGTCTGATGTTTGGAAGACATTAGCACAGATATTCTGCTTGAATTCCAAAGGCAATACAGCTACAGGATATCTGTAATCAAATGTAATCTCTGAGAAAGCAGCACTGCGGTGAGCTTCCTCCACACTGGTGTTGTTCTCTGGCTTATGCTGGGAGAAATGTCTGAAGACAGAGCAGGTGGTACATGAAGCGGTACCACAGAGACCCACCACCATGGGGCAGCCCAATCAGTTCGACTGTAAAATTAACAAACTGATAAAAATGGGGGAGAATTAATGACTTTTCCTTGAGCTTCAACCTCTCATCTTTCTCCTTCTTTCTGAATCCTTAAGTTTGGGTCTCAACAAAGACACAAAAGGGGAGAAGGCATCTTTAAAGTGAGCACATTCAATTAGTTATTTGCTAAAGCCTACATACTGGTTGTTCTTACATAGTTCAAAGGTACCTATAACCTCACTTTCTTTCTAATGCGCTTTTAAAGTTCTGAGGACTTCATCTAAAGTGGTGACTAAATGCTGAAAAGCCTAGTGTAACCAGGTGAACTTTTTTTAAAGAGCCATTTCAGTTTCAATCATAATTTTTGTATCGGTACCTTTGGCATTCTCAAACAAATTTCTAAAGCTGAATTACAAACCTATGAAAAATGCAGTTACTGTTTAGGTACCAAACCAGCCATACTTGTGTTGGTGTAAATGATACCATTCTAACACAATAATCAAATGAGTTTCTCATAAACTGTTCTGTAATCCAATAAAGTAACAGCCATTTTTTTAAACCTTTATCAATCTCAATCTGTAATATTTACATGCATACCACAGATAGGGGATGAAAGGGAACTGGAATAACTGACAAGCAAACTGAGATAAATGAGAAATAACCCATCATTATGGCAAAAAAGCAAAAGGCAGCATTATGTAGAAACTTTATCAAGTAATTAATGATCTATCTGGGAATAATTACATGTGACTCACTGCTCCCATTTTCTTAAATGAATTTAAAAGCTATTAAATATCCCTTTAACAATAAACAGCATGTGAGATACTGCTTTGCCGCTTTTGTCCACAAATTTTTATCTTAATCAGTGAATATGGATAGTCTTGAGGAAGAGCGGATACAGCTGCCAGGTAGTGAAGGATGTGCATGCTTGTAAGGAAAAGGCTGAGATAATGGATAAGCAGATACAGAGCCCTGAATATTAACAGTGTTACTATTACCTATGTTGTATGGATCTAACTAGTAGATTATGTCTTTTTATGGCCAGTACAGTATGGGTAAGACGGTCCCAGTGAATGTCTATCACAAACACTCTGTAATGGGCATTTCTGACAATGTTAACATGAGCTGATGTGGGAGAAGGACATGGGACCATCTGCACGGGTCCCAGCGAGCACAGTGGTCTAAGGGAGATTTGACTGAAGAAGATGCTCTATACGCAGCAGTGCTCGCTTCCCTAAGAGTTTCAGTGTAACACATGGAATTATGCTACCATTTTTGTTAAAATGAAAATACAAATGATGATGACTGCAACCATGACAGAGATCCAAGAGGACCCAAATTAGGAAGAATTTGACCCAGTGAAATTTACGAGTTCAACAGGACAGATAGAAAATACATTTTCATTCCCTTTTCCCATGCAAAAAGATAAGGCATTAATCTAGTTTGTGAATAATGTGGATTTGAGGAAAGTACTGCACGTAGGTTTCTTACTCATTACTAGATGATTATGAAAGTAGTAGTTGCATTATTTTAAAAATAAACCTATTCAATTACTTTATTTTAAAACACCCAAAGCCGTTAGTAGGGATAGGGATGCAGTGAGTTGTCCTAACAGACTGACTGCTCAGGTTGGGTGACTCAAGCAAGGAATGTTTTGCTTTTGAAACTTGGCTTAGGTAGAAGGAAACTGCTGAATTACTTGGGTAGTGATGGCTATGAGCAAAAAGAGAATTCAAAGCTCCTGGGGATTTTTAAACTGAACTAAATAAATTAATAATTTCTGTTTGACCAAGTTAGTGCTTTTGTACCAAATCCTGTATCAGTTCAACTTCTTCTTCATCATGTTTTAGAATGAGATTATTCTGCCTTTATTTTAAGATTCCATCCTATTTATCTGACTGCTCTGTAATCTTTCTGGGCAAAGTCTGGTTCTTACTCTGTGTTTGTAAAGGTATGCATGATGTAGCCTGTGTTTCAGCACTGTGCTCTAATGATCCATAAAAAATGTAGCCATGCAAAAGCAAAGGCACACACTTACAAACAAAAATGTCATCCTCATGGAGCAAAACTAACTCTTACTATACACAGCTGTCTCAATGGCTACAACTGTTTTTTTCTAAATCTAGAATTTTCTTAAATTGTACAGAAGTGTCACTTATGATTCTATTCTAATGCAATTCACATATAAACTGAGCACCCCCCAAAAAGCAATTGCATCAAAACATCAGCAACCTTTAAATGCTGTATTTAAAAAGACACAGCCTTTGCTATTATATTCTTTTTTTCCACCAAAAATACTATACGATGCAAACATGGTAAGTATATGAGATGGCTCGGTGTCATTATTGGTGTTCTGTATGAGCGCTAACGACCTTGCATAAAGCAGGCATAAATTATTTTCACATATCATCCCTTGAGTAGCTTTATGAAAATGCAATGTAGTGATTGTGTACTTAGCTCTTCAATTAAATGCCTGAGAAAAAGTGACTTTGGTACAGTTTTGCCACTTGATTTCATGGGATGATCCCATTCCCAAAAGTGATAGTAACCTACTTTTATGTTAAAGGGCAGTGATTTGAAGGAGCATATTAAAAAACTATAGAGGTTGCATTTAGCATTTAATTTCAACTCAATTAAATTATACTTTGATTGGGAAGACATTTATTTTAAATATCCAAATGCAAGCATTCAAGGACAATTTTTTCATCAGAAAGGAAAAAAATGAATAATTTTCATGCAAAATTATACATTCTTCCGTACCAAACGACAGCCCACCTTTGGGTTTGACTTTTCATAGCATGCATGATGTATGTGAGTTATGTGGAAAATGTATGTTTAAAAGCATGAGTTAGTCCGATCCTGACAAACTTTAAGAAATGTAGTGTGCACAGATGTACTCAGTTCTGTTGTTATTTCCAAGTCCATGTGTGTAATGAGAAAGGGACAGTTTGACATAGTTAGATACTTTGTATTCTACAAACTAAAGTAGATATATCTGTAAACATATCTACTGTGAATGATTGGCTTTACCTGTACCTTGGATCTGAACCTGGGGCATCCACAGCTACAGTGCTGGTTTTGACCATTTGCTAACCTTTCACTTGAATTGCTTGCTTTAGAAAGTGGCTTAAACAACACGCCTGGTCTTCCTCAGATAAGCTTTTGGAACAAATATGCTGTGTTTAAAATGTTCTCAATCAATTAAACAGAAATGCAACACAATGGAGGAACATGTGCGCAATTCCGTTAGTGAAAATTCAGGTTGCCCAGATGCGAGTGGATTAAATTATCTTTAATTTTTTTCTCAAAAAACCCCCCAAACAGGTATTTTATTGAGTAATATATATTCAACATCTTGATATATAGTACTTTAACTATTTCATATCCTAGGATCAACAAGAGCATAAGAATCATAATGAAACAGTTGCATTAAATTTTGTTGCACACGAGGCAACATATTCTGGCATATCCTCAGAGAAGAGTTAGTTTTTGTTAAAGAACTCCTCTTGTGTTTGCTAAGTTCGAAGGAGAGCAGCCCTCCTATGGTAACATCTGTGCTTAAGAAAGCGTGGTGCAAGCAGCTCGTGAGCTTCATTCGCTCAGGCTGCTGCTTATGACAACATGCAATTAAAAATACTGCTACACTGGACTGGGAATTAGTGCGAGGCTGAACTTCAGACAGGGCAGCACTTCATTTAGATGGCAGTGAATATTGAGCCAGGCAAGCTCCAAAAGCCATGCCACGTGGGGTTAGGAGCAAAGCACCTCACCCCGCTCACCTGGCCCGAGCCTCCCAGTTTCAACTTGAACGCGCTTACTCAGTTCTCAGCTGACACAATAGATGTCTGTTTCCAGTGCCAGTTTTTGCTAGCCAAGAAATGCGTGTTGAATTGCATCATATGTAAAATAAAACAAGGGATTATTTGATTTTATTTCTGTTTCTCCTGAATTCATAGCTTAGCAGTTGTGTAGTATAATGGATGAGCACCTCCTAAATGTGTGAGCTTTTCTGTATGCAAGAAATAAAAGGAGAAGCTTGGAACAATGTTACCTTTTCTGCTTTCCTAGCATGTAGGGAAAATACGGCTAATTGTTATCTTTGGCCTCCATATGACTATATGAAGGCAATGCATAGAAAATATGTGTTGACAGAAAGCTGAAGGGCCCTGCTCTTTTCTTTTTGATCATCTCAACTTTAAATAGCTTTGACTTTATGTAATTCTTCCTTTCCAATTAATTTGTGGGTTGAAGAAGTGAAAGCAACTGTTTCCAGAGATAAATCCAAGGAGTTAAAATTATACTGTCCTTTAGTTCCTTGTTTCTGTGCTGGTAAATTAATTCATAAATGGCAATATTAATACTTACGATGAAAATATATTCTATAATTGCCCTGCTTAATAGATAAAGGCCCAAGAGAAAGACAAAGCAAAAAAATGAATTAAAGAAAATTAGTGTTTTCATTTGGGTATGAAGTTTTGAGTTGCAAATGAAGATAAGAAAATGAACCATATTTCTTGTTTATGTTACCAAGATTCTCATTAAGGTGTCTCCTCTTTGACCTATGTTATTATGAGAAAGAAACTAAGGCAAGTAAGCTTATACTAATGAGAGGCAAGGATATCCCTGCTTTTTCACAATTAGAATAAATATACTGGGGAGCCAGATGGGACCTTTAAAATTTTCCACAATTATATGCCTGCCACAGATAATGGCAAAGACCCCACAATGGCTATTTTAAAGCAAAACATAAATGAACATATTAACGGGGGTTTTTTGGGGGGTTTTTTTTAGGACCCATTTTCGCCCCTTGATTACATTTTTTTGTTTGGTGAGTTCTGGGGGAGAAAGAAGAGTGGGAAAGAGGTGATTTACTGGAATGTTTTCATTTGAAATGATACGATTTCATACAGCCTAACTAGAAACAGGTTTCTGCTTGATAAAAGGAGAGCTGAATGAATTTTTTAAAAGTACCTATGGTGGCTTTCATAACAAACAACTAATTCTGTCATTTTTATCTAACTAAAACACCAGTGTCCTTGCTTCTATTACAACCTGCGATGTTGCTTCTCTGCTTATAATCCCCCAGCTTTTCTCATGCGCCTTTCACATCTCCTAAGGCTCCTCCACGCCAGCTATCCCGAACTGTATCACTCCTGGGTTTTAGGTCTTTCTCTGTATTGAGTGCTTTTTGCATGTGGGAATATGATTTTGTATGCCTGCTTCTTGCTGATCAAAGAATCCCCTTTTTTCTTCAGAATACGTATTTCTAAACATCACATTGCCTTTCCCATAGACCCTGCTTGCACTTAGAGAGCCTGTGCTGAGAACAAGTGGGTATTTGAGTTGAATTACCATAAGGAGGAAAAACTCCATACAAGGGGTCTGTCTCAATATGAGTACAGCAGAAAGTAGTGAAAAGCTGCTTTGAAATTTGAAAACCAGTTGTGCTTTACTTGATTGAAATCTGGAGGTAACGCAGGAAGCAAATAACCAATACCAGTCTTACATGTCTCTATGGTATATGGACCATGGGTTTACTTAACTGCACTGGCTGCTGGAAACAGTCACTCAGGAAAACATATTTTGGCACTATGAACAAAGTCCAATTATTTCAGTTTACCATGGCATTCAACAAAATTAGCAATAAATAAAACAATTGGCAAGGCTTTAATATCCATGAGAGTATCCAGCAGGGTAAGAAACAAAACCATCTAGTTATGACTGTTATAAAGTGAGTAATACACACAGTGGGCCCAATTTTCCAAACTTTACAATAATTTGAAAAGCCCTGTAGAGTGTTTGCTTTTCATTTATTCATCTCACTTCCTTCATCGGGGCTCATGATTAATTAAACTGTATAATTCAAGAACAGTTCTTTCATTGTATAGCCAGCTTTGTAGAGTTTTTAAATTATGGGAATGCTTATTGGACGTAATTATGGAAAAACTGAAATTAGATTGTATCTACCTTGTCACTTATATTGAATTTAGCACTGCTTAAGGTACGTCTGTTGTGCATTCATAGAAGTCAGCAATTGCTTGGTGAGCTCGACGCCAGCTCCCTTGCTCCCAGGCCAGCAGCCTACTGACTGTAACACAAAGCACAGCCTGAGCGCACTTATGGTGATGCTCAGTAGGCTAAATCAGCCTAAAGTGAGCACCTTGTGGGCAAAGGTGGATTGCTGCCTGTGTGAGAGTACCCCTATACCAGCTACCTCAGGACAGTATATACCGTCCAAAAATGGCATGAGAGCACGCTGAGCTTTCCATGGAGTAGCACTGCTAGGAAATGATATGCCATTGGCCCTCTTCCCTGTGGCTCCTGCCTGCCTGTTCTGCAACACAGCTTGTGTAGGCTTCGTCCATAAATTGGCACAGAAATATTTTTTTCCCCATCTCTTGTAAGGAATGCTGTTTGCCTAAGATGTAGTGGTTTGTGGCAGCGGCCCTGAACGTGAATAAGGGATGTTTGCAGAGACATCCACAGTAAGCGCTCAACAAATTTAGGGCTTGTCTAAAGTTCAGAAGGATAGGGCATGATTTCAAGGCAATTGAGATGAAAAGGTTACTGCCTGTCAGCTCAGCTGCTTGCCCTGACCGTGTGTCGGCTGTCAGCCCCTCACAATTACAAGGCAAACCCCTGCAACTGTGGTGGAGTGGGAGCTTATAGACAAGAAGTTATTGACAGCAAGCTGATGAATGGTAACTCATTAAGCTGTGCTAATATTATTGCTTGCAATGCTCTGTCCATACAGTTAATCAATTTTCTAAGTGAATGAAAGTGAATTAAGGCCGCTTTAATTCCAAATGAGAATGTTGACACAAGCATTTAGTGAAGTTTGACTAATCCATTTAAAAGTAACTTAGATTTGTTTCTCGCAGTAGCTGTATGTAGGTAACTCAGGGATTGGTTCAACACAGCTACCTCAGGCTTAGTACTCCTAACAGCCCAACTTCATCCCGTCATCCTATAGAGATGGAAATCCCACTCCAGAAGACAGAGATATAAAGCTGAATATCTTAGCTCAATATCTACTCAGCTACGATTTGATGCATGTTACATATGACAAATATTTAGGTACTTTTTATCAAGTGGACGATGAACAGGGCAAGAGATAAAACACTGAATGCACAAAAAGGAATCATTAATTAAATCAGGTTACACATTTGCTCTTCATGTGTCATCAGCATTGTACTTCAAGCATGGAAGAACAAATGAAACCAGGTTGTAAGAACAAAGCAGATTTGGTTAAGAAATAGACCTGATAAAAATACAGGAAACACCACATAGAAAAAACTTCAAAATAAAAACATGTTTTTTTAGTACTGCAGAAGGTACTTCAGTCTTCAGGACCACTCAGAAACATGCGCAGTTTGTCTCATTTTTAACTCTAACACAGTGAAAGAATAATAGCAACACTGAGTGTTAATGCCCTTTGAACTACCACTGTGCTTCAGAGTTAACATCCCACTGCAGGGAATGCTGCCATTTCTCATTTCTCTGAAAGCTTATTTCACCTGGACATCTTTTAGATACAGCTTCAAGCACCTCCCCTTCAATCTATATGTTGAATATTTACTTCAAATCCAAAGGGACTACAGATTCACTTTGACTTTATGGTAAATGCTTTAGTTTTTAGTAAAGATCTGGATGGAAGCACCATGAAAGTGAACTTAAAAAAAAATTAAAAAGAAGGTTTAATATAGACCAACACTTGTCGTATCAAATAATCCACAGGAAACATGGGACAAGCAAAGCACTGGCATAGCATGCTACACAGAAGAAATAGCACACTGAGCCTGGAGACTTGAGGACACTCTGTGTCCTTGAAGTAGATGGGAATTTTGCCTCTATCTTAGTAGAGACGGCTTCACACCCACACTATCTTACAAGGGAATGCCTGGCTGCTGAAGCACACCATGGCAGCCACCCCAGAAAAACACCAGCTTGCTGAACCATGACATATGCTGACTCAGTACAAAACTTGTTCTTAGCTCAAGGACTGAGTTTTTGGCATGACTTGGTGCCTGCTTTTGTTTTATTTGCCACAGCCTTATACAGGGACAGCACAAAGCTAAGTGAGAGCAATGTTCTAGCAAACATGAAATGAAGATCACAGGATCACAGAATAGCCAGGACACTGAACAGTGGCAGGACAAGACATGACTGAGAGCAACTGCTAAGGGAAATAAAGATTTATTTCCTGCCCTACGATACTCAGAACAAAATCAATTGATTCAACTTTGTTTCATTCCATGAAGAGGTATATTTTTAAATGCACCTCCTGTTTTCACAATACTTTGTATACATAATCTATTATTTTTCTCAGAAGCAGTTATGTCACTTCTCTGTATGTTCTGGTAGGCAGAAAAATCTGGTTAGGGATAAACACAGTTTTATTGTACTGACTGTTAAGAGCTCCTCAAAACATGCTGTGACTCTGCCACTGTCCTGTGTCTCACTAAAGCTTAAGGTATCCTCTCAAGTTACATAGTCATTCCGTCAGGTGAATATGGATTTGTGTAACAAAAGTATCCAATTATTGTAAATACCAACCTGCCTCTAAGTAGTAATTACAGTAACAAAAGGAGCAAGCGCCTGAACACAACTGGCCACCTTTGTTATCTCTTACTGTTCACCCCTATGGCCCAAAAGCTCTATGGTTCAACTCAGAATAAGTCTTTTAACTCACTCACAACAGGCTTGGTGCACCACATACTTGCGTACCCAGGAACAGTTCAGTAGAAAAAGCCGAGAGTTTTAAAACCATTCCAAAGCCAAGCATACAGAATTTTTTCAAGAAAAGAAGCATTGTCCTGTGTGGACTGCAGTGACTGTAGCCATGGGCAGAGGAAAGGTTTTCCTGAGAGGTATCCCTTAGCAAATGAGACAGCACAAAAATCTAGTAAGTGCCCTTCCCTTCATTTTCTCTAAGGCAGTCTCCAAAGAATACGTTTCAGGAAACCTTGTCATTGCTCAATGTGAGATGGGCCAAAAGGTGAAAGACTGGTACTTCTTCCATCCTCCTGGGGTTGCCAGCCGCTTACAAAGACTATTCAAATGATCTCATTAACTAACAAGCCTGCTTCCATAGATCCTTTCAGGTGCCCGCAGAAAGACAATTTCTGTTAAGCTGGCATAATTTCTATCTGATATTTTTTTCCTTAGAAAGAATTTTGCATGGTTGGCTAAAACCTTTGCATGCTTACCTGGGGGTAAGCAAATTCTGAATACCATAGATTTGGGGCTCAGCAATGTTTCTGCTACCTACTGGTGTTTATTATGGCTATTACTCACATGAGAAAAGATACTTCATTCTAGAAAATACTTGCAATTTATTTGATACCCTGCTTGAAATAAGCTTACATCTAACCCAGGACAGGCATGAGAGGGAGTCAGATATTGGGAAAGAAAAAAAAAATGCCTTACAGTGATGCATTACTTTTTGGGCTTGGTATTGCAGCTCCATTCTCTTCTTCCTGTTTGGGATGCTGAAGAGCTATCCATCTCTGCACCTCTCTAGCCTGAATACATCCCTTTCCTACAGAAGCCAATGTCATCGATTAAGAGAACTGCCTAGTTATCCACCTATCCATTCTTCGGCAGGGAGAGGCTTGACCATGTGTTATATCCTAATCTCTAGCCTTGCAAACAAGTCCTGGTTTTCCTAGAGTTAATTTCCTGGGATTAATGGTATCGATCTACATGTGAGAAAGGTCACTCTCCCAAAAATCAGACACATAAAAGAGAAAAATGGAAATGAAATGGCTTTACTCTTCCGAATGTGTATTACGGCTGCTGAGCTGCAAAGCACCTTTTCAGAACTGCTTGTCGGCATATAGGACTGAAATGGGAAGGTGAAATTTTGCTGTAGCTACAGTATCCCTGTTTACTATATCCCATTTTGCAACATCCCAACTTTTACAAGCCTCACCATCATTACAACAACACCTACCGTGTTTTAACCACGGGGAATGTCACCTTCATATTAAAATGATCCAGATAGTTTTCAGTGTATGTGATTCAGTGGAGTCCTCTGAGGCTGAATTATGCCCGTGGTATTACTCATTGTTTTATACTGAATGAAGAGAGAAACTAATTCACTGTCCTTTTGTACTGGGAATAGAACAATGCATGTGATTTTCCTCTTTGAAAAGATATTTAATAATCCCATTTAATGTTGAGTTAAACATTTCATTGTTTGCCATGACTAATCCACAGATCTGAAGAGAAAATTCCACTTTAAAGTGTAATGGAGCTTCTCTGTTCCTTCGCTTTTGAATTAGTACTAACACAATTTTGAAAATAAGTACCAGTTTGTAGAGATATTCTACAGCATGTGTTCGAACACACTTATCGTAAGCACAGTGATAGAGAGGGTGCTTTGGATAACAAATGCAAATTCGGTCAGACTAGTCAAACCAGTGCAAGCTTCACTTAGAGAAATCTTCTAATTAAATGAATAAACTTATTCTGAAAGATGTTCAATGAAGGATGCAGAATAGGATTATTCTACTCCATCAAGCACCCTTTTGATGTTTAATGAAACTACAACACCAGGTAAATTATGGCTTTGTGGTCACTGCACACTTTTTAATGAGATTATAAAGAAAAATCCAATATATTACAAGTGGATCAAATATATTTATATCTCTGTCTGGAGAAACAACCTCCAGAATGATCACGTAGAAGTATGGAGCTGACTACTGAGAGAAAGTTTAAATAAACACACTATTATTAAAACATAGAAAACACATAACTGTTTCGATTTACTGACACCTTCAAGCATCAGACTGCTTTTGAGT
Organism: Neomorphus geoffroyi; assembly: GCA_033558235.1. NCBI lineage: Eukaryota > Metazoa > Chordata > Aves > Cuculiformes > Neomorphidae > Neomorphus > Neomorphus geoffroyi. The sequence goes on from JAUMJM010000050.1 coordinate 773,279, forward strand.
CTCCTATGGCCAGTGAGTATGTTCATAAAAATATGTAAGTGTGGGTACACGGTAGTGAACTTTAATAGCAAATTCTATTACAGTATTTTTAACGAAACACAATCATCCCAGACATTTTTCATATTTCCATAAATATTTTCAAAATAACACTGTACGAGTGTGTAGGGGAAGCAGGCACTCAAGCCCCATTTGCTGTGAAACATGTGCCACACTGCACAGGGTTACAGCCCTTTAACATTTCCAAGTAAATAAGGCTTATTATTCCAATACCTCAATTATATGAGCTCTTTGTCAACTTAAAGTAATTGTATATGTCATATCTCTGTGCATGAAGGTGATACCAGTACAAAAGTGCTTTTTGTTTAACTAACCCTGCTCTCGGTGACAGCAATGATCAAGCTCCTTTTGACTTCCAGAGGAACCCAATTAAGCTGAATGAAAAGTGCTGTACTAGCTTCCACCTGGAATAAACCAGGGCACCACGCAATTGATTTACTTCTGTGTCTCTCTTGCTCCCCAAGCCAGCTCCCAAGACTGCCCAAACCACTTCAGTCACTTTTGCAAAGATCGCTTCCCTCTCCTGAGCCAAAGTTACACTGGTCTTTTGTCCAGAATGGGCAGTACCCATCTCAGGCTTGAAACAAACATGAAAATTTTATCAACTCTAATTTTGCTGTACTGAGGAACCCGCAGCACTAGAATCGCGAGCCCAGTCAATGTGTGTGGGAGCAGAACCCATTTATCTGGCACTTCTGCAAGCCAGGCATTCTGTTTGCAAAACAAAGTCTTTAAATCCTGGCCAGATGGCTAAATCACTCTTCTTCCGCTTGTCAATGCTTCTGGTTGTAAAAAGACAAGTTGTCTGGGGAAGGCTGGATGCATGTCTCAGCAGTCTGAATTGGACATGAACTAATTGGAAACTTCATCGGAGATGAACTAATATCACGTGTGCTGTCTGCCAGCCAGGCAGTGGCTTTCCATTGCTTTAAAGGAGGGCCAGTTTAGAAAGAAGAATTTTAATACTAGAGAATTCATGTTGCATGCTCTCATGAGGTGATGGTCTTTGATGGCTCCAGTGTGACACATGTTTTGGGACCTGCTGGGGGTTGTGACTGGAAAAAGACAAACTAACATTCTCTGGCTCAGATTTGTGGAATCTGGGAAAACTTTCAGTTTTACTTGCCTCTAAGTCCTCCACAGCTAAAATTAAAATGTGTGACAGCCATGTGACGTAAATCAAGTGTATGTATTTAGCAGTTATAATTTTGTGAGAAGTTTTTTTTCGCTTTAAGTAATACCAGCTCCAGAGCTAAAAGCACGTATCACACAAGGAAAGGTGCACCTAAAGCAAAAAATCAACACTCTTATTCACTGAATCAACAGGAAAACCATGATTACCAGGCTTGGAAATTCTGGCTCAGTAGATTTTTTTCTAAAAAGAACAAGGTTATGCTTCAGACTCATCGGCAGCCCATCCTGCAGACTCTCTGCTGTCGCTGCAGACACAAGCAACCCTCACGAGACAGGTCTTCAGGCTTAGCAAATGTACAGAAGAATTACTGCACTAAGAAATGTGACATACTGCCAATTTGACAATCATGCCAGAAGCCACAACATTGCAAATAGTTTTAATGATGAAATGGAACACCCGTATTTTAACACCTCATACAGAATTGATTAAAAGTTAGTCAGGCTTTGGTTTAGGCATTAAGAGCTGTGAAGTCAATGAGACTGAGCAGGTACTCAAGTATTTGTAAATAGGGCTGATTGAAGCATGCACTTTCATATGTCTGATGCCTCTGGCTCTTGTTATCACACTCAGACAGATTTACCTGTGGCAATTGTTCCTACTCCCAGCTGTTGGCTTTGTATCACAGTATCATAAGGTTGGAAAAGACCTTTGATAGGTCCAACCTATGACCCAACACCTACACCTACTCCTACTTGTCAACTACAGCTGATGCTGACTGCTGACGATGTAGGAGGGAGCATGTGTCCTTACATCAGCTCAGCTCACTCTCATATTTCACACTCATCAGTGCTTCAGGCTGAAAAACCAGACTGTGAACTGGGGCACTTGAAGTGCTGACACATGTCCCATCCTGTCGTCCTTTCTAGAGAGCTATTAGGTGAACAGCTGGAGGTGGTCACATCTTACACCACTGCAATGAAATCTGCCAGATCTCATCTGTCAAAGCACACAGTTTATACTTCTAGCTTAGTTTGTTTGGAACCTTAGGATTACCAAATTACTACTTTAAATACAATGCATTAGCCTTGATGAGATCAATTAAAGACAAATGCAAGTAAGAACTGGAATGTATGAGTGCTTCAATAAAAAACACATTGTTAACACAATTTAGAGAAAATACAGGATGCCTACACTTTGCACATAATTTAATAATATTCTTTGGGAGGAAAAAAGAGATGTTATCTACTTGCTTAATAAATGCTTCAAACTTAGAGAGATCTGATCTTCATCTGTTTTAAGTCAGAGTGACTTCACCTAAGTCAGAGGGCCATGAAAGTCAACAGCAGATGAAGAGCCGGCCCTAGTTTGCTATGCACTAATCTTCAGGGAAATCATAAGATTATGGACAGAATACTTACTTTCTCCAAGATAAGGAAATGTAATATCCCTAGAGTACCTCTTATCTGCCCTCAAATTCAATCTGGAAAGTCTTTCCTCTTTTCTAAGCTTTTTGTAGATTTTCTGTTCTATAAACGTAGCCTTTCCAAGTTTGTTGGCAGTTTTAATGTGTTAAAGCTGTTGTTCCATTTTTGGCCACAGCTCTCTCTTTTCCCCATTCCTCTCAAAAATTTGAAACTTGTTCTTTTCCTGCTCCATTCACTTTTCAGAGAAGTTTCTTCTGTTTTTGTGAGTGGAAATACTTGCCCTTGTTAAAATTTCCCCTGAGTCTCCCCATGGTGTTCTAGCTTTTGATCTTCGTGCGATGTGTTCGTGTTTGTGTTCATGTGTGGAACAGAGCAAATCAATGTGTATGAGTCGAGATCTGAACATTGTTTGCTTTATGGTAATACTCATCACCATCACACTTAATATGTACCATAAAAGTAAACTGGGTTATAGATAAACTCTTAGATACAGGAAGCGAAAGATATGTTCTTCCAGTGTTTACAGTACTGTAGTGCCATCTAGTGAAATATGACAGTTAATAGTCTAGTGTATGAGTAAAGACCATTTTTTGCATTAATAAAACAAATTTATTTGTAAATATAATCCTGAATGTATACCGCTGTTCTCTACAAGTGTGCAAAATCTGGTACAAATAGTGATAACAAAATGAAATCGTTAACTAATGTAATTTCTTAGAGTGCTGTGAAGCGTTGTGCTTCTGAGGTACTTGGGTTGCACATGACTTAAGATTGCATTACACATGTAAAAATCTGATTCTTAAATCTTCGATAAAGTCATTCCAAGTAGAAACAAAGGAGGTTTAGTTAATGATATCCAGTTTGTAGACTAAACATATAACTTCTATAATTACTCTCAAAAAGCTGCTTACACTATTTGCCACATTTGCAAAGGAATATGTAAAGGTCTGTTATTTACCTAGAGTATTTTCTGTAAATCTTAAATCTTGCATAGCTTATTTGTAGCAGATACTCAAAACTGCCTAGAAAAGCAGCTCAAGAGCTAAGGGATTCAAATGGGAAATATCACATTTAACCCTTCCCGGTCCCTTGAGGCAGAATGCAGCATTTCTTTCTCTAGGGCTTCACCTCCTGAAGCACTCAGTGAATGGCATTGAGTCAAGACTTTGCACAGCACAGGCAACTGCCTTGGTGATGCCCAGGAGGGTGTCCAGCCCAGCCCAGGGATGGTGACGTGTCACACTGCAGCCTCCGAGCAGCAGGGCTGCTCCGTTTCCAGCTGCCTGCTAACCCCAGCATTCCTCCTGTCACCATACCCTGCACCCAGGGGCACTACTGGCACCTGGCACATGAGCTACCATTGCCATGTGGGCACTGGAGCAAGATGAGGCACAACGTGGGCAGCTTGAGAGTCTGTGTGAGGCATAGCTACCCCAGTGGGAACAGTGGGTGAGTCTCGTGAGTAATCTAGATCAATCTGCATGTAAGTGGCGTTGCTATCTATTAATCAGTTTGCTTTTTATTAATCAATTCAAGAGAGAAATGAAAAAACATTGTCCAGCTGGTCCTGTTTGACTATGGGTATCATTAGTCTCAAGTACAAATGTTTATAAAACGTCAGTGAAATCCTACAGGGAATGATTTTAAACTCTGTCAGCATGGCATCTGAGTCTGTCTTACCGATCCTGTAGAAAATAACACATCATCAAAAGCGCTTTCTTTTGTCTTAGCTTACCTGTTTCCATCTCACCTCTACTCCTACTGCTTTCTATGATACTGTGAAAAAGGCAGCCTGGTCTTACAAAGCAGTGGTACTGGTCGGTGAGGCTGTCACAGATGGAAACAGCCTCTTTCCAGATGATTGCAAATCAACAACTGGATCCAAAATCAGTCAATGAACCTCTTTTCACTGATCTCAGTGAGGTCTGGACAAAGCCTAACAGCAAAGATGTTGTCTATTATGTTGAATTTTCTTTTGGATGACATTTTGGAACTGTTAGCATAGTTCACATTTCAGTTTCCATTGTTTGCAACCATATGAACTTAATATTTTACAACAGTTTTATGTACAGATTGGAAATCTGATTTCATTTACTCCTACTGCTGCTTTATTTCAGGAAATTGGTATTAAATTGTTGGATCTATTTACGCGCCTACATTTGTTACTACTTTAGCCTGTCTGAAGTACTGTGCAACCTACAATACTTCATTCTCACCATTAATTAAAACTCTTACAAGGTTCACACACCCAGTAAGGAGGATTGGGGAGCAAGCGTTGTGTAACAGATGAACTCATAGAAAATCTAAATGTGATTTAATTAGTTGATAATGGATCATTAATTACATAGCTAGTGAAATGAAACACATTGTTGTGGGGATCACATAATGGAACTATTGAGAAAGAATAGATTTGTTTTTACTCTGTATTCGTCTGCTAAGAAAACCACCTGTGCAAATAACTGGCTCAAATCAGATGACAAGCAGATTTTTTATTGCACAAAAAAGATTTTGGTTTCCATGACAACGCACCTAGGTCAAAACAGCAAATTATATATTTTTCTGCAATAAACATTTCATTTACTCTAACAGGTTTAACATCCAGGTTTATAATGTGTCTAAAATATATTTATTAGCTAGCAATTATTTAATGCAGCAGCTTCTGCCCAGAAACTGCTGTCCAGTGACAAGGGATTCAGCTAGAAGTGCATGGGATCTATCTTAAGCCTTTTGGCATTTTAAACAAATGCTGTACTGTTTGGCTTACAGTAACCTACTGTGAGCTCTGGAGAGAGCTAAGCAAACAGTTTGAACGTTAATCAAAAGTTTTTATTTAATTGAATTCAAGCATTTATAAAATTATGTTAAATTAGGTCATATTCACGGGTTATCCAGTATTTAACATTTAACATTTTCACCAGTAACTAGTACTTCTAGTTTAAAATTTAAGGACATTATTGAAGAAAAAGTTTTTCTTAATCTGAGGGCAAATATGCTTTATTTATAGGCCCTTTTCTCAGATTGAGAATGGAAAGTACAAATGTGTTACTCATTAAGCCCCACGTTGTTACGTGGTTGGATGACTAAATCACTGCTTCCCCAGGGTTCCTATGCCAAAAAGCACTGGAGTCAGCGAAAACAGAAAAATAGGTGTTCTCATTTCCAGTGTTGCAAAACAAAAAAACAATTAGTAAATATCTGACATAATGAGGGGTTTTATTCACCAGAGTTGCCTGGAAGCGGCTCTCAACTCAGTCTCCAGTCACTCATCTGAGACCTGATGGAATTAGGTCTCAGCTAGGGAGGCACCCAAGTGGCCACAGCTCAGCCCTGCTGCATGGCACCTCCACAGTCCAAGGTGGTCAACCCTGCACTGACCTGACAAGACCTTGACTTGATGCACCACTGTCCCCCTGCCTTGTGGGCTGGTTTCTTTTGTTTCTAGCCAAACCTGCACAAGTGGTGAGTCTGCAAGGCCTCGCAGCCACGGCCGTTTCTCAGGGGACTTACCTGGCACCTCCTTGCTGGTCCCCAAGAGGCCCAGCAGCCCTGCCTCTGAGCACACCGTGGCTGCAACACCTCAGGGACACACCACATGCTGGAGCACACTTTGGCATGAAGTGTGACATTTTTCCCTGTAAGCCTTACTCCATAAAATACTTCCCTTCTCCAGGAAACGCTCTGCTTCCTGTAGGGAGGAGGAGCAGCCTCCTCAGTGTCCCCAGGTCCCTTTTAGCCTCATTTAGCAGGGAAATGCAGCTTGTCTGAAGGTGCTCTCTCCAGTCTCTTCCCAGCAACTTTGGAAGTTGTTGGCTAACTTCTGCCAGCCTCGACAGATGGTGGGACGCCTGGAAGATATCCCAGCTGTCGTGAAAGCTGGCAGGGGGCAGGGGAGGGCAGGAGCCAGCTGGCCAAGGAGCACATGTGCTGCTCTGGGTAAGCCACAGCACATTTCAGTAACGCTTGGTGGATGGATCACAGGGACACAAGGGAAGGCTATGGCTCGTGTTGGAGAGGGAAACAAAGGATTTAGGAAAATCCTTCAGGAAAAGGTGCTTTAATTTATAGAAAAATAGTTATTTGGCTTTTCTGGCGGCAGAAAAACTTTTTGCTTTTATGCCATCAGCTCAGCCTACATGGTAGAATGCACTTAGTTCTACCTAGTGTAGTCAGAGTGACAGTATCAGTACCCACAGTCACAGACCACATTTTGAAACAGTATTATTTTCACAAAGATTTTCTTGTCTTGTTTCAGTCTGAGCAGTGTTCAGCAAAGGGGTAAGAGAGAGAGGTGCTCCAGTTCCAGCCTCAGTCTGGAGCTCTGAAGAGCATTTATCGTGTACATGTGCTAGGGCCAGGTGATTTCTAGCTGCAGTTCTTTGTGTAAAATGCCACACTGGACCTTTTGCTACATTATATGGGCTGGATCTAAGGATAGGTTAGCACAAAGGAGGATTCATGCAGCAGCAGCAGCAGGTGGGACAGCAGGGACTGGACTACAGCCACAGTTCTGGAGTGACATCTAACAGTATTTTATGGTCACTTCAGAAACTAAAGTGTAATAATCACCCTTGAAACTGTAATTGAAAAGTAGATTGTTGTGTTGTGAGTGAAAATAGGCAGCTGTATCAAACACCTTTTAATGCATATATGTGTTTTTTAAAGAATCTCTGAAGATAGCCTGTGTTCCTTTTCCCTACACTTTCAGCTACAAGACATTTACAAAGACTTTCTGCCTCCAGTCCCATCTATTTAAACATTGCACAAAACAATGCAGAAAGCACATTCTGTTTCTTCACCTTCTTGTATTTGATGAATATCTACAGCCAAAGTGTTAATTACTATGCAAAAAAAAGGTCAAATTCTGTGAGCACTGACATGCAAATAATCAGAAGAGCCAAAACATTTATACACATATAGGCTTCCAGGATTGGACATCGACTCTTGTAAGAATTGACTTGACACGTTGTGGATCCCTTTATCTGGTTTTGGGTTTAGTAGTTCAGTTTTTATCCAGGTCTGAGCTGAAGCAGTGGCACCAGGCTATGGCACTGCAGAGGCCAGGCCGGCACTAGATGGCTCCCAAGCCACGGGCTTGGGTTTTTTTAGAAACAGAAATTTCTAATAATACCTTCACTTCCTGGCTCAGAACTTTGTCCAAAATTTCTGTTCCCTCCTACTCATACAGCAGGTTTTACGATTCAGCTGTACCTTCACAGGCAGAGAGTAGTTTGTTTCTTGAAGCAGATGGTAGAAAATAGGCTTCTGCTGTGCTCTTGGCATAGGGCTTAAGAGGAACTGGCTGGGACAGCCGGAATTGCTGTCACAGGACATAGCTGTGGAAGAAGGAAGCATTTCCTGACATCCACCAAAGCATTCATAAAGACTTGCAGAACAAAGCGTAGCTGGGAGCCAGCTTAACTGGCACTAATTGGTTTTCCTTGGCTGGTCATGTCTCGTTGGAAGTGAACTTCATGTTACTTTTTACGGAGAAGCACTTATTCATCTGGTCCTTCTGAGAAAGTGACAAGACCCTTATGGTTTCGGAAGGCAAACAGCTACCATCAAGCTTAGATTTTTCAGAAGAAATGGACTTTGTAAGCAACTAAATGCTCCTGAAATCTTTTCCCTGATGTGATAAGTAATCACACAGAAGTTCAACTGTGAACAGCGGCACAGCTTCAAGTTAGTCTGAAAACCTGCAGATTGAGAGACTGAGTAGCTTATCTGCAGTAAACAGAAATAAACAGAAACCTAATTTCCTCTCTGTGAAAACAGAGCTGCATACTTTCTAAACACGGCACACACTAACAATCCGAAGGTAAAGCTTTCCATCTGGGGAACGTGTCATGGAAAAGTAGGTCAGTTTGCGCATCACTGGATATGTATGCAGTGGCTTGGACACATGCACTAGTAATGCGGAAATGTTGGCGCAATATACTCTAGAGTTCAAGCTCTATAATGAAGGGTTTCAGATGCAAGTAGAACTTTATGAAGATTACAATCACTGAAAATGCTGACGTTTCTAGCCTATTTAATAATGGTTGTATGATCATGGTTGGCCTTGGGAGTTTTGCTGCTCCTATAGGGTGGTTGCTCCTGCTGCTGAACCTCAGGGCAGCATGGGTGTCATCTGAGTGCCTGCTTCTCTACTCCTGCTTCCCTTCTTCTCCTGGAAAGCAAGCTGCACATGTGGGCAGAGGGGCCCCAGGGATGGGCTGGCAGCAGGACTGCAGTGTACTGGCATGACCCATTGTCTTCATCTCTGCTATCAGGAACTGATCTTTTGCAGTTTCACAGTTCTCTGGGTAAGAAGTGTGTAGCTGCAACCTCCTCCAAGTACAATCACACCTAAAATCTTTCTGGATATGTGGAAAGTGTCTATTTCACAGCTCAGGCAGGTTGCCTTAATAGTCTTGAAACACATTGCTGGGATGCAACCTACTGAACAATCAGAATGAATCCAGTCAGACTGTTTAGAAAAGAACAAAGCACCGAACTGAGAACATTAACAGCAATCATCTGTGGAATTACCATCAACATAAACTTCATGTAGAAGCATGGCGTAGAAAATCTCAATTTTTGTCGAGTTCTTCACTTTCCTATTCCATGTTAGTGAAACACTTTAGAGAACTACCACAGAGATGTTGTAATAAATGACAATGGCAGTTCCTTGTGCATATTAAATAGATGTTCTCAAATCCATCCTCTGCAATAGATTAGGCAATACCAGCATTTAAAAATTTTAACCATTTGCATTTTGAGGGATGAGAAAGAATAAAAAGTTATTTTGCTGCACATTAAACTTACAAAAGCATTGCTTGGTAAACCTATCCTAAGCTAGCAGCCTTTCCAAACTTAGACAGGAAACACCTGGACTTCTGTGGTCAAACATCACTGTGAGTGCACTGTACATTTTGGAACAGATCATTTTGAATTGTTAATAAATATTCATCTTATTGCAGTAAAGCACTGTGTGTCCAGTGTTATAAACATTGGTGGGGCTAAATTAAATATGTGCAATGTTAGTCATCTTGATTTTTTTTCCCCCAAAATGAATACTTGACTTCCTCTCTAAGAACATCAGAAGTTTTAAAGCCTTAAAACCTCATAAGATAATTCTATTGGATATACAATTTAAATATCTCAGTTTCTGTTATATTTATTCTTTGTTAACACATTCTCCCATCTCTTCTAAATGGCTCATTATAAAGCTAACTAAAATGAAGTCTTTGTTTCCTTTCCTGGGAAAAGCCTTGCACCTTGGCAAACACAGCCCTGTAGGCTCACACAGGAATTTGCTCCCCTAATGGTCTCAATTTGAAAAACAAATCAAATCTAGAGATGTCTCTAATTATGTGAAAGCCAAAGGGCAAGATGCAAATTGTATACAAATCCTCAGGCTTTTCCTCAAGAAACAGCACAAAATGCGCCTGCGCATCTATTTTTGCTGCACTCATGTAACTTGTGTCTGTGATAAAGGCTTCCAGAATCACGCCCTGAATTGAGAATGTCCTAATGTTAGGAAGAATGATGTAATTGTTGCAAACCAGCCCTGAACTAAATCAAGACCTGAACTTTCTGTCACAGTGTGCTATTACACCTCCTGAAAGTGCTGGTGATGTGGCTGCAGGAGAGGCAGCTGACAGAAGATCAGTTTGGACTCTGTTCCAAATCATAACATAGATTCATTAAAGGACATGATAAAGAACTCTTGCATGCATCCTGCTGCATATGCTTACATGTAAGGTTGATCTTTTACAGATAAGTTGCTCAGCTTTGGGGGCTATTTCCATGTTTCTCTTGCCTAACTATGTTTTTTAAAGCATGCCTGTTAATACTGTATTTCCATGTCCTAACAGCTTGCATTGTTTAGGTTTAACATAAGCATTCACCAGTTTTCTACTAAAATATATTGCCCACGAAAAATTAATATATTTTTCTGTCTTTTCTCAAAGCATTTTAATATTCAAGAAAACAAGATATCATAAATCTAAGGAAGGAAAAGCTGCTTTCAATTGAGCACAAAAAAAAATAAAAGGCAAAGCCTGTTGTGCATGTGTGTCAACAGCTTTCAAAGCTGCGATCTGAGCACAAAAGGCAATCAGAAAAATCGTGCTCCTCATACAGAAAAAATTTCCCTTGGTGAGAACTCCACAAACACTGAAGCAGCCTTAAAACTTGGCTTATTGTGTCTGTCTGTAGCTCTACACAGACTACTTGTTTCTATTTTCTGAAGGTGTTGAAAACTAGAACATGGCAGCTGTAATTCTGCTGTGAAGCTCCCCCAAACAAACACCAAAACAACTCCGACCACCTGTTTTGAGCAGACTTCAGCTGTGGAAAATGCCTCTCCAAGGGGAAAGTGTTGGAGAATATGAGACCCTAAAAGCAAGTGGGTTATAGCTGAGATTTTTTGATACTCATAGCACAGCGTTATTACTAAATAACGATCACTCTGTCCCTTCTGCCCCAGGGAGGTTATTTATTTGTGCTATCATCACTGTTGTAAAGAGAGGAATATTTCTTTACATGCATGAAGTAGGTAGGACAGGAATCTCAGCCTCCATTATCATGGCTGTCCTAGGTGACAGCCCAAAGGAGGGCTGCTGAAGCTCCTCTGGTGCTGATGGCACTCTCCAACCTTGTTTGGTTGGAGGACAAGCTCAGTGCAAAGCCTGATGTCCAGAGGGCAGAGCACGCCATGTAGGGAGCAGGAGCCCAGCACTCACAATCCACTCACTCTTCCTCGAGCTGGCCCTTCAGCTGGACACCTGGGGTTTCTTTGTCTGGCCAAGGCAACCAACATAGCTTCCTTCATTTGTATTTGTATTTGTGTCTAGAGGGGACAGATGATATCTGGAACAGAACAGCACTTTGGGAAGACCTAGGCACTGCTCACAGACTCCTATTCCTCTTAAATACAAGTCAGTTACCGTGTGGAGCACACCCTGTATGCTACGGTAGTCACGGTATCCAAAAATATGATAAACAGATGAGACTGTACTTAGTAAAACATCTGCTCTGCAAATTGTCTCTGAATCATCTTCTTTTCTCATGGCATACATAGTAGTGATTTTTTTTCACTATCCTTTCACAGTGCTGTGGTTAAATAGTGCCATAATCCCCCCTGCCTGGCTCCCTCGGCCATCAAGCTTCCCTGCACACAGCTCCTCACCGCTGCTGCTCCCTCCACCCCCTCAGCTACTGCCACATTCCAGATCCTGTTTTCTGTTGACACTAACAATCTTGCAAAGTTGCAGACATTTTGAAAGTCCATTGTGTTCAAGAGATATTAGTATTTTCATAACTCATCAGGCAGTCTGGTATTTAAATGACACAGAATGCAAACACTGTGTGAGACACCCAAAGAGTTCCAAGAAATTCTTATTACAATGAGTGGTTCAAGTGCTAGAAAAGGTACATGGAAAACATTCTCTTGAAGTTCATTAAATTTGATTTAGCAGCATTGCCTATAAAATAGTAAGGCAGAGTAACAAAGAGTACTGGATACTTAGGTTAAAGATGAGTGGAGAAACATGGATGGGCTTGTTAAGTGGATGAGATAGTATTCCCCATGCCATCTAAACTGAAGCAATTTTCACTTAATAAAAAGCTCATAGATAATCTGACACAAAGACTCTTTTTGCAAAGTGGTAGTTAAGCAAAGCTTTCAGTAGCTTACTTTTTTTTTTTTTGGCCGATCATGACCAGTGTGATGGAAATGAAGTGGATGGAATGGCAGAAGATTAGCTCATCCACCTTGAACAGATTTAATAATGCTCATTGTCTTTTTTATTTTTTTTGTCAGCTTCTTCCTCTAATTAGTAAAGGAGAAGAAGGTCCTGTTCCTAACAGATCACCTAATTCCCCCATCCAGCGATGCTGACTTTCCCCACTGCTGGGTACTCGCATATTTTCATGCTGTCTACAGAGGCTACGAGGGCACTGAGGTGACTTCACCCCACTGCAGACAGTCATGCAGAGACTGATCTTTCCCCCTGTAAAGTTCAAAACACAAATGAACTTGGTATCTAGAGACCTTTCATTTTAGAATTTATTCCAGCTGGACTGCAGGGCTGGATTGAGATTTCCTTGGTAGCTTTGCCCCACACTGCAGCGCTGAGAAAAAGCTCAGACTGTTCACAGCCTCTCCTGCTCCCATGAATGGCTGGTTTGTATGGGTGGTTTTGCCACCAGTCTTGGTACTATGAACACTCTCACTGTTACTGTTTAACTGTAGTAAATCAGTTAAAGACTAACTGTGGTGTTCTGGAGAAATATTTTATTTCATGCAATGAGACTGGCCTACAGTCATGTATCTGACTTCCAGACTGGAAAGACTGTAAAGAACAATGGTTTTGAACTTCACTACATTTTTTTCAGTGACTTACATACACACAGAGTAAGGAAGAGGAGGACTTTGTGCTTTAGCAAGCTCAGATGTGAATACATCTGCCCTTTCAAATACCGTATTGGCAGAGAAGATATTCTACTGGGTCTAAAACAACTAGCAAATAGGTATAACTGTAAAGGTATTTTAATGAAAGAGTGCACTGTGCATTTCTCTAACTAAATAGGCACCAAAGAGCTAAAAGCAGACGTTATTATGATAACTCCTAAGTGGCCAGTTCAAACAGGCAAAGCACGCCCTGCTTGCGGATGTTAGGGTAATGCTTTTCCAATAAACTCTCCAGATTCTAAACTACAGCATTTCATTTTTCCAGAAGCCTCTCAAGTACAACCATGTGGATTTTCAATGGCAGAAACATCCTGCTCACAGCTGATGTTTTGTCAAGCTGTTTTCTTCCTGAAGCCAAATCAGGAGAAAACACATAAATGCTCTTACAAGCAGGTCACTTATTTTCCAGCTGACATGCATTTTGCATTCTGCCATTTTCACTCTATTTTCCCTACACAGAGTCCATATTGCTACAGGGAAAGCAGTTTATATGAGAAAATTGACCTGGCACAACTTTAATTCTTCTAGCAAAACTTGAGTGAAAACCTGTGTGGACACTTTTTATTGGAGACGGGAATATATTTGTGTAATGTAGAGCTATTAGGAAAGGATTCAACTGAACTAAATGAGAAAGTTTAATTTGAAAGTTAGAGTTTGGCACCAATTACCTATGTTTTTTTAAAAAAACCTCTTTAATTCTTTATCATTTTGAGATCCTATGCTTTCTGCAATCAAACTGCCAGGCTTTAGGATACAGAGAGGAGGGTGAGTCTGTTTTGCATTATTCACGATCTGAATAGGGACTAATCCCACTAAAACATGTAGACATAAACCAGTGAGAGATGAAAATCAACTCAAACTGCTAAGCAGTATGTAAGAGGAAAAGAAAAATCCTTGATGCAAAATATTAGAGAAAATGAGTTTTAAATCCCTGTATGAAAATAATAAACTTCTGACATCTGAAGCATGATTTAATATTACACCAGATGTTGATGTATTTTGTGTTTTTAGAAAAGCATATGACAATTTTGCATAGAATTTTTGCTTTAATTATTAGTGTGTGAAAACAGCATTAAGGAGGTGATCACAGCAAGTTTAAAGCTTTGCTCCGATTAACAAATTAGCCAGTTCTAAACAGATCAAGTAACAGTCAGAAAAGCCGATGACCCTTGAAAGCAGGCTTAAACTTTCATTGGGCCACTTATTACAGACCACTTGCTTTGGATGCAAACAATATCAGGTGTGCCCCCTTGGACCAGAAAATCTCTTTATTAAAAAATGAAAGAGCACTTGGTTTTCACTAGCTGCTTTGAAGTAATAGCAGTTATGCCTAGTAAGAGGGATTTTCAGGACCCAAAGAGTCTGTATTTAAAAAGAGATTGCTTTCATTGGCATACTCCAATTTAATTAACTCAGATTAATAAGTAGAAGATCTATATTAGTTGCATTTATAATAGGAAATAAAAAATTTAAAAAAATGGGTGTGTAATGAAATTTATAGAAAGGAGCTGGTATTTAAAAAGTTAACACATCAGAACATATAATGTTGTTTAATGCTGAATAAGCAATCTTTCATATTGGGGTAGACCCACTTTGAAAGGTTTTGCCAACTGCTGTATGGCTGTAAAGTGATAGTCATAGGAGCCTTTTCCTGAACTCCAACAGGTGCCAGGTTGGGCAAAGGCACCCTAAAAACCCAAGATTTTTCCTTTTCGTTCTTTGGTTTCTTCAAGTCATCTTCTCTAATTTTAAAATGCTAAACACTACGGCTTCTATTCAGTATTTACAGATGGTATTTGTCAGAAAGAGAAATTATTTCTTTGCTGGTGTATATCAGTGTAGTTGAGGACCTGTCTACCATATTTACTTGCTCAAAGACAGTGTTCTCCTAAACACATTTAAATGTGTATAAATTAGGTGGGAGCTCACAAACTGGGTCACTGCATTGCCGTGCAGTTCAGCATGAAAAATTCATTTTTAGCACAGAGTGAGACTAGAACAGTACAGCAAATGATACCATATACTAAATTCACAGCTGTTGTGGTGATATCTGTTCATTATCTGTCTCATTCATTATAGATTCCCCATTGAAATGGCATTCCTCTTTGGAAGCTATCAAACTATCAAACACTGTAACATCAAGCTATGAAGGTGGTTTCAGTATTAACATGCAGCTTGTTATTTGATAGTATGAGAAAATGCAGATCCTGACCTTGCAGGTACTTTTCCATGAGAAACTTTAAATATATATATATAAAGCAAATGTATTGCATAGAGAGCTCTGGAAATCCAGAACACCTCTCCTCAAGAATTAGAGAATGGTTTGTCAGTCAATATCTTAGCTAGGGAAGGGTGAAATCCGAAAGAGCTACCAGTCTTAAAGCTGAAAACACAGCCAGAGATCATTTCTGAAGGCCACACATTACAGAACACACCCTATGAGGTGCAACCAACTCAATGAAATCTCTGAGTTTATTCAGGGGTAAAGCTAAGAGACAAGAGCACAGAACATCTTTTTTCAGTCTCCACGTTTCAAGCTGCTACAGAATTTCAGTTCCAAAGTATGATCTAGTGTAGCTTGGGAATTTTCATATGAAGGCTGTTAGTGCATCTGGTTTGATTTGTTTCTAATCAACCAATGTGGATTTAAAAAATGTATTCCCTTGGAAAGTTTAGCTGATATTTTCAGGGAAAACAATAAAGAAAATTCAGCTTTGACATGCACATTTTTTTTTTGCTTATACAACAAAAACTTTTGCTTTCAAGTCTGTGGTGTTCCAGAGGCGCTGGGGAACAGAACTATTTTTTCATGCCAAAGTATGCATTTCTGTTGTCAGTAGATTATTTAAAGAAACCTGTCCTTTTAAATAAAACCCCCCAGTGCATCAATTCATAAAAGAAAATTGTCAGGATCAAACAAAATAATAATTCAGAATTAAACAACAACAAAAATATTGCAGATCTATGTGTTTTTATCAGCTACTGAAATTACCTGTGGGAATCTCAGTTTTCTGTGAGTCAGAGCTGTGCCCCAGCAGGGCAGCAGACCTAAGGAGGCACCCAGGGACCAGGTCTGAAAACCTGGTTGCAGCCCACTGCTGCTTATCCGTCATCTTAAGTTTGTGGCCCATGTGGTGAAGCCTGATTCTCTGCCTCCTTCTGCCTGTGTTTCCACTTGGCTTCAGCATCACAGCTTGTTGGTTTCCTGTTCTGTGTCATGTTCCAGTTCCTTCTTTTTTGCCTGGATATTTCTTTATCAACTGGTTGCCCTCCAGTCTCAGTTGGCTGCTGTAATTAATGGGTTTGATATCCATCTTACTTCATTGCTATCACTTTCTGGATCACTGAGATACAGCTGTTTGAAACTTTTACCAACTTCTCTATGCTTTGGTTGATGCCCAGCTGCAGAACATGCACTGCTAAGTAGAACTTTCATCCTTTCTACATACAATATGGAAGAACTAGAGAGGTTTCCAAAATAATAGCATTTCACAGCAGTTTTTGTGCACTATATATTTCAGTGGAGATCGGTAAAAATACCTGTAGTCAGTCATCCTTGGCATCTTTTCAGACCATTTTTCAGTTACTTACACTTTACCAGTTTTATCCAGGAGGTTGAAATTATCCATGCTGGATATCTGCTTCACATTTGGTTTTGTGGAAAAATTTGCAAGCAAAAATATTGCTCATCTGTTTCTGAGAATGCATATAGGGGAAAATACGCTGCGTGGCACACTCTAAGCATTAGGACATCAAACCTCTCGCTTCAGGGGCGGGCTCTGGTGGCACTTTGCTTTGGCAGGTAAGGTCACCAGAACCTTCGGCTGTGCTGGGCATGCCCTATACTTGCGTTGCTCCCAGCTTCCGTCTTGGGCCCTGGAGACAGGAGACAAGTGACTGGATGAAAAAGGAAGAAGTAGCCTGGCTAAAACCACAAGGCAAAGGTGTAGCCTGGGGTTTGTGGTGTGTGTGGGCAAGCTGTGCCTGCTGAGCTCAGGACTGGCTGGGGCAGATCTGAACTGCAGGGTCCAGCACCGGAGGGAAAGGAGCCAGAGAGACATATGCTGCATGAGACACCAGAAAGGCAGGATGTGATGATGGGAGAGTTTTTCGGAGAAATATGGTCTATTTTTTAAAACAGTTGAGCATTGCTGTGCTGGTGTGCTGCAGATCGCTCAACATGAGCTTTTTGCACGTGGCCACAAGCTGAACATTCCCTAATGTGTTGATGACCAGTGTGAGGCACCTCATCCAGCTGAATTCCTGGGGTGTTGCCACCCCACAACTGCACATTCCAGTAGTGTTCATGCTCTAAACATTCAAAGTGATGATGTAACTCTAAACACTCAGAGAGATCAGGTCTAAGGCTTATGACCTATCCAATCTGACCTGTCACCCACCAAGGGGTGACTTTTTTCCCTGTACTTCAGGATCCCACCTCTTAATATTATCTCACTTTGCAGTTGGAAAGATTAATTAATATTTGTTAAAAAGACACTAAAAGGGACAACGGTGGCAAAATTAGCATTTTCGTTCTTGAAGTTCAGACCATGTCAGTAAGCCATGCGAAACCCCTGCTGAACAATTGGGAACACAAAAGTACTGCAAAGCTGCTTGTCCCAGGCAGTGCCCTCAGTTGTGCGCACTGAAGGGAGGTTTGGGGGACACTGCATGATCATGGGAATAAAGGAAAAAATATTTATCTGCCCTGGCTAGTGAGCCTTTCAATGTACAATTTAACAATCTCTTAATGCAATTTGTGTGTAAAGTGTGATATATGAATTTCAATGTGAAAGCCCTTTGTATGTTGCACATTATGTAGCTTCTTGCTGTTTGCTTTAGAAATTCTTAACTACCCCACTGATGCAGACTTGCACACACAATAACCCTTAACAAATTGCTCTTGCTGATAATCAAGGTGGCAAGGGCCAAGGTCAGAGTTCAGCTCTTTCTGATGTCGAGAGCCTTCCGCTAAAGCCCAAAGCAGCATGTGATGCAGGAGTGTTCTTTAAGGCCAGCTGCCATTAAAGGCTGCGCTGCTTCACGCTTCGCTGGAAGCTGGCTGGGACACTTGCTTACATGAGTGGGTAGTTTAAAGCTCCTGTTGGTTAATCCCTCAAATGGCCCAGTGACTGCTTTCATGAAGTACACTGGGAGGATTAAAACTGCCTGATTTTTTTTCCCCCTAAAGCTCAGAAGAAACTACTAGCATAATTTTAAAAGCCTGCAAGAGCACCTGAAAATGCATTTAAAATAGAAACTGATATATGAAGGATATGGACATTAGAGTTTCATGGTTTCCAGACAGGCTTCAAGTGATTATTTAACATGGATTATACAAAGCATTAGGACAATATAGATTATATCTCTGTTATAGTTGGGGTAATGATACAAAGCTGGGGGGAATAGGCTAGTCTCATATTCAAAGTTTTCCTTCTCCTCAGTCAAGCTTTTATGTTCCCTAAGGAAAGCTGGCATGCCTAAAATGATTATAGGGGAATATCTGACACTTTTATTAGTGCCTTTTCAGGAAGAAGCTAATACTCAACACAGAACAACACCTTCCTCTTCAAACTTTAAAAACCTGAATGTTAACTGTGACATTTATAATTCTAACCTCAGCAGCAACAGTCATGTATTAAAGGGTGAAATTGCAAGGAGCCGGAAGGCAACACGTCCATCAGTTTGGCTCTTGCACTGGCTTAGGTGCTTATCTCTTTCTCCTGTGTCAAAAAGACAGTTGGGTGCCCAACCTGGGTATCTAGATTTCATTAGGCAGCAAGGATCTTTGCTAGGGGCTATAAAGCTAAGTTTTACATCATTTTAGGTCTACTTTTGGATCTAAAATGGAATTTGGCCATGGCCATGATGATATTCCTTCTTGTCTGAAAAGCACCCCAAGGTTTTCTGTGCTGTGACTCCTTCTCTGTGGCTGCATTCCTCATAAATTGCTTTAACCATACATAATTTTGGATCATTTTTTTTTCTGTGCAGATAAGCACGGTCTTTGTGTCACCATTTCTTATGATGACCAAGAACCAACACACCTTATTCTCATATTTAAATTCTGTAGATAACCCAAACCCTCTTTCCTACTAAACTTGAAGTTAAAAGTAACTACAGGAAAACCAGGTTGTTGAACTTTGAAATCCTCCCTCTGCTTTCTCATTACTTCAGTCAGTGGGAGAGTGTACAGACTGAGTTAAATAGTACAAATCAAGATGTGTGATTATCTACTTAGTAAACTTCAAAACAATGGTCTCTATACTTCCCATCTGTAGTTTCATAGTCCTTACCATAGTCTGTCTTCTGCTGTGGGGGTTTTCAGTCAGATCTGATGCAGAACATCAGAAAAACATGTATTTTGAAGTGATAAAAGCTGCAATTATCCTCCTTGCAGAATTGCTTACTATGATTTTTTTCTGGTCCTTTATGCTTTCCTCTTGCTGCTTTGCAACAATATTTCAAGATACAGAGGTAAAGCACCACCACTCATCTAAACTGTGGATAATGCACTGCTCAGGGCTGCTCTTCAGGGTTACTGTACCATTTGTTATTTGAGGCATACAGTTTCCTAGGGTTTTGACAGAACAGTGATGTATGCTGATGTTTTAATCCCAATGCCCTTTCTAAGACATCAGAGTGCAACCTCTGAATGGTGCTGTGCTTTTCTGCATTGCAATGAATGGCTGGCTGCGTGACATGGGGCACTGGAAACTCCCTTGGAATCTGCGCCCTGCACTGTTCCAGACATTTTGATGTGAGCTTGGAAATTTTACAACTTGCTTATTCATACTTATTTAAAAATGGTCCAGAGAAATGAGCCAAGTTCTTACCAACACATTGGCCATTCTTCTGAAAGTGTGAAAAGATGACAGCATTTTAGTATAAAATGTCTTTCACAATGTAAATATTAGCTGATGAAATGCACTCCTCATTTTCTACATTAGCAGCTTTATTCTTCTTCAAAGTGCATCTTGAAGTATTTATAACTCGTGTTGATTACAGATAGCATGTTTTTTTTAGTTATAAGGAAATTTTCTCACTAGCAGTCAACTGCTTTTATCACTTTATACTCCACTCAGGTATTTACTAATGGTATAAATAACTAGTAATGAAGAGTTTTGAAGGTCTGCAGAATATATTAATGCAACTAAAAGGTAAAATAATGCTATTTTTTGTACTTAATTCTCCAACTAGTTCTTCTAACAAAGGAAGGCAATCTGATCCACATCTTGCCTGCTCAGAATTGTTTATGGGATGTGATTATTCTTCAATAAGACAAAGATGTGAATTTATATTTTCTTTTGCACCCAGGCGAGGCTACAAGTAAATATTATATGACTTCAGAGGAATTGAGTATATAATAATAAAGTGGATCAAAAATCTAGCCAATTGACTAGGCAAATAAACAGTACCCAGAACTCCACAGATCTTTTATTGGAATAAGAAAGTAAACAGTCAAGCAACTTTCAAACAAACTGAAGTAAGTAATATGAAAAACGAGAAAACTCTTTTAATTTAGTTATAACAAAAAGGAAAAGATGAAATGAAAACAAAAGGACAGATCTTTTAGTGTTACTGTTCTTCTTCTGTTGAACACAAAAAGCAATGATTTACATTAACTAAAAACCTAACCCATCATTTCTTCAAGTGACCATATTTTTTTCCAGCAAACTGATGAGATGACAGCTGCTCAAGGCTTTCCCATAAATGACATTCTTCAGCATTTCACTAACACAGTGCTGAGCCACTCCAGTATTTCATCTGTATGAATTAATCTCTATGAAGTAATCTTATGGCTGTGCTTTACTCATTTAACATTACTTACACGCACATATGTTCCATGAAGGAATAAGATTCACATTTTCTACATAAATACATACTCTTTATGTCTCTCATTACTACTCTCCTTAGCCATATACTAAGTGATGTTAGACATGAGACCAAGTTAGTATGTTGATTCTGGAATGTAGCAGTAACACGTGGTTGACTGGCCCCTTTGCTAAGGTTTATAGTGTAGTTTTGTAGTTTATAATATAGGCAGTTTTTACAACATAACGCCCCTGCTAATAAAATTAAAATTGTTACGTAAGGCCACAACTAAATAATGAAACAACTACTATGTTTAATTTACCTATTAAATTCTGTGCAGCAGTAAATGCTGTTATAGAGTTTGTTATTAATGTGAGTAACCTCAAGATTGCTGCCAACACTTCAAACATAAAATTTCTGTAAGGATGTTGGAATCAACTGATAACAATGCTTTGCAACTTACTCCTTACTACAAATTCAGGTTTAGGTTTCCAGTAATTACATGAGATTCCCAGTAACGTTATGAATTGCGCTGGAATGCAGTGAAGGATGTAAAGTTGAGCCCACCTGTCAGATCATCTCAGCTCCCTCTTCTGTAGGATTGCAGCATGCAGAGAAAGATGTTACATTGCCATTTGTTTCTGGACTAACCCAGTTAAACAATTTATGTTTAGCTTTTGGGTATGCATGAAATGCAAGGAAGTATCACAACTGCAAAGATTTACTTTGAAAGTTCCACTTATTTCCATTAAGGACAGTGTAGGAACTCCAGAAAAGATGCCTGAGGGGCTGTCAGTCCTCCTGAACACAAAGACACTGTGACACGCAGGGGTCAGCCCATTCACAGAACATACCACTTCCTAGCTCTGGACTTAAAGGATGATGAATGACAAATAGCTTTTTGTTATAACTAAAAAATATTTAACTGTAAAAATATAATTATTTTCCACCATCTTCATTAAGGAACTCAGAAATAGCAGCTTTTTGGAATAATAAACTCCACAGATAACTGCTTTTGTTTTTTTAAAAGAAAATATAGCAGCTTTAACAAAGTCCTGCCTTAACAAATCTTCACTGTGACCTCAGGATTCAATTTTAACAAGTTGGTTTTAATCCTGTTAGTTTAACATCAAAGAAAAAGACTCATTGGCAGGGTTAAATGGAGCAACATTGAAGGATTTATAAAAGTAAGGCCAATACCCACACCAGTCCTTCCGTCCTAATTAATTTTATATTTTTTCTAAGTACTGCTGGCAGGAACGAATGCTTGGAGACCTCAGCCAAAGTAGCTTACTCTAACTGAGGACATTTTTTCACTTGCTTTGACTGTATTTTAAATTTTCCATTTTGAAGTATTTAGCCTAATTTCCTGCTTTAGAAAGTGAGGCTCTTTTCAGCAACTCTTCAAGTAACTTCTGTCTTCTTTTTATATAACTAAAGTCCCGGAGTCCACATCGCTGGGCTGGACAATGACATATTCTGGTCTTTCTGAATAGTTCAATCTGGTAAAGGCACCTAAGAAACTGCAGTGCGCTCCTCATAAAAGCTTTGTTTCTGTCCCTGTGGCTGCTTTATCAGTGTTGAAAAAATGGTGCAAAAATGAATCCTAAACGTCAATGGTCTCTGCTGTGTAGCTACTCATGAGTAAATTCGGATATGCCACAATGCGCCTTTACTGTTCACTAATTCCCCCCTAAAATGAGCCTGTGACGGTCCATGGCTTAGTGAAGCTTGTGCCCACTCAAAATACCTGGCACCTGGAGGCAGATGGGCTCTCCCCGCTCTGATAATGCAACTGCTGATCAAGTTTAACTCCAACTGAAAACATTTGTGCTACTGGGGACAGTTAGACCTTGTAGTTTTGCATGCAGAAAATAATTCCTCAACAGAAAATGCTCCCCAAGAATGGATCACTTACGGATTTAGAATCATACAATGCTTTGGGTTGACCTTTACAGGTCATCCAATCCAACCACCAGGCAGGAGCAGGGATATCTTTAACTGGATCAGGTTGCGCAGAGCCCCATCCAACCTTGACCTTGAATGTTTCCAGGGATGGGGCCTCCACTGCCTGCCTGGGCAACCTGTTCCAGTGTTTCACTGCCCTCATTGGAAAAAATGTCTTCCTTATATCCAGCCTAAATCTACCCTCCCTTAGTTTAAAACCATTATTCCTTGTCCTGTCACAACAGGCCTTGCTAAAAAGTCTGTCTCCATCTTTCCTGTAGCCCCTTCAGGTACTGGAAGGCTGCTATAAGGTCTCCCCGCAGCCTTCTTTTCTCCAGGCTGAACAATTCCAACACTCTCAGCCAGTCCTTGTAGGAGAAGTGCTCTAGTCCTTGGTTCATTTTCCTTGTTCTTCAGAGACTCTAACAGGGATGGAGGTAATAGAGGACATGGAGAAAGGAAACAGGCAAGCAAATTTGGAAATCTGAAAGATAAGCGAATATATCAAAACTGTCATTGGAGCCTCTAGTAATTTTATTTTATTCATCTTCTAGTCCATGCAACTTTACCGTGCCTGCCTATGAAAAAATAGCTATTGTTTAGAATTGCAAGATATACATTTAATTAATTTCAAGTTAAGCACTTGTTACTTCTCCATCCTATTTCTGCTTTTGGCTATCTAAAATCTTGCATTAACATTCATTGATCTCACTTTATACAGTGGTCTGAATAAATGCTATAGGACTTGCAATTTTGATCACCTTTTTGATTACCCTATGAAGAAGGTATGGTTGGACTCGATGATCTCAAAGGTCTTTTCCAAACAGATGATTCTGTGAAAGAGTATTTCCATCCTTAACTGATTTTCCTTGCCTCATATACAGTGTAGTACATGATATAAGATTGTCCTGAGACAAGATGTAGAGGCCAAATGTAGTTATTGGAATTCTGGTGGTAATATACCCAGTGTTGTAATGTCAGTTCTTTGTGGTCTTCCAGGAAACCAGGCCACAAAGAGTTAACTTAGGCCATCCATTTCTGCATCTGTATGTATACATGTAATGCACAAACTTAATTAAAAGCAATTGTAACTGCCCAAGTATAACACTACTGAGCATAACATGTCTTTTGTCATGACTTCAAAATGCAAATGTGCTTTTTGACTTGTTATGGAAGTCTTGCTTGCCAGACACTTCTACATAAAGCCCAGGAGACTGGATTTACATCTTTCCTCTCTTAACCCTTCTCTTAATCACTTCCCTTTAATTCCACTTTTCTTCAATGTGTGTGGCTTCAGCAAAGACTCTTCTCTGTAATTGTCTTCTAAATTGGCAAAAGGACAGTGCAGGGTGTGACCCTCCTCCAGTTTTTTGTGCACAATTGTATTCTCCTGTGCCCCATTCTCCTATGAGCTC
Organism: Neomorphus geoffroyi; assembly: GCA_033558235.1. Lineage (NCBI taxonomy): Eukaryota > Metazoa > Chordata > Aves > Cuculiformes > Neomorphidae > Neomorphus > Neomorphus geoffroyi. The sequence continues at coordinate 797,531 of JAUMJM010000050.1, forward strand.
TCCCACGTCTCTGTTAAGTAGCCAAGATTATACAAAGCAGTCAGATTCCAGTTTCACATCTGTGTCTTCCTACGGCAATGGGATCCATAAAATGAGTTGTCATCATGGTATTTATAGCACTCTGAGCCAGAGGTCCTGTATCTTCACATCTGGGAGTGAGCGGTTCTCTGCTTTTAGCAACAGAGGACAGTGTATCTCACTCCTCTATGCTAGCAGAAGTGGTAAGAGATGTTGCTGGGAATGTCAGAGGAGCAGAAAGAGGCCCATGCAAAAGAAGACAACACAGTTCTCTGTAAAGGGTAAAGGGTGTAAAGGGTTTCCCAAAATGTTACCTTTTCCAGGGATTCATTTTGAGCTATCACCTTTACTGTGTATTTTGCAGCTGCTGGTAAGATTTTGCTAAGTGAGGGTGCCTCTCAGTTCCTGTAAGCAGTTGAAATGCTTCCTGGCACCGCTGGGCACATTAGGACACATATAGGTAGGCTCCATATAGTGCACACTGCCCTTGTTTATGGGATGAACTCAAACATCTCATAAACTCACAGTACTGGCTAGCAGAGCGCTGCTCCGAGGCAGTCCTAGCTTGTAGGCTCAGAAGACTCTGGAGGAAAAGTGTGCTTAGACATCAATATTGTGTTCTTGAAGACCAATTTTATAGGAGAAACATACACTGTGTGTTATTCTAATATGATTGCTTTTGCCTTAATTCTCTCCTGTTTGTTAAAGACAAACGTTTATGCTACCCCGATTCGACAGTAAGCTTGTCTGACAGTTTTTGGCATTCACTGATTTTTTTAATAACTACCATCCATTGGCACAAACTTACTTCTTTAATAAGAACCATCCACTAAGGACACATACCAGAGATGTACAACAGTTTTACTAAATTAAGTAGAGACACAAACTATTACAATTATTTTTTTACTAATAAAAGGCAAATGTGTATATTTCTTAACACTATATTGAGTTCAAACTGTAGAAATTATAGAGAGGCTATTTTGCAATGCCTCTCACACCAGTTTTCATGGGGTTTTAGAACAGTTTAAAAGACAGCATTTTCTTACCAAATATAGCATCTTCCAGTATTTTGATTGTTCCTAACTTCACTGTCCTAATGAGACACAGCAGCAGCTGCCCTTTTTACTTCCCTTGCTCCAACATCATTCCTGCTCTGGGGTGAGATTTGGTGTCTCAGCTCTGTCCCTCACCAGCCTCTGCTCTGCCTCTGCTCTGTTACCGAGCAAGGGCTGGTTCACCTGCAGCTCGTGGTGCAAGTGCAGCAGCACTATGTGCTCAAGCTGCTCTGTCACCTGGACTACTCCTGATTCTGTCTCCTGATAATCTGATTTATCACTTCAGTGACTGAAATTAACAGTCAACAGAAGTGAGCCAGCACAAATATACTGATAGCTTACCTTAGCTGTAGTGGCAGTGTAAATTTGTGCAGGCCACTTAAAGAAAATCTAAAAAGACGATGAAAAATATATCTAGTCTCTTGGCTATTAGATTGCTATGTATCTGCTTTACATGGAAATTAATATCAGCAGCTCCTGCATAGTTTTCCAGCAGAAGAATCTCTTTGAGAACTAGCTAGGAAAATATCCTTACTAACTACTTAATCAGCTATGCTAAACAACAACAATAACATGTTATGTGAAATGCAGCACGCAATATTAAAAGTCACTGTTGCTAAAATATGGTGTTCCCTTAAATTTTAACTGGTGTATTTCGGTATTTAAGAGTAGGCATAATGAGTAGGGACTGTTAGAACTAGCCTTACTTAAACCTTCCTAGCAAATCACTTTTGAACAGTCTCTAGCAAAAGGAATCTCAGTATCTGTGAACATCAGTATTTGGGAATTGATCGATAATTGTACCAACAATCATACCTAATTCCTCCCTTTTTCCTCCCCTTTTTCTGCCTCCCTGAACAATCAGGCAAAAATGGGGAAAGAACGAGAGACAGCAGATCTCCCAGCATCACTGACAAAAAAATGTTCATGCTCGAGCATGACTGTAATAAGAATGTTATAAAAGATACCACGAGTTCTCACTGGCACATCCCAGTGCCTTCATGCTGTGAAATGGCACTGTGCTCTGAACCAGGATATATACGGTTATTCCAAGGACATCAGATATGTAGCATTTAGTGACGCTGTGGGTGCTGCTGCAATATGGGAGATGGTATACAACAGTACTAAGCATTTTAGATTCTCCTACTGTATTTTTCTTCTAGTGTTCGGTTTGTTTCTTTTGGGTAACATGGTATCAGATTACTGTCTCTATCACAGGACATACTTACTGAAGTAAGCAAAACATAAGATTTATCTGTAGGTACTTGTACATCTGCAGTATTGTATCAACATTTTATACAGTATATCAGGAATTCCTTCTGGTTTCTCAGATGTCTTTAATTTTCCGCAGTAATGTAGGTAAGATTAAATTCAAAGCCTGGCAAACAAACTTCTGGCATTGCAATAACACAGATAGATATGGATTTTTTAACTTGTCATTCTGCTAGAAGAACTTCTCTGAATTCTCATATGATACGAAGTTTCAGACCTATACTTACATTTTGTGCAAGATATTTATGTACTAGGAATGCTAGTTCCAAGTCAAGAGTCATCTGGTTCTCTCACAGGATTCGGATCACATGCTGTTTCTTTATGGCTCTATAGATTTTCTGTTGAGTCTCAGCTGCTCTCACTTTCCTATTTCATGCACTAGATCCTCAACTAGTGTAAAATCATGAAAGACTGGGCTAAAGAATCACTGTGCCAGCTTACACAAGACTGTTCAAGCAGTTTCACTTCCTGGAAATTGCTGTGTGGGTGTAAATGGTGCAGTGCCGCTATGTACAAAACATGCAGCAGATATTGTGGTCTTGAAAATCTCTGGAATGAGTTGCAATATGTAGATGGCTGGATGGAGGAGGCCGTGGAGTTGGCAAAGAGCTTGGGCTGACTTTGATTTATGTTTGCTTCCAGGTACATGTAAATTTTCCATCCCCATATAGACCCAAGTGTTGTGCTACACAGTCAGGAGAGATTAAAATTCCTGCACATTTTGTAGAAACACCAGCGTGCTGAGAAAGAAGCATGGGAAAGTATAACTTGTTTTATGCTTACAAGAATGCATATATTTTCTTAGCATTTCATATTAGAATGAATTAAAATATTCCATTTGGGCAAAATGTTATTTTAGTTAATTTCCTACAGACTGTTTTCAGCCCATTTCTAAGTGAATGGTGAATAAGTCTTCAGTTGAACACAGTGCTTTCAGATCCTGCTGCTTAGAATAGCTCCCTGCTTCTCAGTATTAATTGTATCTGGTTATGTTTAAATGTCATTAAAATATGCAGCAAGTGATCTACGGGGATTCATATTTCTACTAAAAATCGAGCCTGCACCTTAACTTCCCGCTGCAGGAATCTGGGATGGGTTGCAAACATCTGCCACTTCTGAACACTAAAGAGTCCTTGCAATACAAATTTTAACATTGTCACCGAACACTTTTGAGAGAGAATATTGCTATTTTATTCATAAACTGTTTCATGAACGGAAAGGGGGAGAAGAGGCGAGGAAGTAAGCCAAAAGCGTTTTGACTTGCTTTCTGTGTTAAAGCGTCTCAGTGAGCAGTGTGCCAAGAAAAACAAAGTTCTGAGCAGGGAGCAGCAGGGAGATCCTGTTACAGCAGCCCAGCACCTCAGGAGAGGGAGCTGCCTCGGGCAGGGGGAAGGGAAAGGAGCGGAGAAACAGGGACCCGCCATCCGTGTGCCCCAGCAGTTGTCTTGGGTGGGTTCATGGTAAGGACCCTGTTCTGCAGCCTGACCTTGTGTGACGCACGATCAGCGGGTCATGCATGTCAGCAGGACAAGCAAAATCTGGCCCTCACTGGAGAAGAGCATTAATAAATGGGAAAATGGGAAAGGGAGAGGGCTTATTGTTATCCAAATAATAAGCAAAAATAGGAAAAATGTCAGTGAACACATATACAGGTCTACAAAGTGCTGCACAGCCAGTGTGGACAGCACTGGTTTTTAGAGCTTTACCAATGAGCTTACAATAAAAGAAGGAAAACCAAAACCACACCCTCCCCAGCATATACATGCATTTTCTCTTTTGTGCGTATCTCTTAGTCTTTGAGAAAGCAAGTATTTCTGTCTAGTTAAGGTATTGAGGCGCAAATTACTCTACTAAGGACAAGTCAGCTGTTTACTCATCTTATACATCCATACAGGGAATTGGGACAAGCCTATGAAGCTCCTATTTATCACTCCTTTAAAAAGAAAACAGGGCTGGTAGTGCTGACAGGCAAAGAAGGGGAAAAATGCCTGGAGAACATTCAAATCAGCAGAAAGACAGAGCCTCTTACTGCCTTGGGTCCCCCACCTTACTCAAGCTACACATGAAGCCTCTGACTTTCAGAGGGAAGGTAAAACAGCAGGAGGAGTCAACTTAAAAAGCAAAACTTGCAAAACTGTAATAACCCGTCACACCAAACCTGCTGCCACATACTGTCACTGAAACGGGCAGAGCTGACCCCGAGTAGCCAAGCTAGACCTCACGTGTTTTTGAAGTGACATTATTTTATTCTGGGTAGCCTGTCAGGGCTATGGCAGGCAGTGTGTGGCCTTTCACCATGGTACGGTGACCTGCAGCAACCCTGCTATTCCCGTCCTTCGCTTCTCAAAAGGAGAACTTCCAGTCTGCTGGTGACAGGGACTCTGCACAGGCTGTGAATACCATCGAAGGCACAGACCACTTGCAGGAAGCCTGGCACCTTCAGGGAGCATATAAAAAAGAGGGAGAACAAGGAAAATAAATCTGTGCTGTTTCTTGACAGTAGAGAAGCGATGTAGCAATCTAAGGGTCTTAGAACTGCAACAAATCCACTCCAGATTTGGACTGTGATACATGTGAGAGCAGAACATGGCTCTGGGACCATGAAGTCATTCTGCCTAAACAACAGACGATCTTTGTCCCACCCTAGGAGAAACAGGGGCTGCCAAGGGCACTCAGAGGGGGCACTCAGAGGCCTTGACAGCCCTGACCAGCCTCATCTGAGGTCTCTGCGCACCTCACCCATGAGCCCAGAAGTCCACTTAAGCTCAGTCCAGGGTCTCCAGTCCCTTTCTGAGCTGTGCTGGAGGTGCATCGGTTTCCAGCTCTGTTCCTGAGTTGTTTGGACTTCTTGGTTTGACTGTGGACCTGGCTCACTGCCTAGTGATTGCTGACCTATTGGTAGGACACATTGCCCTTACTGCCCTGCTTTATTAGTAGCATTTGTAATTTCAGTGGGATGTTCTACATTGCTATCAGAATCACATTTGAATTGTATGAGGTCAAGAATCGCTGTCTGTTACTGGTTAGATCTTTGTAGGTGTGGGCACTTTGCCTGTTACATTGGTTGCATCCTAGTGAGCTCCTCTGCTAAGGAAGCAACAGGCATAAAACTGAATTGGGAAAGGTTGTATTTCATTGTGGATAAAAAGGCTTAGTTCTTTGATCTGGTTCAAGGCCTACAGTTGAGTCCTTGTCAAAGTCTTTCTGGAAGGCATTGCTGCTTAGGACTCTGAAGCTGGAGATTTCTCCTGGATGTAGAGGCTAAATCAGCCCTTTCATGTTCTTTGTTTGAGAAGACAGTTTGAGCTCCTGACAAACACTCGGAGCAATTCAGGTTTGCTCTAATTTGTGCCTAGCTGCCCACAGTCCCAAGGGGCTGTTCAAGTTGCTAGAGATTACTGTGGAAGAATGAGTGATAATTCGCTCAAGGCATTTCCATGAGGTTTCAGCCTACCAGTTGCCCCTTTGAAACTGCTAAAATCATCCTCTTCCTCTCTTCCGTTTGAACAAGGGGAACCATTATGTGGCCCTTGCCACCGGTTTATGATGAACCACTCTGTGGATGATAAAATTACTGACAGCATTGCCAAATATTCCCTGGAGTTTCTAACCAGCACAACCCAGTCTGAATGCACAAGGGTTGTTCTTGTGGCTTCCGTGCCATTACATCGGTGGATGTTGCTACTTATTTTTGAACATAGCAAAACCAGCCTGTGCAACCTGAATGCATTTTGTAAAACTGACTTAGTTCACAACTAATCCTTTACATTTATATGGAGAGAGTAGAATCCAGTGGTTGTAAGATTCAAGAAAGTGGTTTCTAGTGCTGCATCCTGCCCCTTGCATCACCTCTCTGCACCTATAGATCTCCATCTGTAAAAATATGTGCAATACCTCTCACCTACCTTTATAAATGGCACGAGAAGTTATGATGAAAAGGGTTCTTAGCATATGAAAGCCATTAATACAACTGTATAGAAAGTAAAAGACATCAGCCAAATATCCATCCTATGCCATGATCCAGCCAGATAAACAGCAACTGCACACTGGCCTCCTCACATAGTACTTTCCAAGACAAGGTACAAAACACTGCAAGAATAAACTGTCCAGAAATCTAAATCTGAACTCTCATTATCAAGGGACAATCAATTATTTGGAATTACAGAAGTTAATACACTTCAGGATCAAATAAGCATAAGGCTGTTCTGACAAAATTCTGTAATCCAAAATACAAGTTGCTTTTTTCTCTTAAATAGGCTTTTCTTATTCTAAAGCCCTTGTAAACAGTAGTGTGAGGAACGCTTATTGTGTATACATATATGTGTGTGTGTATATACTATCCCAATTCTGCTATCAATTACACTGATATGAATCTGGAACAGTTCCAGTGCTATCTACATGTGTCTAAATTAGAACAGACTGTGGTTTGTTAATGAGGTATATGCTTTGCAGTGCTATATACTGTTCTATGACAGCAAAGACTTGTTGAAATCAGCTTTTCACTTTTACTAGTGATACTGGCACTTACAGAATATTTTCTGCTCTATAGCAATGTGTGCAGTTGTAGTAAGTCTCCACTTCCCAATATTTAAAATATAAATATAGTATGATAAATAATTTTGTTTGTATAAACATAATTTAATGGTCAATCTCAATATTTTTATTAATTTGTACCAATGTCTCTACTTGTATTGATATTCATCCTGCCTCTCAGCCAACAATTCAAGGTGCTCATTGTTTTTCATAGTAAAACACTGCCTCACACTGGGTTTGCTTCTAAATTACTGTGGTAGATTTTATCTCATATATTGTTCAGTAAGGTAATTTTGAAACTTGAATGATATACAATTGGAAACATCGTCACCTATATTTCCAGAACCCTCAATGAGTTACTAAACTGTATGGAAGTAATAATTTACACGTTTGCACAAGGAGAAAACAAAGCTTGAAACACCTATTGAGTTTCTAAAAACCAGTTAAAGAATATCAGTGCTACTACTATTTTCATTCTGTTTTTTTCAACCAGTGCCAGCTGTGCTTTACTACATTCTTATGGCATTTTTCATACCACTAAAATATGGTTAGTGAGCATGCAACAAATTACAGCGTAGCAACACTAAGACTATGCAGCCATTTAGGTCAGGAAGCACAAAGTAACATCATCTAAATAACTCACCACAACAGCTCTCAGAGGTACGGATAAAGACAGTAATAAGTGCTTTAAGAATTACCCACTTTTATTTTATTTTTATTATAAAATAGTATCAATTGTTCAACTGTTTTCTTGAAAAGGTGGAGAGACAGGATAGATTAAACTCTTCCACTGCTATGAAAAAGGAGTACATTTCAGTCATCTAATGGTGAAACATATTTCTCCAGTTCTTAAAACTCTAGTTTTCAAAAACTTTGGTATTCTTTAACACTGTGCATTTGTTTAACTTCATTCTGACAAACAATCTGGTGAAAGTCAGATGGTTTCAACTGAACTGCACTTAGTTCACTCAAACCTAGAGTACGTTTTTCTGGGGCTCATTCAGACTTTTCATGAACTCTGCATGAAGATTGTCAATGGGCTTTCATACTGACCATGCCAACTGTTTATGACAATGGTTATGAGAGCCAACAGCTTTCATAAATTACAGGAATGCACAAAATATAAATGAAAACTCTATTTTCAGAACAAGCCTCATTGCAGATAAACTGTTCATAAGCTTGCCCTGCTGGGATAGGATTTGAGAGATCTGGGCTTGCTTTCCAAGTCTACCACAGACTGCTTGCGTTACCCTGAACAAATCTATATATCTTAGATTTAAACCTTTTGAAAGAAGGCTAGAATAACTGCTTTTCTCCTGTCATGGACCAATACAAACACAGAAGGAGGTTTGGCTAGATTACATGTACAGTGTCAAACATAAGGGAAAGGCAAGGAATTAGAGCATACCTACAAATCTGACTAAAGTAATGCACAGAAATTGCCAAGTTTACTATTTGCCTTAAATCAAATAAGATACAGATTTGGATTACAAACAATACCTTGTCATCCAGTACCAGCAGTGGAAAAGCTAAGAGCTGAATTGCAATCTCCAGCCCTGCAGTGCAGCAGAGTGCTTTAACGCTTCCCCGCTACTGCAGAGGCTGAGGATGGACCAGAAGGCATCTTTAAAGCTGTGGAGCTGGCCACATAAGTAAAAAATTTGGAAGAGAACCTAATGCAGGAGATAGGGGACACATTAGCAGTGGAAAACGTGCGTTTTCTCAAGGCACTTATGCAATCTGTACCCCAGAAGTGAGATGATGACAAAGCACGTTATGCCTAATAGTCATGGTTAAATTTCCTAACAGGCCTATCTTGCATGATTTAAATACTCAAAGAAAAATAACCCAAATGTCAAGAAAAAGTTAGTGGTTTTTGTTAGAACACACACAACTCTGCATGCTCTATTCAAGGCAGCACACAGTACCATTTAATGGAGCTTTAAAAGTGTAATTTCAAAAGATTTCATTTTAAGCCATGAATTTAAGATAACAAGTTCCCTACAGTTGTTTCAAAACTAACAATGCAAATTCATTCTTCAGTATGCTCAGCTTCCTGGCCTATTTCTGAAAGAAAATATCATGCTGATTTAAAGAAAGCAGGTGGTTTGCATTTATAAAATTTGCATTATCTTTTTTTGGAACCAGATCATCAGCCTTGGGTTAAGAAATCTGGAAATATTTCACTGAATATTTCTGAGCTGATTTCTGTCAGCATGTTACCCTACTCTGACTTCAGGAGTGAGATTGACCATGTGGTCACAATTTATCCTTGCTTTCCATTAGCAGAGGTGAATACTAAAAGCAGGGCTTCACCTGAAAAGTTGCAGGACATAGTTCTCAAATATTAACTATGGTAGAAGTGTTCAAATCATCTTAAGTGCCTTGTAACTGCTTAGAAAATTCTTGATTGCCGTAAGACAAAAGGATTAGCATTTTTGTATTCAGTTGTGTGTTTGCTGTAGAATTTTCCTTCTGTTTACAAGTTTAACTTAATAAAATTCTGCTAATAGGGTCCCTCTCCCCTCTTAATGATTCCTACTATGAATTCATTAAATCCTAACTGTCCTATTCATTCTTCCACTGATACAGATTGCTCATTAGAAATATCAGTTGTTACCAAAGAAAATACACTGATCTCAGCATGCTGGAATTGTAGACCACATCTTCACCTAGTTTTAATCGGCCATGGACTTCCACTGAAATCAAAGCAACTCTGTTTATTTCTGTCAGAAGAGAACGGGCCCCATAAGATATGTCACCAGCAGGCATTCCAGAAAGATTTAACAATTGTGATGGTAAATGTGCTTTTTTCGATATATTTTTTATTTTTCCTGTTTGCCACTGGGCCAAAAATGAAAAAAAGCAAACAAAAAATTATTTGTAAATGAAATAACCAAAAATCCAAAAATGAGGAGATTAATAGTTAAAGGCTGAAAATACACACTTGTGTATTGTTCCAATAAGTGTGGTCTGCTCTTTTGAGCTGTGGACTCGAGAGACCTTTTGTATAAAAAAACAGGACTCCATTCTTGACTCTGACCTTGTACTTGTCACAAGGGTTAGTCTTCTATAGGTTTCTGAATGATGGAAGCTAAAACACTTACAGGGAGACATTATGAACACAATCCAGGGTCTGCTTTCTTCAGATTAGTTTTGTGCAAACACCTAGCATGTTAGTTAGCATCAACACCTAACAGCGACTCCAAGGCCAAACAATTGTTTAGTACAGTCAAAGGTTATGGTGATGCCCATGCTTAATTTTGTCAATGGTGTCATGAAAATCGGTAACTGCATAAACTAAGCAGGATTGGGGTCTTGAAAATCCTTCTGGAACTACTTAAACATATGAAATTATGCCTTGGCAGTAAAGGCGTATCAGGACTTTAGACTACCAGGATCAATAAATATGGGCAGTCGTGTAAATACCATCTTGCATGCTAAAGCTGGTGTGTTTACCTGTGAGATTTAGCAAGCCCCTGTCTCAGACTTAAGTTTTGATCTGATCCAGCAACCATGCTGTAACTAAGTCTTAAGGTAAATATACTGAAAAGCCAGACTCTTGGCCCCTAGATGATCCTCTACTGAGACAAGTAACTAAGTGGACTTACAAAAAGCATCTCAAAAAAGTTTCTATGCTCCAAGTCCCAAGAGCGACAGTTGCAGTCATTATCATCAATTATGTTTAAAAACTTCATAGCTGCTTTCTCAGATTTAGGCCATATATTTGCTATGCACGTGAATAACTTCAAATGAGAGAAGTCTTGATTAGTATTATGTGACTGAGAGCTTCATATATTAGAAAAGTTAAAGTAATGAGAACTTCTCCAAATCTGAGAATTTTGAAAACCTGAAATGACTTACATGAAATTATACAACTTAAGTTTACATGTTTCAAATGTTTCAAAAATAATTATAAATAATAACACATATAGAGGAGTCTGTTTAGCCAAGGGGAAGATGGAGTAATATATAGGAGTTAAGAGCTGGGCTGAAAGCACAGTATACTGGGCACTTAATGAAAGGTAAGACCGAAATATGGCATTCCTTGCTTTTCTCAGATACCTACTTGGCAGAGTAAAATAACTTAGTACAACAGAGTCCAATCCAAGCCCAACTTAAAGAGATGACAGCCTGGCCACTTAGTTTCACAGAAGTTGGATAAAAGCCATATTTTTTATTTCTGAAAACACTCTGGCTGTGTGTCTTGATTGAGTCAAATGGGATGTTCTTACAGCAACAAACTCCCTTAAATATTTCAGCACAATTGGATTACAATTATTTCAGAGCGCTTAGCCCTGGAGACACTGATGTTTCCATAACAAAGTTGAGTGCAATAAGATCCCAGAATAGGAAAGACTTTTTCTTAAAAATGTGGCATGATTATATGTATTTTTTAAAACTCCTAAGGGTAAGATATTTCAAGTCTGCAGATGTATGCATCTGTTTTGGGAAAGTACTAAATCATAAGAATGTTCTGAAACTTGTGTTCAAGATATATATACGCACGTATTTTTTTTTGTCTGTGTATATATATTTAAAAATAAATTTAATATATCTGGGGGTCATTAGCTGGCTTATTGAGGGAAAATCATTCAAGCATTTGAGGGACTCTGGAGCTTGATAGTAACCAGGATAATCTTTAGTAATATAGATATAAACTTGCCCCATGTTATGGTCTTCCATGAGAAGGAGGGAGTGTAAACATGAGAAAGTTTATTGCTGTGCAGGTGATATTTTCCTGAAGCATTTGGGGTGTGCAGCATTTTTGTATTGGGCATATTTCTCCAAGACTGACATCTGATGACTTGGCTTAAGGGTAATGTAAATTATCTTCATTTGTTATTTGTTAGCAAGGGAGAGTTTGAATAATTTTGCCATACACCTGTCTGGATTAATTTTGTTTTCTAATTAGTCAATATCTCCAGGTTTTGATTTATGGTAAAATATTACTATAATTTGCAGCGCGTAACAATGACAACACAGAAACTCGGGGGGTTTGTTGTTATATTCCTTCTGCCCCACAATACTTATCATTAGGTCCCTTATCAGAGGTGCAGTTATAAAAAAGAAAGCATTTTTGGTCAGTACTGTTCTAAAATCCTGTGCACCTGAGGATCAATAAAACTCATATTGGATTGTTCCATTTAAAACACCACTTCCCTGAAATGCTCTGCAATCTTTCTGTGTGCTGTGTCTCACTGTTTGGTACCACCTGGTGACCCAAGATGTAGGTACCTTAGGCAAACATGGGTTTCAGATGCGAGTGTGATTTCCATGAATCAGTACACTTTTGTGAACCAGGTTTTTTTTTGGATGGTGTTGCTGAGAACAAACAGTTGCTCAAAGAAAACTGTGCTGTTGTTTATAATCTTTTGTAATATTATATCACTTTTTTGTGCTTCAACTTTGTTCCTAAAACATTTTGGAAACTTCTGCTTGTTTTAGTAATAATTGAGATGTAAAAAGGAGAAATAATTAAAACAGACTGTGAATGTTCTGGATCATTAACGAAAGTATTCACGGCATTAGTCTAGCATATTTGTAAGAAAATATCATGATGTTATTCATTCACTATAATATACTGCAGCCAGCAAATGAATAAAGAGTGATTGCAGATTGGGTTGAATATCAGATCATGTAGGCACACTGACTTCAGCTGAAAATAATTTCAATCCCTGCTTGTTGAAGGTTTGCATTTTCCAGTTCAGTGCACTTACTGTAAATAAGAAATATTACTGTTCACACGGGACTGAAAAGAATTCTCTACGTTTCAGGGCAGGACTTGCTACGTGGATTTGCTCATGGATTGTCCCACCTCTTCCCTTTACTCTCCTGTACCACAGAATATATATTTTTCTTGGGCTCTGTGAATACAAAACAATGCAGATATTTGAGCCAAATCTAAACGTGTCAGAGGAAAGATACACAGCATCACATCTTGCTCAATATACCTTATTTTTGGTGCTTATAAGAAACTCCTGAGCTTTATTACAGGCTACATCCTTTGATAGATGGCAGCCCAAGAGGACAAACACAGCAAATGCCTGCTGTGCCAGTGGCAGCTGTCCCTTTAATGTTACTGTCGTATATCCGTATAAGAGCAGTGCACGGGGTGTGCTGCACTCTGCTCACAGACCTCTGACCTGCAGGACTGGCGGGGGACACTGGCAGAGGCAAGGGTACAATTCTGCTATTAGAACTACAGAGTTGCTGTAATAGTCTCAGAGCAGAATGAAGGAATCTTTGCCAGAGGAAGTGATGTGTTTTTATCATATTGTTCATTACTTTGCTGGTTGATACCAGTCAGTTATTCTTCCAGTGTTTCAAGGAAAAGATCAATTCCTTTGTCTAGTAAGAACCTTGGTGTACTTGCTGGGTGATTAGGACTTTTCATAGGCTACATTGTTGCCTAAGATCATTAACAAATCCTCTATTACTGGCTTCAGTCGATACATCTATTTCCAACTTAATAAAAGTCAGTGGGGATAATCAAAGTCAGAAACTGCTTGACATCAGTAACAGCAGCAGAAAACACGGCCTAGGTAGTCATCAAATACTCTGCTGTCTTTTTTGAACAAGTCATACATTTTATGTAGATTTTTTAAAAAACTGTTTTCTATAGTCATTGTGACTACTTTAATTCTATAAGGGCACACAATGTTCATGTATCTCTACATTTAAGTACAAAGACCTGCATCTTTTATTCTGCAATTGTTTCTATTCTACTGCAGAATTCTGAGATGCTTCTTTCCATAGAGCACAAGTAGAATATTTAATTAACAAGACACATTCTAATAACAAGGAAAACAATTATTCCCATTTTACATTAGTTTTATATTGTCATAAATCTCTTGAAGCTTGGCAGTTATACTGCCATAAACTTTTCGCAATTAATAGAAAATCATCACCAAATACTTGCAATTAAACAGTATCTAGTGTTGTGAACTATTGTACCAATCAAAGTCATGTTCTGTAACACTTCATGCAGATTTACACTAACTTTGCCTAGAAAGGGCTATGTAGATGTCTCAGTGCCTTTTGAGGATAACAAAGTACAATAAATCAGGCTACTTTGGATTTGATTGTACAACTGGAAAAGATTATGCTGATCTTTACGGAAAGGAGAGGCTAGCATTCTGATACACAACATTTGATGGTTACCACTCATTTTTGTCGTGAAGAAGAAAGGACCATATTGTCCATGTGCTTTTAAATAGTACTGTCAACATACTGTATTTCTAAATCAGCTTAATCCATTTTGCTATAAATGGAAACCATGCTTTCAGTATTTCTGGTGGGAATTAGTTAACTAAGTGCTAAAACTTGCCAAACTGTTTTTTATATAAAAAAGGAGGTTCATGAATCAAAAGCAGTGTTCAGCTGCATATAAATAGGCTTCCAGAAAAATGTATGCCTTGTAATCACATCTTGATAGTCTAATACCTTGTATAAAATCCAGAAACTATTTTCTGCATCTGATAGTGTTTACAACACAGAGTCTGAAGTCTGCCCTCCTATAGTTACTATTTTATTCAATTATTTATGGCCAAAACCTGAACTGGCTTCCTATTTACAGCTCAGAGGATACTTATATGTCAGGTGAGTACCAAGTATCTAATTCCAGTCACCCCTTCTGTGCGAAACAGGATGCAAAAAAAAGATGCAATCCAAAGTAGAATGTAAATTTTCAAATCCTTGTGAACTTCCTTGTGAATTTGCATCAGGCTCAGCACGCAGCAAGGATTGTCCCACAGAGTTTGAACCTCCTCTGCAAGGACAAAGCTGTGTTTATTCCAGCAGTGCCTTCTTTTATGGCTGTGGAAGCAGAAACTGCCTGAAACTAGAGCAGAAATCTCAGCTGCACGTACAGCAGATGTTGGATGAGTATTTTACTGCGTTACCTGAAGTAAGAAGGCAAAGTAAACATAAAGAGGGGAGGGAGGAGCAGGAATTAAGTTTTAAGAGACTGGATAAAGTGTTCCCATTTGAGGACAACTTGAGACACACAAGAAGAGATGCTCATGTGAACTGGACTTGGCTGGACAGAGCACTCTGGTTTCCCAACCATTAAGATCCCCTGTGGTGATTCTGACCTGATATACTGCAGGTATATTTATATCCTGCAGGGCTTCCAGTGGATTATCAGGTGCTTGTTTTGCTTTCAGCTGGAGAGGCCCTTTAGGGGGGAGATACCTTTTACTATCTGCTTGACAGCGGTAGACTTAATGGATGTGATTTACAAAGAGAGAAAAAAATGGGGTACGCGCTTGGAGATGATTGACAGACGCAGTAAATCTAACCCAGTCTTTGAGGATAAATGATGAATGGTGGTGCAGATGCAGCATTATCCTTTCCCTCTCTGTTAAGGCATTTCAGCTTGCAAACAGTACCCTTACTTTTTCATGTGTTGTTGAAAACTGAACATATGGTTACGCTCAATGAATACAAGTTAGAATCACTGTCAGATGAACGCAGATTAAAACCATCAGAGAAATCTGACCCACTCAGATGCTTTGGCATTAGTGCCCTCCCACTCAGCTGCAAGTACCACCATCCCTAAATGCCTAGTTCCTTCTCACAGGCTTTGCTGGGAGTGCCCTGGCAGAGGGACAGCAGGAAATATTCACGTTAATGGTGATGTATGGTTTCCAAACACTTTCCACAAGAATCTGGTATTAATGTGATTGTTTGCTGTGAAGAACATGCTATCACTGTGTGGCTAGATGCCGACCCTTTGTAAGGAAGAGGTGGTCCTGGCACAGACCCTATACTCTTTTTCAGAAATCAGTAGCTTAAGTTCTGCAGCACTTCTGATAAACAAATAAACCCAAGGTAACGCTGTTTTGAGTCTCCTCTTTCACTGCTTGCTTTCCAAAGACTGTGAACTGTCCTTCTTTGTGGGTTTAAGACAACCTTCTCTGTCGTTCTGAGGTCCTCCTGCCAAATATGTTAGGTGAGAAAGCAGACTCTTCTGCAATATCCATATTCCAATTCCTCTGCCAAAAATGGAATTCAGGTGTTTTACAAGACCAACTAAATACTGCCAGCAAGCAGCAAGCCTCTGGAAACCTAAAAACTCATACTCAGCAAGGACTAATTTAACACAGTAGAATACAGGGATCCTATGTATAATACCAGGTGTTGTCCAAACCAGTGATGCAGCTTTTGTCCAGGCACCAAGCTTTTGTAGACACATCTTGAATTTGCTGGAACAGCTGCAGCTCTTAAATCCCACAGGAAGAGTGCTTTAGGGTTTCAGGAGAGGTTGATACCAGCCTCTGACAGCCTGCTGACCCTGCTTTCCCATGAGACCAACTCCTTCACAAAATGAAACTTATTTGTAATAATAAACATATAATTTGATGACTGCATTACAATCACAAAGACTTAGGGCTGCCGTGCTTTTGAATTATTACTTTAAAATATTTAGAAAAAAATCTGGCATTATACATGTGCAGTATATTATGTATCCTAAAATAACATATAATTCTGCATTCCACTATGGGATGTCAGTAAGGCAGAGAGCAGGTAGTGGCCAAGATAATCAGTATACTAGCTCAGTGCCAGTTTGGGGGTTGATGTTACCATCTGACATGTCTTTCCCAGGTCTAATTTCGATGAGTCTGTGATATGTAATATGCATCGTGCTTTCCTGTGTTAGATCATATGTTAGAGATCTGTTGCAACATTTGTCAGTGTCTTTATAGAGGAAAAAGAAACCCTAGGAAATATACTGATTCACTGCTAATCTTTAGCCAAACATGCAAAGCTGATAATATTTAGTAAGCACTGTTACAAAACTCAAAGGAAAGCAACTTGTTTTGTAGCAAATCTGATCTGATAGCTTACTTCTACAGAGAAACTGCACTTCCCATTTACAAGAACCAGTTTTCTTCCATTTGTCCAGAGATTTAGGATTTATTTGTTGTAAGAGTAATGATATCTAAGAAAAAAAAAATCAATTAACATGACCTAACAGACAAAAGAAGGAGAGAAAAATCCCAAGCAGACTTGAAAAGCATGACTTTTTCTACACAACTTTACTTAGAAGTAGTTATTGAATGAAGCAGTTTAAATCCTTTGAGTAAAAGTATGTAGTGCTGTTCTGTGCAACACTCTTAAAGGTTAAGTTGTTAGCTGTCAGTGTTCAGTTATACATCACATTGCTGCTGGGGGAAG
The DNA here is from genome assembly GCA_033558235.1 of Neomorphus geoffroyi. Taxonomy (NCBI): domain Eukaryota; kingdom Metazoa; phylum Chordata; class Aves; order Cuculiformes; family Neomorphidae; genus Neomorphus; species Neomorphus geoffroyi. The sequence continues at coordinate 814,591 of JAUMJM010000050.1, forward strand.
GGAGCACTAACTACTCTATTTTTCCAGCTCTGCAGCCAGACTCTCTCTAAACAATTTCCTGCACTGGGTTCACATAAGAGACTAAATTGTTTCTAATACAAGGAATGCAGTTAACCACAACCGATAGACAAATACCTTTTCTTATCACTAATGGATTACAACACTTGACTGCAAAAGCAATTTGAACCTTACAAATGGCATATTCAACCCTGTAACAGCAGTTACGCAGGGAGAATTGTTGTTACAGCAGCTTTTCATTATGTTTGAATGCTTGCACTGAAAATTGATTATTTTTTTAAAAAGTCAGCAATATAGCTTTGTTTTTATCCATGTACCTCTGAAAGTGATAGTTTCATAAGTGTATTCTGTAGGTCTTCAAGGTGTGAACAATATTTTGTGCTTAGCAGTTCATATTTACACTCAACAGCAAAGCAACAATGGCTCAACAACAGTTTATATGTGTAGAATAGGGAAAAAGTTCACTATATTTATTAAAACATCTGAGACACTTCACCAAGATTAGGATTCCAACATGACAAATGTTATGGTAAAAATTGCAAATGTGGATGTACATAATAGTAAACACGCATGTCTCGGGCAAACTGTGCTTTGCCTGACTGTCCTTGAGCTCAGGGAACTGAAGCACAGAAACATGAAGGTCAGATTTATACCACAAACCCTCTTCTTTTTCATGGTCTATGCACCTAGTAGTTAGGCAGCAATATTAGCCCTTCCTGCTCTTCTTTTGGACTTGTGAACTATATTCCTGTGGAAGTCCCTTGTCTCTAAGGGAACGAGCTACCCCTCACTCTGTAGCCAGCAGGAGCTTCACCTGAGCCATGATACGGATGGCTGACCCTCTCTTATCTTCTAGTTTCTGGACAAAACAACCTCTTAAGTTTCTTCACCATGTTTTTGGTAAATTCATACTACTGATGACAATGAAACCACTGATGGGAAAAATGCCAGTTTCTGGCTATCAATCTCCCCAGCATCTGAGCCCATCAGGCAGGCTTCATGGACAAAGACGGGATCCATATGGGCACAGATCCAGGCATTGACCTGCCCAATTCATAAGCTCCATGCATGTCCAGGACACTCTAACATCATGCACTTCTTCCCCAAATGCACCAGTGGGAGCTGATGCTCAGGTTGTCCCTCAGAGTAAACTTTCTGAATTGCTCTGGAGGACTCAGGTCCTTAACAGTCTCCCACTCACTAAAGCAGACTCTGAATGTGACCCCGTGACAGGCTTGTTGCATCCACCAGCCCTCTTCTTGTTCATGTTTTGCTTTTAAAGTCTTGCATCTGGGAATCACAGTTTTACGTACAAACATCAGCTTTCATCACCCAATTTTTAGCCCTTGAAGAAAGGCTTGAAACTGTGAAAAATAGGTTCAAAGAAAAACTCCCGCAGTAATTTCTGAACATTTCTGATCTTGAGTCAACCTCATGACATTTTGCTGTGCTTAAAGAACTGGGACCACTAGTTTGTGATGTCATTTTTTTTTCAGAAAATCTCCTTTGAAGTTACATATTTAATGGAATGCAAATATGCACTCATCAGTAGATTTAATATAAAACAATATTCAATTCAGGCACACTATTTCTTAATTCATACTAATTTATACTTGATTGAAACTAAATGTTTAACTGATTATTCCATACATTTCAAACACTGTCCTAGAAAACAGAAATCTCCAGTCATACTTGTAGGATTCATGTCTATGCTGTTAGATATTTTTAGCTTTCTGGTGACTTTGGGCACTGTGTGTGAAGGGAATGAAGGAATGATCCTGTGGTGAGCAAAGAGGACAGTCTGTGCCTGTTCCTTGCAGTAGCAGTACCTACAGGTGTTTTCCTTCAGGCACTGTGGAATCCAGCGTGAATCATTTGATATGAGGACATGCAGTATGCTCTGGGAATAATCTGGTACTAATCAAGTCCCATTTTCATGTTCTGTATTTATCCTCCTCAAAATCCTAATTACTAACAGGTTATCAGCCACATAATTGCACCAGCTTTACAGTAAATCTCCTGCAATCATATAGATGCAAATCAGTATTTCCTCCTTTTTCATGCACAACCATGGTTGTACAAAACTAACTTAAAGAACAAACATCTCTGTTCCGTGTAGTCATAACTCCTATGATCTCTACAAAGTGATACCTGGTGTAACTCCGCTCCCTATGTTGAAACATCTTATCTTATGCTTGAGAATAGTTGGCCTGTTTTCCCTTTTCATGTACCCAGAGATGAAGTGGGACAGTTTTGCTAAGCCTGTGCTTGAAGGTCTGAGGGTGGGGCTAATGCCACCAGACTGCACAACTCCTCACTGAAAGTTAGGATCTGGAGATACAATTAAAACCAGTTATGTTACCAAAAGTTACCTAACAAAGTATTAGCAAAGCCATGGTAACTTCCTGCATGTGCACTTTCTGCATTCACCAGGTATGGTGTGGAAGTATATTGAGCCAAAATCATTCTGGAAGTGATGAGTTCAGCACATCGGGGAAATAAAACCCAAAGTTTTAATCTGAATTTTTTACCTCAGCTGCCTATTCAATGACTACCTAATAGTTTTGAATGGAGTGAAATGAACTGGAAAATTCTGAACATCACGATTCTTGCTATCACAGTGATTAGATTACTTAAAATAGAAAACAGCTTTTTTTTTTTTTAATCAGAAAGGAAGGTATGTGGGGATTCCAGAACTTAGTTTAGTTTCCATCTCCATTCCTGATGCTTTTGTGGCAGATGCAGCTGCCCAGATGCACTTGCAGTTTGGTAGCACTGCTTCTGGGAATGCTTTTACTGCAGGGTTACTCCTGTGACCCTGCAGCATCCATCCCTTCTCTGCAAAGTCTGCCTGTGGCAGATGACTTCTGCGTCCTTTGGTGATGGGCCTTGTCACCCTGTAAAGAAGAATCCTGAGTCATCCTCTGCTCACTGGTGTAATGCCAAGGCAGATGGCATAGCTGCAGGGTGGGACCTGCCTACAGGGCAGGCGCAAGAATCTGGAAGGAGTGAGAGTCCGTAGGGTTTTTCCCTGGGGATTTTGGAAAGTTGCTGCAGAGTCAGCTCCAGGGCTCTCCTATGCCACAGGTAAACCTACCTAGAAGTTGCTCTAAGGCATCACCTGTAACAGCACAACCAAAAGCAGAAATAGCACATGTATCATTTCTAGAAAGTCAAAACAAAATGAAGGATGTGGCTATCTGCCCTGATTAGGATGGTACTTCTGGTATCAGGAAGGAATGGTAGGAAGTCCTTATAGTTTAAACTTGCTCCATATGCAGATCTTTAAAAATATGATGTGTAGCACTAGCAGTGCTATTGTGAGTAGGCAGACTGGAGCACTGAGTTGGCTCCCAGGTTTTCACGAGGAAACCTAGTTAGTGACACAAGTCAAAACACTGTTACAAAGTTTTTACTGTGTTGCAAACCAGCATGGAAGTGAATCACGGGGTTTTGGTGGGGAGAAAAGAGCGTGAAGTGAGCAGAGCATCCAGGGGCAGAAAGTGAGAAATCAAAGAGCATCTTTTCTCTGCACAGAATTTTGGCTACATTGGGTCTCTTAGGTCCTACCCTGTATAGTTTTATTTAAGTTATAGTGAGTGCAGTACACCATCAGTGAGAACAATAGTGTTTTACATGCTTTTCACATTAAAAAAATGACGACACAAGGGACAAGTAATGGAGAATATGGCCTGTGGGAAAAGTTATCCAAAATCATTGTTTCTTCGAGTTTGAAAATAACTATTACATGTATAGTACTGAGATAGTCTGAGAATTACACTTTGATTTAATGACTTTCAGGCTTGTTATGAGTGTCCATTTTGGATCTCAATTTTTCTACTCTCCAGAACCATCGTTAGTATCTCAGAACGTGGGGAATAGTTATGAGCCTCAGGTCCCACAGTCACCTGCACTTCAGCTATCATTGTATCATTCTTCTGCAAGCCACCTTCTCCAGTATAAATCACACATACTCAGTAACAGTACTGAGTTTGGTTTCAACCAGCAATGATGTGTCAGTGCTATAGATGACATATGTCAACGAGATCCTTACTGGGTAATGGTCTAGTGTTTATTATACATCTCCAAATATATTTTTGAAAACATTTTAATGTTATTCATTTCACACTGCAGAAACTCAGGTTTCAATACAAATGACAGGGATAACAACACTGAAATCCTTAAATAAACAGTCTGTTAGGGGCAGTTCTGTTAGAAGTGCATTTTTCAGAAGCTGGTGCCATTTGTTGAAGCTTACCCTGAACTGTCAGCATAGCTTTTCAATCAAAGCAACAGCTGCCAGACTGATATAGTCCTGCACCAGAATGAAAACCCTTCAGAGCTTACATGCCCTTGTCTTATCTCAGAACAGTCTGTAGCTGCTGATACCAAATCACTAAAAATGGCAGCAGAAACAGTAATTCGGGGCTAATCTAATAGCATGGGCTGAAGGGAAGCTGCAGTTCACTCCACCCTACATTCCTTGAACACCTAAATCTCCCTCTGGGAGTCTTGGGCACACAAAGAATAAATGCTTTCTCTATCTGTAAACTGATTCACATTTTGCTCTTTTTTTCAAAGGAGTATTACTAATTGCTGTTAGAAATAGTCAAATATAGCAAGCTGTAGTTAAATACAGAATACACAGATAAAACAGTTTTTATTAAACTTGGAACTGTAAGCAGCTGTTATCACTATTATGGGTGCTTCCTATTCATCACGAAAGTGAAGGTATAGCTTGCTTATAGAGTATCTAACTGCAGGTGTTGTAGCTATGGCTTAAGAAGTATTTTAACAATTTAAGTGTTTGTTTTCAGGACTTTTCAAAAAATATTCCTATTCTGTCTTGGACTTCTCACAATTTTCTTAGTCTCCAGGTATTGATACTTTTTTAAGTATTATTGAAATCCCACAGAGTATTTTGTTATTAATGAAATAATATTTTGCCTAATTTTCCATCTGATCATCTTCCTATCACTTTATGCTGCTGCCGTAACTCCACTGACTCCAATTCTGTTAGAACTGGTTAGCTACTTTGTTCTAGCATGACTAAATCGATCTAGTGTAGGGGTGGTATATACTTTAATATAGACTCAGTTGGTCACGTTAAAAGTGATACTTCCCTATCTTTCCCTTGATGAGTTTAGCATATATTAATATATTCAGTGCCTTGTCAACTCCTTTTTAAAATGTGTCATATGTTACATTTTTAGTATTATCTCTCTAAATCTTAGTCTAGACAAAGGCACCGTGAAGCTACCACAAATTTCCATCTGTATATATGAGAGAGAGGAGTAGCACTAAAGCAGCCTGGAGCTGAGGATTATAATTGTCTGGCTTTATTCAGCCCTACAGGGAAGCAGGATGCCTTTGTGGCTGAGTAACTCAACAGGCTAAAAGGTCTTGGGGTTCAACACCTGGCTTAGCCATGAAGTTGCGTAAAGTAAGCTTCTGTGCCTTGGTTCCCTGATGACAAGGATGATACAACCCCTCTTGACTTTGTCCTTCTGTACATTTTTCAATATTTATACTGCACACTTTTTGAGACTGGCACTGTTGCCAATGGGGAATCAATTCCCACTAGGGTCCCCAAGTACTACTAAAGTAATAACAACAAAAGAAGACCCACAGCCTTGGACCTCATGTAACTTTTATACTGTGGGTTAGAGGTTAAGTAGGGCAGAGGGTGCCTATCCTCTCCAGTGCAAGCAAAAAATATTAGTCCTGTCTAATTATGATGTGTGAAATAAGCCCACTGAACAGGAGCCATGATCTTAATAGGCAGTCTCATTTTGTTTCTGATGAGCTGCTTAAATAAACCTTTGAGTTCTACTGTGATAGCCGAATAAGAAAATAACCTTTCAGATGCCCAAGTGGAATTAACACAAAGCCACAGTTTCTTAGCACATCCTCCAGGCATGAGCTGTTCTAAGGATGTGAGAAAGCCAGAAATGGAAGGAGCAAATGCTCTTTATCCTAATGCAACAGTTGTCGGAAATAACAAGCCAGTTGTAAAACTGTCAAATATGTGATGCTTATGTAAAACACTGTTATTTACCTTCTGGTGCTAAAGTTTGTTCTGCTCCATTCAAGCCATTTAGCTAATTTCTCCATTTAGTATTGATAGCAGTTACACAAAGTTAATTTTAGTAGGTTCTTGTTATTATGAGTATTTGATCATTTTTCTTAGGCCTCTAACCCTAATCCTACCAGAGCCTGCAGCAAAGAAAATGTGCAGGAGCTGAAAATATTCCATGAAGGCACTGCTATGTATGTGAACCATTACTTATATAAATAAGTATGCCTCTTTTTTAAATACAGATTTCAGACTTGGGCTCTATGGGTTTCAGAACTGACAGCGGACACTGCAAATAATAGCCACAAAACCTCCACATGCGACAAATTCTGATGTCTGTTATACTTCAGAAACAGGAATAGAAATGCTCTAGATCATTCTGATAATTGCCGAGCTGATATGACGGCTCATCCAGATCTATCATTGGGAATCCATTTTTGCTGCCCAAGTTCAAGCTGAAGAGCTTTAAAGTGGAAAGAACTTTTGTCTATGGGCATGAACAAAACTACTTTAAAGCAAAACCAAGACATTTGGCTGTTATGCTGCCACTGAGTATAAGAACAGAAGTAATATTTGCCCTGACTTTGTATTATAAAAAGCATGTAAAAACTATGAAGCAATTTACTGAAACTCGTATCTAGCTAAATAAGAAATAATTCATGTGGCTAAAATGGAAATCTTGGAAAGACTACAACTTTTATGTAGTGCAGTTTGACTCTAACCACCTGTTGCAAGGATTCAAAATAGTTTCCAGTGTCTTTCCACAACCCAGGGCTCCGTGAAAGAGGTCTCTAAAAGGGGCATTCGAAACAATAACACTCCCCACCTGGAGAGGAGAGTTAGTGTCAGCCTTTGCAGCAGCCTGGCAGCTGCTAATGTGAAATACTTCCTTTGTTGGGGAGACAAGAGCGTGAAGTGAGCAGAGTAAAAAAATGGGGAAAATGGCCATTTCGATTTATAACAGAAATCTGACTTTGGTTTAAGTGCATGAAGTGAGAAACCTTGCCCTGGCACCTGTTAAAATGTATCGGGGTTCGCTTTGCTTCATTGAACCTACTGGCCTTTACAGACTGATAACTGATCGTGTCAGTAGAAAACCACCACTACAGGAACGTCCATTTACCAAGAAAACTTTCTGTTCCATCTTGAAGAAGAATCAACTTTTCCTTTCTCCTTCCATCTCCCCTTGCATCCCCTCCAGCTGTTCTCCCATGAAACAACAGATGGATTCAGATTTACCCCAAAAGAAGAGATCATAACCAAAAATCACATCCCTCTCCGGGTTACCAGAGCAGGCAAGACTCTCTTGCTTTTTGCTGATTTGCAGCACGTAGGAACTGGCTTTTACACAAACGAGGACGTATCTACTTGGCCTTGTGCACTTTTGCTGTGATCGAGACTGAGATAAATGTGTTTGGGAATAAAAGGTTTTAGCCACTCTACGTAAATTCCTATACAGTGTTATCATCATGGAAGCTGAAGAGCCAGACAAACAGCAGGGATGTGTAGCTGTTGTCTCTGGAAAATATTCTGAGTAACTTAAACTTCAGTTGTCAGCTTTCTAATTTTTTCATCACTTAAAAGTTTTTCATTTACACTAAGCTAAACTGCCTTAAACTAAACATGGGGATGCTCCGCTTTGAGTTCAGTAGTCCATAAAAATCTGTAGTTTTGCTCATTTCTCCTAGTTTGAGAAAAATCCTCTGTTACTCTTCCAAATCCACACAGACAACAAAAAAGTCAGCTTGAAGGGTGATTGTACAGAGAAGTTAATCAGATATAATTTATTGTACAGTGCCTGAAAGCAAACATTTATTTAAGGATGATTGTAAATATAGTAACTTTAAAAATCAACTTTATTCCTTTCAAAGCACAGCACCTACCTTTCACTAATTTATCTGTTACAAAGTTACCTGCAAAAATGTTCATTTATATCAGGTACTTGACCACTGACTTACTTGCAGTACTTGTCTTCACACATATTAGCAAATCTCCTTACACGTTTGCACTAATGTCTTCAGTTTAAAAATCCCAGTTCTTACCTCTTTGTGCTAATTTGTTCAACATCTGTTAATCTCTCTGTACTTGTTTAATACATCGTAAAACTTCCTCTAAATAACTATTATTATTTAGTGCACACTGGACTTGTAGACTTAAATTGAAGATGTATTTTTAAGTTTTACAGGGAGGACCATAAATAAATATTTTAAAAATTATACACAGTGCAGTGAAAGATACATCTATTCTTTGTTACCAACTTCCATATTTTATCCAAAATAAATACTTTCTCGATAAATTGCTTGTTGAAGTTCCAAAAGAACCACAAAAATCTTGCCCAGTGCTTTCCAGTTCTAGAAATATGCATGTTTTATTTTCTTCGCCTTCCTTATATGTTTACTTATCATTTTCTCCTTTTTCAACTGTGCAACAAAAGAGTTGTGTAAAACAACATCTGAATATGCACAGCTTTTATCACAAGGTGTTTAAGTGTATAAAATTATATTAGGTCTGTCTAGGAAGTCTTTAAATGTCTGTCTGATGTTTTTCCCTTACGTGGCTCCTTCATTTGCTTTAATTTTCTTACAAGTAAAGATATTCCAAGTACCAAACTGTTAAGAAAATGGAATGATATTTCATTGTTCCTCTAATTTTCCACTAAGTTTTACCTATTTGTTTGTTGCTACTCTATAGCTTTTTCCTCCTTTAGAATTTCAATTTGACTCAAACTCTAAGCCTTCTCAGAGTAGGTGGTCTGTAACATTAAACCATCAAGCAATCACTTTTATGCTTTCCTTTCTAACTCCAGCCTTAGCTTTCTTTTCACAAACAACGGTAGGAAATCCTCTGTCTGACATAGTAAAGGACAAAGCAAAACAAAAATCAGGCCCATTTGTGATTCAGAGAGGCACTTACCGCTCTTAATGCCTGAAATGCTGTGTGGTTTTGACATAATAGTATACTTTAATCCACAGGCTACTTAAATGATAGGCAAAGTAATGGCTGGGAGAGAGCAACAACGACAATGAACTGCAGCTTTAGGATTGAACTTGATCTAGAGTTTGTTGGATTTCTACATCTAACCAAAAGGAAATTTTTAATTGTGGAGCTGAACTATAAACTTTTAGAGAATAAATTTAGTTAGGTCATGACACAAAAAAAATTAAATTCAGAGAAGTAACTGTAAGTAACTTGGATGCTTGACAATAATGCAAGTCTCTCTAAATCATGAGGAGTGGCATCACTCCATGTTTTCCAGTTGCAAAGTCATTATTCCAGGTTCCAAGCCTGCAACTATTCTGCAATTAATGGCAGAAACTGAAATTTAAATAAGGAATAGAAAATGAGTGCATGGTAACAAAAAAATGGGAATATTCTGAAAAGGAAAAAAACACCCAACACTTCTCCATTTTAAAAGAAAAAGCTAATGTTGTATTTCATTCTCTCACAAAGAAAATATGTAGTAACACGTAACAACACACTATGTTGTGGTTCACTATCTGGTGTGGTGTCAAAAATTCAGTTTGCCAGGAGGATAAAAGCAGCCAGTAATCTGGACGTTACAAACTGAACAAAGTGAAAGTCGAGTAGTTTACAGCAACTGGGTTGTTATAGAGTGGGAGACTGAACTAAAAATCTGTCATTGTTTCACATAAAGTTCTTAACAGCTGTCAAATACCACAGCGTGGATTCTTCAGTGTCTGGTTAAGGGTTTAGATGCTCAAAGGACATGCATAATGAATTTGTGTCTTTCACAGATCCATGGATATGCCATTTGCGGATTATTTCCATATGCTTATATACTCTGGCACTTATGAATAGTACCTAAGACTCTGTTTTTTCTTATTCTAATGAATATACTTAACTTTAAGCAGATGAGTTGTCCCTTTGGCTTTAGCAAAACAAATTCCATACTTCCTTAAGAATTACTATACATGTTTTACCTGTTCAGACTTTTTCTCCCCTGTAGCAGACAGATCATGGTAGCACTGCGTTCATTAGGGACAGCTTTATCCCTAGGGATTCCTGCTCACCTACAGATCATACTAGAGGCTTGCATGGAACCTACAACAATAGTTACAATAAATAGTTCTAAATTTACTTTTTATCATTACATTAGAAATGATTTGTCAAATGTGGCTGTCAGTTCTCATAAAGTTAGTGAAATCTTCACCACTGACTTTAGCTAGACAAGATTTCTGATTAAATGCAGATATCAAATTAATTGGATGTTATGCTCATTACTTCAGATCAGGATTTGTCTTTCCACTTCTAGCATCTTTTTGAAAAACTGTCCTACTATCTTTGGCTACTTGCTTATTCAAAGGCAATTTCCTTTGAGAAAGGGAATGTAGTTTGCAGATAACAACTCATTGATTAACACATCAAGGATAGATATAAACAAAGACATTTACCCTTAGTATTTTTGACTTACGTACTTATTTCCACAGCCCTTTTTTCCCTGCCAAAGATGATGTACATCATCTGATTGCCTGTGAATATGAATGACTTAGTGTGATTATTAGTCTGGTGGCAAAAAGCGGTCAAGACCTTTCCCAAGACCTCCATTTATGGCCTTAATTTGCATTCTTCTACAAGGATAAGTAAATTCTACCATGGTTTATTGCTTCATTGATAACTCACTTTAATTAAGCAGCCATGATAATTGCATTTCTTCCTGAAACTGCAGGAAAACACTTTCAAGCACTTAAAAGCTTTTGGACTTAGGGTTTTTTTCCAAGGTTTTCTAAAGGAGGGGAATTAAATGGTTGCAGTCAGATACAAACAAATAGCATGGACCAGACTCTGCAGTCTTTGTTCATCCTGTTCATACCGATCGGGCTATGGAATAAACCAATAGGAAGCAAATTATTTTACCTTACCCGATTGCTCAACTCATGCATGAAATTAATTTCATCCCCAAAGAATCTTCACAGCATCTGCTCAGCTCCCTAATTCCTCCCTGTTTCTGCCTGAGCTACATTACTAAAATATTTCTCGTTAATCTAAGGAGTTCGGGTGTCTCACAAAGAACCACAGCAGAGCGTCTGGGGAAGGCAAGCTGGGAAAACTAACTGAAATACACAGAACCAGCCCAGTGAAAGCAGCCTTTAATAGTCTATAAAGCTTGGAGATTTGCTAGACTCGGCAAGAAGCTAATATATTATCTATAGCTCTCTGACACCCTTGCTCATTCCTGTGTTTATTACTTGCTTCTAAAGCCAGCTGCTCTGCAAGTCTGCAAATGCCTTCTCCAATGAGAGATCCACAAAGAGGGCAAACAAACTTGCTTTTTGCTGAACTTGTGAGAGAAGGAGAGAGAACGTTTTAATTAGCAGCAGGGGGTAAACCAGGCTGAAACTGAAGGAAAAGGTTCTAGTTGCTAGAGAAAGGTTTGTAATAGAAACAGTCAGCAATTCCCCTGCTGCAGAGGAAAGTTTGCCTACAAAGCTTTTCAGAGGAGAGAGGGAGGCCAAAATGAAGGGAAAACAATGAAAGGTTATATTAAAAAAAAAAAAAGCCTCAGTACGTACTGGTTCCTTCAAATACAGGAAGGAATTGGAGAGCTGGCTGTGTGAACTTTTAAATTAAAACAAGAGTTGCTAGCAGGACACTTATGAACTCTAACTGCATCTGAAGATAGTTCATTGCTTTATGTTCCAAACTGCGTGATGCTTACCACTGCTAAAGGCAGGCTTGGAAAGGCTAGCTTTTCCTCTGTCTGCAGTGTGAAAAGTGCAAAAAGTTTTACTCTGAAATGAGAGCTCGGGATTCTTGACAAACCAGCAGGAAAAGGCAAGTATTGCTAGCAGAGAAAATAGGAAAATGCATAAGTGAAAACTCAGTTCAAATTCCCTGCAAGCCTGTGGTTATTAAAGCTGCCTGAACTCAAGTGACTAAGGGAACCTAGTCTGGTGAATGCCAGTGATGGTGCCCTCAAGAAGTGCAGCTCCCAGGGCTTTCTTGGGTGCCAAAGTGCTGATTATTTCAGTAACATTTCATATTCTGTGGCGCTATCATTAGCTGGCTTTTGTTTGTTTGGACTTGGGATGAACAAAGCTTTAAAGAGTTTGACACAGTTTTTTCCAAGAACACTGAATGATTTAAGAATTCATCCTAACTATAGATATGAGATTTATTTAAAATTTTCAATATATAAATCTTAGCCCTGATTCTTAATGGACTACAAGGGAGACACAAATAAATATGCAGGCAGTGGGGTTCCTCATTAAATAAAGATTACTTTTTTTCTTTGTAAGAAATTTGCATCAGAAAAAAGCACTGTACAGAAAGGGGGTTATTTGTTCTTAGGTTTTTGGTAAATGATTACAGACCTCCATACATAATGCAGATTTAGATTTACACATCCATATAAGTTTTTATTTAAAAAAAAAGAAAAAAGCTTAAAGGTTTGTGGAAGAAGAACTGTGGTAAAAGGAAGTAATTGTGAAAATGTAAGCAAAGAGCAGCAGTGGGTCTGCCCCAGCAGCCGCTCTGGCCAGCAGACACGCTGCTCTGCGCGGGGCTCCTGGCTCTGCTTTCCAGCCGTGCCCTTAGCCACAGTGAGTTCAACAGGTTAGACTGCATCTTCACAAGGAACAACACGCCATCTGCTTACAGATCAATCACACCTTTGTCTTTCACGCTCAGTAGCGCTCACTCTGCATCAGCAGTACTGTGCGGCTGCACAGACCCAGCATTTAGGGAAGAAAATATTTACTTTTTTTTGCTAGAGGGAAAAACAATTAGGAAGAAAACAATGGTGCATCTCCTCATGCCACAAAGGAAGAATAATTTAAACTTCCAACAGCCCTGCGTTTGCAGATCAGGTTAGATACTCTGGGATTTCCAATGAATTACATGGGACTTGGTCTGAGCCAACAGCCTGTGTTCAGTTTACATGTGGTGTGGCCATAGGAGCTTCTGCTTTCTCACCACGACCTTGTCAAACCACAACGCATCTCCATCCAAAAGCACACTCTGAGAAATATAAGCCCTAACCCCCCTGCAATTTCAGCACCTAGATATTTCTTTGATTATCTTAAATATAATATTTTGTCCATGACACGACTTTTTACTAATAAATAGTCATAGAATTTGAAGTAGTAAAAATATAAACAATTGCCCTATTCGCTTAACTCATGAAAGTTCTACCTACAGCTTGTTACTATTTACAGTCACATTTTGGTCTTAAGAAGAGGACTGTTAAAAGAAGGAAGAAAAAGCTTTCTGTTTAGAAATCAAGTTAGAGGAAAACACTTTGGAGAACACTGCAAGGGCAGAGATCAGATGATCTCAGTGTGTTTCTTTAGGAGGAAGAAGTTATGCAATTCCAAGCAGTCATGTGGTATGGCAGCTGCTAAAGTTACTGCTAATTTTTATTAGAGCTGGCCAGAGCCAGAAAATGGTCTGCTTTATAAGCAAGACCTTTTAAGAAATAAACTAAATCTTCCTGAGCTGGGAAGCCCGTAGAACTGAGCGAAGAAGAAAAAATAGGTCTAAAAATTCTCTTTTTTATCTGCCCCCTCTAAAGTGATTCAGGAAACATTTTCACTCCCCCTTCCTGTTGCTGGTTTCTTTCTCATATTCATGCAATCTATCAAAGATATATATAATATTTACTAGTTTTCAGCACAGTTCCTGCTCAACCCCATAGCCCAAAAGGACTATTCACATGCACAACGTGTATGTGCTTTTGTTCACCTAAGGCAGAAACTTGGCTCTTGGCTACAGGCTTTAGCTGTCCCTGCTGTGAGCAAGGGGATGGGCAAGATGATGTCCAAAGGTCCTCGCCAACTTCATTGTTTGGTCATACTGTGAAAAATTTAATCATCTTACTCTGTTTATTAAACTTGAAGATGGGATTTCAAAATTACCAACATCCTTGCAGTATTTTACAGGACCGAGCACCTGTGGCTCCTGTCTTTGGAAAAATGAAAATGGGACCCTGAGCCAAGCTTCATCACCAAAACTGCTATACTCTCCTGTGCTTCAAAGTTATCTGGATGCTAGCAAAAAATAAAGAATACAGGTGCGTACTTCCAGATAAAATTCACTACACTAAAGAGACCAGTCATGGCTTTTCGTATGTCATCTAATCTCAGTTTAGACAGGATTATTTCTTAATGCTGTAAATAGAGCATATAATTAAGCAGTGCATACAATACTGGGGATATAGGTGATAACTGTGTCAGTGTAAAAGACTACATAAGAAAAGCCTGATGTAGGCTATGGTACTCCTGAGATCCATAGGTCAAGTCCTGCAACAGAGGCTATATAAATAAATGGATTTTTTAAATATATTATTTTAACAGCAAGCTTCAACAGACTATTAAAAAGGGGACTGCACCAACAAAAGATAGTTTTCCATATTCTTACTTTTTCCAGCTGCTTCACACAACTGAGGTACATTTAATACATAATTTAAGTTGCAGACAAGATGCTTGCACCAGTTGCACTGTTTGGGAATTGCATGGCCCAGAACACACTAATGACCCAGTCCTTCACAAAAGGAATGTCTCTCATCATGTACACAGGGATGGGATGTGTCTCTGCCATCTAGTGATCTACCCACATAGCCTGTTTGTAGCAGTTGTCCTTTCACTCATAACAAGTTCTCAACCTTCCTTTTCTGATGTATTATTCCCATACCCAGTCTTTAAAACACCATTTCCACTTTCAGAGTTAAATTCCCTTTACAGTTATAGGACTTCATAGATAGAAGCTTCTTTAAAAAATATTACATCATTATATGAAAGCTAACGTAATACAAATTTACTCTGGATACTAAATTGCATAATAAAGTCTTAAAAGTAACAACTTAAATACTATTCTCTTTTAAAAGTTCCAGTGCTGAAGCAAAAAATTCTCAATTATTATTGTTGCAAGCCCAGTACCATTGGTATTTGTGAGAGTCTAAAACCTTTTCAAGTCCTGTACTTGCACTTTGTAGTGGAGCATAAAATAGCAAAGTTACACTGCTTCAAAATTTACCAAACCACCATGTGTAAAGTAAAGATACAATCAAAAATGTTGGAATTAATGTCACAATGCAGGTAAGTTATCACCTCTGCGGTGTTTAAAGCACAAAACTGCAGTTAATTCTGAACGCCATCCAATTTTTCTTACTGTAAAGAATTAATTAGTTAGGCAAAGGAAAAAGTCTTATATATGAGAAAAAATATTACTCTAATGTCATTATTGCTATATGATTTGATATAGTAAATTTCATCAAATTCTAATTAAGTACCCTCACTTTCCATGTTTTCCTGTTTGTAAAGGTTCATGTCTTATCATGAATAACATTTAGTAATTGTAAAAAAAGAAACAACCCCAAACCCCATACCCCATATTGGAATATGTTTTGTTTACTATGAAGCAGCAAGCCTTTATTTGATTTAAAAACTACAAATTTCACTAATTAGAAGTGACTTCGCCTATTCACTCTTACTAGAAAGATTCCAAGATTTCAATTGAGTTTCTGTATTTTCTGTGTGGAAAAAAGAAAACCTGCTGTTGTGGAGAAACTAGAGGGCAGGTACTCGTGGCAAACAGGTCTGCATGCCCTGTTCATGGTCTGAAGAAAAAAATCCCACTATCAGAATAATCCACGTTTGATTTGGTTACCCTCACACCTTCAGTACTTTTCACATCTGCTGGACAAATCCTATTTTAAATTCCAAAGTAAAAGTTACTCAAATTTTACTCAAGTGCATTTTGAATAGCACTGGTTTGAGCTTGCTTTGTCAGTTAATGTGCACTTACGTGTATGTTTTAGTGCAGTTGACGTGGTAGTGTACTGCATTTGTACTAAATCAAGGATGACTGTGTCTGAGCGCCTAATTATATGATACAAACAAAATGTGTGAAAAACAGTTGATAGGACATTCTGTGTGTTTTCTCTAAAAAGACAGCACATTCAAATATCTAAAAATAAAACCTAACAGTTAATCATAACGGGTTGGCTTCAAATGTGGAAAAATGAACAGGAGATGATTTAAAATGCAAGGAATTGTACCACATGTGAAAAGGAGATCAAATTGTCCCATTGTTATGTGCTCTATAAGCCTCCTTTTAAAAAATATTTGTCTGTTGGAGTCTGGCATCTTTCTCTCTGCTTAGCTACAGAGAATACCAAACAGTGATTTTTCACTTTTTTGAAAGAGTAATAATTTAAAACACCAAAATCTCTCAAGTGGCTTGTATTCTCCTCAGTGCATGTGCTGCAACTGTGGGCAGATGTGCAGCATCTCAACTGCTCCTGCAGCCCTGGAGGTGACACACCCAGTTGTCCTCTACTGCAACACAGCCGTCCCACCATGCCATTCCCAGAAGGGAACGACCTCCGTTTGCCTCAGCACTGAACAGCCTGGCAGAGGGCAGGCTAGGCACTGGCTTACAGCTCGATTATCAAGATAATTAGCAGGGACAGGTTTACCAGAAAATGATAAACACAGCTGAGGGAGAACGGATGAGACATTTCATGAGCTATGTGACCAGGCCATACATGAGTCAACGGAGCAAGTCCCTGTCCTTTGACAGACCTAGAAAGTATGAAAGCAATTTGCATTTCCTTTCCAAGTCCTGTTCCTTGTAATATCAAACTTGATAACCACACTAAAGATAAAAAAGGCAGGGCATATGCTATATAATCTGTGACTTTATAATTTTTGAAAGCATTATAAAATGCCATCTTATCAGTAGAATTATTCTCCCACATCTTCCCTCCCTATAGTCATGAAAAGTTTGATGCAAGGGAATCCGTCCTGGAATGTATATTCCTCATAATCATTTCTTTTCTTATTTCCCTTTTAACTGTGCAATTCCAACACAAACATGTACAGCGTTATTTGACTCCTCTCCAGAGATTGTGGATGCTACATCTCAGCCTGCCCCAACTACAGAGCAGCCTGTGCTGAGTCCGCATAGGATGGACACCAAAGGGTCTCCATGGGGTACAGCTGTCTGTAGAGAATAGTGTGTGTGAGGAATAGTGATTGTAGGCTATTTGCAGAGGGAAAAGGGGAACAGGGCTGTCGAGAAAATGCTGACGAGTGGGGAAGTGCCAAAGTGCAGCAGCGAAGTCGCAGCTGAAATGGATACTGTGGAAAGCTGAGCAGCTCTGGGGAACACCGGCAGGTAGGTGCGGGGGCCAGCTCCTGGGGCTCAGAGAAGACCCAACGCTGGAAGAGCCACCAAACACAGCTGATTCCAGCAACGGGCTCTAGGTTTATCCCCTGTGTCCAATTAACTTATAAGCAGTCTGTGTAAAACTGGAAGGTTTGCTGCCATTCTGCACATGTGAGGAACAAGGACAAAATGCTAAAATTGAACTTTTCCCCCCTCAATGCAGTGTGAGCAGTGCAGAGCTGCCCAAGGGGTCCCCATGTGCTCCCACTGTGTCTCAGACAGCCCCGCAGCACTTGTCTTCTGAGTCAAGGTGAAGATTTGTGCTGCTATAAGAGAAGCTCTTTCACAAATATAACTGCAGCACCTTTAAAGAAAAGTGGTATTCCTCTCAGTTCCAGTAGTGGCAGTTATTTTCTCTGATTTGTGCACAGTAGGCATGGCTCCCACCTCAGAAGCACAGACGTTTTACAGGACAGATTTTACATTTGCTAAAGACTGATACCAGATTATTTTCAAGCACACTGTTTTAGCATGGAAAGCAAGAGCAGAGGCAAATGCAGGCTGTGTTCAGGGGGAGAAGGGATACAGACACCATAATCTCATTAAAGTAAGAAGTGTTACACATAAGGGATCTATTCTTGAGTTTAGAGACCTTTTTTTGGATAATTTAATTACCTGTTTTTCATTCAGCATACCCTTGAGAACAATATTCTAAGCTTGTGCAGATTCAAAATGCCCACATTTTGCCTAAGGTCAACATGCTGAGGACTTCTATTAAAAAGAAGAAAGAATAAGGTGATGTGGAAATTTGTGGGGAAGTCACGCAGGACCTTTTCAAAACTTGCAGCATGAAACGTCATTATAACTTGAGGTTTGCAGTCCACTTATCGGTGGAGAGGCAGAGACTGTAGGACCATAATACTAGAAACAACACCGCTTGCTTTGTTTGCAACACTTACATTTTCATCCCATCCAACTTATTCCTCTTATGTTCCTGGGAAGCACAACAGTGCAGTATTTAGTGTGAATCCTATCGTACATCCTTGGTTGGTTTTCCTCTAAGGTGCCTGGCTCACCCCCTTGCTTCCCCACCTTCCTGCCACAGCTTAGACTGTAGCACTGGTATGAAATCAGGGAAATGAATTTATGAGAGGAAAAAATGCAGTGATAACCAAAGCCGCCTGTTTTCATTTACATTTTCCTCTTAAGATTATTATTCTTCCCTTTTGAACAAGCTGCGGGATCTATGTTTTAGCATAGGCACGACGCTATTTTGCAAGATATCATTAACAGATATGGACAAAGGGCTTGGAAAGTTTTCTAGGAATATAAGCTCTGAAAAAAGCTGACTCTGCTATAGCTGTGCTCACTGCCCCGTTGTGTTCAGTCTCCACAAGTACTTCAATGTGCTTGCGTGTCCTGGCAGGAACTTGAACAGCCAATTTTAAATCACTGTCTGAAAATGTTTTCTTCTAGAAAATTAATTCCTAAGTGTATGTAGCTGCACAGTAAATCTTGTTTGCAGAGCTGAACTCTTCCATTCATTACAATGAAAAAATTCTGGTTAACCTATCAGCTTGTTGGAGTTCAGCTAGTGCGTGCACTAAGTTTCCTGCAAGTAGCGATAGGCTGAGGTTTATCCTACTAAAGCTGGCATAATTTTAAGCAGTGTTCAGTGACTAGTTTTATTTACTGATTATTTGTGGAAGTCTCCTGTGAGCTTGTCTGTGAGTGGTGATAAGTGGAACAGGGTGCACAGGGCAGGGACAACTGCATTCTGACAAGCAAACCAGACTGGCAACACACTGAACCCATTCAGCCCGCAGACTCAGTCTTGTGGAAAAACTAGACTCCAGCATGCACCAGCAGCCCACATGAAATGCTTCTCCATTTATTCATTCAATCAATTTTAAAGTCATCCTCGCCTCAGCAGCAGATCTTTCTCGTTGCTGACAAGGAAGGTACAACATGAACCTGCCAGAGCATCCTTTCTCACTGTTCCTGCATGGCTGATGTACTTCCTCTGTGCTGATTTGACATTTCAGAGGCTACGTTGTTAACACAGCTACCAAATTAGTTTTGCTGAAAGCCAGTTAGGCCACCTCATGTGACTAGAAAGTGGTTCCATCAAAACAGCATAGTAACTACAAGGTGAACAGGGAATCCACAGCAAACAGCAAATTTTGCTTGTACATACCCAGTAGAAGATTTGCTAAAAAGTTTCATTGTTCTAGTGTGATTTGTGAAGAAATCCACCTAATAGAAAAGCAGCCTATAATTTGTAGCAAATGAGTGTGCTTTGGGGAAAATCAATCAAATGCACTAAGACATGTTCTCAACTCCTAAACTAATGATCCTTCCTGTGAGCAGGAGCATGAAACACCGGGCAGCTCCCAGGTGGCATAAATCCTCATGGTTTGAGTGGAGCTGTGACAGTTTATACTACCTCAACAGTACCCTAATTGTGGTTAAACTTTTTAAGGTGGCAAGCAGTCAATGTTTCAAAAGCCTCCTTCTTTCTAAGCGGTCCCAAAGCTAAACAAACAAGTTCACTAGTTAGTGAGAATGCCAGATTTATTTTATAATCTTTCAGAACTGATGTGCTTAAAAATCAAAACTCTGAAAAACTAATTTTGTCTTAAGAAATGCCAAGTAGCTGCTTAGAGAAGGCATTCATAGCTGGGACCTGAACTAACTTCTGTTCAGAGAGGAAATGAGGACCATTTTGTTACCCTGACAAAAATGAAATCTATGAGAACAGTAATTCCTTTGCATAAAAATCAATAGTTTCAGCATGTTTTTAGCAGAGCAATTTGCTATGGAACACCTTAACAATAAGTCAGTAAACCACTAGTACTACATTAAATCAGCTGCTTGCTTTGAATGTGCAAGTACAGAACCGCATGAAAAACATGTAGTCAAACCAGAGGAAATCTCAGAGTACCATTACTTCCTCCCTTCTAAAGTAATTGTGAAAGACCTGAAAACAGAAATAGTTAAGGAGCATTGGTTTACACAGAGCAGTGACAAACAGACCAAGATCCAAGTCTTCAACCCTAATCTGACAAGAATATCTAGTAGTTAGCTCCCTGTATACCTCAGATTACCCATTTGCAAATTAACGATAATATTATTAAACAGTGAGGGGAAATTATTAAGCAGTTAACAGAGATAACATGACCTTCATGGTCCTATGTAAACACTAAATATTATTATTTAACAGATTCTGAAAAACAAAATACAAGCGATATTTTTCTGTCCTTCTGTTACACACTGCTTTGAAGTCCTGAGAGCACGGACCATGAGCCATTCATCTTGATGTATGTCATTTAGAAGTAGAAACACGTACTTCACAAGGGAATTACTTATGTCAATAGTATACAAAGGGCCAAAATGTTGCTTTTACAGAAAATTCAAGACAACTCTTAAACCTGATTAACAACTTTGCATTTAACCTTCTAAAAGATGTAGAACAGGAAATCCAAATCCAAATTACATAAGGAAAACACGTTTACAGTTATCTCTGACATAATTCAAAGTTTATCTCTGTATAAATTCATCAAGGAATAGAATTTGCAGGAAATGTCAATATACCAATTCATTTGCTATCAGCTGTAAACAGTACTATGTATGTGTGTATATTTTACACTGCCTAATCTCTAATCAGTCATTAGAAATGTTGTGACAGTTCTGAGAATGAGAAACGACACTCTTATTTTAAATGTGCTCCAGAACGCATCCACCGGAATATCCACAGCAAAGGAATATTTTCTAAAGGAATTAAAATAATTTATGTTTTACTTCATCATAAATTCTCTGTGACGGATGCTGGAATTAATTTTGGAGATGTTATGCTCAGCAGCTGATATTGGAATAAGAGTTCTTTGAGAAAAAGTCTATTTAAAATCATGCTGGTGATACATAAAACCTGAATATTGAACAACCAACTCAAAGAAGTTCTAGACAGCTACATTCTGTTCTAGACAGTTACCATCTTTCTTTACCATCTTTCTAGATTTGAAGGCAAATGTGACTCACTAAGATGCTCTACACACTATGCTCAGTTCCCTCTGATACTTCCAGCTGTGTCCTGCCAGCTACAGCTAAATCTGTCAACAATTTTTCAGCCAAACTGCCAAACTGAAACCTTGGCAGCGAGAAACTTAGAAAAAAAAATGCCCCTAGGAGGACACTATCACTAGATGTTATCTAATTTTCATCTATAACGTTTACAGGTTATTTCAGTTACCTAAGATAACTGGATATTACAATGTTAAAGGTCTCTTAAATGCCTTGATGCAGGAGGTATCCTCTTTCCTTAGCCAGACTAGAGTTAGATGTAGTGTACTAAATATAAATTGTGCAGAATACAGAATGATAATTGTTTTCAGGAGCTGGTGTCCACACTACGTGTATTTTGAAGGCTCCGTATCAGAGCTCTCAAGTCTAATTCTGTGAACATGATGCCTGTAGTGGCTGGGATGCATTAAATACTTCTATCTAAAAAAGAATCCAGTTCGCACACTTGGAGACTGCTCTAGTGGAAATCAAACCACAGTAGCTGGGCACCATCCAGAAACTTGCTTCAACAGGACACTCCTAATCCAGACTCAGATGCTGATGTGGAGGCACCCAAAGTTTAGGAAATGAGGTGCTGAATTTTCATCAGAATTTTGTGCATATTCAGAGGTGAGAAGAGTGAATACGAAGATAAGTTTGTGGGCATCACAACAAGAGCTGTCAACACATGGCACACAGGTGGGTTCCTGCTACCGCTGGTGTGTTACAAATAAATCACTCTCTAGTGTCTTTATTCTGGGGCTTTCTCTTATGTGAAAACGTAACTTCGAACTGTGAAAAGCACAAATGCTGCTTAGAGGCATTGCTCAGGCAGCACACACAGACAGGGGGCACGGCAGGAAAGCTCACCCTGCCTGTCTTCCTCAGTGTTCTTCCTGGGTTCTCAGTGCACATCCATCAGAGCAGCACTCAGCTGCTTATCCTGGCCTGCGCCAATGTTGCCACATCCAAACTTGTGGAGAAACGGAGCAGTAAGGAGAGAGCAAACAAAAATTGGTGCTGGGGGAAAGTAACAGTATGGAGGGAGGTGCCTTGCCACAGACCACAGATGCTGCAGAGCCCATGGAGGTACTGCCCATGTCCCCTGGGAATGAGCCAGGTGACTTCTGCAAGCAAAAGCCATCCTGCTGCAGTTACAGACTGCCTGGCAGTGCTTGCGCTCAAGGAGACTGAACTGCGCTCGCATAGAGAGACCAGGATATTTCCTAACTTTGGAGTATTTGATCTTCCACAGTTTTGGGTTTCATGCAGTTGTTTGGTTTATGTGACTATGTACTACTTCAGAAACGGATGTCAGCTTTTCAAATATGCTTGAGGGAAACACATGCTTATGGGAAAATTTTCAGTTCAAACAAAATCACATAGTTCTCACAAAACTGTCCAGACCTTTTTACAATTATGTTACATCACATATATAGTTTAAGCTCAGCTTCTTATCTTTTTATAGTTCTGCTACTGTGGCTCCACACTTTCCCATATGAAGAAACTTAATTAATATTTTGTACCCTTTCTAAATTGTGAATACAGTTTACCATAACAGTACAGAAAATAGCAAATACACATTGTCCCCTGCCAACAGAAAATCCTTAACAGCTGTTTATTGCTCATTTGCAAAACATAAGAGCAATGGAATTCCATTACTTGGACAAACTGGCTGTTCCATGATATCCTTGGCAACAAACACTGCACTTATCTTTTTGAACAATAGACTCTCAAAGTTTCTCCAGTCTACAAAAACAAGACAGTGAAGAATACTTTTTCTCAACTGTAAAATGTTAAACAATGGGAACTGACTTACGATCAGCTACATTTTTTTTCATGAAAACTAACCTCTTTCTCTTCCCCCCAAAAAGAAATTTGCTCACTAAAATTGCGAGAAACATTTCAAGCAACTATCTCTTTCACAGGAAGAACTTTTTATTGGGGTCAAGATTCTGACAAAATGAGCATAAATTCAGACTGCAATATATGTAACATAAGAACTTACAAACAACATTACAGGAGTTACTTAGGTTTATAATAAACTATACAGAAATTGCAGAGCAGAATTTTTTTTAACTGTTCAATAATTGGTCGTAAATACCAAGAAAAACAAAATCATGGTTTACACCACAGATATTTCACATATGGTTTTAACTAAATAACTTACAAGTTTCCAATAGCTTTAAAAAGAAATATCTACGGCATACCAGATAGATGCTAGCTCCTCAGAAAGTCAGGACATGCACATACCATCCATAATCTCGTTTCTATATTTAGGTAAGAACTATACCTAAAGCCATGAAGGTCAGCACTGAATCAAGTCAAGCATATTTTAACAGACGTCTTCTAGGCAGTGTTTACCACATTACATTTCTCCTAAACCCACACTAAACATCGTGCCATTTGAAGAGCTGGGATGGAACCCACACTATTAAAAGAGACTGGATAGTGTATTCACATACCTCAATAATCCTGTCATGAATTTGTAGCCCTCCTTCCTTAGCAGCAGGCCCCGTGTCAACTATTTTCGATACAAAAATTCCTTCGCTAGATGAACCATCTTGATTGTCCTTAAAAGATGAAAAAATACATTACTTTACCTTGAACTAACTCTAATTTGCCCTCAGCTAAAACTGGTCCATGTCACAAATGTGCATGTCATTTTAAAGAAACATTCCTATTGATGTCTTAATACGGAATTACTTTGGGCTAATGAGAACATTCGATACTCCCATTTTGAAAGATTAAACAACCAGGAATGGACTAGGTACATTAGTTGCATGATTTTTCTCTGGCTTAGACCAGCTCAGCAGTAATTGTCATTACAATTATTCTTAATGCAAAATCCAGTGAGACGGCAGCCTGCTTGCACATCAAACATAAGACAACAGTGCATTTTTATTTTTAGTTATACAGCTTTTCCTCTAGAGGCTTAAAAATAAAACCATGAAAAACAACTTACACCTAACAAAGTACTTTCATATTCCTGTATATTGTGTCACCAGCTTCTACCAGTGCAGAACAATGTCTGAGAAAATTGAAAAACTCTAACTATAAAGAAAGAATAACTTTCAAGTAAATTCACTAGGAATAAATCATGATTAATGACAGATTTCTGAGCAGCAAAGAAGTAGTTTTGAATACTTTCTAAATTACTAGGACAAGGTATAATCCACTTCTTGATCTAATTAAAGTCATATGCAGCAGCTCCAGCCAACAAGCATCCAGAAAAAATACATTAGTGAGGGTATGGTGCAGGAAACATCTGCTGAAATCACAGAATTCAAAAGTAGGTTAAGTTACATCCCTTCACCTGCACAGAGGGCTGTTTAATCTCTGGTGGAAAGGGGAGTAAATAATGTGTTTTTAACAAACTGTAAAGAGCCTAAACCTGTGAGCCCTGAACTCATACAACATCTTCAAAGCAGTATGGTCTAAGAAAAGAGATGCCATCAGTTTCACCGTTTTGGGAGTGACACTGCACCAATGTTAGTGTTACCAGCTAGGATGATGTACAGGAACAAATACGTAATGAGAGAAAAGACGCAGCAGTTAACAGACACCCAATACAAATCTGAATATAAGATTTGCTGTGAAAGAATCTCAAGAGAACCAAATGCTTGTCAGCAGCATTTTTCCTCTAAGTGTTGACCTACATGCTTTTCCCAACTGGAAAGGGCAAACATATTTTAACAATTAACATACCACGCATGGTCGGCCACCAATAATATTAAATCCAAGAGAGCCAGAGTCACGATGGAGGATGAGAGTCAGTGCTTTAGTTTCTTCACCCTAAAAAGAACAGATAAACATATTAAAAGCATTTGTATGCATCAGCAAGTATGACAGAAAATTTCTACCCAGGTTGGTTGGGTTGATTTCTTATTTTTTCCCCCCATGTAGTTTAAAGAAGAATGTTTAGAACAACTTTGCAGGAGCCAAGTCAGCAGCTCCCAGCCTCTGCGCTCCAGCCATCCCACCGCTCTCCAACAGTGCTTCCCTGCAAAACCCACCCTGTAAGATTTATGCATATTTTTTATTGAAATCTACAGCGAGACACTTAACAGCAACAGAGGATACTTATATGTAACACTGGTTCCTGCAACTACTTGACCTAGTCATATGTGATGTGTTATGTAAAATGCTCCTTCTTTCCAGTAGTCAAACTCATGACTTTTCCAGTGCTTGAGGGTGACTGAATCTTAGGACTGCTTTGTGTTGTTTCTCTCTACTGCTAGCTACATGACCTTGTTTAAACAGCATCAAAAAAAAGTGCGAGACGAGAAATTCTCTTGATTTTTAGAAAACAGCATACAACAAAACTGCTACAAATTTTGTAATAAGCCTAGGACACCAATTGCTATTCACAGTGCCTGCCGTGAATAATTTTTACTAGCAAAAAAGGAAATCCTCCATTATGTTAATTCCCTAAAATAGGAAATTCTGCAGTGAACAGTTCTCTGATTGGACAAAAATATGTACAACAAAGATTGGATAGACTTGTAATATCCGGGGGACTGTATAAACATGATCTGTTGTCCTGTCCTATTGTCCCAGCTTCTTCCTAACTATAGATATAAACTGATACAAAATGTCCTTTATTACACAGAGATGCTACTTAGGTCTGTTAACTTTCATTAAGACAAAATGAAGTGCACGCACTATTAAAGATGACTAAATCCTCACAATATACGAACTTCAATCACAATGAATTGGCTGATAGTTATAACGAAACACTATAAATCTACAGTAGACAACAGCAGAACACTGCAAAAAGCCATTTGAATTTTTTTAGAAATCAGAATAGGATCAGTATGATATATGTCCACAGATATATATGAACCTTGCTACCTCCAAGATCTTTTTTCTTTGTTTCATCTAAAGGGTGAAAAAGTTATGAACACAAAAAAGGTTGAGGAAGTTATCTTACAAGTCTGGTTTTCATAACCAATTAATGACAAAAATTACAACAGTTATATTGTAATTCGAGGCAGATGTTTTTAGTTTGTGCATTTTTCTTCTAACATGTCAATTTGAAGTTGTCAATCAAATATTAATGTCTATTAAACTCATAAAAAATGTCAAAGTAATCCAGGATTACTGAATTACTCCTGCAGACTTGGGTATGATAACAAATCCCAGTTCCCTGCCAATGTAAACTGGCAGAGCTCCACTGACTGCCTGCTTGGAGCTCTACCACAGGGCAGCTGCACCAACACACACCACCTCAAAATTTGGTTTACCACTGTCTTGTCAGTTTGTGATCATTTTCGTTCTTTCAGGTCGAATAGACTTGGACCTGATACAGAGAACTGTAATAAGTTCCAACCTACATTTTTTGAATGTGCCTACACTCAGCATGAGTGAGCATCAGGTACCCAGAAAAGGTAAAATGACATAAAGGCTATTTCCGTGCAAGTCTTCAGACAGGATTTCAAGGAACAGATTTCCAGTCCTGTGAGACCACTTTCAGGGACTGATAATCCAGGATTTGAAAGACAAGGACATACTAGTGCCACTGTTTATTCCCCAATTATGCCTTTTTAAGAAGGCAAATCAATTAGAACAGTCAAGAAACAATTACAACACTGCTCTCAAGACACTTTCAGTACTTAACATCATTGAATACTTTCATTAAGGCTCATTAGGTGGCTATGACTTGATGCTTTTATACCTAGCAGAACAAGTACTGCAGCAGGTGGGTTTAAATGAGTCAAAAGCTGTGTGGGGAAATAAAAACCCCATGCACTTTTTTGTAGGTCCTCCTGAAAAACGTCCATGGGGGTTTTAAAGAAACTTTCCAGCCAGCTCTGATGGACTTGTACACTGCCTCCATCTTCTCGGTGGCAGCACAGTGGAACAGAGCACAACCCACGCATGGCTGCAGCGCTTATCCCACTGTCTGTGCGGAACTGCCCCGCACACTGTGTTAATACCTGGTTACTTCTGCAGATCTACATCTCGAATCTGAATGCTACTTTCACATCCTTTGCTTCATAAGGAAGCCATGATGCAAATGATTTTTCCAGGGCTCTGCCTTTCTTTCCCTCTCTAACATGTCTCATGTTCCAGTGAAACAATCATTAAAAATGAGGTAACTGTGGAAATGCAGTGGCCAGCATCCAGCCCTGCCCCGTCATCTGCTTCGGCAGCAGACCTGATGGTTACTGGCACGTTGTATTCCAACAGCTGAACAGAACTCAAATGTAATTCTTGAAATCACTGTACTTTCCAGCTGAGTAATGTGGAGCTAATAGACTGCCTTTCCCTTTACATACTGGAAGACTCTAATTTCTTTAGTAGTGCTGTGGCTAAGAAAATCTGTCTTTGTTACACGAAGCACTTTGGCTCCAAGACCAGCCTCGTGGATCCTGCTTGGGGATAGTCCAAGAAAAAAATACCATCTTGTTTTAAAGGACTTTATCTGGCTTTTCTGGAATTAAAACTTGCAGCCTGCACCATGTGAACTGCTGCTGTTTCTCCCTTGCTCATTTCTTCCCAAAGAACTTTGATGGCTATGTACATAAGGGAATGACTGGATCAGCTTATCAATAGGTGTGAACAGTGGCATGTTTCAGTAAGGATTAAGCATTGTTTGAATAGTATGAGGTTTTTCTTGATTATTTAGACTTTGATGTTCCAGGATTGACGTGTCTGATCAAAGGAAATACTAATTTGGAGTAAGACACACCACTGTCCCTACCACTCCTTCCTCAAGCTCGTCCACGATAAGCCTCACCTATTCCCACCAAGGAATATGTAGTCATTCTCTGAATAAAACTTCAAGTTTGTCTTTTGGAATAAGCACAGATCAGACATGCAGTAAATACACAGTAAAATTAAAATGCTCTCTTAGTGGCAAAGAATACTCATGGCAAACACAACTGGAGTCACCTGAGGCACATCTAAGGGACTCATAAAGCTGTGAAATATTTACAGATGAGGGTGTGCATAAAATACATGTTTTACGTTTTTTCTCAATATAGTTATGACAGTGTCATAAAACTCACTTCAGAAATGGAAGATCAAGGCACAGGAAAGCTACATGATTCATCCAGTATCACAAAGAAAAGCTATACTAAGGCAATCCCAGACCTGGGTCTCCAAAGCTGCTGAAAAAGTTTGCCTCAGTCAGAATACCACAAATTTGGGTCTTGCATGAATGGCTTAATGTCCCCCAACACCACATTTCTCCTTTAATTAAGCATTTAAACAGAATTGTACGTGGGCATTTATTCTGTTTTGACTACAGGGTATGTCATCTGATTTATTCTAGATCAGTTCTACATCTGTACTGTCAAGCAGCCGTCAGGCAGGGGCGTCAGAAGATTCTGCATCTATAGAGAAGCCAGAACACCCTGTGGTAAGTTTTGGAATCACCACATCTAACCTATCAACCAGTTTGTTAGTGTTAGGCCTACTTCTGTTTTAATGTAGACTGAACAATCACATCTTATAACAAAATGTATAAAGTATGAAGAAATCGCAAAATTAAATAATGACAGAAATGGCTATCAGGGACCTAATTCTTTAGGCAAGTACGCATGTCCTGCTGAGTGTTACAGCCTGCACTGCACACTGCACAGCCTATGCTAGCATCTCAGAGAAAACAATCCCAAAGTGAGAACATGGGCGCATGCCACAGTCCAGTATTGGTAGAGCATCCCCTGCACTAGGGGATTAACCCAGGTCTTTTAAAAAACTCTCTAGTGCACAAAGACGCATGTACTTGTTTGGGAGTTGGGCAGACTGAAGCTGTTAGCATTGGAAAGCTGCCCAAAATGCTGTGAAAGACACGTAATTGATTGACCGCTAGACCACAAGTCTGTGGTGACATGACACCTTCCAGCTTTCTTCAGATTAGGCGCTGCTTCAGAAAACTCTATAACAGCCTTTTGTAACAGCCCTGAAAACGAGCACAGTTGTCTCAGCCAGCTGTATCCATAAATTTGATAAAAACTACTGCTGGAAACTATGTATCATGCACATTTACAACTATTTTAAGCAGCACCTTTCACGCTAACAGCAGCTTACCTTCCTTTACAGAGCTAAATAATGCAAACCCAACATAATCAACACTAGTCACAAAGAAAGGAGGGGCAGTGTGAGAATAAAGGTGTGATCAGATCAGGGATGAGAAAGTAGAGATTCAGTGAGATGATTTCTGACAGCAGGACTGTACAGAGGGCTTTCCTATCAGCAGCAGTGTGAGAAGGAGCGGAGGCAGCCGTGTGCCAGGCTGTGGGAGCAGAGACTCTGCAGCACGCCACTGCAAAGCACAGGGGGATGCAGGGAAAGGAGGCAGAGAACAGTCCTGAACCTTGACGTGAATGTGAAGCCACTGATTCCTTTTAAGTTGTACTAAGTTTTTAACCAGCATCCCGACCAATACTGCCAGAAGTTAAAACTGGACTTGCAGTATTAAAATAACCTTGCTGTTCCGAGTTAGCCAAAACGTGGTAGGCTGTTTTGCCCTGGATTTCTGAAAATTAAAAGAAAACAGAAGAAAGCCTGTAACATAAAGTTTTGTTTCCTTGACACAGCTTTTAGAGCCTCAACATTACCAAAGGTGTGAATACAGACATCTGACAGTCTTGAACAGTTTAATATTGCTGTGTCTGGTAGCACATTCCAGGTCATGGGGAGGACTCTGAATGTCTTAATTTAAAAGATAATTGGCTTCTAGGGCTTCCCTCACTGGGGAGCCTCATTCCAATTAAAACTTAGGGATTGTTGAAGCTCTGGCCTTTGATTCTGGTCATTTTATAAATGGTCTAATTCTGAGGGCCTGAAGTCAAGTTAATTTTTCTCCTCTGAAATTGAGATTTTAAAGAACCCTGCGTGACTGTGGAAAAAAAAATGCATGTACACAGCAGATGTCTTGTATTTGGACATGGATGTTACAAAGGGGATGGGTTCGGCTCATGAATTAGCTGGCGGGGTGTCTGAGTTGCATAACAGTTAATCCTACAGACTGCACTTTGTAGGAAGCCACATTCTGAAACACAGATAAGCTATGGGTCTGGAAAGTATTGGGTCACAACAGCCTCTTCCAGTTCACTCTGCTTTGTCCATTTCTGGTGGTTTAACACCATTTCCAGCCCTGTTTTGGTGTTTATATGTTTGTTTGGGGAGAGAAACAAGAAAAAAATAATAATACTGTGACCTTGGTATTTCGATGTCAGTTGCCATATGGGGTCGAGATACCAATAGAAAAAATATGTCTATGGAAACCAGTACATCACGGCTGTTTACCCCAAAGCAGAGATATTCCAAGGGATTGGATGATGTGCGGCCGGCGGGGTTCCTCGGGACAGCGGTCACACCGCTCACCAGGGACACACACACACGTGGGGACGCATCTCTCGCCCCCCCGGGTCTGAGGGGACGGAACCATCCCGTGGGGAACCCACCCGCGGGGAATCTCCCCCCTTACCTTGCCGGGGGAGGCGGCGCGGGAGCGGGCCAGGGCGTCGAGGCGGGCGCTGTACTGCGTGAAGCGCTTCTGGTACCGCAGCGCCGTCACCTGCAGCTCCAGCTGCGCCGCCGCCAGCCGCGACAGCAGCGACTGCTCCCGCTTGCTGGCGCGCAGCGCCTCCTTCTTCAGCGCCTTCTCCAGCGCCGCCGCCCGCGCCTGCAGCGCGGCCCCGTGGGCTCGCAGGGCGCGCAGGCAGCCGTGCCCGCCGGCGCGGCGCTCGCCGTGGGTCAGCACGAGCCCGCAGCCCTGCTCGCAGAGCCCGGCGGGCCGCGCCTCGCAGCGCTCCCGCATGTGCACCTCCACGTCGCGCAGGTTGAGCACCTGGCGGCAGCCGCGGTTGCGGCACTTGGCCGGCGAGAAGTCGCAGGTCTCGGCGTGCTCGCCCAGCTGCTGCAGCGGCACCACCGCCTCGCAGCCCCGCGCGTGGTTGTCGCACTTGATGTCCAGCTTGAGGATGAGGCTCTTGAGGGGCAGGACGTGGTTGAGCTCCTTGGTGGAGATGCGCTGGCAGTTGACGGGGCAGCTGCCCTGCTGCACCACCCAGGGCAGCACGCAGCCGGCGCAGAAGACGTGGCCGCAGGGGGTGGTCAGCGGGTCCTCCAAAACTTTGTTGCAGAGGTTGCATTTGAAGTCGGGATCCACCTCCCCGTTGAAGCGATCCAGCTCGAACCCCATCCTCCTTCCGCTGTGCCAAAAACGAGCGAAAAGAAGGAAGAAAAAAAAAAGGGGGGGGGGGGGGGGAAAGCCCAGTCAAAGTAACCGAAGTGCGGAGACGGGACGGGGCAGGCAGAAAACAATGATAAATAAATATCACCCCGCTACCCCCGGGGCCCCGCGCCCCGCCCGCAGCGGTGCTGGGAAGCCACCGCGGCCGCTCTGTCCCCGCCGCTGCCGGCAGCGCCCGCCCCGGCCCCGGCCCCGGCCCCGGCCCCGCCGCCTGCGCAGAGCGCCGCACGCTGCCCGCCCCGCCCCGCCCCGCCCCACGGGTGCCCCCGGGCGGGACAAGGGGGGCTTTGTGTTGGGGAGAGGGGGGGGCAGGTAAAGCGGGAGGCCGAGGTGTGTCCGGTGGGAGCGCTGCGAAAGGGAGCGTTTGAGCGAGTGGGAGCGAGGGGACGATCGTGGGGCAGCGGCGGGGGAGGAGGAGCCGGGCGGGAGGTGGGCGCGGGCAGGGATGCGACGAGGTGGGACAGGGCGAGGGAGGAGGGGTATGGGCGATCGTCACGGTTGTCGTGCGGTTGGTGACACTCGGGACGCTCGGAGAGGGGCTCTGGGGGGTGCTAGCTGGGCTCATGCAGGAGGCAGGGGTTTAAAAGGCGCTCGAAGCTGCCCCCCCAGGCTTGGAAGCTGGGCTGAGTGCTCATCCTGACACTGGCAGCGAGAAAAAGTGCCCGCAGAGCAGGTCCCTACGGAAAAGGGATCCCTGTGCCCTGTGTTTGCATCGCCCAGTAACGTCCCGTTAGTGCCGCTTGGGTGTGAGCGAGGGACATCAGGGAAGGGTGCCCCTTTGATATCTGCTTCTGCCAGGAGATGATTTAAAAGCACTCCAGAGCATGCTATAAAAAGCTAGCAGGACCACACCTGAAGTACCAGACACAGCATTAGGCAAAAACAATTTCTCTTACAAGGCAGATATTCAAGTACTTAAAAAAAGCAATAAAAGAGAACAGCTTTGTTCATTGTGGATGGCGGAGCAGAATTCTCACAGACACTAAAGCCACATGCCAGCTCAGTTGTTCTTTTAGTGTGTTTTGCTTTATGGCAAAGTATAAGGCCAAGTAGAAACTTCAGTTCCAAATGACCTTTAGCGTAGGCCTATTATATCATAGTAAAACGATTTTCTGAATGTCTGGAACGGTTATTTGTTAGTGCCCTTTAGAAAGCAGCAGACTAGTGGTCACACAAATATGCTCCTGATTCAGTCTCAGGCAAGTAGTTCTTAGCATGAAGAGTTTTCACTTTTCAGCTATGAATTCCAGCTGTAGTGCTTGTTTCATTCTGATAATCAGTGTTGCATAAAGCTTAAGGTTGCTTTTGGCTGTCTACAACACCCTGCTGAAGAAAGCGTGCATCACATATTTAGAGTTATATACCTAGCTAAGAAGTTTTTTACAGATCTGTTGCTTTTAAAATAAATAAATAAATTATGGAGTACAGGATTGTGCACGTAGATTTTCCATTGACTGCATCTGAAGGCCATGCATAGTCCAAAGCCATGGTGATAGAGTTTTATTAATACATGTATATCACTGACTTTCTGGTTATTCTGTTTGATCCATGGGTAGGATTTCCCATAATTTCTTGTGCTTCCCTGCCTGTTTCCTCTTCCTTCTCTTTCTCATCTCTGTCTCCTCGTGATTCCTTTTCTCATCAGCTTCTGTTATCTTGTCCTTTGTGGCAGTGCTGCATCTCTTTTCCTCCCCAGACACCTGGACCACCAGCAGCTCTCTCTACTGATTCTCCATCCTTTTGTCTGCAACGTCAGTACGTTTCTCTAGTAGGACACTGTTTTGCTGTTTCTCAGAAAATCTTGGAGAGCTGTTGCTAGTCACGACAGCTGTTCTTTTCCAGAAACTTCAGATAATACGGTTTGGGGATGCACATAGTACGAATGAGTGACTTGAGCATTGGTGTTCATTTTGGTAGCTGCTGTATCAGGCCTCGTCTGATGGGGAAATCCACCAGTACCACTGTTTCCGAACAGGTTGTTTTAAGATAACTGCTCTAAATCAGTGCCCCATGTGACCACCACCTTATGACCAGTGTATAAAGTGCCTTACGCTTTCGGGGTGGTTGTGAATAGAAATATGTTACTTCCTTCAGTGATCGCTGTAGCAGTTTTGGTTTAGTATTTCAAAGTTGTCGCTATAGGATGCTTGAGGCCGTTCCCGTTGTAGCCAGAGGCAGAGCTTTATTGATGTCAATGAGAATGACGTCAGTGCCAGGTTCCTAAGGCTATTTGAAAGTACACAAATATTTGGATGGAAAATAGGGGCAAGAATGTGAATAACGTTTTCATTTGGAGTCATGGCTAGGCAGATGGTGTGCTGAGTCCTGTGATATACTTTAATGTGATATTTATGTAGGAATAGGGCCATTATTTATAAATTAAAACTTTTGAAAGACACTGCAGTCTTGAATTTAGACAACAGTTTGGAGTCCTGACAAGGAACTGAGGTTTCCTCCTCCCTGCTGCCATTATCCATGGGAGAAGGCAAAAATGGAGCCTTCCCTACTGGAGACACATTTCAGTCCTCACTTGAAAAATAAATGTAAAAGCTGTCTCTCAACTTGAGCCTTTAATGTTATTTTCAAAGGCTGAGGTTTGAAACTGGAAAGAGGTTTGGTTTCCAGCATATTGCCACCAGGGCTGAAATTACATTGCCACAACTAAGGAAGGTAATTTCTCTTTAGTCAGTTCTCCCACCATCAGAGGTAGTGTACTGGGGTGGGACCATCATCGGAGCCATTAGGGCTCTGTCATTTAACTTTGCTATCCTATCATAAGAATGAGGGCTTGTCAGTTTGTACTTTGGGATGTGGCACAGAAAAAATGTGCACAACTCTCAAAGGTCTGCAAAACTAAAGGGTTTTTTGGAGCAGGTTTCATTCAGTGTGTTGGGTTTTTTCTGCTGCTGTGAGGTTTCCAGTCTCAAAGAAAATCAAATGTAATTTGATTGGAGTTGCTAATTCATCTTAATTTGTTTTCTGTCCATAACATAGTGCTTGATTATGAGATCTTTATGAGAAACCTGATGGCTTTTACATCAGTTTGCCTTTAAAAAAGTAGAAACCATTGGGTAACAGAGAGAAAGAGTTGAATCCTACTCCATGGCCACCATCTGTGTCATTCCTTTGCCTTACCTGATTCTGACAAACCCCGTAAGGTTAACAGGACATGTCCAATGTAACGTGGTCTTCCTCATACCCTTAGTTCATGAATTGGAGCCTTTTGGAAAATGAAACTCACTATCATACTGGCATATTTAAACTATGTTTAGTGTATCTAGAATATGTTCAGTATATTTAAAATATATTTAAAATGTCAAGATCTTCTCAGCTTTCTATTCATTGTCAAGCACTGAAGCACTGTACAGAGTTATACATTTGGAAGATTCTGTATTCTATGACATTTTATAACCTTTTTTGTACTATGTATGTTTCACATGTTTTTCTTTATCTATCTGTGTAGCTCCCAATCATTAAAATTCAAGTAAAGTTGCCTTAATCCTTTATTTTTACTGATGGTAGAAATAAAAGTTTGCATTAATAGAAGACTCACAGAAGAGCTAGTAGATGTGGACCAACTAAAATGTCAGTCTTTTAATGGTACAGCATAGTCCACATCCCAACCACAGCAGAGGTAGATCATAATGATAATGGTTTGTATGACATTTATATTAAGGATTTTGGAAAAGATTAGACTATAGCTTGATGGTTGGTCTAGGATTTCAGGGTTTTACATGTACAAGTAGAAGTCTGATACGGTATTAAAATAGATGCTTAGAAGTAAATTGTACGTTATCAACAGAACAAACTGCATCAAAAATCTGAATCAGATTTTCAGAAGAAGCATTTAAGAAAGAAGTAAAAGAGAGCACATGAGCATCCTTCCTTGATGTTCCATACATATTTTTGTGTAGTTGCTTAAGAGCTACTTCACTTCCTCAGAAATCCAGCTGTTTTCAGACAAATGGTTGAAGGATTGGCATAATTTCAGTCTATTTCATAATTGGTTTCCTTCTCATCTCTTCCTGTAACTAAAGTCATAGTAAAACTTATATATTTTATTTATGAATAATTGACAGGCAAGGTCCACAAGAATTTTGACTATCAATACACATTCCTGTATTAATATGGATAGAGATAAATACAAAACAATGTTTTTATTTCTGGGGCTTTTTAGGTAATTTGATCAGTCAGCCGTGTTGAGTGCTCTTTGTTTCAATAGTTACATGAATTCACCCCTACAATATCTGAGAGACTTGAAGTTACTTCTTGTACCTTTTGTCGCAAACAAGCATCTTTGTGGTAAGGGAGAATTAGTCATGTTTTAAGGCTAGGCTTAATGAAATTTGGGATAATAGAAATGCTCTTTATAATTTAGTAAGTCTTAAACTGACTGCTAGAAACTGAATTCGGCTTTTCTTGAGCCGTTCTTCACTTGATATTGGAGCCAGTGTTGGTGAGCATTGCTTTTTATGAGTAAGTCTGTGATTTGAGTACAAGACTGAGGTGCAGACATGACCACTACTTGCCAAAATTACACAAGAATTCAAAATTTCAGTGGAGGCTACATCCCAGAAAGTATTCAGTATCTAGTTCTATGGCCACAAATGCTGCGTCTTTGAATTTCCTCAGCAATACAAAAACGTGCAGTGGGTATCAAATTATGATGTAGACACCACATTCTGTACTATATAATTTCTTTGTCTTTTCCTCCCTTATTTAAACAATTTAGAGAGCGAGAACTGACATTATATATGCTTAATTCCCTTTCATACATCTTGCACATTCTAAGTAATGATAATGTTTAAATCCAGACTGTAATTAACTCAGTGGTAATGGGTGGGACATAAAATGCAAGCCATAATTTAAAGGCATATTCTGTAGGAGTTTGTGCGATGAATTCAGTAAAAGTGGAGGTCAGACCACAACTCACAGAATAGAGAGTGCTCCATGAACACAAGTTGCTGAGCATCTTTTCCCCATTTTCCATGCACATGGATGTTGCGGAGCTGCCAGATAGTAGTCACTCACACGACATTTTGTGCGAGTAGGTATGTTTGGGATTGTATGTAGCTGACAAATCTGAAAGCCTTTGAATTGCCCTTAATTGACAGTCTGGCCCCATGAAAGAAGTGACTGTCTGTACTCATATGAGCATTTCTGAGTGTATTTAAGTTCAACCCTTTTCTCTTAAAATGTGAAAAATATTCCTGTTTTCAAGAAGAGGAATGGAAATTAATTCACTTTTCATACTGGCAGGATGATTGTGAATAATGTGGAATGCTCTGTTTTTTTCCACATCAGCAACAGTACTTTATCTCATAATGCTTTTGTACCACTTCCAAAATAAACAGTTCTTAATACTTGCAGAAGGTGTACTTGACAAGCAGGCTTTTGTGATCATCTACTATTTCCTAGGTAAGCAGCTGCCCTGCTTATATATTTGCAGCACTGTTTATGTTTTTATAAATTAAGAAAAATTCCCTTTTAAAACATATACCTTGGTTCAAAAACAGAAGCCTTTTTGAATGCCCAGTCTGTTAAGTAAAAAAATTCTTAAATTCTGGGTCAGATGAGCCCCAAAATAGAAAAGAGAAACAGGTCAGAAGAATTCTGTTTTGCCTGATAACTGCTACAGCAGGTTGCTGTAGAGAACACAGCTGTACATGGATCCAGGGTGATAAGTCCAGCTGCTGCTATGACCTCCGCTCTACAAGTTTCTAAATTACTGATTTTCAGAAGCTGGGAGAGAGAGTCACTGCAAACAGACCATTACCTGTGCGAGATGAATATAAACTCTTTCAAGGACAGCTGAAAGGTCACAAATTCCGCTATTGCAGGTCACTTTCTCTCACTTGTTTTTTGTACTTTCACTAGTTATTGTCATATACAGTTTGCTGCCAGACCTAGTGCATTCATAAAGGAACAGGGACACTTGCAGAGCCTGAAGCTGGGTACAATGACAGCTGTTCACAACCCAGCCAGAAACCTGTCAGAAACAGAGCTGAGGTCCATATTCTAAACATCCCAGTCTCCTGGGTCCGCTGTGTGGCTCCTTTGGACCAATCCTTCCTTGAGGAAAAGAACTGGGAGTGGGGCAAAAATACTTTTAATGTCATGTCCCTATTTAAAAAAAAAAATGTTGGCATGACTTGCTCCAGAATTAATCAGAAGTGCCCCAGTTTTATACTTCCCTGTGAAAATTTCTGTTGATATTGTAATGGGAGTAAAATTTTGAAAATTGTCTGAATAGCACTTCCACTCGATGATCTCAGAGGTCTCTTCCAGCCTTATGAGTCTATGATTCTATGGTTCTATGCTTCTGTGATGCTATTCTCCCTTCTCTTTCACTACAGCTGGTGTTTTTCACCATGTAGCTAAATGAGGAGGCTGGAAGCATAGCAATTCATTTAGGATCAGGGCTTTCTCCTACACTGCAAAGCAAAGAATCCTGCTAAACATTAGGAGAAGGTCTGACTAGTAACTAGTACAGAGTGTTAGATCATTGGTAACAGCTCCCTTTCTGTAGCTGTTTGCTGCTGCAGGCTGTTTGAGGAAGGTGATTGTTTTCAATATAGTGGCTTACACTGTGTCTTTGTACGTTGCTTTATAACAATGACGACATTATGAGATTTCTCCTGTACCTACTCTTTATGCTCTCCTAATTAATTTTTCATTAGACAGCACTTATAGAAACTGCAACAGGATTTTTACATACTCCAGTTAATATAACTGCTCTTTGTAAAAGGACATGGCACTATAAGGTCAGGGAGACTTCACCTGTCGTACTTAAGGCCAATGCAAAACCTTCTTACCATTTGTGAGCTGTAACTGTGACCTCACCCAGCAACTTGTGTATTCAAAAATTTGCTGCAAGGACCTTCATGACATTTGCTACTGAAACTGTCATATACTGGGGATGGGAGGTGCTTTTCCTATCCAGTCTGTTTGTTTGATCATCAGAACTGCAGTTAGGAGACACTGTGGGAAGAGCAGAGTGGTTGTGTCTCCTTGAGACATCTTTATGTAAGATACTGGTTCTTCTGCACTGTATTTCTGGCTACATGCAGTTGGGATGGATATGTACTGCTACAGCCCCAAGTGACTCAAACTCCAAAGCCTGTCCCTTTAGCTCAGTCTCTAAAGATTAATTTATTTGATTCTGAAGGCAGATGTTTCCTAAAGCTGTGGGGTTTATTCTGCAATATTTTTATGCAATACAGTTCCAATACAGTTTTCATTAGCCACTGTGGATATTCACTCCCCCCCCCCCCCATTGTAAGGAGAAATTCAGTAGTGTTTGTGAAGAAAGCTGGGCTGACTGAAAATTCATGAAAAAAATCATGGTGTAAATAGTTGGTTTATAGATTATTGAAGCCTGATGAAGTAGGCACTGGTGACTGTTTTCAGTAATTGAATAACAAGGTAGAAAGTAATGGAAAAAGCCAAAGGTAACAGCCTTAATGGTAGAGTTAAATGATTTATCTGACTATATCTATTCTAAAGGCAAGGGTTAGTGTACTGAACTGGGGTTGGGAATTATTTCAGGAGGCTTATAAAGTTCTTTCATGTTGCTGAAATTTGTTTAAGTTGTACATTTGCTGTTCCCTTAGTATTAGCCTCAGTTATCATACAGAAGTACAGTATTGACATCTACTGTGTAAAGTTAGCACATATAGAATTTACTGAAGGAATTTACTGAAGACAAACAGATTGAAATAGAATGGCATAATTCAGGCCAATGGCAAAAGTAAGGGTAAAACTGTAGGTAATAATGGTGAAATCATAGATTTATTTCTTTTATATAGTCAAATGCCAGGATTCATATTTCCATATTTTTCCAAACATTTGGAGATCATTCATTCTCATCTAATGGATCCAATTGCTAAGTTACCTGTGATGTAGACAACAGCATTACAGGTAGCAGTCACTTGGGCATATATGTCTAAACGCCATTTTTCTCCTTTTTGCACTGATGCTTGCCTTCCTTTACTTTCCTGTTTAGCCTGCTTGTCATATGCTTTTTCATACTGCCTATATCAATTCTCTCCCTGTTGCTTTTTTATTTATTCTTTAATTTCTCCACTCATTTCCTTGCCCTCTTCTTATTTTCTCATCTCACACTGCCTACCAGTGTGACTACCATTCCGTATCTTTCCAACCCACGGCATCTGGTTTTACTTGGCTGTCCTTGGCAAGCCTTTTCTATTGCTCAAGGGGTTGGCTTCTTACTGGAAAATACACCCTTCTGGGACCTTGGCTGGTAAATGTTAATTCTCAAACTGTGACTGTATGCTGTGGTGGCATTTTGCAGAAATTCTTGGTCTCCAGAGTCAAGTCTGTCTTGAGGACAAAGACTATATCTGTTCTCAAACACTGACATTTCTGCACAGGAGGGCAACAGCAAAGTGACCTGGAAAAAAGTAGAGCAGAGGAGGCTTCAAGATATGGTCTACATACCTTTAAGAGTTGTGAACCTATGGAGAAAGCTGGAGAAAGCTTTGAAATAGTAAAGTGGAGAGAAGTAGAGGCAGGTGCTCTGCGTGGAAGCTGCTTCTCCCTTTTGATTAGAAAGACTGTTGCACACAGGGTAAGACAAGGGAAGAGGGGTGTATAATCCTGCTTAAAATAACTGTGAAGAAGAAATATATCTCAAGTGGTAAGATCTAAAGACAGAACTACAACTTTAATGAATAGAAATTGCTGAAATACTGCTCAGTTTCCCACAACAGAATGCAAACTGGTTTCATTAGAACGGTTCATGCATTCTTGAAAATTCACAAAAGTTAATGATAGGCCAAGAGGGAGGAAGGTAGGAGACTGGTAGATTTCTTGAAGTGTGTGGACACATTGATGCCTTTCCAGTCTGCTGCAGGAAGCTTGCAACTTGGTGGGAGCTGTGATGATGGGAGCAGATTATGGAAATAACACACAACTTAGCCTTGTGCTAGCAAGAAATACTGTTACACATAGTGCATTTCTGCTTTAGCATTGGGTTATTTGAGGCATAAATTACCTTCTTTCATTATTATTTGTTATTGATTTTTTTTATATGGCTCTACTACTTGCCTATTATTTTCCCGTAACGTTTTCCTAGCGTGTCTTCAGAAATATCAGAAAATGCTCACCAACACTCTGGAAAAGTGCCAACTAAATATTTCACAAAGTGCTTGCAAATGTTGTGCAATATTTCCCCTGGTCTTTCCTAGCTGTTTTTTAGCATTGATCTAATATTTACCCCATGTGCAGTTAGCATTTTTGTGACATTAAACATAGTGGGGAGGCAGTGTTTCCACATATGACTGATTTTTCAGAAGAAAACAAGTGTTCAGTGTTGCTCTTCACCAAAAATTGCTGCTTCTGATTGCTCCTTAAAGATTTGCTTTCTTATGGTCTTTTAGGGTTGTCTGTGGCTTCTCCAAAGGAAATAGGGTACATTTAGTATTGTAATTCAGACTATTCAAAATACATTGCATGTGCAGTTTGCGAAGCTTCCTGTCTTTTGAGGACAAGCATTTCTGAAAAGTATTGCAGGCTCCTCAGATCCATTTCTCTGTGAATATAATTGGTAGAAATCAACTTCTACCATTTTCATAGAACTAGTAAGTGTCATAAAAATGTTCCAGGTATGTCTCAGTATGGTCTTGAAAGGAACTCTCTCTTATCAGATATAATGAGCTATTCCTGCTAGAATATTTCTACTTCACTAAAAAATGTAGCTTAGATTTGAACTACACACGTGTGAAACTAGATAATTCATCTAAGGACAAAGCATTCAGCACTCTGGTACCTGTTGAATGACCACTTTTCACAGAACATTCAAACTTGAGAGTTAAAGTCATCACATTCATACAAATGTGTATGAATACGTATTTCATGTATTCAATATATTGCCTACATTTTATGCCACCAGTGAAGTCTACAGTAGACTTACTTTATTAAGCTCTGTGTTGGATTTCTAGGCAAATAGATGTTGGTATGACATCACACTGTGTAGGAGTTGCTCTATGCATACTTAGTTGAAATTCATTCATGATTTCCAAAAGCATGGATACATCAGT
Source organism: Neomorphus geoffroyi (assembly GCA_033558235.1). Lineage (NCBI taxonomy): Eukaryota > Metazoa > Chordata > Aves > Cuculiformes > Neomorphidae > Neomorphus > Neomorphus geoffroyi. The sequence goes on from JAUMJM010000050.1 coordinate 856,139, forward strand.
GCTCAATATTAGATAACTGTGATCAAGCTATCAGCTACTACCAAAATAAGCAGGTTTCCCTTCAGATAAATACTGAATTATTTTCTAGCTCATTTTTCATCAGTTGTGAGGTGGGGGGAAAGAGAAATCTGATGCAATGGTGCTCATTGCAGGTTTTTGATGGAAATGCCTTATAAATACAGTATTCTTTTTATAAATATTATAAATATTTATAAATATTATAAATATATTAAATTTATAAATACAGTTCTTGCCCTTGCTATGCAGAAAGCACCTTTTAGGGTTCGTGAGTTTTTTAAATATTGAAGACATAAACAAAGGAAATGTTATTGTCTCTGACCAAGATTTAGCAAATAAAAACTCTAGATACTCTTACTGGTGTCAGTGGAAAGCTGCTGCTTCTCTTGACCCTCTTGCGCTTTGCTTCCTCTGCTGTTGCTTTTGACTATAACAAGTTATCATGCTTATGGGTATTTGGAGGAGCCTTATGTGAGCTTCAGCTTGCTTTAGGGCTGAGTCATATAGGCAGAAATATACTGATATTATTGCTTGTGTCCACTAGCTGCTTCTGAGGAGCAACCCCTACTACCTCTTTCTCAGTCAAAACATCTAGAATATGGGACATTTTGTAAATCCAAATTATATTTTAGTAAGAATCTTTTCGTTGACTAAGACACATATTTTAGAAGTGCTTTCATGACCATGTGGTGTTTTTCTTTTACCTGGGAATCCACTGATAAAATCAAACTCCTTGGCAGATTTTATTGTTGCCTCTGGGTTTGTCGTGTCACTGGTTCAGGTAGAGTGCTTGATTTGGTATGTTATTGAACTTTGCTTCCAGGCCCCAGTCTGTCCACTTTTATCTGTCCTGAAAATAAGACCCTTTTCACTAACAGAGTTACACAATTTGAGAAAGCCTTTCCCTTGCAAAAGGCAAACAGATACTGGATTCATCCAAGAGCATAGATACCTGCTTAGAAGATGAGTCAGCTTAAGCCTAAGCAGCATATATGGTGTTGCACTTGCGCTTGGGTAAAAACCAAGGCAAATAAGTCAACTTTTTTTCTTACAACCTTGATTTGAAAGATTTTTCTTAAGTAATTTTTAGGATGAAAAAATATTGTATTGGCAAAGACATCAATGACCCAGAACACATCAAAAGACAAGTCATCACAGGCATTTCTTTGAAGCTGCAACAGGTCCTTTTACAACTGACAGGCCTATTAAAAATTATAACAGAAGACTGTCTGAAATTCTGAGGTATAATGATTACTTTCATATCTCATAGAGAAATATTTCATATACTCTTCTAAGAAATACAAAATAATGAAAAATAAAAGCATAATTATTATTATCCATTTTTTTAAATAAGCAGATTTGCTTGTTTTTTACCCTGATTACTTAGAGAGGAACCATAATAAGACAGGCTTCAAAGCTCAGTTTTTGAGTTCCTTAAATCAATCTAGAGAGACCTTTGCTCCAAATAACACTAGCTGTATAACTGTATCGTTGTATGAATGTTTGAGAGATTCTATTGGACTGGAACAATATCCCAGACGTTACTTCTAAGATTTATTGTCTAGGAATCTGAATAATATTCTGTAGAATCTCTGTTATCATTATCGAGCTGTGATCTGCTTTAATTGACTGGCATCATATACTGCACCATGTTATTCTTGCTATCTGCTTAATCCTAGCAAGAATAAACCAGTCTCTGGAAACAGCAGTCTTATGAAAGAAAACATCAGACTTTATGTGAACCAGGTTTAGGGTTCATAGAGAAGGGCACTCTTGTCCTTACTAGCCTAAGCAGTTGTTGCATGAGTAACCTGTGGCAGCATACGGAGCACCTTTGTTGTCTTTGTTCTGTGATGGCTGAAATGAGACGTCAAAGTTCATTTGTCTCGTGCTGTGCACAGGCCAAGGAAAGAAGCACCTTATTGTGCTAACAATATTTAAATGTCCCCAGGCTTTAAAAATCACAATGTATTCTGCTGAAGTCACTGTGCATTTCTTTTTCAGGGTTGATTTAGTGCAGTTTAGTTTGATGCTTGCGTGTTTTGACTTTTAATTGATTCATTGTGAACATAAAACTGAGAAAAAGATCCAGGTTGCAGACGACGTTGGGATGCCTAAGTAAGAAGACAAACTGTTCTGTACTGCCACAGGGTGATGGCAACTATTTGAGTTCACAGTTAGTTTTCACATTTCACATAAATGAGTTTACATTTAGATCCTTCCTTAGGGAGCTGTTTGGCATCCTTGTGTAAATAACAAGGCCTTTCTTGCCCAGACTAGGCTTCTATTCCAACCTCAGCAGGCCTCTTACAAAATCTGCAGCAGTCTGAAGCATCCGTGTGAAGGCCCTGCATCCCCATATAGCTCTGCTTTCCTTGCCTACAGCAGTACAGCTTTACTCTCGTTTGTGCTGCTGCCACCCTGGAAGGTTTCTGTGCCAGGACTTCTCCAAAAGCAGTAGCGGAGTCCCTGCTACCCCAGGCAGACTCCCATCTGGAAGTACCTTCAGTGTGGTGGAGAGCAGGCTGCAGAGCACTGCAGATCCTGTCGCGTTAGCAGCAGGCAGCAGGCCCAGGGCTTGGTGTGCAGCAGGACAGCCCCATTCTTCTACCATCCCACTGGAAACGGGCTGTGCAGTGCTATTTGCCCTCGCAGGTAGCAGGTGGCTGTACCGTCCCACTGCTTGTTCACCTTGAATACATTGGAAACCAAATGATGACTGGTGATAGGTCAGAGTTCCTCTAACTAGTTAAGCAATGTAGTTACTTAATAATTAACTGGCTAGACTTGCCCTAAGGAAAAAATATATGACTAATTTTTTTAATGGAAAAAAATTACAGTTGCCAGGAAACAATAGCGTTTGTTTGTTGGGGGTTGCCCTTTGCTGATGCATTTTAGGTGGGCTGACAGGCATGAAGAAGGGTTAAAAAAATAAATAAGAGCAGTTCACAGTGCACAAATTACGTTATTTCCAAATCAGATCAGCAGTCTACAAGCGCTTAGTCCTGTGTAGTGCTTGCCACCTAAGGAACTGTTCTACCCACGTGAAATCTGCAGCTTTTAGTAAAAGGCCTAAGCAGGGCAGGACCTCACTCAGTATGTATTGTTCTTAATACTAGTCAAATGAGAATTTTATGTGACAAATGCAGAGTGGTTTGGTTTGGACTGAGAAACCATTTTGTTCATAGAACTGGGTAGCAAGCCATAATAGAGGTATCTTAAGTAATTCAGTAGAAACTTCTCGTTAAACCTTTTCCAAGAAGTATTTTCCAACCGGACCTGCTTGTGTTTGCTACTGAATTCACCAGCTGTGCTCAGGAGTTTGTGAGGCAGTTCAGGTCCTTCTCCAAAAGAAACCAATGCCTTGTGCACTTCTGAGTGCACTCACGGAGACACCCTGGGATCTGCAAACACTTAGAAGCCACATGTATTCTGATTATCTTGTCCACTGGCCATATACAGGCTTTTTGTAACACACATAGCTGTTCTCAGTGTGGTAGAGAGTTATTTATAGTTGGGTTGAATGTTGTATCCTTGTCCAAAGAAGCGATTTGTTTGGAGTGGCAAATCTTGTAAGGCAAAGTAATTTTCATCTGTTATTAGACCAACTGATCTAGTTATAAAAATCACAAAGTTTTTTGATGCTTAAGCCATTTTTAAAATATTTTGTGGGATTCTTGAGGAGTTCTTCAATGACACAAAGAATGAATTATGTGCTCCAAATTCGTGTATCTTCTCTCTGAAAAATTTAGTCTACTACACATTCTACAGACCTTGTCTCCCTTCTGTTCTTAGAAACATTACAATTTGAACTCATAAACCTTCACTTGGGAATTACAAACCGTCTCATTACATATCTTATTCATTGCAGAATTTTAAAGGAAATCCCTGGAGTCCTGTTTGCCATATTTTCATAGTGTTTAAATCTGCTTTGTTGTAAAATTCTCCAGAGCCTAATCGGAAGGGTTTTAAATTGGGTGGAGAGAAGATCCAGGGATTTATCTTTAAATATATTGTGGAAGTTGCTTTATTTACTTGTAATAAGGACAGAAAATTGTGGCTGGATGTGAGCCTGATGTTTCACCAAACAGTGCTTTCAGCTGAGTCTAGTAACAACTTTCTGAACTGGTGTTTAAGGACCACGATGGTTAGAGATAGCGTAAAAGATCATTTACTTTTCCAGTCATTTTTTTGAGTTCCCTGTCTGATACTTAAAAAAATCTATCTTGGAACAACATTTTTTTATCATTTTGAGCCATTTTCAGTAATTTGAAACTGTTTTGGCCTTGGAGTTACTCTGAAGTTGTCTAGGAAAACACAGGTTCATGCTTATAGGTAAAATCCTAATGTGAACCTGACTTGGAAAACTGATTTATTTCCAGAAGACATCCCTCTCCCCTGTTTGAAATGATGTTTCAACCAAAATCAAGTCAATAGACTTTCATTTGAGGGAGAAAAAAAGAATGTTTCAGTAATGTAATTTTCCAAACAAAATATTTGAATATTTTAAAATGAAATTTGAGAACAAGATTACTTGCTTTTATAAGAAATTCTTTGACAGTTTAGAAAATTCAGATTTTTTTAAAAAATAAAAGCTGAAATGTAACATCTGAAACCAAAACCCCCGAAGGGGAACAGCCACAAGGGTCAAACTCACTTGCAAGGACTCCGTGATGATGAGATCTACATGTGATTGTGTTCTGGAAACAACTAATTGTATTATTTTCTTTAGTCTCACAATCTACCTTTAGATAAAGTTGTAGCAAGGCTATATCCACCGAGGAAATATACACAAGTGTTGTGCTTTTAAAGCAGATTTCTCACTAGAAGCATTAATACTAGGATCACAGCTGCCCATGATCGTGCACAGATCCATCTCACCATGCAATTTATCTCAAAAGGAGTCAGTCAAACGGTTGAGTAAAAGTGGATTTTCTGTTAAGTGGAACCTGGTTATATTAAAGCGGACAAAGCCATTAAGCTCAGAAAGTTTCCCTTTCAAAACCCCATGCAATGGGTAAATACTGAGCTAGGTCATACGGTTACAAAGAAAGTCAAAAGGTATGTGGAAGTTTATTAGATTTTATGTTGGCTAGGGGACACTTCACTGCATTAAAATATTCTTGTACCTTTTTTTTTCTGTTTTGATCTGAGCCAAATACGTATGCCTTGCTGCTGTGACCACTCAATGCGCTGAAAGCTGTCACCCGCTTCCCAAGCTACTAATGCTAGACAAAAGCTAGAATTACAGGGATATTTAAGGACATTCCTTTTAAAAATAGTAAGACACGAAGTGTAATTCATCTGCAGAAGTAACTTACTAAATTCTTAGAGAATTTTCCTCACATCAGAAAATCAAATGTGTGTGAATGCAGACGTGTACTAAACTATATAGTCAGGATAGTTTTCATCCTGGTATTTCATATACCAGTGAGCTGATGATATAAATGTTCTGCTGATTTCCTGTTAAGCTATGTCAAATACCATAAGCCTAACTGAGATCTGGAAAATGCAGCAATAAATTCAAAAAGCTTCCAATGTTATCCTCCTTTATTGCTTGGTAACAACAATTTTAGCCCAAATAAAACCTGAGAATTAAAATAAATTCTTCTTTTTTTTTTTTTTTTTTTTTAAATCAGAGAATAAAAAAGGTCAGAGTAGAAATAATCCAAACCTTTTGGCATAACATCATCTGTTTTCCCCAAGTGCTGCAGGGGGAAAGCTTTGTCCCTGGCTTATTCCAATGGAAAATGTTTGTGGAGTCTGCATGGGACGTAAATTAAAGTGGGAGAAAGTCATAGGGAAGCTGACAGCAACTTGGTCTGTTTTAGAGAAAACAAAGTGAAAGTCGGTGGGAGCCTGGCTGCCCTGGAATGCCTGCCCCAGTTGTGAACTGTGAAATCCAGATGGTTTTCCTCCCTGAACAGGGAGTGCTGCCACAGCCCAGCCAGGGCTCCTCAGTGCTTATACCTGCACCTTGATGCCAGATCCTTGGCGGAAGGTGGCTTTGTTCATGCCCACACTGCCGGGCCGTGTATGGAACCCCCAAGGGTTCCGGCAGTGCGCAGTACAAGCAGCGGGGCTCGACTCTCCTGGTGGGGAGCAGGAGGAGGAGTGCGATGCCACAACCGTGCTTTGGCATGCAGGCATGACACGTTGCAGCGTGTGCCCCAGACACGATACTTTACATGTAAAGTAGTTGTGTTGAAATATTCCAGATATTTAATAGATGCAAATGTCCTGTGCTCTGCAGAAAACTGTTTCTATTCAGTAGCAATACAAACTTTCCTATGTTGCCAGTATGATTATCTTACTTGGACATAACATGAAAAAGGAGATGATTCAGACTTCTCCACTATTGGTAACTGGATTATAGTCACATTGTTTACTTTGGACCACACTAAGCCAGCATCACTGCAAGTGCAGAATCCTCTTGTGAGAACCACTGATCGCTAAGGATGGATGGACAGGTTCAACTTTTGTGCTTTCCACTTTTGGGTTCCCAAGTGTCAGGTCTGGGCACTCGACCAGAGTGTGCTGCACATACAAATCTCTTGGTCTGTGCTGACAAACTGCACTTATAACTAGGACATAAATATATCATTTTCAGACACATATTAAAACCAAGTGTGTGTCCTCTTTACTGATGGGGCGTGGGAGAGAAGAAAGCAGCTTCCTAATTTTGAAGCCCTCTAAAATGTTAATGACTCTCCTATCATAACCAAAGATTAAAGAACATGCTCAGAGGACTCGCCTTCTGCAGCTGCCACAGTCTGCAGTATTACAAGGTCACATCTGATGCTGGAGATTTTCCAGTGTTTTTCCTGTGGTGTTGATGTTAATCAGCTTTCAAGGGCAGGATGGCATGTTTAATGATAATGGAAATATCTAATACTAGTGCTTTTGCTTGGTATCTCTTGCATGCCTTACTTCCAACCCATCCATCAAGATTAGCTAGAATTTATTATGTTCAGTTTCCCTTCAAGAGGTATCATTAGAGGCATAAAACCATTTGTAAGATTTATTCATTCATCTCAAGGATCCTGGAAAGGTGTGCAAGCTCAAAGAATGCGTAACTTGATTTGCGATGGGATAAAGGCTTCATCTTATCAGAGACTTTGCTTAATGAAGAGTAAATACCAGTCCACAGCACCATTCTGCCCAGCATCAGTCTTCCTCTAAGGTGAATGCTATCTGGTCTTGATGTGACTGTGTTTATATAACTGCTTTTAAGGCAAGTTTTGTTGCCGCCAGGATGCTCAGAATACTCTCAGTGCTGTCAGCAGCATCTCTTCTCAAAACTTATCCACTGACTCCCTGACCTGAGTCACCTGCACCCCAGGAGCACATGCAGAATCCCAGAAACATCTCTGGTTCGTTTCGGTAGTGAACGTATACCAGAGCCGATGCTTCTGTAAATGTTAGAATTATGATATACAGTGTGCTACAGAGACGATTTGCACATGCTCGATAAATCCATCAGTATCCGTTTACCCAAGCATACATCACAGCCTGGCAGCCCCAGAGGCACCACACTCATTACAGGTGCATGGTAGAGTTAATCCATATGTGCTCGGACAGGGCCGCTTGACATCTGGAAGTGCCAGACAAATTTACAAAATCCTCTGTTGTTTTCCCCCGTGACATTTGTGAGTGAGAAGGTGGGATGTTACCTCATTCATTCATACGTACCTACACTTGTAAGTAAGTCTAAGGAGGCAAATGCGTTAGAATAAAACAGATTTTAGCTATAATTTCTGAAGTATTTCAGAAAGGGAAATTCCTTTGAAGGGATTTAAGGAAATGGGGCATTAGTAGCTGCTTCCTTTGTTTGCAAAACTTTATAGAAGACTGAATTTAATACAAGATGCTTGAGTAATGTAATGACTTCTTAGCTCTGTTAGGGAAATAAAATGTGGGGAAGTCACGGAGTGACTGTGTGATTGATGGGAACATTCTCCCATAACATTCAGGTTCTTCAAACCAGATCATGGCGTTGGCAAAATTAAGCCAGGTCCTTAGTGATGCTATTGATATTCTTGAGTTTAAAATCCACATACCTGAATAAAATTTTGGAAAACTTAAACAGTGTCTGCATCAAGACCTCAAGGCGATTGCCTGGAACCCATGTGTAAATTATTAAATACTACATGTAATGGAACCCAATATTCTTGGAACATGAAGCAGCAGCTAAATGGAAACTTTGGCTATTACCATATTAATGTTTCATGCTAAAATATTTTCAGGATCAAAGTTCTGTTATTAAAACAATGGACACAAAAATAACAAAATTACTTTTTGTAAAACAAACAGATTCTTTGTATCCAAGGGGCTTTTCACAGAAATCTTTATTTTGAAATGGTAATACATTACAGATTTCTTTGCTGTACTACTTTGATTCATTCATTAAAATACTTCTAATTTTGGCATGTTGCAAAGATCTAAATAAAAGCATTTTAGTTACATAAATACAGACTCTGGGGACTCAACAGTAATATAGTACGTTTGGAAAACTGTCATTTATTCTGAAAACATACAAAGACCAAACCACAGGCAGAATTTTCTGTACATTGTAAACATTCTCACAGTATGGGTATAAATATCCCTTCTTTGATTCATTGCATGCCAGGTCTTCAAGTAAAGAGATAGAAAAAGAAGCTAGAGAAAAGGGATTATAAATTTACCAAGATGCTTAAAGACAGTGAAAGCCAAACAAAAAAAGAGCTTACAAAGTTTTAAGACATTGTGTACAGACAGGACCATAACATTATAATAACAATACTAGATAATATAATCTCATATTTACATCACTTTCATCTGACAAGATCCCCTCAAGCTGTGGTGTATTTGAGAGGTTGTGGTGGTGGTTGTGTGCAGAGATCACTGGGCTGGGTGGGTCCTGGGCAGAGCTGGGCAACTGTTCGATCATAGAGAGAAGTTTAAGAGCCGTTTAGCAGGGTTGGTGAAGAACCTTCTCTAGTGTGGTGCGCGGAGTGTGTGCATTTGCAGTATGAAATGTCTGGAGATCAGGTTACCAATTCTTCTCATTATTTCCATAGCAAAGGTTTTCTCCTCCTTCCTTTTGATCTTTTTGCTGTTAGGCTTTAGGGACCATCTTGTCCCGTGTCCTTCCTCCAACAGTGCAAAATGTTTGTAGGATAATTTGTTGGCAATGTTAAAATGTCTTTCTGAGGCAGAAGGTTTTCCTAACTTTGCTCACACAGTGCGTACTGGAAAGCAGGAGCATTTATAATGTGATTACATTAAGCTTATCTAATGTCACAGCAGATGGTCTCATTGTCTAGACCCGTATTCAGTTGATGATTTGCCATACCATTAATATCTCTAATTTTGCTATATCCTGCAGCAAAGAGCTTGGTGTTTGGTGTCCAGAAATACTTCCTTTTGTTTATCAAGGGTTAACAAGCATATGTAGATTCCTTCTCTTATGAACTAAAGCCCTTTTTGAGAAGAGGGTAGAGATCTGGGCAATTGTCCTTCCTCCAAGCTGCAGGGTCCATCTGGGCTGGTCAGTTGGCTTGCCCACCCCAGCCAGGGCAGGTGAGGGAGGAAGGTTCCTGGGCCATGGGGAGAAGGTGGTTGAGGGTCTGGTCTCCCTCTGGGGCTGCCACCGAGGGCAGCTGAATAATGCCTCATTTTATATGTAAATGTATGTAAATTTGGGTGGATCTGAAGTAAATTTAGACTTCAGAAGGTAAGGATTTTGGTGACTTTTCCTTTTTCCTTTTAAAAACATGTTTTCATTGCCTTTTAAACCTGGATAAAATGCATCCATTTATGCCCAGCAGGATAAGTCCCCAAGCCTTTTTCAAGCCGAGTTCCTCTTAGGAGACTTGTTTGCTCTTTTCCTGGCAGAGTTCCCAGTGCCTTGATAGCGGCTTTATCTGAATAAAGCCCTGTGTATTTGCATGACACTGAAGAGCTAAAATTATCTCTAAGTGGAGCAAAAAGATTGCCAATATGTATTGTTATAAGAAACATTGCTCTTTGGTTGTCCCGGAGGGGACATATTGTAAATATGATTTAAACATGACTCTGCTACTACTATCTGATCTTATCATCAGATGTTGCTGTGGAATTTGTCTACGCAGATCCTAGAAAGGAAACACAGATTGAGAACATTAGGTTATGCTGTGAAAAAACAGCTCCAACTTGCTTTGTCCGGCACAAAAAAGTCCCAAACAAAACCAACCAACCAACCACAGAAATAACATAGAAATATGTTATAAAAAGAGAAAAAAACCCATTAAAATGCTGTCCATCAGCTTTTATCGCTCTGAACTTAAAATGTAAGTGGTGCTTATTGATTCTTTGATGTCAGGAAAGCACCATTTTTCTCAGGCCCTGTCTGACTGTTGTGATGAACTTCAGGTTTCCATCTGTCTTCCTGACACTAACGGTACAACATGCCTCTGAGCAGAATCACTGCCTGGAATCCGATTACCAGAGAGGAGAAGCAAGTGATTTTCAGGGGTTCTTTCTGTTAAAAATCTTGTATTTGTCCAATAAATCATTAGTTGTCTCACAGATCGGTCTAGAGGGAGGCTGACTTTGTACCAGTAGAATTTTTTTTCAGCGTAAGCTAGAGCATATCACACAATATGTGTTATGGTGGTTTGTTTTTTTGAGGAGAAACTCAGCAATACAGCACTGGAAAATGAAAATGGCAAGGCCTGTAAATGTCTGAAATTAAATGCCTTTTAAGAACTGGCGTATGTTATCAGCAGACGTAACAATTAGTTTTGCAGAGCCAAAGCTTTTTACATTTTGTCATTTTCTAGGCACTGAAACATGAAGTAGTCCTGAAAAGTGCTGTGTGTTGACAACAATATTTGCATTTTAAAGTTGCTTTAAATGAATCTAGGAAAGATACAAAGATGATTAAGCATGAAGGAATATTTACAATAATCTGACAAGATCTTCTATTTAATTCATACCTTAGGGGATCTCTTTATAGATATGAAAGATATGATTTCATAGGTAATGTTAATATAATTTCTATGGGTTGCAGCAGCATCAAAGGCAGGATGGAGAGAATTCCAGTACAGCCACGCTGTGGATCTGTGGGTCGGTTCAGAGAGCTGATACACATGGAAGCCCACTTTCTCATGCCTTCATATTTCATAGCCTAGCTGTGTATAAGTGCTAATGTGAGTTTGCCTATACTTGTCTGCAGTCAAACCTTCTGCTGGAGTGGAGCCATCCTACTGGGGAAGCAAACTGGGATTCCCCCTGCAGGCCAGTTATGATTAAAAATGTCCGATGACGAAAAATATAGAGAAAATACGACCATTTTTCTGGTTCTTTTTGCATTGAAGGATATTTGGTACATGGCCATGTCCATCCACAGCTTGTATGTTGTGGTTACGCTCCCAACATTGCCACTTGACCACTGGGTGACCACTGAGGTTAACCAGGTTGAGTATACATATTCTTCAAATTCATTTCCCGCTTCTAACATCAACACAACTGATACAGAAGAAATAGAAACAAATAACCTGGCCTTGTCTTCCTCATCTTTTATCTGTTTCATAGATAGTGAAAAGCATTGCCTCTCCATACCATCCTTCTTATTTACTCAGACAGCCCTTATGGCTGCATAGTCTTACTCAAACAAATATAGTCAGTCAAGTCATCAGCCAACAATAATATTGGAGTATACTGTATTCAGAGAAGAGACAGCTGGAGACTGTATGACATCTGGAGGACCATGGTTAGCACTTTGTGAGGCAGTCAAGTGGTGAGATGATAGGTGCAGTGTGTAGGTTTGAGACAGATGTTGGAATGAACAAGAACACAGGCTGGAACATGTTTTAGACTTTAGACTTCAAACTGTGAGACAGGAGAGGTTACAAGGAGCTTCCATGAACAGGATTGTGGAATTTAGGAAAATGCTTAGCAGAGGTTGGCATGGTTAGAAAAAAAAAAAATAAATTTTATCTACCGGAGCTCTGAGCAAGAGTATAATCAAAAATAGATCTGAAGGTACATGACTATGTGAAGAACAATAAATGAATGAGTGATAAGTTCTCACAGATTCTATGTAGTTCTTATATTTTTATAGAAAAATATTTATGGTCAAGGGATTCTTGCACTTGTGTAAATAGAAGCTTCCATATGGTAAGAATACTTAAAAAAGAGTGAGCTTTGTCTATTTTGTATTATCTCAGCTGCTTTTTTGCCTTCTATAGCTGCTGCTGCTGCATTCTACAACTCAACTAACTCATCGTTTTTCTGGCTTTATTCAGAGATAAAGGTGGTATGCAGTCCGTACGTTATAAGGAGGAAACCAGTTTTGGAAAAGCGCTATTATTTTAAGCAAAATTTTTATGATCAAATATTTGGAGAAAAGTCTATCATCCCAAAACATTTCATGTTTTGATAATGCGTATGATCGGCTTTTCTCATTTTCACTGTTTTATTTCGAGAAAATGGCACAAATCAGTGAAGTTATTATTTCTTCCTAGGGAATAATCAAACAGACTAAGTGGCAATAGTAAGAAAATTCCATATACAGCAGTAGTTAGTAAAAGGGTATTTAAAAGTCTATATTCCCTAAATCCTGATTTGAAATTACTTTGTTTCTATAAAGATAGTTTAAGGAAAAGTATGGAAAAAATGAGAGTAGTTTTGAAGTCAGTCATAGTCAGCAGCTGCATATACCTACACTCTTTTGGTCTGATTGTTTAATGTATGTTGGAATGCAAAGCTTATATATAGAATATCTTAATAAATACCATTAGAAATGTCCTTTCTTTTACACTTGCCCCTGTTTAGAAGCAGACTGGAGAATACCGGTGGTGGGGATGTGTCATTTTGCCTTTTGTCTTTCTGACTATTTGAATTCCAAATAGAACATGACAAGGGCAAACTACACTTTTGAACTCTGACCTCTTCTTTAAATTGAATGTGAAGTCTAAATATCTTCCTCTTTGACTGTATCCAAAGAGAGGTTTGTCCGAGACATCTTATAACCTTGTGGCTGCAAGGCTATCCTCTATTAATTAAAAAAAGTGTTCTGAAGAAGTTCTGACTCAGTAGAACAGACAGGGGGCAAATGTGGAGAAGAAAGGCACATTGTTCCAGTAGACAAAGACAGGGTATCAATTTTCATAAATCTGCATTCCCAAGACAACTTTTCAAACCTGGTAAAAGGTCCATTTCTTTGAACTTACATACCAGAAAGCTTTCATTCCTCTGCTCTGCAGCAGACAAGAGTACAGGTTAACTGTGTCTCATCAGTGTTGGGCTTTAGATGATTCAGTGAGAAATTCTTTAGTTTAATGATGGAAGGTACTACCTAGTTCAAGAAAAAAGAAAAGAGAGAAAGAATGAAAAGGTTACCTGTGGTGCCAGACAACGTTTTAGGAGATTCAGTTTCTCAAAGTTTTCAAAGCCCAGCTTTTAATCTTCATGGTTTTAAATTCCTAGATGTTATAATTAAGAATTTAACATAACTAAAAAATTTGCTCTTTTATTCCTGGAATAGTGCATACCAGAATTCCAACCATGAGTGTCCTGCCCAGCCTAAAATCTTTTAGGTTGGCGTTCATATTGCTATTTCTTCTCTCCTTGAAATTAAATCATAGTATAAAATGGGCATTTTTTTAACCACAGTAGAAAACAGATACAGAGTCTCAGCTTCTGTTATTCTGTGCTGTGGCATGAAGCTGTCTGTGACTGCTAAAATAAAATCCACACCAGTTTGCAAATTCTCAGCAGCATTGCGTCAGTATTATGTCCTTGGCCACTCATGCAGAATAAGCATATTTCCCCAATTATTGCCAGTGCTTGTGAAGTGTAAACATTTGCCTCAGTATTTTTTCCAATAATTTCAGTATGTATTTTTGTTAGAAGAACCTCTCGGCATCCTGAGTGAAAAGAGGCCTTAGAAACCTACATTCATATAAGAGCAGCGTATAACCTCAAATAATCCCAATCCAAAAAAAAAGTAAACAAAGGTTGGAAGAAAAGTGTTAGTTGTTTTAGTCACATATAATGCTTGTTCTATGTTTCTGCAGCACCTTCTTTCCTCTTCTGGATCCTTGGGTGCAGAGATGATAGGACAAGGTTTTGGTTAGTGGGGTAACTATAGCGTGTAAAGGACTATGAAGACAGACAAAGATATTAATATTGCTGCAGTACAATAAAATCCTAAAGTCCTTATGCTTCTCCCTTTCCTTTCCTTTCCTTTCCTTTCCTTTCCTTTCCTTTCCTTTCCTTTCCTTTCCTTTCCTTTCCTTTCCTTTCCTTTCCTTTCCTTTCCTTTCCTTTCCTTTCCTTTCCTTTCCTTTCCTTTCCTTTCCTTTCCTTTCCTTTCCTTTCCTTTCCTTTCCTTTCCTTTCCTTTCCTTTCCTTTCCTTTCCTTTCCTTTCCTTTCCCTTTCCCATGTTTTAAAGCTTTTTCCCACCACCAGGAGGGACGGGCGTATACTTTCCTAAAACTGCCACAATCACAGCACTTCCATGATTGGGGCTAGCAGACAGAAAATCCATCAAGATTAGAGTTATAATTGAGTTCTTGAGATAAAAGTTTGTCAGTGTCAGGAGAGAAAAATGCCAGGAGCTATGTGCTCAGGTTCATAGGATGAAGAGGAAAGCAGAGCCTAACTGGAAGGTAGAGCCCCAAGAACTTAATTTATACATTTCCTGATCTGAGTTTACAGACTGCAGAAATACTTGCATAAAGGGAACGTGGCTAATCCATGCAGGGAATGCAACATGTGAAAACAAAGCAAAAAGAAAAAAAAGCTATGCTTTAAAAATGCAAAAGTTTTCCCTCCTTCTTCTGTTCTCTTCCCGAACTTTGCCCCTCTATGAGCTTTCTCCTCAGCTATTCAGACAGTGGTTCTGCCAGACTGCAATGATATCTGTCTTGGGAACCTGAGAGCAACTGATATCACATCACCTTTGGATCTGAAAATGTCCCTTTCTTCTGTAGCTACGGGTGGTTACACCAAGAAAACTATTTCATGGTTTTTAGACAGGTTTAAAACGAAGACAAAATCAAATCCAGCTTCTTTTGAAATGAATGTAAAGGCCTGCAGAAGAAAAAAGAACATCAACTTGTTTTTAATTATAGTGTCTGTTTGTAGGAATATTTATATGTGCACTTATGATTTGAAGACATTTTGATAAATAGAGTAGCTGATCAGAGTCATTACTGCTTTAAACAGAAGATCCTTTGAATTAGTGAAATTTTGACCAATTACAGAATCAGTTAAATAAACCCAGGGAACATAAAATGATTTACTATCAGTAACAGTTGTACTCTGAATGTGTATTCCTGCCCCACGGTCTGGATAATTGCGGATGTTCTTTTTTCAAGGATAGAAAGATACATTAGCGTAGTGTAGCTAAAATTACACTTTTCCCCACTTTAGCCATTTGTCCTTTGATCCTTGTATCATCATAGACATTTGCACAGCACTTTGGGGAATCATCTTAATTCTCAGAAATTATTCTTGGGCACTTACTGTTCTGCTTTTTCATATACATTTTAAAATGTCTTTAATCCTACCCTATCACTGTCCTACCCTATCACAGCCTCTTTTTATCTGAAAAATCTAAAGAGACTTTAAGGGATAAATTCTGCACACTGGTGCCCTGATTTGTGCTGTTGCTCTCCTTGGCTTTGGTGAGAACAAAGCTATTTGAACTCTTGCACAGGATACTCAGCAATTATCAAAACATAAATAGACAGTTGAAAAGGATCATAATTTCCTCAGAAAGAATTTGAATTAAAAAAATCAAGGAGACTGTAGTGTCTGGATGGTAGAAAATATTTGAAAGATTCCACAGGAAAGAAGAAACTCTCAAGCAGAGGATTTATATTGTCTGACTCAACTGTTTGTACGTGGAATTATTATAAATGTTTCTCATCAATAGAAAGAGTTGAAATATGGAATTAACTCCTAATGAATTGGAGAAGGGTGTGCACTCCCAACTGGAGAATGTAACCTAAGCTACAGTGGCCCTTTAATCTTCAGGTTCATAAAATAAGTAATGTGTTCCCGACTTCACGTACTAGGTCATCTGAAAGGCTATGGTTATTATGTTTTTCATTAGGAAAGACTGAGGCAGATAAATACTAAGGGAGATAAAGGAGATTCATACGCCTTGTGGGCTTTAAACAAACACCTAACTGATTTGTTAGGGGAATATCTTTTTCTTTCTGGTCAAAGCAATAAAACCATAGGTAGGGGAAAGGAAGCATTGGGCTCAGGAAGTATGAGATGTGTGAAATGGGAAGGTTTCCAGCATAAGAAGGTGAAAGATAAGGGTGTGCATGTTTGCCAATTATTTTAATGTGCTATTGGATTTCATTATGTGTTATGCTATATATAATAGGTACTGATGGGTTATTAAAGTAGCAGGAGGCTTGCTGGCACATCTAGGCTATATTTATGGTGTGGTTTTCACGGAGAAGGAGCTGGATAAGTTGCTGTAAATAATAGATAAATTAGATTGTAAGAAAGAAAGGTCATTCATTTATAAATGAATGGCCAGGGCTGGCACTGCTCAGAAAGCAAATGGGAGAGCTAAGAAGAAGTTAGAGTGAGGCTCCAGGCTGCTCGAGGAGTGTGGGAAACCCAGCAGTCTGAAACAAAGGATCTTATAAGTATCAAGGAAACCGTTTTTGTAGTTCTCACTGCATTTGGTGAGGATGGTCTGTTCAGGGCTGACACAACTGGTTACAGATTTTACCTTCATTCATGCTCAGTCTGCTGGCCAGAAGTCCCAGGCTCTTTGAAAAAACTGGTATTTCTCAGTTAAGTCTGAGCACATGAAGTGAAGGCTGTGCAGAGCTCACAGGGCAATGCACGGGTAACCGTGTGCCCTTATGGGCCCGTGTGAGGTTCCAGAGGTGGGTTTGGGGCATATCTTCCCTTTCCTGTTGCCACTCCCTGCTGCTCCATCTGACACTGCAGTTTGGTTCTGAATATTAGAACCACCTGGCAAACAAAGCCTCTAACAATCACCATTGTCTTCCCGAGGACAATACATCACAAATGTGTTGAGTGGGTGAGGGAGGGTGCAGACACAATTGAAATGTTGAAGATTTGTCAGAAATGCTCGAGTCGCTAGTACAGCCTTCTGTTCTGGGCCAGAAGTGATTCTAAATATCTGTGTCTGACATCTAAGCTGTGTTCGAATGGCAGCTGTAAACAGGGACATAAAATTTGATGTCAAGGACGGCTTTGTTCCGGGGGGTCTGCTGGAATCCTGCTGAACCCAGGCTTAGCACACACTACAAGCCAAAGGGTGATTCCAAATCTGAGAAAAATCTAATATAAGGGGGAAAAGAACTTGAGGGACTCTGTCTTTTGTCTTCGAAAATGAAAGGCACAATTTTTGCTGTCAAATATTTGCTTCCAGCTGATATTAAGGAAAAGAAACCGAGGCACAGTGTGAGTTGAATCAGGTGGCTGGTATCTCTCAAGTTGAGCATCTGCATTAGAAGTCCATGGTGAAGGCATAGCTGTGACCACAGAGTGCTCAACAGCATGATTGTTTGAGAAAGCAAAGAAATTACTATGGCAATGAAGAAATTTGACAGAGAAGGATTAGTGTATGGGTAAAAGAGGATGGAAATTGTAAGGTGATGTGAAAGTACCTATTTAAATGTTGATATGAGGGGCACTTCACAGTTTGGTCATGCATATGAATTTGAAACTGCCTGTCAACTCAATGTGAGTATCTGGAGTGGAGTAGTCTTTGTGCCAGCAGACTGAGCTACAGCTAGGACTGCTATAAGCAACCCGTGCTGGCTGCTGGAAAGGGTCTGTTCAAATTCCATATCTTAACCTATTTCTTTGTAATTTACTTTTATGGAATTGAATGGTGAGAAATATTTATCACTGAAGATTCAGTTTGTCACAGTCTCATTTTAAAAAAGGTTTGACTGACCACGGTTGTTAGTATTTCCAGAATGAAAGACTTATGAAAGTCCATGTATTTTCAAGTGAAGTTTCCTTTACACGGTTTTGGAGAAACATTTTCCATGTTTACAGAAAACTTAACTTTTAGAAAGTGATTTCATAATTCCCAAGGAGAACAACAACATCACACTTCTGTCCAAGGGGAAATGGATCAAAGGAGTTTTGTTTAGAGAGTAGTTACATTTCTTCACATCACTTCCAGTTGTTGCAGGGCTGTTGTTGCCACATCATCACTATTAGATGTGCATTGGACTTGGAATGTCATTAAACTTTGTGTTGAGGCTTGCAAAAATGTATTATGCTTCGTGTGTAGGGGAGGGGGGATTTTTCTGTATCCATTAAAAATGTGCTTGAAGTGATATGAAGAGGTTTTCAAAATGAAATGTTTACCCAGAAGTGAAAATCATAATCAGAGTGGCTTCTTTCTGTCAGTCTTAGATGATAGAAGCTTTACATTTCCCTGAAACAGAGCAAATCTTACAGCTGTGTGAAATTTATCCTACCTAACTGATGTACAAATGCTTTGTTTTGCAGAGGTGTTAGAGAAATCCTGAAGGAAATACTAACCGTGTAGCCCTCCTCTTCTGCCCCAGCTCCAGACCATTACTCACAGGAGTGGTATGCGGCTTGCACAGGGAGTTGGACTGGCTGGGTCTGCATAACCACAGAGTCTTTGGCCTGCCTCTGGCTTTTCTGTCTTAAATCCATACTGGCAGTTTGTGCCAGCCTATTCTGGAGCCAACTTGGAGTCCCGCGGTTGTGATGTGGGAGTTTTCTACGAATGGTGTGAAGCTTTGCTGCTCTGGAGTTGTAGGAAGGCTTTGGATCAGGTTTTGCCACGTGCAATTTGTTCCGAAGACCAAAGTCAGTCAAGCAAAAATGCTGCCAAGGCTGCAGGACAGCCTAATGTGCTTGCTCTGTACAAGTTTCACAGTGGGAGCATTGCTGACTTTTGCTTGTTTCTTCATGAAAAAACCCGCTTTACAGGGCTGTATCTCCAGTTACAGAGGGATTCTGGCTTGTAGGTGACCTAGAGAGTTGCCTGTCAGTAGAAGGGCTCTGCTGGATGCAACCAAAGCACAAATAGTATTTATCCTGTGAAAGGCTCTGAGTGGGTTTAATGAAAGTTGCAAGTGACATCCAGATTATGTGAAAGAGGGTAACCCTTGAGGTCATACATTGGCCTGAGTTTTGCAATGAGTGCAGTAAAAGCACATTTTTAAAATGAAATAACGATGATTTCTACTTTTGTCATCGATGGAAAAATCTTTTAAAAAGTGGACAACAGCATGTTTTGTTTGCTGCTTGTTTCACAGAACCTTAGACTATTTTGGGAGGCCAATAAAGATGCACTGACGTCAAAATGGGATATTAAAGGCAGATGTTTCGGGTTAGCTTATTTATCCCTCACCACTTTTCCTGATTTTTTTGGAGAGATAAGTGTAGACTGTACAGAGCACATTTCTAAAGTGTGCTTTTTAAATGATTAGCTATTTATTCAAGAGTGTCCAGAACAAGACTATCGACTTTATCTTCCTAATATCATTATTAATTAAATTAGTATGTGACATTTTGGTAAGCCAACAATATTAATGTAGTTGAGCCAGAAAAAAAAAAAGTCTCTTTCATGACAACAGTTATCAGTAACATTATTAGATACAGATGCAACATGCCACCAGTAAGAAAAATCAAACATCTGGAGAAGATGGATGTTCAGGTAAGTGACACAAACGAGCTTTAAGATTTAGATAAAGCAACAAGATTAATATATATGAAGAATTTTGTCTCTGTGAACTATTTTTGGTTCATTCCCTGCCATAACCCAAAATATGTTGTACACAAATTGGTTTCTTAGAGGAGGCACACTTGGGGTTGGCTGTAGCAGCAATGTTGCTTCAGATGAGGGTGAGGAAAGCTGTGTAGCAGCACGACACTGCTTTGCCACAGGACTCAGACTCCGCAGCAGCCGGTGCTGATAGGAGAAGAAATATTGCTCCATTAGCTCTCATGGTAAATATGCTGTGAATTGGGAGAGCAATAAATATAAATATAGACATTGGTTGCTGGAACCAGTCTGGTCTACTTGCAGAAGTAAAAGCACTCAAAACTGCTTCCAGTTATGCCACCTTTTTTTTAGGCAACTGGTATGGTCCTGTCCAGATTTCTTTTCCACCAGAAAATGGATGTGGCCCCCAACAGAGGTTGTAAGAGATTAATGCAGCAGATGGAGGGATGACAGACTGCATACCTTTGCCTTTGCTTGAGGAGATGAGGATCAGCTGTTGCAGACTTAAATGTGTGTCACTGCCTCTGCTGTCCTGCTATGCAGCCCTTTCCTCTGCTGGCAGGCTGTTGCAGGGCCCCACGATGGTGGTGATTCCTGGGCAGTGGGAAGAGCTGTTGTTGCAGTGGAGGAATGGTGGGTGGAGAAAACTGGAGGATGGAAAGAAGGAGCAAACAGGACAGGCATGGCCTCATGCTTCAGCTTTCCTAAAATGCTTCTGACTCCTCATGGCCTTCTTCCCAGCCTATATCACCCACCCTTTCTTCCTCAATGCCTTTCCTTACCTATATTCCCAGCCCCTTCATCTACTTCAAATCTCACTGGCCTCTCCCAGTCTTTCTTATGCATTCCACTCTCCCCAGGAAAACCACAGTGTCAGCCAGATTCTGTGATCACTTCCCTCAAGCCCTCTATACCCATCTCCCACTCCAGAATTTGGTCTGAATTTTGCCTGTATCGCTGAGAAGCCTCAGCACTGCTTCTCCTCAAAAGCCCATTGCCTACATGCAGCCTATCATTACTCACAGCCTCCTGACACTTCTCACTTCTCAGCTGCTCCTGCTCATCTTCATCTCTTTTGACTCCTGCTGGCTCTTTATTGTCTCTTCTTCTTGCTCCTGCTGTCCCCGGACTTGAACTGGGACCAGTACAAAATTAAACTTAGACCGTATTTCTGGGAAGACTTTGATTAGCTCTGAGAATAGAAACAACAGTGTAAACCTCCAGCTAGCCAAGGATCCTTCTGCAGTTGGCTCTAGCACTGCTCATCTTGCCAGCGTGCAACAGCAGCACCCTGGATTTGGCTGAGGCTATGGCTTGGTCATGAGGTTTTTGACCTTTTTTCCGGCCTAACTTGAAACTGTTTTTTAAACTCAGTCAGGATTTTTTCCCTTGACAGCTGGATTTGGCTCAGTATTTCCGTATGATTCCATAACATCTTTTTACAGTATCATCATATTACTTATTTTCATTTTTAGCCTAGAGCTTCATTTGAGGGCGCTGAAGGAGTCATTGTAATAACTAACATTCCACCAGATGTGTAGCACAATAGCCAATAGCTTTAGACAAATCTTTTTATGGTTTTTCTATAATAATAAAACAATAAACTTTCAGTTTATGTGAAGACACATTAATGTAACTTTCCACATGTAATTCAGCTTACAGGAATCTTAAACCTTCCAGAAAATAATGTTTAAGTAGATTACCGTGAGCCTTACTGGGCATTAAAGGGAATATATTTATTAAAATATACTTTGGTCATGAGAATATGCTAGACTTTAAACACATAATTGAAACCATATCAGACTGGACCCTGCCAGCCTTATGCTGTTGGACTGAACCTTATTCTAACTGAAATCAAGAGGTGACTTCTGGAGTCAGTGATTATTTTATCTGAATTTGGGTGCCAGATCTGGGTCCATTATTTAGACAACTTCTTAAGAACTATTCGATTATGCGGAATGTGAGCAGTTGTGTCTAGACATGACCTACATTATTCAGGTGATGTTATGTTCTCACAGGACTTACTCATTGCTTTCCTACAAAATCATGGAGTGGGATCTCTGCTACTCCATGAGCAAACTGGAAATCAAGCTGTGGCTCTCAGTCACAAGCTTTGTCTAGTTTTCCCTAGTTGATGTGCGCATCTGTTGTTTTAGGAGTGAGCAATACACACGGTCTAATTTAGGTTCCCCATAAACCAGCTAGAATGGAGTTTTCTCTAGACAGTGATTCAGATCTCCTGCCCTCATCTGTTTTCTGAAGACCATTAGCACTCCTCTAGCTGTGAGTGACTTAAAGATCAACTGGAATGCTAATATTAAACAGTAAATATCTTTTTTCTAGGCTCTCTGAGTGCTCACTCTTATTAATCCCATCCAAACAGCCCCACTAACACTGTACTCCAACTTCACAATTACATACTTAAAAATCTAGAAAGGAAAAGCAATGTTAAAGTTTTCCACATGATCAGTGCTTCTCTGTTGTGTGTGTATGTATATAGATTTTGGGTTCATACTACAAAAAGGGGGTGGAGTTAGGGCTACAGTTCCTGATAAATTACAGAAACTGATGGAATAAATCCTTTTTATCACCCTCAGTATCTTGGGAGTCTAAATCTTCCTGAATTAAAGAGTTCTTCCTAACCCATTGGAGTGCATTTGCATGGAGTCAGGATAAGAGGTGCAGCAACTAGTCTGAATATTTCACAGCCTGTTTTCTTTTTTCAGTGTGATAACTTTTGAGGTTTTAGCTTAATGATGTAGCAAACAGGGACAGTACGTGCAGAGTCATTAATTTGAAGTTTAACTAATATATTATCTGTAGATGAGAAAACACGGTCGATGTTATGCTCTATATAAATGCTTTGATACTTTCTTGGAGTCTTTAATATAAGCTTTTCCATTTCTCAGAACAAGAGGACTAATTTTAATTATATGGCAGGCAGGATTGTGGTTCTATATGCAGAAGCAGAGAGACTAGACATTCCCTGAGTAACAAAAAAACCTGCACAGGCTCTCCCATGTTTCCAGGAAACATTTTGTATTTAGCAGTGATCCCAAAGCCTTTTGTGGAATAAGCGAATTAATGGGTTTCATTTGGTACCTGGCCTGTGGCTCCTGTCTGCTGGAAGGTTTCTTAGCTCCACTTGAAGACAAGTGAGTATGAGACACTGAAGTGTTTGTGAGAAAGCCTCACTTTGCCACTCTCCTGCAGTCAGAGCAAAATGCTTTGTTTCTCTGTGTCCAGCTTTCCCCACCTGCCCTTTTGCTTATTTCACCATTTTATTGGGTGGATTCACTAAACGGGGAGTGGTGTTTGTGAATTATTATCTTATCTATCTTTAAAAAAATATTTTATGCTGCTGTTTAGCTCTTTCTGCTTTTATCATAATCAAGGGTGCAAGCTCATGCACTCTGCATTGGTGGAGTGAGCTGATGGCAGTTCCTTCCTGTTGGGATCTTTCTGAGCAAACTGCCCCTGCTGCAGTGTGCGTAGTGTGCACCTGAGCTGTTGCAGAGCTGTAAATGCTCCACTCTTCCAGCTCTATTACTTTTCCTCCTCTTAGTCCTCCACTCAAAGGGACTTTCTTTGCTTGAGCAGTACCTTCCTTTCCAATATTACTCAAATTTTGTAGCTCTTTATCTTCATATTAGAAACACCAGAATCTAGAATCAGTCTACTGCTAACTGGAGCAACAAAGAAGCTTTAATTGCAGTAAAGCTTGGGCAAAATATATAGCATGAAATTATGAGATGATCCAAATAAGTGGGAATTTTGCCATTGGCTTCAACAGAGCAAGGATTTCACGCTTGTTTAAGTTTGAACTGTGAAAAGCTGAAGGAAGTGATCATGCCATGAAAGCTACTGGAATAAAAAGTAACCACTTAAAAAAGGCTAATTTTCTTTGAAGTTCATTTCTTGATAGCTAAACAGGGGCTTGGATGAGCATCAGATCTCCAAATAAGTAGAAATTTGGCTTGATTGGGGAAGTTTCTTCCAAAAAACATAAAAGAGCTTGGATAGCAGAAGTGGTCCTTTTCCACTCTTTCATTTGTTGATTGTTTCACTTGATTTACCCCATTTTCTTACCTTGAGCTCTTCTAAAAGGACCAAATATCAAAGGTCGGTCGTATGAAAAAATAATGTAAGTGCACAATTGCTCCATTGAAATCCAATATGATTTCCTTGAGAGCAGAATTTGGTTTTACTTTCTAATCCGTCATGTCAAATTCTTTGGCACTCCCACATAAATAATCACTCCCAGGCAGTTGTTAAAAGTGGGCACTGCATGAAATATTTGCTTATCCAATACTTCCACAGAGCTTTCTATTCAGCTGTAAATTATTAGGAAAGAAGAACGGATGTGATTAGCTATGATAGCCATTTCAGCTCAGTTGCTGCTATTATTTCACGTAGTCTTGCTCCCCCTCCAAATCTAAAGGCCCTTCAGCTTTTTGGCTGCTTTATACAGGCTTACCTTTATGATTTTTCATGCAGGATCCCTTTCTTTTACAACTAGTGGTTCAGATTGGGAAACCATATGTTGTTTTTCCATTATCTGTAAAATGCTTCATCAGCCCTGAAACACCTCAGAAAAGGTGTTCCAGTGTGTATTCACCCATCTAATCTATAGCCTCCTAGGATTTTGTTTAGTGAGGGAGCTGAGGCTGAATCCAGGGAAGATGTGCTGTCTTTCTATTAAGAACTAATTCATTAAAGTAATTCTGTTTAGATCTTGTTTCCAGCCTGGGGCTTTGCTCAGGCTCAGCTTTGCAAGTAGAGCTGCTCAACAGGAGCTGCAGACTGGGTGATAATTCTGCATGAGGTGGCATCTCTGCTGGTTGTCTCATTTCAGGAAGAGGCTGTGTGTGGATAACTTAGACATTGGATGTCTCTGGTGTATCCGATTGCTCCTTTACAAACTGATTTTGATGTAGGCTGTTTGATAAACCTGGGGCAGACTGTAATAGTTTTAACCTAACTAGACTGAAAATGGAACAGATTGTATACTTCCATCTCCCACCTTCAATTATGCAAATTTAAAGATAATGTTTGGGGGTCTATTTTCTTTGAAAAATTCTTCTTTTCCATGTACTTTCCCTTTTCGGTGTAAGTATGAGTCTGTTCTCTCAGATTTATCAAGAAACATTATTCGGTCTGTTTAGGTGGTTACCTTTTATCCCCAGATTGACCTGTTCGATGATGCCTCCTTAAAATGAGTTGTGTTCTCTCTGCTTTCTCCATTCCCGTCAGCTCTGCATATTCTTACTTCCACGATAGACTTCATCATCATTCACTCTGTCCCTGCAGCATCAGCTCTGCTTATTCTGGGATGGCCTTGGGCTACAGGAGCAGGAACTACTCTCTGTCTCCAGGTCAGCAGAGGTTCTACAGCTATAGCCTGGTTCCCTTCTTATTCTTTCAGACCAGCCAGAATGGAGAGAAGAAGTAAATGGGGAGCTGAGGGTAGAGGGAGAGTCCAGACGAGCTACTCTCTGTGCTTGAAATCTGATCCTATTTATCTGCTGATCATCTCCATTCCCCCTCCTTCCTTGTCAGACTGGTATTGGGTTACTGATGGGATTGAAGAGCGCATTGCCTGCCTTTGGGAACAGTTGCAATTGTTTCAGTCCTGGGAAGCAGACACTAGGATAAACAGCTTGTCAGAAAGGTTGGCTGAACCTTTTCTTAGCTTGGCTAAATTTCTGAGGAAGCTGGAGTTTCTTTTGTGATTGGGAGAGTAGCTCTCACCCTGGCCAAAGCCTACCACTTGCCAAAAATTCATGGGACTTGGCAACGTGGGTAATGGGGCACAAGCATTAAAAGAATGAAGGCTGGTACTGTGTTACACAAATGTTGAATCTATGTGATCCCTTCTGGCTTTGAACCTGGGAGTCACTGCAAGGACACAGCCATTTGTTTGCAGGTAGGGCTGGTGCTCACCAGTTCTCTGGGGTCAGAGCCAACAGAGCATGAGGAGCAGAACTAGGGCACAAGATCCTTCTAAGGTGTTAACACTGCTGTTAGCTGTACTTCTAGAGTATCTTCTATATTTAATCCTCTTATATAGGTACCATATCCATCAATCTACAGTTTTACAAGTATTTCAGACCAGCTGGCCTGTTCTCCACTGTACATTTTGCTCCAGTTATGAATTGAACTGAAAGCCACAAAGCTCTGCTGGAACAGAGGGTTCCATTTCACAGGAGTTCACTGCGATTTCAAATCACTTTCTGTTCCAAAAATGAGGACATAACATGGTTTTGGATTCTTGGGGGGGGGAGAATGATTTTAAGATGATAAACTTTTTGGTTGAATATAATTTTTGTCTGAAATGGATTTTTCTGTTTTGTATTGCGTAACGTAAGATTAAAAGGATTGAAAAAAATACACTTCAAACCAGAAAAGTTCCACTCAAAGGAAGTCTGAATGGCAAACTCGACTTAAGCCCTGTTCCAGCTTTTTTCAAAACATGGTGTCACTGAAACTGACACATTTCTGCAAACATTTTTAATTCAAGGAAACCAAATTTCCTCCTGCAAGAATGTCCTGCTGGAAAACTTCTCACCATCTCCATCTCACATTACTTTGCAGATTTTGTATTAGATATTGTTTGTTTCCCTAGCCTTATTTAATACTTTTCTTGGAAGTATTGCCAATTTTTCAACCTAAATGAGAACTGTAATGTGTGATGAAATTTACACCAATACTGCTCAACAAAAACCTCCTGAATGCAGTTTGTCTATGGCAAGCCACAGCTGAAAGGTTGGAGCCCTCTATTCAGGGAATTGAAGGTGGAAGGATCTTTTTTTATCATGCCCCGCAACACAGTCAAGGTGTGTGTTTTATGGCACAACAGTAAGTGCCCCACTATATTTTGAGTATTGCTCATTGTGCAAGTAGTTTTTTCTAACCTGTACTTGCAAGGAGGCTTGTAGGACATTTATAATAACATTAGATTCTGGAAAGCACTTAGAAAATGTTTCAGTAATATGCGTACTTCAACTCAGGGAGATGGTAAACCAGTGACTAAAATCTACATCTAGTCACCCTTTAATAGCAGCAGCCCTAGTATTTTTGGGATATAATCTGCTGATTGTGCTCTTCACTTGTAGGGCTTTTTCCCCATCATCAATCTGTCTTCTGTCTTATAGAATGAATCATCTTTTGCCTACCCAGTAAGCCACTCATCACAGATTAAGGTTTATGCCCATTGTTGCAGTGAAGCCTACGCTCTGCAAAGATGCCTATGCCTAAGTGAGAAAGCCTTTCTCCTCTTTCCTGGCAAGTTGGAGATCTGTAATGAGCAAAGGTGAGCAGGGAAGTCTGCCTTTCCCTGCTCTGAGGTAAACCCAATTTGTGCATGTGGACTTAAGACTGCAGAAGAGATCACTCCACTCGTGTGATGATCTCAGCACGATGTCTCCTTCTAGATCACATTCCGTACAGTAACCTCTGCCTTGGCTCCCGCAGCTGCTCTCTCATCGCAAGGACAGACCTTCTTTAACTTTGATGGTCCATACATATCCCTTGCAAAATTCAAATCAGCTGGCGCTCTTAAAGCGTGCCGTTAGCACACACAAGCTATGAAGGATTAAAGGGAACTCGCGTTCCTCCTCTCCACATGAAAAGGGTTTGTAAACTCTTTCAGTGCCTATTTTTTTAATACTCATGGTGAGGAAATAAAGCTGAGTCAAACATTTTTCCAAGATCTAAGAAATATGGCTTGGAATTATTTTAGGCCCTGCCTTGGCTCGCATAGCTAATAACTCTGATTTCACAACATCCAGTGTTATCACAGAGTCACAGAGAGCTGTTGTCAGGGAAGTGCAAAGAAATGCAGGAGACTTCAAGAGACACCTTGGAGCAGATCTGTGAGCTTCTCAGCTGCTTCTTAGCTGCACTGGGAGTGAAATTCTGCTGTGAGTGTTAATGTCATCACCTCCACAGACTTGGTATATTGTAAAGTGACACTTCCTGGAGCACTGGGTGTCATTGTCTGCCTCCGTTTGGGCTTTTAGATGTTTGCTTTCTGTTTTTTCTTCGGCTTTGAAGTCATCTTTTTGATAGCTGATACATTTTGGAGGCTTTTGGGTGAGCAAGGCCAAGAAAGAATAGACCTTGCAAGGCCTCTCTAAATTGCTTGATATAAAATACAATCTCTGATGTGTTGATGTGAGTGTGGGCTGTATCCAAGGCCTGATACATTTCAGATGAGCACAGGAGAGACTGAGTTAGTCCTTTTTGCCTTTGTTGGAGCTGTAATGTCCTGCCCAAGGCAGTGTGTGCTTTTGCACATCTCTGGGGCGGACGTGCCGCAGCATCCTCTGTGCTGGTTGTTGAATGCCCTTTGGCTCCACAGCCTGGTCCACACCAGTGTGTGCTTCTCTACAAATTAATGTGTTGTCATGTGCTGAGCCATTAGCCTGCAAATGCAGCACTGGGAGTCATATATACATCAATAGCGGCTTTGGTGTGTGTCAGTGACTTGCGCACATTTGTTGTGGTTTTGCTTACAGGCCATGGTATGCACTGGGATTTGTGGCTAGAGGTCCACTGCTGTAAATCCTCTTCTACAGGCAAAGCCTAGGTGCCAATGTGCTCCTCAGAACTCTCTTTAGATTCCGACTGGACCTGACATCTGAACTTCAAAGCTAAATGCAGTGTATCTTGTTTAAAGGAAACTTTTCAAGTTGATTGTTAAACAAAATTAATCCCCCCACTGTGTCTTTTTGTGGGTTGAAACCAAAGGCTCTTGCAGCAAAATGGCTGAAGTTTTAATCCCTTTATAGAAAAGTAACTATTTTAGACACCCTCCCCCCCCAAAAAAGAGGGAAATGTAAGATGATTAAACAGGATTCTGCTGTTTTCCCCTAGTGTTCAACATTTGCTGTTTCTGTTAGGTCATCAGCCACCATGAAACCAACATTTAACTTACAGACTGATTGCAGCAGCTGCCTGAAGCCCTGTTTATAACCTCAAAAGCCAAACTAAAAAAAATACCATTCCATATGAACTTAGTTTAATTTGCTCAATATATTTGTAATGGAACATGATATTGCAGATGGGCATTGAAGTTCAAGATTTCATCTGCATTAGATAAGGGAAGAAAGTGCTACTTTGTACAACAAACTATTCTGGGTCTAATTCAATAAATTGCAATCATGTGCAGTATACTTGTGTTCTCAACAAATGTCCCAGATATCCTGCAGAGAAAAACATAAAAGGCTCCATGTCTTTTAGCTTTAGAGTTGTTAATCTTTTTTAATTCCTTTGTTTTGTTTCTCTTAGTGTAGCACTTAGTGTATTTAGAGCATGACAGTCGGTTCACTGAGCATGACTCTATTGGGTCAAAGCAAACAGTGTTTTTCTAGTTTTAAGAAAAATTCTTGGAATATAGGTTCTGCCTAGTGAAGAAGGTAAAAAACCTCTTTTCT
The DNA here is from genome assembly GCA_033558235.1 of Neomorphus geoffroyi. Lineage (NCBI taxonomy): Eukaryota > Metazoa > Chordata > Aves > Cuculiformes > Neomorphidae > Neomorphus > Neomorphus geoffroyi. The sequence goes on from JAUMJM010000050.1 coordinate 885,342, forward strand.
TCTAGCTTGTGTTGCTGCAAGTCTCCAAGACATTAGTACATTTATCTGCAGATGGGTAATTTTGTTATTGTAGTTTCTGAGCACCTCTGTGTGTATTTTAAGAAAAGCAAATCGAAATACAACTAAAACGTTGATTGAAGTAGGTAATTGTGAGGGGACGGCTGAGGTGGGGAGAAATGTTACAGGATGTATGTGACCCACTGAGCATGAACTGCTGCTGTTAGAACTGATAGACCGTTTTGTTTCTACTTGTGCCTGGGAAAAATCAGGTGGTGATCTGTTGTTTTTCATCTTGGAAGGGGAATGGAGCTGGAGGAGACAGATGGGAACTTTTCTCTGTATTGTTCCAGGAGAGTAAAAATATACAGCCTCTTTTCCTGTGTGCTGGCTCTTGGATAGGAGCCTCCATAAAGTCTTAACAATTCCCTAAAATGTGTCCCTGGCTTACTAATACTTTCCAGGAGACCCATCTAGTGAAATTACCCTTTGCTACTCACCTTTGCAGATCATGCAAGAGAGTGGCCTGCAAACAGAGGGTTACACTGGGAGCAGGACTGCTCCCTGTGCGAGCTACTTTGCACCGGCAGAGAAATGTTGAAGTTATGTCTGTGTGATGGGCTTTGGTAGCTGCGCTCTGGCTTGCAGAGTCAGCTTGCTAAAGCCGTGAGAGTCCCGACAGCGTGGCAAACAGCAGAGTCAGAACTTCCCTCCGGCAGACCTGGTTGCCTCATCTGTGCTGAGGCAGAGGGGAGCTGATGTGGGTGCAGTCTGGGTGAGGGGAGAGCAGGGAGCAGAGTGCATGGGAGATCACCCGAGCTCTACTACTGAGGCTCAGCATCCAGCAGCTGCCACTGAGAGATTTGCTTCATACTGAATACCCTTGAATATCTGACAAAGAGGTATAAGAGCTAAGCTGTCTTGGAAATCTTCCCATAAGAGTCTTCCTGTCCTGGCTCTGTTACAGACTGAGGTCAGTGTTGGGCTGCTGGGCTCCCTGACTCGTTCCTTAAAGTGAAGATTTCTGTAATTAGGATGATTCCAAATATTTCTATTTACCTCATGTGCTTTTTGTTATTTGTTGTTTATTTTCCTGCATGAAACACATTGATATTGTTAAGTTGCTCATGGCAGGAAACATTTGCATGAGCAAATATTTTGCTAGTTGTACTCCAGTCAGGAAATCACCCAGCAGGGATATTGTTTTTAGTTGCTCTCACTCTCTCTTTTTAAAAACTAAATCGGAGCTCCGTTACCCGGCATGGGGCACCAGTTATAATGTTATTATAAATGATAACTGAGTAGCAGTTGGCTTTCTATTGAAAGTCATTGAAACATCCCACCTGTCACAGCAAATTTACACATTCATATGCTAAAAAGCTCTGAATCAGCTAGTGTTATGTTTCCTTTTTAAGCCAGATTGTTTGCCTCTTACTGTCACTGGGTAGCAGGTACTTCCTCCAGTATTTCCACCAGGGTAAATATGAGTGGGTGAGTGAGCACACACAAGCTGGCCATCAGTGATTTTGTGTTTCAGATGTGACATGAGGTGGAGGTTCACCACCTGGACGTGATGTACTGTGGTAGAAGGGAAAATGCTCTTGCTTCTGTGCAAACCCTGTATCCAGTGTTGATTTGGGAACTGATTGTGCCAGATGGTGAGGTCTCTGGGCTCATACTACGGCTCAGGTTTTCAAGGATACCTAGACATGACTCCATTTGCAGTTATAAAGCTTAATTGACTTAGGAACATGCATCTCATTTTCAAAAGGTGTTCCTGAGTCTGTCAGCCTAAGATATTGCACCCCTTGCCTTGTGCAAAGGCACCTGGCCAGACAGACACCTACATTGGTCCCGACCGCATCCTGAAGGGGGTGTCATAGCTAGATGGTTGTGGCCAAAATAATGTACCTTCCCCCCATGTAGGGCTAATTACGCGTGGGCAGGCATCTCTTAGTGTGGCCACAGGCTGCCCAGGCTAGAGCTGGCCTCTGGCTAAGTTGGGCATGGGCGGAGGGCATATGGGGCTGTCTACACCCTATGGACTAGTTAGTAAAGACTTTGTAGAGCTTAGTCTGAGCCTCTAGGCCTTTGAGATGCTGAAATGTTTTTACTGTGACTAAAATTCTTTGTAACTTTGAGCCTATCGGCCTGTTGCTTGCTGCTCAGCGCCTGCAGGATCAGTTGCCATCTAACACCGCAGTCAACGTTACTGCTTCTCCTGTTCTCCCAAAGACTGAAGTGGTCCTGTCGGGCACAGTCTGGGGTTGCTGTCCTATCATCCATCTGTTTAATTCTGATAAACCTCAGCCCAGAGAGCCTGATGTCAGCTACTCTGCCAGGGCACATGTGTCGGCAGGAGCCTGTTGGTACCCATCTCCCCAGTGCGTATTAGTGATTTATGGTGGGGGTTTTTATTATTATTATTTTCTTTTTAACAAAATGGTTAATTCGGTATTAAGGATTTTGTCTGTAGCCACCTGATGGAGGATGGGCTCACAACATGAATGATGACTAATTGAGGGGCGGATGTGTAATTTGTCATTATTAAGGCTGCATTTGTGCTGCCAGCTGCTGTTTGTGGAGAGCGGGCTGAGGCTGAAGGCGATGGTGGATCCAACACTGCCACCTCCTGATAATGCAGTGGGAAGGTACAGACAGGTTCAAGTCCTCTTGAGATTCCAGACCCTGAGATCTCATCCTGAGACACACCTTGGACTACTGCAAGCTCTCTGTGCTTCGGGGAATCTGCTGAGCCTGCTCTCCTGGGATTTCAAAGTTCCTGCAGTTTCCCACAGCAGACGTTGCCTTTCTTAAGGCTTGTGCCTTGCAGCATGTCAGCGTGCATAGCCATTTGGAGTTAACTTGTGGGGAAAAGTGTTAGTTTTAAGCCTTTATGTGATAGCAATAGGTATACCTTTCAAACGTTTCTGTTGAAGAACTGTATCAGGTGATATTGCCGATACACAGAATTTATTTCCATATATGGGTCAGTTTGGCTTCCACGAGGAAATCACCTAATAAAGCAGAACAATTATAATGAAAATGCAAAATAGTTTAAAGTGGGAAATGTACATCAATTTACATGCATTGTTGAGATAATTCTAGGACAGACTGGGCAGTGGCTGATATTTCTTAAGGCTAAATTTTAGCATTAGATAAAAAGACAAACTAAGAAATGTTTGGCCCTTAATAGAAAATACAGCCTGGAAAATGTTCTTGTGCCATTCTGGGTGGTGTAGGTCAATAAACTAAAGAAGTTTGTACTCTTAGTGCTGATAGATCCTCAAAGGAGATGTCCTTTGAGGAACTGTGATGGTGTGGAGTAAGGAACTTATGATTTGATGCTGGCCTAAGTCATGCTGACATGAGAAATGCTAGCCTACACTGGCTTCCATGCGTGCAAGGCCTCTGAAGAGATGATTGTACATATATGCTTTTGCACATGAATTCACTAATCTAAAGATCCCTATGCAAACACTAGCACTTGAGAATGTATGTAAATTTATGACTTTCCCCAAAGGATTTGGGCTCTATAAATTTAAAATATTGGCAGGCTGGGACAAATATAATCCAGCTTCCATATGTTTCCTGGTATATAAAAGAGAAAATGGGCATATTTTCTTTACACCCACACAATGAAAATTCAAGCCACTGAAACATCTCTTTTCCATTTGAAGAAGAGCAATTCATTTGATGTCTTCTGTTGACATTAGGCTTCTGGGATGAGCAGAGCTAGTACAGTGTTAATTAGTCCTTGAGACTACAAGCAAGATAGGAACAGTGTGGTAGAGGGTGGAGTGGTTATCTTTGTGCTGCACTGATGTCTTTCCTCCTTGCTATAACTCAAAGGGTGATGCTCCCTTTCTACCTGAGAAAAATCTTTTTCCATTCAGACCTCTCTTCAATTCCTTCCCCAACCTTCCCACTCTGTGTTAGCTTCAGACCTGGTCTGTTGTAGCCTGGCCAGCTGGTCATTTCACTGTGACTACTGATAGGATGACTCCCAAAAGCGGATGGCCCGTGATGAGCATCTCTGTCCCATGCTGATTAGATTTACACTTGCATTTTTCTTCATGCTTATGGGAGTAACTTCTTTTGCACATTCAACAAGTGCATATATTTCTTGAAAAGTTCCATATAACTCCCTCTGGTTGTTTTATATGCATAAAAAAATCTAAAGATTATGCTGCAGCAGAGCTTGGCTGAATGATCAGTTGCCTTGAAAGTCCTGCTGTATCCTTAGTTTGTCTCTCATCTTGTATTAACTGCAAACTGCTTTGGGGTGCATTATATCTTCTTCATGTCTTTTGTACAGTAAGTCAAAGCACTGGACCAGAGCTCACAGGTCCTGCGGTAGTAGGACTAATAAGAACATTACGGAGATCTGTCAGTATTTTAAAAGTGTCTCTTTAGGCACAAAACATCTCTAAAATTGTTTTCAGAACAGCAGGATTTTTGCCTCTCATGCTTGCTTTTATATATATATTGTAATATTTACTATGATTTGGAGTGGTTAAACAAAAGGTTTTTATCTGGGTCTATTTTTCCCTCCAGAGCGCTGTGTTATTAAAGCTGCTTGTGTAAGGCCAGACATTGCCATTGAGGAAGGCAGTGCAGAGCTCAATTAGCGAAGCAGAGCCGTTAGATATTGCACCTCCTCCCTGAAGCACTCTGTAGGTGAGCATGAAGCTGAATAGCTGGCTCTTGGGTTTGTGTTTTGAAAGACAAGAGATGGTTCATCCTTGTAAGTTAAAAAGGGCTCAGCTACATTTTTTACCCACTCTGGAAAGGAAGGGTGCAATGACTTCCCATAACTATAGCCTCAAAGTTCACATAATATGAAGCAATATTAGGAAAGCCAATGTGATGTCAACACTGTAATCTTGTTGGGGTTTAAATTTTCATATTTTCTGGTATTCCGATGCTTGAAAATAGACACTTAATGACTTTATGGGAGTGTTAGGAGGACTGTGGGACTGACAGGACTAAATATTTATCCTGAACTGACTATTTAATGGTCTCTCTGATATGAATTGCCCAAGCACAAAGGAGTACTCTGATCTCTGCCTACTGGGCAATGATCTCAGAAAGACTGTCTCTCCACAAGTGGAGAGGTCTGTTGCTTTTGGCTATCAATATTCAGTCATATCACAAGGGAATGGGTGAGTGAGAGAGCATCACTGGCATAGTGTGTGCATCTCTTTCTCATGGCATCAGTGCTATTAAAAGCCCCTAGGAAGTTATACATCTCTGAGCATGTTTATGTGACTCAGATACACACAATCTGTATAAATACTTATTCCATATTTACACAGTATTTGCTCACTTTTTTTAAGCAAAACATTTGTTCTCTTCACACAGAAATTTTCAAGGATTGCAGTGAAGGTGCAGATTGCTGTAATCTGTTTTGTTAAATAAGACTTGTCTGCTAGCAAGTAGGATGCAGTTAGAAAGTGAACACACCATAATATTTGCTGCACAGGCAGTTATGACCAACAATCCACCAAGGGCTGCTCTCCAGCTCCTCCACAGATTTGAAATTCAAATCACTTGGATGGCCCTTACTGCTGTTATTCATCCAAAACCCTCAAAACCCCCAATCCGCATCTATCCATCTTTGAAATTATGAAGGGTGGATTGGTCTGGGAAGGGGAAAGAAACACCCTGAAATAGCCCTGAAGGGAGTTGTTACGTGCAGCAAACAGAGCCAGGATGTTTGCTGCTTGCCCTGTCCTCGACTCACCTCCTGGGGAGGGCTCTGGAGCATCAGTGACAGGCAATGGCAGCACATTTTTGAAATGATCGGGGTTTGCTTCATGGCCATTCCTAGACCTGGTTGCCATTGCTCATCGGATGATCTGCTATGGAGAGGCAAGCTTCTCCTATCAAAAACAAAGTTTGTACAACTACACAGAATGCAATTGCTGGCCTAAGCCAAATGCAAAAGGATATTTAAAGCCATGAGACTTAAGCACTGAAATTAGGCCTAACTGTTGCTTTGGGACTTTGAAAATTTACCTTAAATTTCTAAGGCACTTGGGCATTATTGAATGCATCCCCTTGGAGCTGTATGAATTCTGTTTCTGGCCAGCTTTGTATTTAATTTTCAGATGGTGGCTGGAACATGTATTACCGTGACCTGGAAAAAGAGAATTGCATTAAGTAATGATGGGGGAACTGGGGCTATTTTTCTTGCTGTATGCCAGAAGGTGTTTGAATAAATTGACAGCATATTTTCTTACTGTTCTTCATCTTGATTTATTTCCATTCGTGAACTTTCCCCCTTTGGAGAATCCAGTTATAGTTTTTCCTCCTGAGCTGTATGCAGAGATCCAGCCTTCTATGAGCAGTTTCTAAACATATGTCAACAGATTGAATCAGTTCTTTTCCATTTGTGTGGAACTGATAAGACAAATAGAGGTTAGTATGAAACGCTAGATTTTGGGAAGTGGAGGGGAACAAATTTAGAACAAAGACCACCCAAAATATTTTCAAGTTCAAGATACCAGGGAAAACAAACACAACAAAAATGATTTGCTTGTGATTAGTTACATAAATTAGCTGGTATTGTTCCTTATTCCAGGCCAAATGATTTATTGGTTTATCCCACACAATGTTAAACATAAATTGGAACTGTGTAAAATTACATTTGACTGCGGAGCACAAAATGTGTACTCAGTAAGCAAAGTTAGCCCCATATGTTCTATACATTATGGGTACATAGTTACAGTGTTATGGCATGAAATGCCAGCTGTTACACAATGATATGAATGATCTGCAGATTGAGAGCTATCAAATGTATGAATCTCTGACAACTGAATAACGAACGTATTGAAACGATTGTGACATTAGTAGACCAGCTGTAGAGTGCACAACTGCTCAGTTTTCCTTTTTGCTACATAAGAAAAGCAAGTTATTTTCCTGACTTAAGAAAGAATAGTAAAGAAAATTCCTAGGCGTTTAGGTACCAAAATGCAGAGTGTGATCTTCAAGTCTCTGCCTGCATACCCTTCTGCCTGCTTGAACAACCCAAGCTTTTGGAGCTTCTCCTGCCCTGGGCTGCTGCTTGAAAGGGTGATGGATGCCAGTTCCCTTCCCAAGATATTTGTGTTGGGAGGGGAACAGAAGGCAGCTCTGAGAACAGATTGGCCAAGGTAAATGTTTTACTGCATTTTTTTTTTTTTAAATCCAGATGGACCTGAGAATGTGGGAAACTTTGCCTCTAGGAGTTAGGATGTAGCCTAGTTCATGAGAGGCTTCCGCCAGTTCTCACTTGAGTGGAACTGGGGCTCTGGTGTGTGAAACAGACCTTCACATGCTACTTGAAGCTACTCAGAAAGGCAGAGGGCATATAGAAAAGTGAAATTATTTGCTTGATATGCAGCTGTCACAACATATGTTTTAGTTTAACTTCATATTTCCTTCATGTTTTAACACAAAACAACGTCATTGTGATGGAGACAGTCTTGTTGTACCACCTATTGTTTAACATTGAACATCAGGAGTTCATGGCCTAGTGTTATTGTGTGTGTATACATAGACATGTACATTTGTCAGTGGTAGCTGAACAAGTCCTGCTATTACAACACTACTACACCACACCTGCATTTGTGAAGAATGTTTAGTAATTGATGACAGTTTTCAAAATATTTCTCTTTCCCAGGTATTGGATTTGTGCTGTATTTATTTATTTATGGTATAATTTGTGCCTCTTCCAATTCATTCTGTCTCATGTTTTTCTTATCGGTGTCAGTTGTAGTCAATTACTTGTGTAAAAAGATTGAGGACCTAATTTATGGCATGATGACATACAGTAGATACACTGCTCCCATTAGAACCTGATGAAACCTCTCTATTAATTTTCTGTGTGCCAACTCAAGTCACAGAGGGTAGACCTTTGATGAATAAAGCATATTTTCTTACTTAGCTCCCTTCCTAACTAGCTCGACTTCTAGAAATAACATTGGTTAGCCAATGAAAACACTTCTTTGATAGGGGTAGGAATTTAAGATAAAAAACAGCTGGGTAAGTTTTTTTAGACGAAAGGAAACAACTTTGAACTCTGCAGACAATGTAGTTTAAACCCAAACAGATGTGGCTTAATCTTGTTTTTGATCCTCTTGTAGATTTTCTTTTAAAATGCATGCATGTGCACAGAAATGATGACTTTCAGATGTCTTGACATAATTTGTTAGAGTATCACCTTGGTGCATAAATCTTCTATGCCAAATACTTCATGTCTTTGAACATGGACTGAAAGGTACCAGAGAGAATTTATGTTGCTCTTTTGGTGCTACCCTGCAACTGTGTAAAAGAATAATATCATCATATGAATGTAAATTCTGTAAAATGAGAAACTCAGATGTGCTTTTCTGGTTCCCAATAAATCTTTTTACCATGATGGGCCTAAAGTAATTCTAAGATAGAAAAGACAATATCAGACTTTTTCCAAATTATCAGCCCCCTTTGATCTGAACCCAGCCCTATCTTACTTCGATAGCTATTAGTCACATCTGGCATTTTCATATGCTAATTTCTCTCTCCTTTCCCCATATATTGACAGAAGTGGAAGTAAACATATAAACACACTTCCTTTCAATAGATAATCAACTTTTGATATAAATGTGGTAGTGACACTGTCTTTCAGCACATGTTCCCATCACCATTAAACTTCAAAGCTTTGCAATCAAGACCTGCTTCTTCCCTACAGCCAAATCAGAGGATTCAATACAGGAGGGCTGGCTACAGATGTGACTCTACACAGATGTGAGCATCTCTTTCTCCTTGTCTCCTTTCCTTATGAAAATCATGGAAGTGGGTTGGAAAAGATTGAGAGTTGCAGGAGGAGAAGACCAGGAGGCAGCCAGCATAAAGAACAATCACTTTTCTGCTTGGCAGAAGTGAAGAGCACTCGTAAAAAACAATGATGATACGTTGCTACCTCATCAAACTGAAGTCTCAAAGGTGAAGCGATTACCACCAATACCTGGGAAGAAGAGTAACTTACAGAGGTTTCTGCCAACTGGTGCATATTTTTAGTGAGCCTCATTTTTGTCCCCCAGGTCTCAAAAATAATTATACCTTTCACACACATTGAAACTAAGGGGAACTGGTCATCCAAACACCTTTTGACTATCCAAGCCTGGCTGTTTTTTCCTAAAGTCTGGTTTTGGGGTGAAGATCTTACATGAGTCTCAGGCAAGGGAAAATTTTATTTTTCTAATCTTCACAGTTAAAGGAAAGATACTAAAGATGTAATGCAAATGTGTCATAAACCACTCTCAAAAACCTAAAATAATTCTATTTAAACAAACAAAATAACTTTTTTTGATATCTGATCATTCTTCTAGGGGATTGGTTTGTGATTTTAGAACACAATGCAAATGCTGTGTGCTGCCCTGTCTTCATCAAGTTGCAGTAAGTACTTGTGTAAATGTTTTTTTCCTGCTGAGCCTCATAGAGCCGTAGGCTCACCCTGTGGCTGGGATGTGTTGGTGCTATCTTGTTGGCAGAGCTCTAAAATTACCCAGGCTTTTCCTGCTTCACCTCCTCTAACACAGTGACTCCAAGTGCAGGGACCTGGAGGTAGGTCTTTTTAAAGCTAGAGATAAAGCCATCACGTGATTTCTTACAAGATTAAAACCATAGCTTGTAATAGAATAAATACAGCAGATATCCTGGCTTTTTACCATGACCTAAGCAACTGTTGTTTTAGCAGATAGCAGGAAACTATTAGTAACCCGTTCTCAGTGCCTGGTGGAAAAAAGGGTAAAGCTGCAGTAGATCTAACTCTTGAAGCTCATCTGGACTCACATTACTATCTATCTTGCCAGAGAAGGCAGCTGCTACTGCTCCATTTATTTCTAAATCTTCAGAGTGGCACTGTATTTTATCAATATTATCTTTTTCTTCTTTTTTTTTTTCTTTGTCAGCAAGAAGAGGGTTTTTTTGTATACAGATTCATTTTAAGTGACCTTTTCAAATGAATCTATTGAGACATTTCACTGGTCCTTTCTTGTAATGATCTTTGCCTTATTTGCTACACAGGGTAGGGGTTACCACAGAAAATACTCTCCACAGAGAGCTGACAGTCCGGGCAGCCAAATGGCACCCGTTACTTTCTGTGCACAGACATGAAAATACTTGGTGTATGGGATCTTGTAAATAAAGCAATCCAAATTCAGATAACAAGCTGATATTGTAGTTGCACTTTGTAAAGCACGGCCCTGCATTGCATGTGTGAGGCTGCCAAAATACCCTCGAGTTAGCAAGAGTCAGGTCTCAAAAAGGAGGATGTGGATCTGTGCCTGATGGATGTGGGAAGCATCGTGTTTAACAATCCTCTATCTCTGTAGGTGCAACCATCCTTTTTACTGTATATACTTGTGAATATGAGAGCAGATGGCCAAAGTGCTCGAGATCTGTTCTAGTTTCTGGCTTCTTTCTAACAATCTCTGCTTGTGCCGCACAGGAGCAACATAGCGGTTGTGTGAGCTCCTCTGCTTTCCCTTGAGCTCCATCGTTCCACAAACAGCACAGGAGGGGAATGTTGTTTTGGCATCACCAAGAGCTGGTTGACAGGCAGGTGGAAAAGGAGGCAGTAATGAATGGCAAGAGCAGTCATTTGCACAGATGACTACAGAAAACCTGTAATCAATTAATGATTTGCATGTTCAGAATAGAGATGAGTTAAGCAGTAGATTATTAACGGCAGTGTAATAGCTTCAGCTAGATGATGGCAGATAATTTGCTATGCTTACATTAGCAAATAACTGAGGTAGTCAAGATATATCAAAATACAAAACTGTTGCAGTGAATCTAAAATGTACCTATTCAGCTTGAGCAAAACTTCTCTATTGCCTTGCCTTTTGAAGAAAAAGTTTTTTTATTAAAGAAAGTTTTTACTAATTATTTATGTTTCACAAAAAGTTCTCACTTTTCAGAAAAAAGCCAGAAACCCTGAGACTTCCCCTCACATCTCTGCTCTCCTGAAAGTCAAAATAAATAAAGAATAATAAAAAAGGAGTTGAATTTTTATAAACCCCTAAGATTTTTCTGAATGAGTTCTTTAAATCTGCTGTCCTACGCTTTGTCTATGTAGATGTATATGGCGAAGTGCCACTACACTCAACAGTTGCATCTGCGAAACTCCCTGCCATACTCGACTTAAAATCTAGAATAAATCTTCTGTGGGTATCCATGAGACTATGCCTAGACCTCTTCTTTTCTTTGAGGTGGCCAAGCTCTGAATGGTCTGCAACAAACGCCTAGTAGCACAAATACAACCTATGCATTTTTTTTAAAAAAAGCTCTGTATAAATTGTAGAAGAGTTGATTTTAGGGCAAGCATGAAAAGTCAATCAAGTAATGATTTTCTTATTTTTTTATACTTTATTCAGGGCTATTTTTCTTATTCTGCTGGGTTTTTTTCATAATTCTGTTTTGTGAGGCATACAGTAAAAGCATAAAAAGTGGGATTTATGAAACAATCTGAAGCACTGAGCTATTAAGCAGCTGCTGACTCACTATATAGCAATATTAAGTTGAAGGGAGCCACTTGGTCAGTATTATAATTAAAAGACATGCTTATGACTTGTAATTCATGTATCACATCCACTTAAAATTGGTGCTTTAAAACTTGTTTCCTCATATGCAGGCAGCATTTACCTTGTGCATGGTGTTCCTAAGTTTTTAATGGTTACACAATGTTATGACAATGAGATACTGCAATAGTTTGAACAGCCAAATGGTGAAATCGGTGAATAAAATCCTGGGACTGGTATGCAATCGCTTAGGGCTTTTCTGATAACACGAATTTATCCTGCATTCTTTGCTTTTAATTCAGGTCTTCGCTGCCAGCTAATCAGAGCCAGCAGGACACGCTTTCTGTGATACAGCGGGCATCAGGAATTGCATTTCACGGATGAAAGTTTCTCTAGCGGAACTTTCCAGTCCCTGCCGTGCTCTTAGGGAGCTTTGCTGCTGTGACATGTGGTCCATACATGCTGTTCTAGTCACATTAGGATAATTCTTGGCTTTGGTGAGGGCTTCAGTGAGAGCTGAGCTAGCCCTTACACTTCAAAAGTGGTGAAAGAGTGTATATATATATCCTTTTTTATACATATATCTCAGCATCCTCATTTTCAGGTGAGTGACTATGTCACAGAAACAGAATTCCAGATTCATCCTTTTTCTACTTTCAGTCTTTCTGAAAGACATGAACTTTAGGCCATCTCATTATCCATTATTTACAGATTTCTTTCCCTTCGGGATGCTTTGTGGACGGTGTTGGCATGGGTAAGCTTGCTGCATCCTGGGGCGTGCAAGCTATATCAGGCCTACTTATTTTTAAAGGCACCTAGTTATCCTCCGAGTGTAAATGTAGAGGGGAGAGAAGTTCTGTAACGTTATGGAATTGTTCATGATTTGTATGATCAAGAGCTAAACGATTTCACTGGCTCACGTCACTTTGTCTTGCTGTTGTCACGGATCACATTGCCTTGTATTACATATTTGGCCCGGGCAACATTCCTGCTGCTGGCTGATAGCACAGAGCATCTGGAAAACTGTCTCATCAGGGTATTTGCAAGCTCTGCCATCTGTGGGTGATCCAGTGCTGGCACTGTGGGCTGCCGTCTCCTGCTGGTCTTCCCCCAGCATGAGGAAGACAGTGAATGGACCCTGCAGGAGCTCTGCTGGGCTGGTGTTCCCATTCCTGGAGATCTGGCTTGTTCTAGGTTTTGTGTGGGCAGGTGCAGCTGAGTCTGCAGTATTTGTGTATTTTCAGTATAGATGCAATATCTGCAAAATGGGAGAACGTGAATAGTGTTACACAAACAATATTTCCTGTGTTTAGGAGTCAGATTCCAGCTGCATGGATTTTTAAACTGAGAGGCCTTTTATGATAATAGGATAAAGTTCAGAGAGCAAGTTGGAGATCTGCTTGGTAACAGCGATGCTTCCGTGTGCTTCCCTGCTGTATATTTTATACTGTTTGGAAGGTTGTTTCTCCTTCATTTCCTACTTGGTGGGAAGGATATTTTTTGACAAGAAGTTTTACATGAGATTTGGGGTGTACAATTTGGTTTTAGCTCAGAACTTTCTTGTGATTCAGACAAGTTTGGATATGGGGTAAAATTTTAACAAGGTCCTAAGTCACTTAGGAGACAAAATGTTGTTATGATAGTTGCTATGGCTATTTTAAGGGTGAAGCTCATGCCATGTACTCACCTTGCAATCAGTGGTGCAGTCAATGTGAAACAACTGCCCTTCTTCATGGGTGCTGTTTCTGTGTATGTGTGAGATGCATTTCCCTGCTCTCTAGTATCTAGTGTTTAATAGTCTGTTAGCTTACTAGATTGACAAGAAAAATGTCATACTCCGGAAATGTTTGTTCCAGATATTAAAGCACCTAAGTTTTATTGTTTTACTGGTAACATTTGATGTGATTTTATGTTGAGCTAAGGAATACCAAGTAATTATTTGCTACCATGGTGATTATATTTGTTGAAAATTCTAATAATATTATGGGATTAATCATCCAGTAGGCTTCAAAATGCCTCTTTTTCTCTATGGAAACTTTGGGAATTTCTTCTGTATTTGAATTCTTTTTTCTCTAAATATGTAGTCAAAATAGTTTATCCGTGTACATCCCTTAATACAAAATACAGTTATGGGTCCTGGTTGATGTTTTAAATAGCAGATGTTCCATCACAATTATCACCTTATACATTAATGCAGTTGTTTCTGGAGCACTAACACAGATCAGTTTTGCTATTGGAAGTTTTCAAGGTGTGGCATACTTTGGATGTAAAAGTACTTAGTGATAACAATCTGGATTCCATTAGTCCACTACAAGCAATTGTCTCCTAGGGTCAACATTTATGTTACAGTTTGGAGGAGCAGGAGGAGCAGGGGAAGATCTGCACTGGGAGGGCTGGAGCGGCTCAGGATTCAGAATTAACTCAAAACCAGTGAAATGCAGGGTTAGATATCCTACTCTTCCTTTGCTATGAGATTTGAGATGAGGCCTACAGCACTGGTCTGTTTGTGGTTGCCCAGTCTTGTGCCATAACCACTAGAAAAAGTGCTGCCTAACTCTGGGTGAGTTAATTCAATTGGCTATGGTCGCCATATCTTTTAAGAATAGCAAAAGGTTAAATCAGAAAGTGTTGGGAGATCATCAAAGCTGATTCTAGGGGAAACACAGGAGTCTAAACGCAGAGAGGAGGGAGCCAGGGCTTCTTGCTGGAGCCCTGCCTTGCATGCAGCTGCTGATGTGGAAACTGTCATTTAATGTGAAGAAGCATCAAATCACGTTCATTAGGCTGGAGCATGAACTCAGAGAGGCACCCCTCTGCCGAAAAAGCTCTTACTACTCCTGTGATTAGTGAGTGTAATTAGAAAGTCTGTGTTCATTGGAAGGAAACTGCTTTGGTCTGTGCTCTGGCATGGATTAAACTGAAAACCTAAACGTCATTGTGTTTTGACTAATTGCTGTTGAAACTTTTCAGCAAAATGTCAAATCTTGAAGTGAGGCCACATCAGAAAACTGAAGTACAATAAGTACATGGCTGGTATTTAAAGGAAAAAATCCAATGGATAGATCTAAGGGAAAAGAAATTACCAAACACAATTACTTGGGTTCCATAAAATGAAATGCAAGCTCAGTATATTAAAAAACATGTGGACCATATTTGAAAACATTTTACACAAAGGCCTGAGAGCCAAAATGGGGAAGATGTGGCTGCAGATAAGCTCTCATGTTCACAAGAGAGCATAGGTCATGGATCAGGCATGAGAAAGGAAAACTAAAGGCAGGATCAAGCAAATATTTTGTTATGGGATTTCAGTAGGTTTGAGAGAACTCAGAGTATTTGTTCCCACCTGTAAAAGGAAAGTCTCCTATCAGCCTCTATGGACTTTATTTCAGGATTACACTGAACAAGATTTATGAGAGGGGTGGTCGTAGTTCTCGGACTCTGCTCATTCAGAGGGCATAACAAGTCCCAGCCCTGACTCTCAGCAAAAGGTACCTTGGCAGCATTTTCTGGTTGCAGTAGTGAGAGAGTCGGTTAAAACTCTAGAGTTTTCATGGCCAGCTCTAATGGAGACACAATAATTTGTTTGTTTTACTGGCCTGTGTAGATACTATAAGCTTGATTGGCAGCACATATTCTAAACCAAAGCTCTCGTCTTGGTTGGTCTTTCTACAGATCAAGTTTTTAAAAGTCATCAGGAGCCTAAAAAAGGCAGAAGCCTAGCATTTTTGGTACCAGGTAGATATCAAACTTTATCCTGGGCAGTTTTCTTGTAACTCATTAAAGACTAATGAAACACAGCTCTAAGTATAACAGTTTAATGTGAAGCAATTGGAGGGAATTATGCTGCGATTGATTGTCTGCTGGAGACAGGGAAGGGCGTTTCGGCCAGTCTTTTCTGTTGAAGGCTGGTCTCCAGGGATCCGTTCTGTTAGTCCTTTGTTCACAGTCCTCTTCTCCAATATCTGCCATGACGGCTGGCATTTTTTATTCCTTTGCTTTACACCTGTTTTGTGTTAACAACCAGCAAAGCTGAAGCATGACAAAGAGAATTTGTCATATTATTGTGGTTCTGACACAGCTGAGGTAGGATGCTGATCAATCATGTACAGGTGGCAGGCTCGTCAGATAGCACAGTCCATGCACACAGATCTTGTTGCTGAAAACAAGTTGAAATCATCATCGATTTGCAGGTGGATTAAGGAACGTAATAGCATTCCCTTGCTGAAAGCTAGAAAGCGGCCCATTAGCAAACTGGGTTGGATGGTTTCAGTGGGCTGCTTTCAATCTCTCTGTTCCTTTTGTGTTCATAACTCAAGGAAGGGAAGAGGGAGAAAGATCATTTCAGGAACCACCTACACTTAGATTTAGGTCAGGAAGTGGGCATCAGTGTAAAACCAGTTTCCGCTGGTCACAGTATTTCCAAAGGAAGAGATTCCTAAACAGAAACAAAGCTTACTGCTTAGTTATTTTGTCTTTTTTAAAAAAAGCGTGTCTTTCGTAAAGATTTCATTTAGTACTGCTTTTCAGATAAGAACTGACCCTACACATGCTGATAGTGGTGAGAATATTATCTGGAAATTACATAATTTTAATAATACAGTGTACAGCATTACTGCACTTCTGTTTCTCACAAATGAACTATTGTCTATAGGAGACTGAAAAGCAGAGAAGGAAATGTAAGGGAAGGCCTCAGTGCCACTTCAGTTTTATTTTTTAAAAGTCAGCACAGTTTTCATCTCATGGGAATTACATTGTACGCTTTATACAGTTTTGTTCTAAACTACCAGTACTATAAAAGTTCTATTGTAGCAGATTCTTATCTTACTTTTTGCTATGTGCATTAGTCTCCCATTTACTGAAGGAAACTGGAAGGATTTAAAGAAAATTGTTTAAGAGGGAATAAATAATATTCATAAGATGGCTTTTATCCTGTAGGGGATACGGAGAATGTCAAAATTCCGGCTAATTCTTACACAAAGCTGATCAGCATCACAGCCTGCCTTGCAAATGATTTCTTCTGCAGTAATTGAAAATGGGAATACTGGGTAGGAGCAACAATAACGGGAAATTGCTGTAGCATAAGGCAGACGGGTGTTTGGAGATTTTTCCTTCAGAAGCAGTGGCGTGCGTTAAGCAGTGCTGCTGAATTTGAGTTACAGCTGAGCATTTTGTTGCACTGTTTACATTACATCAGTGACACCAAATTTTACTGTGTTTGCCGATCCAAGTGAACACTTTGCAGATCTGTGTAGGCAAGTCTTTGCAATTGATGGACTTTGTAAACCTTTTTGTTGTTGTGTATGTTCAAGTATTATGTATCCTTCCTGGTACAAAAAAAATAGTGCCAGGTCTTGGTATCTGAAGGTCTTTCAGCTCTGGGAGTAATAGCTCCTGTTATTTTTATTTTGTCTATTACAGCAACTGGTATCACTTGGTAAGGTGTGCTTATGTGTGAATTTGAACTGTAGCCTGTTGGGAGTAAAGCTCTGGGAGTTCTTTCTTTCAGAGGTATTTAAAGGGGAAATTCCTGAGTTTGGATTTGAGAACCTCTTATTGGCACAGGTCTAAAATCTGACTGCTCTGCCAATGCAATTTTTTGGGGAAATACCTTTTCTAGTCAATGCAAGGTACTGTTTTTCTCTGGGGAAAATAGGATTTTTTTTCTTTTCTGTGTTGAACTGGAATGTCTGAGTGCTAAATACAATTAAAAATTTTTTAATATCTAGTCCTTGCACAAACATAATTATCAGCTTTATAGTAGTGCTTCATACTACCCCGGTGGATGGTGATGTAAATAGAAAGGACTGGTGGTCCAGAAGTAGATGGGATTTATTTAAGATAGTTTTAGAATTAGCACTACTAGATGTGGTTCCTCTGTTCCACTGCAGTGTTAGGGGTGCTCACAGCTGGCTTATTTGGACAATGTGACTGATATGGATGGGTAGGTCTTGCATGTGCTCCTGAAAGAGAAAATTTTATTACAAAACCCCCACAAAACAGACTTGGATGTACTGGGGACCTGATTCTATGCAAGGGTTCAGGCTCTGAGAGGTGCCAGAGCAGATGGTGAGTGCAGGAACAGCACCCACACTTGCTGAAATGCCCAGCAGATAGCAATGCTCAGTCTCTGCTCTGCAGCCTGCATCAGTGTGAGAGGTCACATGAGAGAGCGAGGGTAAAATGGGTAGAAATAAGCCAGTGAGTGACTTTCTTCAGTAGCCAAGAGAGATGCATGGCTCTGAATGTGAGAAAGGGGTTACAGAGTAGATGGAGGGGAAGTGGAGTCAAGTGTTTACAGCCCTTTTACTGTCTTCAGCTAAAGCAAAGATGTTGGTATTTGACTCTTGCGACGCATGGGACCCCTGGATAACTAGTAGTGTTTGAGTGTATTGACTGTTACAATGTAAAAAACTGGTATCATATGGTAAGGTGAACTTAGGTGTGAATTTAAACTGGAGTGTGTAGGGAGGGAGCAGAATTCACCAAGAAATTTCACTTCTTGGAGGCAGTGTCTGAGTTTATGGCCAGAGGAGTTATGGAAGTGCAAGGATTTAACTGGCATTCCTTCTGCAGAAGAGTATGGGAGAATGACTGAAGTGTGGACCACAGGCTTAGTTTTTTCTAAAGCTTAAGAGCACATAGGTTACCATTGTCACTTGTCAATCCTGATCTAATTCAGCTTGGAGAAAATATTACTAGGCTGATGCAAACTCTTTATCCAACAAACACTCAAATGGCTTTCTTGGACTCATATGCAGAGCTCTTAATAACACTATGTATGTTCTATTTGGGAGAAATCTGAAGAATCACATCTGAAAATCTAGGCAGGGTGTATCCATCAGGGGAGGAAAAACTTACTCTTTGGTTTGCTGGTATTTATTGGATTCGATTGCTGCAAAGAACAAGCAATGCAAAAACTGCTTCCACTTCTCTGCTCCTGACTGAGAAGCAAGAGCTGTGCATACAAAGATTAGAGTAGTGAAGTGTATTGAAATTGGAGAGATATTATACTTCTATCTAGATCTGAAGAAGCATTTGGCTGCACTTAGCAGTTTTCCATGCCTTAGCATGAGCACGCAAGCTGTTCTGTCACTTAAAGATTGAGTGGGAGCTGGAATCCTGCTGTTGCTGTAGCAGAAACAAAGGGTGTCATAAACAGAAAAACACTCTGCTGCAATTTCTGGTGGCTGACATCAATATAAACATGGAAGGTGTAAACAAGAAGGAAATGAGGTACCAGGAAACCTTTTCAAATTGAAATGCCACAAGACTTTTGCCTTGTTAGAGCACAGCTAATGAGAAGACAGTCATGCCTATTTCCAGACTAATCAGTGAGAGGACAGTCTGAGTGATGGGAGCTCAGCTGTACCACAGGCACAAGTGAGCAGCGGAGCAGGACTGGAGGGAGGCATGCAGAGGTCAGTGCCTGGTGCTGATGACATCCCAGATGAGAGGGCTGGGCATGGGTGACATGCTGTGGGTGTCAGGGCTCCGGGGGAGTGTGAAGTTTGGGAGAGGAGTTCTGGCTTGTGTTTACAGCTTGCTGTGACATGCTGTTACAGGTGCTCCGTGAGAACAGAGCAGTGACAACTGTGTTATCCTAGCCCGGATATTCCTGATCTTAGGAGCTTCTCAGCGTTATTGCTGTTATTGCTGTTATTGCTGTTATTGCTGTTATTGTGTTACTTCTTCCCCGTGGCTCTATGACAGCAAACTTTTGTCATACAACTCTTCGGTGTGGGAACCGTCGCCTTGTCTCGAGTAGCAGGAAGGGGCACACATGGTGCTGCCATGGCAAGATGTTGCTGTTTGATTGCAGTCTCTCAACAGCACGATCTGTAACGTAATAAGAAGCTATAGAAAGCTTGATAAAAGTGGAAAGGAACTTCCCCTTCCTTTAATGCTGACCTGTATTGAATAACTCACGAGCACTAGAGCTAGGCTGGCTCCCTGGTAGGCATGGCTTTGCTCCCAGAGTTCTTCCACTTGTAACATGCTTGTTTTCAGAATCTGCTGTTTCCCTTGCACTTCAAGGTGCTGACTCTTCCCAATTCATGTGTTGTTCCTTTGCTTTGCTCTCTTTTTAGTGCAAGAATCCTCCTGGTGTGGGAGGAGTTAACAATTGTAGCATTGTGCAACTGTCAGGCAGTTTGGCTTCTTGTGTCCTTGTTAAAGAGGAGACACTGGCTTGTAAATATTCATCTCTGAGGTATGATTATGCCTTAGACCACAGTGGCTGCAGACAACATCGTATAATATATCTTGGCAGGGCTGAGTTGATTAATGAGGCTAGAAGCATGAGAAGGAAAACTCTGGGAAACTCTTATGCTGTACTTAAAATATCTAAATTAAATTAATATTTCTGAAATATGTTGTCTGCTTTAAATTTAGGCCCAGGGGAGAAAAAGTGCTGATACATGTGAGCAGTCTGATTTCCTTCCCAAGCTCAGCAAGACTCCTTGCCAGTGAAGGGCAGCAAGAAGCTTTGAAGAGAGAAACTCGAAGTTTAATGTTCCGAGCTGTTGAATGAAAGATTTGGGCCATTACAGAAATGACTGAAGGGCAGAGTATCAGCATCTCAAAAGCCCTTCAGTGTTGTGTAATGCTGTCCCTTTAAGACTTGCGGTGTTGATGTAGTGAGTTCTCGAGGTAGTGACTTTTTAATGTATTTAGGGGAGACAAGACCACCCTGATTAGCTGTAGTTTTATTTTCAAAAGCAGTTATGATTACTGAAATGCTGTCACGTGCTATGAGTCACTCTGTTCTGTGGCCAAGGTATCACAGGCTTGCTACAAACCCATTAATTTTAGTGGTTATGCCTCAAAATTTCTTCCCTATTTTGAGGTAGTTTGGCAGCTGAACCAAGTGTAAACATACTGGTACATATTTTCCTACTGGAATCAATGTCCTGGTAGCGTCAGCAAAAAGAGCATTGGATCCTGTGTCTGCTAATGGCTACAGGGCTCCAAAAGGAGATGCTGTGAGAGCCAAGGGCACTGGAATTGGGATCCTGCCTCTGCTGTGTCCCATTGTCCACCCATGTTAGCTGTACCAGCAATACGGAGCAGTCTCTGTCTCATGAAGAAGTGCACTAGAACGTGTTCTCTGACAACTATGATGAGCAAACCTGTGTGACTTGCCACAAAAATCTGCCATGGGATGTGGACACTCCAGGAATTGTACAGTGCCTTGGAAAATCTACTGGTGGACTTAACTACCAGTGGAAATCCTTCACATCTGAGCTGTAGCTTGACAGGATTGTTATCAAGAAAAATTCTCCTTTCTGTTGTGTTCTGAGTTTATATACGTATAACACAGCCTAAAGACACAAAATGGAGCTCTGCTAAATGTCATGTCAACATGTATAAACTTGAAGGCAAGTTGAATGGCTGGTGTGAAGAAGCCCGTAGTACTGTCAGTGTGCTGATGGTAGAGACTTCACTGTGTGTTGGCCTGAGTTTTCTGAAGTTACTGGTGCCTGCAGAAAGACACGATACAAGTTCTGATTTCTTGAAGGCGGATACATAATTTTAAAAGGTGTTTCAAGCTTGAACACACACAATTTAAACTACCTGAAATAATAATTTTCAGTTTCTTCCATTTGGAACGGCGCATGAGTGACTCCACACCTGCACTGCTTGACAACCTGACAGTGAGGTGAAAATACCTTGTTATGAGTTAAAAGATTAGTCACTCTGCAAAAACTTTGGAGTTAAATGCTGTCTGGGTAGAAATACCTGCTGAACTTTAATTCCAAAAATGGGTACTGCTCCATTATTTGAAGATGTTTGCAACTATTATAATCAATACGAGTCATGCTTTTCAAGAGCCTTCATATTCTTCAGTTCCAAGTGCAATGCCAGGCGTGTATTTCATTGTCAATCTCCTTTAACTCACTTTGTGTTCTCCAGCATTAATCTTTTCATGTCAATGTTTTCTAAATCTAATCCAGCACAGCCTCTGGGAGATAAAGCAATTGTTTCAATTGATGGCTTTGAACAAAATAAATCATAAATCAGTATATAATCTTGGAAACCTCTTTTCATCCAGAAGTTTTTTTGCCTTGAATGTCATTATGGAGCATAGATTAAAAATACACAAGAAGACCCTGCCACCTGCAGGTGCTGGAGAGAAGCTGCACTTCTCAACAGTGTCCAGCACAGGCTGAGCTGCCTCTTGCTCTGGCCTGCAGGTTGATCAAAACACATACACCTATTTTTCTTTCATAGTTCAGCAAGTGAAAAGCATGGCATATAACAGAGATTGTTCTTCAAGAATGCCCATGTTAATCAGTCTTGCCTTAATGTAGGTGAATGTGGCTCCAATGTGGCAGGCTCTGAGGAGCAGTTTTCCTTTTGACTGTCTTCCTAGAAAACACACAGCTCTAGGTGTGAGATTCCCCATGGGCCCAGAGCTCTGATGCTTTGGTGTGTTGGCTTTGTATCAGCTGATGTTAATCCTTTAATAAGAGGCTGATAGCAACAGTACATTTGCAAAGTAAAAAGATGGAGCTGTGTTTTTGAGGTTGAAGTGGTACAAAGCTCAGTTGAAGCTGGTCGGTTTCGACCGCTCATTGTCAAATTTTTAGCTGTTTGGGATTACACTCTGTCTGAACCCCAAACCTGTCAGACTGCAAAAACTATGTAAGAGCATCACCAGAGGCCAAGCTGCTTTTGAAGTTTGAAACTGCCTGCCAGTAACCCTTGAAAACAGTGAGAAAGAGCATGGATGGGAAATGATTTAAGGAGAACAAACCAATGTAACAGAAGACAGCATGTGTTGCTAATTACCTGCCATTTGGATTTCTGAAGTAATTTTTCATCCATGAGCTATGTGGTCAAATACAGCATCAAATCAGGAGTGTACGTTCTAGCTTGTGGGCATGTTAAATACTGGGAATTGATGTTATGTCATTGCTGCTACAGGCCCTCCATTTAGAAACATTGTGCTGTAGCTTGGGGAGTGTTGCTGAAGCTGGGTAGTTCATCATAAATCATAATTGCATAAAGATGATCTGCAGTAGCTCCCCAGACTCAATTTTCAATTGTAATTGGCAAATGAAAGGAGACTCAGAACAATTATCTGATATTAATTATGTCAAAGAATTTTTGGATTCTCCTTGTCCTTAAAGTCTCGATTCTTGACATGACCACATAGCTTTGTGCGGGGAAAGAGGGAGGGAAAAGGTAACTTTCAGCAGTTCTGGTCAGAAGCTGACTTGTGCACTTGCCATCATAGAACATCCTTCAGCAGTTTTAGCACTTGAAATCTCGTGATCTCCAAATAATGATGTTGGTGTATAAGGTCGGCAGCATCTGAACCTGGAGCCTGACACTGGACTTGCCAGAGAAGGAAGCACCGGGCTCAGAGCTGAGCATGTAGTGTCCTGCTAGGCATTCACCAAATCAAGTGCAGTCCTGCCTTCTGTTTGTAAGAAAATTTAATCTCTTAAATTAAGTATGTGCAATGGGCTGAAGACTATTAGCAGGTTCTGAAAATTCAACCCCTGAAACAAAACAATTGTGCCATACCTGCTTCAATGACAGGGGAGCATTCCACAACTGAGATTTTTATCGGTTAATTTATGCTATGAGAATAAGAATGTGTTTTTACTGTTATATTGACATCTTCAGTATACCAAAACCTTTGAGTTCTAACTTTGCAGAAGAAGTATCTATAAAAAGTGTAGCTGCTCTTGCAGGTGAGACCTTATTTTGGCAGCATGCCTTCCCAATGCACAAGGAGGAGAAATTCTGACATAACTGTTCCCTGATAATCCACCTCCTCTCAGCCATGCTGTCTGCAATTACTGAGTTGCGCGCACTGGGAAGCAGTGCCGAGCTCCACTCAGAAAAATCCTGGCTCGGAGGGCTCTGTGCTGGAGGTGTGTTATGCACAGGACACAGAGTTTATCTTCTGGGGAATGTGGACTGTTCCTGTACTCTGGTCCGGTTTTCACTTTGCCCTCACTGACACCTGGCTTTGTGAAAAGAGGAGGTCATAGACCCTGCATCAAGGAAATATTCTGCACCCTATGGGGGCAAAAGGATGCTTTCCGTCTTTTTCCAGAAAGTGCAGAGCTCACTGGAGAATGTCAGTAGTTCGGTGTAAAGCTGGAGCAAACTACAGACAGATATGTGTAGTAACTTACGCTATGGACAGAAGTTACATGGTTGAGTTTTCTTTGGATTTTTTTTACCCCATGGTTCAGTCTGTAGTGGGTGTAAGGACTGAATTGGTGGTTCAGCCTCCCAGCATGTGGGCCATCAGGTTTAGTTGCTTTCATTTCTCGATGCCTGTTTTCATGAATGCCGTCAGCCTGTAGTATATTCATCGCCTCTACTTGTCCCCCAGGTGTAGTGGAATCCAGGCAAAGGCTTCCACACTAATGGAAGGGGATGGACGGATGCACAATGTGATTGAATAGAAACCTCGTTTTCTTAGGAATCAAGTCAGGGAAAGTGAAAGTAGTCAAATATAAATATCTCCCTCCCTTGCATTGCTCCTGTTGGATCAAGCATCCCAGTGTCTGTGCGGCTGTGAAGGGAAACTGTCCTCCGAGGGAAGCATGAATAATGGCACTTGCACTCTTTTAAAGCAGGGCAATAATATGCAATATTTATTGTATTTGCTTGAGTGCTCAAAACCTACGTGTTTTGCCTGAGAGCTGTACTCGGCCTGGCCCCTGGAGGGCACCAACAACCAACGTTACATTTTTTTGCTTGTCTCTTAGCTATTGCATGCTGACATCCAGCGCTATGAACATGGCAAATATATCCCCATGTATAGATTAAATTGAACTTGCTTTGCCTTGCATAATTTGGAAATTCAAAAGACCAATTTCTTAGTGTAATTGAAAACCGCTACATTTCAGCCTTATTCATTGAATCAGTATTTCCAGTTAGAATTCAAATTAATCTTTCTACCTTTAAACAAGATAACGAGGGTGTAGTTATATTTACTCAGCCTTTTAACAATCAGGTTCAGTGTAGCTGCATATGATTAACTACAGATACACAATTGCAAAAGGTTAGTACGGGCATGACTCAAGTCATAAGGGGAATTCATCTCTTAAGGCTGAAAAACTGAACCGACAGTGCAACACTCAGGCTAATGCCTGAGTCCCTCTGGAATGAAAAAGTAACAAGGGAAGGGAGGAAGGCAAAATGACCAGCCCTACATAAAAGCCATGTCAGCTTGTCAGCTTGTACATATTGCCCTATGGATTTATTTATTTATTTATTTATTTTAAATTCAGCCTGGAATCCTTTTGCTTTAAATTTGCATTAATGCAACTTACTGAATTACTACCAACACCTGGCAAAAAGAGACATGATATCTGAGTGCATTTGTGGAGCACATCTGTGCACCTGGATTCTATGTGGAATGGTCAGATGCAAACACAAATTTGAGGTTTGTATATAGAAACATTTCTCTGGAGCACACCCAGGTATCTGATGTGGAGTGGTAAAATCCCTAATTCTGTGGAGTATCAATAGATGGATTTTAAGAACTCACCTTGATAAAGATAAGCCTGAGGGATAATTTGACCAGCATCATCCTAAATTCAGGCACCTGGGAGTTTGTATGGCCCCACCTGGTATTTGGATGGACTGATTCTTCTCTTCACAAGCTGTGTAATGAGGCAGAGCTCCTGAAGTTTGGGAGAATTAGGCTGGACCCACAAAAATAATCAAGTTTTGGTAACAGGAGGTTTTTTGGTCCCACTAGTACAAGGCCTAGATGCTGAATGTCAAAAAATATCAAATAAATCTGCAGAGAACAAGCCAAGGGAGCAGCTGATCTCAGGCTTTGGTGGCTTCTCCGTGACTTACAGTGTCCAAATGGAGATCAGATACTTTTCTGAAAGCTCAGCTTTAATTCCAAGATTAATTATTGGAAGTCCAATCTGCCTTATGTTACACAGAAGGTCAATAGGAAGAATGTGATTTTTTTTCTTAAAGCATTAATATGAAAGGGAAGTTGCATAAGGTCACATCGGGCCGTTTGAGGGGAGACAATATTCTGCTGCACTGCCTTTCTGCAATAAGGTGCTGGAGAAGCCTGTGTGCTCTGCTGCTTTTATTTCCCAGCACCTTAGGTGGGGTTTTGCAACGCTGGAAGCTTGCAGTTTGCCCAGTAGCTAGGAGGCATGGTGAGTAGATGAGTGCCCTGGTTTTACCTGCAGGCTGACACGCACGGAAACAGATGCCTCATGCTGTGTTCTGCTGAATGTGAGAAGTTTCAGGGGGTTTTTAATTCTTAATTTGGGGATGGGAAGAAGTAAAAAGATTATCAATGGGAGCAGTTGACACAGACTTAGCACAGTTTAACTGCAGTGGGCTTGCAGTCTGTGACAGTGTGCCTATAATCCATACGAGCTCTTTCATTGCCAGTGAGGCTGAGTTGTGTTTCTTTGCATTTGCAATATTCCAAGAGTGTTCATGTAGGCAGCTGGTGCACAGTAACTGCTTAAGCTGTGCTTGATTTGTGTATGAGCGTGAGGCTGCATACTGAAGGCACTCCTTCAAAACACTTGTTGTTAATTACTGGTTGTTATCATCATCATGAGCAACAGCTGTACAGAGATACCCTGGGGTGGGGTTGTAGGTGTGAGTTTGGGTTGCCTTGTCACAACTTCTTAGCTGAGTCTGGCCTGCCAGCTTGTGCAAACAGGTAAGAAGCCATTCTATAACAGGTTTCTGCTTTGTGCTCTCTCAAGCAAGCTGTGGCTTGCGCTTCATTAACGGAAACTTGCGTTCTCATTTATACGTATACAAAAGTAAGCAAATATTCAATTTTACATTTGTATTTATATTTAAATGCTGATGTAATACAACACTAAAGGAGGGTGAAGTATTTCTTTGTTGACTGCTACACTAATTGTCCTCTCTGTCATTCATTTACAGGTCTGGACTGGGTTACCTCTGCATTCATCTTTGTTGCAATGTCAGCAGGGACAAGTCGCCAACGCGATGGTGTGCAGATTGTTTTAGTTTGCGCTGGGAACTGTCTTTGATTCTATGAATAAGAAAGCACCTTCTCTACTAAGCTGAGTGCTCCCGATTTTCAGCTCTGCAGTGCACATAGGCACTTGACCAGCAGGATCAGAGCTGGGCCTACAAGGTAAGTGTGAGCAAATTTATAATGAAGTCAGTACATTTGTGTAAGTTGTTCTTTGTCTGTCCAGCATCTCAAAATGAACCATGTATTTGGTATTTCAAGTAGTACCATCACTCTGCTGTTCAGCTGGCAGGGCGACATTGAGTGGGATTTGCTAGTTCCTCTCACATCTTCACTGCAGGACATAAGCCTGTCAAAGAAAATATGTGGTTTGGATACGAGAAGAGACAGAGACAAAGACAGAATTTGCTTGTGCAATCCCATAAGCAGTCCTTGTGCTACTTTTAACTTGTAGGGATTAAGTAGACAGGCACCTATCCCTGAATTACTCTACTCTACTTCCAGCATAAACTGGAAAGAGAAGAGATTGTGTCCTAATATACTTTTCCTGACAGGCTAGCCATTGAGCTTGCTGTGTGAAATCCTCCCCTTGAGTTACTGTGGGGTTTTATCCTGGATGGCATCCTGCATATGTTTTTCAGTCACAAACTGGAATAATTCCAGGGAAGCTGCTCTGTTCTGTTGCCTAATTAATAATACATCTCTTTAAAAAATAAATAAAAAACTTGATGCATATTTAACTGATAAGCTAGAGCAGCTTCAAAAGCACTCTTTCAGTCCATGAGCTGCATAATGCAGTGCTGCGTTACTCTGAAAATCCTGACTAGAACAAAACTTTGGCTGTGTGAGTTTGCGTTATGCCTCTAAAGCATTTGAATGGTTTAATGTGTTGACTTCTCATGACTTTTTTTTCCTCTTGGAGAGAAAGGATGGAAAATACAAGCACAGTAGCTTAGTGAATTAAGTGAACTAGCGGAGGTAAAAACTTCTTTCGTTCCCTTTCTGAAAAGGATTTGTAACTAAGATGAAACCTGCAGCAGCAAGGTGAAGTCGTAAAGCTGCTACCTGGCATTACCTCATCGCCAACCCCCTGTTAGTCAACAAGCTGCTCTGGAAAGCAGCTTACATGACTGTTCCCTTCTGTTGAGAAATGCAGGGTAAAATAAGGTGTAAAACTAGGATCTGAGAGAGGATTTTTATCTACTGCTGTCACTGTACAATGCTGGATAAGGCTTCTCATTGTGCAGTTTCTTATAATGTGGTAAGAACTGAGCTTTTAGCATGAACTTTTGCCATTATCACTCCAGTTGTTTCTCATAAAAGCTGCTGACACCTTGTTTCGTAATGCTTACCTCTACTGGTGGAGAAGAAAAAAATTGTTGTTGTAAAGCCCAACTAATTGTGAAAAGCCAGTTTGTTTTTTGATTAATTTGTGGCAGTTACTCCTCCCCAAAACAGACTGTTGACATGGGGGAGAGTAAATGACAAAAATTTGGAGTCACAAAGTGCACATCCCCAATAGACAAAGTTTCCTCTTGTTTGTTGTGTTTTTGTGTGCCTATAGTTTGTTTTGGTTGGATGATAATGTGTTGTTTTGTATGGGGTTTGTTTATGACTGATCTGCTTTTTGCCCCTCACTGTGTCATGGAAGGGATACGCCTTTAGGTTTGTTTTCCTCTGGAAATGTGCTTTCAAATTCAGAAGTTTCCTTGGTTTCTAGAAGAGTCTTTTGCAGAGGTGATGACAAGGCTCTACTTGTTTGCCCACCTCTGCTGTGTTGCAGTCTCTCACTGCTGCTCTTGTTGGCTGACCTGGTGCTCTACGTGTGCCTCCCAGCCTCTTTTTCCAAAGAGACATGGCTCCAGAGTCCCAGGGCACAGGGGATCTCCCATTCACATCACCTGGAGAGTAGCAAAGAGGACAAAATTAGTCAGACAGTTGTCTGTTCTCTGATACTGAAGAATGTACTTCAGGACTTAGCTGTAAACAGGTGAGCAATGCCAGGTACCACTCGCGGCAAAGTGGCATTAGGGATTTAAAGCTTGGGCTATGATGAGATTAAAATACATGTCTAGCAACACAAACAAGGATTGCTTTGATGAGAGCTGAGACTTTAATTTAATTTGCATGGGATCTAGATGAATGACCTGTGTGATCAAACCAGATTGTATTGTAAAATTAGTTTAGAGGGAAACTGAGTGATGCAAAGTGACAGGAGTTCAGTTCATGGGCTCAGAGATGGGACCTAATCCAAACTCTTAGCAGGAGAGCATGGTGCAGGCAGCGTTTTATCTTCTGGTCTTCAATCGTGAGCTTCGAAAACTTGTAGATGGTTCAGCTCTGTTGTATTTTTGCTTGGGGCTCGAGGTAATGGAGAGGTAACTGCGTGCTACACAAGACACAGACATCTCGTATGGTGCTGTATACACTTCTGGAGCACGAGCACTGCTTTGATTTGGCTGTACATAAAGTGCTTTCATGGTTTATCATAATGTAATTTAATTTCAGCCCCAGTCAACAAACAAACCTCAGCCATCTTCAGAGTGTCCAAAATGGAATACATTAAGAGTCACAGAGGCCATTGATTTTGGAAACCTTAAAACCTGTCTCTTCCCAGTGTCTGAAAGATTTATTAGGAGAGTTCAGATTTCAGATTGCACAAGTCATCAGTGCATATGCAGGACAAGAATTGTTAGGAGGATAGATTCTTTAATTTTCTAAAATACTTTTCTTGAACAAATGAATTTAAATAAAATATATGATATCTTCTTATCGCTATGAACTAGATCTCAGAAAGGCCAAAGATTCCATTTTTTAGTAATCTGGTTCATGGAAGCCTCCTGGGTGCATTAAAGGTGAGAATTAACTTACTCAGCCAGGAAGTTAATTGATCCTTATGGGCCTCTTTCAACTCAAGATATTCTATGATTCTATTGTATATTAAGCAAGAATGATTTGGGAGCCTTGCCAGTAAATGACTTGGAGGAGATCTTGCATTTAAATCCTCCAAAATGGTGTTTAAACTCTTTGTTTCCCTGATATCTCCCACGTTGGGTATCAAGCTATGTTACTTAAACCTTTATCACCTCTGCAAAAATTAAGCCATTCAAGTGGACAGCTTCAAAGATATAAAGATGTCTGCAGTTCAAGGGTGCTTTTAACAGGTGTATCTTTGCTGAAATATCCCTGAGCACAATTGCAATGCAGTTCATCTGCCACCTAGAACTCGCTTCCAAACCAAGTAGTGGAAATTGCTCCCTCTTCTATGTGAGTTCCCAGCTACTTGAATATGGTGATTGCAACAGCAGGGAAACCAATAGCTTCATGATACCTGAAAAGGGTATTTATCTTGCACCAGTCATGAGTTATTAAAGAATCTTGGAAACAGCGTTTTAGTTGCAAAATCCAGTTCCTGAATTTTTGAGCAACTGCATAATAGAATCAGGGTAAGATAATCTGGAAGGATGCTAGAGAGGTCACGTAACTCATCTGTCAGCCCCAGGGCAGGATCAACTATATATTAATCCTGACAGATATTTATTCAATGTGTTCTGAAAGATCTCCAATGGTAGAGAGACACTCAGCTAATCTATTCTGTCTCCTCATCCCTGCTGTTAGAAAGGTTTTCTTGAAGTTTACCCTGAACCTTTCTTATTGTAATTAGTCAACAAAACTGAGTTACTTGTCTTATCTGTCACACATATGAAATAGAGGTGATATTCTACTGTATCTATACCATGAATCTGAGGTTCCCCCATGGGTTACCTTCCTTTTAGGGCACACAACCCTTAATGTTTTTAATTTTCCTTCATGTTGTGCTTTGCAAATCTCTGATTAGTCTCATTGCACTCCTGTTACTCTCTCCAGTTATTCTAGATCGAGAGAGACGCAGGCTAGTGTCTAAAATAGCATCCATAACCGGCTCTTGATTCAGTAACAGTGTTTGAAATATGTTTCATATCAAGCTTAAAGTAAACAAGTACTATTATTAAAATTTTCTTTCCTCTAACTGGGAGATTAGTCTTCCATAGTAACAGAAGCCCTGGATAAAATTAAACCTAATACTAAACATTAGTTTGGAAACAAATGTGCATTTTAAAATAAAATTGGGGTTCTACAGCGGGCGTTCAAAATATCCAGTCTTAGTATATTTCCCGAGTGATTTGGGCCCAAGGGGCTTCAGTTTTTGACATTTTTAAACTGACATTTCCCTACCCCCTTTGCCTGTTTGCTCTTCTTTGAATGCTCAGTGTTTCGGTCATGATTGCTATTTTTGTGTGTGTGTGTTTCAGTTCTTTACAACAAGTTCCAGATCATACAGGCAGTGTGCAAGCACTTTCTTGTTGTGGAAGATACTCATTCGCATTTGCACACACTCTACAATTTGACAGCTGATTTCGTGACAATGACTTTTGTTGCTGATTTTGCCACATTAGATTTCTGCAGAACCTTTTATTTTTTTTTTCCTCTCCTGCAATTAAAACCTACATTTTAGTTACTGCCTTTTGTTTCTTTTGAACTCATCAGGGGAGGAATATAATCAAATAATATTTGAAAGTACAATCTTGGGTAAGACGAAAAATAAAAATGTGAGGTAGTCATCACCTCAGATTAGCATTCCAAAGCTGATAACTAGACAGGCCAAAATATCTGTGCTCATTTCTGAGCAACACTTTAGGATTCTGGGGAATCAGATAGCACTAAGCAGCTTTGAGGAAGTAAGACTCTGTTAATCAAGGTGGGAGAATAAAGCTGCAACAGCATAAGCTGGAGCAATTTGCTGGTCACTTGCAGGCAAGGAATGCATATACCCTTCATCCTGCTAGAAAATTAGGGATATGCAGAGATAAAACTGGTAATGATAAAATGTAGGCAAATGTTTTGGACCAAAGGAGACCATTTCATCCCTCAAAACCAGTCCAGAAGACTCTGTAAAACCTCTGGCTCTTGCCTAGTAAGCCTCCCCATATGCCTAGTGTGGGCATAACAACAAACTCCAGACCTTTAACATGAAAGAGGAAAAAAAATTATGATGTGCCAGAGGGAAGGCAAGAAATAGGAAGCTCTTGCTGATGTCTTGAACTACTGAATTAGCAGCAAATTTGCTAGCTGAAAAAAAAAAATCCGGCCGGTGCTAAGAAACTGGTTGCTTTCCCAACTTCAAAGCCTCCACGAGGCTGTCCAGGGAGAATAATTCCTTCTGTGAACAGTCAGTCAGTTTAACTCCCAAGCGTGCGAGTGAGCTCCTGATAGAGATTCTTTTTTTTTTTTTTTTTTTTCCTTCTCTTGTGTTCAGTTTCTGAATGATGAACAGTTTGAGTTTAGGGAGAGGGAATGTCTTTTTCAAAGGTTTTTATGGAAATTGCTCCTGTAGCAGAGCCAGAGATAAACCTCTCCGTGCTGTGGTTGCAGGAGGAAATGACCATCTGAGCTACAGCTGAAGGAAATTTACTTTATTATCTAAGCCACGTTTTTTTTTCTCAGAAACTTTGTTCTTCAGGATGTGTGCTGGGAGCTTCTCCTAGAAAAAGTTTTCACTTCTGAGTATGGCTTGGCCTTTCTTAGCAAATCCCTTCTCTTCTGGGCCGGTTGTGAAGAGTGGGGATTAATTAAATGGGTTACACCGGTGCATGTTTCGGTCAGAAAAGCTCCAAGGGCAGGGCAGAGGGAATTTATAGGGAGACATTGGGCTCAGTGACTTATATTTAGGAGACAATCCACACCATATTGCTCTTGCTTTAAGTGTGTGCATGGGTGTGAAGGTGCTGGAGTCAGTAAAATTTTGGCTAATTTTTGTAACAGTGAAGCTTCTGAAATTATTTCATCTGTATGCAAGCTGGCTTTCTGAAGTGTTGGCATTCCATGACATTCTGCATGCTGTGCTAAATTCGGAAAGGTTTTTTCATGTTGAAGTGGAGTGACAATAATTTCTGAGGTCTGTGGCTTGTTTCAATTATTTACTTCTGCAAAAAGATTTTTATAAATCTTACTTTCTCTTTCATATTATTAACTTTCTTGTCAAACTTTTATTTAAACCGCAGAGGCAAAGATGGATCTTTCCTTTACAGCTCTGCAAAGTTAGATTTACTTCTTTGACCTGTTTCAGTGTGATTGAAAGCTAATCTGTCTCCTTTTTATTGGCTTTTGGTAAAGCATGTAATTCTTTGTTTCCCTTTTTCATTCTGCATTGTCTTGTGAAAATATGTAACTTCACTTCAAGCTGCAAAAAAATTTATCCTCCTACAGGAAAGAAATTGACAACCCTTAATCCAATCCAAGAGGTTTATGTCTTTAATTAGCTTCTTGGATTGTATTCATGTATGATTCAAATAAAATGACCTATGAGCAATAATAAAGGTCCTGTGGTCACCTCTGACCTTGAAGAGAAGAATGCTAAAGCCAGAAAGCTTTTTTGGCTCAACACCAGTGATGACTACTTGAATTTGTCTTTCTTTGGAGCTAACGTTTTGCCATTAAAAGCACGTAGGGTGCTCCCACTGCAGTTAACTTTCTTGGCTAAGGGCATGATCTGGCTTGTGGACTATTAACTCCAAAGGCTGATATTTTGAAGTGTTGCACTTCACTTTTATAATTAGTCCTTTCAGCGCCCTAATCCTAGAGTTTATGTTTCCAGTCCCTCTGTAAGAGTTATTTACTATTGTTTATTAATGCACTTAAGAACAGGGAATGGCTTTTGTGTTATGCTAAGGTTTTAAAGTTAATATTGCTATTTATAGAGGCTGTTAATGTTTTGCCTTGCTCAAGTGGATGATCTTGTGATCATCCGTAGTATTATATTAGGCAGAGAAAATTTTGCCTCATATACATGTCATTCTTTGCTTCTAAAGAGCTGAATGGGCATGAGGGTTATATCCAGGGATATTGATCCTGTGACTGATTTTAATAGAAAGTGCTGACTCACAGCAGCAACCCAAAATTGATTGGTATTTCCTTCTTTCCAGCGGGAAGCATCTCTGTGGTGTCTCTAGCCCCTCCTGACCCTCTGCAGCAGGGCCAGCATTTTAAAGGCATGCTGCCAGACTTAATGTATTGCTATCTGCAACGCAACTGCAGAGTTGCAGGTAGGGAACAGAAATAAAATCTGCAAAATTACTACTTGCAGTAGCTAAATTTACCAAGGCGTTCTGTTGCATTTTCTATGAACTGTAGCAACTGTGATTTTTTTAATGGCTTCCATTATATCAGAGTGGAAAAAACTGCTGGTGTCACTTGTAGCTAGACTTCAGGGACGTAGTGCCATGTCATTGGCATGTGAGGGGCAGGCTCAGGTGTCCCCTTACAGTGCATGCGGTATATAGAGATTTTTCAGAGCAGTGCTTCTTCTCGCCGTAGGAGTGTGTTGGAAACAAAGCAGGTGAGTTTACCTTAGAATCATAGAATTGTTTAGGATGGAAAAGACTTTTAAGATCATCAAGTCCAACCATAAACCTGACACAGCCAAGCCCACTACAAAACCATGTCCGTAAGAACCACATGTGCACATCTTTTAAAACCTGTGTTAGGTTCTGGGGGGGAGCCAGGCTATGGAAGGCTCAAATACAGCATAAAGTCAGCTTCAACGTCTGATAGAGCAGTGCGGAGCGTGGCTAATATTCACTGCTGCTCTGTTGCAGAGTGCACGGAGTCACACAAAAAACAGGATTGTAAACAAAGAAGCACAAATGCTGCTAAAATTAGCAGCTGTTCAACCTGCCAGTTGGTGATAGAAAAATCTTCAAAAAACCTGTGTTTCACAGTTGTCACGTTCTGTAGTTCATATTTTTGGGTTGAAAGCACATGGATACATGTTTTCATTGATGTTAATATTAATTCTTTAGACACTTGTATTACTGAGATTTAATACTGCAGTCTTGATGTTCATCAAATATGTGTTCTTTTTATATGGACTTTTAAGAATTGTTGTAAATTGCAAGTTAATAATGTTTATTTAGTACTTTCACCTTGTTTATGAAATCATAATTTATTTTGATGGATTTGTTACAGTACTGTTTACCTGTGAAACAGTATTTCAGGCACCTGCTGCCCAAACAGCCTGCCAACAAAAAGACTCCAAAAGCACCCAAAAAGCCCCTGTTTAGACCAGACATATTGACGTAGAAGACATCTAAATACTACAGTGACATCCACCCTGAAATGGCTGTATAATATAACCTTGAGGCGCTGAAAAACATTTCAGAGAAGAGATGTACATTTCTGAATGAAAAGTTGCGTTCAGAAAGCAGTTATGACCAAGTTCAGCATCCAGGGTTAATTCGTGAATGTTGAGGTGATTGTGGGGTGAGTAGAAATTTCAGCTTTGTGAAAAGGAAGGGTAAGGAAATTAAAAAAAAAAAAGGGGGGAGAACTGGTTAGAAATGGGTGACAGAAGAACTTAAAAAATCAAAAAGAATGTGTCTGGATTAAAGCTACAAATGGAATTCAGTAGTCTACTGGCTAAAACCCCAACAAGCAGAGAATGAATTGCTGCACTCCTTGGACTTCATTGTCTGGCTGTGGGACAATGGTGATGATCCACGTACTTTATTAGACCAAGTGTTAATCTGTGGTCTGCCTTCACGCAGACAGGTTACCACCAAAACTGAAAATACATATGGAAAGAATTCCCCAATTAAATATCTGGTCCTCCCTCAGAACGATGCTGTAATTCACACGGTGCTACCCTGGGAGCATGCTAAGGGCATAAATACTTGGTAAATATTTGTTGTGATGTAAGCACACAGGCTGGTGTTTTAATGCATGTGCTACAGAAGTTGCATCCGTAAGTTGCGTAAGGGACTTTGGGAAAGTCAAAGTGACGTGGGTAGTGATTTCAGGATATCAGATAGCTGCTGTTTTCCTTAAGGTCACTAATGTGATAAGAGCTTTGCTGCTTCAAAACTACAGGCCCCCCTCTTTTGTTATGTTTGTGCCTGTCTTGTTGGTACCGCTTAATGCCTCTAGGTAAAGGAGCACAAAGTGAGCAAAATATTTGGGGTGAGGGTAAGGAAAACATTCCTGCAAAGTTAATTAGGCATGAAATACCTCAAAGATAAGAGACTTTTCTCTTTATAGCAAATCTAAAATTTTACTGGTCTGTTACTCATCAGAGTTGATAATTTGTGTTATCGTTTTTAATTAATTTATGGGCTGGGACTCAACAATGCTAAGTGCTACATAAGGACAAAACCCTAAGTATAAGAAAAAGCAACAGATGGATATGAATTTGGTAGAGGAAAAAAGCCAATAGTGCAGTACTGGGTGTGATGATGAAATTTCAGCATCCTAAACATCACAGTCTCTGACACGAGTGTCAAGGAGGGGCTTCAATTTTGGGGATGTGTAGGGGAGAGTCTACCCAGGTATTAAAGGTAGTGTGGAAGGAAGTCCAAATAAAGGTGATACTTTGAAATCTATTATTTAGGAGATGTTGATAGATCATCAAAGGTGATGAAAATTGACAGAGGGAGCTGTTAATAGCGTGTGTTATGTGAGCAATGTGTGCATGGGCAAGCTGAAAAATTCTTGAGTTCACTAAGGAATGGCCTTACCCTAATTCTTATGAATTAGGGGAATAAAGCCTACTGATCAAAGAGGCTGAGTGGCAGTTATATTAAGAGGTGACAATCAGGTTTTTTAATTGACTAACCTCTGCCTTTCTGTATAGTGGCACATTGAATAATATGACTTGGAATTGCCTTGACTTTCTGATTTGATGGCTCAGAAAGCACAACATCGTAGCAAAAATGAATATAAATAAAAATGACTAACTAGGAAGAGTAAATAAAGAAAATGAATGCAGCCAGATATAGTGAGTCTTTGATCACTGATAGGCACCGAAATATCTTTGTAATCTATGTAAAGAGTAATGATGTCTTTGAAGAGTTTGTAACACAAAGCCTGTGTACATCAAAAATACAAAGGATAGAGAAGGGTAAAGGATTAAGAAAGGAAATGATAAGACTTTGTGCATCATTAATGAAAGATGAGGAATAGAAAGACAAATGAAAAATTTCACTGCATAGAATGATGACTTTGATTCTTTCTTTTACTGATCTGTTGGCATAACACAATATGAGAGTTTAAAGAAGTAAAAGAGAACAAAGGCACAGAACTAGTGTATGTGTATCACAAAGCATCAGGAAATGGTGGCAACTGTTTCAAATGTGGAAAGGAGCCAAGAAGAGCCTATTAAAGCGGGGTGTATATCAAGTGAACCGTGAATCGGAGCTGAAATCAGGTTGTGCTGTAGGAAGGCAAGTGGCAGTGTTGGTCTCTGTTATGGGGCTGTTTTCCCAGTGGAAGAGCAAAGGGGAGGCCAGTTTAGTGTATTTGCTGGCACAGGCTGTTAGCCTGAGCGTTGCTAGGTGGTGTGTCTGCCAGGAAGATGGCAGCTGCCAGATGGTGTGCTGGAGATGGGGGGCTCATGTTCCTGTTTCTAGAACAATACCGATGGGCAGCAGTGCGTGTGGTGCTGTGTGAGCCAGGTTGGATTGCGGTGTTGGGGTTGCTGCCAGGCTTGGGGCTCACCTGGTACTGCTCCAAGACCAGCCTTCTCCGTGTTCCCACAGTACCACATTCCATGCCAGAAAGTTTCTAGAAATATTTAGATCTATGCTTATTTTTCTACTTCCTTTAGAACTGTCAAAAGTAACAAAACCAAATGGCAGCAGGCCTGCCATTTATCAACTCAGTTTACTCCCAACCCACTATTTCAGTTACCTTACATGTTACTACATGGCAGAGGTCATGCCTAGATGATTATTTAGTGGGCTTCTCTGCGCTATACGGTGTGCTGCTTTAGAAATATATTTACTTATCTGTTGTCTCGCAGCAGGTATTTTCCCCTCTCTGGGGCAACTCTGTAAAACAAGATTTGATGAATTTTGCAGCTTGTTTATTGCCACCTCTAATCTCTTCCCTGAGGAGCTTTACTGCTCCCCTCTCGGATGGGGGAAGAAGTCTTCTTTTATTTTATTTTTTTTTAATCTGTAGACTATGAATCATTGGTGGAATCAATAGAATTTAATCCAAAACTTCTGCTGAAGGTTTTAAGGAGACTATAAAACACATACAGCATGCAAAAAAGGGCACCAAGACTCTTCTGACTGCCTGAGATATGAAGTGGTCTGGGTTGCCAGCTCCATCTGAGATTGTAGCTGCTTCAAGCCAGTGCTGAGTAGAGGCTGAGTTGAATTCTGATCCACTTTTCGAGCTCGCACAAGACTGGGGAGCGCTCCATCAGGGTCAGGGTCTGTGTAAGTAGCTTTGCACCAATTAATCTTTCAGTCCCTTATAAGAAAGAAGAAGGAGTGGAGTGGCGATTTGTGCGCAGGGTATTCTGGTCTGGTGGATGCCTGTATTAGCTGAATGTATCATTGTTAAGATGTTTCTACCTCGCAGTGTAGGTTTAGGATCGGGCAGCCGACTGACTTCTCTCCACTCTGCTTTAGGAGATGTGTCTGGCTGTAGCTGTAAGTGATCATCAGAGGGGTTGAATTTCCAGAATATGAAGTTCACAGCATAACAAATGAATAGCCTTAGTAACTACTTTCTGCTTTTAATATCTGGCACGTGGAAACACAGGTCCATAGCAATGCTAGCTATTCTATGTAGCTGTTAAGACTTTTAGGAATACATATGGCTTAGCTGTAGGCACTGAGTTAGAGGAGTTGTGAAATGCCATCTGCCTCCTTGTATCATGTGTGCTAAAACAGCAAACAGCTCATACTTGGTTTTGCTGAGGTTTATCTCATTCTTTGTGGGTCTTGTTCTTCTTCCAATAGTTTTTGCTTTAACTTCATCTTCCAGCTTTTGCTTTCAGCATTGTTATTGGTTTTATCTAAATGGAAACATTAAAGGTATGTGGCCAAGGTACTGCCTTCTGTTCCATCCAGTGTACTTTAGGGTATAGATTTTGAAATACAACATGTAACAAGCATTCTACAAGTAAAAACTAGTATCCTTTTTACAGAAACTTTTTGTAAGTTGCATAAAAATCTTAGAACTGTGCTGCGTTGCATCAGCACATATGTTTTGTGAATTATAAAGTGTATTTTCTGTGATGATCTCCCATCTGCTGCTACCCTTGACAAATTTAATGCTGGTATCTGAATACTGAAACACTAGGATGCTTTACTCTGGCATGTGATTGACAAGTAGATCCTGTATCTCACAGGCTGACCCTCTGTGGCTGACTACTCATGAAATATGTAAACGATAGGAGGTTTAGTGCGGTCAAGCAAGAAAAAGGAAACGTGGTTTATTTGTAGTTTTAAAAAAAACAAACCCCCATCACCCGCCCCCTTTTTTTTTTCTGCTAGCCTGTGCAATATTCTCTCTCCTTTTATTAATTTATTTTTAAGTGGAATTTCTAACAGCCTCATAGGTACGCAAGTGGTAAAATTAAAACCTAGTGGAGAGACCTTGTTTTTCCATTTGCTGTTAAAGCACTACAGAGCTATCACGTACAACTGCAAAATCCATAAGGGTCATCTGCTCCCCACTGGTTTTATGGGTGTCTGATCCAGCTTCTGGTGGCTGACTGAGATGGGGGAAGGATGAACTGGCAAATCCCTAGAGTGGGGACTGGATCCGGTGTGGGACTGTGCCGGAACCAGTCCTGCTTCTGAGGAAACACCATGATGTCAGTGTATAACCTGGCCTGCAAAAGACACCTTGGGGCTGGTCACCTCAGGACAAGGGTGGCAGGGCCTGGCTGAGCAGCCAGGCTGTGTTAGAACCATTGGTCATGGGAGTGCTCGATCCCGCAGGGCTCATGCATCTGTAGCTGGGTGTGGTATGGGATTGGTTGTGCAGAGGGCTGAAATACCTGTTTGTCTCCAAATAGGTACATGCTCTTATTTGTTTGGAAATAGAGCCATACTTCGGTTTCCAGTGCAAAAGCAGTTGCCAGTGCAGGAGAAAAGATAATATAAATTTAAAAATGCCAGTTTTAATTTTGATTATACAGGTTAAAATAATGGTTTTTTCCTTATCCTTCCTCCTTAAAATTGTAAGATTATTTGATTCCCCCTAGTTCATTACCAATTCGCGGAAGTCCTATCGTCATCTTCAGTTTAAGGCATTTTGATCTTAAAAATCTGGAATCATTCCACTGGACTTCTACAGAAGTCAAATCTTGCTCTGGTTTTGGAACATTAAATAACAGTTGCTTTGGGCTTTGGTTTGGCCAAAGTAATGTAATCAAATATTTCAAGTGTTTTGCTGATGGCAGAGGAGCAGCTCCAGCGTTTCTCTCACTGGGATGCACAGTGTTTTGGAGAGATTGGTGCTTCCATTCTGGGCAGTACTTCAGCCAAGAGCAGCAACTGTCCTAAAATGTCTCTGATGATCTATGATGGCAGAGAAAATCTGCTGATATTTTTCATTTCTAAAAGCTGAGCAGTTCACTCCTGCAAATGTGCTTATGGATCGAAAATAACGGTGCTCAGGACACAGCTGGATCAAGCATATCATTTCATTGTAGCTCTGTTGCCTTGCTTCTCCATTGTTATGCACTTTTGCAGTAATTTAACACCTTGTAGGCTGATTGTAAAGTGATTGCAAAATAGAACAAGCAGGTGGTTTTGATGGTACTTTGTGCTCGTTTTAAACTCTTCTTGTAGCTGCAAATGAACAGAGAGAAAAAAGCAGAGATGAATCAGGGCCCCATTAGAGGAGTTTATTTTTAATGTGTATGAGAAGAAAAACAATATTTTTGTATTAGACTGTCACTGAAAATCCTTGTAGTACAATGAACAGCACAGTGACTTGTTCAGGAAGGTTCAAGATATTTAAGACATCCCCATTATCCTGTAGTATCTTTTCTCCTTAAAAGGCCACATGAAAATGCATCCACAGGGTCCATGCTAGACACTGACCTACTGTCTGGGCAAATATCAATGTAATGTAGTGGCAGTGAAAAATAACATGAAGGAAGCAATTTTTCTGTCAAATATTTGTCTTGATGTGCATGGAAGAGGTGAATTAGTATCCCAGGAGAAGTATAGCACATCATCACGTGCACACTGATTATTCTTACTGCCTGGAGATTGTGTTTTGAAAACTGTAGTTGAAAATAGTTTAAGCTAAGGCCATAAAAGTTACTAAAAAAGGCCAATGGTCTCTTTCCTTTTTTTTTTTTTCCCCCTTTTTAATTGATGTAATTATGGTTAATTGACTGAACTAACCAGAGAATAAAAAAGTTCCCTTTAATCTCTCAACTCCTATTAACTGGCAATCATCAAGGTAAGGAAATCCCCATGAACAAGTGTTGTCCTGTCTATGTCAATATCGCCAAACGTGGTATTGTCTATAGCTATTTAACTAGAAACGCATGCAGAAGCAGTGGAGAACTGGAATCACATGGGTGCAAAAAATTACTTTGCCTTCATCAGCCCGAAGATTGGTAAACAGTTTTTTGGGAAGTAGAGTTAAGGTGAAAATATCGAATGTGTGGTAAATGGGTACCAGTGGAACAGAAAAACAC
Source organism: Neomorphus geoffroyi (assembly GCA_033558235.1). Classification (NCBI taxonomy): domain Eukaryota; kingdom Metazoa; phylum Chordata; class Aves; order Cuculiformes; family Neomorphidae; genus Neomorphus; species Neomorphus geoffroyi. Next base: position 926,338 of record JAUMJM010000050.1, read on the forward strand.
TCATAAAAAACCTCTAAAATTTCTCCCTTTTCAGAAAATAATGATGGGAAAACATACAGCTTAAGGGAAATTAATCTGAACAAGGTTTTAATCCTGGGCAGCTGTCAATAAAATCGTGAATTTCATGTGCTTCAGAGGAGTAACTGTAAAAAAGAAATACTTTTAATAGACTTATTTTACTATAGGTTACAGTGGGCAGAGGAGACAAAGGCTGTAACTCAAACAGCGTGGGAATGCACATTATTACCTTTCAAAAGATTTAGGCTATCTCCACTGTAACATTTCTGCTGATACAGCTCTCTGGTTCAGGTATGATGTACACCGCCAAATGTTACCTGTGTAGTACATCCTTCATAGCTTAGTCTATGTTGTTTGAAAAGATGACAAAGGAATTTTATTTTCATACAGTTATAACTATGTCAGTGGTCTTGGCAATACAGTGTGGTACCTGGTGCTTCTACTTATCTGGCTTTTTCCATGAGGTGGTAAAGGATGCAGCTACCTGGTAGAACTTGGTAGGGAAGACTAAATCCTGGCTACCGCTGGCACGTGGTGTCTGGGTCAGCTATAGAAAGCTTTTCTGTGGCAGGTGTACAGTTCTGTGTATCTCACAGAACTCAAAAGCCTGTGACAAGTAGCCAACCTTTGTATGTGAAAATGCCTGAAATCCTTTTTGGATGCTCAGAAGCACTTCTTGCACCCCACTTTCAGAAATGTTTCACTGGGCATAGGGAGAATTTCAAGTATGACTGTGGGTTCTAAATTCCTGCTAGAAAAAAGGTGATGCTGGGTGATGGTACAGCTAATCCATTATGACTGCTCTGGCCTGGTGCAGGCTGGTGTGAATTTCGAGAGGCGAGTACATCGGTGCACAGGATGAAAGCTGGGAAGGGACAATTGTTTTGATTGAAAGGGCTTAGCAATACCTCTTGACTCGGGAAGTACCATTAGTATTATCTTTCACCATAAAAACAAGTCTTGTTTCACTGATTTCACCATTCTCATTTCTTCCAGCCACTGATATAAGAAAAGTAAACTATGTTTTAGAGAGGCAGCTGGGGGAACTGAATGCTAATGCTAAAATATTCTGTTACAAGTTGGTTTTCAAATGATGCAGCCCCTGCAACAAGCCTTAAAAAAAAAAAAAAAAAAAAAAGTAGTGAAAAAAAGAGAAACCTCCTCTGATAATTTTACTGCAAAATGGATACTTCATCTCTATAGAGAATAAAAGTGTCATTGATCTCTATGATAAATTGTATCTTGGTGTCTGAAAATATAGACCTTGTTTTTTTCATTATAAGGATGACCTTGCCTCTACTGTAAATCAAAAGTAACCAGGGATTTGTGACTCTTACTTGATATGGGGGGGGGGGGGGGGGGGGGCGGCAGAAAATTACTCTGACGCTGCAGCCCATTTTGGAGCTGAAGAAAGATAAGGACAGAGCTTCTCAGTTTCATCAAGTTTACACCAGGATGGATTTCACTCCCTGTTGGATGGATGCTGTGTACTGCCCACTTTCTAAAGTATGAGATGAAAGGAGCAGCAATGTCGGAGAGTCTGATCTCTGGCCAAGAGGGGGTAGAGAAGTGGTGATTCTTCTTTACCCAGCCTGTTTTGTGGTAAATAATGCTAAATATTTTAGCTGTCACTTTCAATTATCTCTCATCTCAACTAAAAAAGTCTTTTGCCTGTCTTGTTTCTTGAATGGAGAAACGAAAGCAAAGGGAGCCTGTCCTAGCGACAGGTAGCGGTTAGAGGTGGAATGGATTACAGACCTCCCAGTGTCACAGGGCACTGGTTTAGCGTATGCTTTAGGCGTGGCTTGGAAGCCCTTTGTGTAAGGAACAGTAAGGAGAAAAGTGTCTTGGAAACAGTTTGCATCACTGGAAAGAACCCACTGATCTCAAAAAATACCGACATGAGAGCAAAACCTGCAACAGTTTCAACTAGAACTTCATTGGAATTATAACATGGTAGCTTTCCAAATGGTGGAGCTGGATGACTATCAGACTTGGGGATCTGTTAGTTTGCTGGCATTAAGCTCTGCTCTAGGGAGTTTGGGAAATGCAGGTTTGTGCTTTTTGTCAGGGGTACCAGATAAATGTCTGAGTGTGAACCTCACAAGTATGGAGGGAGCAATGGAGGCAAAAAAGGCTGGGGTTCTTCCTTTAATTTCCTTTGAGGGATGCGTGGCCTCTTTGCTACCAACAGATAAGCCTTCTCCCTGGTCTCTATTAGAATAATGTTGCATGTTGTAAGGTGGAGTCCTTCATCCTGAGCACCAGCCAGCCAGTCCTGTTAGATGCTTTGAGAGTTAAGTCCCAGTAGATAACCTAAGTAGGAAGCACTGGCCAGTCTTCTACACCCGGCACTATTCACCTCTGGTCCCTTTGATATGGCTGAATGGTAAGCTAGGAGCCAGCAAGTCAGCTAGTAGCTTCCCATTAGGAGATAAAACATGAGTTAGACCTGCTTGAGGGGAAACCAGTCCCTGTCCGTTTTTCCCCTGCGGATTTTCCCAAAGCTGCAAAAAAAAAAAGTGCAACTCCCAAATTATTCTTTGGTTTTTTTGTTTGGAAAGCTGAATGGTTCCATTGATTTCTGTGATGACAAATTCAGTTTTCTGATGCTGAGCTACCTTATTCCTGTGACCAGCTTTTTGCTTCCCTCACGTTCCTCCTGTCATCTCCAAGGATTTCTTGGTTTTATGATATTAGATAGCCCTGCAGACATTGCTCCTCATCCATCCAGTGTACTGAATAAGGCAGGATCTTAAAATTGAAGTTTGTGTTCATCTAATTAAAGACGATATCATTATGCACAGGCACAAGTGGACAAATTAAGGTTGCACAGTCAATCTTAATTCCAGCATTTCCAGCTTTCAAGTGGTTGTACTTTGCATCTTTAGCAACAGGGAGAGAATGTGATTACTTCTCCTCTCTCCACTCTACCTTCTTATTCAGTTAGAGGAAAAGTTGAATTTCTTTAATAAGCATTGACCTGGTAGCATTTTGCAGGGAAGTTTGGGTAACTTTGCAACATAATATTCTTTTAAAATAAACCTTTTCTGCTTGTTTTGAGAATTCAGTTTCAGATACCTGAACTCCCACCCCAGAGACACATGCAGTTTCCTTACAAATCTTGGCTTTCAAACTGTACCGGCTAGTTGTTTGGTTTAGTAGTTTGAAATCCTCGTATCGGGACTGCTTTCTGCCTGTGCCATTACTGTTTCACTGGGAAGTTGGTTTTGTATTTTAATATTCTTCCAAAATCTTTAATATTCTACCCAAAATGCTTTTGTGTAGTCTTAGTAAGGGAGAAGTGAAGATGCAGTGAACCTTGATTCATGTAACTCCCCATCAGGAACCTACAAAATGCCTCAGTTGAAGGGGAAAAAACATGTCCCAAGCTAGACTAAGAAGCCTGGAGAGCTTTGCAAGCAATTTAGGTTGTCATACTTTGCCAAATATTATATTGCTATAATATTTCTAATATTGCTTCAGAGTCTGCACAAGCACCATCCCAACACAAGAAATGGGATTTTGCCCATTGCTGCAGTATTGTTAGCAGAAAGGACGTGGTTGGCATTGCAGGAAGATGCGTCTGGCTCATAACGGTGCCTTGCTTGAGAGGTACCCTCTGCTAAGCGTGGGGAATGGAACCACCACTCTGTTTAAATCATGCAATATTGTACAGCCCCTGCCTACAGATAGGTTACTCGTAATGCTACAAGTGTGTCCAGTATCTGTTTGTGGATTTGGACCCGGAATGCAGACTGTCTATAGAGAAGTAACTATACTTTGTATTCCATAGGCATTTTTATTTCCTTTTCAGTATGTTTCTGAGATGGAAGATTGGGCTGTACCAAGAATCTTGGCAAAGACCTCACAGCAGAAATGTCTCATCATTTTACAGGACCTGACTGCAGTGAGGGTTTTTAAAGTGCTATTAAAGGCAAATGGCAGTGCAGGGCAAAATGTATTCCAGTCAGTAACTCTACTTACAAAGACAACTATTCTTTGAGAGCAATATCATATATTGTAATAAAAAGAGCAACAGTCAAACAGAAAGTCCTTCTCTTGACAATTGATGATGTAATCTGGGAAACAAGAAGTGTTGCTCATCCTTTGGATTAAAAATGCTAGAAGATTTTTTTTCCATCAGGAGCAGGAGCAGTCTATTGCTGAGCTGATTAATGTTAATAAGGCATACATAGATTGCAGACTTCATACCTTGAGTGAGAGGATGGTAAGCCAGTTCTCTGCTATTCTCATGTTTGCAAAGTCCTTGGCCCCTTGGGAACGATTGAAGTCCTTTCATCCAGCAGCTACCTTTGTGCAAGGTGACTTCCCTGCTCCCAGTCAAGATGCAGGATTGGGAGTGTTGAGTGAATATTTTTGTTTACGAATGCAGTTAAGAGGTGAGCAACTTGGTAGAAAAGGCAAAGCTCTCTGAAGTTTCTCCATGAACCCATCCTTACAGTGCATCCTGGGGGTGGAGGGGGCCGGTACCTAAGGTCCTTGTGCCTGGGTGTGGAAATGAGTAATGTTTATGGCTTGAGCACAAAAGAAATGTCAGGAGCTCAATGTGGCTAGGGTGGTTAAAGCACTTTACCTCTCAAGTAGTAAAATTATTTTCTTTAGTTTGCGTTTATGACGTTGTGTCAAAAATCTGCTTTGAAAATTTATTAACTCATGGCTGAAAGAAGGACTGTTTTACAGCATTTGCACTTAACTCTTTTTTTATAAAAATATTTTTGTTGTTAAATGGCAACATTTCTTTTTGGATTATTCTTGAAATGCTGGAAGTTTAAACCATTTCTTTTGAAAAATGCAGCAAACTAACTCTGGGTTTATCTTCTTATAGGGAAAAATGCCCCAGTGGGTGCTGGAATATTCATCAGTATAAGCTAATCAGTTAGTCATTGTAATTTAGGTTGATGGTTATGACAGCTTCATAATAGTATACTTTTATTATGTTTTCTATCTGTGGGATCATATGCTTGAGTAGCTGTCTTTGAAATACTTGTCATGTAGAGTAACCACTGCACCTGTGTCAATTTGTTGTTCAGAGCCTTTTAAGAATATTGGCATAGATTTTTAGATGGCAATTGAATAGCTAACCTCCAGAGTACAGTGAAATAACTTTATTAGGCATTATAAGTAACGTCATTGAGTTTGTTTTGTGTCTCATGTTAAATCAGTTCAGTTAGCTGTTTGTTTTGAATCCCTATAGTTATTAAGTACTCAATCTAGAACAGAACCAATCTGGTAAAAGAAAGTTTACAAATGAAGTTTCAAGAGTCTAAAGCAGAGATGCTGTTGGCTAAACTAAGGTATAATTAGGTTCGTTCTGGGTGAAGGCTGCTGTGCATCAAGTCTGGTTTGCTGTCCTGGACAGCAACAGGAAATTCCTGTTACATCTGTGCCCCTTCCGAGTGGCCACTGCACAGTGACCAGCGCTCATGTCCCATCAACTCCTTGCTGCAGAAATGGCCACTGAAACTACTGGAATATTGCACTGGTTGCAGCAGCCATACCAGGAAACTATCATGGTAATTATGAACAGGAATCCGTCTCAGAAGAGTGACATATCGTTTAAATTCCAAAGACTTGCTGCATCCTATCAGGCTAAAGCCAAGGAGTGTCTCTGGTGGGTGGCTGTTCACCTCTGAGGTACCTTCTGAACACTCTTAGATATATAATTTGTAATCAGAATTTGCCAGCTCAAGATGCACTATAACAGAGGGCTTAGTTTTGGTTGTTAAACCTGCCTTTACATTAATATGGTGTGAGCAGTCTTTTGAGGCCAGTCATGAAGGAAGTGGGTTGGAGGATCGGGAGGATGCTTGACTTTCCATATCTTGGATGAATTAGAGGTTCAGAAGTTTCATGTGGAGGAGATGTTGCCAGCCCCTCTTTTGCATTGCAGGTTATTTCACATGCAGACGTTTGCGCAGTGGATGTGGGAATATTGAAAGATTGTTGATGGTTATTGAATATACAGGATATAATTTTAATGAGGCAGTAACATTAGTTATGAAGTTTGGACTAGTAATTTCATTTTTTAGAGTAACTTCAGGAATTCAAATCCCATGTTTTTTTAGGAAAGTACTATAGAGCAAGTTGAATCTCCTTTATTGAATGAAATAATTTTTTCCCGTGGAAACTAAATGTAACAAGAATTTAATAATTCATGAATTGAGCTTCAACATCTTTTAAATAATAGATAGACTGTCATGCTAAGTTCAGCTGAAAACTTACAGAGCATACATTTTTATGTTTTTCTTTGACATTTCGAAGAATTACAGAACTACAAACATTTATTTTGTATTTTTGCACATTGCAATATTTTATTCCTTTCAGGTTGATTTAAGAAATAAAACCAACAGTTTAGAAAAAAAAAAAGTAACTAGCTCCAGTTTCTGATGGAAAAAGGGAATAGAAGGGAGAGAAGCCCTAGGTACATGTTCATAAATGATTCACTGGACTTTTGGCTGACAGAACAGTTTCATAATAACTTTGTTTATTATTTTTCTTATCAGTGGAATCAAATGTTAAATAGCTCTGGTGGAAAGTGCTGTAAGGTTGACTAACAATTATATCTCTCTCACCTCTGCTGTCTTTGTCCTTTTCAAAATAATCAGACTGGATTTATTTTATTGGTTATTTCTCCTCCCTCTCTATAAAATAGAAATGCTTTCCAGAGGAGCTGGCAAGCTGCAGGAGCAGTGTGCTATTTTGTAGAAGGACAGGTAGGCTCTTGTTAAAGGAACCCCAAAGTTGTCCCTGCTGCTGACTTTCAATGCAATTTTGAGCCCTGTTGTGTTCCACCACTGGACATGAAGTGTTCCAGAAGAGGTGGGGCTGAAGCCCGTCCTGGTGCATGGTGGCTCCTCACCCTCTGAGTCACAGAGCTCTTTACTGCTGTGTGTGTTATTTGCAGGGGTACGGTCATGGGAGGCAGGCCAGGTTAGCTCTTCTGGGATTTTAGTGCTGTTTCCTAAGGAGAGGGGCGATGTGTGACCAAACTGCGCGTCTGCAGGTCTGCACTGGATGGTGTGCTCTGCTTCTAACTAGTGCTGAATCTGCAGGGTAGTTTCAACCAAATGCAATGGGAGGCAGAGCTTTCAGACAAAGCCCACAGTTTTTCATGAACCTAAACATCTAGGATTTCTCTGCTCTTTTCCTTGTGTACCCCTAGTTAGGCAGAAACCTAAAACACAGCCTATGCCTATTAGACAACAGATAATCTACAGTGGAAGGTGATGCTATAAATGTTACATATGTTGCAATCCAGAAGAAAAACTTAAACCAGAACACAAAACTTGTTTGGTCTTAAAGCATCCAATGCAGCATCAGAAACCCACGAGGCTTTACTTGTTCAATGATTCATGCACCTACTTCGTATTATCAATTCGGTGGAGGAGCAACTGACTTCTCAGTGATGGATTGCCTCATCTATCTTGGGGCAGACCTTCTGAAACTCACAGAAAGACCACTACAGACTTCATAATATGTAGCCTCTTCTCTGTTATTTTGGAAAATTCTTCAAATGCCAGAAATCAAAAAAAAATTTTCTTTTATTCCCATGTGCCCGTTTTTCTATGCAATGGAAGTTGATGCTGGAGTCAATGAGGACAAAAATATGTTACATTTAACTGCCACTAATTAAAAAATATCTTCTAGGATACTCTAGTGTGACTATTATTTGGTTAGAGGTTTGAAGTTTTTCAAATGAATGGTGTTGATCTGTACTGTTGCACCAAATGACGCAATAGGGGTTTCTTTGATCAGATGCAGTTGCCGTTCTGTAGGGTTATTTATGGAAGACCTGAGATATCTCTAGTAACAATTTATAATTGCTGTTTTAGCTTTACTTTAACTTTCCTGCTCTGTGGGCAGAGCTGAAGAAGCATAGGAGTAAGAAGTACTTAAGAGTCCAGTGACTTTTTAAATTTGAAATTTGAATTGTTTGAAATGGTAGATAGTATTTCACCATACTTATGCCTTTGTCTCATACTATTTACAAACTCTGAATTTGTGTCTTACTAGTCAAATGGGAACAATCAAAATTTTAAGGCAATTATTATCTTTCAACTAGATATTCCAAGCATAGAAAGATAACGTTGGCACAGAGTATTAACTGGCAAAAATCAATTGAAACTTCACTCTGATAAATGTTCCCACATGTGAAATTACAGTGAACTAGCATTCAATTCCAGCTTGTTCAACTCCATGGAAATAGTTTTCTAATCTGAGTGGCTATTTGCAATAACTCATCAAGGTAATAATAGTGTTTATTGCACCATGTCTTATCACTTAAGTCTTGAAATGTAACTTCTACAATTTTGTTGAAGGGGAAATATATTAATATTAAAATCAGAAGAGCTTGAGTTCTTTTTCTATTCTTTTAGATACTTGGGCATATTTCTTGAAGTCTCCAAAAATGTAAAAGGAATAGGAAAATCCGTATTGGCAACCTTTTGCACCAAGTTGGGCTGATCTCATGTAGCTCTTTCTGTAGAGAAAGGTCAGAAACTATTTGGTTTTTTATTGGAACTAATAAACAAAGCTTTTTTCTCCATTGTTTATAGATTGGAGCCCTGAGAGAAGAGCTGGCTAAGTTGAGTTCACAGCTCTGATATAGATTGGTCTCTTAGCCCATGAAAAACCTAACAGATAGAAGGAAGAAGGCAAAATATGCCCTAGCTGGATATTTTTAGCGTGGTTTCACCAGAACACTCAGACTGGCATCAGTCGTCTTTGTAGCATGATTATATCCAGGAGCATAATTTTTGGCAAAGGTTTCTTGTACAAAATGCTATAAAAATTCATTACTAAAAGATAATGCTGCTCCGAAACTCTTCTAGCGTAAGTAGTTTGAGACTCAAATTGTCTGATCTGGTGTAACACCATTTTGTTCTCCTTTGTTATGCTATTTGACAGCTAAGCCTCTGTGTTCCTTTCTGATCATTTATTTCAAAAAGAAACAAGAAGTTTTTCCTCAGTCGATTTTTTTATCAAGCACCTTTTCACACAAGGTGTTTCCTTTTCTCATTGGGAATGTTGCAAGCAACTTAATCTCAAGGGGAAAAGCATGCTAATATTTGGTGGTGGAAGAAAATAATTTGAATGTGATAGAACAATGGTAGGAACGTTTTGATTAAAAACGTAGGAATTCAGTCATTCTATCTAGCAGGCTATATGTACATGAAAAGCCTGTCTTCATTCTTATCATTCTGGGTGTTTATTTTCAACGGGATGATTGATTGGTGAGATTCCTATTTCTGCACCTTTCATCTATCTTCAGTACTTTCATAAATGTTGAATTAAGCAGTTTTTATGAAACTTATCATAAACCGAAGTATTCATTGAAAGTGACTGTGACAAAGTGGATTCCCCTACTCTTGAACTTCAACAGCAATATTGCACAATGTGTTTATTTCTGCTTGGCTAAAAGCACAGACTCTTTTTTTTTTTTTTCTTTTTACATATTTTTCACCCTAAGAAAAATTCTAGAAGGGAAAAGACTGAAGGGCTTTTGAGAAAAGGAAAAGAAAATGTCTTGGGCAGAAAATCTTGCTCCATATTCTCAGCTGTGGAAAGTGAGACTACTGTCTTTATAAAAGTTTATTTCTTTGTTTTGTTCTTAATATCATTTTGGTTTGGCCCATTCCCTCTATGATAGCCTTTTTATCTGAAAGTAATTCCTCAAAGCCTTTGTCTGTCTTGGATTCTTGTATGGCTTTGGAATTAGTGCAGTCTTATGCATGCATGGTTTGTGCAGGTTATTTTTGGTTAAAAGTAAATTATGTTATATTAACTGTTGCATTGTGAATATCCCATATCAGAACAAAACCACTGCTGAAAAAAAAAATAAAAATGGTTGGTAATTTTTCTTTACCTGTGACTGATGTTGGGCTTTAGGAAGTGATTGCAACCCCTGTGCAGATCTGTAGCTGGACAGAACCACTGACAGTTTATTGTAGCTGACAAATTTCCTCTTGGGTCACCCACATGAATTATCCTATGTTAGAATTTGAGAGGGCTAAATTTCGTACCTCGCCCACAAAGATGTGAAACCACAGTCATGTTCACATACTTGGTTTTATCAGGCAGTTTGGTTTCTCTGGAGATGTCAGAGCTCCATTACCTTACACTTGCACGTGCTTTTGGTACTGTGATATTCCATTAACTGTCTTCCAAATTGGGCTTATATTTTTCCTGGGGAAAAAAGATACATAAATAGTTGATTTATGGGAACACATGGAACTTGCAGATGTATCAGTGTCATCACTTCCCCCAGTAACTGAATTAAATGGCTGGAAAAGGACAATGAAGGTGGCTGTCACATGCCATTGCATGGAAGTTAGTACAACATCTGCTTTGCCGGCTGTTTCGGAAATCACTGGTGCATATTATAATCAGGAATACAACGTCTATGACTTTTTTTCTTTTTATTGATGAAGACTGTGCAAGAGAAATGTTTAAATTCTGCTGAGAATAGCCTTTCTAAGTTAAGACAGCAGGTCGGTATTTCTACCCTGCTCAGCATTTAAGTTAAAAGCAGCTTGGAAAAAGGGCATTTCTCTTTTTCCTGTAGTCACTCTGACTTTTGTCTTTTCGTCATTTGCCTGAGCATCTAATGCTGCTCTTGCTCTTGGGAGTGCCACCATTCATTCCCTGATTACTATTTTTGGTACATGTATTGAGTTGATTGTAACTAAAATCATTGGAAGCGGTTGGTGTCTTGCTGTTGTAATTTGGTGTTTTCTTGAAGAATGATTAGAAGTGGATGCAATATAAGCTGCTAGGTGAAAGTGGTGTGATGCATGAGCTTTCTGAAGGCATGAGGGAAAACTAGCTATTGATAGTAGAACTTCCAGTTGGAAGTATTTATGTTGCTTTCCTTGAGGATTGCAATGGGAGGGTAAAACTTTTGTGCTATCGGGCATTTGTAAGCAATTCTCCGTCTGGGACTTTAAATTGAACTAGCTCTATTCATCTGTATCCCAGAACTCCTTGGAGAATTATCTGTACCTTCTTCTAGCTGTGAGGGTTCACAGTCATATGTGCTGCCCGTGAAAGCACAAATAAATGTTTCTCGCTGGACTTGGAAACCATGTGCTGTATTTCTTACACTACCAGACACTTCCTGTATCGTGTTGGGCAATCTCTTGCTGATAAAATGGGTTTAGATGCCATTAACTCCCCACATACATCACATCACATATATTTAAGTGACTTGTTATAGAGAAGACTTCTGTATTAGTTTCCAGCTGTGATTTGGGGCATGACTCCAGGTATGTGACAGAGGTGGAGGGAAAGTGTCAAACCACTGTCACCCCTGACTTGGAAGAGCAGTTCAGAAACTGAATGGTCATGTAGAGCAGGAACACAGTTGCCTCCTCCTTTTCCCATGCTTATGTATGCATTTGGTGTATGCATTTTCCAGCAGTCCAGTGTGCCTTGTGCTCTCAGGTAAGCTTATAGCAATGAGAGAGGATGCTCGCTCATAGCTTTAGGCTAAATCATACTCGCTCTGTTTGGTTGTCTGCATGAGTAGAGATCGGGGATAAAATCTGTTTCAAGTATGCTTTTTATCATGTTGTATTTCATTGTTTGGACAGTAATGCAGTAGATGAATTGGTCAGTACTGACCATTTTTGACTCAAAGAGCAAAATAGATCCTCCTATTAGCAACTCCATCTATTTAATAGCTTAGCACTAGGGGGAGGTGTCACTGACTATTTAGATGCTGTCTTTGACCTATTGCAGGCTGTCTTGCTGTTTTCTCATTATCCCGGATTGGATTAGTAGATCGATGAGCAGCAACTGGAAAAGAAGCCAAATTCACTGTGGATTAGATTTGGCTGCCCTGATTACTGTAAGACTGCTGACAGCGTGGTGTGGACAGCCAGAGTATGCAGCAGCATGAGCTTAACTGATGAAAATGGTCCGTGAATGGTCAGTTAAGTCAACTTCAAGGTTAAAGAGCCAAATTCAGGCTTAGTGGAGAAGAGCTGTTGGCTGTAGTAGACCAGCAACTGCTAGCATTGAGGTTTTGCAGCAAAAGGAGTTTTAGGAAAATTAAGTTGTATTCAGTTTATCAGTACCACAATTTCTTGTTTCCTGAGAGTTCTGCCAGAGGTTGCATATAGTATCTCTCACAGCAAGTGACTTTGAATTATTTATAACTGATCTGATTTGCAATCCTAGAGTATGAGCATTTTCCAGCCTAAAATTAGGCTAAGCAGTAATGTCTCCTTGAGCCCTTGCTGGTTGTTAGGAGTCATTGTTGATTGCCAGTCCCAATGTGTTATACCAGGTTTGCTACCAGCTTCTCAAACTCACCCAAACACAGGACATCTTACAACAGCCAGGCTGGGCTGTAGCCTCCTAGTCAGGCTCTTGAAATCTGTAAAATTAATATTTCAGCACATGTGGTTGTTTTGTCTGCATGACATCCTTCACCAGGGCTCACTGGTGGGACTGTGAGCAGAGTCAGACCCATGGCAGAGCCAGCCTGACTCACCTAGGATGTAGAAAGCTTTGGTTTGGCGACTAGGAATGTCAGTGGTGACTGAGGTGAAGAAGGCATTAAGTACCTCAGCCTTTTCCTCATCCATGTCACTAAGTTTGCCTCTGCATCCAATAAAGGGTGGAGATTCTCCTTAGTCCTCCTTTTGCTGCCGATATGTTGATAGAAATTTTTTTTTATTGCCCTTAAACACAATAGCCAGATTAGCCGGTTTAGACTTTGGCCCTTCTGACTTTTTCCCTGCATAACTTCACATCATCTCTGTAGTCCTCCTGAGTTTCCTGCCTTTCCTTCGAAAGGTCGTAAATTCTCCTTTTTTTTCCTGACTTGCAATCAAAGCTCTTTGTTCAGCTGAGTTGGTCTTCCTCCCCGATGACTTGTCTTTCAGCATGTAGGGAAAACCTGCTCCTGTGCCATTAAGACTTCCTCCTTGAAGATCGTCCAGCCTTCCTGGACTGTTTACTCCTCTCTTGTACTGCCCAGTGAAATGCTGAGTGCTGTGTATAATTCTTCTGCCTTGAAGAGATGAGTGCCTGATGCTTGTTGAATGGTTGGTTTACTTCATGAATGCTCAATTGATGGTTTTACTTACCTTGTGGGTGAGGCTGCATTTGTGAGCCTATTAGCTTATGAACTGAAATTAATTTGTGAGTTTATCTTTAACTGAGTTTAGTACTGCAGCATCAAATAATTTTTCTTGCAATTTAGCTTAGCATTGATTCCTCATTTAGTTTAAAATTCAAAATCTTACAGGCTACACAAGAAATTAGGTTCTTAATGACTGTTTTATTCAATTATTATAGAGATACTTGTCCTATCACAGTTAATGTTCCATTTTGAAATTGGCTTGAGAGGGAGTGTAAAATGTTACTTTTCTCTCTAAGTATCCAATATCCTCATGAGTAATATCCTTATATGACATTCTAATGCAATTTTTAACCATATTGTATTTCCTTTGTACAGTTTTATTTCATTTTGTTTCAGAATTTGAACCAAGAAATTATTAAAATGCAGTTTAAATGGGATTTAAAAAGCTTTGAATCTTTTTTACAAAGATTGTTTCTTACAAAGTTTTTAGCACTTTTTCCAAAAATTAATTTTAACAAAACTTTAGTGCTGCTTGTCTAAGGAAAGCCTCAAATTCTTTATTTCTCGAGCAGCAGTAGCAGAAACTTAATGGTTATTATAATCCTGACAGAGATAATCCACCAAAGAGTTTTTGGTGGTGGGGAGGGGGTGGATTTTAGGGTAATTTTTAGACATATTTCATTGTGACTGAAAGCTAGTGGCCAGAAGTTAGATGAAGAGATAGCATCTTCCAATTTTCTCACAAGAGATGACTCACATGCTTTTTCTGACAAAAGGGAAAGATTTGATCACATAATGAGAGGAGATATTGATGAGGAGAGGGCCCTAGGAAAATGGAAACATATGCAATGAGATAAAATAGAAACACATTTCAGAGAACTGCATTGGCATCTGCTTAGTTTGCAATCTAAGAAGTGACTTCCATTTAAATAGTCAGACTGCACAATGGGATCTAATTCAAATAAATACTGAGCGTTAAGGTGACAGCTTAAGTGCGTTATATTCAGTCATAATGGACACTGATAAGAATATAGTTTATTTTATACAGTCAGTAGTAAAGTGTTCTAGCAAAACCTGAGATCTTTTCCATACAATAAATACACAAACTGCTCTACAGTGTGATATATCAGGGAAAGATCCTTCACACCCAACATGTCACTCCTGTATTGGCGCACGTAGATACCGAAACAGGCAAATTAGCCATGTAAAGATGCTAAGAGGGAAAGACGTGGGTCTGGGTGCGTTTAATTAAACCAGTAGACTGAGATATGTGGTGGTGTATTTCAAGTAGTTTCCAGGCAGTGCTAGAAATACGGCATTGGGTGTTATTTTGGAGAAAATGAGCAAGAAATGGTTTTGGATGTGGCAGTCACAGGGGTGTAAAAGGGGAGCCTTGGCAGGTAGGAGCCCAGGTGAAGGCTGGGAAGATGATTGTAGCTGAACAGCAAAGCAGCTTATTGCATTTCCATTCTTCTATCCCTCTCCCATTAATTATTCTTAGCTGTACAGGTCAAACTCTGTCTGCCATACTCCAGTCTAACATACAGGTCAGGCTTACCTTTCTGTAACTGCACAGGAAACATTTTGTGCAGGTGTGGTACCTTTTGGCCCTTTTTGATAGGGGAAAAAGGGTGTATGTACGTGGGGTTTGTTTGTTGTCGTGTCCCCCCCACCCTCTCCCCACCCTCTGAAAGATGTTGTGCAATACGATGCACTCTGGGGTAGTCTCTGCTTGTGTTCTGTGTACCAAAAGCCTCCTGGTGTGCTGAACACCTGGAGAGCTGTGCCCTCTGGGTTTGTAACCCAGCTGACAGCTTTAGCACAGAGACTCTGCAATTAAAAACTCACAGAACTGTTGATTGCAAACGAGGGTCAGCTGGGTGACTCAAAATTACAGACATCTTCCTACCTGATCAAGTGCTTTGAAACAGTCGTTTGTCTGCTGAATCAAAAGCCACTTGTCCATTGTAATTACACTCCATTAGAGTGTGTTCTGCAAAGAGGTGATGGAGATGGAGGAGAGCTTGGAGAACAGACCATGTGGAGAACAGGAAAATGGAGCCGCAGTTGGAGTGTGAAAGGGCAAGTCTGCACGTGCAAAATGATCATTGCACACTTAACTCATACCTATTTTTGCATTCAAGCATGAGCAATAGGCATTGATGAATTCTTCTGGGTTTCTCATTTTCTTTCTTGTGCTTTTCTTTAGATTATCTTCTACATCCTTTTTACCTACTGTCTACAAGTGCTGTTTCTTCAGCTCCTGCCTAAAGAATCAGCTCTGAATTTCTGTTAAAGAGTCTTCGCTTCTGTCCTGTAGTTCTTATCCCAAAATGTTTAACTGTTGCTAAAAATAGTATCTGTTTGTTTCTATTTAATTAGGATAAAAGTGAATGTTTTATGCTCTTCCCGTGTGCAAAGGCTCTGTAAGCTGTTCATTCTATTTACTGAATTCTGGCTCCAGTTACATCTATGCTATCTGATGAAATGCTTTTGAGAGAGAGAATTACTAAGATAATGTGGTAGTTAACACCAATTAAGATAAAAAATAAAGAGAAAGAGATAAATACGTATCCTGATTCCTTCTGAGTGAAATCATAAGAACTTCTTTATGCTCTAGACTGGGTAAATGTCTTGTGGAAAGTAATATTTTGACATATGATTTAATCAGTCAAATTCCGTTCTTCCAGAATTATTGTTTCTAAGTTCTTATTGTTTATAAAATACAAGTTATAAATGAGCTTTTTTGTAATATATTTTTTTTCTTCTAGAATTTATGAAGAATTATCCAGATATAGTTTTCTAAAGAAATTCAAGGGGTTGATGCATTGACTTGAGTGCTATCCCACAGTTTTTAAAAGCTCCTTCAATTGCAGGTAGCGTTGTTAGTTTGTTGTGTTTAGCTCACAGGCAAGGAGCAAAGCTTTTTAAATAGAAGGCTTGCTGCTGGCCTATTGATTTAATACATCTTTTACTGTGGAGTGTTACCTTGGCCACCAGGGTGGCTTCTACTAGGCTTACCTGTGTGGGAGTTGTGAGATAGCAAACCTTTTTATAACAGCTTACATGACAATTAATATAGAGGATAGCATGCAATTATTCCATCCTTATTTCAGAAGAAATTAATACACTTTGTTGAAAAGCACTTAGGAACAGGAAGGTAAAAAATGGCTTTCCCCCCACCCCCAGTACAATTTGCAGAACTTGGTGCATGAACAGGCTTTCCTTTTCCTACTTGTTTTTATTTTAGATGGAAGCTGAATGATTCTGTTCATCTCTTCATTTATTATTTCTCTGATATGTAGCATATGTATCCCTTTAATGGGCAAAGATAATGCAGGAGCTGGCTACTGCCTGAAGATACCCAGCAGAAATGCACATGCATATTTGATTATGTATTTCTTTCTGTCTATACAGGGAAAAATACAGGCAGTAAATAGAGCTGCAACAAAGCAGTGTTCTCTGTTTTAAGGACAGATGTTGGATAGCTTCTCTGAATGAAATGTGGTCACAAGGAAAAGGTGGAGAAGTGGTGGGAATAGCTGTGAGACTGAAAAGGATGTCCAATGCAGAGCAAAAATTGAACATCCGACAGTACAGAGTTGGACATCATCAGTAGTAGGTTACCTTTTTTTGGTATGATTCTTAGTGTTTTATCTTAATTTCTCAAATTGTAAGATAGAAAAAAAAGTGCTTGTTTATTATTAATTTTGGGGTTGGTCTATGGACCTGTTCTTTTTGAGTTCATTACAGTTTACTTTGAGCGACCAGTCCAAATATTCACAAAGTTAAGTTGTTTAGAACAGTGTAGTATCTCTGCTTTTCTGGGTAAATCAGCTTACTGTGAAGTTTCTTCTTCGTGTGCCCAGAGCTCTTAGTCTGGCAGAAGAATTTTAATATGAAGTCTGAAATGGATCCGAGTGCTCTGTTCTGTATCCTGTGAAGACTGGTAAAGTGCTTAAATATTTACCAGCACCAAACATGGTACACAATAATGCCATAATCAATGTGTACTGTAGGAATACCAACTCTTTAATTTAGTGCGTATTACGTTGAATAGGATAACAGTCTGCTTTGTCTTTTTCTTTGCTTTAGTACAATAACCTTTAAACCCTGGTTTATTTGTTCAAAATAAACCCTAATCTCCCCCCTCCCCCCCCCCCCTTTTTTTGTGAGTAACCTGCTTTATTTAACAGACGTTTTCTATTTCTAGTCTCTATGCTGGCGTTTATCTGCTTGCAAATGGATTTATTATCAAGTAATCCTAGTTTTGAACAGAATGTCTTTTGCTATCTCAAAAATCCAGGCTCTTCTGTGTTTGCTCTTCTACCAATTAAGCAGAGTGGGTCAATGAAAGCCTTTTTCAGAGCATCATCCAAGTAGGTTGTGTAGAATGAAATCCTGATGGCTACTCCATAGCTAAAGCAGGTGGTGTATAATGGCTCATTTGAACACAGGGATTGGGAGAAGAAGGAGGAGAGAGATTTCTGGCAGTAGATTCCTTTACTTTTTTTCCTGCCTCTTTTCCAGTAAGCTATTTCAGCCCATACATATCCAGTAAGCTGCAGCAAAAGACTTCTACAAATAAGAGGGAAATTTAATAGTCAGCTGAAGCTGATCTAAGATGGTAATGATGCCAGTAAGGGTAGCCCCTCAGTCTTGCAGCATGTTCTGCGCTAGTGACTGTGGCTGCACAATGAATTGTATTTATTTGTTTTGCTCCCATTTGGAAAAGATGGATGTTTTAAACACAGTAATAATAGAACAAAAAGTGAGGGTTTTTTTCTGGATTAGTTTGCTACCAGGTTAATATTGTATCAAGTTGTGTGGTAAGTATACTCTGACAAAGGAGAAGTGATGGGGATTCCTTGAGTAGGGAGCATGACAGAATTGCTCTTTTTATCAGTGACATCATCTTAGTTTAGCTTAATCCAAGGAAATTCCTGTGATGAATTTGTATCTTTAACAACTCTGCCATTCCTTCGCTCTCCAGTACGCTCAGTCTGTGTTGTACCTGCAAATTCTACCTTATCTTTCTGTACTGAAAAGTGTGTAAGGTCCTTGTGAAAGACATAGAGGGGCAGGATTTGAATGTGGTCCCTAGCTAATTTGAAAGAAATTCTGCTGACTTCATTGGATGGTGTCTCAAGCAAATATAAGATTGTAGGTACTTTAATTCACTCCGCCTTTCACATTTAACAGTGACCTTCTTCAGCCTCAGGATTCATCACTATTCAGAGATGAGAACGTGTCTCATTTCCATAACAGCATCCTACCCGGTGTATGAGTTGTTGGTGTTTACATGTATCCGTAACAACTGAATAATTGTAGACAAGAGTAAGCAGATAAGAAACTTACCAGTCATTTATTCATAAACTGGTCAAAGGAAACACCTCTCTTATCCTGGAATATATATAAAAGTCATCCCAAACTGATAGCTCTGATACTGCAGATCTTTATGGCAGAAGGTCAGGAGTGAGAGACAGGATACACTGAACTGTAATCTCAAAATTCAAGAAAGATTAACAAACAACACCCCCAAGAGACTCTCTACTTATTTTTTTTGTTTTCAGCAAGCCTGGGCTGATATTTCCCTTTCTATTACATGTACAGGGAGTACTCCACATATCTAATTCAGATAGTATTTTTTGGATGTGTTTAAGTGCTTGAGAATTTTACTGAGCTGTCTGAGGGAGGTGGAGTGAATTCCTGGCAAATACCTCAGCATGCAGCTAACTTACTTAGCTGCATTGACTGGCTTGATTTAGCTTTCAGAAAGGTAAGAAGCATTTAGGACTGTGAAAGATGTAATAGAAATTGCTCAGCCTTCTTTTTTTATGCTTTCTTGGCTAGGATAGTGATAGAAATTTCACCAAATGAAAGCTACTGCAGATAAATTTGAAAACAGTAGAAGGAAAACTGTGCTAACCTAAGGACCAATAGTTGCAATATTGCAAGGGAAAGGCAAACAGAAGTGTAATGAAGACATCTGAAGTTGGGTCTGTTCATTGGGAGTGAAGACTGGTAAAACCAGACTGGAGTACTTACGTACTGATTCCTGTGCACAGGTCTCCCAACATGCATCCTCTCTTCTTTTAGGATGGGAAAACCTATGTCATTTAAAGGGATGCAAGGAAGGTGTGGAAAAAGGGTAGAGCAAGGCCAGGACATATTTGGGTTGGTGGTTTTGTAGGCATTTTTTGTTTGGTTGGAGTTTTTTTGATGTACTTTTTCTTTTGTTGGTTGTTTTGTTTTATGGGATTCATTGCTCTAGAACTCAGGGACCAACAAAAACAGCAGTGAAATGTGGTGCTCAACAACAAAGAGCTTTCTGGCTCTGATCCTTGAGAATGTGCACAATGGCAGCTACTTTAGAAAGCAGTTGATGACCTGAAGGTGACGTGCTGTGGTGTACATCTGCATTTCCCAGCTAACAGTCTTCTGTGTCAGTCCCTGCCCGCTGGTTCTTCCCGAAGTTCTTTCGTGTGCACCTGAAATGAACAAGATCTTTCCAAGCTTTTGAATTTTCTCAGCTCCAGCAAATTTAAGGGTGATAATGCCCAATCAACAGTGAACAAGTTGCTCACTTCTGCTCTTTATATGCATGTTAAGAACATAACTAAGAGAAATACTCCACTCTGACAAAAGGCTGAGCAGGACGCTACCTTCTAATAAACATTTACTTACACGATGATGTATCATTACAACGTCTTACTTCTGGTAGAATAGTAAAAATATATGGAATGTGCTTGTGTAATTGTGAGAAAAGGGAGTCAAGAATCCTAAACGAATCCCAACCTAAATAGATCATGCCATCAACTCTGAGGTGAGATACAATGGCTTGGATGACATTGTGCTCCCAGAGTGAGTCAGAGGAGGGATAGGAAGGAGTGGATGCTTCTGTTGCCTTCTCATAGAAGTCACTCCTGCAACCCAGCCAGACCAAATACAGAGGCATTTAAAAATCTGCTTGTCTGAACTGCAGAAAGAGAATATCAAATGGGGGAATGGCATGTTGGAAGGATCTGTCAATAAAGTGGCTGGTGGGCCAATAAAGGAGGGAGGATGAAGTTCACAGTGTGCTGGTCCCCAGGGTTTGGAGAATCACCTTATGAGAAGGAGAGAAATGAATATTTTATCGGTATTCATCACCATTGTGGCAGCATGAAAAGGCAAAGAAAGAAGTGGAGAGTGGTAGGCTGGGAACACATAATGCTCCTTTAGTGGTGCCATGGGTTTGCTCTGATGAATCTGTCCTGCATCTCACCCAAAGAAAAGACGTTGGCTAATGATGTGCTTTGCAGATGGATCAGTGCTGGCACTTAAACAACTCTATATCTGGTACACAGGTGTTTGATTTTGTTTTTGTTAACGAGCCAATAGACAGATTTAGGGAAAATGAACCACAGTTACTGTGTAGAGACAGAGTTTCTCTCAGTGCTCGTAATATAACTCCACCATATGTTCAGTGTATGAGCCCAAGCCATGACACATCTTCCAGTCAGTGGGCCAAACCAGCATCTGGTGGAGGATAAGAGTGGAACTACACCTACCAATATTACTCAACCTGATACATCACTTCACAGTCCTGTTTTGCTTTGTTGAGTTAAGCAAACACCTCTGACAAGTCTCCCTGGTTATTCATCCTGTCACAAACTCCTGTCCCTTTTGTTGCTGCTTGTATGCTTTCCAGAAAATACTCTTCACAGCAGATGTTAGTTAATGCAGAAAGTATTAGAGAAATAGTTGTGAAAAGTAGATTTCAATATGTTTGTATTTTTTTTTTCTAATACCAGGTGCAGTTATTGACTATGAGGATTAAGCAAAGAAGTTGCGAGAATGGGAAAGTCTTCAGTACTACTTAAAATTAAATGCTGCTTGGGTATTAACTGTAATTTTTCTGTAAGATTGAATCAGTGCAATTTGTGCCAGAAAACCTAACACAAACGCTAATGCAAGGAAATCTCTTGCTGGACAGTGGAGGGGATAACTAATTGAGTTAACGTGTAGGTGTTCCACTGGATTAAGGATATATAAACTAAGAACTCTGCTGAAAACTATTCATGGAACTGCAGTGAGGTGGCTATTAGTAAAAAGTCATGTGACTTTTTAGGTCAATTTGTAAAAAGCAAGCCTGGGAAAATCAACTGAAAACCACAACATCAAATAAGAAGTTGATAGACTGTCTGTTCTTTTCCATATCTACTGATGTTTGCAGGTAACACAGTAACACTGAGTTTTTCCCAATGTAATACCCCCAGGAAATTCTCAACTGCATGTTCTTTTTACAGGAACTGTTTTCTCATAGCAGCTTATTTAGTGTTGGAGAGAGGACAGCAAGTCCTTGTTTTTCACCCTGCTCTCCTCTCAGGGTAACCTTTTTTAAGACACCCCCCTCCCCCCCCCCCTTTTTTTTTTTCCATCTGGTTCATTGTCCTTTTGTAGGAAGAGATCTTTTTCGGTCAGTTTGTTACAATTGGAAATGAAGTAATGGAAATAAATACCTTCCGTCTGTGGTGTATCTTACGACTGATTTACAACACAGCTAATCCCTCTCTCCAGCCTGCTGAGGCAGTATTAAAGTATGTTCAAAAGCACACGTGCAGTTTGAATCACAAGGGAGTGTATTGTAAGAAAATAATGCGTTGATTCTTTTCTTTGGTGGTGTAAACAGACAGGAAAAAAATGTAGCTGGGTACATTGAAATCGCATCACACTCCAGAGAGAATGGAAATAGCATGCACTAACAAGTCTGGGCAAACCCTTTTAAGAATAACCAAAACCCTGTTTTCTAAGAAATTCAGAATTCAACACCTCTTTATCTCAGAGTCTTTTAACTTTCTTTTGTAAGTGTCATTTTATCTTGAATCATCATAGGTTACTGGGAAAGGATTGTAGTGTAGGAGTTAAGGGATGTGCAGTCTGTGTTAAAGTTGTATTTATGATTATGTTCTGAACTAATATCTTAAGTTTTTATGAGGCAAAAAGACATTTATGAATAATTCATTCATGACATGGTAAGCTGAACTATAGCAGTTTCTTCCGGAGAGTTATTTGGAAGAGCTATTGACAATATGAAAATTATTGTTAACAAAAAGACATCGGTAGAGATAGGTTGAAGAGAGAGGGAAGTTTGCACGTAGCCTCTTGGGGATATCGTGGGGATTTATATGTTTTTCTTACTTTCATTAATTTGAATATTGCCAAGAATATGGAATATACTATATATTCCTCCCCAAACCCTACCCTTTAAATGCATTCTGAAATTTGAATGCAGTACTATATCCCAGATGTGCCAGCTTCACAACAGGGTGCCTGTAGCAGATTTACAAAAGGACTGGGTTACTAAAAGTGGGAATTAGCTAGAATCTGTTTGTCTAAATTCAAAAGAGAGCAAGACTTGGTAATGAAATAGTGACTAATATGTTTTTATACTGATATCTTTGATGAAATCAGAAAATTAGTTAGCACCAAAGCCCTGAAAGCATTTTCTCCAATCCAATTAGCCCATGCCAAATTGTAATTCTACTCTTTTTATTGGTCAATATTTTCGCTCCGTTTTTATGGTCACATTCCCATATCCTGTATAAAAAATTATCCATCAGAGAGCCATTATGTGGTTAGATGAAGGGGGGCTGTGAGCTGTGACTCTTGGAGTCTGTTCTCTGTGTGAACATGGGGACATGGCTCTGACATGTAGTTTGCTTATCTGGAAGAGAAACTGGTGGAGTTGCCTGGGTGCGATGGACAGTGGAGAGTTTTTTAACTAGGAGCGTTTCTGCGACGTTTTGATCGAGGAAGCTTTCTGCTGCGCTACACAGCACCATAGATCCGTGGCTTCGGTGGCTCTGCATTGCACATTGCATCTCAGCTGAAGTTGCGAGGCTGACTGTGAGATGCCTTCACTGTGTTTCAATTTAGTTCCATTTTCCCTTTGTGTCACTGAACAAGCAACTGGGTGTTAGTGGACACCAAGACACTGTTTCCTTTTCTTCATGACACGTTGCCTTAGCAAGCAGGAGAGCGAATGACAGTCAGATTCCATGATAAAACCTTGGTTCAATAGCAATTTAAATTCACTTCTTCAAACCTACTTCTCTGAGTCAGAGTTTACTGTTCTCACTAGAATCGTGCTGATTCATGAGTGGGTTTTAGATCCAGCTCTGCTCTATGTTACTAGAGGTGACCGGAGAGGGATGTAGGAGAGTTTCTCCTACGTAGACAAAAAGGGAAACAGACACTTAAACTTTCTGAAAACTCCCTGAACATATTGGGATGGGCAGGTGAAGGGGAGGGATGTGCAGCCTGTGCCTGGGCTAACCAGGCATCGGGAGAGCTGCCTGTGGCCGTATTGCTGCCCAAGGGGCAGTTCTATAAGTCTGCCACAGGTGTAATAGTCTGGCACAGTATAACAACCTGAAGTGGGGAAAGAGCTTTCCCAGACCCTGGTGCAGCTCAGGACTGGAAAAAAATTTAACTCTTTCCCCCAGCTGCCTCCGTGCAATTTAAGAAAGCCTGCTGCTGGCTGTCAGAAGCTTGCTTTGCCTGTGCTCTGCCCTGTCTGGATGCAAATCGGCTTCAAACGGAGCGTGCAGCTCCGTTAATGGCATGACAAGCTGGCAGGGAGAAGCGCTGCTGGGGAGCCCTGTGTTTCCCTGTGCTCACTATGCAGGTCCCACGGAGCTCGGCACGGGAACCAGACAACCCTGTAAATAAACCCTTAAAGGCAGAGCACAGGCTGTCACCCTGCGTTTATCAAAGCTGCAGGTCTTGAAGTTGCCTCCCAGCGCAGTCACATGTGCTTCGGCATCCAGTTTAGCCAACGCCAAACACGTTACAAACCCTGCTTTAGGATTTTCCTTGTAGTTGACAGTTGTTTCCTTTATTATGTGGGCACTCAGGAGGGAGCTATTTCATAGGGATTTTGAATGTCCTACTCATAAAAACTGCAACTTTTCCTATATGCAGGAGATAATATGTTTTATTCCTCTTGTGCTGTTTCATTTTTCCTAAACTAAGCACTTTGCTTCAAAAGGGTGTCCTTGTAAATCTTTGTCCTTTTAAATTCAAAGGTCAATGATACTTTCTATATGCAAATTCAGTTGTTAAATGTATTGCACATTACTACTCCTGGCAGATGGGAAAAACTGCAAATTTATCATGGTGATGGCTTCAGGAACAAAGTAAGTAATTATAGACACAGTATGACAACTAATGACAGTCTCTCTTATTCTCTCGTGTTTTCAGTAGCCTTTCAAATGAAAGAAGAGAAATAAAAGGTTACCTTAGCTGTGTGTCTAAATCTAAGCCAATATTACCAGAAACTGTGGTATATAGTCTTTATTATTACCCATTAGAACGCAATTTAACTTCTGGCCCTTTAATAAAGCTCTTCCTGGAAAAGCATTAATAAATACAAGTTTATTTTGTGTTAAACTTTGTTACCTGTGCACCGTAAGAAATTATAGGCAGTTGGAAAGAGACTGTTCTGCTGAGAGGGTTTTTTCTAGTCCTGTTTCATAAACTGAATAATCCATGTTAATGCTCAAAAATAAAGTATTTTTTTCAAGTAGCTGGTTTGTTTTTTATGATGATGTTATTGGCTGAGTACTGTGTGGTCACAGATCTACTGTGCCAGGTGTCCCATTAAGTGCAACAGACCATAATCCAGATATGTAGGTTATTAAAGAGGAAGAGAAATGGAAGCTTGCAGTCCTCTTGGTACGAGTAGCGGCTTTTGTAGAACTGCTCACCAGTTTTGGAGGGAACAAAAAGTGACAGCAGAGCCAAATGTCTTCATGTGAACATGTGGTTTCTGCTTGTCCAGGTTGGCCAGCACCACCCAGCCTTCCTGCTGCTGGGCTGAACTGGTTGCTTCATTTAAAGTCCTCAATAGCAGATGCCTGGAGGCAGATTGTGTTCCCGTGTCTCCTGTCTACACCCTCTCAGTTTAGATTTAAGCTTTAACTATCCTTATAAACTCAACCATATTTTCTTAGCAGCTTGCAGTCAGTTACTATATATTAATCCTTAGTAAATGTAGTGATCTGCACTCCAAATGCCTAATTAAATATGCCATAAATCTGCAAGAAAATGAGTACTTCAAGTGAAATAATTCCATTTTATATAATAAAAAAAAATCTCTTAAAATATCATGATCTAACAAGAAGCGATTGAAACATAGTTTGAAGTTATTTTACCACTAGCAGAACTGTATAAACTACTGTGTGTTGACATATACAGATCTATGGAGATTGCACAAAAATTCAGAGGTCAAAAGTCCAGTGGATGATACTCATAAAGAGCCAAAGGAAAATTAGTAATTGGGCTAATGCATTGTTCTCTGAGATGTCTCTTTTCTAATGCTTTGGGAAAATCAGACTAATTCCATTGGCACTAATGTTATTGCGGAGACATCAGGTCATGCTTTCCTGGATGTAACTTAACAACCCATTTCTGGACACGGGCAGAGAGGTTAAATACAAAGTAGGTGCTCATTAGCAAGCCATAAATTAGCCAGCTCAGTTTCACTGGAGGTGGCAAACCAGCAGAGTATGGCCTGAGGAGTTTGCCAGCGCCAAGCAGAGGGGCAGCTACCCCTTAGTGTTCAAGGCAGCCTCAAGTCAAGCTTGCACTTGGCCTGTTTGAGCTGGCACCCGTGGAATTCTGTGCACATCGCTGGTTTTGCAACATCCAGATCCTCTTGACTGACTTCAGGGAAACTACCTGTTGTATGCCAGCTAAGAATTGAACCTGGCCCGGGCAAAACAGGCTTTTTCTGCCATAAAAGACTCCCCTCAAGATGACTAGGGCAGTCTTCACAGGGGGATAACGATGTGCGGTTGCCCATCCTGCCTGTCTTGCGCAAGAAATTCAGGTGAGCAGGTGTTTTGCTTCCTCCCCTAGAAGGAGGC
The DNA here is from genome assembly GCA_033558235.1 of Neomorphus geoffroyi. NCBI lineage: Eukaryota > Metazoa > Chordata > Aves > Cuculiformes > Neomorphidae > Neomorphus > Neomorphus geoffroyi. Next base: position 952,384 of record JAUMJM010000050.1, read on the forward strand.
ACTGATAACAGATTAACCTTGCTTCATTTAAATTACGGCTATCAAACAAAATGCCTTGTCCCTCCCCAGATGGGAGAAGGGTCTTCAGGGAAATAAACTGTCTGTTATTTAGTGGCTGTGGGTTACCAGAACTACACTCCAGTAAGCCAGTCCTACTGATCTGGTACTGATTTGTTACTGAGATGAAGTACGTGGTCAAGGTATCTTGTGCCTGTAATGAGGCTTTTCGTCAGTACCTGCAAATAAAATAACACCCTCATCCCATGGTCCTGACTCGAGCACTCCTCCTCCTCACCTCCAGCAGAAGAATAACAAATGTCTCTTGATATACTGAAACAAAACTCAGTTCCTAAACTCAGATGCATTTAGAGGTCTGAGTGATTCCCTATATCTATTTGCATATATATAAAAATCATCATACTGGTTACTATTCTAGAGTGCTTTGAATATTGCTTTCGATAAGTAGAAACATTTAGGTAAATGAGCAATATGTTTATAAGTAACATATTAAGCATAAATTTAGGTATCTTTGTACGCCTTTATTGAGAACGTGAAATAAGACAGATTAGACTGTTTCTTGGCAAATCCCCGTGACATGGTCTGTACAGCACCGGTCTTTAGTTGGGATTTACTGAAAAATGCCCATGTTCAGTGACCCTCAAATTTGTGTTCTCACCTAAAAGGGGAGATGCTTGTGATTTCTTGGCAGACCCAACAGGGAAACAGAAGGTGAAAGGCACATCACCACACAGACCTGACTCTCTAATACTTTTTGTAAGATGGCATAACCCTGTAATGAGAGGAACTGGGTGCTTTGTTCCCAGGAATGTGACTTGTCTGAAGTGTAATCACTCCAGGCAAACACTGTTAGATAATGTTCTCCAGCACAGTGAGCTCCATGAAAGCATCTCATCTGAAAAATAGCTTTAGAGTGCCATTCTAGATGGTCTCTAATTTTTTCCAGTATTCATCTTACACTAATCTTTTCCTCGCAGATGTGTGAGAAATGACTGCAATCTTTCTTTCATGTAGTTTTTCTTCAGTTAATCATTTGTCTTGAGCAATCGGTGCTGCAATATTATGAGACCTGGGCTACAGTCCCAAATGCTAATTTATAAGTGGTAAGCTTCCCATCAGATTTGATCTGCTCATTGGACAGTTTCAATAAGTGTCTCGTATCCAAAGGTGTGAGTTGTCTTTTTTTTTATTATTATTATTTTAACTGTATGATGCGAGTGCTCAAGAACAAAAAAATAATAATGCCATCCTTTCAAATATTGTGATAATAGGTGAAGGCAGGCTATTTCAGAGTTGCTTATGCCCTGGTTTTCTCAATTTTCAGAACCTCTCGTAAGGAGGGTTTGGTGCTAATTGAAGCACAGGTGTGATCTTGCATAAAATGCGTTGCAATACACAGCTGATGCTTACTGAATAAACTCACTCTGATTTAGAGATTCAGGATTTGCAATGCATTTAACAGCCAGGTTTACAGAGCAGTAAATACAAGAACATGTAAATAATTTTCCAGGACCTAGAATGGCATTAAAATTTCTGAGGCACGTAAAAAATCCTAGAGAGCTCTTAAAAATTAACTGTTTCTCATAGTAATATGTGGTTTAAAATGTGAAAATCACAGCTTTAGAATATGATAATGCGGGCTGGGAAGAACTTATATGTAGAAAAACTCATCAAAGTGTCATCTCAGTACAGGACTGTAATGGCAACTGCAGCAGAATCAGCTGACTTCAGTGCTCAGTGGGTGATGTTCTGGGCTCTGCATACAATCCCCAGCAAATACATCCAGAAAAATACTTACATAATACAAGTAAATTAATTATAACAAATATAATAAATTTACAATAAAGTATATGAATTATGCATAAATATGCATTTATAAGTATATGACAAGCATAATTTACGATTTAAATAATTAAAACTGTTGTGAATAGGTATTTTTCTTACCTTTTGAACTTTCAAAAAAATAAACTGCATATTCTAATGGAGTCATGGCTCTTTCGTCAGCTTCATTAGGTTGTGGTGATTTTATCCAGTTCAAAAGGCTCTAGAGTCGAGACCAAAATATTTTCACTGAAATATCAGTTGTTATGATCTATTATCTTTTTGATCCCTTTTTTTTGGCTTTGGAGTGTCTGTCCAGTGACATTTCAGGGCCCATTTTAGTCGATGTGTGAATGAGGAACTCCCAATGATTGATGCATCTTTGTTACAAAATGTCATGTCTTCAGTGGGAGTTTGAGTTGAGGATAGATTATGGGATGGGTCTACCTAAAGCCAAACACTGTTTCCAGAAATATTTACTAAACAACAGAGAAATTTTGGAGGGCAGCCAAGCCCCTGGTGTGGGGCTAAATAAAAGTGCCCCTTGGTTAAATAAAAGCTGATCTTTCCTTTTTGCGTCACCTCCTTTCCCCTGTGTCGTGTAAAGTATAATAATGTGTATGGTCAGAATGCTCTATGCACATAATAAGTCTTTGCTGTTTTGGGGAGGTTAAAAGTTGAAGAGCTATTAAGAGGTGCTAGCTTTATCTTTGAAATTTCTTTGGAAAGTGAAATAACGATGGAAGGAACTGTCTAATTTTCCAAAGTAGAATCCTGACACTGCACAGCAACAGTGGCTTTGATTTTAATCACAAAGATTCTAAAATGAAAATAGAGCTTTGAAGTTTGGGAAAATATTAAAATTTGCTCTCCTGTTTCTTCACAAGCATACTTTTGTCTGTAAGTCCAGACTTAAAAGCTGTTATTGACACACACAGATCTCCTTTGTAGTAGGTGATCATAACTGTGACTGTGCTCTTATGCTAAGCAGATTGGAATATAGCTTTTAAAAAATGACCGTACATGAAAAACAGTTCCCCCTTCTCAAACATAATTTTGAACAAAGTGAATGCTGTTCCATCTCATAAAGACAGATGATTGACATTATATAGTGCATGAAATTTTTCTTTTCAGAATCATGACATTTTATTATAAAAGTAGAGATAATGCTGGGAGCTAGTAATTACACTATATACTCCCCCAACAAAAAAGGTCCATTGGGAAAAGAAATGAAACAATATGTCTTTACAAAGAATGCAATTAAGTAAAGCTAGATTAGAGAAACCACTGAGGATAAGCGACATGCCTTATTATCTCAAATGTGTAAATTTAATTTTCTTTTTTCCTAATAATTCTTATTTCCCCAGCATTTTTCTCAGTCCATGGAGATCAACTTGCAACAGCTTCATTTTCCTATTGATCTATTTAATATTTTTCCATTGTGCATAATAACACACTAAACAGAATTTGCTTTCAATGTGTGAACAGCTTTTCTTTCTCAGAAAAGAAAGGGATAGCACTGTTGCAAAATGCTTCTCCCTGGGGTAGATGATGACATTAACGGTTTTGTTATGAGAGGAGTGGCTCAAAATTAAATCTTGAAATTTCCAGTATTTATCAGAGCAACTCACAGAAGTAGAGGGGAAGGGTCAAATGGCTGCATCATCACCCCTGCATCTCTAAAGGCAATGCGAAAAAGGCGTTAAAATTAGGACAGAAAAATATTCCTAGGGGAATTCTATCAGAGATGCTTCATCTTGGTGGCAAATTTAAGACAAGACATGCATGGCAGTATCTGTTGATGTGAAGAGTTTCTTAGTAAAAGATTAGGTTTTCTAAAAGTGATGCTTTATACTCTGGACAAAGAATACTTGTTTTTGTGAGTGAAAGGATGTCTTTCAGGTTAGTTCTACACAACTGGACAAGGAAAGGAGCAGCACCGTCTGCTAAATAAACTACTTTTAAGTTAGAATTCTGTTAATATCTTTTCTTTGATAAAAAGAATTTGTACCCAAAGCGGTTTTGGAAAAGCATACAAATAGTGTTTGTGTAAGTGGAAATGTGCAAAGAATTATGCTTTAGTCAGTACTGCTTGTAGCAAATTCAGGTTGCAGGAAAGTTTGAAGATTCTGCCCCAGCTGTATTCAAAGACCTGTGTATATGCTGCCTTTTTCGGTATTGTAAGAAATGGAAATCTTTACAGTAGCTGTATTCCATAAAAGTGAGATTTAAATGATGAAAGATTTTTCTTCCTTCTGACTTGATGAATAGGTAGAATATAGTCACAGCTCCGAGTGTAATGTCTGGAAGCAATTTGGGCTCTGGAAGTGAGCCCCTTTGCTCCTGTGGTGCAGATATAATCATTATGTTTCTGGACTAAGAGTAAGGAATAAATTTTACATTTGACTACAATATTTTTCATTGTATTTGTTTATTACACAAGACTGTTAGCGAGGAGGAAAACTGTATTGTTGGAATTCATCTTGCTTAGCTCTAGCTGTCCAAGATGTAGGCATCTGAGCAAAGTTGGCTATCTATACTTGCTCTGTGAGTAATGGATAAAGAGGAACTGCCGAAGGGGGAGATTCCCTATGTGCCTTTGCTATTTGTCTTCAAGATATGGTGAATGACACCTGGAGAAAACCACCGAGGGCATATATGAACTGGAAAAGAATCTAACCACTATTTTGCATTATATACCATGCTTTTCAGATGATTGAAGGTAAATGAGGTGAGTCCTGTCTCAGGTGACTTAGAGCTCTTGCAAGCACAGGACAGACCTTGACTGTGAATATTTGTAATTTGGAAATTACCAATCAATCAAAATTCATTAGTTGCTGAAACAGGTGAAATGGTTTGAAAGATGAATCCCACTGAGAACATGGCAACCTATGCACGGGCAATTCACGAACAGGAAGGGGGAAAAATGGTTCAATAAATTACTACTTGGGAGTTCTTCCCTGATTGGCATCTAATATTATTGTCCTCGAGGAAGGTCCTGTCCAAAAGAGCTGATGATGAGAGGTGATGACTTTCTGCCATTACTGTGCTTACATCATGAAAATGTCTGATGTAACAGATGATTCTTGTACTTAAGTTTATTGTCATTGGATAGATAATGGCAGCACAAACGATAATGATTTCATTCATGATGTGTACATCAATCGCACAAGGTACATTTCCCTGTTCTTCATTTTATCTAAGAATAGTTTTGGTACAGGGACTTCTGCTAATTATGAATGCTGCACATTCAGGCATGTTAGCCATGAATCTTGGCACTGAAAGGATAAGAGAAGACTTTATAAATGAGATTCATTTAGGCAGCATGTCATCAAATGACCTGATAAGTAGCGACTCATCTGGATAATGATTAGGTTTTATGTACTATTACAAGGATTGATTTACTAGAAAGGCAATGAGCAAAAAACTGTATCTACAGAAGATTTTTATCTGAATGAGCAAATTACCTGACAAGATATGCAGATCCAAACCAGACTTTTAATTTTCTGAAAGGGCAAGATTTTGACTCCTTATTCAATGCCACGTGTATTTTATGTTATGAATTGCACCACTTATTTTGATTAAGTTATTTAAAGAGAAAATAGTATTAGTTTCCACAAAAATATCTGACTTTCTTCAGTACACAACTGAAGGGACTTGTTATGCATTGTGATATACTCAGTGGTCACATTTCCAGCAAAAGTCTTGTAGTAACTTTAGTGAATTTCTTTTAGAATGTAATCTTACACTCGTGAAAGTCAAAGACAAAATTTTTGCTGATTTTAATTCTTTGTGATGTGATCCTTCATCTAAAACCTCAGGAAGTCTCCATTTAGATATGCAATTAATTATCATAACTTTTACCTCCAAAATGTATGTATTTATTTGGGTGTAGGTGACCCCCTTAATTCATTACTGATCAGCTTTTATTTTCTTCAACTTCATAACAGAGTGAACATAAATTTCCCTTTTTTCTTCTGATTCACAAAAAAATGGCATTATTTTCTTTAAGTTGGTTTTGGTGATGTTTTATTAACTTTTTTCTTTCATGTTTATCCTTCATCAATCCAAAAATATGCTAGTGTAAAGAAGAAATGAATGAGAATTAAATAGTCTCTGCACTTGGAATTTGCAAAGGTAGAAGAAACCACCCACTTAGTTTGATGCAAGCAAAATTATAATAGCATGGCACATTTTTTAGGTTACATTCTGTAAGGCTATGGCTTAGTCTTTTTGTCTTCAGGAATCCTGCAAAGGCAAAACTGCTAACTTCTATCTGATTCCAGATCTTGTGAAAGAAATTTGGCTTATGTTGTTATAATGCTGTGTGCAGTGTGTGTAAATTGATGTTTATTTTTCACTTACATTGTGGACTGATCTAATTTAACATGAATTTACAAACTTCCATTAGCAAATGCTGGTTCCATATTACAATGACAATATGTACAATGCTCTAGTATTCAGAAGGTTTATGTTTAAGTGGCCTCATTCTTTTTGCCCGCTGCTTAATGAGACCGTCTTTGGAAATCGTGGATATGAATGTGAATCCCATACAAAAATATATGTATACAAAACCCCATAGATATTCAACTGATTGCCTCATGGCTGCACTCTCTTCCAAAAAGAAGGTCTGTTTTATTGAACTAACTCCTTGTAGTCCACAGTTTCTTTTTATATTGCTTTATTTTGGAAGATATGCATACATGAATTCTGCAGTTTGTCAGATTTATGATTGTGCTTGGCAGAATTATACAAGAAATTATTTCAGTACCGTGTAGGTTGTGATGAATCATATTCATGCAGACTTCCTGGGCAATCTCTTTAAAATGAAAGTGAGATCTGAGGTGGAGCATGTGTCTTTCAATGCAATCGTGTAAATAGGTATTTTAGAAATTAAATCTTATTAATGAATTATTCATATAGGATGGGGGACTTTTATTTCTGCTGCTGACCTTTCTATCTTTTTCTCCCTTCTTTCTTTTTCCTGTATTTGTCCCTAAATTTGCCACGTACTAGCATGACTATTTATAAGAAGGGTGACTGCCTTCCCTTTTCCTACATAATGTTGTTACCTCTATAATTTGATTTTATTACAACCATCTGAGCTCTATGACACATTTTATGGTAGTGAGCAACCCTGGAGGGAGAAGGCTTTCCCATCACACTCATGGATTTTTAAACAGATTTTTTTTTTTTTGGTATTTTCTGAGTAGTAAAGCTGTAGTATGTGCTAACATCTAGGAAAACTCCCTGTTGTGTGCACTGTTTCCCTCAGCTATCATACTGACTTCAATACTACACGCAGGAAGGAAACACTTGAAAATGAAAACAGGATCATTGGAGGATTGGGTACCTGGGCAGTAGTGGTAGGGTAAAGGTCCAAATACACTCTGGCCGGAGCTGGAGGGAAAGGGGAGGCAAATGTTTAGGCCTGAAAATCAATGTGGTTTTCTCTCTCCCTTTTTTAAAAACATAATTTGATCCAAACTGTTTTGTGGAAGTGAGGACTGTTTCTGTTAACCTGAGTAAGATTTTGATCACATTAAAAAACCCCTTAATTCAATGATTGGCAATTGAAATAACTGGTAATGAAGTTTCTCAGAGGCTCTGGAATATGATCTCAGTCACTGAATTGCCCTTTCTGTTGGATTGGATATTGCCTATGCCATCTAATTTGCTTCAGTTCAATTCTTTTTACTGTGAAGAGTTCTGGAAAAGCTGCCTAATGTTTTTTTCTTTCCTATTTTTTTGATTGCAAAAAGCTGAAGCAAGCACGATTGATTTGAAAGGATGAATCTTGTTTCAACTTAGCACAAGTATTTGAGACTGCTTGTAAAACTACTTAGAGGCCTTGAATGTAAATTGCTGTTGCAAAGTTTCTTTGTATTTAAAATATAAGCCTAGACAGATATTAATAATGAAAAAGGCCAATAAATGACCTTTTCTTCACTTTTACAAAGTAAATGCAGTATTGAATTTTTCATCTGTTGTTTTCTTTTGAAATGTGAAAGATCACACAAATGAAAGCAGGCGAATTAGATTATATTCTCTACAGACACAACCTTGATGCTGTAGCCAGTGTTTGGATACACGAGAATTATTTTTTCATTTATTCCTTGTATTTTCTTGATCTCCATGAAGTATTACTGCTTCACATTTTCATGAGCATAATTTGAATGCAATCTAATTTTATTCATTTTTATAAATGTAATAACACTTTTTTTCTCTAAGCTTCCTGTGGTGTCATGTCTGTGCTCTGAAAGAGTTAATTTGTCACATGTGCAACAGGGCACCCTTCTCCAATCATCCTAACATAAATCGGGAGCAACCCTAGAGGAGAGATAAGTGGCTTCTATTGTGCTATTTTGCCTTATAATTACAAAATATAAATCCTTAAACTAAAAGTGATTGTCTGGTTAAGTCTCAGCACTAAGGAGGTGCTGGGTGCGATCCTGAGCAGGGTGAGGGCCAGCAAGCGAGCAGATGGAAAGGGACAAGGATTTGGCTGGTGCGAATCACAGAATCATGGAATGGTTTGGTCTGGAGGGGACCTTTGCAGGTCACATCTACTCCAGTGCCCCTACTGTAAGCGCAGGGGCATCTTCAACTCGATCAGATTGCTCAGAGCCCCATCCAACCTGACCTTTGGCGTTTCCAGGGATGGGGAATCTACCACCTCTCAGGGCAAACTGTTCCAGTGTTTCACCGCCCTGATTTAAAAAAAAATTTCCTTCCTGGTATCTAGTCTAAACCTACACTCTTTTAGAAATCCACAGGGCTCCTTTTCAGTCAGACCAGTTTTACACTTCCCTGAATTGTTGGCCTTAGAGATTCACTTCTGAAACTTTTCTTGTTTGTAATGCTATTTGCGAACTGCTAAGTGATAACATTTTACAGTCTTAAACACTGCACCCACCTTAACTAATTCATCTTTGCAGCAGACCACTAAGAGATGGGAATGAACATAAAGGAAGAGCAGGAAAATCCGTGGTGCTTTGGCTAAGGAAATGATTTGCATTCTTCCAGAGTAAGTTGCTGTAGGAAGCGGAGGTTGGAAGGAACTAGCCCTTGCCTGGTGGTGGGTTTTATGGGCCCACACCATCTGGGATGTTGTGGGCCAAGGACTAGAGCTCTGGGTCTGCTTGCTGCAAACCTTTGCCTCAGCTTTACTGCAGCTTTCAGCCTGTTTCAGGATACATGGCATGACATGAGGAGCTGGTGGGATTTGTATCAATTCAGGTGAGAAAGCGGAGCATTTTAAGCAGTGATTTCCTGCAAAGGCAGGCTGAGTCGGCCAAAGTTGAAATTGATTTAATGCCCAGTATAGTGCAAGGGACTGAGTTGTCTTAAAAACACTCCTACCCTCCCAAAAGTAACCCACATTGCTGGTGGGGCAGCCTTGGGATACGGTTGTGACTTGGGCTGTGCTTTCCAGGGTTGCGAGGCTCACGTGTGAGAGATCGGGCTCTTGTGTTTTCTGTCAACTCTGTTCCCAAATGCTGGGCATAGAATTTTGTCCTGTTCTGACTAATTATATAGGTATTTTCTTAGCTTTTTGCTCTTTTCATTGTTTTGTTCGTATCCGAGGCATTAAAATGCTCATTAGCACTGCTCTCCTTTTCTGACATGTCTGAGCTTGGCGATTCCTGTGGGCATCCTGCCAGCCCCACTGTCAGAGACAAAACCCCCTGGGGAAGGAGCAGACAGGCGAGGGAAGCCTCTTTCCAAGCTTGTCAAGCCGTTTCTGCAACCCCCGTCTTGCGGTTTGTGGTTCCTCTGGTCTGTGTGTGGGCAGCATGTGGTTTGCTGACAAGTGTTGGTCAATAGGTGAGGAGCTCGGATGCCCTCGCTGAGAGGTGTTGAAGAGAAACGGACACCCAGTGAGTGGCTGTGCATGAAACCTAGTGTTTACCGAGCTAAAAACTCTACAGAAAGGACATGCAGAGTCTGCCCATGCTACCAGTCTTGAAGGCTGAATTGTTTTCAAGAGCAGGGTATTAATCACAAGTTTAAATCATGCACCCTGCAGTGCACTGAAAGGCTGCATCGGGACCTGGTGTTAATCTCTCTGCACGTCCTGCAAACCAAAAATACAAATCCCTGCATTTTTCATTTGTTGTCTCTTGGAAGTTTTTTATTTTTTTTTATTTCAAAGCTTCAGATCCTGACCTATGGCAGCATCTTGGTTCACATTTAGAAATAAAATACAATGCACAATAAGTCTTTACTGGCAGAAGGAGCAAGAAGTTAGCCTTGTGAGCTTGTGCTTGGGCAGAGTGTTGTGTAAATACAGGGGAATCGGCATCGCTGCAGAAGCATAAAATAGCATGAGGGGCCGGTTTCTTTTGTTTTAATTTAAATCTTTTGTCATTAATGGTCTCCTAGCTGGGAAGGTGGAATGAGAGAGAGAAATTTAACATGAAAACCACCAGAGAAGAAACATAGCCTTCACGTCTCACTGTTGTCTTAGCATCTGGTAGGACCTTGCCTTGGGTTGGTTTTCAGACAGGTGTGAGGGATGTATTCTGCAGAAAGGAAAAAACCACTTCAGAGTCTTCCTTCTAGTGACAGCAGAGAAAAGCTTTATCAAGGTATAAAACCTAATAATAAAACGAGAAAGGCTTATTGTGTTTGAACATGCGTGCGCATGAATCCACACCCAAAGGAAGCCAATGAAATGACTCCCTAAGCTTTTTTCTTTTCAATGCCCAATACTACATGGTAATTTCCCGAGTTTTAATGAATGGATCCCGGTATCTTTGTTTACACTATATGATTATATTCCCTGCTGTAAGCTGCACTGCCAGTGGTAATTCTGCAGAGACTAGAATTTGCAAATTTATTACCTGTGTATTTATTTGTAGGTAAAATATTCTCTAGTGATTCATCCCATCACCAGAGAATGCTTTTCCAAATAGATTGCGTTTTACTTCCTAAAATTTAATTCCTTATTTCATATCCCTGTTGTTTACTTAGTTTATATCCCTTACCAAATAGCTTTCTGCAGGTTTCTTATAACCTTGAACTTCCACGTCCACTGATAAAACTCATTAATTTCCATCAGTGTGAGTGAGTGTGCTTTGTATCTCTTGTACCCTCTCTGCTGGGTGAAACCCAAGGAAGGGATTCCAACTTTTATAATATGTGTTACATGTGGTGGAAAATACTAACAGAAAGACAAAACTTGAGCATTGCAACTGGTACTGAGATGTATAATCAGAATGATTATATCTTATTTTTCCTTTAACTCCTGCCCCCCAAACATTAAATTGTTGAGGATCAGCTTATTCAGCTCATTTACAGCATCTGGGAGATGCTTGAAGACAAGAGGTTTATTTCAGCAGTTTAAAAGTTCAAAGTGGTTTTATTTGTGTTGGTGTTGTCTTTTGAGTTCCAGTCACAGACCTTACATTCTAAGGATCTTCAAAGATACAGCAGAAAAGGAGTTCTTTCTTCAAAAAGTTTAAAGTTTTATCAGAAGGTGGAGGTGTACAGATTACAATGCCCAACAGAAGCCATAAAGTAACAAAGGTCAGAGTGATCTCTGCAGTTTCACATCTGTAAAGTATTTTAAGGAAAACTTTGTATGGATGCTGATGGTTTTTGCTGAGATATAATGGCTTTTGTCTTTGCAACTTAAAACAGACTCCTTTCCTTGGAAAGGTGATAGGTTTAAAAAAATCCCATTAATTTTTTTGGATATCTTAGGTTGAAAGAGAGCCACATTTATTATGATTGTGATTAAAATTTCTCTAGTTATTGTCAGAAGATAAGTATCTCTACTATAGTATGCTTTATCTGTTTTATGTGATTACAAATGCTGCTTACAGTTCTGAATATCAGCAAATTACTTTTATGGTACTTATCTCATCTTGGGATAACTGCACAAGCCTGCTGTTAAGTGTAACCAAAAGGTGGTGGAGGCTGCAGTCCTACAGCAGTCTCAGCTATGGCTTGCACAATGTACAAAATAACTCTGGAGAGCTTCCTGCATGCTCAGGTGAAGTTTTCCCTCTGCAATTAGAAATAAATTGCTGGAGAACAATACAATGTTTCTAAGAACTTGTTGAAAAACAAATCTCCATGTTCCCTGTTAGCTTTTACTGCTTTGAACTTTAAAAAAGATGTAAGCAACTACATTCCTGTGATAAATGGCCTTGTACCTAGTTTTATGATGGCTGAATTATTGAAGGAGAACAAAGTGGTGGGAGGATTCCAGCAGACCTTGTCCAAATGGCTACCCTTCCGTTTTGCTGTGGTATATAGCTACTTGGTGTGGGTGGGAACTGGAGAGCCTCCAGGTGGTAATGGAAAACTCAGGAAACAATACAGTTGATTTCTTTCTTTCCATGCAGACCTTCCAATTAAAAATTATAAGTAGAAATGCTCTCATTATTTCAGAATATGTGAAGTGTTTTTTTCATGGAGCCAAGACCTCCTTTTAAATTGAGGGATTCTATAATGATACACAAAAATACTCAAGAGTTCATGGTGAATATATTGTCCAGGTCTTATGGAAAGGTCCATGCAGAGAAACAGTGTTAAATGCTCCATGTGTTTGTTTAGTTTTCTGTGTTAGGATTAGTCCCATGAGGTCTGGTGAGATAAGTGAGGAAGCATACGGAGAACTGGCAACTCCGCTGGAATCAAATGAATTTATGAATGTTCATAGTCTCAGTAATGGGAGTTGACTTTCATTTTTACTGTGGCTTATTTATACTGTTCCGTCTGTAAAGAGAAAAGCAAAGCAAAAAGAACGGGGCCTTAGACTGTACGTACTATGATACAGCTGCTGTGAGTTCTCAGTGCTCCCTGATGCCTGAGTTCGAGTTGTTTATTGTGAAGGTTTGAGATGAGTCACAGACTTTTAAGGTCATGATACTGACCAAAAAAAACCCCCTAAAAGATACCCCAAAAAGGGAACCCTTCCTAAGCTCACAGCAGTCAATTCTGTCATTCTTTTCTTCATCCTCTTAATGCTACAAGGAACAAGTGTACTCTTATCATCAACATTAGCATACCTCTACGTGCTTCCATCTCATACATAATCAGTTTACTTAGCCACAAACAGCAGAAATGAAAAAACAAAAGCTTTAACTTAAGCAAATAATAACAACACACCAGCTCTAGCAATAATCAGATAATTGCGGTGATTTGTGCAAATAAGGATATTCTCCATCTTGCCCAGAGCAAACTCCCTTAACTTGGAATCATGTTCTTTGTACTACACAAGAAGTAATTGAATGTCCAAATGTTTTGTCAGTGGTAGCTGTACAACTATAAAGAGACCAACTGTAAAGCGTTCTGAATGCTTCCACTTCTGATGAATGCTTCCACCAAGCCTATGAGCAAAATGAAACCAATGCAAAGAACAGAAAACTAAATATATAATACATCTCTCCTGTATGTGCTGCAGGCGCTGTCTTTGCAGCTGCTGTTTTACAGCGACAAAAAGAGACTTGAGTGAAGTTGTACTTGTTGGCAGTATATCATAACATGGAAGTGATGCTTCTGGGAGGACAGAACTGTTTTGATACACTAGCCAACATTATGACATTTCCTTTTATTGAGAGCATCTGCTATTGAGGTGGTACTCAGCCTACATTTGTTGATTTCCGTGGGATTTGTAGTTGCTCAGCAGATTCTTAGGATCAAAGCCAAATTGTTCAAAGTTTAGATCAAATAAGTTAAACTCCAAAGCTAAAATGTTGACATTAATTTCTCAAGCAACATGTTTGATGTTATTATGCTTGCTGAAGTATGTAATGGCAGTAGGAGAAGGAGGCCTATGCCTATTTTCTGTTTTATTGCAGTTAAATTAAAGAGATGGGGTCCAAAGTCTCTTTTTTCGGGATTATTTCTTAGAAGAAAGGACTTAAATGAGCAAAAATTTTAGCTGTAAAAAAAGTTTTACAGCTTTTCATGTTAGTATTGTCATGTTGGTGCCTCAGAAAATTGTGATGTTATTTAGTCACAGCATTTATCTTGAAGCATTCATGTTGTTTTTATGAGATATCCCAATGGGGAGCTAATGCTCTTATGAGGAGCAATTTAAAGCCCTGAGAGTAACTACAAAGCTGAACCCCACAGTACAGATGGGATTCTGTACTTGAGTGAAAATAGGAAATAGCTCTGAAGGTCTTTGTGTATCTAGCTGGAAGCACACGCTTAGCTGGCTTTTTTCCCTGGGTAATCCAACCTGCCAGTCACAGCATCCAAACCAGGGCAGGCACCCTGCCCGTCCCAAATGCAAGTTCTCTGGTCTCAGGGAGGTAAAAAGTTCTGTATTCCAAGCAGTTTCTGAGCTAATGAAGTCCTTACCTACCCATACTGGTTTGAAGCTCTTATTTTTCTAGGGAAATACATTTCTGCAAAGCTATGGTACAAGCACAGATATTCCAGGATCTATCTAGGATAAAAAGATGCTGGGATATCTGTGGTTCCACATGCAGAAGCTCTTTGCAGTTTAACAAGTAGCTACAAAAAGGAGGAATCAAAAAGGTGATGATAGCACCCCCATATTCATCCATTAAGTGTATCTTGTGAGACTGTCTCCAAGGAGGATACAAGAACAGCAGGGAGGCCAAAGGACTGATTTGTTATTGCCCTCCTTGCACTGCCATCTGGTGCTTTCTTTTTACAGAATGAAGGGGAGGAAATCACGGTTATTTTTCCCTATAAGAATGGTACTACACCTACCATTAACATCATATCTGCATGTACCACTTGTATCTTGCAATGTTAGACCAGTGTGCAAATAAGGCAGGCAGATCTCTCTTCTGGTTGATGCAAGAGGGTAGAACTAGCAGGTTTTGTAATAGAATGAAAATTTAGGTAAGAAATAATAGTTTTAAAATTTGTAATTCTTGAAAATTTCTCAAGGTGCAATAATATATTGTGGAGAGAGCCACAGAGCACGTAACCATTTACGTACAGGAAAACTTCATCTGTGTCTTAAGTATTGCCAGTGCTGTCACGGCTGCTAAACTTCCATTTGCTTTCTTGCACAATGGACCATCAAAGTCCCTGTAATGCTCCTACTTACTCCAGCACGGAAGTAATCTGGTGGTGTGGCTTATCTCACTTGTCCAAGTGTCATGAGTCATAACAATCCTCTGTGGCATAAATGTCTATACTAGCCTCGTTAGCAGGAATAGCTTCTAATTGCAGAGAAGTCCTTTGGGAGGGATTTTATTTCAGTTATACTCACTCTGGCCCTTAATTTTTCAAGGCAAAAAAAGAAGGACAAGGACTGATTATATTTTACATTTATTCTTTACACTTTTTTTAATCTAAATGTTGTTAGAGGAAGTGCCTTATCTGATGCTGTTCTCCTGGTAGAAAAGTCTAGTACATGTGGGGTTTTTAGGCAAAGCTGCTCCAGCTATCAGGATGTACTTGCAGGTGCTGTCAGATACTGTTTTTCTACAAGTGATGACTGGTATCAAGAGATTTAAAGGAAAGATTGTTCCCTGTACACTGTATGGTTGTGCCTCTGATGAAGAGAATAATGCCAGGGCTAAGAGGTTAAAGAGAGAAAGACTTGGGTTTACTGTACACCCCTCTCCTTCTTTCAAAGGGTTAAACGGGGCTAGAGAGGGGCACAAGTCTAAGGGTAATCTTCAGCATGTTAATTATGAGTTAGATGTTTTCTCCAGCCTGCATCTTCTTGCTACATAGCAACAGTCTTTTCCATAGCACAGGTCTGCTTTTCCTCCTGTGTGCTCTTTGCATTGAAAATGAACACTATTTTCGTGCAACAATGCAACCATGTATAGGACTGAATAACAACACTGGCAAGTAACACTGCTGAATGTATTCAACTCCTGAATAAAGCCTCACATGTTATCAAAGGGATGGAAAATTGGAAGGGAGCTGTTTGGCTAGAACAGGCACCGATGCTGGGCAACTGCACGCTGTTTCTTTGTCCTTACTAAGCGAAACACTTTTTGGTACAGTGGGAGCTTTGCCTGTATAAGGACTACAGCAACCAAACATCCTGGGCACAAAAGGGGAATCTATAAAAGCTGCAGATGCCTCTGGTCTCAGCACCCAAAGGAACAATACTCGCTCCTGCGTTTTAATTTTGTTTATTAATAATTGAATATGCTTTTATGGTAGCTCCAGGACAGTGGAGCACTTCATATCTCCCCATCATGTGAAATGCCAGAGTTCCCAGAGCTGGGATCGAAACTGGTGGAGTGAGGAGAGCACAGCTGTGTTTGGTGTAGGCTCTACTGGTGGTGTCTAGCTTGCAGGCTCTTGGAAGGTCTGTTTTCAGACTTCTCAGGACTGTCTATGGCTTTGATACAGTTTAACATTTGCAAAAGGGGGCATGTGCAGGCAGGCAGTGTGCATGTGCTGTTTTAGTGTATTTGCACAGGCAGAGAGAGGGCACAGCCTGTCCTCATGTCCTTTTGCGTCGGCAGGACTTGGGAGAATGTGCGAGATTGTCATCCTGCAACCTGCCCTGGTGCATTTGGCAGATGAGATTTTCAGTAATTTTACTCTGCTTTTCGTTAATCTGTGCCAAATGGATATAAGAACAGAAATTATATAAGAACAGAGACGCAGGTGTGTAAGAAAGGGAATATTTCATACAGACTGACCCGTGCTTGCTGCAGCGTGCATAGTGAAAGCCACCTTGCTGGAACAAACCAGTGGCTTAAACTGCCTTTACTAGAGCTTAGGGGACTAAAGCCTCTCATGTTCAATGTAGGTGTAATGACAACACCTACAGCGGCACGGTGGACAAGCAATTATCAGCTGCTCTGCCTATAACTTCTTTACAACCCTTATACCCTGAGTTTTGCATAGCTTTTGTAACTGGATAACGGATCGTACTCCACAGAGTGGATCCTGATGTACCTGAAGGGTTTAGCAGTTTATGATTTCCTGCAGCATCAAACCATAGAAACAAACTGGTGCTTAACGTAGAGTTTAGTTTTATTAGCTGTCTTCCACACTTCAAGAAGCAAGTGTATTGACTAACATAAATCAAGGGTTTGAGACTTTTGAAATCTATCTTCTTCAGCCTCTCCTGTTGGGGGGGGCGGAGGGGGAAAGGAAGAGACAACTTCTTGCAAAATATAGCTAGTTGAATATAGAGAAAAAATTGTGATCTTCTCCAAGACTTTGGAAAAGAGTCCCAGCATTAATAATGAGGCAGTTTCTCCTGAAGTCACCCTGTGTGGTATCCTCTTTCCTTCACGATCTTCACAGTAGTTGTGTTGTGTGTGTTTCCAGGGACAGAGCTTCCTATATGAATGATAACATCATTAATCTTCCTGATTTTGGGAAAAGTTAAGCAAAAAACCTTTGTGCAACAGCCTCAAACTGGTATCATTAATCAGTGATCATTTCAAGGTATTAATTAGAGCACTGGGCTTTTTGCCTAGAAAGCATACTTCAAGGCATTTTTTACACCAATAAAGTAAGTAGTCTCCATTAAGGGGCAATTAGTAGAGAGACAAAACCAGGGGAGTGCTCCATCTGATTCATCAACCCCATAAAGAAGGTGCTGCCACCATTTCTTCAGCCTTGTATGAAAAAAGGGTTATGAATGCCTCTATTATCTGTATCATCTGTTATGGAAATCTGGAGATGCTTTACCTGTTGAAATTCAGATATATTTTTTGTTTGTCCTGTATTTCAGTTATGTGCAATAAAAAAGCCCTTTGTGTTATTTATTCAAAGTTTCTCAAAACATTTTAATGATGTGAATAGAGAGAGGGTTTTAGGGAAAATGCAGAGTTCACAGTCAAAGAATCCTACTGAAGTCTCTTACATGCTATTAGAGAAGGACTGCTGTGCATTTTAATTGTGTTCACCATACTAACAAACCTGAATTTCTTTTAAAGTAAGTAGTGGCAGCACTTTCTGTTAGCCAAGCCTCCACAGGCCATTAGAAATCCTTTGAATTCAATTATTTTCTTCTGGATTAGGAAGAACTAAAATCCATAGCTCAGAAGTTGTTTCAAAAAGGTTTGGATTTTTTGTTTGTGTGCCTGTTCAGATCTCCTGGATAAAAATATATGCTCCAGCTTAAAAAAAAAAATGACAGAAACTTGAGAGATGGGGAAAACCAGGGATGCTGCTGCTCAGCTGCTGTAGGCGGCACTGCTCACATCCTGTTCCCCCAACACTGCTGAACGTGCATCCTCGTCCTTTTCAGAAACCACAGCACAAAGTGAGGCTGTGTCCTGTGCCTTGCACAGCACTGGGTTGCAGAAATGTTTTATACGATCCATTTTATCAGAGTTTCAGACAGCTGTGAAGGTATTAATCTAAGCCTAACGTTTCTCTGCTTCTTAGGCAACTTCACCCTTGAGACTGACTCCATGTGTTATTAGTAGACACTGCAGTTGTACTCACAGCAAAAAAGCTAGAAGGGCAGGGGGAGTAGTCTTTGTTTTTTACCTTTGGGAACACCTATGCATAAGCTTCTTCATGATAACATACACTCCAACACCAAATTAGCTTTGAGAAGCGAGCAGCATCCTCAGCCTGAATTTGAACTCAGTAGATTTCCCCCAGAGGAAAGCAGAGGCCAGGTCTGGAGTAGTGGGTGGAAGAGAGACTTCTGTATTAGCAGTGGGATTTATCCAGTAAGCCAGGTGCATCAGCCCTCTGTGCATACAAGCAGCCAAATTTCACAGGTGCTTTGGTTTTGATCTTTAAACCCCTGCTTTTCTTCTTGAAGATCAGCTTCTTCGGATGCGTTTAAAATGCTTCCATGTAGACAGGGTAGAATTGGTCAGTGTCGAGTACGCAGCTCTGATGTTCCTGATTTGATCTAAATTAACATTGCTGTGATTTTGCAGTCTGTTCCCTCTCGGTGGTTGCATATTGATTTACTGGATTAATTCTGCAGCTCCTAATTCAGACCTTTGCAGTGAATGGGGAGCCTGGCTGTTTAACTCAACACTAAGAATCACTACCTGCAACCCAAACAGTACTATACCCAACTGCATCCAAAGGGAATATTTTTGTTCAAGTTTCAATCTATTCCGGAAGAGACTAGGAGTGCACTCTTGAAGATCTTCAGATAGTACCCATTTACCACGCTCTGGCTTATGTTGCACAGCTGTTTCCAAGTGCAAAAGTTCCAGATTCCTTTTGAATGAAACAAAACCAGAAGAACTTTTAATGCTGCCAGGCATTTGGGCCATGGAATTACACTTCAAAGTGTGGAACAGACACTGAATGGGTGTTTGGGCGGACTGTACCCTCAGCTGTTTTGCTCTGTAGATCTACTCCTATTGCACTGCACTGCTTGCCAAGACAGATACAGCCCCTGAGACTCTCCTAAGAGCCCTCTGGTTCCAGGGGCAAATGACAGAATACTGTGTTCCTCAAGGCAATGGAAATAGTGGTTGAGGATGTTGTAAGAATGAAATCAATTTTATCCTGTAACTTCACTGAGGATGAAAGTAGAGTCTGTCCTCTGTGTCATGTGCTGTAGATGATGTCTGCAACTTGGACTCCTTAGTTTGGTGGCACGTACATAAAGTGTACACGATCACACCTCACAGCAAGCTATACATTTGACTTCAAGTCCTGGAGACAGAGCAGTGGCACACAGTAACAACACCTTACATCTCTCTGCAGCTCCTCAGTGAGTCAAAGCAATATAAGTTCATGGTACATACTCTTAATGCATCAGATTTCTTCTAGCAAGAAGATTTACTTCACACGAAATGGATCTGGTATTTCTTGTTGTTGGAAAATTAATGTAATGTTCAGTTGGAATCATCTTCACAAATACCAATAACTTATTTGTCCTTGTTCAAACTGATATAGAAAGGAATCTAATGCAGTGATTACTTTCCTCTACAAGAGCAAATGTCTGCCTGCACCTTCTTTCACTCAGATTAGGACACGGGACTGGTGGTGGGGTTCATCTGAATGAGATCGTGGGAGCGTTTGTCGGTCCTTCCCAAAGGCATGCGCGTGTAGCCCTCCCCACTGCTCTCTTAGTGCTCATCTGTTTTGCTTGGTTGACATGTTCAGGTCTCAACATGTGATACTGGGGGAGAGAAAGGCAGATTACCTTTACGACAGAGTTGCTTTGACTCCTAATTGTCTTTGGTTGTTTGTACATGTCACCTCCATGTCCTTCACTGTCTTGTTGCCCATCTCAGTGCTGCGTGGTGCATGTGTTTGCATCAACTCTTGTAAAGCAAAGAGGTAGCACCTTGTAGTACTCCAGCTGATGAGCAAACACCTTCATTTGTCACTATGTCATTCTGAGAAAACACTGAAATTGCATAAATGCACTTGCAGAGCCTGGCCTGTGCTTTGCAGTACACTGAATTTCTTTGTAACCTCGTAATTTTCCTGTAAATGACTTTCTAAAATTAAAATTTGAAGATGCATTAGCATTTCAGAGGATTTTTCTTAATGTATCATGGTTGCCCTCATTATATTTGCTCAGTTTAATTAAGGTTGTGATTATTCAGACAGTCCCACCTCAGAGCAGTTCTTTGGCAGAATAAAATTGATGGTGGGCTTTCTTGTCTTCAGGAAAAAAAATGATTGGATACAGCATGTCGTATTGATTCCATAATGCATGATTTGACTCACAATAATTTTTTTTCCCTCCTGGTACCCACTATGTACTGCGGGGATCTGCTGTCATTAAGATTGGCTGTCAGTCATATGGGAGTTATTAAAGTAAAAAAATATAAAGCCATTTTCTGATTGCAGGATTAAATTTTAATGGAGAAAAGAAAATGAAGTCATGGCTTACAATTTAGGATATTTTTGAAAAGAGACTGTTCAGAAGTATTTAGTAATAACAGTATGAATAAATATATAAGTTATTTCTCAGATGGAGCAAATTTACTAGCATTGTGCTTGGCAGGAGGGAAGGGGGATTGAGCAGTGAGAAACCCACCTGAATGTGAGTATCTTACAGCTGGCCAGGGCTCATGAGAGTGACAATGGACGGCAGCAGTCGCAGGCCCAGTGAATTGACTACAGTTCCGTATTCCATTGTGATGACATTTATAGAACTGCATTTCAAATGTACGGTGAAGTTTTATTTGGCAGTAAGTCTCTGGATGTTTAATGGACGAAAACCATAGTTGTGAGTTTTGTAACATAAGTCAGATGTTTGACAAACATCAGCTTTATTTATAAATAGTTCTTTAGGACAAAAATGATGACCCCTACTTGGAAAAGTGTCTTAAATTACCACGATGTATAGTGGTGAGCAATGCATAGTGCAGCATTTTCTTCAAGATTGTTCTCTAGATAAAGCTGCAGCAGACAATGTATCACCAGACAGGCTGCTCTGCCTCCCAAAAGAGTCTGGGATTTGCTCTCTAATCTCTTCCTGCAGGACTATTTTCTAGATGCTTTTTCTTTACAAAATAGATTAATAAATCCGCAGTGGAGTTGCCTTTTGCGCATTTGTACTATATTCAAAATACATTCACTAGGACTGGTGAGAAAATTGAAGTTAAATCATCCCTGTGTGACCATTAAGATTACTGCTGCATTTTGGGCACTTTTAAAACCTACCTCCCATTCTTCCCTTTCGATCCCTGCTGGAAGGGTTTTTTTTTTAAACTAAGATTTTGATATCTGTCTCGGAGCTTTAGAAAGCTGTAGATTACTTGCTGTGGGGATGTGAAGGCTATGGGTGCAGAAGAAATTGCTTTTTAGGCTAACACAAATACTGGCCCTGTGTATGTTCTTTGTAGAAATTGTGTACAATAGATAGAAGCACTGAGAAGAGCTCGATGTGTCAGGAAGGCAACATTTACAAGCAGTAAAGGCAACAAAAATGCAAATGAGTGGAAAGCGGTGGAACTGAGATGCCATAGTGGACTGTTGAAATCATGCTGACAGATCAAAAAGAGACTGAACCAGGCATGCAAAACTAAAGTTTAGCTGAAGAACAAACATACCGATTGACAACAAGGAATTGCTTAGAAACAGAAAGAAAGAAACACAGTGAAGAGCACAGACCTCTGATTCAGTGAAAGGCTGTTAAGGGCTTCTTCTTGCATGAATGAGAGGGGAAGTTGTAAAGTGGTTGTGTGGGTGGCTTAAGCAGTGGTGTGAAACAATCCCTGTGTTAAATTGAGCAGATATATGAAATTATTTATGTTGTTAGTGGTCTACAGAGCTGGTAGAAATTCTTTCCCTTGCAAAGGATGTGTTTTGCCAGCTGAAAGGTGATCTGTTTCTCTACAGCAGTATACTCAGTATGTGAATAAAGGGACTGACTTTGCACAGAGGTCATGTAAATACAGCATCCAGGTGAAATTCAGGCATCCATCAATTCATCTCCACATATTGCAATATGTCCCTGAAGCGATGGGAATGCAAACACATTCCTAATATATATGTGCAAGCCTTTTCCTTGCATATGAGTTGCCTACTACCTATCTTGAATGAGATATAACTGCTACTGAAATTTGAAATTGAACCTAATTTCTTACCTCTTCCCACTAACTCCTTAAAAACATTCACAATCCAGCAACTTGGTGTTTATTAGCATGTGCGTGGCAGTGGATAGTGGTTGACAGGGAACCTTCTATTTGAAAAGCGTGTTGCGGTGTTTGCATCTAATGAGAAGACTCTTGAGTGAGCAATTAATAGGTTTGATCTGTGGCTTGGAGTTGTGTTTGCCGCCTCTTTTGATGGAGAGGGTACTCTATCTTGCTTGGCACTACCCAACCTACCCTGTCTATAGGCAGCTTCTTGCTTGTGAGGTTTTCCAAAGACGCCTGCAGCTGTAAGAAACACAAAGGGAAGTAAATCTGAGGCAAACAGAAGAACAAAGTATGGTGTTACCAACACCATGTTGCTGTTCACTGTTGCTGCCAAAGAACAAGAGGAGGTTGAAAAATTATGTGCAATTGGTAAATTTGTAAAACTAATAAGACCCAAGGGAGAAAAAGTGAGAATAACTTCTTCACTTTAAAGAAGGAGGGGAGCTGCACAGTCATTCTTTAAACGTAGCTCCCTCTTTATACTCTTGCTTACTGTGATTTTTTTTTTCTCTGGAGAGTGTCTTTAGGCTAAGAGGAGACTCTGCTTCAGGTCTATCCTACTTCCCTCTGCAGGTTCTAAAAGATGGGTAGGTTTTTGAGCATACAATATCAGAAGATTTTATAAATAGAAATTTTATTTGGGAATATCCAGCAAGTATAGATCTCTTAAAATGGCTTTTAAAATGATATTTTTAATATTTCTGCATCTGGTAATGAAATTCCAGTTGGAATGAACCACTTCAGACTCAAAGTGCACCTCGCTGGATAGCCTGCCAATTTTGCTTGTAGATGTTTCTAAATCAAATAGCCTCCACAGTGCTTTTGGTTCTTTGGTGATTAGCTCCAGTAATATAAATTTCTACAGAAAAATCTCTGAAGCAGATCTTCGGTACATCAGCTTTTCATGTTTAAATGGATCGAAATTCTTAATCATTCTTAAAGGAAAGACAGACCTGCTTTGCTTCACTGCAGTGCTCGTTATTTGTGTAGTTCTGTCAGTTCTGCCAGAAATATTTACAAACCAGATCACATCCGCTTTGGCTACTATCAATCAACAGATGATGAAAAAGCATCATAGCATCTATTTGCTAACAACTAAATAGCAGGACAATTAGAAGGTTTACCGGATTTTCGCTTGTACTTTCTTTATATACGCTTTTAATAATGTCCTTTGGCTCTTAATTTTTAACAGATAGGACAAATAAAGGCTTATGAAAAAGATATAATCAGCCTATGTGACTTTCTGGTCCATTTTGTTTTCTGTTTAGCTACATTATATTTGTCTTACCACACTATCTACATCACTGTTCTGGGTGCTCTACAAACCCAAGTTATTGTCCTGTCCCAAAGAAAATGCCATCTAAATAGACAAAAGCGACAATGAGTGAAAAGGTAGGGCATTGTTGTCCCTATCTCAGGGCTAGGAGAGTTAATGCATAAAGAGAATAAGGATGTGCTTGAACCGTAGAGTGGGGCACTGAGCAGGTTTCTCAGCTAATTTCACAATACTGTAGTTCAAACCGACTGTGATTAGGTCCACCTGTCAGCTCCATGTGTAAACCTGAGCAAACCTATTCAGATTCTTGAAACAGCTTGAAGCTTTCCCAGCTATGATGTTCATTTTCAATCTTTCAGGTCTGGATGTAGTGTCTATAGGGTGACTCGAGACTGTACAAGTCACTGTAGCTCTGTCTTTGATGATTTGTCTTGATTGACTTGTACCTTCTTGAATACTTGTACAAGAGTGCATTAAAACCCGTGCTGAGGGTGGTTATGAAACCCAGATAAAACTACTGACCTAGTGTCTCAGTCTCAAAAATGTTCTCCTTATCCCCAAAGAATAGCAGATCGTTTCTTGGGTAGAGTCTTTTATTTGTGCACTGTTCATGATGTCTTCCTAAACATTTGCTGCCTAATCAAGATCATGGGAAACATAAAATAATCTAATTATGCCTAAGAATATTTATCTGCTAAATCTTGTGCAAGATGAAGTAGTTCAGGCAGGCAGTGGATTTCGTGCGTTGTTTTTTTCCAGCTGTGATGTCTGTTGTGCAGTGGATTTCCTGTCTGTTTAAGGTACTGTCTATTTGTCTCACACATATACAGCAGATGCTCGGTTCTGATCAGGTGTAGGGAAGCACACGAGCCTGACCCACATAAAATTGAGACAAATTCCAGCTTCCTGCTGGTGTAAACCAAACCACTGCTTTGAAAATTGTAGAGGTGAATGCGTTTACACCAGCAAAGAGGCTGGCTCCTTAGCCGATCATAGTGTGACTTGATAGTTTAGACAAGGGAAGAAGATCAAGAAAAATTACATGAAGTAAATAATTTTTAGCCAAATTTAACTCTTTGTTGCTGGGTGACTAAAATTGTCCATTAACATATTTGGTGTTCACATTCAGATGATAAATAAGGATTACGAGGATTCTGGTTGCTCATCTTGGGTTTGACTTACATTGGTGCTGCTTCCATTAACATCAGCTGTCTCTGGATCAGCCACAAACAGCCTTTTCGTAGGTATTTCAGGATTACAAGTTAACCTTCATGCTGTGTGATTAGCCACCTAAATTGCATGCTATTTGTTCCTGTTTTGTAATCGGATTACTGTAC
Source organism: Neomorphus geoffroyi (assembly GCA_033558235.1). Taxonomy (NCBI): domain Eukaryota; kingdom Metazoa; phylum Chordata; class Aves; order Cuculiformes; family Neomorphidae; genus Neomorphus; species Neomorphus geoffroyi. The sequence goes on from JAUMJM010000050.1 coordinate 977,343, forward strand.
TATTAACAAATAAAAGCAGGAGCTGAACAACAATAAAGCTTCAATATGAAATGAGTAGAAAGGGAAGAGATCAGCAGGCAAGAGATTTAAAAATATAAAAATGCTAAACTGATTTGTTTCCTGCTCCCAGCTGGAGCATTGTGTTAACTCACGTTCACACATCAGAAGTCTCACAATACAGCTTCCATTCTGAACAATGGAGGAAAGCTGAAACTCATAAACCAGGCAAAGTTAGACAGGCTGGATTTTTATTTCCAACTTATTCACAGAGTGGGAAGTTATTCTCCCTTATCCCCTTTTCCCTTTTTTGCCTCTCCTTCAATGTATTCACATTTTTGCATGAACTTGTGCTTGATTTGTACAGAAGGAGTTCTCTTTTAGAAGTTTCACTAAATTAACGTGCCCTGTGCCTGCTGAGATGTTGCACTGACGTCTGCTGCGTGGACTCGCCTGTTAGACTTTACATGCCTTCATGCTCACATGAACATCCTTGAAAGTGAATAAAAGTATATTTTAAAACCAAGCAAATTATGAAGTAGGGCTTAATATTTAGCAGCTGTTATTCACTGCTCTTTCATCTAGGTGATCAGAGCTGACCAAGCAGGCTGACAGAGTTTCTCTGTTCTCGGCATTGCACAGATAGCAAAATGATGATCCTTAGCCCCAGAAACTTTCAGTCTAGTGTGAGTGGGCCTAAATCCACTTACTAAAGTATAGATGATGCTTTATTGCTCATAAATTGACAATCTCGGAGCAAAGATGCTGAGAGAGTGTTTTTGGTGGGATTTTTATTGCCTTCCAAGGAATATGCTCTTTCCACCATGGGAATGAATGATGGTGCTGGCAGATTACTCCCATTTTTCACAGGTAAGCAGACACTTTCTTCTTCGGCAATCCCTAAATTAACTGTGAGATCATTTGCAGTCTTTAAAACAATATGCATATACCCAAAAAGAGAAAAAACCATCCATGTCTGGGTTAAGTACTGATCTGTGCATGTGTGCCGGTGCAAGATCCTGTGTGCTACTTGCTCTCTAGTGACTGCAGGAATTACGCCTGAAACACAGAATGTTTACATAGCTCAGGCAGAAGTGTAGAAAGGGGGAGCAGCAGAGCTCTGTCTCCCATGGCATCAAAGACTTTCTCCTGGATGCAGGATCATTGACTGAGCAAGGTGGATGTGAAAGAGTTCACCTGGGAGTGAAGACCTTTGTAAACTTCCTGGCTTTCTGCACACTATGAAAATTGTTTTCTTTGCCTACGGTGCTGTAAACCCATAAGCATATTCCTGCCGAAGCTCCAAGTATTACTGGTTTTCCACTTACCCAATTCTCTGCTATTGCAAAGGTCAGAGTGAAGGCATCATGTTTCCTGGCATGGCACCCTACAGTATTCATAGTGCAGATAGCATTGGAGAATACGTTGTGATCTGCGCTACCAGGAGTGCAGAGAGGTGTTTTGTACCTCCTTTTGCATTGAATTTTTATTATGTTGTTGGTCTGCAGAGAACAGGGGATGTCATTCAGTAAGATGGGCATGAGGAATGTCAGGAGGGCTCAAAGCAAGAAATATGGAAAAGACCTTGATGTCGGCTCTCACCAAGGTCTGTGAGAGATCAGCACTGAAGTTTGGATTTGAGTTCCATCCTGTTGGCATGAATGAGGTTCCTCTGTCTTTTTCTTAGGAAGAATGATTAATGTACATTGTTGAATGCTGATCACGTTAAATTAACAACCTGCTAATCGTGGCTTATGCCAAGATTTCCCACAAAACCTTTGGACCTTTTTTGGAGGGGGTGGGTGAGTGTGGTTGTTTGCTTTGGGGTTTTGTTTGTTTTAATACAGATTTCACATTACTCTATTTAAAACTACTTTCATATTCCTGCTAAACTAAACTTCAGCGTAACGGAAAAGGGGTGAGAATTGAAGAGGGCTGATGAATCATAAAAGAGATGCAACAAGGGGAGGTGGCAGGAGAAACAATTTGACACAGACCTGCATGTAGATCAGTGAAGTTGCAGGAGCTGAGATTTCTATTAACTTAATGAGCATTACATTGGTCTGTGTTTATTATAGATTATTTTTCCACAGTCCTTTGTGTTAGTTATTAACATCTCTCTCCACGGGTAGTCTGGTTTATGTTGGTTCGGTGCCTATCTAGTAGAGACTAGTTTCCAGCAGCAGAAGGAGGTAACAGACTACTTAGAGTAGATCTTGCGTTATAATCCCTAAAATGAGATAATTTAAAAGACTATTGATCCCCTATTGTTAACTTATTGCTGCCTATTGAATATGAAGCACTGGAAGGCTGTAATTTAGTTGGAGAATTCTTCAAATAGACTATGATTTCTTTTCTGTCCTTGCTGACAAAATGAGCTCAATAGAAACATTTCTAACCTGGAATATGGAAACTGGTGGCTGATAGGTTGTCAAAGCTGGTTTTATTCTAAATTTATAGATGATTAAACATACGACTTGTAACATTTTTAACTTTACAGTAGCAGCTGCAAATTTTTCCTTTACTAAGGTCTTGTGATATTCAAATTTGAGGATGTTTCAACCCCTTTCCTTCAGAGGCATCTTTCCTGTGGCGTCGTGAATGCTGGGCTACTGTTGATAACTATACAAAAAACCCCTACATGGTTAATTCATTAAAATGAAATGTTAAAGAGTTCATTTGATTAGTCTTGCTTTTTAATGTAATACGATTTTATAGAATAAGAGATAATCTATCGCCACAGCTACAGATTTCTGGAATGTGGATGCTTTTTATCTTCCAGGATTTAATTTAAGTTTGATTTGAAACACTTTCCCAATTCTCCCTTCCCACTCACAGAAGTCCAATTTTAAATTTTTGATTTTTGCATGGTTTTCTTCTTGATATATAAAACAACCTGATTTTTTAATAAGTTATTACCATTTTGTTCAGAGAAATCATGTCTTGTCTTTACTTTCCCAGAATGAACAGACGTTATAGTATTGTGATCACAAAGGGATCTTAATCCTAAATAGATGACAGAAGAAAAGATACTTCATGATTTTCCAAACAGCTGATTTGGATAAATAAGCATTTATTCTCTCTGAAAGATGCAGCAATTTATTTTCTTTTTATTAAGAGCATGAAAAAACATCACTTGTAAAAAGATCTCCAAAAAGTCTTCCAGAAAGCCCTCTTGAAAAAGTAACAAATATGAAGTTTGAAAGTCTTAGTGCTGTTCTACGATTAAAACCACCAATGATAAATATATTATTTAATGATATTTTAATTGTTACAGAGAATCAAAGAAGTAAGGTTCGTTTTTTGCTTCTCAGTGACCTTTTATTTCTAATCTTACCTGGAACATCTAATTAGGATTTCTTCATTTGTAAAGACAAATTGTTTAATTATGCAAAATTTAATATGGGAATCTAGTAACTGAGGAATTTAACTGGAGATTAATTCAGTTGTTTTTGAGATGTCCTGGCTAAATCCTGTATCATGGTGACTTTTCAACCTTTTTAGTTGCCAGCAACTTTTCTTGTATTTTAGGGGAATTGTTCCTAATTTCAAAAATCCAGCAATGCTCTGAAATTTCAGCTGGCCTTGTATGAACCCAGGTGTGTTGCGGTTGTGGGAAAGTGATTGTGGACAAGGAAATGATATGCAATAATGACTTCATTGAAGAGAAGAGCATAGCAGTGATAGACAGGAAGCAGCAAACCCTCTGGAGACCTTTAATACCTCTTTGGCCTTCTTTACTGAAATCCAGTCATGTCAATAGCAGATAAATGCTCCGCACGGAGCAGGGCGTACTGCAGAGGAGATGGGTCTTTAAACCCAGCGTGCCGCTGGAGACAGCTCAGCTACTGGACATTTGTGATATTATTGGCAAATATTTCAGGAAGTGTATAGTGTATGTTGATGTTATTTCACTTTTTTTACATAATGCTTTATTATAAGGAAAGGAAAATTTCTGTCTTTATTATCCCCATAGTGTCATGCAACTTAAGATAGCTGACGGTTCAACTAGATGATGGTTGCTAGCAGGGTTTTCTTGCATCCACCAGCACCAACTAAGACACATTAAGAGAAGGAATTTTATGAATAATATATATGAATAATAATTAGCAAGTTCTTATTTTGACTTGATGTGGGAATAAATGCCAAACTCAAGACTTTCTACAAAGGACACTTCATTATTTCCCTGTAAATCAGATGCTTAAGCTGAAACATTTTAGTTGGTCACAACAGCTCTCCTAGTTCATGGGCAGACAAAAGCAAGAAGGTAGCCATGACTCCCACATACAAAAAAGTACTTTGTAATGAAATTTCAGTTTATTCATAAAGCTTGCTGGAAGTTAACGGTTACCTTTGTAATTGTTGCTTTGATTTAATTGTTCATCGTAATCCCACGGGGAAAAAAAGCTTCTCCCCTTTCATTTGTGCCATGATCATATTCTCAAGCTGTTTCTCATTGTGCCTATTCATGACAGACTAGATTGTCCCTGGAGGGAGCCTGCGGAAGCCACTTGCATTACAAAATGAATGAATTGGGCTCAAGCAGTCTAATCTTTCTAATAACTTTTTTGTATTAGGGACAGGAGAATCTGTAAAGATATTGATCCAGCAGAATGGTACATTATTAACTTGCAGTCATGGCCTTTGTGACTGACAAGGTAGTTGTAATAAGTAAATACTTATCAGTGATCAGCAGGATGAAGGAAAGAGACATCAGGACCAACAACCGTGCCCCGGTCAGGAATGTGGCTGTGTCATATCTTATGTATTGTGAACTCTGTAGCTTGGGCACAGGTAGTTACTTTCTATTCCAGAATACATCTGTACAGTGATAAATGTAGATGCATAGGACATTATTATCTACAACTGCTTTACCTTGGTAACCACTCCTACACCACTTATAGGATCTTTCTTTCTAGCTGATGTGACCTTTTCTAATTCCTGGCTCTGTTCTTGATTTATATCCTCTAATTTTTCTCTGAGAACACAAAGAGTTGTTACTCCTGGAGTCTGAGAACTGATTGCCTGCAGTTTTGTGTTTCCTTGGGGTGTTCTGTACGTTTTGTTCACTGCAATATGAGGAAAGAAAACACAACAAAAATCTATTTGGAACAGCATAAGAAACATTGTCCACATGACCCCTGTAAAGATGGCAATGTTTCATTCTGAAATGTGTTTCAGACTATAAAAATTATGAACAGGTGAACTAAGCCTGTAGTACTGTGTGCTGCCTGTGCATGCGGTAGTAAAGGCTGACCTCCACACTCTATAAAGATAAGAATTTCAGCTATATTCACGTACGGTGAGGAATGATGTGCTCATAACAGTATCCCTGTAATAGGGAGCACACGGTTCATATTCAGCCTACTGCAGCTGAGCCCTCTATCTTGGAGCTCTCAGATGCTATCATAGCACAAGCCATTCTTTTACACGTGTGAACTGTGCAGGTGCTACAGAAATGGAAGTCAAACTTTGCTGGAACTAGTAATAAGAAGAAAATAAACCCAAGATGGTAGTTAATCATCCATTTATTCAACTTGTATAATTTCAGTAGCTGAAGATGGGATCTACAGCTGGCATGAATTAAGAGCCCCATTGTCTTTGGAGAGTGTTTACACTAACTGTGGAACTAATCAAGGACATTTAACTTGTACCTTAGCTAGAAACTGTAAATCAAGAGCCTGGTTCTGTTACTCATTGGTAAAGATGCAATGTCTGCTTTGGTAAATTGAAGCTTCTCTAGGAGCAAACCTGGCTAAATGGCAGTCATGGTGTGCCACAAAAACCATGAAGAGCTGAGTGTGAGAGACCTTTGAGGATAAAAAATATGGAGCATGATGTTGTAGTCATTATGTTAGGTATTTGTGTAGATGAAGAGTTTAATGGTATCAAAGTGGTTGTCAAAATCTTTGAAGAAAACGAAGGTTTGGTGACAGCTTGCTAAATTAACAAATATTTATATTTTATATTTTCCACTAAATTTCTCTCCCCTAGCTATATATGTAGGTAATAATAATTTCTTACATCTAAGAATGGAATAATCAGTAGCCTGAAGGCAGCTTTCTCAGCTCATGGTAACGGTTCCTGTCTCTGAGACCAGAACAGCCCACTGCCAGTGTGGAAGTGATTTGTTTCTGCAAAGAAAAGCTGTTTCCACAGGCGTTCTCTGTTTTCAGATACATTGACTATGCCCAGTCTCACCCCATGTCCCACACGTGCTACTGCTCTTTTCCCATGTGTCCCATTTCGTTGGTCTCCCAAACAGTTACGAGTTACACTTAGAGCTGAGAATTGCCCTGTTATGTGTGTTTAGCAATAAGATTACACACATACTATTAATCTTGTTATTTTGGTATAGCAATATACTGAGTAAGAATATTTCAAGTAACTGAAAAATACTGGGTAAATCCTAGGCAAGGAGCAAGTGTGGGTGTACCATAACTTTGACATTTTCTCCAGTCTCTGGCATATTGTCCATTTCTATATATCATCACCATGACTACAGTGGAAATGTCTAAGAGAACTCCAATGTAAATCTGACAGCACCTTCTTAGTAGTACTTAAAATCATGTAATTAAGTAAGAAAAGGCTGCTGATTGAGGAGGTTAAAGCTGCCTTGCAGAAGATTACAGCACATTTCATGATTAACAATCAGAACATTCTTTTCCAAACCTCTACCTAATTTAGCAGACTAAGGTTTCAGCTGAGAATAAGACTCTGCTCTTAATGCTGCAAGGAGGAGGGAGAAATGGTAATTTCCCACCATTTTCACTGCTTTCCTGATGTTTACTCCAGTGTCAGTCTTCGTTCTAATTTTGCGCTCCCGGTTAACTGACTTAACAGAAGTACTGAAAAGGCAAAAAGGTCAATGCTGTTGATCGTAGCACTGTAATTCACTTCAGTCTCTTGGTAGTTTATAATTAGGATGGAGGAATAGTATAAAACCAACCCATTTTAGTGATAAAAACTCTGCACCCATTAGTTAATGTGCCAAATTTAATCTTTTCTTTTTGCATTCCTAAAATTATAGGTTGGATTCAGAGATAAACTTGTGTTTACTTACTGGCAAACACATTTGTATGAAACTATATAGTTAAACTGTTTGGGAAAAGGAAAATGAATTTGCATATGGCATATAGGGATATTATTTACAATTTTAATCAAATATGTTGTTATTGTGTATGAATCATTTAAGGTGGGTCATAGCAGTGAAAGGGGTCCTGATAGGCAATTCCTGTGTTAAATTCCAGGTTGTGATGGAATTTTCTGTGAAATGTGCTGGTTTTGAGACCAGTCTTAGTAAGAGGACAGTGATGCTGGTAAAGCAATTCAGTTTCTCTTCCGGTTTGCACCTGCGCAGATGTTTACAGGTGGGGTCTAGGGAAATCTATAGTTTGGAGACAGAGTGAGGTCTTCTAGAAGAATCTTTAATGTCACATTGTGGCGGGGTAAGTGAGGACCTTAACTATGACATAGTTTTGTGCTAGAAAATTTTATCTTCTGTCAGCTTTTGATATATTATTGTTCTTGGTGTGCTGGCCGCATTCCCTAGGCTTTGTTGTCATCTCTTATACATCTGTAAAAGAAAACAAACATATGGATTGCCTACCTCTTTTCTTGGCAGCCTTCAAGAAAAACTTTGGTACTTCTTGACTCGTATTGCCTTCCACATTAACTTGAGTCCGCATCAACCTCCAGATTTCTCTCAGGAGTATTTAGCTTTTTCTCCATCATTTGGTAGAATGCCCATATGTTGTGAGTTACAGAAAGAGAGAATATTCCTTTCTGTACATCCCAACTGAAAATGTATTTTTGGGGGGCAATATATGTTATATAGATGCATGCTAAGGATTGAAGAGAAACTGGAAGTCTTACCTTTAAGGTTTTTAAAAAATGGCTCATATTTTCTAACTCATATATTTCATAGAATAAATACCAGCTGCATGCAAGAGTAAAAGTCCTGAGAAAAAGAAGAGGCAACATGTACAGCTGTGGAATTGAGATTTCTTGCCCCTAGACCCCCTGAGGGAACATGGTTTGTACACTTATGTTGTCTTATGTTTGTAATGAACACTCATTTTAATTGCTTCTCCTTTTGGCTCTACCATGCATAGCTTTTGCAATATTTTAAGGATTTTTTTTTTTGCTTTCACGTAGCAGTTAGTAATTGTTAACAGTCATGGAGAAAACCAGTATGTTTTCCCACCACAAGGCTGCACAGTACAGTAGAGATTGGCATTTCCAAGCCCTTTAAAAATGGGCAATGCACTGTGTTAACATCTTCATTCTCTTATTGCAAAATTCAAGATGCTTCGTGGAGAGAATTAAAATTACAAAATACATTTCTGATCCTAGTTGAGTGTAAATATTGTTGAAAAAGTCCTGTGTCTATGTCTGCATATCGCAGTTGTGGAAAAGATTGTGATGAATCTCTCTTTTTCTTAAAAACTCTTGGGGAAGTGCTGGCATAGATATTGTTATTAGCATATGTTAAACCAGAGCAAAAAATATTCTTTACATAAGCATCTACTGCTGGAGTGATCAAATATCTCTATTGCTGCAGGTCAGAATGTGCAAATTAACACGAATATTCAAGTATTAAATCTTTCCCACTGAAAGGCAAAAGGTTTACAGAAAATGCAGGTTCTGTCATGTATCTATCCACCAGCTTAGCTAAATGACAAGATGATACACAGTCTCAAGGAATTATTGACTCAAAAGATAAGAACACGAAGTAGGCATTTTAAATTCAAGTCTGCAATTAACTTACCTCTAAATGATGTTATGGGATTTATATTACCAGAGGGCTGCTGGGATGAAAAGCTGAAATTTTACTATCAAGCAGGAGTCATCCAGGTACATAGTTAACCTGAAGAGCAAAACACTTCAGTGTCTGGAATTTAGATGCTTTTAATAAAATAAAGGGAAAGAAGCTGCAAAACAGAGTATGTAATACACTGTATAAATCATCCTGTGTGCACTGAGAAAGTGAGAAGAACCATTGTGTATTGTCAAGTTAAAGCAACAGAATGAAGATTTTGCAAAAATTTCTTTCCTGTTAACGGGCACCAACTTCTAACATAAGAATAGATAGATACGGATATAACTCCAAATTATGCAAGTTCCTTTAGTATAAGGATTTCAGGGGGTTTTTTGAGTGAAAAACCTGATGCTTCTGTCTGCTGTTTGGGGTTACTCTGTGCAATTTAGGCCTGTTTGTTCTCTCGTACAATACAGTCTAATTTCAGGATATACTATTTCATCTTCTTTGCTTCAGTGTGTTGCATTATTGTCACCGTTTGCTACTGTCCTTTATCTTCCTCATTCAGAGAGCTAAATGTCAGGGAGTCTGAAAATACCCCACCATGCTGCAAGGAGGGATTGAACACTTTTGCCTCTGCTGCTTCAGTCGCCCTGTAGGAGGATAAAGAGCTGCAGATCAGAGCAGTGTTGCACGCAAAGGAGAAGCAAATGAGATATGAGTTTCTAGAATTAAGGACCTGATGTTGAGTTCCCTTTGCTTAACAACCCAAATGGGGTGTGCAAGGCGTTAAATGAACTCTGCTGCTGAGTGCACCTGTCTCAGTACATAGTTTAATGAACTATGGGAGGCTGAGAGGTCCTAGCCACATCTTACCTACCCAGCTGGGCACCATGTGGCTGTTCAGACACAGGCTCATGCAGTCAGACCTTCAGCAGAGTTGCTTGCCATCTGGCCCAGGCTGCCTGCGATTTGATTGCTACATTTCCAGCAAGGTTTCTTTTAAAATGGTACTCGTAGCTGTAGTGAAGACTATGTTGGAATGGCTGCAATTGCTTTTGTAAAGCAAACTGAATTTAGGTTCCAACCAGGAAACCATTTGAAGGCACGTAAATAGTTTAGTTGCGCAGAGTTGTTGACCGTGTTAGTTACACACATACAAAAAATGCTTTGCTTACTCCAGGCTTCAATGTAAGTCAGGTCAGAAAAGCAGTAGTAACAACATACTGTATTTTTGCTCATGGCTCCTACTTTCTGTGTATATTTACCTTCCCACTGCCAGTAAGTTTTTGGTTGCCATGTGCCACAGTTCTTTAAGTTTAATTTTTCATTTATCTGACTCCTATTAGCCCTGCAAGCCTAATCCTTGGATCTCACGCACGAGTAGGGTCAATTGGTGAGAAATGCGATTTCTGACCTCTAAGTGCATCTCTCAGAAGAATTGCCCAGGGACTAGGCAGGTAGGAAATGTGATTTAAGCTATTTTCAGGCCTCTAGAACTACTTTCCTGAGTGGAATTCAGAATAACCCTGAATATGGTGGCTCCAGTCCCAAACATGCTTCAGCCTTCCTCTGATTCTCTCATAATGCTTGTGAGGGGATGGTCACAGTTGTTTCACCATCTCTGTTCCACCGAGGGATGTCTTTTATGGCTAAGTGAATCTTGAGAACAAATCAATCCCTCATTGCAGCCAATGCACTGAAATTTTGCTAGAAACTTGATCCCCAAATCATCTTCCTCATTCAAGCGAGCCTAATCTGATCTGATATTTTTAAGGTTTGTATCTTAGTTATATTCAGAATTGTTTCTCTAGGTACTTTCTTATTCATTTTTGCTACAGATAGTTAGCTCTGAAATATGGATGAAATAACTCTTCTGGAACAGATGTGTAACTTGAGATATGATATGCCCATTTGACTCACATTTGTATGTAGAACAGCTCATGGTATTCTTTTGGTTTTTTAATTATTCCCAACCAGTTTCTCATGTGCTCACATTATGTTTTAGAATGTGTGTTTTTGCAAGGAGTGTATGGAATAGCATGTCCCAGAAAGAATGTATGGACTCATTCACTTGTGTGAACAAAATAAAAGCTCCTGAAAATGTACAAAAATCCTGCTGTAAGTCAGAGTCAGAACTGAGAACTGAGCAACAGAAACTGTTAGGGGATGCTCAGAGACTGCAAGGAATGCTCAGATTAATTTTTTTAATAGCTGTGAATCTCTGAAATGTACTGAAGTGATATGACACACATTGCATTTACAGTCAGAGGCTTTGTTGATCCTTGAAATAGTGATGTTCTTTGGCTTGTTAATCATCCAGAAATAGCTAAAGTGGCTTTCTGGGTACAAATCTCAGTCATCTGTATGCTTGTGAACAATCTTTCCTGCTTCAATGGAAGTTTGACGGTTGACCTGATTGTATGGTTTCCAAGTAAACATAACATATGTATTTTTTTCTGGTATAGGAAGTCTCCTTTACATATGCTTGCTAGACAGAAAAATATCTTTGTGTCTGTGCTGGCAGAGAATGGAGCTCTGACCTGACTAACAAGTTCTTACTAATCAGCTGAGCCACTATAACTCTGGGAGAACATACTCTGCACCACTCATCAAAAATCTTGAATGTTATGTTTAAGATTGCACATAGGAGGTAAAGCTGGTCCTGGTCATGGTGGTGTAGGGTTGCTCCCTTGGACAACACGGATGGAATTAGGTCTAGAAATATTACTGCAGCTTCCACTTTGCCCTAATGTCTGTGCCAACAAGACAATGTGTGTGACTTCAGACTGCATGTTAGCAGGTAATTTGCATCTGCAGCTGACTGAGAGTGACACCTTCTGTGACTGATTCTGCCTGGGAAAATCTGGCATCACAGTTCCAGAAACTGGGCAATCCTTTTCCAGCAGTCTGTATTTCTACTCCCTCCTTCCCCATAAGATGGAAAGTAGGCAACATTTCCTTTCTTTACTCTTTGTCCCCCTGCCCCCAAAGCAGATCTTGTCCAAAACCCCTTTAGTTGTCACATCTGCCATCTCTCTAGGAAGTACATAAACATTTCTGGGCTCTGGAGGCTCATCTCCAGTAGTCCTGTTTGTACTGAGAAAGAACTACCAGGTAGGGCTGTGGAGTGGAAGCAGTTTGCCAGCTTATTTGAACTCATAAAACTGTGGGTAACCAGTGATTCCCATCGAGAAAGCAGGACAAGCTGCTCCTGAGGCTCCCCCCAACCCCACCTGCCCTCGCAATCAGCACCAGAGACAATTTGCCTTGTTTAATTGATTTTGTATCTTCTTGCTTCAGTTGATGTCTTCCTCGTTATCTCTGTGAGGGCTCTTCAATCTTGCACTAGAAACCTATTTACATGTTTTTAATGTATTAAAATTACACTGAGAGGGGTCTCAGTTAACTCTGTAAAGACATGTTGCACCCCTTCATGTGGCTCCTACTTAAGGGCAAACTGCTGCAGACTTTTTGAAAGACCAGGTATATACAGATACTTGAGAGATCTTGGCAACAGCAAAGCAGGAAACCACGGTTTCCTTACAAATGACCTTTCATTACACTCCCTGTGCAGTCTCAGCCTGTCCCTCTCCATACTGCTATTTTATCCAGGTGTTAGCAAGAGAAACCCTTGCTTATTGCTAAGTGGCTATTTCCAACCACCACAATCAAGTCAAGTCAAGTGAATGGTTTTCTTCATGAATTTTGTGAGAGCTGTAGCTGGTGAAGCTGTTCAGGAGCAAAAAAACCTACAGCAGCCACTTGGACATTTTTTTATGAGCCTTTCCTGGTATCCTTTTAGGAATAATCTGAAAGAAAACCTGTTGAAGAGTCAGAAATATTGAATTAAAGAGATAATACTATAGTAGGTTTGTAATTACAATCTAAAGTAGAAGTGAAAGGAACATTGTATGAAATCATTGTCATAATTTTGACTATTTTCCCTAAAAATTTCTCGTTAAAGGGAAGAAAATCTTTTCGGTTAATGTTCAGTCCTTCTGCTCAAAAGTCCTAATCTCTTGGGAATGTTTGTCTTCGTTTAGATGAAAACTTGTGGGGATGCAATTGCAGAGTCATGGCCTCAGTTTGCATCTTGTGGAGGCAGGACTTGGTGTTGCTGTGGGAGGACTAGATACTAAAGCAAAGTCATCTGCCTGTGTGGAGGATGCTCTCCTACACCCTTTTTACATGCATGGTTTAGATAATTGGTACAAGATAAAAGATTTAATATTCTTTCAGAGAGAGTTGTTTAGAGTGTTGATAATAATACCCAGAAGTTTGTGAAGTAAAGAGTTTTTAAAAAGGTGGAATTTCAAAACTTTGTTAAAAGGTTATATTTTTGTCCAACATCTCTGTACGCTAACGTGACACGGTGCCCGTAGGGCAAGATGTTGCGGGATGCCTCGCGTCAGGGTATGGTCCAGAACTAGCTGGAAGCTGCAGTCACTAGAAGGGAGTGGAGAGAGCTGTGTTGTGCATGCTGAAAACATTGAGAGAAGCACCTGAAATGTGGGGACTGCTGAGCAAACTGAAACTCCAGCATGTAATATGTGCTTGTCACTAGAAAAGCAGTTTCTGCTTTTACATGGTGATTTCTCATACTGGTTTGATAAAATACGTTTCCCAAAAGTGTTGGCCAAGAAAAAAATACATTTGCAAATGTTACACAATAAGAATGCTGTTCCCCTAAGTGCCTTATATCTGTTTCTCCAAGAGAATGTGTCTAGTTGTCAGTTTGATACAACTTCATAGCAATATCTAAATTCCTAAATTGCTTACATGGTCTTTACTGTGATAGAAGTGTAAAGATGAGGGATGAGTTAATCAGCGACTTGCTAATTTACATTTAATCAATAACACCCTTAATAAGTACATGTTATCAAAGGAAAACCCATAAATTGCTGTGCTGTACCCCATTACTATGTACAGCAATCAACATTCACACTGTTAATAAAAAGAGATTGAAATTTTATTATCATGCCTTGAAATAAGCTTGTATTCACCTCTGACTTGAGTTATTCCTATTGTCTTCAATTGATATGATAATGGAGACTCTTTTCAAGGCCTTTGCATCAGGCTTTTATTTCAGGCTGGAAGGTGAATTTAATTGACACTTCCCTGATACTCAGACGTGCCTCATCCACGTGGCTTACATATGAATTTTCAATTCAATTTCAACCTCAAATGGGAACAGCCACAAATCCAGCTGAAGCTGCACAAAATGAATTATGTGGATAACAATATTTCATCAGGCTTGGAGCTCAGCTGTGTTTTGTCCAATGCAGTAAAAGTGTGTAAATGAATTGCAAAGTCACTGTACTATTAATGACTTATATCTCATCCTTTATAAGCAGGATAACAGAGGAAAGAGGAGAGAATTGCTTCTCGCCTTGGTGGAATTTTTATTTTATTTAAGCTTACGAAAATTTTTTTTTTTAACAAACATATCCTTCATAGAGCTAAGCAATTTCAAATATTTTCTGTCAAAGTTTTTGTGAAATATGAGAGAGCAATCAGATTTTGGGGAACAGCCTCTACACCCTGGTATCTATCTCCTTCCTTCTTTTAAGGTATTTTTGCATCATTTTATCAGTGGAGCCAGGTGAGGCTCAGATGCTGCAGCAAACAAGGCTCCATGAACTAAACCAAATGCCATTCAGCCATCGGACTAAAACCTGCCAAAAAGTTTACCAGGGCTGCCAGGCTGTTCCCAGCTTGGGGTCCCCACAGCTGCTGGAATCAGAAGATAACTCAGAGTGGGATAACTGCTTCTTTAAACGATTCTTGTTTGCTTGAGGTAGGGGGAGGGATGTATGTGAGATGTTGGACTTGGGGAGTGGGGCTTAGCTGGGCTTCCAAACAGCTCCTCATTTGGCTCTTCTGCCAGGGTGTCAAGGTGCCTCACAGTGCAGCTGCCTCACAGAGAATATTTCTGAATTTGAGAAGGAGGAAGGAGGAACTGCATGGGAAAAAAACAGGAGCTGAGTAAACGCCACAGCCTTGCTCGTTGAACATGCTGGGCTCTGCAGGCAGCCAAGTCTCTGCTGGAAAGCATCTCATTTTCTTTGGGAATGGGGAAGGTCCCTGCAGGCAAGGTGGCTGTGCCTTCCTTGCTCTGTAAACTGCATTGAGAAAAGCGAAGTATGAGCCTGTCAGGGCTAGGTTCCTGAGTGCTTTGGCAGAGAAGTCTTACAAGTCCCCTCCGACCTTCTGCTCCCAAAATGTTCTGGGTTTTGTGGGAATTATTCAAAATATGTGATTACTCCTCACTGCAGTGGGCTATGGGTCAGTCCTGGAGGTCTCTCACAACCAGCAGCTTTGGTCAGCTCTGCCACAATTGACTGTCTTGGCTGTGACTGCCAGCCCTCTTTTTCTCGTATTTGTTGTCTTTAATTTCTCCTGCTCCAGCCAGCCAGCCCCATTCACTCCCATTAGTATATAATTCCTCCCTACTTCAAGCAGCTTTGAAGGATAAGCTTTAGAAAGAAGCTAGCTCCAAAAATAAAAAATTAGAAGCACAACACCCACACCCACACCCCCACACCCCACCCCCGATATTTTAGAGCATTTTGATCTTGTTTTTTAATAACAGTTTCAGGTTTTTGTAATAAACTTATCTGGAATAGCTGCGTGTAAGCTAGAATAGTCAGAAACTCTCTGCATCAGCTTTCATTTGCTTCTTGCCATGCTAACATCAGAGGAAGTATTAGCATTGGTTTCTGGGGGAGCAGAGTTGAGTTCGGACTCCGTGCTTTTAAAATTTGTAATGTTGCGACCCTCTTTGGAGCATACACGCTTGTTCTTAGCAGACTGCTTATTGAAGTCATCTCACTCAGCATCTATCTCTTGTGCAGCAAGTAGCATGCTATAATAAATAAGAATAAAATTGGAAATATGGTTTCCTTGAAATGTTTCAAAACATCATCATCATCAGTAATATTTTGTTTTGTTTTGGTTTGGTTTTTTTCAGTTGTAAATTCAATAAGGCTTCTGTAGGAGCCAGTCTGACCAGCACGTGATCCTATATCAGATAAATTTTAGTTGTTGTTTGTGCATCCCTGTTCCAAACAATTTCCTGGATTAACTGAGACTGGATTGGGGTTTACAGAATGCAGCTTCATATATTTTCTAGAAATTCGTATCAGTGCTTTCTTGATGGTTCATGAAATTGCTCCATCACTGGATTCACAGCCTGTGTTTCTAATGACCATGCACAATAAGGGCTGTGATGTAACAACACACAGGTTGATGCAAAAATGGGGTTTACAGTAGAAAAAAAATGGTGTTACTTGTAAATATTGAACACTGATTATTTAGAGCTCTCGCATTATGAACTGACATTGGCGACTAAGTGAATTGCAGTTGTGCAAATGAAGATGTACTCAACCCAGTTTTGTTTCTGTCAGTCCACTTATCACACAGCTTTAGGGCATAAATGAGACTACTCAAATATGATGTAAAGGATGTAATTCTAAATCTGGAATTTGCGGTGGGAATCCTTCTGCCATCTGCTGTCAGCCAAGAAATCAGTTGCTTCTCTTTGTAGCACAAGCAAAATTGTGATTCTGACTTATTTTTTAAAATTTTAAAGTTTTAATTTCCAAATTTTTACTTATGCTAACTGTCAAATTTCAAAGTCTTTGCATTTTCTCCCTTAAGAAGATGTTAGTTTCATAACTTCTATTTCTAATTTGTTTTCTTATCATAACAGGTCCGTTGAACATCTGTTTGGCATTTCATTTTTTAATATTTCCATAAAATGCAAGTGTGGGTAAATTGCAGGGTGTTATGTTGATGGCTTGCGTTTATTGTAGGCGTCATTCAGGGAAGTGGAACGCTCATCAGCAAGCGGATTTGAGTATGTGATTTTGTATCCCAAAGCATTTAAACATGGACTTTAAAGCAGACAGATGTTGATATAGACGGAATACTTCAAACATGACTCAGAGATGTTTGTCTGCAGTTATGTTCTGGGCTGGAGCATTGGCAAAGTGAGTGTAGGAGCTTCTGGGGTACACATATGAGCTGTTGTTGCAATGAGTGGTGTGTACTGTCGAGTTTTTAGAAGCACATTGTTGATATATAAACCAAATGGTAACTGTGGTGCCTTTTATTTCAGGAATCAAGTTAAAGCTGAAAGCACCTGAATTCCCCAGCTGCTGAAGGTGCCAATATAACTTCTAGGTTCCACTTACAAACATGATCCTAATGACTGCCCGCTTATAAGCGTTTTGCTCAGTGGATTATATCAGTATAAATACACTTTCAAAACTCTCCTGCCCTTGGACCAGTTATAAAAGTTTGTCCAGGAGATGCAAGTTCCCTGAACAGGCGTAAACTATAATGGCGAGAGTATTCTTATGCTGCAAGAAGTTCACGCTAGAGTTCTGCTATAGCTTCGCTTTTATGTGGTTACAAACTATATCTTTCTGATCAAAATTGGTAGACAGTAGTGATTTTAAACTTAAACCATGTCTGGCTGTTTCAAAATTAAGACTCCTGGATCCTGCTGCACTTATTTTTGAAAATAGAAGTTGCATTCCTCGGTCATGTAAGTAATTTTGAAATCATCACCTGAGGTCAGTACATTGGCAGAATAACATAGTCCCGGTTTTCTTACAGTCCAGTACTAGGGGGAAACAAAGTCAGTTTGAGCTGGTCAGAATTTCTTTCCCTGACTGCCTTTCTGATGGAAAGGTTATGCTACCGAAGGTCTCACTTTCCTGACCAAACAATGATAAACAGAACAGGAAAGCTTTGCTGGGTCTTAGGTGGAAAAATGTTTAGATAATCTCCAGGTAATTTTTGGCAACAGTCCAAAACTTGGGGGTAAACATGATGAAAATCTCCTAAGCATCTCTAATTAAAACCAAGTCAGTTATCTAGCAGAATAGGGATGCTTGAAGCTTGACGGCTCTAAAGTATTTTTAGAGAGATGCCAGAACTGTTGGACATCTGACAGACTTGAGTCACACTTGGTCTACTGAAATTTGCCTTCTTGATGCCCATTGTGAAATATTCCCATAAATCCTGTGAGGTCTCTTGCTAGAGGAGAGGGATATCATGTCCTTTAGGCTGAATTGTTTCCATCCCTGGCCGGGACTGATGCTCCTCTCTGGCACTGTGTGCTGCCCAGCAAAAAGCTGCGCTGGTGGGTCATCGTTCATCAGCAGTGCCCACGAGAGAGCTCTTCTTGATTAGCTTCTCATCAGCAGCCGGCAGCTGCCTGCGGAGGGAGGATTATTTTTTCTTTGTTTGTTTTGTGATGATGCATTAGCAAGGTTTGGTCAAATTTTTTCTGTCTAATGTTGCTGTTAATCATTGTTTTGGGAATGACATTGCAGCTGTCCTGGCATGCTGTTGTGGGTGCTGTGATCCTGCTAATGGCACTGATTGTGTGTGTTAAGCACCGTGTGAGTTAAGTAACGACACCAAGGGACTGCTTTTTACTTATGGAAAGTGGGTCTTCATGGAGCGCTACAAATGTAGCTGTGATTGCCTGCGAACTACATCCTCGAAACTCCTCTCTTCCATACTCAGTCTCTGAAAAGACTCAACCTTCCTGTAGGACTGACTCCAGTTCTTAAACACAGGAGCAAAACTGCAGTACGAACGATCCAAGCACTAGCAGGATTCAAGGCTATTATTTTCAGGTGTGGTACTGTTACCTTTTATTCAATACAACAGTCTCTTGCCACAGCCCTCATTGCTTTCAGAGCTGGGCTTCGGAGCCCTTCGTCATGGTACCATGCCAAGTGGCTGTGGGAGTGCAGCTTCTGTACCAGCTCGTGTGCGGGAACAGCCTGTCTTCATGTACTGCTTAAAAATAACTCATTTACCATAAATGATATGTGCTCCTGTTTGGGTACCACTGCTCTAGAAGATAGTACTCATTACAATTCATCAACATGTTTAGCCATAGATTTTCCTGTGACAAGATGTCTGAAGGTAGAAATGACATATTTAAGATAAACTAAGGCTTGGCTGAGCATGGTGGCTTCTAGTGGGTATGTAATCTGTGCAGATTCCTACTGGGTAGATAGGAAATCTGACTACAGTTGGTATTTAATATAGCATTAGTGCTAACGAGCAGTTATCACCCATAAATGTTCACCTGCCCCTGTTAAGGAATTATTGCACACATGTAGTTAACTGGCACACTGAGTTTGCTTAAGCTGCTTCAAGTTTACATCTCGGTGAAAGCAGTGTAAGGTTCCTAGTGTTTTCCCCATTTTCAACAGTAACAGCAGATTCTTGCGCCAAACATGTAGCCTGATACTGTTCTGGTGCTAAATGAGTTGAGTTCATCAGTCACGTGCATAGAATGTGTTAGGCTGTAGTATATGTTTTAGTATTCACGTGTCTCTGGTCAGTCAGTGCCTAGGGTGAGTCACTTAAAGCTTGGCTTAGTTGTGTCTGTTAGCACTTCTTGTGTTTGTTAAACAAAAAAGTGGTATATAGATCTAGGAGATGAAAGGGCGTGTGATAAGAAGTGAAATTCAGCATTGGTTTTATCCATGAGGCAGATGTATGTCTAACTGTCCTGTTCTGCTCATAGCATCAGTCACTATTCTAAGCAGGATATTAGCATATACCAATACCAGGGATTTTAAGCTAGTATGAACTGCAAAGTGCTGCAAATCTGTACTGAATTCTTCTTTTAGGCAGTGTAGGCCTGATCTAGAGCTCCTAGAAGCCATTGAAAAGACTGTCTTTGACTTCAGGAGATTTGGATGAGATCCTGAAATCTAGAAGAGCTAAGTTCTTTTGTGTAGTTATCCTTACAAGTAAAGCTGAAATGAATGAACACTGCTAGTGTTATAGATGGAAGGTACTATTTAAACAGAGAAAGGATCTTCTTTTTCTTTGCCTTTTTTAGTTCTCTGATTTCTGATGGTCACTATAGCAACAAGAACCAAAGAGATGAAGAACTGGAAAACATGCACTTCACTATGACAAGTTCAATTTACAGCCAGCTCAGCAATGTAACAAATCTGTGTCATACTTAATGAGAATCTATGCAGGTAATG
The DNA here is from genome assembly GCA_033558235.1 of Neomorphus geoffroyi. Classification (NCBI taxonomy): domain Eukaryota; kingdom Metazoa; phylum Chordata; class Aves; order Cuculiformes; family Neomorphidae; genus Neomorphus; species Neomorphus geoffroyi. Next base: position 997,134 of record JAUMJM010000050.1, read on the forward strand.
GATCAGCATAAGATTGCGATGTGCTATGAGGTAGGGAAACCTGAGTCTGACTGTATATATTAATGAATCTTCCTCAAAAAAGAGACCAGGATGAATTGAAACATTATAGTTAAGCCTGGACTTTTGTCAAAGTGGCCCCAGTCTGTCATGGATAGCACCAGTTTTACTTTTCAATATTTTACTCACCTGGTTTTAACACTTTGAGGGGGGTCTCTGGGTATGACAGCAATGGGGATGCGGGCACTGGGCTGCAGAAGGACTGTAGTACAGCCTTGGCAAAAAACCTGAACTCTCACTCTGACAAGGTTCCATGCAAATGGATCGGCAGCCTGGATCCCAGAGGGATCATGAGCATTTCAAAAAGCAATTCATTTGTACAAACAACTCAGCTGTAAAAACGTAGCTCAAAGGTATCACTTGCTTTGAAAATGAAGGCAGTTACAGTGAGCACCCGTGAATGCTGGGACAGCTACAGACTGCCAGTGCTGGGAGCATGGCTGGACTGTCCAAACAGCAGGATTAAGAGCTTGATAACATTTGAAAAATTTGGATTTTTTCCTTTTTTTTTTTTTTTTTTTCCATTTGTCAGACTTTTATTTATATTGCAAGTTTAAATTGAAATCTCTTTAGTGTAGGATCTGTGTCTCTTCAGTAGATAAGCTCTCATTTTGGTGCTTGACCATGGGTAACTGGTTGGTCCTCGGTACCCATGTAGATCTTGAGCATTTAGGTGCTTTCCCACGTTAGAACTACATTGTGTGAATGGCAGAAGATCTGTCATGATATTAGGGCTTCTGATGTACAGCAACTATGGCAAGATGTAAAGCAGCATCAGAGAGTAGCTCTAGGAATGTGCTGCACGCTTGTCCCTTAGCTGTCCTACAGTGACAATGACAGGATGTACAGGGAGTCCTGAGCATCTCCCACGCTGAGCTGAGACTGAAGCTCTCCTTCCACAGGGCCCGCACAAACATGTCTTTCAGGTGTCAGTTGTATGAATATTTCTTTATGCAGATAATAGGAAGATTGGCCTGGGCAAGTCTATAAAGATATGTAAGTGGAGAAGGAAGCACTCATTTTGAGCAAGAACAGGTTGATTTAGGCTTTCTGTGTAGTCACAGTCTGATTCGATGTAATTTTTGTTTAATGCTTTGTTTCAGGTGGTGTCTGGAAACTCTATATTCTGTTTTGGCATCCAGAATAGGTAGCGGCAAAGTAATTTGAGTTCTACAGAAAAGACACTATAGGCAAGTGAAAGGAAAACTAGCTCTTGCAGGGTACCTGTGAAAGAGTCACAGCTCGTGAGCTTTTAAAAATGCTGTGAAATAATATGCTTCCTTGGTTACTGAAGCTATTTGTGTTGGAATTGCTATTAAAATATTGAGTTAAAATGTACATAAGCGATTTTTATTTTTTTTACGTACTAAGCAAGCTGAAATGATACAATCAGAATGATTTTTACTTCCATTTTGCTAACTGCTGAGGATATAATGTTAGCAGTGACAGGATATTTATTATTGTGTTATTATGCACAGGGCAAAAATGCGCCGAGAAGACATTGCCTTGTGCTGTGCTGAGGTACAGGCTGAAATGGTAGATGGCATGTGATTTTCTGGGCTATCCATCTTGCACCATAAACCTATCACAGACTTTGGTAGAGAATGGTTGTATTCAAAGAAAATCAGGTGCATGGGTTGTAGGGGGGAGACAACCCCAGCCTGAGCCCCAGCTGCATACAGGTACCTGCAGTGTGTCCTTGGGCATGGAACCCCTCTGGCTGTGCTGAGACTGCTCACCTTGGAGGCTCTCATTACAGGAGGAAACTATTTCATTAATTATCTGTATTTTTACATCCGGCCTCGCTGTTAAGGGCAACGTTTAGTCGTTTCAACCAGCTACTGAAACAGTGCAGCCTGTGTGCGCATGAATACATTTTCCTATGGCTTTGCGAGGGGGGGGAGATTCTGCCTGTCATACTCAGCCACCCAGGATTTGTCTCCACCATCTGCTGGTACCTGGAAAAAGTGCTGTGGGTGTTTGCATTCCTGTTACTCCTTTTGCAGACAGGTGCGTGGCCATGGGTACTGAGCAGGTCATCCATCTATTACCACCATGGCTGTGTGCCATGGGCTGCGGGAGGGTGTCCGTATGTGCTGGTGCCCGTGTGTGCTGCTTTTTGCAGGGCCACTCAGAAGCGTTACAAATGGTGGACTTCAGCATGAAAAAGTCAACAGAGTTGTTGGATCGTGAAAGCAAAAAGCACCCTCCGATAGCAAGATTGTCAGTGCTGTTTATTTGTGTGAAATATAAAGCTTAATTTCATACTGGTTATTGTATGAAAAAGATCTCACTCAATAACCTTTTCTTCTTTTTCTTTTCCATTCTTTTTTTTCTCTTGTTCTTCCCTCCTGCAAACACCCTGACTCCTACTTTGCTGATTAAGCCATTTTGTGCATTTTTGACTATTCTCTCCAGCACATCTCTCCTGTCTGTCCAACTCTCTTTTCCTCTCTGCCTCTGCGTACTCCCCGTTGTGAATGCGAGCACTACAGATCAAGAGGACAATCAACTGGAGAACAATATGACAGCAGGTGGGTATTATTCTCTCCCCTCAGCTGTGACTCAAATGCGTGTCAGTTGCCAAACAAAAACCTGTTTCAGCTTAGAGACAAAAATAGATTGGTACGTGGGTAAATCTGCAACAATAGATTTATTTTTTTTTCCTCCACAAATCTGCATTTTTTTTCTAATGCTGCTTTTATGCATCAGACTTCTAGCAGCTGTAACTTCCATTCCTGGTGAATGTACATAGATTTTGTTCAACTAGATCAAGCATTATTGTTGCAGTAATTACTGTGATGGAGCAATTCAGTACTGTACTGAGTTATGCATGCTGCTAATATTATGGCTTATTGTAGGACGGTACTTGTGCCGAGTCTTTATGGGTAGGGAGTATAATCAGAGGATAGGAGGAGTGGATTCTGGCAGAACAAGATTACACCAAAAACAGTTGAAAGGCTTTTCCAGGAAAGCAACCTTGCCTTCAGACCATCGGTCTCAGACATGAGTACCTGTGTAAACTGGATGAACCTCATCCCATGTAGAGCCTTTTCCTTGCTGTCTTAACAGTGTCATAGACTTGTCATAACAAACACTACACACCCTCTCTTCTGGAGCTGTTGCTGGTCAGAACATTTCCACTGGTGTCACTGTGCGTTTTGTGTTTCACGTTAGATGAGGGAGGAGGCAATAGCATCCCACCATCCCACTGCGGCGTCCAGCACTGCTGCACCTGTGAATGCTGCTCTACGTTATCTCTGCTTTGTAACTTGGCTTCTCTCTGTTTCAGTGCCTTGTTTGTCCGTGCAAAAGGTACAGTTTCTCCAAAATTCTGGTCTTTCCTTTCTGCCCATATCTGTGCAACCTGCTCTTTCCCTTGTATTTGGATGACAGTGACCCTTTATCAGAAACACCCACTGCGTCAGCCTCCCTGTCCTGGTCAATGGAGCTGCCAAGGTGTTTTTCACTCTGGTTGACCTTATCACCTCGTCTGTACTTACTCGCATTTTCCACTCCAACACACTCAGACTCCTTATTCACCCTTTCATTTCTCTTCAAAACTCTTTTCTTTCCTATTTTAATCTTAGAATTTATCACATCTCCTGCCTCCCTTTTTTTCCTCTTCATCAGTGCTGCTAGTTTTCTCCTATGGAAGACTTCATACTTTGCTCAGAAATGCTCCTCTTGCCCTTTGCATTAATAGTTTGATTTCCTTCCTTTTCTCTAGTCCATGCCCTAGTGAATATTTGTTGATTTTACATCAAACGCTCATTAGATAAAGTACTTAAATAAGCACTGGAGCATGAATTTGGGACCCCATGCCTCTCCTTTCCTGGATGAATGCTCAGAAGAGAGGCCAGATGAGAATGTTGGGGGAAAAAAAAAAAAAGAATCACACTGAATGGCACAACAAATCTTCAGTTATCCTGTACAAAGCAGAATAGCTTCAGCACAACCTGCAGGCTGGCAGCTAGGGCTATCTTTTGGGAAATGAAAGGTATTTTGAGTCCAGCAGCAATGAAGAGAGAACGGAGAACAAATTGCTAAGCTATTAGATGAAGGCAGCTCCACTCTCCTGTCTCACCTCGGCTGTAACACACCACTGATCCCTTTCCCTCTTCTCATGTTTTAAAGAAAGGTCTTTGCTCCATGATATGAGGAGTCAGCTCAGATCCACACATCCTAAATGAAGCAGTTGGCTTCATGTACACCACATGCAACATCTAAACCCTTTTCCCTGCTTGGCATTTCCTCCTGGCAAAGCAGGCAGCTCCTGCAGGTCACATTTTTGTTTCTCAGCTGTTCCTGTACACAGCCTGTGTGTTCTCTTGGATGAGTAACTGAGGGTTGCAAACCCCCAGGGAGAACCCAGGTGGCTAAAATCTGTGTTGTGCAGTGCCTCGCCTGGGGCAGCTGGGTCCATCCTGGATCCAGTGTGTGTAAGGGATGTGCTAAATTCATGTTCTGGATTCTGGGCAGACTTAATGATATCTGAAGCCTCATGCCTGTGGATGGCGATGTTTCTTGCGTTACAGTAATGTGAGTCAAGTTAATTGGCTAGGTGGTCCTTGGCTTCTTGGTGTTGTCCCTAAGGAACCCGTGCAGGGCTGGGCACCCTTGTTTGTTTGTCTCTGGCCGTGTCATTTGCTCAGTAATGACAGTACTACATCTCCCCACAAACCCAGCCTCACGACAGGAGAGGTGTGATCTTAGTCTGGTGTCCCCTTCCCCTCCTGGGACCATGCTCTGTTACTCCTTTGAGTCTCCAAAGGGGTAATGAAGATTTCAGCTGCGGGCTTTGAGTGTTGAGACAGAGAGGGCTGTGGCTGGAGCCACATGCAAGGTTTTGAAGATCCAGCTTCCTCTGTCCTCTGCTCTTACCTCTGCTTGATGTTTTCCCTTTACTCCATTGTGATCCTCAGCCTAAAATAATTGAAAAGCAATATAAAATGTCTTATTTGTCTTAGTCCGAGAATACCAGTTGTTCTACCCTTAAATTCTCTGAGGACTTGAGGACAGGTTTTTTCACAATAGTCCTTTTTGGGGGGTAAGCAGTACAAAGTTTTGTATATGTATATAAAACTTTCGATTACTTTCTGCACTCCCCAAACAGACAATCATGTAGCCCTCCAATCTTTCTATTCTTTACAGGATATCATCTTGTGCCCCTTCTATTTTAAGGATTCTTTTAAAGCAAGTGCTCCTTTTTTGCTGTCCTTTCATCTTTCCAAAGCCTTGCTGCATCTTCAATATGCCTCAGGCTCAGGACTTGGCATACCTTGTTTTTCTGTGATATCTTTTTTGGATCAAAGTAACTTTGTCTTTAAAAATGAAATAGGTACTGAATTTTTTTTGTGAAGAGATTTGAAAAATAATAATCCCAGCAATAATCTAGATGGAAGATTGCAACTGAGTTATGCTGAATGTCAAAATTTTGAATTTTTATGCCATTTCAGGAAGAAAGAATCCAAAATGTAAAATTCTCATGGAGTGAGAAAAGCTTTTGGATATTTGTTTCTGAAAAACGCTTTACTTGTATGTTTTACTTTCCTTGATTTATTGTTTTTATCAGTGCTAAGTTAACAAAAACCTGTGTCATTTTTGTTTAGTTCTTGAACATTGTATTCTAGTTGTATTTAGTTTTAGCAAGATATTTTAAATCTTAGACTTGGGATCTTTGGTGCTCTTGCTAGAAGTGAAACAAGCAGCTTGTGGTATCATACCTCAAGGTTTGTTTGGTCTGTGATTTGTTTCTTCATTTGCCCCTTACTTATACTGCATGGAAATCCAGACCTCCAGACTGAGAGGGGGTGGAATTGTCCCCACCTCTCCCATGATGTCTAGTAACCCAGGATGCCCCCTAAAAACTAAAATAAAATATAATCCCAAAAAGGTGACTTCTTGACTCTCTGCCTTCTCTGCTCTGTCCAAACCTGTGAAAAGCGGATAAATGTCACACATTTTCAAGATGCTAAGCTCGATGAAGGAAGACACAATCGCAGCCTGCGTCCTCACTGCCGTAAAAGTATGTGTGCCTCTGATCTCTTAAGCATTGCTATTTTTTTTATTTCTTTTCTTGTGGCTCTTTGTTTAGAGATTGCTAAGCAGCATCTTTGCCCCATAAAGAACACGTTAAAAGGAGAAGCTGAAAATGAGCCAGGGAGCTATGAAGTGGAATAGCAAAATGGTGAGGTTTGTTAATCACAAATAGAAGTACTTAGGAGTGCAGGAAGAAGGCAACTGTGTAAAATCAATCATTCAATCAACAAAACTACCATGTGCTTTAATGGCATTCATTCAGAGTCACTTAATAAAACCGTAAAATTAACAACTCAAATAAGTAAGTCGGCTTGAACAAGTGAGCTTTCAGCAGGAATGTGGATAGCTAAAATAAGCTCAACACAACGTATTGCAGCCATGAACAACCCAGCCTAAGAGAAGTGATGCCTCTAACCCTTGGATTGCTGGGGACCGGCAGTTACACTGGTTTGCACAGGGCTTTACAGACCGTAGTGTAAAAGTTTTGTTTCAGGAGAGGGAGCAGCCGTGGAAATGGTGTGAGCTGTAACGAAGGGCCCAAGGGGAGGTCTGGACACAAGAAGAGCAAAGGTGAGAGGTACAGAGCCACGTATTTGCAGTGTGTTGCATCATGCGGTGTAGATGTGGTCCCAGTCCCATGTGGAAGTGGAATGCAGGACAGGGATGGATGAGAGCATCCAGTACATTAGAGGAAAAGCAGCAGGCACATAGCATGGGCTGCATCACCAGGCTTCTCTGCACTGCACAGAATGAAGACAGTTTGAAAGTGGCTCAAATCCTGTCTCAAATTCAAGAGAAGAATAAAAGATATTTTGGCTACTCTGCTTGGCATATGCATCTGCAAGGGGAGATGAAAAGCTTGGAGGTTTGACAGAAAGAGGTTGCGGTGATCTAAACCAAGAGTTTAAAACAGGAGAGAGGAAGAAGGGATGGCTTTTGGTAGAAAGTCAGTGGATTTGGTCAAAGTGCTGATACTGTTGGAAGCAAACAGAGGAGGTCATAACAAAGGGATGATAACCTTTGTTGCAAAGGGGAGCCTGTGAATTTGGCCATACAACCGCTGACTTCCGTAATGTAAGTTTGAGCCATACAAAACTTTGCACTTTCCTAACGTCCATGTTCTCTGACTCATGTGATTGTGTGAGGAACTTGGTATTATTTTTAAGCATGTTTCTAAATCTCATAATAGGCAAAAACCTCAACAAGGATGTCTAAAGCCAGAAGGCAAATTTAGAGAAATTGAAAAGCATTTAGCTAAAATCCTCATAATTTGGGGGGCTTCGTTCAGGTTTCTTTAATACATCTTTCAAGTATTTTAATGTCACCCCTTGGTCTTTCTGCAGCTATCCTATTTTCCCCATGCAACATCCATTTGACTGTAATTATAATCATGTCGTTCAGCTTTTGTACACCCCCTCAGACATTCTTTTGGCAAGGGAGATTTAAAATATAAAGTGAGAGTTAATCAGCAGCCAGATTGAAGTATTGCAGAAAGATATCAACTGCTTGATGTTCGTAAGAACTCTGGTGGTTGCTTTATGTGCGTTTTAAACCATGCTGTGCTTGATGACCTTGTAATGATGAAGTCTGAAGGGAAATGGAGACTGAATCATCACTTCTGAGACTGATGGTTTCAGCGGAGGCTGATGCTCTGAGCACGGTCATGGAAATATAGCTGTTGTTCAAAGGTCAGTGTGTGGGTTTGGCACAAGGCCCAGATACCTAAAAACATCTGCAAAGCTGCTGTGATTGCCACTGATCAGCGGGACTCAGGAAGAGGTGGAGATCTGGAGGCAGATGTGCTCGTTACCAGCCGTTTTGCCCCCGGGAGGCTGCGTTTCTGAAAGCTGTGCTATTCCCACTTGCGGCTCTGAGGTTCACAAAGATGTCCTGGGAGTGACGTTAGCACAAAACTGGTGTTATTAGCTGATCAGAGTCGAGAAAATTGAAATCGGAGGCAGTGAGTGTGTGTTGTGCGATAGTAAGAAGTTGTGGAACTGAGTCCCGATTCCCTTGTCAAGATTCAGGTACCCAACCCCAGGTGATTTACAGGTAGATCCCAGCTCCTCTGTGAGAGCAAAGCATTACCCTTAGATGATCTGCCTGCAAATTTGTCACAAACACATGGCATTTAGCATTATTCATGTGGCAGGGTAGTGAGACACTAAGGTACCAAATGGAGCTCAATCTCACAAACCAGCCCTTGATTCTGGCATCTTTGGAAGCTTTATGTTGCTGAATGCCACACTCCCCCAAATCAATAGAAATGGCTGTTTTATCCTGAACCACAGGTGGCAGCCTCAACCTTTCCTCGCATCTTTCAAATCTCTCCCTTGAGCTGCCAGAATTGCATGGTGACATGATGCTGCCTCCAAGCCCTCTGCCATGCATACGAGTTGCCAGCTTCCCAGGTGCCTGCCTAAAGGCTGTACTGCCCATACTGGTGCCAAATTCTCCCTCCTGTACCCCCAAAGTCCAAAACCCCTGTAGCTCCCTAAAGCTCTGCTCAGGGAAAGCTTTGTGCATGCCGAGCCCTCCATCTCTGAGCCTGGAGACAGCAGAGATAGGCATTTGGGCACAGGAATGAATTGTTGGTGTGACAGAGCGGACGTGGAAGCATCTCGGGGAAAATGAGAGCAGGGAATTGGGGACAGAGTCCCCCCAGCTGCCAGCAACCTTCCTAAATGGAGACCGGCTGCTCCGATGGGCAGCCACCTGCTGGCACCTCTGGGAAAGGAGTCCAAGTCCCAGCCAGCCACTGGGAAAGGCAAAGATGCATCACCCTGAAGGTGATGTCTTTGGAGATGCTGGTTGCTCTCTGATCTTTAAATTTAACAGCCTGATTTTCCCATTTTTCAAAATATAGCTGAAATATTTTGAATACTTGCTTATATAATTAGCTTTTAGCTACTCTGGATACTGTGATTTAATTATTCTGGATTCCACTGTTAAATAATTAGAGCTGTCGTGTTTACTAGCAAATTTTCAGTTTGTAGCTCCAGGGTGATTTGTTTTGTATTAAATTAAGAAGCCAGAGCAAGTAACATCCAAGTGTCCCAAATGCCAGCAAAGAACTGGTTTTATTTGTTTTGCCTCTGGGCACTTTTGAGATGTTTCCAGAGTGGACACTAATGAACTGTCTCTTGGTTTAAAAATCCCTCTCTTTCTGAAAACAAAACTTTCTTTTGTTTTATTTTTATTTTTGTTGTTGCTTTTGTTTAAATGTTTTCTCTTTAATTTTGTGTTGCTTGAACTACTCTTGAAGTTACTTCCAAGCTGAAGATTGACTTATAATTTCAGTTTTGTTCGTGCACTACTTGGGTAACATGCGATGAGATTTTCCTCCCCCTTGAGACCTATGTTCTTGGCTCTTCTGTCAATTTACTGACTCGACTGTTTCTTTGTATTTTAGGATCACTATTGCAGCCATAGCTGCTCAGAAACGCTTTGATGAGATTTGTAGGGAAAAGGGGGAAGGTAAAGAGAGGGCCAGGTGTTAAATCTAAGAGTCAAAATAATTTTTTATGAAGAAAAGGAGAGTCCTGCACCCATCTCGCGGCTGGTCTCCACCTGGACTGCTGGGGGCATCTTACTTTGTGTTAGTAGTTGATTGTGGGGAATGGATGAATTGGAGGCGCAGGGAGGTAATTAGGTAGTAGAGCAGTTCTGGAATCCATGCCCTGGAAGGGGCCCTGGTTTTGTGGAGCTATGCGTGCACCTCCTTTTTTGAACTAGGGATACAAACCTCTGCTTTCACCTCCCTGCCAGGTGGGAGCTGCTGAGCATCGGGCTCCTTCAGCCTCTTCACATTCTCATGCAGAATCAGAGCACTCATTAATATACGAATATTTTTTTGAAGAACTCAATTTTTTGTCACCCAGCCAGCTCTAGCTATAGCTCTCTGTTGACAAAAACAAATACATTTTGTCAAGAATGTCTTTTATTTTAGATGAAGACAAAAACAAAGAAAGAAAATGAGTCGTCTTCAGAAGGGTTTGTGTCCCTCATCTCTAAAGGTCTGTGTGGAATATAGTGTAGGAATAATGTGGCAGCCCTTTTCTGCTAAGGTCAGGAGCTGTGACTTTTATGCCAGATGCAATAAATGAATCAGAGACATAATATTGACATAGTGGAATAGGAACAAAAACATTGCAATACCATGTAAGACCTTTCCCTCATAGTGGTCAGCACGAGCTGCTTCTGAGGAAAACACAGGGGAATTTATAGGAAATTTTTTTTTCTCCTCCCACATGGAAATTTATCACATTTTTTTTTATCCTCTACAATATCTATTTACATGCTTGAGAAGGGGGAGGAACATGTGTCCTACTCTGGTAAGACTTGGCAAGGAGTTCAGAGTTTTATAACCAAAGTGCTTACTCAGTTATTTTTAGTACAATATTGCCAGGCTGGTTTGGTTTATTTAATGTACAATATTGACTCCTTCCCCATCCAGCTCTGCAGCCTCTCTTGCTGCCTGCCATGCAGGCTAGGCTTGTGGAGCTTTGCTAGGGAGGAGCTGCCTGCTCCTGGCTGCTGCCAAATGGCAAAAGCTTTACCCATCTCTCCTCTGCCTTTTGCCAAGCCAGATGTTAGGCTTGACCAGTGATGACTCTTCCTTGGTCTCTTGACTGAATTTTCCCACTCTTGGGTGTATCTTTCTAGTTTCTCGATTCCACTGAGAGTTACTGTGGCTCTGCTGAGCTGGGATAACTGATTGCTTGTGTCCTCTGCCCATGACATACAGGCTCGTACCTTAGTGAAATACGTTTATGCTAACACATTTTTCTTCATTTGCATTGGGCTAAAAGTGTAGGTACAGGCAGCTTAGTGAAATGTAGTTGCTTGTTAATCCATGGCAATTTAATCATGTGTCTGGGCACTCGCTGTACTGGTTGGGTAATTTACCATGGCAGATATTTGTTGCATTTATGGTTTTCAGACAACTGATACTGTTTAGCTGGAAGATAAACATTTCAAAACCACAGAATGATTTAGGAGCTGTGGGCAAAATATATGGGAGCTGGGTATCTAAACTCATTTAAAGATCTTGCTGCATACTCTTATTTCTAAAATGTGGCAGTGGGCCAGTTTTCATAGAAATTTAAATATTGGCAGATGCACTTAGTATAAAAATCCTACTAGATGACTGCCTGCATCCTTAGTCTTCTAAATACTTTTATATATCTAGCACTTAAAATCTTAATTTTCCAATCCCATTTTTTCAAAATCATTGAGTTCACGTTGCTTTTAACAACTTAAGATCTTAGTTCATAGAGTTGTTTCCGAAAAAAAAGAGTAAGTATCATAATCATGAGGAAAAGACCCTAACAATGAATTTATTTGAACAGGCTTTTTGAAAACAGTTCCCCTTTCTGTAGCAGAGAATATTTTAAAAGTACAGCTGCACAGAGTAATACTGGTAAATAAAGAACAGTTCTATCAACTGTGGGGCAAAATTAACAAGGTCTGCTTTTTCCTGAGAGAAAAAGACCTTGGGCAGAGATGCACAAGCTTGAGTGCTCTCTTGGGACTCTCCGGTGCCAATGGATCTGTCACTGCTAAGTCGCCATGGACAGATCTGGGGTGAAGCTGATGCACCCCATGGGATGCTCCTGGTGGAGGAGCACTGCTGCATCCTGGCACCGCCCAGAGCTACCAAAATTACCAAGGCTGCACCTGCTCTTGCAAAAGTTTCCCTTGAATTTAGTGCCAAAAGGAGGGTTTGCCACAGAGGGGAAAAAAGCTGAAGATGGAGCTGAAGTGGTTTGGGCTAGATGGTTTCACATGTCTCTTCTGATCCACAGGGTTGGAAAAGGGTGCACTTTGACTGCTATAAACTTCTGCATAGTTGTGTCTGTGAATTGCAATAGATTGTTACTAAGTGAAATGTGACTCTTTTATTGTTGTTTATTTTTTAATCAACCTTGTGTTAAGCCTGTGCATACATCAGTCATCAGAGCCCTCTTCCTTTTGCACTTAATGTCATTTCTTCTGCCAAACCGAAGATTGACTGTACAGGGCTGGCATTTTTCCAGTGTCAGTTTTTCTTCTTGTCAGCTTTTCTCTTCTTTCTTCCTTTTTTTTTTTTTTATCTTTGGTGACAGTGTTTCTCTGTTTCGCTTCTTTCCATGCTACTCTCTTCCACACCAAAAACCCTCTGCAGGGACTTTGCTGCGCATGCTAAGGAGAGATAGCAAAACATGCTTGAAAGTGGCTTTAAATACTCAAACACATGGGAGACATTAACTAGCAAAGGAAACGTTTTCCTGTAAAGTAATCTGCAGTTCAGTGAATTTGTGGAAATAAATCTGACTACAAATTAGGCTGGAAAGGTATAAAAGTGTGCTGGAAGGAGGGGTTCACCTGAGGAAAACTGCATAATATGGCTACTCTGGAGAAGGAAGAGGGCAAGGCAGCAGTGCAGCAGGATGGGGTGGGGGAAATGCACCCCTGCACCCCTGTTCGGTACGATCTATTAGATTATCTGTAGCACTATTTCACTTTTTATTCTTCTAGGCTAAGTCATGCAAAAATTTTCTGCTCAGCTGGTTTGTGTCTTCCTGCACCAAAGCCGGGGCTGCTCCAGTGTTTCCCATTGGAGCTGAGCTGGTGGAAAGTCAGAAGCAGTGCACGAGCTTAACTCAGGTCACAACAGACACGACAACATGTGGCATGGATTTTGTGCTTTATTTCATTACTCTTTCATACAGCAGAGTCCAGGCACCTTTTTTTTTTCCTTCCCTGTTTATGAAACGTATAGCAGTGTTTGCTATTGGCCTGGTAGCCCACACAGCTCAGCTCATACCTGCTTCTGATGCCTGTACCAGTAGCCTGAAGTATGCTTGCACACCCTGTGGTCCTACCTCCTTCCTGCTCTGCTGTTTCTATGGCAAACCTGGGGCTTGGACAACATCCGGACAGAGGATCCTGGATACCTCCTGTGAAGGTCCTGGATATGGGAGGCTTTTAGGGTCTGTTGAGTCCACAGAGCTGGAGTGTGTCTATCTGGCTTTTCTGCAACCCAAGTCTGTGCTGCCGTGTCCTGGCACGGGGCATGGATTTTGCAAGCCTCCACATCATCAGCTGGAACAGAAACCTGATGTCTCTGCCACATGGAGACCCACCAATCAGGAGGACAGCAGCTAGAAATGATAATAAGGCATCTAGGGGAAATGGAAACTGGAACCACATTTCAGATTTTAAAGATGAAGGGTCCAAATACTGCTTGTACCCAAGTTTTTCTACTTGCTTCAGACAAGGTAGTGAGCAGGCTGACAGCGTGAGCTCAGAAGACACTGTTGAGCTGTCAGCACGTTAATTCACTCAGACAAAAAAAAAAAGTCCGGCTTTGACATTTTTGCCTCAGACCTTTCTGACTTTGCTTTATTCCACAGGGCAGCCTGTCCGGCTGCACGGATCCAGCACTGCCTGTGCTGGTTTAGGCTCAGCATGAACAGCTGTGGCTCTACTGCCTTGACAAGGTTTGTGTTTTCCTGTGGTCAAATTTGGCCCCATCTCCCTCCAGCTCTGTGCTGTATGAAAGCTTCAGGCAGGAGACCTGCTGTTTAGATGACACCGAGTCACTTCTAGGAAAGGCACTTTAGTCAGTGCTAGCAGCTTTATTGGATGAAATTAAATGTATATCATCCTAAATGATGATGGTTTGTAGATCTTTACTTCGGCACATTATGGAATTTATGGGGTGTAAAACAATTTCAGTATCGACAGCACAGAGATCAGAAAACACTGTCGTAGTTCTAGAAATGCAAAGCAGCGTGTGAGTGTTGTGCTGGGAGAGGTGCTATCAGCTCCTTCCCCAGCTGTATGGCAAAGCAGAATTGTGGCAAATAGTGACAGTCCCAGTGCTCTTCCAGCTCGCTAGTGGAGCAGCTTGGTCAGTGGATGATTCAGCTTTTTAATTGGGTGCAAGTGCTTAATAGCCCTATAGAGTTATGTAAATATCATGTGAAGAGAAACAAACTCTAATAATCAGAGGTAGCAGCAGCAGCTATGATTAGCTCACATTTACATCGAAACAACTAATTGCCTGAGCTCTGGGTTAGTGAGTTCACACCTGGCTCGCAGGATTTGCACATCCGATGGGTTATGGTATTTACAGTTGATGGCAGCTGTGTCTGCTCCCAGGTCCTCCTTCCCTGCCGTGTTCCCCTTCTCACAAAGCCATCATGGTGGTTGGTTCTTCTCCGTTATACACACACAGATCTGTTCTGGACACACGTGCAAGAAATGTCAAGTTTGCAACCCTGGGGAGAGCCTGGTGTCTCCTTCATGCTGCTGCTCACCTGGAGGGCAGGGCTAGGGCTGCCTGTGTGGGGGAGCCAAGGGATCTCAGAGCAAGGCTTGGCTGATGGGACTGAGGCTGAGATACCAGCACACCGTGTGTCAAGGTCAAATCATCTGGCTGCCAGGTCTAGTTTTAACTCCCTTTCCAGTCACCTCTTGCTCTTGTGCATTATTTCATCGCCTTATCCCTATAATTTAAGGGAGAAAAACAATTCTAAACTGATAGAGATGGTTTGAGTTTGGCCTTTGGGGGATGAGGTCTCTAATGCAGATTCTCCAATGGTGGGAATCATTTTTTTGTACTTGTTTTTTGTTCAGTTGATAAAGTAATGATTCTCTCTAATACTGCATGGATAATCTTTTATTTAAACAATGGGGGTTTTCTGCTTCCAAAATTGGCAATAAAATATTTGAAATGTGGCAATTTATGGAAAAAATGTGAGTGTTTAATCTAGACAATGAGAACTGGCAGCAGTATATTGATATATCGGGCAGGTATTTTCTTGCAGATAAGGCTAGAGATAAGAACAAAGATAAATTGATTTTCCTTAGCATCTGTGGCAGTAAAGCCTCTTTTCTCTGGAAGACTTTCTTACACTCTCAGAAACCTGGAGATAAAAGAAAGCTTGCAAAATAACTCAGTGGAGTCCTTATTGCACCCCAGACTCCATCAGATGGGAATTAGTCCTGGTGGGGTGAGGAGGAAGGGTGAAACCATCAGTGTGTACGCAGCAGAATGGAAAAGATTTTCAAAACCTACTGATTTGTGAATGTCCGTGGGGTTATGATATGAACATTTTGGCATTAATAGAGAATTTAAAGACAGTTGCTGGCAGAAAGGAACTTAAAACAGCACAAACTGGTAAAATTAGCCACAGTAGAGGAAGCAGCAGAGATTTTAAAAGTAGGCACTTGGGAAGCAGGGGCAATAAACCTCAATAAACAGAATGCAGAGCTGTTTGGAAGGTGGTTAGGCTCTTGAGAGGTGTTTCCACTGTAGAAAGACTCATTCCGCATCTGTTTGCGCATTTAGAATGGCCCCGGGGCAAGATTCAGAGGAGGACTAAGGATTGCAGCTTAGTTGAGTGCAACAGAAGTTCTAACTGGATTTTAAGCCTTGGTAGAAAGCATATCCTCACCTTGAGACGACAACTACAACTGTATGGGGTGGGTGAGTTTTCTTTAAATTTATTACGTTTAATTTTAATTGAATGAATGAATAGATCTCATGTTTTCCATGGCTGTGCTACCTCCAGTCTTCCACTCTCAGTAGAAGAGTCTGGAAATGTGGAAATACTGCACATATTGTTCAGGTTTACCTTGCCTTCTACACAGTACCTGTAGGTTACAATCAGCCCTGCAGGAGCTTTTTCTGAGTGAAAACTCAGCTCAGAGTTTTCTTTTCTCAGAATACTCCACTGCTGCAAGGATTTACCTAGGAGAAGAAGCTGAAGAATGGCTTCTTTCAGCTTTTGGCAGTAAAAAGGAT
Source organism: Neomorphus geoffroyi (assembly GCA_033558235.1). Lineage (NCBI taxonomy): Eukaryota > Metazoa > Chordata > Aves > Cuculiformes > Neomorphidae > Neomorphus > Neomorphus geoffroyi. The sequence goes on from JAUMJM010000050.1 coordinate 1,013,029, forward strand.
GCAGAGTTTTCAATAAGAATATATTACTCTAGTAAAAAATTCTACGTGAAATTAAGTTGATGTTAAATGTTGATGAATTATTCTTTTTTTTTACCTGTATAAGGAAGAGGCTCCCACCTGAACATGCAAATTAAAATGCTTTTTATGTATATTTTTCATGGAGGCCTTTAGTTGCTGTTTCCTTTTCTAGAATGAATGTTTTCACCTCTTCTCCATCCCAATATCTGCCCTTTTATTTGATTTCCCAGGGTCAGCTGCCCAAGCTGTATCCCAGACCTTGCTACCCCGATCATGCAGTTTATAGAGGAATCATTGTAAGAAAAGTCTGTATTTCCCTGTCCATCCAGTTACCTCTGGAATGAAAATACCTTTTTTCCTAAAGTCTTTAAAATAAATTAGTTTAATACTTTGAGGATTTTTTTTTGGTTTGGTTTGGTTTGTTTTTTTTTTAAAGCTGTCAGCTTTAAGATTTACAAAGAAAGCCAGAGCTTATTCTTTTCCAACAAGTTGCACTGGTGACAAACCAGCAGTTACAGCCCATAATGTATTAATGTCTAAGAAATCATAGACTTGGTTTCATTGCTTGGCTTCAGTTGGTAAATACAGAGTTTAATGGCTCGATTGTTTAAAATTATTTACAAGTACACATTATGTGTATTGCATCAGGGGAGGCCTAAAAATGATAGCCATGTGTTTCTATAGGTGCTTGCTGTGAGCTGACTGCTCTTGGTGGGTGCTGGACAGCAAGGTTGATTCTTTCTTTGCCTTCATCCATCTTTAATATGCTTACTTCTGATTGACAACATATTGCAGAACGTTAGCTCTCTGAATTCCTGCTGCTTGCTGGAGCCCTTTTCAAGGCTCCTCACCCTCCACACCTCCAAACATCAGCATGCTTAAAGAGGACTTTCACAAGTGCGTTGCCCTGAGCGCATGGTGAGGAGGTTAAATATCACGTACTTGCCTTTGGTTTGAGGTGCATTTCTGTAGGGTCATGGCCTCCAGCCAGCATATCAAGCATCTGAGAGTGTTCTTTAAGAGCATTCTTAACCTACAGGTCCAGAAGTCTAAATTTATTAATTCCTAAGGCTTCACTTTCAAGAGTGAGGGGTCCCACTTCACACCAAGTGTCTGGTTCTAAAGCCAGCTCAAGTCAAAGGAGTTTGATCCCTACACTGAAAGTAGCTTAAGCAATCCAGGTTACAAAGGAGTCCAGTGAGCTTCACAGGGATTCTGCTATTGTAAATGTTATATTACCTGCACTGAAAAATCCATAGTTGCTCACATTTACAATTTAATTACTTGTTGTTATTATTATGTTAAGAATTAGTTAAGTTGCTTAAGAATAATGTACTTAAATTGCATTACAATCATGGATTTGGCACTGATTCTGAGGTCTTTATGTAGATGAGTAGTTTCCTTGAATTTAATCAACTGTTTACCTAAGCGCAAACCTGAGTTTTGCAGACTCAAACTCCGTATTTTTGTTCTATGCTTATAAACAGTGACATTGCCATATGTGTTGCATGACAGTTGTCGTTTTTATATTAATAGTATAATCTATTGAGATCTTTCATATAAGCACTGTAATTGATGTGTTTATGACAAAGAATTGCAGCTTTTGTTGCCGGAGGGTTTAGCACTGTGTCTGAGCAGCAATTTCCATTTATTTCTCCCACACTCATGTTTACCTTGTTTACCCACATCCTGAAATGTCAAGAGTGGCACACCTCGGTGCAGGCCAGTGTGCCTAACAAGATCAGACTTGGCTAATAAGTCCAAAAGCTAATTCCTGGGTGGAGGGGAGGTCTGTACTCGTGCTACTATTCTTCTGAATCAAGTGGTTTCAACACTGATTTTTCTCATGCTGTGTCAAAGGCTATTTCAAAATGGCTTTAAAGAAGTTGTAACTGGCGTCTCGGTATGGACCCTGGAGTGATTTAGTGTGGCAGAGTGGTGAGCTGCAGTGTCCGGTTGAATAGTTGGTGTTTTGGTGGAATGGCAGAAAGGTGATATCTGGTTAGGATGCAACACACCCCTGTTCAAGTGCTGTTTGAGAGTGGATGCATGGGGAAAATGGGGACAGGAAGGAGAATGTTACATTTACTGTGGTTGCAGCTCATGTCTGACCTGGATCTAGGCTCCAGCTTGTGTCCCGGCTCCTCACTTGCCATGCACGTTAAACACAGGCAGGTCTGTAGGCCCTCTCTCTTCTGGGAGTCAAGTCAGTCTGATGGGCAGCAGGGCTTGAATGGCAACTGTGAGATGATTTAGGAAGCCGCTTCAGGCCACCCCTTAGTGCAGAGTTGCCACTTTGCAGTTGAGACAACAGTCTAACTACTAGAGGGATGCAATAGCCAGCAGCGGCAGCCAGCGGCATTCCTGGCTGAGCCCAGGAACAGAGCTGAAGAGAAGTGCTCCTACAGTTCATCTGAATTCTTCATACAAAGTGGCAGCTCAAAAGCAATTAGCATCCCTGCCAGAGCTTGGCTGCAGTGTGCGCTGTTGGGGAGGCGACAGGTCTGCTCTCTGTCTGCACCCCACCAAGCAGTCTCCATGCTTGTGGGGAGGAACTGTGACCAACTGCCAGCATCCTCAGCTAATCGGAGCCCAATTACAGAGAGCTCCTGCCCTGCTCTCCCCCAGCATTGTTGCATGAGCAGATATCAGGGATGTGCCCCTCTCCCTCGCCAGGAGTGGGAAAGTGGCCAAGAGGAGTAGAGATCTGACAGTACAGGACTTCACAAATGCACTGGCCAATGTGCACTCAGTTCTAATCATGTTTGTAGGTTCTGACACTCCCTCCAAAGAAGTGTGTTTCCAAACGGGCTCATGGTCAGTGGTACCATCTGCTGAAAAGGATACCAGCTCCATTTGCATGCCCTCATGCCTAGTTTGCAGTGACCCAGCTGCACATATGCTACTGCAGGTGAGACTCTGCCATTAACTTTCTGAAAATGAAGTCACAAATGGCCACAAATTTTGATGGTGCTCCAAAAGATGTGCTTTCTGTACCATGTCCGTGCTGGAACTGGGGAGCACTCCTGGTTCAAAGAGAGTGTTGGTGCTACAGCCAGCCTGGCATTACACAGCTTCGCTCCTGCGCCTGACCTGAAATGTGTGATTCTTGGTGAAAGCAATGTCAATCAAAATTACTAGTTTCTGCAGTACTGTGACGCTTGCAGATCTATTTGGAAATAATCTACCAACATGCAAGTATAGGTTCCTAATTCAGAAGGGAGGAAAGGAAGGAACAGAAAATTGCCTTTGTGCTGGATTTAATATTTACAACTCAGACCTTGCCAAATAGGTTTGTTATTTATAGCAATAGCAGCAGTAATATTCATCAGTTGCCATGGACATGCTAAGCTCACCAAATACAACAGTGAACCACAATCTGCACTGAAGTAATTTTAAAACGCTTTCATGCTGAGTGAAATAGTTTGTATTAAATTTAAGAGTAAAATGCTAGGTTTCTCTAGTGCCATTTCTGGGATTTCAGATATAAAAATGGAAATACTTTATTAGAAATTTAATGGGAAGAGCAGTGCTGTATACAAGAACCCTAAAGAACTTATTGTCACCAGGCAGCATTCAGGATCAGAATTTATGGGGCCTAAAAAGCAGAATAAATAATGAGAACATCTAGAATTCCATTAATAAGGATATATTTTGGGAGAGCTGAAAAACTAGAAGGAAAATAATTTTTTTCTAGTTAACTCTTAATGGAGGCACATTTAGGAAGCCATTTACTGTCTTCTGCGTTGTTGGCATCTTTATTTGAAGCAGTCGGTCAGTGTGTCTTGCATGGGAGAGTAATCACACACGCAGACCACTGCTCTGATCAAATCCTCCTCTGCTTTTGGGGAGGTAGTCATCATTTCTGAAATGCCAGACCTCCAAAATATTGCTAGAGATGAAAACTTTTCCTTTTGGGGATGGTTTGGGGGGAAGTAAAACCAGAACAATTACCTAAGATTTCATAGACAGAGTCTGTGAAAAGCATTAGCTCTGGCCAGGGAGATCTCAGCAGATATTTGCTGGTTATCCATTGAACTTGGCCTTCCCCTTCCCTAGCCAAAAGAGCAAATCCAGCAGTAAAAGAACAGCTGAAAGCTGTAAAGCTTTAATACCTATAGATAAGGTCATTCCTTAGGGGAGACTTGCTGAAATGCATAATAATATAACCAGGAACTGTAAAAGACACTGACATATATAATAAGATAAAATAAAGCAGGCTGAAGTTCAAAGAGAAAAATCTAAGCTTTATATGGTAAAAGGTAAAATATTTCCATAGATAAGTGGAGGGAGGCTCTTGGGTGAGGAACTGTTAGAAAGACCTGGGAGGCTGGTTAAATCTTTGAGGATGAGAGTTTGAAGACTTACATGATACAGATAATGGAAGAGGCGGGATGCGAGAAGGAGCCCATGGGAGGTGAAAAATCACCTGCAGGAGTGTGTCGGAAGCTGAAATTGCCGGCTGCAGCAGGTTTGAGGTCTGAAAGGGCAGGAGGAACCAAAGCATCACTTTGCCCTAGTGGAGGAGCTGCAAATAACCATGGAGCTCCCCAAAAGCAACCCTAAAAATAAGAAGTCTCCTATTAAAGTGGAGATTCAGTTGTGTGGCTCAAGTACTGAAGGGCAAGGCTATTGCTGAGGCTCTGGGATTTTCTCCAATGTAGTTTTCAGTATTTTTTGCTAAAAATTCAGAAAGTTTAACCAGATTATGGATAAAAAGGATTCCTCCTCTACTGGCCCTCTTTGAAATAATGTTGTTACTTTGTTGTTGCTCTTTTTGTCTTTAACTTGCATTTTTAAATGCAGCACCATACTGCAAATCCCCTTAGTGGGACTGTATTTTCGTGTGAGCCTGGTCTGAAAGCTACAGCCGAGAACAGGACGTGGTTTGATAAGGTGGTGATACATCCATTTCCACTGGGAAATGAGTCTGGTGCTCACTGGATTTAGCTGGCAGGCCTTACTAAACCCCCTCACCGTGGTGTATGTTTCTGAAGCAAGCTCTAGCACTGGATTTTCATATCATGTTAGTGGGCTCATCCTCTCTTGTGGCTCTGATCAGATTGCTTTAGTACTCAGCTGACTTTTGCAAGGCTGTGTTCTTAAATGTATTCTGCATTTCGTCTGGGATTAGTTCAGGGGCCAAAAGCCTGCAGCCTGTAGTGGTGGGGACTGGGTGCAGCATCGCTGGCCAGGCTGGGAGCATTTGCTGGATTCTTGGGGATGGTGGGCAAGAGTGCTAGCAGTTTGATATCAGGACCTAAGGACCATTTTGCAGGGGGGAATCTCCTGATTTCTGAGAGAACTGAAGGCCGCCAGGATGTTTCAGCACTGAGATCAGAGCAGGTTGTGTGCTGGGGAAGTGGCAAAGGAAGAATTCAAGGATTGGTCTTGCCAATGAAGTGTCTATGCTTACTCTAATATTTTAAAATTTTAACAGTGGTACAGTTCAAGACACAAAAGTGATTATGAGATGGACTTGGTGAAAATGAGCTTCTTAAAAGTAATATTGCAAATGCAGTTGCAGAGTAGGAACGTTACAGCCTGTTAATAAAACTTTTGTTACTGGCTAAGTGGTGGATTGGCCTTTGCAGGTTGCAGATTGCTCATAATCCTATCTGAGCTCTTTCCTGCTGCCAAATCAGTCTGGGAGCCTGTGCTTCCATAATAGTTTTCTCTTTTCTTTGTCTTTGCCTGAATGGAGGCTTGACAGTTCTCAAATAGACTTAGGTGTACTGCAGATATTTTTTAGTTTTAGCATGTATTGTTGTGCACAAGGTGTAATTGTATTTACTTGCCAGCAATAAAGAAGTTGTAGGAATCAAAAAAACCCATATTACTGTTGTATTCTCTTCCTTTTCATACAGTGTGGTGTGGGAAAGATTACTTTCTTAAGGTAAAATTGCAACATATGAAATCCCACACTGAGCACTTCAATGCATTTTTCTTACAGGATACAAAATACGAACTCACTCTTTCTTTTGTTGGGTTTTACTTTTTCTTCATGTGTTTTTCATTTACAGGGCAAAAGAGATGTGTCAAGTAAAAATGGAGGGAGAACTATTAAAAAGAATAACTTATATGCCTTTAAAAACTTCTACGGTTTTAGTTCTTCAAATACTATCCCTCTTCCCTGAAGTGTAGAGCAATGCAGCTAAATAATCTATCAGGATTATTTATAATCATCAGAGCTACAGCATTTGTGAAACCAGGAGAAAACGTAGTGCAAATGGAACCTCCTTTACGATGCTCATTGCATCCTGTGAAAATGTCCTGCTGTGCTTCAGGACGTCTTTGTGCAACAGAGGACTCCAGCAAGATTCCCCTCTCTTCATCCTGTCTGTAGTCATTCTTTCCAAATACGAGTACCTTTTGTTTAGACAAAGCACAGTTTTTACTCCAATTTTAGAGCTCACCTAATTGCAGCTATCCTGCAATATTTAACTTAGCTTTCTGAAGGCAAGGAAGCCCCAGCTATGTAGAATGTAGTAAAAATTGGTCCTCTATAAGCAGGGATGCTTGAACTCTAAAAGGAGATTTATCAAAACCTCTCTTGAAGTAGAGTGGTGATCAGTGAGGCCGTGTGCGTGCCCCTGTTTCCACCTAGCTTGATAGCAATGTTTCGTATTCAGAAAGCTTAGCTCCAGCTGTTGCAGCAAAGTTGGGGAAATACCATTTGCAGATAAACCTTGTATCTAAATTGTAATTCTAGGTTGCTAATTTTACTAATTAAAATTTCTATCACCCATGCATGGTCACAGCCTGATTTAGGATAAGAAGATGACTGCCTTTAATTTAAGGAGGAGTTGTACGTGAATCACAGATTCTTATCCGAATAGTTGTTTTGTCATTTATCACTGTGTTGGGACCAGAAACTTCCAGTGGTGGAGAGATGTTAAATGTGTGCTGAGTAGATCAAGACAATAACACACATTCTTACGGAAGTGTTTGGTACTGTGGTCACTGAGCCCTACGAGTGCCATTCTACATTGGAGGGACGTATGCCAATAGGAGAAGAGGTGATGATTTTGTACTAAAAGAGGGTAGATAAACACTAGATATAAGGAATAAATTTTTTACAATGAGTGTGATAGATCCCTCGTCACTGGAAACACTGAAGAACTGGTTGGATGGGGCTCAGAGCAATCTGCTCGGGTTGAAGACGTCCCTGCTTATTGAAGGGGCGTTGGACTGGATGACCTTTAAAGGTCCCTTCCAACCCAAGCTAGTCTATGGTTCCGTGATTCCAATTCATACGTTTGCTCTGGAGCTGCAGACAGAGACCATGAAATGTACAAAGCAGTGTTTGCCTACAGCGTTGCAGTTAAAGTATGATGTTTTTCATGGAACTTCTCATCAGATATCTGCTTGTATGTCTCCTTGGAGAGGAGGGAGCGGAGAAGAGGGGCTGTCAGGGGCTGAGCAGAACAGGTTGCAGACGTCCGTGGGAGTCTACTTTAGGAGACACAGTTTGCAGGAAGCAAGGCACTGCTTTCCCTGCACAGGAGCGGGGCAGAGGCGTAAGGTGTCATTCGTCTTGGGAGCAAGGGGCTCCTGTGGGAGCAGGACATTGTTGGCACTGTGGGGAAGAGGCTGCCTCGTCTCCCTGTGGGGATTTCCATGTGAACGCCCACCTTTAGCCCTTGTTGACTCTAGGCAGGGGGAAATCTGTGTTTTCTGCTGTGCTTCTATATTTGAATGGAAAACAGCACTCCCTGTTCACTAATGCGCATCATCAGTCTTTCAAAGATGCTTGATTTCTGTTTGATTCTTAATTATTATACTAGTTAAGGCACTTAACATGCTTTAGTGATTTACTTCATTTAATTGGATGTAGTGATTAGAATATCTTTTATATTACCCTCACTGCAGTTTTAATTTAAGATTATAATCTCGTGGTCATTTTCAGCTCCCCTAGCTTTCTTTTCTGCTCTCTCTTTTCTGATTTCATTTTGTTTATTCATTTTCCTGCTGATTCATGCTGCTAGGATGATTTCTCAGGAAACCTCAATGTGGTAATAAATTCGTTCATTTAGTGTAGACACTAATGAATTAAAAAAATATGAAAATTATGCATGAGACTGTACTCAGCCTCTGAAGTTGACTTGTTTTCTGCAGTCATTTATTAGAATTTAAAAAAATATTAAAAATTTATTTTCTAAATGGTACCAGAGGAAACAAGAAATAAGGACAAGGAAAATTACACTGTACTTCCTTTTTGTGTGTTGTGTACTGCCTTAGTAGGTAGTTGATGTACGGATTAAAATTTCAGGATTATGACCCAATGTGTGAGATTTTGTTATTATTACTTAGTGCAGGAATTGCTCTGTTGAAGGGAATTGCAGCCTGAAATTGTAGGGTAAATCCCCACTGCCCTATGCTGAGGTCACCAGCAAAGGCACCAGGGAGGAGGATGGAGAGGAGAGAGTGCTGGGAGCTGGGCTGAAAAACTGAATTCTGTTTAATTTGAGAAATAAGCAAGAACTTCTCTGGAGGGAATGTGGTGAATTCTCCAGATTAGTTTGAAATATATAGCAGCAAGTTCTCTCTCTTGCTGATGTACAAAATCACATAGATAATCCAGCTGGCTTGTCACTGTAGGAATGTATAATTTTTGTATTTTGTGTCCTTTAAGGTGCCAAATCCTAAGTGTCCTCCATCACTATCAGTGCTCCTTTCAAAGGGAAAGGTCCACCACAGACACGGGCACGCCCATGACACTCGGAGCATTTACAGCAGGAGAGATGGTTGCTTTGTAGGAAATTCTCATTTGTGATTAGGCTAAGAAAGCCCAGAGATCCATCTTACAGGCTTTTCTGTGCTCAGAGGTTTGACCACCTGAAATACGTGGAAGCAGTAAAGCACTTTATCTGCTTTCTCTTCCCTTCACTGGCACAGATACTGCTATTGCAGTGCTGGGAATATGGTTTGCTTGAATTCTGACAAAGAACTACCATTAAAAAAAATAAAAATCCTTATTACTAAAACATAAGAGTGATTCTGTGCAAACAGAGAAAAGGATTTGGTCCCCAGTACAGTGCTTCTGCTCATGCTGAAAAGCGGTGACTCAGAGAAGGGAAATGGGGTTCCTTGCCCTCTGTGCCCCATCAGGTCCTGTGCTGACTCAAAAAAAAGGGCCCCTTCGTTTTTCTGTCCAAGACAAGCAAGTAGGTGAAAGCCATGGGTACATGCAGAGTTTCAGAAACAGTCTTTGATAAATTAGTTACTTAGCCTATCTCATTGCACTTGTGCACCGCTGCTCTGTGTTACCTTCTCGAGCCGTGTGAATGCACCTTCCAAGCCAGATTCTGGTGCCTTTAACCCCTTTGAACGGAACTTTATTCTGGGAAGCATCCCAGTGAAATCAATTAGGTTTTGTGCAGAGCAAGGGGCTGCTGGACATAACTACGGGTACCAGAGCCTGGCCCCGGGTGACCACGGCATCTGTTCTGATTGTACCGGAGCATCACAGCACTCAGTAATAACACGGAGTTTGTCACTACGTTAACATGAAATATTAAAATGGCTCCAGTGTTTGGAGCTCCCGAGTATCATGTATATAATACATGTCTGAAACTAGTCCTACTGTTGTTATGAGTGCAAAAATATTAACAAATCATTGGTTATTTAAACGGAATCGTTTAAGGCTCATCTGGCTAATGAGGAAGAAAAAACTGAGCTGAACATTTAAGTTTTATGGAGATGTATGAGATCAACTGTTCATAGGAAGCTATCAGCGTACATACCTCGTTAGCTCCCTTGTGTAAAATTCCTTATTTGCGTCTTATTAGTCTTTCGTTAATTAAAGCTACAGAATTCAGTATTTTTTGTTAGCTGTTCTCTCAGCATGAAATTTGACTAATTCTTCTACTGTTGGAAACGCAGCTCAAAGATTGGAGTTTATTCTCATTCTGTTCTTTCAGTTATTTATTTCATATCGCTGTCATGCATGGATGAATTTATATGATGCTCTGATGACCTTTAGAAATTCGTCTGATTAAATGCTGTTCTACTTCATTATGACATTTCTGTACTTGTACTACCAGATTTGATGTGTACAGCTTAATAACACAACCAGACATGAATGTTAATAACTTTACAATTCATTGCATTGCTATTTTTTAATGTAGATGAATTTTAAAACAAGTTTCTCTTGCTGCAGGCTTACATGAATCATATAAATTAGAAGGTAACAAAAGAACATATTAGCATTTGTTAGCCTGGATGCACAAATTTTGTAGTAATCATTTTAATATGTACTACAACTTTCTCAGCCTCAAGTTTAATATGTACTACAACTTTTCATCCTCGATTTTTCAACCAACATCATAATTGAATTGGTTTCCTTCTTGCCTAAGGATAATGATTTTACACTGATGAAATCGTTATTAGATTCTGAGGATTTTACTGATGTCGCCTGTTTTACATAGAGCTAAAAAAAATCAAAGTTATTCAAGTGTAATACACAATTGCACAAAGGCTACTGCAAGTCTGAGATAGATGAACTAATTATTGTGTTTAGAGTTGTTGTTAATAACCAGCATCCATAACTGGAGCAAACTTCTTGACATAGCTTTGTGCAGTGGACGTGCAGTGCTTTTGAAAACCCAACTTGTTGCCTGTCCTTGAAGTCTGGCAGCAGGTAACTCGCTGTTCCTGTTGTGGAGCTGATGCTGTGAAAGCATGTGTTCATCGAGGTAGGAGATGGCTCCGTGCAGGTGTTCCCAGAAATTAGTCTGCAACCTCCTAATCTACAGGCACATCCTCTGGTGGTGGGACAAGAAGCAGAAGAGAGGTGAAAGAGAGGAAAAAAGGTGATACCTATGGGACAATTGTCTTTACTGGTAGGGATCTGGTTATCATTTCAGTTTGTGTTTGAAGACCAGCCTGTGCTCCTCCACACCTTCCTAAGCATTAAAACAAGGTTTTAATTGGCCTAGAATAGATGAGGGCCAGCTCACCTGCTTCTGCCATTTTCTGTCTGCGCTTCCTAGCACTGCTGCCTGGATATACAGAGGGAAAAGACAGTCCAGGTTAAGCATAAATGATGAATTGCGGCTAACCTGAAAAACATCAACATTTCATGGGTAATTACACTTTAGGATTCAGAAATAGCTGTTGAATTAATTGATTTCACAGTTACTTCCTTATGTTCTAGGTAGGTGTGGGTGACAGTGGATGTATCAAAATAACATCTTCAAAAGTCTCAGTGATAAAAGACATTTAACTATATCTGTTGAGTAATCAACAATTAGAATATGCTATAAATATATGCAAACCTTAATCACACAAAAGAGGAAGAAAAACTTTATTATTGCCTTTAAATATACTAAACATTTATGCAATTTTTACTTTTCAGATATAGAAGTATCCGGAACTTAAATTAAGCAAGTAGTCCCTCTTTCTCTGACATTTTTAAAGCTGAACATGAACCTCAATTAAAAAAAATATTTAAAAATCATGTTTCTTTAAGCATCTGTTTAAAATAATTTTAAATCGTAGGTGAGAGACCAGTCAGCATAACTCCAATGGACTGCCTTCTACGTGATTTAAAAAAAGCCTTCATACTTGATTATTGTGGGTGGTTGTCAATTCTAAGGTCAGGAGACATGATTGCATTCCCACACTTATGCTTCAGTCAAGTTTTATTCACTATAGAAAACAAGAGTAAGGAGCAGCACTGACTGTAAACTTGCACTTCCTCAAATAATTGTGTACAGAATGATCAATATATGAAATCAAATGCTATGTCCATGGTGCATTAAGACATTATCAAACTCCTGTGCTGCTTAGCTACTTTAATATGCCTTGAGGTATAGCATACCTCTCCAGTTTTATGTGGTTCAATAGTTTCTTCAGGCTGAGATGTAAACATGTCTTTTTTTTTTTTTTTTTTTTTAAAAAAAAAGGAGCTGACCTAAAGCTAATGGAGCTGCATTGAATTCGTCTCAAATACATGTTAAATTTTCTTGACACCATTACCCTTTTCCTTGGGAAACCTGAGAGTGTTCTGGGCCAATAATAAAAATAAGGAAACAAAACCTGTAAAAACAAACCAAGAAAACTCAGCAGCCCATCTGCTTTCAACCTTTTGCTCTTTGTCCTGGCTATTCTCAGCAGAGGAGACAAAAATCCCATCAGGATTTCTTTTCAGCATTGCACACGCCTTTATACTATTTCCTATGCTCAAGTTTTGGCCTGTAACAACAAAACAAAATAATTAATGTAGTACTAGTAAAGTTAAATCAAGACAATAGCAGGAGACAAGATCTCTGGATTCCAGCCCAGGCTCTGCGAGTGATTTATTGAACAACCTGTGCTAAACTGTTTAACCTATTTGCTGCTGATTCTCTGTCTTTAAAGTGAAGACGCATTAAGCCTTACCGACCTGTAGCATCAGTCACGGTGCTTGCTGACTTGTATTTGTGCGGTGCTTTGGAAATGCAACGCTCTGTAAAGTTGCAATGGAGTGCAGCTCTGCTGAGACACCAGAGCACACAGAAGGGATTTATCCTGGCTTGGCTTTGCAGATGTTGTTGGCAAGTCCCTTTTCTCATCCCATCACGGGAACAGGGGATTTGCGCTCCGCATTGATGCCTGCCCGCAGCCGTATGACATGGTGTGATCTGTTGTGTTCATCAGCAAGGAGAGAGCCTTAGGTGAGCACCTCCTCTCATCTTGGCTGATGATGACATGCTCAGCCAACCCAAGGAAAACATATTATTGTACCACACACAAGGGCTGTTTTCAGCCACTCAAAGGTGATGATGTTGACTTAGTTCATCCTCCATGAGAACAGTGACACCACAGTGCCAAGTCACTGGTGAGGCACCAATGAGCTTCAACAGGTGTGAATGCACCCATGGTCTTTTAGTTAAAGGTCTAAATGCTTGGGGCAGAGCAGCTGGGAGGGCACAGCCCCTCATCCTGGTGTCTTTGCACTTTCGTGACCGGTGTCAGCTTTGAGTTTTTGCTCCCCAGAGCTTGAATTCTTCTAAAAAAATTGGCCAGATTTCTGTAGATATCTAGAGGAAGAATAAAATCTGTTGTTGTTGCAGTAAAACCTCATTATAGACTTGGTGTTACATTTTATGAGGGATTGATTTGTGAAGCATCTGTTATTGCTCTGTCAGAGAAGGTGGAGAGCAGATCTGCAGAGAAGCTTTAAGTTGAGTTTGGAGGATCAGACATAATTGGCAAGTCGCTGAAGATTTGCCATGTGTGGTAATTAAAGGCTGCTGTCAAACGCCAAACAAGCATAAAAATGTATTATACCTTCCTCAACTGCTGTTTTGTCTGGTGAGTTCCTCCTAATTTTTAGTGTTTGATGGAGAAATGAATTTTGAGATGGGAAAGGCAATGTTTTATTTTTGCAAGACCTCGGTATCTCTTAGGGCTCCTCTGCAGATATCCAGTCTGTGCAGGCATGGGAGCAAAGGGCCTGGGACCTTGATGTACCTCTTAATCTCTCAAATGACCCTAAGGCCTCTCTGGGCAATGTGCTGACACAGGGCAGGCTGGGTAAGTGGCTGTACCCCTGGTTGTTTGACAGCAACACCAAGGTGCTGTACCACCGGGCTCACGTGTAGCCACAGCTGGAATGTCCACTGGGAGAGAAGCTCAGCTGCATGGGTCAGCTTGCTGCCTGGGTGGAGATAATCAGGGCAAATATGGAAGTTTCTGGGATGGTTTCCTCAGCAGATGTCGGGAGATTTCTAGGAAGGGAGTATCTTATGGTTTGGTAGCTGCTAAGCTTCTGAAATGTAAGGAAACTTGGACCACAAGTTTAGAGATGACCTTGACCTCAGCACAATTTATCCCAATGGGGAGAGGTTATCAAGCATGTCTTATAGACAGAGGACCTCCTAAGGACTCACAACACCGTTTGGCAGACTCGGCCACCAAAGGTGTTTCTGCGTCGCTGTGACTGTAGTTTAGACATGTATTAGCTTTCAAGTAGCTGACTGGGATCCTGCAGGCAGCTCTGCTGCAGGAGGGCTGAGCTCAGAGCAATTGCAAAGTCCATCTGAGAAGCTGAGAGGAGCAGCAGTGTTTTAGCTGTTTCTCTGTGCTACAGCAGAGAAAGTGCTGTTGGTAGCCAAAACTAATTTAAAACTGTGTAGAGCTAACACAGATTGCTCTTACGAGAGTGACTACAAGATAGATATATTCTGTAACTCTCTATCGACCGGGTCAGACCATGCCTTGAATAATTTGGATGGATTCTGGTGGGCTTGGTGATCTCTTTCTTTCCAAAGAATAGAAAAGTTACAAAAAGACAGCTGGAAGAAAAAGGTTGTTTTTCAGTTGTTCCCTTTCAAACCGTGTTTGATTTGGTTCAAGTGTTAATATTGACAAGCGTATTTTATAATTTGCAAGTGCACATTAGACTGAGATGGTGCATGGTTTTTAATGTTTAATGCACATAGTTTAGATGGCATACATTAATCATATTGCCATTGCCTTTGTTACGTTAACGGGAGAAATAAGCTTTTGGGTTTTTTTTTAATTCAAAAAAAAGAAAACGGGTTAGACATTTTTTTAAGATGCATTATATATCAGCAGCTAATGAAGAGGAAATAATGATGACTCTGCACTGTAATATGTATTAGAACACTAATTAGACTAGAGCAGAACTGCTTACGGATGTCTTTTAAACACCTGCTTGGTAATTTTCAGCCCCATGCATTACGCCACTTAACAATGTATTCATGATGAGAAGACAGACTTAAGACTGAAATATGTAACACAGTACACATCACACTTCATTTTTTTTCTTTTGTTTGTCCAGCTTTACATATATTTAAGAAAATGATAATGTGGATTGTCACTGAATAGTCCTTTTCATCGGCTGAGCTTTCTATTGCCCATTGCAGGTAAGGGGAAAAGAGTCAGATACGTTGTTTTCTAACCTCTCTGCAACCATACAAAGGCATTGTGGTCTCAGGGCAAGTACTCCTGATTCAGGCTGTTGTCTTGCATGTACACTAGGCAGAAGTTATGTATTGCATTTCCAGTATTTGCTTATAATTGATTTAGTTTTAAATGTGTGTTTTTGAGACCATTACAAGCTGTACATTTAGAAATAATGTTGTCCTTCATTTTTAAATCTGTGCTTTGAAGTCTCTTTTTACCGTAAGAAGAAACCACAAATCTATGTGGTCCAAATGTAGTCTCCTCTACATCTTACTTGCTTTTACGTTTTTGTTCATTATGTAAATAATTGAATTATAGACATGAATTACAAAAGTGGACTTTCAGCCTAATAGTCTACAATGAGAACAATAAAAAATCCTAATTATAAAACCAGCTCTCATATTGCTGTGATGAG
The DNA here is from genome assembly GCA_033558235.1 of Neomorphus geoffroyi. Taxonomy (NCBI): domain Eukaryota; kingdom Metazoa; phylum Chordata; class Aves; order Cuculiformes; family Neomorphidae; genus Neomorphus; species Neomorphus geoffroyi. The sequence goes on from JAUMJM010000050.1 coordinate 1,028,378, forward strand.
CTGAGACTTCATCTGTGGGCTTTAAACTTGCACTAAAAGAAGTAGATACTGCCAATAACTTGTTCATAAGAACATCAGTCCTAAGATAGTAAGAGCTTGCTTTGCATTTTCATATGCTAAATATTTCTGAGCTGCTCCCATATTACAGTGCTCTGCAGTGATAACTGTTGGTGTAAGAACATTCGTAGTTAGACACATTTTGTACTGCCTAACTTTAAATTTCATGGGCACCGCGGTACCCCTTAGGGAAGCCAGTTTAGGGATGTGGCCAGAGTTTCTTTACCTATTTTCAGAAAGAAGCCCGATATCAGGAAACATCAGCACTGGACAACTTGATTTGTTTAGGCTGGAGCACATTGGCTAGGCTTTGGATGATCCCTGCCTTTCAAACAGCAGGACAGCATACATGCAGTTACTTTCAACCTAAGGCTTAGTGGGTCATTTATTAAAGGCTATCGAATTTTGGTGTAGGCATTCTGAATGATAAATGATGGCTTAAACTGATGATACAAAATTGTCAGAGAAAATAAAAAAAATGTGTGAATATTTTGTGGTCTCAAACTTATGTATAAGAGCATTGGTTCAGTTTGTGATTTATTTTTTTACGCTTCTGGAAGCTTCTGGTGATGTTTTGTTTGCAAGTTATGCAGTGTTGAGCCTTATTGACAGTGACTCCTTGGTATTCCCCAAATACTGAGTCTCTGCAGTGATTCACCTTTATTTTTTTTCCTCCCTCTTCTTTCCAAAGGCAATCTTCCCTGACCACACCGTTAACCTGCTGTAAGATGTGGAGCTGTTTGTTGCCTAAAGCCTGAGCAGACCCGAAATGAGCGTACTAAAGGTGAACAACTTTGATGCAAAGCTTTTAATTTTTTTTTTATCTTGACCGTGAAAATTTTCAATGGATGCACTAAATCCTGAGATAGTTACGCATTTAAATGCAGTATGACCACATTTCTCGTAAAATAACACATTTAAAAGTAATGTGCAATATTTCTGTTTTATAGGTGTGTCAGAGAGAATTTTTTCTCTATTTTGAAATTTTTGGTACTATCTGTAATTTTATATAACCTCATTTCAGGTAAACGTTGTGAGCTACAAATGTCTCCATCCTGTATGTAAGGTCAATTTTGCCTTACACGCAGGGATGATGCTGCTTTATGTAACTTCTGCTCTGTACCCTAAATGTAGCAGTAAAGCTTGGGTACCTTAACGTAACATGCACAGAGAGGATATAGTTGAAAAGGAGAAGAGTGTTGGGGAAGTTCAGTGGTACGTGCTGCTGGCATTTGAGTCCCAGAATGGTAACAGATTTCTGACCTGCCCAAGGGCCAGGTGAGAGGTAAGAGGTGAATGTGAAGCGGTACAAGGTAGCATCAGATGCCATAAGCCAGCCTGATAAACAAGTGTGGATTTACTGAAGGGTGAGAGGGAAAAGGAGAATCTCTTTTCCTCTTCCTCCCTCCATAGCATGTGGTCTGAACCAGCCCAGAGTCTGTGCTATATGGCAGATGCACTGCAAGACTACTGGAGACAGACACATGGGATCTCTCAGGGTGCTTTGGAGCAGGAAGAGCTCTCTGGTGCTGGGTGACAAAACAAATCTCTGAGATCTTGCGGTGACAAATATTATCACTAATGGATGCCCTGGGGCATCCAATACTGGAAGAAGATGCCTTTGGGTAGGAGGTTTACAGGCAAAAAGTAACAGAAAATTTACTGCAAGCGTAAGAAAAGGGACTTACCTAGATACAGACAAACAAGCAGCTGAGAAAACCCAAACCCCAAGCAATTTTGTCATGTTCATCATCAGGATAAGTAGTGGTCTCAGCACACCAGGTGCCTCAGCACCGTCAGCGCTTGTGGAGGCAACAGAGCAAAGCATAAATGCATTCATGCAAAGGAACTAGGAGGCCAGAACCTGAGTCTTCCGAAGTCCCAGGTGGATGCTTTGCCTTGCTAAGCAAGTCTGCTTATTTGGTGATGCCAGCTGTATCTACCCACTGCCCCTGCGTAACGCTGGTGGTACCTCTGAGAGCAGCTGCTGTCAGACCTGAACTCACCCTTCAGTGAAGCGCTGAACAAGTACATCTAGGATTTCCAAGTAAGGCACGCTCATCTTTAAATAATATTCTCTGAGGTTAGATGCTTTTCTTCAGTTATGTGAGAAATTGTCTCTTGGTACCACGAGAAGAAGAAGAGGGAGGGGAAGGAAGGCATCTTGAAACAGATCTTTTTTTTAAGTCATGTTATGTGCAGCTGAGCTAGGAAGTCTGAGAGGTTTTTCCTCTGGTCTCAGTGTTGGGGTGTGTGTCACTGAAGGGGGGGTGTGAGACGAGAGTCTTCCCCACCTCTATCTGCTCCCTCCCTTGTGACTTTAGAAGTCAGGCTCGACCTCCAGAGGAGATGGGACCGTGTGCCATCTTTCCAGTATGTGTGAGATAAATGACCTGTTCGGAATAATGAAAGTAATAATCCTCTGAAAGGTATCCACATCTTTCTGAGGTCTGATCAGTCTCACCAGGGGTCCTTCTCTACCAGCTCCCTGGTACATTTCAGGTGAATCCAAAGATCTTAGCTTCTATTGTTATTTAGTTTCTCATTTGTATCAGCAATATACTTAGGTATAAGCCGTATCAATCTACTCACAAAGGCAGACAAACCAACAATCATTTGAGTCCTTTATGTATTGGCAGGCAAAAGCAAGCCCTCACCTCTTATCTTTTCTGCATGCCTATAATTTTTCTGCAGCCTTTGTCAGCACCAGGAATTCAATAGCTGAGACCAACATTTGTGTCAGTAAATCCAGTGTGAAAATCTGCCCCTTCCCTGAATATTCAAATAAGCAGCCACATCAGTGCTGCTCATTTGGGAGACTATGACAAGGGTCATAATTTTATTCTTTATCTCCCACTTCACCTGTTCCTGAATGCTGAGAGAAGGGAGGAAACAGCATTCTGGGGAGCCTGACCATTTGTCAAAGTATCATGGGAGGATGAGGAGGAGTGAGAAGCACAGCTGAGCATCCATGCCTTGCAGCCCTGGCTGATCAGTGTGGGTGGCGGTGGGAGGGAGATGGTGGGTGTTAGCCCTGCCTGCCCCTCCAGCTGCACGGTGCCAAGCCAAAGGGCAGAATTGCAATGTCAGTTAAAGAAACTTTAGCCTGGTCAAAAATAAGCTTGATTTCTGAAGATGAGAAAAGTTAAAATTGAGTTTAAATGTCTTGAACTTCCCTCAAGGCTGTGTTTTTTGAAAACGACGGTGGGTTTTGTTCACTTGCTTTCCGCTCACGCTGCATTTACATGCTTAAAAAGATTCAGCTGTCATAGCCCTGACAAGTGCTAAAAAGCTCTTGTTAAGGTCACTGATATCAGAGAAGTGTCTCTCGTACAACATTCCAGTGTATCGGGGCCACCGTCACTGGGAATGGGGGCTGATGTCAGACACTGTTTGCTACAGATGGGATTGTGACCCCAACGGCACGGCACGGCTCAGTTGCTGCTCTTCTCACCTCTCTTCTAAAGGGAACTCTAATGCTGCTTCAACTAAACACAATAAAAAACTCTAAACATGCATGACCTTTAAATTCAGGCTGAAGCTGAAAGATCTGCTGCTAACTAAAAATCTGGGCTTGCTTTCATATGTCTGAGCATTCAGGGAATAGCTGTAGCTTAACATGCAAATGCAGGGCTTCCTGCAGAACGATGCTGCTTTTCAAGATCTCTCATTTCACGCTGTTACCGCTCCATGCCCTGCTGTTTTCATGAAAAGAATCTCTCTAAGGAAAAGTTTCCCACAGGCAGAAATCCAACTGATGTGGTAAAAAACCCACTAAACCCAACCCAGCAACTTAGAGTTTAATTTCTAAAATGTGTGGTGTCCATCCACAACCTGGTAATCAGCATTTTCTCTGCTGCTGGTGTTTAGAAAACAGCCCCTCACTCCCTAAGTTTTCTGTGTATATACTTTATATGTTTGTCCTCATCTATTTCAGTGAGTAAGTAGATCCTGAGGAGCCAGGGGTCCTGCCCCACTGTAGGTGTGCGGAAGAAGATTTCCCCCTAGAATAGTGATGCTCCAGCACCTTTTGGCCTGTTCATTTGCACATCTCTTTTCTTGGTGTATGAGTTACCAGGCTCACATAACTTAAGTTCTGAACATATAGAGAACGTGATGTCCAAATGCTTTTTTTTTCCTTACAACTAGTGAAAAATGCCTAAAAAGCCCATCCATGTATAGCAGCTGTCTGGTTGGTCCCTTCCCTGGAGGGTACAGGTATGACATGCCACCTGTGGAGTCCAGTTGATGCTGTCATGTTTATTTGGCACTTCAAATATCTTCCTCGAGCCACTTGGACATCATCATCTTCCGTCTTTAGAGCAATGTGTGATGCATTATCGATGGAAGAAATATAGAAAATGTTTGACTTTTCTCTAGTACCTTACGTTTTTATTCTCCTCTGTTTTCAAGTATTTCCCATTCTGTGCCAGTACTATGTAATCCAACATTTTAAGCATATTGTCCCTCACGATGTCTGCTTATTTTTTAAGCTTGTCTGCTTATTTTGACAACAAGAGACATCATAAATTATGTAAGCAATTTCTTTCTTTACAAGCTGGTCCCAGCCCTGTGCTGCCCCGATAAGAGCAGTGAGACAGAAGCAGCTTTAGTAACAGCAGGACTCGTATGACTGTGCTTCAGTTGTGCTGTGACCAGAGAATAGAGCACACGGCATGTTGGAAATGAATTGAAACTGCAAAGAATAGGAAGGGGAAAAAAACAAATCCAAGTCTGACTGGGGTATGAGACTCCTCTGGGATTTAGGAAGTATGTTTTGTGGCAATTCAGTCTTGAACCTGTGGCTGTGACTGTGCCATGGGCTGTGTGTAACGGAGTGTAGCCAGCACACCCGTCCACGTCTGCGAATCATGGTACCTTCATGTCTGAGAGCTGGACTTTTTAATCCCAAATGTGGATCTGGGATCAGGTGGGTGTATGGCTTCAAGAACATCAGAGGTATTGGGTTAAAACTCTTTAGGCCAGGGAATGGACCTGAACCTGTCCCACACTTAGTCGTGAATGCTCCAGTTAAGTAGGAAAATAGCCACGAGCAGCAGCATCTTGGTTCTTCCTTTAACTCAAAGAAGAATCATAGAATCATAAGGTTAGAAGATACCTCTGAGATCGAGTCCAACCGTGCCTGTCTCCCCACTAAACCATGTCCCTAAGGAACTCATCTACCTGTCTTTTAAACACCTCCAGGGATGGTGACTCCACCACCTTCCTGGGCAGCTGTGCCAATAAGACAACAGTCTTATTTCCTTGAAGGAAAGGGAGGTACTGGGAAGAAATGCCCTACTCCTCACTTGGTATCTGGGCTTTTACTGGTTGCTACCATGATGTCCATATTCAGCCATCAGCTTCCTGGCCCTTCAGTCACCTTTTTCATATAAACAATCATTATGAACTAATTGATAATCTTGAGTACTGCCAGCAGTTATTCAGGACAGATGGCCTCTGCTGGGAAACCTCTGCCTCTGATTGCTCCAAAACATGACACAAGTCACGTCTTTTCAAGAAAGCCTTTACCAGATGGGTCTGATTGAAAGTATGGTCTTTCTTGTTTCTTCCTAGAGGACAGGTAATAAACCTCAGAATATATAGCTGCGCTCTCTGAGGGTAGGCAGAAGTGGGTGTTTGATATTGAAACATTTATGGGTTTGATTCCAGTGCACTGGTGAGGAAAGATGATGAACTCGTTAGAATAAATATCAATAAGTGCATTGAACATCCCATTATTCTGAATTTAATAGAGCTGACCAAAAAGAGGCCAATTCTTGAGAAATACGTTGTGAAAAAATGTGTCTTTTATCTCATTTTTATTATTGTTCTGCAATGACCAGCGCTAGGTCAATTTGTATTATTTCCCATCAGTCCTATTAGTAGACTGCTGCCAAAATTTGTGTTTACGCCTGGGAGAGCAGCTCAGAAGGGGAGTTTGAAATAAAGCTCGTGTCTTGCTTTCTGAGGGCTGTCTGCACCAATCTAATTGTTTCTGGCTCAATTCCCAATAAATAGCCAGCTTTGTCATTTGACATTTGAACCTTTGGTATCTTTGGCTGGGTTCTTGTGGTCCGTGGTTTGGTCCGTGAAGGAGGTGTCAGCCCCAGGCTGTGATTGAATACTTTATTCTCTTTTTCTCTTGTGCATCAAAATGGCTCCCAGAGATTCTTCTCCTTCAGGCAGGAAACCTTGAAAACTCTGTTTCTTTTCAATTAGATGCATTACAAATTGTGCTGATTTCCAGCCTTGTCTCTCTTCTCTTACATGAGCTATAAAATATCTCTTCTCCTCCCCTCCCCAGCTGAACTAAAAATGGCCTGGTTTTGTATGCGTTTTAGAAGCGTGTCTACATGGTAGAAATGAAGAGTTCTGGCTTATCTTGTCTTATGTAAATATTTCTGTGCTTCTAGAATAAAGTTTTTCTTTCCCTTTGATCCAGCTTCCTTGTAGTCAGTTTAACCTTCAGAAAGAGTCAAAAGAGATTCATGGAGATTGCCGATGGCATTATTCCCGAGGAAAACTGGAGAGAGAAAAGAAAACTCTAAATTACCCATATAAACAGCTCATTCAGAAATGGATGGCTAACTAAAAGAAAAGGTTGTCTTTTGGTGTCTTTTCAGGCAAGTTTTTGCTTAAAATAGCTGAGACCAAATGTAAAAATAGCTGGGACCAAATGTAAAAATAGCATTTGCTGTGATTGCGTAGTGTTACAAGATGAAAGTTGTGCTTTTCCAGAAGCCTGAGGGGTGGCTGTGCCCCCACCCCTCTGCAGGCATCTCCAAATCCCGTCCCCTGGGCTGCGGTGGAGGGACAGGATATGACCAGAGGTGGAATGACTGCTGTGCTGGATCTGTGGCCTTTCCTCAGCACACACACATGAAATGATAGGGACCATCACCGGTGTCTGATACAATCCCTTCCAGCTGTGATTGTTGAACAGAGTCGATGGAGAAAAGGAACAGTCTGAACGTGGTTATAGAGTCTTTTCTCAACAAACAGATGTTCCTAGTGAATTACTTTTCTGAAAATGTTAATTATGCTTTTCCAGAAGTATGCTGAAAGGCGAAGCATCTCAGGTCAGGAAGAAGCAGTGGGATGCCCAAAAGAAGACACAGTCCTCCACAGTCGTTTGTTGATCTTGGGAAACACTTCCGAGCCAAAGGTGAGACCTATAGCACCTCTGAAAAACAGCTCCCATAAGCATAGGGTGCAGGCAGGCTCCGCTCTCCACTTGCTGAGGCTGTTGATGCATTTTGCGTGCAAACCCTGAAATGGTTCTTGAATTCTATACATGTTAATGCCAATAGTCAAGGGGCAGAGTGCCTTATAGGGACGTGGATTAAGTGGTGGACTTGGCAGTGCTAGGTTAGTGGTTTGACTCAATCTTAAAGATCTTTTTCAACCTAAATGATTCTGTAGAACCGTATACATATGATAGAAAGCTATAGGTATGGCTTGAGTTAGGTGAATCAGACTCCTGGGGTTAAGTGGTGAAGTCAGCTTTCGGGCTGTGGCTGAACTGTGCCCTTTTTAGTACCAACTACTGTGAAGACGAGGCTGGAGCTTGCTCATGCCCATGGAGACAAGAAGCGATAAGTGTGGTTGGAGGGGATGAAGTGTGCCCGTCACAGCATTGTGGTGAGCTGTGTGCCAATATGGCTTTGCTGTGCCCCCTGTTATGTCCCAGGGAAGTGGCTGGGGACCATTGCAAGGTCCTTTTGGTGCAGAAGCCTCTGTGTGCTCTGCATTTGTCCGGGCTGTGCCACAAGCTCATTCTGTCTTCTGCGTGGGGTTACCCTTAGGGCTGCAAATCCTGGAGTCTCAGACTCTGATGTTTCTCCAGCTCGTTAGTGTGTGGTACACAGGAACTCACCTTGTCCAGCACCTGTTTAATGAAATACTGTCAGTGATGTCAAGCACTGCTGTGTTAAACCCCAGACCAAATCTGAAACCAGATATCAAAGTTCTTTAGTGATTATGGTCAGCCTTGCGAATACGAATGAGTCAAAAATACTCTAAAATTCTGCTTGTGTTGAGAGACAAAGATTAATATTCACTGTAAATGAAAGAGAAGAGATACTTTGCATAGTTCATAAATGAGAAGGATTCCTGGAGAAAATTAAGAAGGTTTTACTGGAATTATTTTTATCCTTCCATACCTTTGTGGCTGGAGTTTTAGTTGATTGCTTTGAGCTGTGATAGCTGGGGAACTGAATGGTCTTTCCAAAAGAAAATTCTAGAACTTCAAACTCCTACAAGAAGACATTGATTCTGGTATTCACCTATTTTGTAGTGATTGATAGTTAAGGCCAAAGCATCACTACTAAAGAAAGGAAAAGGAGCAAGCAGTCTGTAGTTAAAAAATGTTTAATTAAGAGTTAAAAATGATTATGCAGAAGATATAGTAGTAGAGACTTTGTTATTTGGCAGTGTTTTGGGCAGAAAAATGATAGCAGAAGGTCTGGCTGGAATCATGCTTCTGTACCAGTGACCGGGGCTATGAGCATGATTTTCTGCCTGGTTAAAATGTATACATGCAATTTATATAGGTCTTGTATATGTCTTTGCATGGATATTTATTAGGTCCTATTTGAAAACAGAAGGCATATATTTCAAAAAATAGAGAGCTGAATGGCTGAAGTCACTTGGTCTGTTCAGTCTGGAGGAGACTGAGAGGGGACCTTGCAGCTGTTTGTTGCCTTCTCGCAAGGGAGGGAGGTGAAGCAGGTGCTGATCTCCTCTCTCTTGCCACCTCTGGTAGGACCCAAGGGAATGGCAGGAAGAAGTGCCAAGAGAGGGTTAGACTGGACATTAGGAAGAGGTTCTTCACCCAGCGGGTGGTGGAGCACTGGAACAGCTCCCCAGGGAAGCAGTTGTGGCACTGGGTCTGCCAGCATTCAGTAAGCATTTGGACAACGCCCTCAGCCACACGGCGTGAATGTTGGGAGTGTCCTATGTAGGGACAGGAGTTGGACTCGATGATCCTTTTGGGTCCCCTCCAGCTCGGGTGATTCTATGATTCAATGATTCTATGTTAACAGAATCATGATGTGAAGGCCAGAAGGAACCACTGCGAGTCATCTGTTTGAGATGCTGCCTGAAGCCTTCCGGTAACTCTTCTGGAAACACCTTCACAAGTGAAACTTGACTGAGCTTTGTTCTGCCTTGGTCCTCTCCATATTTAGAAGCATTGATCTATCAGTCAAAGTTCGCCGAAACTGAGGTAAGAGTTTCTTTTGTCTTGGATCAGATCCCCAGCACTGAATACTCTGGTTGCTTGAAAATAGGTAATTAATGGCGCTTTATTTTTCATGTTTCCAAGGCAACACAAAACCCCAAGACATTGTTTTCCAGTACGTAAACAGAAGCTTTTGGCTGCTGCAGAAGAGTTCCCCTCTGTCTCATATAAAGTTGCTGTAAAGGTACGAAATCCGTATTTTCTGTTGTTACAGTCGATTTACATCCTATACCCAAAATGTAATGATGATCAGAAGCAGCTGACGAAATGATCTGTTCTCACTGCTAAAGAACTCATTCAATCAACTGCGAGCTCTGCTGTTCAAATAGATAATTAGTGTTGTGACAAGTATAACTTAAAATGCCTCAGTTTGGTGGCAATGTTAGGAAGTGTGACAAAAATTAAATTTTGTCTGCTTTAACCACAACCCTTCTTGGACTGCTAGTGAGAGAAATTCTTGTTAAACACGTGTCCTTTTTGATAGACTCCTTTACAGGTTCTCAGCTGGGAAAATGATTTCTTATTTGTATCATAAAGGGCATGAAAGAGAGGGCTCTCCCTTATTCTCTCTGCCTCATTTCTTTTTATGTCCTTAGCTGATGTAACAGGTCATCGCTTGTGTTCCATCATGAAACAGAAAGATCCCCTAGAATGAAATCACCGGGGAGAGCAATCCTGATGAACCTTTTCTACCCATCTATTCCTTCTAAATTAATGAGCACAGGGAGCTCATTTAGGTGCTCAAATCCCAGGGGAGTGTTTGCAGCAGCTTCCTTGGAGGTGGCAAAAAAGAATAAAAATCAATCTGCACTTTTATTTAGGGCTGCAGAACAGTGAGTTCAGAATGCCTAAAAATAAGGCCCTATGCGTGCTTCCAAAAGCAGGGAGGAGAGACCACCAAGCCCTCCAAGTCCTGGCACAAGGGTGCTGATTTAAGTGCCTTGGGAGAGCAGGGAGCACATCTACCAGTTGCTTTCATTCGAAATAACATTTTTGTTTGCAATTTTATTAATACCAGATGCTTTGATAGCTGGATTTAGGTCCCACCCTCAATGAAGGACATGCAAACTCTCCTCTTGTGCTGCTGGAGGAATCCAGCTCTGCACCCTCAGCAGGCAGTGGAGGGAGAGGAAGCAGGAGTCCCTTCTCCTCTTGCAGTCAGATTGCCTTGCATTCCCAGGACTGTGGGATCTGGGTGGCTGGAGGCTGAGCAGGCAGCAAGGATCTGGACACTCTCAGAAGGGCCTCCTTTCTGATGAACAGTTCTGGGATGCCCTCCTGTCCTAGGAGCTGCTTAGAGTTTAAATTGTCATGGGCTGAGTTAATGAACATCTGAAGAGTTGCATCGTTTCTATTGGCTCCTAAAGGGATGCTTTCGATTCTTCCTTTTTCAGTATTTGCCAGTGCCTTGATGTTCTTCCACCCAAAGAGAATTAATCGCCAAGATGGAATGAAGAGCACAGCACAGTGAGCAGGCATGGTCCAGATCTTACAGGACTAATTATGCTCTTAAAGGGTAAGAAAATAACCTTAGGTACAGTGGGAAGAAAGTGTCTTAGTAATGCTACATAAGGTTACTGGTGCATCTCTTATTTTGTGCATTTAAAAAACCCCCAGAGTTTCAAAGATACTTCTCGACCTCAAAAAGATCAGCAAGGAGATAAAAAAAAAAAAATTTAATACCAAATGAGTTTATCAAGTTTTCTTGACCCTTAGAGATGGGAAAAACCCAAATGATGCACATGAATGTCTTGTGAAATTCTAATACTCTCATGCATGAACTAAAAAGTCTCAAAAGAAAGCAAATGAAGACTATGTTGTGAATTACAGTAAGTGTTACTGCAGGCACTGAAACGTGGCAGTGAAAGCTGATGAAGAGGACCCATGAAAGGAAAGGTAAGTGTCCATTTATCCAAATATCAAACTGTTGGGGAGTTGAACTATTTAATGCACCTAATGAGAGGCAGGACAGAGTCAGAGGACTGGCATAACACAGCCAAAGTCAACAAGAGGAAAACATGAACATAGACTCAAAATTGGTAACACGCCAGGGTTATTACAGACTTCAAAATACCTGTGTTTGTGGAAAGTGCACTTATGCACTGACACACACGTGAACTCTGAGGAGTTGTACCAGGGGAGTTTTAGAATGGATGTTAGGAAAAATTTTTTCACAGAAAGGGTCATCAGACATGGGAACAGGGTGCCAGGGGAAGTGGTTGAGGGTCATGACACATGGGAGTAGGATGCGCGGGGAAGTGGTTGAGTTACCATCCCTGGAGGTATTTGAGACACGTAGTTATGGTGCTTAGGGACATGGTTTAGTGGTGGACTTGGCAGTGTTATGATCTTAAAGGTCTTTTCCAACCTGAATGATACTATATCTCCTAGAGATAGCCATGTTCCTCAGGCAAAGACACCACATGCTACTCCGGTGGCACTGCCTGTGCTGGCTGTGGTTATTACAAGAACTGGGCAGCAGCAGAGCAGTTCCCTGGTGAGAGGCAGGAGAACAGCTGTGTGGCTCCTGAGAGATCTGAAGGTCTGTCTTGGAGAGGATTCCTTCTGCAAAGGGCGGCACGAGGGGATGCACCGGTCTCTGGGAGAGCTGCCAAGCATCTCCATCTCCTCGACTTCCAATGATGCGGTAGTGACCTGTCCCACAGACACTAACGCTATGCTCACATCCTTAGCTGATCTCGGGAAACACTTCCAAGCCAAAGGTGAGACCTATAGCACCTCTGAGAAACAGCTCCCATATGTGTAGGGTGCAGGCAGGCTCCGCTCTCTGCTTGCTGAGGCTGTTGAAATAGATGTTGAGCTTGGGAAAAGACAAATATCTCTCCCTTCTTCACAGGCTGTACATCCCGCCTTCTGGTGCGACCCAAGCTGTACGCGTGCCAGGGAGGCAGCTATGAACTGTGAAAGCTCTTCACAGAAAAGCTTTTTTTCTAAGAAGGTTGGACTGATAACTAGAGATACTGTTAGGTGGGGTACCATCCCCCCACAACGTGGCAGCTTGCACTACGTATGCATCAGATTTAAAAAGCACTGCCTCTTTTCATTAAGCAGGCTTGATAAAACAACAATAACATACATTCAGTTACAGTGCTGCTAAACATATCCTTTTTTATTGCTTTTCAGGAGTTCAAAGCATTAGCATAAAACAATAGAGGAGGTTGTTTTTCCTAAGAGAGTGAGCGCCTGTTTACAAACTCATTTTATTTTCACAATATTCCATTGTTATTTATTTCAGACAGAAAGCTGTCAGATTAATGCACTCCCTCACACAGGACATCTTGCTTTATTGCCTGTTATTAAGATATAACATATACAACCTGACAGGCACTGCCCACGTCTGCATTCCACCAGTGAAAGGCAAATTAAGTAGAAAATGGAGATCTCCAATATTTCTTACAGCTACTGTGATGCTAGTTTTTAACTCATTTTGTATTCACAGAGCATCCTTTGTGTTCACAACATATTCAATAGACTAAAACGTCCAGAGCAAAAGGTGGGTTTGTTTTTTTTTTTTTTTTAATTATATTGGCTACCTCTGAGAAGTTCAGACTTTAGAAGTCCAGGAGTCAAGTACCCCCGTATAAATGAGTGCCACGTTACTTGGGTGGCACAAGAAACCCTTCAGAAGACAAATCTTGGGGGAATAGGGGTGCAGGGTGAGAAACTTTAAGAATATGCCTAAAATTATCCAACAGCCCCCAACCTCCAGACCTCCAAACCACAGCCCTCCTATTGCTTCTCCTTTCCAGTGAAATCTGCCACAGCTTCCAGAGGAGGCACATGCAGTTGTCAATATTTCATTTTTAACGCTGTTATCAAATTTCTTTTTCTGTGCTGTGAGTATCCCATTGGTGGTAGGACTCTTGTATCCTTTCACCTTTCCACAATGACCGTTCCAGTCATTGTCTAAAAACCCCACTGAGTCACCAAGTTCTGTGTGGCACCAACAGTTTCCGGAGAACCCCCCTGGAAGGCTCTACGGTGATGTTATTGTGGGTGTTCATCCTCCTCCCACCCTGCCATAGGGAGCCCCACTCCCCAGTGCTCCTCTGCTATTTCCACCCAGCTTTTGGCTTTGCTCTTTGATAGCCTTCAGTGTTCCTTAACAGCCTGGAGGAATATTGCTACATTTTTGGATAGGGTATTAAAAAAAAATAAATACACGCTTTCCAGTACTGTTTTCCTAAAAACTATGACTCAAGTCAACTATTCTTTCTTACCAGATTTCAAATAATAGCAATTGTGAGGGACAAAGTGCTGGCTATTTTTGGTACAGGTATAAAGAAACACCTTTTCCACCATCTGCAGTTTCAAGCATACAAGAGATGTTATTCACATTTTTCATTATCATTGATTTTCTTCCTTTCTATTTTTTTTCTCTCCTCAGGAATTGCTACAGTTGGTCAGTGACAGGAGCTGCTCTGGAAAAGCCTGCAAGAGGTAGGCTGGCTCACAGACCTCTCACCTTAGCTCTTACTGGCTCTTCATGTTTCCCTCCCTACGTTTTCCCACTAACAACTTATTTCTTTCCAACTCTCCCTAGAGAATCAAGTCAGTTTTATGACTGCAAATAAGCGTTAAATGAATTAATATGAGATGAGGAACAAACAGATGACAATTAAGGAAGATTAATCTGGACATTGGGGAAAATAAAGAGTAAGGCAGGGGTCCATTTAAAACTATTGGAAAGGGAAAACCTGATTTACTTCAGAAAAATATTTCAGTCTTGCCTCGTGTATAGGCTTGTAAATGTGTTGGGATTATTATTAACCCTCACTGCAGTATCTGGATCAATCCCCTATTATGTAGGTACAAGCTATGCTTTAAAAGCTTAAAATATATAGTGCTGTTACACTCGTGTTGCCAGTGAAGGTTTTAGTGCTAGGAAGCCTCTGGATTTGCGGGAAATTGCAGCATGTAAGGAATAAGCAATCTGCAGAGGAGAACAGGCCATGCAATGCAATGCTAAATGGTGATATACTAAACAAATTGTTATCAAGAATCAACTCTTCTTCAATATGAGTATTCTTTTTCCTTTTCAGAGGAGCGGAAACAGCCTGAGATAGGGAGGTGGCTTTTTGTCCACCGTGCTGCAAACCAGTGGGGCAGAGGTAAAGCTCAGAAACTTAGCCCAACCTTGGGTCCTTGCCTCATGCATTCTTCCCAGGTAAGTCCCAAATGTACAGCTCTCCTTACCCCTCCTCTCCCTTCTGCCCTGCTTTCTGTGGAGATAGAGGCTGGGATTTTAGTCTTTCAGCAGCAAAGCTACTCCTATCCTGTCAAGAAGTGCCAGTTAGCAGAAATATGATGAAGAACACAAACAAGGATTTTCAGATGCAGTAAATCCCTGTGTGTGCAAATATACAATACAGACAAGCAATACTACCCTGAAATATTCTAGTATCCCTCAATGTAATAAATATTTTATTAGAGTAATAGAAAAAAATGCATACAGATAACCATAGGATACACACACAACTGGAAGTTTAAGGGTAAATTTCAAACTTTTCAATATGAAACAAAGTACTCAATACATATCTCATGGAGATATATAACTAGAAATTAAATAATACAATGTAATCGCATGAAAATGGCAATACAAGAACATGGACTAGAATTTTGTGAAACAAGAATAGAGTCACTCTTTGCATGAAACATAACTATATACTTACCAGTAACACCAGTTTTCCATCTCCCACCCACCCCCCCATTTGCAAGTGTCTGAAAACACCACTGGTTAGCCACATTGAAAAGCAACTAGCCATTTATAACTATCTATGTACAGTATATACAGATCTTGCTTACTTCAACAGTTAGCACGTATTTTCCTCTGGATGTGATACTAATAAGGTAATTTGCTATTTGAATGCATATCTAGGTATTTTTTCTACAGTGCTACCATAATTTCATTAATCCTGGTTCTCTCCCTTTATAATTTCTGTGTGTTGTAATAATACTGTGAGATTAAAAAAAAAAAAGTCTTTAAAAGGATTTGCTTTATGTCACATAAACAAACACCTGCTCCACTCTGTATGTGGGCAGCTCTCTAAAAGGTGTCTAAAAGGGTGATTTAAGTAAACTCACAACTGTAAAAGTCAAATGTACCACATTTAATGTATCTTTAATATACTGTGATGGAAGAAAGCACGAATTTCTCTATAATAATATGTGTGAAGTGTCTTCATGTAATTTTGTATTATAACCTATAGTATTGCCATATACCTACCAGAATCATGAGAGAGTAATGGGGTACATTAGAGTGCCAGACAAGGTGAAATAGTTTTGAATTGGTTTAAGAGCAGCAGGAAGGAGAGTTATGAATGTAACACTGAATTCACGATGAGTTTACAGTTGCAGTGCGGCAGACAAAACAGCAAAATAATTTGGGGCTGCATATTTGGAAGCACCACATCACAAGGTAGGGAGATGGTAGTAGTCCCTTTTCATAAGGCCATGGTGCAGCTGCATTTCAATAATGCTTACAACTGGGCACTTTTGTTAGTGAAACACACTGACAGGAGTTCAGTGAAGGGCAATAAAAATGATCCTGAAGGTGGGAGAACTTGGCTATGAATAAAGAACCTGTTTAAGTAATATAAGGTAGGGATATAAGGAAATTAACTCTCAAGCTTATTCATGGAAAGGAAGGTTAGGTGTTCGAAAAGGTACACAAATGTACGCTGTGACACAGCAGAGAGCCTTCTTTGAAACACAGCTGTGAAATCATTTCTTCAGAGTAGTAGTGGAAGCCCTGTCTCTTGGACACCACAATGTGGACTGTGCAAAACAAACATCCATTCTGTGGCTTTTCTTTGCCTTCCAGCTTTGATTTCTTCCTCAATTTAGAATAATTTGTGGAAAGGGCAGTAAGAAAAGTGATCCAAACCTACTGGATTATGGCACTGCCTTCAGAACAGACGTGCGGTCCCATCCAATTGAAATGCCATGTTTCTGATTTAATCTTTTGCATGTAGAATGATGTTATTGTAAGAACTCAGAAGATACCCATAGCAATTCAGTGTCACTGCAAAAATGGGAGTTCCTCACTGAGCTAAGCTCTGCTTCACAACTCTGGTCACAGTGCCATTGCTCTCCCTCTCTGTTACATTGAATCTAAAGTATGTGATATGTAAACTCCTTTGGTTCAAGTATTAAGGCATTTTAGATTCCTTTTTAAAGGATTTGCTAAACTTTACACAATATTTTTACTCAACTGACAGTGATATATAAAGAATTTAAAAACACGTCAGGATAGAAGAAAAACATGCATTAACCACTGCAGTTTTTTTAAAAAAAGCACTTTTCAGAAGTAACCAATTCATTTTTTTTCCCAGCAAATGAAAACATATCATGACAACACTGAAGCAAGAGTCAAGGAAAGTATTGTTGGTAAGAAGCTGGATACACTGAAGATATTCAAGACTGATGGACCAGAACCTCTTGCATCCATACCTGTAACAAATGAAAAAGGTCAGGATTAAGTGACAGCATGTGTATCTGCTTTGTCAAATTATTCCTCTTCCTAGATGCTAAGCAAAAATTATTGTAAATTTTTGTTTCTGACAAGCAATTAAAGTTCACAAAAATATACAAAATATTTCTAAAATACAGAAATGTATTGCAAAATGCTGACACTGTACGAATGGTCTTTACATTCAAGGTAATAATAAAAAAAAAGGAGGAATGTAAAAAAAATCTGTTTCTAACAGTAATTTACACGGTAATTTATCAGTTCACTAGAAGGAAGTTTGTCATGCGTACGGGCATGAAGACTGTTAATTGCTTTTCTTTTTATTACCTTGTTACTGTACAACATACAAGCATTAATTCTTTTTTTCCTCCCCATCAGTAAGGACTCAATTCCTCCAAATACATGCTGTGACAACTGCTGGGTGTCAACTGCAAATTTAGTAATGACTCACTATGCTAAGGCAGCGACATGTCTCTCTCTATACCAGCTGCTATAAAGGAGGATCTGGTATTGGCTGGGGACTCTGCATAAGCACGTGATAAAGTGATAGTGATTCAGCTTCAACCTACTAGCTAGTCTGGGAATCAGGATCTGATCGCTGCTAGTGCCATCTCCACCTTCACTTGTTGCTTTTACTTCTATAATGCAGTCTTCGTTAAACTGGAGCAGGAGTTCAGCTGTTGTCTTGTCTGTATTCAGAACGTTCATGTTGGTCTGACTGCTGGTCCTGTACAAAACCTGTAACACAAGCAAACAGCTGTGGGGCGTCATTTCTTTCACTAGGACCTGCCCTGCATTTTTAATTTGTGTTTCTTAGATACAAGGTTTCAGTCTTAAAAGGATGAGATGAGAGAAAAGATTTTTGGTTAATAGTCTAGGACAGGATTACATTTAAAGAAAGAAAGTAACTTCATTAAGCTCTTTTATTCAAGTTTTAATCTACAGTAGCACAATGTATGGTGATAACAAATGAACAATATATTCTGCTGAGCGTCTCAATAATATCTTGTTCTATAAGTTATCCCACCATTTGGAATCTGTCATTATGTGCGTCAGCTTCTTCTGCCAATACGAAGTTAGGGAAGGAGAGAAGTAATCAACATTGCAAACTATGTTGGAAGATGTTCTGCAAAGGCTGAGTGACTATTCTGTCATGAAAATTAACTGCATTTGGTGTTGTACGTTTTAAAGAATGGGAGCTACATCTGAACGTCCCAGCCTGCTGCTCAATATCATCAAGCAAGAGCAGGGATTTAAGAGCAACATCAGTGTCTCGTCTGCCCTGAAGGCTTGACAAGCCTGAAGAGTCCCTGGTGCCGGCGGCAAGGCTAGGCAGAGAGGTATGTCCTGGAAGAGTTTAACACATACGTGGATACTGTGCTTTCACCTGGCAGAGTTTCACAAACTTGACGAGCACGTAAGCTTGGGAGTTCCCCAGTGCAAAAACTAGCAATCCCAACTCCCCCAAAATAAAGACAACAATGATGAAATGGGAAAAAACCACTGGAATTACACACGTGTTGCCACCCTTGAGACACGCTCCCCAATGCTGTGTCTTGCTATAAAAATGTTCTCGGAAGGACACAGCTGCATGGCTTACTTAACACAGTGACCGCGCTACAGCTGCTCTGGCGTTTTCAGTGTCATTTGTTGGCTCTTGCTGGCAAACTGACTTCAGTTAACTGCGCTGCCCTTGCCTTCTGGGATAAAAATGACCTCCTAAGTGCTTTACTTCAGTAAAATTAACCAGCATTATCAAAATTCAGTTTATCCTTGTGTACTTAGCAATGTCTGTCATCCACAGGGGAACCTGACATTGTTGTGGGAGACAGAGTATGCAGTTTGAAACTCTACATGGTACTCTACACGACTCTACAGGTCAGCTACCGTATATGAAGCTTAGTGGCATATGTAAGCTGTAAACATGTGTTTCTTGCCAGTACAGCTCAGAACAGTGCACAGTCAGATCTTCAGCATAAATCTTTTATGCAGGATGTGGGATCCAGCTGCATGCAGCTCATCAAGAACATCCTTGGCTATTCTCTTAAACATACTTTACATATAGGACATATTCAACTAAGTGTACATTTGTGTGCTGATCAGATTTAGAGTAGATGTAGCAATGCAGTTTCTATCAGACAATGTTCTACAGTAGGTAAGAAGAAAAAGGTTGCAGAATATCAGTTTGATATATCTGATACTAACAAATATACCTGGCCAGCAATGGAAACTATACCTACCTGTCAGCTAAATCTTGGATTTTATGTCATGAATTTGGATAAATATTATACATTATTTAAAAGTGTTATAAATGTTACAATATCCAAGTGTTACACATTTGGGTAAGTGGGATCCCAACAGCTGGCAGCAATGCCTGCAGCTCCTGGCTTTGTTTGCATGAGGAGAAGGTATTTACTGTACCATTAATGGTAAAAGGACTATAGTTTGCGATACATTGTTAGAACAATGATTTAAGTCTATAAAAAGGAGACGCTACTTCAATGATTTAGGTGAGGTATTGTGCATCCTCTGAACCTACTGCAAACAGACAATAAAAAACAAGCTGTGGATTGCTTTTGGATATTTTTCTGGTCATTTTTCACTTACCTTATACCCAGTCACCTCGGATTCGTTCTCCATAGCTCTTACTTCTTCCCAGCTGAGAATTACTCTGGAGTCAGTGACATTCCACACAACGTTCCCTGGAGGCTGACTGGGTGCTTCAAATACATAATAAAAGCATAACTTTAATTTAATTGGCATTAGTGATTTATTCTACAGTAGGGAATAATAGTTCAGGTAATTGACTGTCATTACATGTCAGATGCAAAAGCAACTCAAATGCAGCCTCGGTGTTTGCACACTTTATGGTTCAGAGACTAAATTAGAAAAACAGAAGGAAGGAAAACCAGAATGGCCCATAAATGTTATTTCTGAAGTTGCATTATCTGTTGATGGTCCTTCATTAGATGCAGCCAAACAAAAGCATATGTCTTAGGACATGGGTGATCAATTAGAACAAACTCTAGTGAAACCAATGATGGTAACAATTTCTAGATTTAGGATTTGCCAAGAATAAGCAAATACTTCAAACCAGATTATTTGTTAGAGAAATTCAGTCTTAGTGAATATTCAAATCTACATGCTATGCTGATTTATTTTAAAATGTTTGTAATGTAAAAATACTTAACAGATTTTTCTGTTTTTCTTTTAACTCAAGGCGTGATTTTGAACTGTGCTCTGTGCCATTTCAGTATCTGCAGTTGGAACAATAGTGGGCTTTGGCCAACAAATTCTACTGGGGTTTTTTTGGTTCATTAACAATCCGAGACTGTTATTTTCAAAAGGAGCAGTATTCTTTTGGCTGTACACTTTAATATGTCTTGAACTGCCAAGCTTTCAGGGAAGGCAAAGGTAAGTACAAACCTCTTTAGATGCCTCAAGTTGGTTTCCCAGAAAATGGGTCATGCAGTGACACAATCAATGATTAAAATCTTTTCTAAATGTGTTAAGGAAAACAATTTACTGTTGCTGTCACCTAGTGGAAGCAACTGCTGCTTAGGTGGACCACGCCATGCTTTGATGCTGGAGTTTCCAATATTAAACACTGACAGTGGTTTTAAACACCCCTATGCATGCGCTTATGGGTTTTTTATCTCTTTTTCTCCTCTTCTTTTTTTAAAACTCTTTCTCCTGACCTTCTTTCCATGAGCAGTCAGATCAAAACCTACCTGATTATACTTCTTAACACAAAGTAGAAAATGTAGGAGCAAAACTTAAAAGAATTATTCTAAAGTCAAAC
This sequence comes from Neomorphus geoffroyi, assembly GCA_033558235.1. Taxonomy (NCBI): domain Eukaryota; kingdom Metazoa; phylum Chordata; class Aves; order Cuculiformes; family Neomorphidae; genus Neomorphus; species Neomorphus geoffroyi. The sequence goes on from JAUMJM010000050.1 coordinate 1,048,973, forward strand.
AGCCACTCACAGTTGGTTGTTTTGTTTTTGGTTTTTTTTGCAGGATTTGCCTTACTCTAGATCCTAAATAGCATTTAATCTGATGCACCAATAGCCATTTTTTTGTAAATGTAAGAGGAGATAGTTTTAATCCTGAGAATTAAGTATTACAGCATATATGAAGTTTTCACAATGAGATATTAAAGCTGAATTTCAAACGAAATGAGTCATTCTTTTCAATCCACAAAATATTAATGAGACATCTGAAAAAATGAAGAGCAATTATATATAAAAACTATAAGCCTCTATCTAGCACTTGACTTGCGGGAGAGATTCAAAAGCTCCAATTCACTTCAGATACCAAAATGTCCTGTAATCTTCAGTGTTCAGAATTGCACAACTGAATGTGTAATAGGTCGGATCCTGAACCATCACACCACGTAAGTAGATGTTCATTGCTAAGCGTGCAAATAGCTACACAGATTTCTCTGAGATTCCTCAGATGCTTAAAGTCAGTCATATACAGTAGTATTTTTCTGAATTGGAACCGAATTACTTCTTGAATTTTAAGACCTTTTAAATATGAAATAATTGTAATATCTTGCCTTATAAACTTAGGCAAGTCTTCCCTATTTATTTCCCATTTCATATAGCAATATTTTATAAAACAAACCTACACTTTTTTGTTTTGAATTATGAACATGGATATTGATTTCAAATATAAAAGCAAAAGATATTTTAATGGTCAAAGATAAACACTGAATTTTCAGTCTTGAAATATACTGCTAATTGAACTTAACCATATCAGGAAAAACAAATACTTAATAGTCAACTAAGAAATATCTTGTAGATCACGTGGGTGAATGTAAATGCAATGTGCGCAGAAATCCTTCACACTGAAAAACACATCAATCATAAACATTGAAGTTAAGGTAGAAATTGGGATGGATCAAAATTCACAAATTGGAATGAAAAATCAGCTTCTACTGCAGCATTATGGAGAATTATTTGCTTTAGTTAATTTAACTAGTAGTTAGCAAAATCCTTCAGACTGACATTATACCGTACTGCACTTTTTGCTCTCTTTATTCACCAGCATGATACATGGACGTAGTGCAACTATTTTTCCTTTTAAATCACTGCAAATAGAGATCTTAGGACTGAGGGTCTGATCCAGATCCTGCTCACATCAGTGAGATCAGGTGCTTGGCCAGTTCTCCTTGACACATCCCAAAGGTAGGTATCAGTATAAAAGGACTGGAAAATCACTGAGCTGACCAGGCTGGCACAAGCTGTGGCTACTGTGAACAGCCAGAAGCCACCCAGATGATTAATTAGCGAAGAATACCCGTCACGTCAGGTACAAGCTACAGGCAGGGAGCTACTTCCTATCAGCAAATTCATGGCAACTATGCATATTTAAACTCTAGCAAATATGTTAATCTGAGTTTGTTTAGTTCTCAGTGACAGATTGTGACACTTGTTTATGCATATAATCATTTCTGATGAATATTACAAAATAAGCTGGTTTATGATGTGACTGCTTTTGGTGGAAGGATGTTACCGACTGTTCCAGGGAACAGGACCTTTGAGACAGATTTAATTGTACATTCTTGTGAGAATGACAGAAATACTTCAACTGATGACCCTGCTTCCAAATTGTATTGCAATGCAGGACTATACTAAAAATATTCCTACTTGTAGAAAAATTAGTGCAGCCTTTCACAATCTGTTCTCCAGCTTAATTTCTCCTTTTATAAAGTGGCCTGTTATCTAATTTGTTCAAGGGGAAACAACAGACATTGTTTTGCATGAATTTGTGCAAGGATCATTGCATTTCAAAAGCTGTGCCCTAGAGAACTTATAAATATGTTTATAGAATCCTAAACAATTCAACAAATCTGGTTTTTTCTTCCAAGTAACAGAAATTTTTCTTTTAAAATTCTTCCAGTCGCTAGAGGAATAATAAAGGTTCTACGCAGAAGCTGTGTGTCTGTCTTCAGCTCTGTTGGCGTATTTGAGCTTTACTTACTCATCCTGCTGAAGTAGCAGAGGGTAGAAAAATGGAAGATCTGTGATCGATTTAATTGTGTAACTCCTCTAATCTGTATGAAAATTTAGGTCATTTATGCGTACTGTGAGTCCCAGTAACACACCTATCTTTCATTTGCCTGCAAGTGCTAACACACCATTCATTATGTCGCTCCCCACTTTAAATTCAAGATACTTACGTGTCTTTTTTGTGGTAGCATTTACTGTGGCACTAAAGGGACCTGCTCCAGCACTGTTATAAGCACGAACAGCTGTGTAGTATGCTAAGTTGCTCTTCAAACCTGTTATTCTTATTGATGTCTCATTCCCTGCAGTTTTTGCTCTGTTTGAAGACTCTTCTTTTCCACCATTATTCCAGTACCTAACCTAGTAGATATAAACCAGAACCATTTTAAATCATGGAGTCACAGAATGGTTTGGGTTCCATCCTGCCCTGCCATGAAATGGACTGTTCACCCACAGCAGTGCATCTGACTCCTTTAAATGCATGTCCTTTTTTCCTGGGCTGAAAAAGGCAAAAATACATTAAAGTTTTAAAAATATGTTTACTATGTAAAAAAAATTCTTACCCATCTGCCTTTCATGCTTGCTGCTCTTTTTAGTGTAATGGTAGGAAAAAGGAAACTGAAATACTAGATCTTACTTGAATTAAAAAATGACAAGAGGAAAATCATTATTTCATCTAAAAAGTAAACAAGTTACACTCAGAAAACTGTATCTTACAAAATAGTTTCTTTGGAAGTAAATGTAATTCTGAAAAAATATGTCACTTTGAAAATACTGTTAGACATATGATTATCGGCACAGGAAGCAAAACACAATTTCATTCTGTGTTCTTTGTTTTCAAAGATACCTGGAAGAAAATGTTCTTTTTTTGTGGTAATCTTTTGTAAATTTATGCTGTGTCCTGCAATGACAGTGTATTTTAAATGAGTTTACCTCGTAGCCCAGTAACCTCCCATTACTCATCTTCCAGGGAATGGCCATCCAGGAGACCTCAATGACGGAGGACGACAGACTCCTCGCAGATACACCGGAGGGCGCCATGCTAGGCTCTGTATTCAGAAATCAATAAATGAGAGATCACTATTGGTGAAATAAATGTGTCCGTATTCAAAGTGATGTTATTTCTAGTAACTGTTGCTACATTGTCTCATGAAACAGCTGATGTTAAATATCTGGAGGTAACTCGATCAATCTGGAGATAATTCAATCACATACCTTCTTCAGCTGAATAAACTGTGGTTACTGAACTGAACGGCCCTTCTCCTTTATTGTTGTAGACACCAACTTTGACTTCATATGGTGAAAAAGGCAAGATGCTTTCATTCCTAAAGACGTATCTTGGTGTGTCAGGAGAAGTGACCACGGTCTGTATCCATGTTGTGGTGCCAAAGGGGCGGAAGGCAACAACATAGCCAAATCCTTCTCCATTTTGAAGTTCTTCAGGGATGGGCTGTGAGAAAAGCAACAGACAAAAGTCGTCTGTGATGCTACATACAGCACTGGACAAGTTTTACAAGAAGAAAGTACTGACAGATTAACGTACATGTTTGTAACCAGGTTCTGGCACTGAATTTGGGATCACTCCATCAGCAAATGGAATGATACAGCAAGCTCTGGTACAGCACAGCAAAATGCATTCCTTTGAACCTATTTTAAGGTTTGCACTTCAAGAAGAGAACAACTTTGAAGTCTATTTCTTGTTTTCCACTAAGTATACTGTTTTAAGACACTTTTCAGTAAAAACATTTTTTTTTTTAATTTCGCAATCCATAGTTCATAAAAAAGAAATAATTTAGTCAACTACTGCAGGATCCAATTGTATCTTTGCACTGTAGCTTATACATTCCTCTGATGTGATTATGATTAGATAACCACACAGGGTAGTCAATATTAGTAACAGAACGTGAACATTTTTTAACTCATTAAAAAGGGGATACACGATATACAGTACAATCTGACTGTGTTGGCTAGCACATGCATTCCGAGTTAACCGTAAGAAAGCAGGAACTGCAAAGCTGCACTGAAAAGCATAGTTCTTTGGCTCAACCTTTGAGAAATATCCCTTCCTCTTCCCCAGCCCTCCTGCCCCCTTTTTTAGCGTAATGTCGGTTTGAGAACATGAGCAATCTGAGTCAAACGAACTAGATTTCCTTCTGATTGTCATCTAGCACGGTAACACATGAAAGCAAAAGAGGGAGGGCAAGCACGCGTAGCTCACATTACAGAATGTTACTGAGCACATATACATCCTAGATGAGAAGCTGCTGCAGCCAGGGAAATTCATCTTTCAAGAAGATTCTGAATGAAAACAATCATTTTCTGAAGAAAATTGCTTGCCAGAAAACTTACTTACATCCCATGTTATGACCAGTTCAGACCTGCTGCCTCCTCCCCCACTGACTTCAGATGGGGGGATTTCAGGAACTGTGAAAAGGAAATGTATAGCTGTCTACACAGTGCAGATACAAGAGATGACATATAATGTTAACCTCATGCTCTGAAGCTAACGTGGCTTTTCCAAATCAAGGCAAATGCTTTTGAGCCAGCACGGGCAGTCCTGGAAAGCCCCATCCCCATCCTGCATTCACCTTGTTGCTTTCCATCACTGGGGTGGGCTGATGATTTTCTGAGTGCTTGAAGAACCTTACCAGCTATAAACTTCTGAAAACTGAAGGCATGATTTTTTTTATAATACAGTTAACTTATGCAAATATTTTGGGCAATGGCCATATTCCAAGTGAACTCCTGGGGTTTTAACTGATGTGTTCTTCTCAGCCACGTGCTTGTTACACAGAAGGTGTACACTGATCAAACACTAGGAATGAAAACACTGTCAAAATTAACCTCTTTCAATCCATTAATACATTCAGACTCTGCAGTACTGCCTTAACTAACAGACACTGGCATACTAAATACAGTTTAAATGTATTTAGACGTGATGTTCAGTAACGCAACGTAACTGTCCCACACCTAAACAGAAAAATCATGAACAAACTAGTTACAGGCTTTTATAATCAATCAATGGCAATTCCAATCTTGTTTGCAAAGTCTCAAGGATACAAACTCTCCTTTTTTGTTTCTATTCAAGATTCTCGAATTAAAAACAAATAGAAGAACCCACTAACCTGCCTCTTCAGTTCTTACTTTTTCTGAGGGTAAACTAGGTTCTCCACCTCCTATTTTGTTACTGGCAACTACACGAAATTCATATTCAACCCAAGGGTTTAAATCCACTACTGTGGTTGTGAATGTTTTGCCATCGATCACATCTGGAACTATTAAAAGCAAAAAGAAAGGCAAAAAAGAAGCTAAGAATGGTGTCCCTGGTTGAAGACATTTCAAGAGAACCTGTAACAAGAATTAGGTTTTACCTGTTGTAACTCGCTGCCAGCCAACTGAGAAAGGTGTCCTTGCTTGTACGGTATATGCGGTTACTGGGCTGTGATTGTCTGTGCCTTCTTGCCAGGAGATCTGAGCTGTGGTATCAGTTATTTCTTCTACTTTCACATGTTCAGGGGGCCCAGGTGAGCCTAGAATCAGATTGAAAAATAGACGGTCTTTTGTAAAGCCAGTACCCTGGAAATCACTACAGCAGTATAGGTTCCCATTTTATCAGTGATGTGGGAGAAAGAAAACAATTCAGCTTGGAATAAGAACACTTGTAATTATTGTTTTACATTCACTAAACTTCACTCTGATAATCTAATTCTGAAATACTCTCAACCACAGCACGGATGACAGGGTTTTGTTTTTTTTCCAAGAACCTTTGTTCAGCATGATCCCTCTATCTTTCCAATGTCTTCTACTTTAGTCCTTGATGTCCTCTTTTAATCTACTAATACATCTCTGTAGTCTGCCAATTTGTTATCTACAGCTGTTTCATTGTACAATGCACTGTAGCAATTTTGCAGCACAACACATGATCAGCACCCCAGGCAGCAATTCAGTCAGGCAAGCTTTCTGCTGCCTTCTGTAAAATCCTGATTCTGGACATCTTGGCCAATATGCTGGGTTTTGTCTCATCTGCACCAGCAAAGGAGGTTCAGTAACTCTCATTCCCTCTCGTCAGTGACTTGAAAGACTGTCAGGGAGAAAAGATGTGAAGTGAAAATTTGTTAAATCCTTCAGTGCTTAATTTCTGTGGGAAAAATGAAGGTTCATAAAAAAATTGAGCTGAAGTTCTTAACTACAAAGAAGAATCACATAATTCAAGTCATAGATGAACTGGATGTTGTGATCTACAATATCAGTAGTTTCTGTAATCTACAATATACAAAAGCTAGAAAATATGATTCAAGGTAAACGAAGCTGAAACTTACCTCGGACAATAAGGTCTGCTGCAGATGCTACGCTATCCACTTCTGTCTTCACCATACAAACATATTTTCCACTGTGTTTCAGCTGGATGTTTCTAATCATTAAATCTCCTGATGCACTCTGGTGAAATACAAAGTTCTTATTAAAGTAAATGTACTACCTTGTAATTTAATTTTCAGATTGTATTTGTAAATGGAAAGCAAATCAACCAAAAATGTTGAAGATAAATTTGCTTAAAAATTGCCCTGGCAGACAGCCTGCAGGATAGCAAGTTATTACCTGTCAGGTGCTCCATGGTAATTGTCTGTAAGCATGTTCCTAAGAAACATGAGGCAGCGTCCCTCTTTTATGGGAGAAGTAGGCTAACATGGTTAGCTTACACTGGGAATGTACCTCCTGACTGCTCAGAGGAACCATGAACATCAGTGCCCTGTGACCAACCATTTGTCTCAAAGCCTTAAAGAAAGAGAACAACGTGGTTTCTGCGGCTCTTAAGCATTTTGACTTTTAGACAGAAACCCTTAAGTCTAGTTAGCACAAATTTTTTAAGGAGTTTAAATCTGTAAACAACAAAGCTTAATTTGGTCCATTCTACAGGTTATAGAGAGCACACTTTTATGTAAAGGTTGTACATTTTGTGCTAAATTCCCTGATTTTACAAGTCTTAATTGAATATTAAATCTTTAGTAATTGTTTTCCCATTGGTGTCTCTCATGTCACAGCATGTGGTTGACCTCATGAATCAAGGGAATCATCCATAAAACTCGAGTGATAACTGTAGCTTCATATCACATTAGGGCTCCTGGTATACTGTGTTTTCTACATCACCGAGTAGAGAACTTGATACTAAACCTTTGGTAGTTAGTGTCACTTCAAAAAATCTCCTCTGAATTACTGCTTTAACCCTGTTCACATTTTATTTTCCAGGTGAAAAATATCTCAGATTGCAATTTTGAAAAGTTTTATTTTCAAAAACAAATTTCTGGAGAAGCAGTCTTTCATTTGCAGACAAAACCCTATTAGGTAGATATTTTCAGTTACTCTGGCCTCATGACTGATTCTTGGGTGCACAGTAGTTTGGGAGAAAGGGGAAGACAGGATTCTTGAGTTTACTTTTGTCTTAGGGGAAAAAAACCCAACCTGTCCAACCATTTGATTATTTTTCTTTGTTTCACAGTCACACCCGTTATTTCAGCACTACAATGTCTACTTCTTCATTCAATACAAGCGGAAAACAATTCTGCCTGATTCCCTTCTGTGTGTGTCTAAACACAATGTCTGGCCTTCTATGAAAGCACAGATGTAAGCGTTTGCAGGACAATTCAGCACTGATTGCTACAATACATTAGAAGTTGAGTCAAAGGCAATCTAAACCCAACTAGTTCATTGGAAGTGGATATTCAGGGAATGACCATCAGCAGCAATGCAAACTCACAAGAAAACTGTATTAGACATGAACTTATTTTACTAAACTAAATTTAAAGCATCTCAAAGGGGACTGTCATAAAGAGTAATAAAAGCCACCTAAAAATTAACGCTGCATTCAAATTATTTGTGGGCATTTTTGGGAAGAATCACAAAATTTTGTGGAAAACAGAAACCTACAGCAGCAAAAAGCTACAACATAGAAGGCATCCTCACTTCCCATGGCTCTGCAGGCCATCAGCGGTATCAACATTCTTGCCTAGCCAGATTAAATCTTTGTCAGCATGGAGAAGTCCAGGTGACAGTAAGGTCACCTTCCCTGTTCCATGCTACACAGAATACAAATAAAGAGTAGCCCATGCAGTATGAACAGCTGCTGAAATTGCTTTTGTTTCTCCTGACTGCATAACAATCTCTGCCATTGCTGGGCTATAAGCAGGTGATACCTGAAATGGTTTAGAGGCAATCTGTTCGAAATTTTGGAATCTGCTTGGTTTGCCATACCCTTTGTATAAATCATCTTTCTAACAACAACAACAAAAAAATAGCAGCAAGACAGTGTTACATCCTATATTTTTCTGACCATCTGGAAGACCAGGTGGTGGTCCAATAACGTTCCCCGAACTGCTACATGTTGGAGACCTCAGGCATGCATGACAGGTACTTCTAAGACATCATTACATAGAAATCTATCCATTGAAAAATGATTTTCCTTTTGCCATGTTTACGACCAGGAAAGCCAAGTATTTTTGGAAAGACAATTTCATTTAAAAAAAATACATACTGCAACCATTGGAAGCCTTATAACATATTTATGCTGTCTTACCTACTTAATGTGACCTGCATATAACTCCAGATGAAATTATTCCACTGACCTTAATGTGACATAAAGCTCATAAAATATTTTAGTGGATGTCTAGGTAGGCTATGAAGTTTTCTGCTAATGACCTTTAATCTCTCTTTAGACAAATAAAAAAACCCCAAACAAACAATCTAAATGTCTATATCCCATAAGCCCTTCTAATTCTGTCCCTTATGATAAATTATCAAATAAAATGTTCTGGATTCAGAGTTCTGAGTTAGCCAATACTTACTCTGGATTTTTCTTCAGCAGTGACTAAGAATTTTTTTGTGAAAAACTACTTCTTGATGTTTTTTTCCCCTCAGAAGAAGAAAAAATACAGACACCTAAACATGGCTTTGATTTGGAATCATGCCTGTGTTTGTTTTAGGAAAAAGCTGGAATTCTTAGTGAGAAAAAATATTGCATTTTCCAATCAGCATATGAAGCCTTAACTGAGTCAGCACAACTATCAGATTCAGATTTTGTAATATTTTAAATCTTTTCTTTCTAATATTACTATTTGTATATACAACAAGACTACAGCTCGGGGTGGGGGAGAAATATTACTGTATAAATAAAGTCCATGTATCAATACTGGAAGGTAACGGGCTATGAAATCGGAGCATTCCCATTACAGCATGACAGATGGTCAGTTCATAATTTTCAGAACGTTTCTGTGCAAATGTACATGATATGTGAATATCTCATGGCTCCTACAAGGAAATCTCATCATCTCCACACACACTTTTAATGAACTGCAAACTGCAGAACAATCTGTGTGTTTGGTGCCTACTGATTAAATGCTAAATCTTCTGAGCTTTTACAGGCAAAAAGAAAAAAGTTAGGTGCTTAAATTTCACAGTTCTACATGCAGTAGTGTCTAACCCACAGCTATTCCTCTAAAACAGGAGATCTGGCAAGACTGTGTGAAAGGAAACTTTATGAAGGCTTATAATAGCCCGTTTCAAGCTGATGCTCAGCTGTTTGTTTTGTTTTCACTTGGCCGTGGCTTGCACTGCAATAAGGCCTTTTGCTGTAATTGCTTTCATTCTCTTGATACATCCTTCATTTGTCTTAATGCTTTACTTTTCATGTTTTGATTAGAAGGCTAAATTGTAGAAAACATTAATATCACCACATCCCTCCACCCCCAGCAGCATCTCTGCATCCTGCATAGGAAATATTTAATGAGATATATGGCTTCTCACCCAGGAAGGCTAAGGCAGATATTGAGGGACACAGAAGGGATACAAGGGCAGGGAAAATACAGGAAGATGGCATAGTTTTGTCTGGCTTTTGTCTGAAATTCGCCAAGTCTGTATCACATTCCTTATTCTGCCATTGCTGTGTTTCATGGGATCTTGAGGAAAATCACAGAGGGCCAGAAGCAGAAAGAGAAGTAGGAATTGAGCAGTACTTCAGGTCTAACACACAGGGTGCCTGTACAACGGGCTATGAGCCGCAAACTAGCTCAATCAACCATTTGCCTCCAACACAGAAAAAATTCCACAGGCTTAAAGGAGAAAAGTTTTGCAATGTTGAGAACAGAAAAAAAGCAAGCCTGTCTGTGCTGCATAAAGCAAGTGAAGAGAAGCTGTTTGAAACTTACCCCGCCAACCTTCTCAAAATGAGAAGCGTCTTTCTTGAAATCTGTGAGCGTCCCGTTGAAATACCAGCTGAAGCTGATGTCCAGAATAGGATCGTGCTGAACCTGGCAAGGCAGGACAACACTTTCTCCGACAGTGACATCCATGTTGGAAGGTGCCAAAGTAATCCTGGTTGGCTCTGTTGAGAGCAGAAATACCAGTTATTGGATTCCTGTATTGCTGAGCTTTGCTTGCTACTAATATTCCACCACGTTCTTCAAATCTGATTAATGACAGTCACTTCAAATTATGCCACTGGCCTATAAATGCTACTGCCTGACCCCTCTTGTGGGAACATTGTGTCCTTGCACATTTACCAGTGGGAGCTACTCAACACTGAAAAGGTAAATTTTAGCCTGCTGTGCACAGGCCAATATACTTTACAGAGCTAATGCACTGCAACCCACAGCAATGAAATTGCCATTCAAAAGCGTCTGGTGGTTCTCAGCAATAACACATATGATTTGGAGCAGGAAGCTGTAGTAGCAGCCTTTCGGAAGATTAAGAGGTGGGAGGAAAGAAGAGAAGGAGCTAATAAAATCCGGACACTAGAGGAAATCCACAGAGGGTAGCTTGAATTGGGTATTTGAGCCCATATATCACATAGAGCATAAATAGCATCATTAAGAATAGCTGCTTGTTATTCAAGAATCACATTACTTGAGAAAAATTTCAAGTACTGTAAATATTGTTAAAATAAAACTTCTTTTTAGAATTCCTCTGTATGTAGTTCTACTATTTGTGTATAAGGTGCATGAATCATTTAGGAGCACAGACTGAAAATCTGAAGCTGTTTATTCACTGAACAAAATAATTCTGTTTGGATCTATGAGATATATAGGATATATAATGCAGCAGGATATTGAATAATCTTGAGTTTGGAAAATCTTTCAGATATTCCAGTCTTTAAAAAAAGAACATAATGAAAAAAGACAGTCTTCAGCTAAACTTCACAGACCACTGGCCTTTTTAATCCAGTATCTCAGACAGCAGCGAGCAATGGATGACTTAGAGGAAAGGGCAAGAGCCCTTTTAACAGCAATTATGTATACAATTCACTTGTAAGAATTTATATTTTACTGCCTGGGGAGTCTGTGAATGCTCCTGCAGCTGGCATTTCTCCCACATTTTCTTCCATTAGCAAACTGCATAGGGTTAAACAGATTGTGGATTGGAATAAAAAAATTACCTAAAATATTTTTAAATTGTGATGATTTTTTTCCCCCACAAGTTAAAAAAAACTTCAAACAACAAACTTGAAAGCATAATTGTATTATTTAGTATTTAGATAAGTGAGGGAGGGGAGGAAAGTGTTCAGAACTTCCTCATATCGCACAAGTATCTTGGGCAGAGAAAACACTTCAGTCTCTTTCCACTCAACCAATTAAAGACCTACTCAAATATCCTTTTTTCTTTCTATACTGTTCAATATGTAACTTCCCACACTCTTTACTTTCCACCACATTTAATATTTTTTTTCAATAAGCAAACTCAGATTCCACATTGTTGCAGACTTGCAATGCAGAGTTTGCAGTTCAATTTCCATCACCTCACAGATGACTCTCCCTTCCAGCTCACCTACCTGTAACTATTAAGTTTGTTGAGCCACTGGCTGTTCCAAACCGGTTTGTTGCCAAACACGTGTAGCTTCCAGCATCAGCTTTGGTCACGTTGGCTATTCTTAGTCCTCCATCCTTTAATAACATGACTCTAAAAAAAGATAGTAAAAGTTGCAGCAGCTGTTTGTAGACAAAATATTTTGATACTTATTCTGTTACCTCAGACACAACAAACTGCACCAATTACTAATCTCATGTTTGAAAATTTTGTAGGCATATACTGACAATATTTAAACCCATCTGTATGTTGCTTACCATTTTGAACACCAGTAGAACCAACGTTTAAGGTATATATGTGTGCAGATGTATGTTTGTGAGTTTAAGAGAGAAATCCCACACTGATCCCATCATTTTCAGCTGCACCAATTGAAACTAGAAAAATTTTCAACTGCATTACGTTGTTTACGGTCTTGCATGGTAACTTTGAAATAACTGTATATCATTATCATGGTGATGCAACAGGATTTTTCATAAGCAATCCACATTTTGCACTTCTCAGGATTCCTAGACACAAGCCTACCGCATCCTGCACTGCAGCCAACAGGTCATTTCACGACTGATTCTCTAGAGTAGGATTCAGCCCATAAAAGTAAAAACTCAGTGTTTGTTTAGAAAGCAAACTAAGACTTCACACTGCTGCAGACTTCTGTCTCAGTTTATCATCCACGCTGAGCGGGAGTGTCCTGCAGATATAGTACAGGTATGCTTTGTGGCAGGACTCGAAGGAAATAGAATTTCCTTCACCCCACGCAAACCCCACCAGCAAGAACCATGCCTAAGGGACCGAATGCGTGGAGCAAACCAGAAAGATGCTTTTAAGCAACTTGCAAAGACAACTGGCATTACTGATGTAGACAGAAGAGCACCAGCATCTCAACAGCAGATATGACATCCTAGTCAACAGGCACCGAAGGGATGTAAAGGTAAAGCTAGTTTGAATCCTCCTTTCCCTATTTCTGGTCCTCCCATCTGTCATATGCTTAGATGCAGGACCTTCAACAAAGTCTTCCCTACGATAACCTGGAGCAACTATATAACTCACAGTATATAAAAATGTCCAGAATAATTAACAAAAAAAAGTAAACACCATTTTCCCGATATGCCTAATTACATTTCTCATCACATCAATCCATTTCAAAGGAACAAATGAATTGCAGTGAGCCTCTTCTGCCAGCTATCTAAGCACCTTAGCTAGAAGGCATTTTGGAAATACCTGTAACAAACACCCACATCTTGCTGCTCAGAACCCACAGAACAGTAAACAGTAGTAACACTCCAGGCGAATCTCTAACCGCGTTAGTTGGAGTCTTACACAGTTGTCAGAGTAAGCAGCAGCTGAGGAGGCAGCGAATGTCCCGAAACTTAACATTGCTATATTCCCTTTCTCAGAAGACAGGAGGATTTTGCCTTCTCACCTGCTTGTACTTCATTATTAATCTGCTTCTTTATTCACTAAAAAATTAAATACACACCTCCGCTGCTCTTTTTATTGTATAGAACACTTGAGGTAAATTATTAACAGTTTCAATGGATCCCCATCATTTGTCCCACCTGATATTTACAAGAAGTAGATGGAAATGTCTGTTGTGTTAGCAGGGAACTGGGATTATTGCCTTTCTTCTCAAAACTTGTCCCATGCATAGGATGTTCACTTAAAAAAACGGGTTCCTTGCTCTTCTGGCATTCACATACTGTATCTAACAGCTCAGTGTGAGTGATTCTCCCTGTGAAACCCGGCACGCGCTACAGTAGCTGATGAAGGATGATGTGAGCTTGAAATCGCAGCATCAGCTGCAGGGCAAGTCTGTAAAGACTTTTAGGACTAAAGGCAGACACAGTAAAGACATCTGGTGAATGCACTTGCTTAGATTCACCTGCATTGCCAAACTAAAAGTTGGCCCATAAAAGGTATACGCTTCAGTAAGCTGCACTGTCATTAATTATTTATATTGATTTATATTATAAATAATAGAGTATTACAATGTTTTCTTTTTAAAAGCAATTCGTCTGAATCCATATTTCAGAGAATAATTAAGTTGGTAAATAAGGGGCAGCAAAACACAACTCTGGCTTTTGATGGGTTCAGTGATCTTGCCCGTCACCCTTAACTTCTCTGATCCTCCAAAAGCACGTCCACCAACCGCAGCCCACAGCGGTGGAAGCCCACCATGGCTCTGCAGTTATGCTGCTCCTTTCCCTTAACGAGTTCATCCAATTACCAAGGCCTCACGTAGGCTGCATTTTAAGTGTCTGAAAGCAGGAGTCTGGATTCCTTCCACAGCTGCACTGATGACACAGCTCTTTATAATGAAACATATTCTAGAAAGAAGCACAACTTTTAACTGTTTTTCTTAATTAATCTGAATTGCATTTTATATTTTCTTAAAAAAGGTGTCGCAGCACTCAACGCTGCAGCTGAAATACATTTCCTTTGGGCAAATGTGACACAAAACCAAAAAGAAAAGATGCAAATTATAAGCGATAACAAGTCAACTTGTTAGGATGACATACAAAAACATCTTACTTAAGGGAGAAAACTTACAAATAGAAATTTTAATCATCTCTTGTCTGGAAATAACCATCCTTGAATTGTCCAAAATACTCTTAGTCATCTGAGCAAACATGGCAGCATTTGAGACAGATTCATAAGGAGGGTGAGCTTCAGAGTCAGCACAGCTGACCTCCCACAGGCTTATTAACTTGTTTCAGAAAATTAGTAAGTAATATTTGGCTACACTTTATATTAGATGGACCATTCATAATAGTTAAATCTTACCATATGTTCTATAGGTATTTTAAATATGTCACAGACATGATTAATAACATTTTATAGCCAATTATAATGACATGAATAAAAGGTGTTAAAATATATTAATTACATTTGCAAGCAAGCTATTGAGCTGTTGGACTTCCTAGCTATCTGTATATTTTGAAAGGCTTGTATTGTATCATCTACTTTGAAGCTGTTTCCAGTAGAAAAAAAATGCAAAACCAAATAAAAACCCAACGGTGTTGGCAAAGCCCGAAACACAGGGAAAAATAGTATTGGTGTATAAACTATAAAATGTCTATGGGCTAATTACAACAAATCGCATTTAGAGTGCTCTGAGTTACGTGCAAGCCTAGCTTGCCTACAATAATTAAGGAAAAGGCTTATTAAAACCAAGATATAACTAAGAATCAAGGTTTTTTCCAGGAAAAAAACCCAACAAATCAATTCTAGAAAAAAATTATTGTCAAAATAAAATCTTTAATGGTAAATGAAAAAGAGAAAGCTTTACTTTTTCAATTATAAAACAGTAAATGCAGCACAGCCTATGAAAACACTAAACCCAGAAATAACTCTACCCCTTCCTGCTGAAACATTAGACAAACTGAAGCTTTTAGTATACTTAAAATTATTAGATATTCACACACTGTGATAAAATAAATGTACTGTGGCTGGCCCACTGCCAGGAAGTAATCTGGGTCTCTAGTACAAAAATATAACACATTCTTTGGTGTTCCCTATATCTACAAGAGTTTTTCCAATACATTTTGCTGAAGGCCAACAATTTTCAAAGTGAACTCCATTTTCAACAACCTCCATAGTTTTGCTGCACTGGCAAATAGCAGAAACTTTTATCCTTGTAAAACAGAGATAATTGGCGGAACAATGCTTTGGCACAAATACATTTGCACAACGGAGACTGATTTAGGACCTATTTGGTTATCAGATCAAAATACCCTTGACAAAATCATTATCTCACTCACTCTTGAGCAAAACTGTGGACAATCAATGTTTGAGAAGATTCTTTTTGTCCAGTAATCAAACGGATGGCATAAAGCCACCCTCCCCAACTAAACAAACCTACAACAGCCTTAACAGTCTTAACTCATGTCCACGCTCTTTGTCTACGTTTAACAGAACTGGGAGAGGAAGTAACCGACTTCAGGGTTCCTGAATTAAGAGGCCCATGCTGGTAAAACTATGAGAGTCTTTCTGTCCCATCCAAACCAGGAGGCGTGTATTTGGCCTTGCTAATCTTACAGACATCTGAGGGACTTCAGTGGGGTTAAAGCCTCCATCAATTCTGCCCGGTCTGTCGGGTTTTATACACGATGTCATAATTTATTACTAGTTACCTTAGTAATAACTGACCATGGCAAAATCCAGCTGTGAAGTGAGCGCATGTACTTCTTACAGAGATAAAATTCTTTTACTATTGTTACAGACTGCACCGAATTTTCATATTTTCAGATATGATACAGAATCAAATATCATCTGAGACTGCAGGGCAAGTGATGCTCCAGGGTGCCAATCTGAGATCTGTCAACTTCAGTATCCGCGGTATTCAGCATCAAGCTATTCTGCATTCCATATCCCCAGATCTATTTGCTCAGAGAAGAGGGACTGCATTATCTAGAGGTTTGCATAGTTTTACCCTACTGACCAAAATCCTGTTGAATTGAAACGTTGGCGCTGTACTACCACATACACATAACTAAGGGCCAGAATATGCCCCAGGATCCAAGATGAGGCTGTCACCTGAAATTTAGTGTCATTAATGTAACTCTTACTGAATGCAAATTTGCTCATCTTCCTGTGACAATACTTTATTACCAAAATAACAGACACAATCAAAGTAATCACCGCTGGTTTTTTTTTTAGATTATTCAGCAGAAAAGTCAACTATTTTAGATCCTTATTGATATGATAATAAACATAAACATATTGCTTTCCAGTTCATAACACTTCAGTACAAAGGAACAGAGGAAAAGTAGGTCAAAACTGCCTTTTTATATCTCAATCAAATTCCAACTACATTAAACTAGATTAATTAACAAGAATGTCAGCAAAAAATAGCTCCTATTAAAGTATTGCTAAGTAAATGCATTGCTTTCTGCATCACAGCATTTCAAACTGTAACGTGAAATCAAATAAAAATAGTTAATTCAAACCACAGGGAAAATAAAACCAGTAACTGATACATCTAAGAATTGTACAACATTTTATCTGGAATAATTTCTCCTTGTTTCTTTCCCCCTTAATTTGACATCACTTTGCCACAGACAAAGATGCTGAAATGGAGATTTAATTTTAAGAGAATTGTACTGGAACATCTTTTAGCGAAGTTAAAAGTTTGCAGCATCTTTTTCTAGTCTTGGCAAATGCAGAAACATCGAGGAATAAAGGTGGATTTGTTTACAGGTAAAACGCTGCTCTGCATGATCTCAAAATCCCTTGTATTAATCTGTTTCCAGTCACGTATTTCAGCCAGGAGCACAGTACCTACTACAACCAACAAGCACTAGCTGTCTAGTACTATATATCAATTAAAAATCATGGGACATTTAAAGAAATCTTTAAAAGGGTTATCTAGGTTGCAGCATATTTTGGTATGTATTCTGATATTGATGAGTTTAACTAGTACCAAGTGTATTTAACCTGGCTTAGATGTGTAATTCTTATTTTTTGGAGAATAAAAGAAAAATAAAACCACAACTATCTGGAGATGGAGGTGTCTCAGGCTGGCTTTTCAACACAGAAGACACCTGACGACAACAGTTGGCATCCTTCGCTCTCTCTGCCTGGAGACGCTGGGGAATATGGCCTGCTACCAGTAAAAGATGCTTCAGATTACTCTGTAATAAACAAAACCTAGTTGTGGCTTAATGACTATGTTAAACTTTACAAAAAATTTTTGAAGGCCTTCTAATATGAGATAGTTGGCAAGGAACAGCCTGAGTAAGTACAAGCTGCTCCCAGCGTGGTGGTACACACTACAACCACAATACGGGTGCAAAATTACCTCTGCCAGCTAATCAGCTACCCTCAGTACCTGATCTGGCAGTCATTAAAGACAAAAGAATTCTGCTAATCCTCGATTGTTATGCTAATTACATCATCCCAAATTATTTATTTCAAAGATCCAAAACTGCATTCTGGTGAAAGGCTTATCTTCCTTCAATACCCAATTAATTTAATTCCCATTTTCTGTCTTTCCTTCTACAGCGCACGTTCTACAGGCACTGCATGTTCTACAGTGATTGCTCTGCTTTCACTTCTCTCTGGATTCCACCGCTCCTTACTGTCTAACTCTCTTTATTCAAGATATTCTAAAAAAAAAAAAATCATATATTTTGTAAAACTAGCAAGAAGCAAGATTGTATTCTTCAATGTTGAGCTATTTCTCAGTCCAAAGCTCATGAATCCATTTTGAATTATATTTTCTTCCCTTCATAAGACATATCACACTCAGCTCATTTAATTAAAATTTACTGAGTCATTATCCAAATCTTCTACATACTGAAAACACAGCACTATTTAAAAGTAAGTTAAGAATGCAAGGAACAGTGCCATCAAAATGAAAATCTTTCAGGCTTTACTAAAGTAATGTGGTCAGTACCCCCACCAAAATATAGGTCCTCTTAGGACAAAATACTACAAACACAGGGAAGTAATGCAGTACTTGAGCTTCATTTTTAATATTCAAATGAGAATTTCTTAAAACATATCAATTATATCCATGTTGTTGTAACTTATATGATATTTTGATTTCTACAGCTGACATCAAGAACTAGTTCTACACTCGTGCTAAGCCATGTTTGGCCTCTGTGCCTTCCAGAAAGCATTCCCAGTTTAGGTACAGTCCAAATTAGCCTTGTCTCAACATGGCCTCTATAGTACTAGGGGAGGGGGCTGGCACACCCTCAGAAGAAGACAGGCTCCAAAATTTGCGTACGTTTATATGAAAACCAAAACTGCACTGTCCCTACTCTCTACTAACGTTGAATAACTTCTCTATACCTCAAGCAGACCTACCAAAATCAACAAGAATGCGTGTTTAACTACTCAAGGTCAAACAGATTTGGGAAACTATACATGCATTTATCCACGTGGGATTTAGTGCAAGACTTGTTCACTTGCAGGAACTGAGTTATGGAGTCAACGTAACTTGCTGCACTCTTTGAGGACTGTGATTTCCCTCTTGCTTTTTACAAGCAAATGACAGCTGCTTGGGATGGGGGGAATGATAGTATCCATCTGACGCTCAATCTCTGTCTCTCCTAAGGACTACCTTGTGAGCCTGAGCCCTACTATAGCTCTGAGATGCAAACGTAATTAAGCTCATTCTGCCTCCCCTATGTCTCACAGGTAAAGAGCGTGCTAGACCTCCATAGCCAAAACTACCCCTTCTAGGAGCTCATTCCTCCCGTTTTCTGCAACTGAGAGACACTCCCCTGAACAGACTTCTCCATTAGAAATGTAGTTTTGGGTTGAAAAACATACTGCTAATTAGAAACACTTTCCAGAATCACAAGAATTGCAGAACTGCAAGAAATTCATGAATTACAATTATTCATAGCAGACAGTAACGAACTCCAGAGCTTTCTGCAAAGAATTGCATTTCTGCTTTTCTCTGAAGGAGAGTGTACTTCATTTAGATTAATTCAGGATTACTGGTTAGTTTCTGTGTTTCCTCTGTAAGCCACCTACAGCGTGCTGTCAAAAACAGAGACAATTTGGGCCACAGTCTGGAAATACTTCACTTTGCTGAACTAAAAGCCATAAGCTATGTTCACAAACCTAAGCCGGCAGCATCATGTATGACCAATACATTTACAGAAACTGAACACTTCTTTCTTTAGACTGGTACCATCACCACAAATGGAAATGGCAGGTACTGCTTTGGAAGGGCAATCCATTAAGGCCAGATCTGATACCTATCCAGATGGGAAGTTCACAAAGCAAGGCACAAGTCGTGTCTGGAACGCTGTTCTTCTAGACATGTGTGAAGCCCTTGCAAGGTCCAGGCACGCCTTGCAGCTTTGAATATCATGAATCAAACCTATACAGGTTATCTGAAGGCTGGTGACAGGCAGCTCCAAAAAGAGGTAGGCAGGTACGGGAAGGATATCGTTCTTGCTTGCCTATATATCAAAATGGTATGGGGACAAAACCTAGGAATCTTCCTATACGGAGTACACACTTTACAAAAGCGACCATAATAGTAAGAACAATTGATAATCACCAAAAAGCAACAGGTTTCACATGAGTTTTAGAGCTTCTTGCAGCCCTATGGTAAAGACTTATTTATCGATCTCATATTATGTCATTGTAAGATGATAGGAGGTTTCACACAGAAAGAAAGAAAAACTAGGCTTACTTTTAATGAGATTTTGCTTGTTTGCTTGCAGGCATGCAGCCAGCTAGTGAGTCTGTGGTACCCTGTCAAGCTCTGTAATGACAGATGCCTAATCTTCTACCAAATTGCCACATTTGACAGCATTTAACACTTGAACACATGAAAACTCTTGTGTACCCCGTGAAGAAAGAGCCAGGGCTGCGCAAATTAAGATGACAGCAAGTGTCCCAACCTTTTGGGTACAAGGAGCGCTCTAGCCTTACGATGGAGCAGGTAATGGTCTCAATCACAGCCTCTGAAATTTTTGACTGCTAGCATCTTCTGCACTTAGAAATTTCAAAGCAAAACCATGATATGGCGTTTCACAGGAATAGGACTAGAAGAAAAACACCTGGTTCAGAAATAGCTTCCTGACGATAAGCCAAGCTTTGTACAATGCAACATAAAGCCTGGGAGGAGCAGGGATATCTTCAGGAAATCACGTCACACTGCAATGGCAATCCTCCTTCAAAAAGAAGCTCTCAGCTTACTCAGGTTCATGTCTGAACTTTTGAACGCTTCTGCGGCACCACTGCCCCCAAATTACCTTTGTAAGTACAGGGTGACACCAGTGCTGGAAGAGGAACGCTCGCAGTTACCCTGTCTTCACTGCTCCCACGCAAACACTTGACTCTCTGTGGCTGTTGCTGTGACTACAGGCTGTATGTAGCTCAGCTATTCCAGCTGCAGAAAGGCTGACCCCAAGGCAGACCAAACTCCCAAATAGTTACTCTGCTTCTCTGAGTTATTACAGCCTGTACCGAGTGCTGAAGTGCTGCAGCTGGAATGACCTAAGTACCAAACTGCCTAATTTCACGCTGAATCAGATATGTAACTAATTATACCATTCAACCAAGGGTGGTTTTTTCCTGTCTCAGTTCACTACCTGAAACTCCCAGGCAATGCAAATATTGAAATGTAAACCAGAAAGCTTGAAAAGGCAGTAATCCCTAATGCTGGGGAGATGCAAAGCAAATGGCTGCTCCAGAGCACAGAGACGCACACTTCCGTATAGTCTGATTATACAATTTAATCAGTAGACTTGTGCAATTTTAGCTTATGACTAATTCAATAATGCTTTAATGGTTACTGCTGGAAAAAATGTTTACATGTTGTTGGAGTCAATAGCTGAGCACACAGGTGAATCATAAACTCTCCACTGAGAATTACTAACAGCAAAACACATTCACTATCAGGTAAGCACCAAAGAAACAGCAACCTACGTTATCATTGCCATATAAAGTTCACGGTTGCTTGAAAAGAACCTGGGAGTATGTTTTCATTTTCTTTTTCTGTTTCATCTGAACATGCACATGAAATTAAGTACACGTATGAACAAGTATATTCAGAATGAGCATATCTCATTTTCTTTCACACATCTTTCAGCTCTTTTTGAAATCATACAATCTTAATCCTTTGCACTGAACTGACTAGAGATCCATTAGTTTTGCTTCTAAATATTTTCATCAATCATCCCTCACCCACCTGTACTACGGATTTCTGAGAGAGGATGACCAGCACTTAACACCATGTCTAAGGCAATGAATTGTTGTAAAAAAATTTTAGAAATTATTTTCTGCTCTGTCCCATACATAGCATCACTCTATTATTTAAGTGACAATGTGTACTGAATGTGTACACCCACCAGTGCACAGGGGTGCCTGTATCGCTTTCCTAAGTGTGCACAGTTAATTTAAAACAATTGGATACAAGAGCTTTTACTGTTTTGCTTTTTCTTTACGAAGTGTATTATACATCTGCCAATATTGATTTTCATCTGTCACCATTCATCTCAAGTGTTCGGTTTCACGAAGTCCGTTCTGCAATCACCTGGAAAACCTTGCATAATTGTGTGTCTGTCACATAATAATTCTGAGTCATCTATGTAACAAACTTTTCCCATGTAAACAAACAGAGTATTAGAACCACAAAAATAAAAATATTAGAATAGTAGCAGTAATATTCCTTAGCAGTAATAGTAGCAGTAATATTACTAACTTTCGCCAACTGTAATTTTTTTTTCTTTTTCTCCTTTTATCTCTCAGCCACATTATCACCACAGCTGTACTGTGCCTCATCTTCCTCCTTGCCAGCATTTTCAGAGTATTTTGTTGAAGGCTTTTAGTACTGCTTTATGAGCTTTGCATTTTCAGTTTTCTATCAGTATCTGGTTCTCTCTAAATCAGGCCAAACTCTACATTAAACTGTCATTAAAAGCTGGTCCTTGACCTTGAAGAAAGCTATATGTATGCACTCTTAGAACTGAGATACAATTGCAATTAAAAAGCAAGCAAACAACCCCCTTCAGCTAGACAGACTTTAAAGAGACAACTATTTGGATGTACAGATCACACTACTGCAGAAAAAAGGCATAAACAAGCTTTTGGTAATATTAAAATAAATAAACCAATGTAACTTGATACCTTCCATTTTCTTGTAGCTGCTCACCTCCCTTCTTCCAGGAACATTTGGCCTTAGGGAAAGCTTTGGGCTTGCATTCAAAATCAACTGTGCTGCCTATTTGAACCTGGATCAGTTTCTTCATTGGATTCTTGGAAAAATCTGGAGCAGAAGCTAAAACAAAAGACACAGTAATAGTGAAACAAAGCACCTTCAATTATATTAATGATTCTACTATTTAGCACTTACACGACGCTTCTCAGATTGCAAACGTAATTAAAAACATGAATTATTTAGTTCAAATGGATCTTCTATCAGACAATTCTGTCTTTCTCCTCCTGATACTGGTACAAAAGCAAAGGTCTCAGTTGTGCAGAGTACACCACCTAACAAAGCATGCCCAGGAGATCACACTGCCTTTCTCTGGGCTGAAGCTCAGTGAACCCGGCGAGTGTTAAACACATAGTTAACTTTACACTTTGCTGAAAGTGAGTGTACATAATTTGTCCAAGTCTGGGGACAGCAGTCAACACCAGCAGCCTCATTAAAACTCAAAGAACTGGTTGGCTGCTAGTCTTGTGTGGGAGTGCAATGTCAGATTGGGTATGTTAGATGACATGAAAGTACAGTGCAGCTCATTCCGAATGCGTATAGTCTGCATTAGGTAACGATTTAGAGCAGGCATATGGCTTCTATCCATACAACACTCAACTCTGAGAGGAAATTCAGTATTTTAGGAGATCAAGTCTGAAGGAACAGTCTGCTCACTGACTGGAACCTTAACAACAGAAAGGAAATAATTCACTTCCCCAAAACACACTGCTCTTACGGGCTTAGTTTTCATAGAACCAAACAAAGGGCCGTCACTATTTTGGACTCAAGCACGTGCCGTCTGAATGACTGAATGATGATCCTTTGCCTGCTTGATCCAGAAAGGCTGCACACAAGAGCAGCCTGTTCCTTTTAAATAGCAGGGCTCCCTGGGGAGCACCGGAGAGCACTAGAGAAGGTGAGAGCAGCTGACTGATGTGCTAAGCCAGTGCTGCCTCCAGACCACGCCAGCAGTTTTAACATTCAGGTCTGTGTCCAAGCCCCCATCTCTCTCTTCCCCTAATAAATAATTTAGCTGTGTTCTGTTTTAAAGCAATGAATGACTGGACTGCAAATCCTCTGGAAGCAGGTGAGTCAACTCCTCGGCACTGCAGGTAAAAATATACCAGGCCTACAAAAATGTTTATTTCTGTGATAGCATCTGAGCGAGTTAAATTTGACATCGTGATGAGGTGGAATATGACCCAGGTGGAGGGTGTGGGGAGAAGGAGAATGAGGTTTGTGTTTTAGTGAAAAAGGAAAATCTTACCTACAACCCTGAGCTCTGCACTCGAATAGATGACACCATGTTTATTTTCGGCTATGCATTGGTATCTGCCAGAATCTGTCAGATTCAGATTTGATATTGTAAGTGCACCATTTTCAATTTGGGTCCTACCCTGAATATTAAGAAAAATATCTTTATTGATAATATATTTTGTGTGAAAAATTTAAAATAATTAAGAAATAGGACAGCATAAATACAAAAATTAGGGTAAACATAACAGCATAATCATGAGAACAGTTTTAAAATAACTGACATGACCATATCATGTTATGGCAACAGTGACCAAATACAACCCAGTGTATGGAACAGATTCTTCAAACTTGCTCACTTTCACAGAGGCTTTCTAATCTCAAATAGTCTCATATTTTCCCAGAAATATGGACAAAATCATAGTCGGCTTCTCATGACAGACCAGAGTATCCAAACTATACAGATGGCACTGGCATTTCATGCTATTTAGAGATTTCACACATGCCATTTGCTAATGAGCTCTCTGTAATACTATGCAGAAAAAATTCCAAGAGTCATTACATGGAAGACACACATTTAAGTGCCTTAGAGCTGACAAAGCTACTCAACTATAGGGATCTTTTCACCTTGCTTATTTTCAGACAGCTATATGAATTCCAGTAAATGACTAATTTGAAGGATGGAGTGGCAGGAACTGGTGAGAAAAGGAACCAGTGACAAATACAAAACCAAAGGAGCTTCTCCTTTGGGAGAAACTAGAGAAACAATATTGAACCAAAATAACAAACTATTTGCTCATAAACATTTTCTAGTTGTTTTTGTTTTTTTTTTCAGCAGAAGTGCCTAAAAATGATCTGGATGTGGCTCAGCAACCTTTTCTTACGGACATGTACTTAGAGCTGGCTCTACAGCAGGGTGACTCTGGCTACCTATGGGCAGTCAGGAGAGCTCAGCTCCTTCTTTAGCAGGTCCCTTCCCAGTTTATCACAAGGTGCTCTGCCAGTTAGACAAAACACAAAACCCCAAAGAGGAACGAGCTTAAGTCTCCATGTCTTGATCCTCTCTCTACCATCCCAAGTTGCTCTTCTTGCTCTTCTCATCAGAGGATTGGTTTCTGGCGCAGGGGAGCTAAGAGGAACAAACCCAGCAGATTTTTGTGGAGAAGACCCAGCACGAAGATGAATTATTGCAGAAAAGGAGCTGAAGAAAACTGATCACAATAGAGAACTCCTCTTCTGATGTCTCCTCAGCATCAGTTTTCAAAATGTTCATGCTATAGTTTACAGTCCCTAAATGCTTCCAGAGTGTGTTATGCTTATGGCCTTACGCTACTCCAAAACACAGGATACCACTGCTCAAAAGTGCAGAAATGGGAAGGCTGAATGAAAGAAGGTATTTTTGTACTTACTTTGTAAAAAACCACATTACCTTAGTGACATTGTGTGATATGGTAACTATGCTCTTAAATCACTGAGATGAGATTCTGTACTCCCTCACTTAACCTGTCCACAAAACACTGCCATTCCTTTTAGTGAGCATATAACTACAGCACTCCAACTGGTAAGAAATGTTTTGCAGTGCTTATACAATTTTTCATAGCCATCCACTGAATCTACTTGAGCAGTTGCTGGCTCTTCTCCAATTGTAGGTGCCAACATTGAGCACAATGCATTGCCCAGTGGCAAAATACCTTTCCGCAAAGGGACAATGCCCACAGTTTATATTCCTGATTACCTGAGTTTTCCCAGTGAAGCAGTGAGATTAAAATCAATATGCCTATCAGATGCTTTTCTGCACTTCTGATCTGGGAGACCAAGCATCTCCCCTTCTAAGTACAAGTTCTTTTCCCTGTCACCAAATGCATTACTTTCCATTAGTTTACTTTAATAATTGTAATAAAGCAAATACCTACGTAACATTGCTGTTTATATTTCACTCTTTGCATCAAGCAATGGTGCCTTCTGAATTTTTAGGATTTGTCTTCCTTAAGAAGTTTGAAAAGGTTGTCTTATTGCCTTTAATGAAATGTCAATGGCAAGTGTAACGATGTAATTTTAAGTTCTCTGACTCTCATCTGTGGCTGTTAATGTAAAATGTTAATTAACTTCCTTCTCCAGTCTTTCCTTAAATACTTATTTGTATGGTTCTATTGTTGCTTTAAAAACTCCTTTTAGCAGGGATACTTTTGTACAACCTAGTTTGTCTTTGCTTTTCTTGTATTGAAGTTTCCACCTGGATGCTCTTGACAAACATATGAAAAACAATATCAAATATTTCTTGTGACTAATTATACGGACTTTTGCGAACTGTCATAATTATATGAAGTACTGTTCTTTTTGCATACCATCACCTTTTTCAAAACATAATGTTACCTCTGTTGACAGTTGGTCTCCATTCTTCAGCCACCTATACGACGGTTTGGGCTTTCCACTTGCTCTGCAGTCCCAGTATAAGCTATCCTCTACAGCAACTTCAGTATCTTTTATCATCTGGATCCAGTGAGGTTTTGCTGCAGATTAAATACACATCAATAACAGAGACACTAACAAGTTACTGTTCCATATGTGACTCAAAGGGTTAATTTGCACTGCACTGATCTGTGGACTGGTTTGTACCACCAGAGATTCTCAGCAGTTCTGCTTCAAGTCACCTAATGAAAGAAATTACTCATTCTCCCATTTACACATTTTTATTACAAGCAGTAAACCAAAAGAAAATTGAGATTACAGATCACTAAAGCTGAACTAGTGAAACCAATAAGAAAATCACTAATGTTTAAACAACACAACTTTGAAATTGAGTTATATGTAAGATAAAGAAATTAGCGGTGAGACTGGAGTTAAATAATTGATGTAGCTAAATCATCAAATTAATACTGAAGAGAATCCTTTAAGTCCTAAAAATAATGTAATGGTATGTCAGTCTTAGTTCTAAATATTATTTGAATTGTTTTCTAATGCTAATCAGTACTTAGCTGGATGAATACAAGGATATACTAGACTGGTTTTGGAAGCATTAGTCTTAGCACAGCATTTGGATGATGCAAACCAGAATACAGCCTTAAGAAAGCCCATAAAAATAGATTTTTGAACAAAATGTCGATGTATTAATACCATACATCCTTCAGAATTACCTAAAATACAATTAAAACTGTAAAGATAAGAGTTTAAAACATCTGTTAGAGCTTTCATAGGGTGTCAGAAAAAAAGCTCACTTGGCATATAAACATCACTGTGTGACAACAGTAGTTTATTCCTTTTGTGCTGTTTCACTCACAGTGTGAAACACAACAGTGTATTATAGCTAATTTGTGTGAATTTTCTTTGAATTTGTTCAATTTACTGGGAAGTTTAAAATCTCAATATATGCTATTTCTCCAAGAAAAGATAAATTCTGGACGCTGCATATGGAGAAAACGGATAAAAAGTAGGATGAAACTTGGCTGCAAATACATAGCTCAGGGCAAAAGAATTTTCTGGAGTTGATTTGATTACCTTAATGTTTTTCCTAAATTGGTAACTTAGGAAAATCTCATAAAACTCTCATATCAAAACAATTAGAAACAAAAAAAGTTTCTGGTAAGACAGGAAAATATTATTATTTAATATATGAGTTTTGGAAGCACAGAAAGCCAGATTAATTCCCGTTGAACTTCCTAATACAATGGAGTTACACCAGCAATTAATTCAGACCAGGGAAATTAATGACTTGCCTGTGGCCACAAGGGAAGTCTGTGGCAAAGCTGAGAGCTGAACCTGTTCCATTGCTATACGACCAACAGACCAACTTTTGGGTGAGGACTGGCATTAATTTAATTTCAAAAGATTCATTCTTTCCTAGCATACCATTTTTTTCTCCATCATAGATTCTGAAATACAGTGATAAGATCTCAGCATGATCATGTACAGCACCATACTTTTATGATAACAAGGATTAATACTATTTATGATTTATGTATGCATACTTAGGATTAACTTCTCACAGAAGAATACTGAGGTATTAATTTAGGAGATTTTGGAATTCAGCCGATATTTGCTGACAGCGAAAGCTTCTGTTGATTCTTTTATTTTCCATGTCCCTTAGACCCCGTGAGGATTAATGACTTTCTCTGATTTGGGGATGTTATATTATTTACGCTCTCTTTATCAAGATCAGCTCTAAAAGACAGGATAACCTGGTCTTCATGCCATACAAATATACTATCTTGCTGATATTAATTTTCATTAAATCTTGAAAGTTAATGTTAACAACACTGGAGTTCAAGAAAGAGCCACTGCTTTATTGCACATTGTCATTTAGCATATTTGGCCCACAAGTGTCAAGGGGATGAAAGCTCAGGACTCCGTGTCAGAATGCTTCCTGCACTTTGCATACCTAAATATTTATGCAACAAGCAACAGTGCTTCAATTATTTAAGGATCCATATATGCGCAATATTTCACATCTGCTGCGTATCTCCACTTGAAAGTAGGTTAAATATAGTCTGGTTTTGAAGTTCAAGAGCTTGGATTCAATTCCACTAATAAGAAAAACATGGTCTAGATCACAAATCTTCATTTTAGGACTCTTCATGTCAGAAAGCCTCCCTAGGAGGGTTTCCCAAATCTCCACAGTAGAAATGATAAACTGGGTCTTTTGGAAAGCACGAGAGCAAGACAACGATTCAAACCAGAAATGAACAGAATGTGAGAAATTTATGGTGCTTGTTCATTCGCAAGAGAGTGTTGATATAGACTTTAGTGATTTTCTTGATGAAGGCTCTTTTCTCTTCAAATTACTGATGAAGGCATTCAGCAGAAAGAAAAAACCTGTTCATTCTGCCACATCTCAAAGACTTTAAAAGTGGCTGTAAAAGTATTCAAAACTCTTTGAAAAAGAACAATTCACTAACCAGTTCAAAATTGAAAAGGCAGCTAAACAGGGACAATTCCAGCCAGGAAAATTCCACTTAATACTCTGAATCTCGGCAAAGATAAGATATCCACATTGCAGCAGCTG
This sequence comes from Neomorphus geoffroyi, assembly GCA_033558235.1. Classification (NCBI taxonomy): domain Eukaryota; kingdom Metazoa; phylum Chordata; class Aves; order Cuculiformes; family Neomorphidae; genus Neomorphus; species Neomorphus geoffroyi. Next base: position 1,077,775 of record JAUMJM010000050.1, read on the forward strand.
AGAAAAGCGCAGACAGAAAAGCATGCATCTTGTCATATTATGTAGATACGTACATCTGCATAACTTTCCAAGCTCAACACTGCTCCTTTTTGAGCTCTGCCTGACTGCACCTAAGTGATTCTGAATACACAGCTTTATTCCTCGTGTGGTCTAGTCTCACCACCACATCTGTGGTCCTGAAGGAAGATTAATGACTTGGTAACAAAACCTCATGGAGCTACTGCACTGGTTTGGTGCATAACTTAGACCTTCCTGGGAAGACATCACTTCTTCCTCCTTAAGGAAGAAACAGGCAAATGGGCAACATAATTTCATTGAGATGAAAAAGAAAAAAAAAGACCATGTCATGTAAGTTGAGAGGTTGGAAGTTAATTTTAACGGAGTCTGTAGTGCAGGGTTTAAGACTGTGACAGGAATCCATATTGTGTGATAATATTAAGAATTCTTAGGCACTTGCTGTGCAGTCGTCATGAAAGATTCATATACAGTTCCCTTAGGATCAAATCCTCATAGGTAACTGATTTTCTAAAGAAGGTTAGCTGTCAGCCTTGTGGTCGGTCACTTGGAAAAGCACCAGCCTGTACTTTGCTTCAGTTGCTTTTGCCCAAGATATTCCTTGCAATACTCATGGTCCCACAGGCATGAAGTGATACAAGCGTGTAACTTCATAAAATTTATCCCAGTGAGAAGACTTGGTCATCTTTTTTTTTTTTTTTGGTGGCTATGATCACCCTTTTTTTCCAGCTAACTAAGCCAGGAAAGTCTTCCTGAAGAAAACAACTTTTGCTTCATTAGACTGTAGGACATCCCTGTAGGCCATAACTAAAGGAAGAATCAGTTTTTTAGACTTTTAAGAAACCCTTCCTGATGACTTTTCTGGGAAGCCATGCCTGAAGAAGGTGACACATTTCAGAAGCTTTACTGAGATCTAATTTGCAAATAATTTGTGGGGTACCATGCGTGTTACATTTATTTTTATATATGATTTCCTTCAGAGTAGGAGACTCCAATAAAAATCTCCTTTTAATTCTGTAAGCCACAGGAATAGCATGAAGGAAAAGCAGAACTTCAGGCCTATGACTTTTGCCCAGGCACTGTGCTCTCCCAGAGAGTACTGCGATCTGCTGTGACTCTGCTTTGATGCAGAAGACCACAGGAAGCTCTTTCAGAACAGTCCCTAACTAGGGCTCGTACATACGGTGCAGTCTGATTACACGTATCTTTACTTTGAAATTTACAGTATGAAAGCTGGGCTGGAAACCTCCTTTGAAAACACTTTTAGATAGCTCAGCAGCTGGGCAATAAATCAGAGTCAAAAGGAACTTTCCATAGTTCAAAAGAAAGCAGCTACGAAGCATAATGGTGAAAAAAACAACCAGAAAAATGTAACCTTCGTTTTTCTAGCTAGTACTCCTGAAAGTCAGGCTATGACACTCACACCGATGCCTGCAGCAGTGATGAACCTTACTTTTTCTCAAAACTCAAAATGACTTGAAGCATTAATAAATTTCTTCTAATAAAACAACTGGGCCCAGAGAATCATCTAACAGATCCCCGAAGATGTCCATTATTTGACTTCCACTCAAATATAAAAATCGCTCTCAAGCAGCAAGCAACTGCGACATCATTAGGGCAAGTTTTATGCAAAAAAAAAAGAAAAGATTAAAATCTACATTTAAAAAACATGAAAATTGTCTCTGTAGTAAGGCAACTAATTATTAGACAGCATTAAGCTCTAGGTTGATCTAACCCAGCAACTCCTTGATATTATTTAGTCATTTATAGCTTTGTAGTTTGCGGTTTTGAAGACAACTTCACTAAAAAGACAGAGTCAGGCTATCAGACAAAAGCTTTAAATTGTGAGGCTTTTCCACATACATGAATAATATAGTTTCAGTATAATTTTGATGGTACATAATTACCAAATTAATTAAATATACAAGTATTTTTGATATAATGAAAAATTATGTAGACTCTATGTATTACTGGGGAACTCATCTTTGCTATCACAGACCACCACCACAAAGCAAAAGGAGAACAGAAGCAGATTTTTTTCTCCACGTTAAACATTTTACCTCGGTACTGTCAAGCATGAGTTCTGTTTTATCAGCATGTGCTAATTAAGAATATATTTTCTTCTATTATACTTTAAATTAATTGCTTTATGTATCTCTATCATGTTACATGTTTAATTGCATCTTAAAATAAGAAAAGGTAATTGTTTCATCTCTTTTCAATTTCTCAATGCCATGAAACGGCTCCATGGATTATTTCTTATTCTATTCTGTCTTTACGGAAAGGGCTAAGAGTCATTACAAATGAATATACTAATAAAGCGAAAGCAAATTATTTATATATTCAGGTTTTATACTAAATCAAAGTCAGATAATCTTGTCCTATTTTTAGCACATTCTGAACTCCCTCGAGGAGAAAAACTGGCATTAAACAAATGTTGGAACTGTACAAAGGACAAAAACCTGAACATTTCATGTTGCGCTTTTCTTGATAAAACTCTTCATGAAGAAAAAGGAAGATTAATAATCTGTTAGTAACGTTATTAAAGAACCCAAAATAGTGGTTTTAGAGTATCTATTTTAATTATTGGCTTCAACTGAGGCTTAAGACTTATATTTAAATTCACAATGAAATCAGAAAAAACAGACTAATTTTATTTTTCATAAAGAGAGTTACAGATATGCACAGAATTCCTAAACCAAATTTATAAGTATTCTTGAGAAAACTACTATGGATGCAATTAAAGTTGAGCCGATGTTCAAGCACTTTGCAGTTTCAAGACTATAATTCGTTATTGGAAGAAGAGGCAGGATAGCACAGGAAGCATAACTATTTTTTTTTATCAAATCGTTTATGCACTGAAAAACTCAATTTTCAGAATTCAAATTTTACAGCTTCAGCTCACAAAACATATCAGGAGAATAAGAGTGTTTTGCTTCACAGCAAAGCAATGAAATATTTCAAGCTTTTGTTTAGGACTAGCTTCATGCTTCATTTACAAAAAATCTTTAAAATCTGCAAAGAAAGGAAATCCTATTTTTCAGCCAAATGGAAATGTTTTGTCTCTTTTTTTCCCTAAACAGATTTATTTTTCGCATTTTCACATTCACTAAGACAACTTGCAAAATGGAAACCCCAATTCTTCTTCTCTTCTTTCCTGACTAAGCCAGAAATGTGTTTTGTTCTTTTGAGAAGAGAAAAATAATTCTTTTCACTGATGAAATACGAAGGAATTGGTCCATTCGCAACACGTATATTTCTCTATATAACATTAGTAGACGTACCTTACACTTCTACTAATAAAAATCGTTTAACAGCAGTCAACACCCACAAACATTACCACATAGATTTGAGTCATCTTTGCCAGAGTTGTTACTTGCCGGCAGATGGTTGGTTTTTATTCTAAGTCTTCAGCACGTTGCATTAATTTCTCCCAAATCTCATCTGCTTTTAGAACAACTTCCTTAAATATTGATCTTTCATTGGAAGATTGAGTGGCATATAGTTAGATTTCTGTACCAGACAGACTTTTGAGCTTTGATATCATAGGGGCAGGCCACCAGAAGATATTAACTTCAGCTACAGAACATTATTAATCTAGAATCAGAATTAAAATCCTTCAAATTATCAAAAAGTGTTAAAAAGATCCTATCCTAAGTGCAGTCTGGTTGGCATTTTATTTGCAACAACAAAGCAAGTAACACAACAAGAAAGATTACTTAAATCTACTTAATTCTGCAGAATGGGTTTCATTAAGCAGAATAAATGAAATGAAACAGTTGGAGTGCCATTAATGTCATTACAGGTCTCATTATTCTTTTTAGGCTAAATATCCATATTAGGGACGAATCTAATATGAGAAGACATTTATTGGAGTATGAACTCCATTTGAGGGTTCAAATCCCTTCCTGGATCTGTAAAGAGAATATTCATACCGATTTACTTGTCACAGAACTGCAACTCGCTTGCTTTTATTGATTAGCAACATTCTTTATTTCAGATCTGTGTCTTTTAATGAGCAAGACAAAACTTGGGAAGCAGGTCAAATATCTCAAGATTGCCCACTTTTGTAATTACATTACAAGCACTAATGAACAAATCTACTCTATTTTGTACGTAGTTTACATCGACGTGTCTTACAACTGCCCTGATTTAAAATTGGAACAGGAATACTGAGTCAAACTGATGTACAAACCACAGCTTGTTTGAAACTTTTCAAGTAGCTGATACAAGTCACATAGCGCCAAGTTTGGAATTACAGTCAACACCACCAGATGAAGAATCTTAGGTCTTTTGCCTTATGTTATTCATAGGATTTCTCAAAAAGTCATAATTACAGCTAGTGTATGGAAAAACTAGGTTGCTAAAGTCCCTTGTCCAACCTAACCTTGGACGTTTACAATGATGGGGGATGGATTCAGGGTAACTAAGCTGAGAAGCATCTTTTTCTTCCTCCTTACAAAATCTGTTTTGCCTTAAGTAAAATCTTCATTGACAAAAATCTACATTGCAGCTCTCCTTGTGTTCCGACAAACAGCAGCTTCCCATATTTAAGCAATAATTGGAAAGAACATTTGCTCGAAGTTGCACAGTAGCTATGCTCTATGCTTTCTTATACAACTTCAAAAAAAAATTTGCTGAAATATTCCTACGAGGAATAGCATTGCAAAGCACAGTCTGAAAACACCCTTTAAATTGCCATTACCTAAAGAAAATTATATTTGCTGACATCTGGCTTTAACAAAAATTGTCAATTACCACTTTGTTGCAAATCACTCTAGCTTTAAAACACCACCAATGTGCTTTGCCAATATTAATTTCACTCTATCGCCTTACTAGCAAAAGAGACTGTCTGTTTCCAGCTATTAAATTTAGTATTATTTCACTTCCTATGCTAGATTATATTCTCTCATTTATTTACTCATTTTAAAATAAAATTGGCCATTTTTGAAAGCATATCCATACTGATGGATATGGAAGATGAAATTTTTATTTCCTGTAAATGTGAAGCCTAAATGATCCCCCCAAATAAATTCAATTGACTGAAAATCTAATGTTTCACCAATGAACCAATAAGGAGGTTTCTAAAAAAGTCTGTCAATAGAAAAATAAGCACAAGCACTTTCTACACTACTCCTAGAAACGCTTCTGAGCCTGGACATTTATTGCAAAAGTTACTCAAAAACCTGGTGCAGAAGTTCTCATTCTCTCTGAGTAGTTAAGATGCTACGGATTTTTAAGCACAAATGCTTGATGGTATTAGAGAAGCTGTAAAACACAAAGTACCCTAGAGCAGTTTATATTTCATGCAGAGGAAGGATGGGGGAGAGAGAGAAAGTTTCCTACCATAGTAAGTGAGACGCCCTCTTGCAATGTTTTTTCCTCTTGAGTTTTCAGTAATGCATTCGTATAGCCCTGCGTCCTCTTGTTGGAAATTAGGTATTTCCATCATGCCATTGGATTTCCTCAGCTTTATTTTACTTGGAAATGGCAGACCATCACTTCTTCTCCAGTTAATCTGAGGCACAGGGCTAAAAAGAAAATAACAGGATTTCAAACAGCTTTGCTTGAAGTATTTGATTTTGAAAATTAAATACTTAAACTAAGATACAATAAAGAAATGACTAAAAGCCTGGGTTAAAAGTGGTGTTCATACTGTATACGACAGATGGTCAGACACTATTGCAAGTGATTTGCATGTATTGTTCTGTTTCACATGCTATTATTTCTGGTACCAAATTTTACAGTTTCTGGGAAATCAGCACTGGCCTCCCCTGAAGATGGGTAAGATTTACCAGTGACTTCCATGGAAGGGGAAATCAAGGCAAGTCTTTTGAAATTCCCATCCTAGAACAGCCACTTACTCTCCCATTTAAAACTTTCACTCACCTAGCTGTGGAGCCACAGCAATAGCATGTGATTAAGTTACCAATCTCACACTTGAAATCATGAACACCCGACAACACTGTCTGCAAATAAACTGCAAAATGGTAAGTAAATACATTTACAGAAACATAAATGCCTTCTCAGATAATTTGTGAAAGACAAAAGACATCAGTTTGGAGTGAAATATCATTCAGAAGCAGAATGCATTTTAAGCTTTATTTCCGCTATAAAGGAAGAACAGTATTAAGAAAGCACCAAATACACTTAAAAGTAAAGTTCAGAAAAAATTCTTGCCAACTTCAACAAGTTCCTTCTACACAGGGAAAGCAGAGCTAGGTCAAAGGCTATATGCAAAACTGCACTGATCTTACTCAAGATAATTTGAAATAAAATGTAAATCCCTTTGTTGTCAACATATATATCTTAATTCTGAACAAAATCAAAAGCAGTAACCCAGGAGTGCAGCCCAGGCTGGGATCTACCCAGCCAGGGAACAGCTATGCAGAAAAGGACCTGGGGGTCATGATGGATGAGCTCACTATGAGCTGCTGCAGCAAAGAAAGCCTACAGGATACCAGGAGAGATAAGGAAGTCATTATCTTGCTCTACTCAGTGTTTGTCAGACCACACCTGGAATCCTGCACTCAGTTTTGGCCCCTGCTGTGCAAAAAAAGACATGGACAGGCTGTACAGAAGGCCACAAAGATGATGGAAGGACGTGGAATCCTGCCATACGAGGAAAGGCTGAGAAAGCTGTTTTTGTTCAGCCGTGAGAAATGAAGGCTTAGGGCAGACTGTATGACCATGCTTCAGTATTTAAAGGGAGGCTACAAAGAGGCTCCCTTTTTTACAAGGAGTCACATGGAAATGACAAATGGTAATGGGCACAAGTTACTCCTAGGGACATTCCGATTTGACACAAGAAGAAAGTTTTTACAATTAGCCATTGGCATAGCCTTCCCAGGAAAATGGTGGTGTCCAATGTTTGGGAGACAAGATTCAGCTGGACAGGGTGCTGTGGCCAAGAAAGGTTGGACCAGATGATCCTGGAGGTCCATTCGAACCTGGTATTCTATGATTCTATGAAAAATTACTTCAAGATTCTTATTCCAAGATAATAATTGTGATGACCAAACCAGGATCTTTAGAAAATACTACCAAAATGACTGCCAGAACTCCACATCCCTTGTGCAGATGAACCCTAATGTGCTTCCACTTTCGGTATGGATGAAGCTGAAAACTTACTTTCCTAGTGCAAAGCACTCTAGCTTCACAGTCGAGCCTTTAGCTGCAGGCAGTGTCTCTGGAAACTGAACTTCTATTTTGGGTTCGTATTCTCCCATCACACCTATATAGACAATTGAAAAAAGTAATTTTTAAAGCCCTTTTTCTATCTTTAGCATTACATCACGTTAAATTCAAACCAAAGGTCTTGCACTCCATTTAGAAATGAAAGCACAGGGACCTTCCAGTGAAACCACTGTCAGACGCAGGAGAAGAAGAGGAGCATGCAACACCAAATAGTTTATCTTCTTACAAAGCAACCAACAGCCTGACAGCGCATGAAAGGTTACAGTGTAAGAGGCAGAAGTGTTCACTGGTGACTGGTTGTATTATTTATTAACAATGCAGAAGGGAAATCATACCATCCGTGCGAAGCACTAGAGGAGTTGGTGAACCAAGAACTTGGCTGTTGGTCACAGTGCTGGTTACAACGCAGGTATAATTTCCTACATCTGATGGCTCAACTTTGGCTATGTAGAGATGACCGGTTTCTTGTGACACAAATCGACGACTATCCTCTTGTACAAATGATGGATATTCATTGAAGATCCAAGCAAATGACAATTCTACTTGGTAATAAAAGAGAAGTAAAGATGTTTAGCAGGGCTTGTCACTTTTTTTCCCTTCAAAGATCAGTTTATTTTATTATTATGTTGCATTTTCAATATTGTATTATATATAATACTGCATAATTTACATCATTTAACAAACAATACCAGAGAGCCAATGATGGACAGAAATAAATGTAAAGGCACTAGAAATAAGCACACCCCAAAAAAGACAAAACTAACCTTTTTTTTTTTTTTCCACCAAAGCCATATCTCCTCCAGCAGAAGAAAAAGGTGAAACAAATTCAAAGTACTTTACACAAGAGTTTGTTTTTTTTTTTAAGACTTAATATGCATGGAAGGAGGAGCAGACAGCAAAAATGAGACCAAATTTGCTAAAACGGAAATATTATTCATTCAGTAGCTACTTAACAACTTGTCTAGATATTGAGCAGATAAAACCAGCACAGGTGTATGCAAGTGAACAGAATGTCAAAAGAAGCATAAATTCCTTATAGGGCTCTCCAAAAAACCATGAACGCCACTGAGAAAAACCTGTATGAAATGGCAAAGCAGCCTTCATTACCATTCATTATGGTCACTTGAAAAAAAATACACTTCAAAAGACAAACTATGATTTGGCAAAAACTGCACTATAATTTGGGTGTTTTTCCGAACACTACTCTGAGCTCTGTGTGTTCAATTTTAATTGGCAAAAGCCCCTTTCTGTGCAAAGCCATGTGCTTGTCTCATTCATATCCTACAGAATCAAAGGAAATTAATTTTTAATGGCTTTCCAGGCAAGAAATAATTTTTCACCCAAGTACCACTCAGCTGAAAGTTTATAAAAAGATTACAGCTTCTGCAAGTGCTAATTAGAGACAATTATAGCTTGATTGACCTGCCTTCACGTTAAAAAAAACTTGTAGCGTTTGCACTGCCCCTATAAGATGTAGATCATCCCTTTTTGCACAGGCTGAGTTCGAAAGCGAAGTCATGAAATGGAGAGCAGACATTTTCATAGGCCTCACCGCTGAGTATGAATCTGCTCTCAGGAATCTGCACTAAACCAACAAGGACAATTTAACACAAGGTAAGATTGTGCAGATGAAAAAAAACATTCAATAAGCAAAATTATTAAAATATTTATAGACTTGCTAATGCACAAAGGGTATCAAATGAATGGCTTATCATAATTGCATTTAATTATTTTCTATCAATATTTAAATGCCCATCATTAACATAATTTTGCTGGAGCAGTTATGTATGAACAATTAAAGTCTCAACACTTTTCTCAAGAGTTAAACTTTTGTCATATTTGGAAATACTCGTTGTTGAAATCAGTCATTTACCCCTCTGGACTTGCAGTGCGTCTCCTCAAGTGAAACAATGGCTTTCTCTAGAAATTTCTTCCTTCACATCACGGGAGGTTTAATGAATTTCTGCTAAGGAAGGCCAACAAGGATTTGTCACAAAAAGACAAGGTAATTAGGGCAGTGGGAAGTACAACTGTGATCTACCTTGACTTCAGCAAGAGTTTTGAGGTGTATCACAAGAATTTCACACACAAGCCAAAGAATATTCATACAGTTAACAAAAAAAATGTTCCGTATAGCTATTCTCAATCTTACAGCACAAATACAAAGATGCAGGTGTCAATGGTTTGTAGCTGAATTGAAAGGGCTTGTTGAGTAAGCATTGCACAGCAGGTTGAGGCAGCTGTGAACCATTCTGGCTATGTCTGGCACCATTCAATCAGCCACTTCAAACAGAAAAAATAAGAAAATACTTTTGAAAAAGAAAAAAAAAAGGAAAGAATACACTTGAAAAGTTTGAAGGGGACTACAACCTCTTTGAGAGCAAAGATTATATGGTCTGGCTAAACAAGAAAGACCAGAAAATAAAGCATAATTCCATTTCTACAGAGCAGCTAGATGAAGAGAACGACCATAAAACTGAGGGAAAGGCTGTAGACAAAATTAAGTATCAAGATAGGAACTGCGGGAAAAAAAATAAATTACATTTTCAGCTCTACATCAAACTGAGACATCCCCAAGACACAAGTGTGGGAAACGGGGCTTTATTGGTTCAGGTATTTATTGAGCTACTTGTTTTCCTTAGCTCAAATATTATTTTATTCTTAAAAGAAAATAAAAAGAAAAAAGACATTATTCAAAACACTCAAAGGGGACAAACAGATCTGGATGTGCAGCAGGAAAATATGCAGCTTGATTTCATTCCTATTATATTGGGTTAAGTCAAGAATAAACTCATTGAAATCACTCATTATGACTAGGAAAGCCATGCAAAGTGTATTCCAGTTTAATTGGATTCTTCAACAGCCTATGAATAAGCACTCCTGGAAACTTAATTTCCCATTCAACGTATATTTTCATCGACTCACTTAAAAAAGGAGCAGGGTGTTTCTTTACCAGTGCCCCACAGCCATATCTCACTTTACATTTATTATACTTTCCAAAATTGTATTCTTATTTTCCCCAAAAAAATTATATTAAGCAACTTGTTCTGTGATTTATTATGTTTACACCATTTGCCTGTTCCTGATCCTAGGGCACCTCAAGGGACATAAACTCACTCCCTTTCTGTCAATTACAAGTTTTCAGTTGATTTTCTGTTATAAATGGAAGTAATATGTCTCTCTAGGGCATCCTTGGAGATCTAAGCCTTTGCTTTCCAATGCATTTTTTCCTTATTTGGCAACCATACATGGATAAGGTATTGGAAATTACAGTTATTACTCAATTTTTATTTGTTTACCATATCTTGGTTGGCTTCTCCTCTTTGTTTTGTATTATTTGATTATTATTTACTGTGAAGTCTACAAGCCACAACATGCTCAGCATGCTTATACCATTCTAGGTGCTTTGTTCATCTAAGTGTTCAATTAAAACCAGTGCACAAAACTGCTTATCACTTTTAAGATTGTTACAAAAATTAAACAATTAAATCAGTAACGTTTACTATCTGCCACGGTCTTTTCCTGCCACCTACAAGCCTTGACAAACATACCTTCCTATGTAACAGAAGTTTAATATTGCTAAAGGAACAAAAAAGGGGCAAGCCCCACATATTCAGTAGTTTTTAAGCAAGTTCAAAGTTAGAGCTGAAGTCTAACTCATGCACGTCCTTTTGAAAAATAGATCACAGAATGAAACCAGAGCTGTCTACGAGAAATAAAATTGCTAACGTAGTTGTGGGAATGCAAAACTACAAACTAACTCAGGAAGACAGCAAAGCAAAAGTTTGGGGGGACAAGGAGAAGGGCATAGAGACTTATGGCCAAAATGAGAAGGATAATTCATAAACTTTATTTTACACACTATGCTGGTTTGAGATAATGTAGAATAATTTCTCTACCTTCAGCTAAGTCTTGTCTAAGCAACTTCATTTTCTGAAAGTTAACCAAATGGGTTTTTCAGACAGTGTCTCTCTCTAGAAGTGATATCACGGGGCATTAGTATGCAGAAAGACCACTGCTTATACTTATTTCTATAGAAACCAAGGCTATCCTCGAGCTCCTGGAGTGCCATAAGTCAGAGATGAAAAAAGGTCACACCCGCAGGGAGGGGCGGACAGGACAGTTGACCCAAAAATGACCATATGGGATGGAGCATCCCATATAACTCATACTCGGTATAAAACTGAGGCATCACAAGGGTCTCTCTCTCTTCTTTGACGGCTGACATCCAGTGAGGACCTCCTCTGTCTTTCTGCCTCTGATCCCAGCTCAGTGCATTCCTGAATCTGGTTCCCGAGTCCAGCTCCCTTCTAGCCCAGACCCTTCCCTGTGCCTGCTCTGCAGCATTTGTGGTGCCATATGGTCATCAGAGGGCTGGGTGGTAATTTTGTGTATTTGTATGTATTATTTTATTAGTATTTTCTACATCTTCATTATTATTATTTCATGGAAGCTGGTTTTAGTTTTAGTTTCCAACCCTCAAGTCTTTTACCTCTCATTTCCCTTTCCCCAGGGGCAGTGGAAGAAAGGATTTGGGAGCCCAGCTGCTCACATTTTAGCTGCCAGTCAAGTTGGGCTGGGGCTAAACCATGACACACACTAAATGCACAAATTATGAAAGTTGTCTTTGCCATCGCCCACTACCTCTTGCTTCTTTTCTTAAGACCACCACTCCCATATACCTACTTAATATGTATCTGCTAGCCCTATAATTCACATCTAAATAAGACTTCTAAAATAGCCAAAAGCAAATGATGTGAACAATATTGTTCAGAAACAAATTTAACTTATGTTGAAAACTGACTGGATTTCAATTAGTGAAGTCCACGTTTCATAAATAATCCTGAAAAGAAATTAAAATACTTGAATGCATCAAGCTGACTGAACAATAGTTACAGGCTTTTTATAAAAAGAAATAAGTAAAAAATAAAAAGTTTCATGTCAGTCATTAATACCCAAATCTACATTATTTCATATATTTCTCCAGTTCAGGTTTTTCAATATTTTTGTAGCAGAGATACAACAGGAAGCTGAAACATGCTGGTACCTTCTCTTCAACTGGCAGTTTGCCTAACCCGCAGGATTGTATATGGCTTTTAAAAAAACTGTTTGCAAGATCATAATTACAGAAAATTTAGTAAGGACAGAAACCACAGTTAAAAGACATGGAAATCTGTAGCAACCAGCTATTTTGAATTACTTACCTTAGAGTTAAAAGTAATGGAAAAAACACTGATTTTGAGAGGATAATGACAGATTCCATAATTAAGAAAGAAACCGATTAGCTCATCATTTAGCCCAGTTTCAGTTCAAACTGTGATGAAATGGCAGAAAATGGGAGAAAAGCCTCTTGCTTTGTGGATAAGCACCACTCGGGAAGCAGGTGACTCTCGCAGCACAGACCCAAAGCAACCAAGTATGGTTTTGTGGGGCAGTCACATAAAGAAATGTCGACTTGTCAACAGATCTGAGGATGGCTCTGTACAGTTGCCTGATCTTTGTTTGGAAAGTGCAAACAAATTATTTAGAAGCAGGAAATTAATCTGCATGAGGTAAAGTGCATTAAATGCCCAAAGGATGCTCTTAACCTAGACGCAAACAGTCCTTAGTTCACAGCAGCTTAATCTGTAGAGGATTACATTGCTATGGGTTTAGGTCACTGTACACGTGGATGCGAGTGCCCCCGAGGGTATAATGCATTTTATCTTACATGCACTACCTTCAAACTGGTCCTTAACTACTTTTTTTTTCTTACTTTGGCAAACTCTGGCTACTTTATTTCACTTTGTTCACTGCCTCAAGCAGTCTGTCCTTCCTCTGGCAAGCCAGCACAGCCAGCTGCAAGGCTGTTCTTGGCGCCTGGGCTTCAGCCAAAAATAGGAGGGCAATACTTTATCTCTGCTGTAAAACAAATCACATCTTTCTAATTTTTCTGGCAAATGTGAACAGTTGTTTTAGAAACAAGAATCTTATGCACTGCAGGCGTAAGATGTAGCGTTTATCTGCTTCAGTAGGGAGTTGCCTAACACACACATAAACTGTCTTTAGGTTCCATTGTCAAAAATTATATTGTTTATGACAATGAAAAACTCTTTAGAATTTTATCAGAAATAAATTGCACGTCATTTCAGGGTTATACAGTATATTACCGAGCACATTAAATGGCCAGAAACTGGAAAACTGTCCTAAGTATGTTCATCTGGGAAAACCAAAGCAAAAGTAAACTGAGACCGTGTATTTCTGAGGGGCATCCTGAACTGTTTGCTTGCAAGTACTTTTATCACTAATAATGCAAGTCTCTAGTGATTTACAAACGCTGCAGTCACACTTCAGAGTACAGACTATATGTAACTTACAGGGTTGGAATTGTAGTTTACTATATTTTAATGTTTTCTACATGAAAATAATGACAATTAGAAAACCAACCTCTATAAATACAGCTTGAATTGTTGTCACCAGGGGTAAGGTTAGACAGGTGAATATCTGGTTAAAATAGATTTTTTTCCTTTATATAAAATGTAAATTGCACAATGGGAATTTGAGTCCAGCTACAAAAAGTGAAGAACTTATGATAAGAAACTCATTTTATTCCAGAATATAATGAAAACACTCTGATTTGAAACTAATGTATATCATTAATCTTTTTGGCAGTAAAGGTGAATTATTTTGTAGATAAAAATATAAAAGATAATATTTCAGCATGCTGTGCGGGTAATTATGCATGCAACTTCTGTGTATGGAACAACCCAAAACAATGACAGCAGTGTGAGATGTCTATGTAATATCTTGCAATTTCAATTTAGACATTTAATGAGAATATTGAAGTGTTTTAGCTGAAATTGCAAGGTTCCTACTTCAGGCTAACACCTAATTTTTATTTATAGATAGAATATGGTAAGAGTCCCCTTGTTTTTCGATTTCGAAATGAACTAGTGTGATGTAAAAAAAAGATGCAATTCCTTAAGCATAGTTGCAGCATCAATTATGTTTTTCTGAACTGCCACCATAACCACACCACAAGCATAGACTGGCCAGGTAGCAATCACACAAACCAGCTGATTACCTTTGCGTGGCTGCCACAGGTGACAAAGCTCCCGTGATGTAACACAGCCCACTGAAGGACTGTCTTTCATTATACTCAATAATTTGTAGCATTTTTCTAACTCTTCCAAAGCAGTGTCAAAAGCAAAGCACACCATTTTAATTAAACCATAAACATTTCTAAGGTCATCCTTGGGAAACACAAATGTTCAAGGCGTTATTTCTTTAATACCACAGAAAAACTCACAGTAAATACATTTGCAAGCAGCATATTCACTGGAAAAGCAGCTCAGCAACAAGCTTTGCCTGCTGTCTGACTTCCCATCCTGCTTTCTCCAGCCACACGTGAGATCCGACCATTAATGAGTGCAAAGTTTGAAACTGAATGTGACCTTGTAATTTAGAAGTGCTCCTGACTGACAGGTTAAGTGTCCCTTGGTGCTCTGAAGGAAGTCTAGATGTTAATGGACAAGTCTAAAAAAATGCTCTTCTACATTTGGGTTCCAGCATTGAATAAAAACCCAATTTTGCTTCCCCTGTAACTATGCAGGATGATGGATTAGTTACTCCTTATCACATATCTGAACTAATTGTTTCAGACTAGCTGTGTCATTCAAAGTGAACTGGCTCCGATCAAATCATTCGTACTCTGGAACAACACAGAAGTGTAAGAAACTGCTTTGAGAAGCAATATTTAAATACATACCCGTTAGCCACATCCATTTCAAATGACGAATTGTTCTTTTTAATCACCTCCCTAGAACTTTACACTTAATTGCTCAGAGCATTTCTAACAACTCTGTTGTGCTTTCTCAATAGTTCAAAGTATTCTAAATTGCTTCCTGCCTGTAATAATTTTGAGGATAAAAAGATGATAGCTTAGTTTTTGCTCAACTAAAACACATCAGATTTCTTCTTAATGTTAAGTATTTAGGGAGGTAAACTAATGGAAACTAACGGAAATAACAAAGTGTAAATTTTCAAAGGAACATACTAATGTTTATAGGTTGAAGTAGTGATTAGCGACAAACTTCATTTAGTAGTTTTACACTCATTTAGGACAAGGAATTCCGTAAACTCCTGTGAAAATCAGGGATTACTTTCAGTTAAGGGTGTAATGATCAGCTGACTGTGCGCTGGCACAGTAGCCATCTCCCTCCTGCCTCTGCCTAATCGATTATCCAGTTTTCAAGGAAAAACTCAAATATTTTAGTAGAGAAGATAATAAAGAGCTGAAGGAGAAAAACCCCACAGTAACAATTTAGGGATAAAAATAACCTTGGTGGAGGGCCAAATAGAGTTATTTTCTCCAATTTCTTTCTCTATTTCCCGAGGCACACCCGAGCTATCTGGGACTAGCTAATTGAAAAGGCTTTTTTGGGTTTTTTTTTTTGCCATTTGGTTCTTCCTAATCTACCTCTCCTTGTTTCTTTCCATCCCCCATTCTTCCAACAAATTACCCCCCACCAAGAGGCACAGTCTCCCACTACAACACTCTTGTTCCATATTGCTGCCTCTTTCAGCTTATTTAGGTTCAGGAAAGGGCTAATGCGAGCAGGTATCAGCAATAAAGTACATATTCCACAGTCTTCTGAGGTATTCTAGAATGCTCACATATATTTTACTGATGAAACTTATGCAGTATTAGTCCCATCAGTCTGCTCTACTCTTTTCTCTCTCCCACAAAAGCCCACATTATATATGCTACTACTATATGCACTGAAATGTTAGTGAATCTTTAGTGGAAACCAAATGTACTGCAGACAGCAGGAGGTGATTCAACCTTATGCAAAACTCCTCCTTGGGTTTTAGGTAAAGCTGTACACCTCATTGAACAGACCACGTGTTCCTACTTGCTCTCTCATCCCATTAATGAAAGGAATAATCTACCTTTAAAATACTGATATTTAAGAATATTTTTTCCTGATTTGTATACTTGCGAATGGTACTTTAAAAAAATATAAAAAACTACATATAGAAGCACTGACGGCTAGAATCTTTCCTTAAAAACACAATTATAAAAAGCTATGGTATTTCCAATCATTTTGCAATAAATATTCAAGACGCAGTGCAGTGCAAAATTTACGAGAGCTACTATTACCAATCATGGATGTTTCACTACTGACTACCTGGCTATGAAGCTATCTTTCATACTGAGATACATCTCAAACTAAGACCTACAAAAAGGACACACGAACAAATATGTAAAAAAAGTATAAATACTAATATATTCATGTTCGGTGCCATTGATGCGCAGACAAAACACGGAGCTACCGAAGAGTTCTGCAATAATTTGGAGTGATAACCTTCTTTGTCCAGTTTGCCCTTTACCAAACAGGAATCACGCACCTTCTGCTGAAAGTTTTAGGCTGGTTACAACCTCCAAACTAGCTTAAAAACATGAACTGTAAAGTAATTGCAAATGTTGCACAAATATGTAAGTAAGGACATATTAATTTTAGTTTGGTTTACTTCAGTCCAGAACACAGGTTTATTGAACGAAAAAGTGCTTTAGAAAGACAGCACTTGATACAACTGCAAAACAGAGAAAGTGTCTTCAGCATTGGTTTGTTACTGGTGGTTAAAATAATGCTCCGACAAGACAGAAGTCATTGTAAAATCCAGCTGTGAACATGTATTATTGTCTCTCATATGGACAAATATATGTGTCTCTTGGGTACAACTTAATTCAAACTGTCAGCTGAAATTTGTACAAATGATGATGACACCAGCAGGACTATTGCAAAATATATTTTTAAATAAAAATACCATTTCTCTCTGGCAGATTGAGAATAGCTTGAGAACACTATGGAACCATTTTTAAGGCCATTGCTTTTATAATATTCAACCTACTATTCTCCTCAGAATATATTTTTGTGCAGAAGCCCCCATAATGTGTCTACTCCAAGCCTGATTTATTGCTCATGCCCAGGTGAGCGCGTCATCCACAATCTGAAACAAGAGCAAAAAGTAGAGGCGCAAAAGCAGGAAGCTTTCCACCTCCAGAAAACACTGGCGGTCAGAAGAGAAACTGTGTTTTAGATTTCTATCAGTTTGGTTTTGCTTTGTTTTAAGGGTATGAAACGTTCCCAAAACTAAATGAGTAAACTGGATTCAATTTATTGTTCCCTGAAAAATCACATGTTGATATTCAAGAGTTGCGGGAAAGCAATAATACTTCCCATGGCATGTTATTGACAAAACACAGTCTTGCCAGAACTTGCAAGTCTCCAAATGGCAAGAGACATGAGCAACAATTTGCAAGTCTAAATACTGATTTGTGACTGACATGACTGACATTATTCACTGAATGAGTTTGTCACACCAAGCAGTGAGCAATAAAATTGGGATCTATTTTTCCACAACCTAATATAACTTCAAACCAGCATGTCACAACTTTAATACAAGCTATAAGCTAGACAGATCCCTATCCTTCAAATAGGATCTAATTTCTCCATTAAGTCTACATTTATCAGGGCATGATAATAACACAGAGAATATATTCTTGTTTTATTTATGTAGAAATATTGCCATATTGCACAAAATAGGAACATGTACTACATGAGGCTAATCATGAATATGAGACAAGCAGAATTTCCTTGCAATTTCCAAGCAGCAGCTTGTCCGTTCCACAACACTTTTACCATTTAGCTAAGTTCTTGTTGGTTACGTCCACATAGTAACAAGATAACAGGGATGATATCCATAACTAATACCTAGTTTTTCCAGGCAGGCCTGAATTCCTTAAAAAATTCTGTGTGTAAAGCAGCCCTAAAACTACCACAAACAAAAGGACCATGCCTCACTGCTTTCTCCTCTCCTGAACAGAATACATTCCATAAATCAGGAACATTTTCCAAAATCTGAAATTGATCTCAGATTAGTAACGCTGACTGTATTAAACAAATACAAATCATACTATCTAGAGAACAGAAATAGTATCTTAAGACAAGCTACATAATAATCAGGATACATACATGGTAGTAACAGTAGGTAAAACCCTAAAGGATCTTGGAGATTTGCTTTACGCAGGGCTTTGTCACTCCTTAGATACCGATTTTGGAACAAAATCAATAGTAGAGAAAAATCATTTTTAGATCTCCATATGTCTGGCTTTTTCCATTCTTGGCAGAACGGAAAAAAATTAGCATCACATGAATGCTTTTTAACTGGCTGCATGTTAAGTGTGTCCAGTATTAAGTTTTGTATGTTGAGATGTTTGTTATACTGACAGTCAAAGTTTGACAGTTAAAAACTGTCAAAGAGAGAACAATAACACAGTAAAAAGTCAAAGTAGCTGTAGAGAGTTCAGTAGAATTTAACAGTTATAACAACTGAAAAAGACAGCAGGAGATCTACGTAAATCAATTTTAAATATCATTTTATCTTTTGAGTTTGTGGGGGGGATGAATTACTGACTTGTGGAAAAAAACAGGCTATTTTAACAGGTTTCCAGTAACAGAATTAAAATTATATACAGAAGTATGGTCATGCAGAACGATGACAGCTGACCATCCTGATTATCCCAAAATCAGTGCTGAAGTATAATACAACTTAAATTATTCAACCTAAAAAACAGTTGAATTAATAAAATACTTGGGGGAAAGACCGACGTGTATGAAGTTTATGAATTATATAAAGGCTGGAGGGAAAGTGGCTGGAAAGTCGCCCGGTGAAAAAGGACCTGGGGGTGCTGGTCGACAGCTGGCTGAACATGCGCCAGCAGTGTGCCCAGATGGCCAAGAAGTACAATAGCATCCTGGTTTGTATCAGAAACAGTGCGGCCAGCAGGACCAGGGAAGTGATTGCTCCCCTGTACTCAGCACTGGTAAGGCTGCACCTTGAACCCTGTGCTCAATTTTAGAGAAAGACATTGAGGGGCTGGAGCGTGTCCAGAGAAGGGGAATCAAGCTGGTGAAGGGTCCAGAGAACAATTCTTATGAAGAGCAGCTGAGGGAACAGGGTTTGTTTAGTCTGGAGGAAAGGAGGATGAGGAAAGATCACATTGCTCTTTACAACTGCCTGAAAGGAGGCTGTAAGTGAGGTGGGTGTTGGTCTCTTCTCCCAAGTAACAAGTGATAGAATGAGAGGAAAAGGCATCAAGTTGTGCCAGGGGAGGTTTAGAATGGATATCAGGAAGTATTACTTCACCGAAAGAGCTGTCAAGCACTGCAACAGTCTGCCCGAGGAAGCAGTGGAGTCACCATCCCTGGAAGTACGTAAAAGATAGGCAGATGTGGCACTCAGGAGCATGGTTTACTGGTTGACTCTGCAGTGTTAGGTTAATGGCTGGACTTGATCTTAAAGGTGTTTCCCATGATTCTATTCAAAGTTAAATAGAGTTTCACTGATGGTTTAAATGGTAGGTGTCCATACTTTGATGGAACTGGAATTGTAGACTTCAGAAAGACAAAAGTAACATTAACTGCATGAATAATTTGCTCCCCCTTGAAAAGGGATATTGATATTGCTTATGTAAATATGTCTAAGATCAGCAAAAAGAAAAATATGTCTATAAAACTGTAGAAAGGAGACAATTTCCTTTTTCCATACTAGGAACTTGTATTCCTTTTGGGATGAATATTGGTTTCTGTTGCAACTGGAATGCTGTATAAATCACAGGAATAATCACAATTTAATCAAGTCTCTTCTTGAAGGCTCCTAAAGGAGAATTGTAAGAAAAGTACAAATCCCCATCAAGCTAAAAATAACTCTGAAAATGCACGACATGGCAGAACACAAAAGAATAATATTTGGGGGGCTAAAGAAGAGAAAACATGGTATTTGAGAAGGATTGTAGAATTAGTGTTGTCTGAAATTATTTGATGGCTCAGTGAAACAAATGCAGAATCAAAAAAAAAAAGTCAGATCACTGATCTGGAAAGGGCTGAACAGCCCTCAGGAACAGCTGTTCCTAAACAGTCTGACCTCAGTACCGGGGAAGGTTATGGAGCAGATCATCTTGAGCGCGGTGAGGCCGCACCTCGAGTGCTGGGCCCCTCACTACAGGAAGGACATTGAGGGGCTGGAGCGTGTCCAGAGAAAGGCAACGAGGCTGGTGAGGGGCTGGAGAATAAGCCCTATGAAGGAGCTGGGGTTGTTTAGCTTGGAGAAGGGGAGGCTGAGGGGAGACCTCACCACTGCCTACAACTGCCTGAAAGGAGGTTGTGACAGGGTGAGCATTGGGCTCTTCCCACAAGTGACAGCGATAGGACAAGAGGAAATGGCCACAAGTTGCACCAGGGGAGGTTTAGACTGGACATTAGGAAGAATTTCTTCACTGAAAGGGTGGTCAGGGATTGGCATGGCTGCCCAGGGAGGTGGTGGAGTCGCCATCCCTGGAGGTGTTTAAAACACAGGTGGATGAGTTTCTTACAGACATGGTTTAGTAAGGAGACAGGCATGGTTGGATTCGGTGATCTCAGAGGTCTCTTCCAACCCAGTGATTCTATGATTCTAAACCATCCCTGCTATTCCTATCAAATTACTTCTGCTTAATGGATGGATATTTTATCTAAGACATGCTGACCTGCATCCTACCACGCCAGATCTAGGAGGCACTGCTTTACATCACTGTCCTACAGGTTTATTTTAGTGAAGAAAGAAGAGGAAGTACTTCTTCCATCTTGCTTCATGTCTCCTGAAAACTTTAATGGTAAATCCTCCAAACTTTCAGAAATATCATAGACTCACAGAATGGTTTGGGTTGGAAGGGACCTTAAAGATGATCCAGTTCCAACCTCCTGCCATGGGCAAGGATGCTTTCTACTACATGAGGTTACTCAAAGCCTCATCCAATTTAGCCTTGAACCAGTCCAAGGATGGATATTAAATAATTCTGGTAGCAATTCTCTATTTCATTTTATAATTCAATGAGCCCTCAGCTTTCCCTTTCTTCATGAATAAGAGTGTGGGGGGTGTCAATCATACCCCATCTGCTGATTGCAAAGGAAATTCTCATCTTTTCAATATGTTTATTTGAACTGCTGTTCTTAGCAATACAAGCATTGTTTGTATCACCTCCTGTTTAACACCTGAAACAAACACTGCAAGACTGCAGAGCTGTAGTCAGTTTGGTGATCAACTCTCAGTGTATTCAGAAACCATGCATAGGATGCAAGTATAAGAATGGCCAGGGTAATTCAGACTTTGGACTGCATACAGAAGCAAAACTTAATCATTCTAATTCTTATAGATAGCTGAGAGAATGACCTATTTTCTCAGCGGCTGAAAAAACAAAGCTGTTGTAAGGTTATAAAAATGATTTAAGAGTACATATCAGTTTAGACAGAAAAAAAAATCTGCAAGCTCAGACAGTTGTAAAATTGCCACTTTACGGCTATGTCTGCTTGGACTCTGCCAAATTTAAAAGACCACAATGCTTATATAACTGTATCAAATGCTTTGCTTGTATTAACTTGTCTTTGCAATCCGATCTAATATTTAACATCATGGCCCTTCAGTAATGAGACTCCATATCAATTAAAAATGAATTTCAAATATTACTTAAGGCTCAATAACAATTAGTCAAAGACCAAAGATGCAGAATGAGTAATAAAACATACTTGCAACTATTGGTCCACCAAAAATCCATACACCCAGTTTACTCACCCCACTCGAGACAGCAGTGTTTTAAATTACGTCAGCATCATTACATTACACTATCAAATGTCTTTACTTCAAGAAAAGAGGCAGACACTAGTATAATTAAAGACAACAATCTACTCTTTGCGATTGTCTAGTCATAGAAAAAACTAGATTCATCGAGCCTTGGCAATTGTGAAATTGAGCAGATTTTAAACTCCAGAAGATAATTAATTACTGGAAATATCATAAAAATCAGACATGCTAAGTGCACAGAAATTACTAGGAGCTAGAAAAGCATTTCAAGATAAGTCCTCCAAAGTATTTCTCTCCCACTCTTTTGGTTTTGTTTTCTTTCTCTCTGTATTTCTTTCAGAAACCAGGTTTCATTGTTGCTCTCCCTTCCGCGTTTCCAGGACAATATTCCATTCTACAGTCATTCAGCCCTGGTTGAAGCACAAAGCCTGCAAAGTCCCTTACCTCCTGCCCAAGGAGGTGGTCCACAGAGCAGCACAACTCCCTGTCCCTCTCGAACTGACACCGTGCTTCTCATTTTCGTCCTGGAGTTTTCAAGATCTGTTATTGAAAGAAAAGTCATCTTGATATTAGGAAACAGGAAAGACTAAATGCACAGCAGATTCAAGTTCTCAAATCCCGATATCACATCTCTTAGCGCACAACTAAGTTCAGCAATTTTAGTGGATCAGTTGCAAAAGAAATGGCTGTTCAACATGAGGGGAGGATGACAGAATTAGGACTGAAGTCAACTAAATTACAAGAACATAATTAAACAGATCCTATGGCTAATTTTGTTCTTATGCTAGGCTTATGCTACCCTAATTTTGATAACCAAAAACGAATCATAAGCACAACTTAAAAATAGGTCCTTAAGCCATAGTTTCTTCTGAAACGAACGCTCTGATCAAAATAGCATCAAGATCCTACTGAGCTCATCTAACCAACTGTAAAATAACACTAATAACACAGCTATTCAGAAAATGGATATCTTATCTTTTCAAATAGAAAAGAAATCCCTCAACCCTCTCCCTGCAGCAGCATCCTTTGTAGTATTGTAAGCATTTTGCACCACAGCGTGCTCTGCTCTGCCTGGCTTCAGGTCTTCTATGGTCTTCTCAAGCTAAGTAAGAGGGGAAACAAATGCTACCAAATGCAAAATTGCAGAACAGCAATATTTTAACATAAATTTATATTAACTTTCCAACTAACTGGTGACTCAAGATCCAAGAACTTATGGACTCATTATATCCTTGAATAAATCTAGATATAACATTCAATAAACTACGATTGAGGTCCTACAGTCAGAAGGATTTTAGCATGATAAAACTAGACAGAAGAGAATTTTTTTTAAAAGTTTGTTTATAACCTTGTAAAGGATACCAACACAGTCTTTAAAATAAGGCTGTCTTTATAACCAAGTATAATAGGAGTAGTGTGTTGACCAACAGTAGCTATTTCCCAAAACACAGTATTTTTTAATATTGAAAAGCAACAGCTGTTACAGTCAGAACACTGAACAAGAGTGCTTAGAAATCCAATGTTTCATTTTAAAAAAATACATACAATGCCGCAATAAGGCATTACTGCACTATTCTTTGTTACTGCACATAGAACTTCCAGGACAGTTTCTTAAAAGGGCTTTTCAACTGAATTTCTGTGCAGCTACATCTCAGGGCCTACCTTTTCACCAACAGAATTAGTTTAGACCCTTCACTGAGACACATTGTGGAGGTCACATGCAACCACAACCAAACAAACTTCACTGGGAGCGCAAACCAGCATGCCCTGCAGTTTGTTTCAGCTTTTAAGCATCTTTCTCTTCCCTCCACAACAATACCGATTTATTAGCTGCCCACTATTCCAATGAATCATGAAAGGAAGAACCAAGAAG
This sequence comes from Neomorphus geoffroyi, assembly GCA_033558235.1. Lineage (NCBI taxonomy): Eukaryota > Metazoa > Chordata > Aves > Cuculiformes > Neomorphidae > Neomorphus > Neomorphus geoffroyi. The sequence continues at coordinate 1,101,521 of JAUMJM010000050.1, forward strand.
CTGACAGCACCCCAGAGCGCACACGGTATTCTATGTTAGGATGAACACAGCTATGCAATCTGGATTTTAAGACTTACCAAGAAAAAACCCAAACTATTTTATATACAAAATAAATTTAGACCTGATTTTACTCTCTCATATCACAACTACCGTGAGTCATAAATCTTACTTAATACACAGAATTTCTGTAATTAAAATGCTTTTAGTGCTTTCTTATCACGTACATTCATTTATTGCAAATATAGGCCTTCTGAAACTCTGTTCTCTTCTCTCTGCCTGACAGACTGCACAAGCAGGATGAGACTGGGGTGGAAGCATCTTGGGAAGAGACGTGACCTGCAGGACACACCAAGGCATTCAGAAAGGCACGTCCTCGCTATCCACGGGTTCCCAGCAGGGACCCACCACAGCTCCTCAGTTTGATCTGTTGCAATGTTCCACTGCAGAAGTTATTAGTCACTGATTGCAGATGAAGACTGCTCTCACAGGGCAACAGTCTTTTTGAGAAACAAGCAGCAATGTAGAATCCATCAGAAAATGAAGAATATGAGCCATACTACAATGAAAGAATAATTTTTCACTAATTAGGCAGGAAGCTCTCCACCCTACCTTCTAGAGTGGCTGAAGTAGCAGATTAATGACACAGCTGCAGAAATGTCATCACTTATACACTTGTATATTCTCTTTACACATTGTCTGCCGCCCCTTTGAAAATAATTAAAAATCAACATGCAAAACAGTAATAAAGTCTTCTTTTAGCATCATACAATGAAGTCTAAACCTCTGACCTTGGAAAGTACTCCTTGCTTACATATAAGATTCTGGTTTGATTTTGAGATTTCTCTGTAGCATATTCAGAATATTAAAGGTAAAAGCCAGTCATATTTCATGTTTAGAAGAATAGCAGGAGATATTGTTTCTTTTGGGTTTTTTTTGGTTCAAATGGTTTTTTGGTTGGTTGGTGTTTTCTGGTGAGGTGGTGGGGTTTTTGCTTCTTATAAAGCCAGTATCCTAACCACAATAACATTGGGGAGTAGTGCCGTATCTTCTAACAAAACTTGCTATTACATAAAATCACCTGGAAGGAACATTAAGTTCTCAGAAAACTGACAGCCTAAATAAAACAGTGCAAAAGGTAGGCAAATAATGGAAAAGATTGTTTACTTTTACAAATCAATTTGTATCTCTGAATTCAGATGCTCTTATCCTGCTGAAACATCTTAATAGGTAAAATATACCTAGAAACAAAGAATGAAGTTAAGAACAGGGCAGAAGATGGTTTTGAGAAACAATGAGTCAGAACAGGATTTGCTTTTCAGCGCCACATGGGATGACTTTGTTCAAAAGAAAAGGGCAGATACATATGAAGTATTTCTGCATTTTATCTACTGATCTATGGATTGTCTTATCAGATTTTTAAAACTTTATCTACTTTCTCAAACTGTTCACCAAAATAAAGTGTTTTAATTAGTTTCTTTTGTCTGCAGCTTTTTACTTCTTACTTGCATTTATTATGAATTATTATGCCTCATTTTAGCTCCTTTCGTCTGAAATGCAACCATTCTGATAGGAAATGAGCAACTTAACTCTACTAGACAAAGTCTCAAATAGTACTGCTGAAAATATTTTGGTAAAAATGTTACCAAAACCTGACACAAAAAAATCCAACTTAAAACCCATCTAGAATTGTGTAATTTGCAAATTAAATATTTTAGTGTCTGTTTATAGTTTGTCATATAGAAGAAAGTTTAGCAATTGAGGCTTTTCTGACTCCTGAAACAGCATCTTCTATTGGCTTCTCATGCTAATATGCATATCTGCTTCACAGTACATAAAGTTACATCAACTGAAATACACATGCCGGTGCAATAAAATGGAGCAAGAAAATGTAATTCAGCGTTATTTGAAAATCTTTTATTTAACCCCAAAAAGGAGAACAATGGGACATGTTTTTGCACAAACAGCAGGGATACAAAAACCGCATATTCCACCAGGTTCTCTCCTTCCATTCAATAAGCTAAGTTTTAAGTCTCAAGCATATTACTAAGAAAGGTTTCAAAATACAGGATAACTGTGTATGCATTCGGAACAGAAGCACATGACAGTTCACACGATATCCCCAGCTATTAAGAGACCTGGATCTGTAAATTAATGGGGGGAGAGAACACGCTACCTCTGCAGCACCTGTATTAGGTAAACTAGACCATGCTCTCACCTGATATCAACACACAAGAATTAAAAAGAATCCGATCTGCACCTGCAGACACAGGCCTGCTGATAGCGTTCACTGCAAGTACATTCCAAAGTGGTTCTTATTTCTGTCATAACCAAGGAAAGGAAGCAGATCATGCAAGATCATATGAAATACTACACCTATGCTTTAAAAAGACACAGAACATCATGTTACAAAAAATACAGAGAATTTTTGCTGACAAAGCTGCTCCAGACACACGGCTCCTATCTTCTGGCAGCACTGAGCTACATCACATTGCATCAAGTAACCCGTGTGCTGTTTCACCCCAAGTCACACGTATCTATCTGCATAAAGGATCTCCGTAAGATTAGTAGAGGCTGCTAGAAACTTTACCAACTTCTAATTATTTATCTTTATTTTCTTAAAGTTATGCACAGGACACATTCACTTCCTGGAGAGAAGCAGAACTCAGTAGTTTCCAACTCCAAATCCAGTGATACCCAAACATCTTATTCACTTACATCAATTGATATTTATTGTCAACACATGTTTATTTGCAATTCTACCACGTTTTGATAACTGCAGAACAAGGGCTGATGCTCTACAAACATAATTGTCCCTTAAGAGTCACAAACACATTTATTCTATTACTCCATTACACTCATTATTATTCAAAGCAGCAGAACTTGTTAAACATACTTTATGTGTAATTCTGTACCCGTAGAATGTCCAAGTATCTAAATGAGTCAGACAACCAAATCTTAACTGCTTTCTTGAATAGGTAATTCTGAAGTGGGGACTTTGTTTGATGCTAGCACATAATGAAGTACTAATTCATAACCAGCTCACCCTGTGAAAAGTCACATTAGTAAAAAAAAATGAAATACCAGCCTTGGGCTCTTAAGAAAAAATAACAGCCTCAGCATGTTGTAATAGCTATGTTGGTAATAACTTCTGGAGAAAACACAATAAGACAAATTTATTTCTTTAAATAACTCAAAACTCTTCACCATCACCTAAATCACCTATGTGCATAAGGAAACCTTCTTCCCCATCCCTCTATATCCCAAACTTGGCTATACCAAGTGACCGCACATTTTGTACGTCCTTAGGTAGATATGAGAAACTGCACATACACTCAGCATAATTTTAAGCTTATTATAAATACTTGTATCTATTCAACCGGATAGTTGGAATACAAGGTAGGTTAACCTGAGTACACTGCCGGCAGATATACAGCACTTGGAAAAAGCACTACATAGCTGCATGTGGAGCAAGCAAGACTTTTTGCTGACTGCTCTGGGCTTCGGATCAAGCCTGGGAGGATCGTGCTGGGGTGGGAGAGAAGGATGAGACCAAAATTATCTCCATAATCATCAATTATTGTTGGAAGTAGAAAGGACAGAGAAGAATGTTAACAGTGCAAAAGTGAACATTAGTCAAAGCACACAAAGAATGGGGGTGATTTGTCATTCAGAAGAGATTCACTGGGTACTGGGGAATCACCTCAACAGTTCCATTTTTGTCAGGTTGGTATTACAGCAAAATCATATATTTCACAACACCTCTACAACAATCTCTTAATGCTGTGAGACACCGCCAAACATTCACTTTATAGTACATGTATTGGGTTTGTGGAGCAAGGTTTTGGCATTGGGAAGGTGTCTTAGTTTAAGGAAAATAAAATGTCTATATGGACTAGACGGGGGCCTCTTCCCAAAACCCACCACAACCTTTGAAATTAATAGACTTTAATTAGAAAATGTATAAGAAAGGATAATAGTTCTTAGCTATAAATATATACATATATAACCAAAACAGAACAGAACAAACAGCAACCTTTAAACCAATTAAGTTCTATCCCTGCTCCTTTCGGTGCGATTACATTTATGGACGGCAGGACACAATGTCACACTCTGGGAGGCAGCGGGGCCCTCTCCTTGCCCTTTTGTCCGAAAGCTGAGGATGGGGGGTGGGGGGTAGGTAGCAACTCCTCTGCAAGTGACGTCAGCCCCCAGGGAGTCTGCAGCAATTCCAAGCAAGCTCTCTCACTGAAGGACAGCACAGGGCACATGGGGGCTGAGCCAGGGGAGCTCCCTCCAAGATGGCTCCACCAGCCCAGCAAAACAGAGGCTCCCGCTCCCAGCAGCCACCAAGCAGAAAAGTGGCACCAACTGAAAGAAACCTCTCACTCCCAAACCCCCCATCCCTCGCCTCCCCACCACGAAACTATAACACACTTATATGAACGAGGCTACAGAGGTGGCTTCTGACAAACTGCTAGAGGCTTCCCCTGTGTCCAAGAGAGCTGATGCCGGCCAGCTCCAAGCGAGATCTGCCACTGGCCAAGGCTGAGCCCATCAGTGATGGTGGTGGGGCCTTTGGGATAACACATTTGAGAAGGGGGAAAAGCTGCTGAACAGCAACTACAGCTAAGAGGAGTAAGAGTATGTGGGAAGAACAACTCTGCAGACCTCAAGGTCAGTGAAGAAGGAGTGGAGGAGGTGCTCCAGGCACCAGAGCAGATTCTCCTGAAGCCCACTGCACAGATCATGGTGGCAGGCTGTCCCCTGCAGTCCATGATATCCACCTGCAGCCCAGGGAAGACCCCATGCTGGAGCAGGTAGATGTACCTGTACCTGAAAGGAGGCTGTGACCACACGGGAAGCCTGTGCTGGGGCAGGATTCTGGCAGGACCTGAGCAGCTTTGGGGAACACCTAGCATCTAGCCAGTATCAACCCTGAACAGTGTGGCATTTCTCCATATGAAGGTAACAGTACAGTTGGCTGCACACACACAAGCATTTTTAAAACCCCATTTCAGTAAGAGGTGCAGCTCTGGCCCCATCAGTGTACATCTGCAGCCCAGGAGCAGCAGTATTGCTCCTCCAGGTTGAGTCAGAGCCCTGCTGCCTACAGCCACCAATGCCCTGGCCATTTCATGCCCTAAAGGTTCCAGGACAGGGCAAGCAGAAACAACATCCCATCCTTAAGGCACTTTACTCACAACTCAAAGCACTCCTTAGATAACTTTTGAGTGTTTTAGTTAGAAATAGCGCTCCTGTCTCTGTTCACATTACGTTAGTCTCATTCAGCACAGCCCATTTGAGTTATCTTGTATCCATAGAAATACTGCAAATAAAATGCAGCAAACTTCTACACAGAGCGAGCACCTCAGGGAAGAGACCCTGCAGCTTATTTCCACTGCATGGAAAGCAGAACATTGAACAAGCAAGTTGTGCAAGGATTACAGACTGCTGGAGTCAGCTGTGGCAAACCACATCAATGAACAGCATCAAAAACATATAAATCTCGTAAACTCTTTACCTCCCTTTAAATCACTTGGTGTGCAGCAAGAAACGCAACAGCAAACAATTAAACATTCTTACAGCAATTAGGGAGAATAACTTGAAAGTCACATAGAGTATGTTACATAAACACAGATAGGTAAAGCTAAAAATAAATCAGCAGGGATGTATCAAAGCGCAGTGAATACGAGAAGTTAGCATGGGAAAAGGTAGAAGAGTCTGCAATAACAAGAGAGAAAGAGGGACAGAGATAAGATGCTTTTGTGGGCTGTGTGAAACATAAGGAAGAGACCAGAAACAGCAGAATAAAAAAAAAAAAAAAAAGCAGTAGAGGAACATTAATAGCTCAAAAGTTGAGTCAATATCTGATGAGCAGTGAATATTTTTTCAAACACGCTTTGTATTGGCAATATGCACAGATAGAACTGGGAAAACAGCATTGTAAGGGAAATGCATATTTTGAAGGAAAGACACTTCCCTATAAATATTTCAAGAAATATGTCCTCCATAAATTCATATTATCTGGGAATTACCACTGAACTCAAGGCAAACACAGCACTGAACAAAGGAATTCAAGTAATTTAAGAAATATCTCAGGAGGGAAGGATGTTTGCTCAAGGAAATTATCCTACAGCTCAGTTCTCAGATGCAACACAGATTTTGCCCCCCTAAAGATTTCCTAAAGGTCTATAAAGCACCTCCATCACTAACCGCTCCTGACTACAAAGTGAGTTTCATGATGAAGAACACCAGGCTATTCGCATTTTAATAAATGCTAAATACTTTGCTAGATCTAGGTCTAATTACGTGGTTAGTTTATATACTGATAAGTGGCAGTGATGCCAAGAAGACTTTCCTCCATAAATAAATAAATCAATTAAAACCATCCTACAACAGTTCACTTTTGAAGCACTGAGAATATGCTGAGGACAATGGGGGAGAGAGGGGGTGTTCTGCCACAGACTTCACTCCTTTATCGTTTCAAAGACAGTCACCTTCCTTAAAGAAATGCATATATTGTCCCACAATTATCACAAAGTACAGCTGGGTTGTCACCAGAAAATATTGCCAGGATATGGGTAACCAAAATCTGTCATTTTCCCCATCTCACTTGGTATGGAGCACTTGGCAAAAAGCCCCACTGCTTTGATTAGGGCCATGTGGACTATAACAGATGTAATGATGACAAATAACAGACATAGCAGATGAGTAAATGTCCTGTCAACAGATGTCTTACCACAGCTGCTGCTTCACTCAAAAAAAATACACCAACATGTTAGTCAGCATAAAAATCCAGTATTTGCAGACCTTCAAAATATTCATAACTCATCGAAATGTGTCCTACCTGGGTTAGGCAAAATAATAGGAAGTACACAAGTTCATACAGAGATACATATAGAGCTTTCTCAGTTTGAGAAAGATGTGGAGATGCTGGAGTGTGTCCAGAGGAGAGCGACGAGGATGGGGAAGGGGCTGGAGCACAAGCCCTATGAGGAGAGACTGAGGGAGCTGGGGTTGTTTAGCCTGGAGAAGAGGAGGCTCAGGGGAGACATTATTGCTCTCTATAACTACCTAAAAGGAGGTTGTAGTCAGGCAGGGGTTGGTCTCTTCTCTCGGGTGACCAGCAACAGAAGCAGCGGACATGGTCTCAAGCTTCATCGGGGAGGTTTAGGCTCAATATTAGGAAAAAATTCTTTACTGAAAGGGTGATTGGCCATTGGAATGCGCTGCCATGGGAGGTGGTGGAGTCACTATCCCTGGAGGTGTTTAAAGGGAGATTGGATGAGGCACTTAGTGCCGTCGTTTAGATGACGATTAAGTGTTGGTGTTGGGTCATAGGCTGGACTTGATGGATCTCAAAGGTCCTTTCCAACCTTGTGATACTGTGATACAAATATAATAAGGAATGCCATTAACTCCAACATAGTTAAATCAAAACCACGGCCCCTGGAGGAAATCACAGCATATTTATGGAGCCGCTCTAGCTCTTCAGTGAGCCTCCAGCCTTCATAGTCTGTGGACTGCCTCTTGGAGGATCAGGCTCTCCAAAGCTTTGAGACCCTGAGACTGCATTTCTTGCTGCAATTAGAACTTTGAAGTAGCTTTATCTGTTTATGTCTGTGGCTCTATCACCAGCTGTGCAGCCAGCAGGCATGCGTGATGAAACAAGCCATCTTCCCATCCACGAGCTACAATACTAAAGTAGTTTTCCTCGAAGAAGGACGCAAACTCTAACCATGACCTACACTCTGCCAAAATCACCTGTGTAATTTTCTCTTTTGGAATATTTGAGTTTTACCTTTAGCTGCACTGCTGTTCAGTATTTTTAGTTTGATGTGTTGGGAATCCTGAAGAGCTAACATTAATGGATTTTTTTATTATTTTAATAATTCTGCGGTATACTGCTTCTCAACCTAAAAAGAGATGGGTTTGTCAGGTTCATTACACCTCAACTCTTTAGTTTTATTAAACAAGTACAAGGGAACTTAGAGAAGATGACTATTTCTACATAAGCAACCTACTTGAAGTAAGCCATAGAGGGGATACAGTGCAAGCACAGAAATTAATACTGTTATCAAGAACAATCTTTACAGAATAACTCAGAGGAAATTAAAACTTTTGATTTGATTATCAGAGTCACTGGTAGATGAAAAAGGCAGAGGCAAAAATAAGAGCAACACATTTTCAAGGTAGCACATTTGCCTGTCTTGTGTGGAGGAAGAACAGTTATTTTACCATATTAACTATTCACATTACAATTTTAAGAAAGAGGGAAGCGAATTTTCACACCTGACAAATAAATAACTCCAACTTAGTGCCTTGAATATAGCATATGATACTGACATTAATTGCCTCTCTGATGTTCAAATCTAACATTTCTGAAACAGGGATATAATACATACTTCCTTGGGTGCTCCACCTCAACTGCAGCAGTATCTGAGTACAAAGATGTTTCCACAGCATAAAACAGATTATAGAAAATTGCTGCAAACATTTATGACTATTAATCTCTTAAGTTACTAGCTAGGATTAGAGTACATTAACAGGCTCAGGAGAACAGGACACATAAGAAAAACAATCTATTTCTACCCAAGCACCATACAGAAACACCAAAGTTATAGCTTAACGGATGGTTCAGGAGCACATCAAAGCAAACCAGAATATATTTTGCTCATTTCCTTTACAGTAGGCAAAAGTTGCTAAAGCAGATGGTGTGTAGTTACTTTCTTACAGACTTCAGAGAAAAGGTATGCAGTGAAATGCATTTTTTCCATGATGTCATTTGCAGCTGACAAGCAAAACTTGTATTTTCTACTGCAGATAAGGTGTAAAAAATAAAAGAAAAACCACATCATTGTGATCCTGACAGCAGAGATTTTTAAAACAATAAAAATTACCAGGTTCACATAAAAAGGCAAAAAAGAAAAAACACAACCTGTTCTCTAGGAGAGAGGACATTGTGCAGTCAAGCAGTAGAATAACTTCTTGAATAAGGAAGATGAAAGCTAAATGACAAAAAGTGACCCATGAAGCCATATCTCTAACCCATTCACAAGCACGAGTTGTTAAAAAAACAACTGCATAATCTAATTGGGTATTGTTCTGCAAATGCATTACTCTCTATTCCCCAACAAATCTAAAGTAACATACTGAGGTTGCAAACTCAAGTATTTGGAGTTTGTAAATAACAGAATTAGGGTTGCCTAAGATCACAAATATTGACCAAGAAAAAACCCAAACTAGTAAGATTTCAGCACTAAAGGCTTGGGACAGGAGTATGGGTTGGCTGCTGGCTGGGGACGTTGTAGCTGGGAAAGGCACTAAGGGACCTTTGCTATCAGGAAGGTAACAAACAAGTCCCATGAAGCACCCATCTGTAACCTTCAACTCAAGTGCCCTACTCCCAGTGCCATGGTCTCTCACAGGGTCTGGGATGCTGCAGCTTAAGATGCACTTCTTATGCATTTGTCATTCCTCACACAACTTCGAGCTTTTCCCCTCTTCTCAACTGCTTCCCCTTCAGTCCCTGCTTCTCCAACAGTTCCAGCCTCCTCAACTCTTACCAGCACTCAGGCTCAGCACATTCCTCAACTTATCCCAAGATTCCTTTATCCCCAGTCTCAAACTCATTCCGCCAATCCTATATCCCCTAATTAGGATCATGATATTCATTACAAAAAATTAAATTTCTATCTCCTTCATTTTCTTTTAATTCAGAGAGAGTCCATAGTTTTTGCTGCCAGCTTCTGAACTCAAGACAGATCATCTCATCTCAACAACAATGTCACACTCCACCAGCTGACGAGTCTGTGGAGATACAGCAACAGGAAGCATGGGGAGCAATCAAGAGTTTGGGCATCCTCTTGGTAAGACTCCACAAGCAGAGGAAGACCTAGAATGGCATTTTCTTGTCATTACCAAAGGTACAGGGATGAGGATGGCACAGTGAAATGGGGCAGCTTCAGGGAGCAGAATTTGATAGAAGTGTTTCTTAAACAGTAAAGACAAAGACTAAGAGTTAAATCAACAAAAAGAGCCTAAAGGCCGTCTCAGGGCCATCTGGTCTCATTTTGCAACTGCTCAGCATGGGGTGCTGATAATTTGTACCAGAATTTCCTGCTATTAGAACAGCCAGTTTCTTGTCCTATCTGGAAACCTCTCCTTTCCTCAAGTGCTGCTGAGTATATTTAATTAGGTTTTGAGAGTCTGAATGTTTAGTGGAAGATGTCAAATTATTTTGCACCTACAGCGAGCTGCAGCAGGAACTGAGTGCATAGCAACTCATGCTGAGCACTGACTTCACACTCCTGGCAGGACGTTTAAGAAAACCCGATGAGCAGAGATCCTTGCAGTTGCTCCAACACACACAGCAAGACACACTGCAGCAGTTCTACACATCTACACTGAAATACGTTTTCACTGTAAGCAACTTTCTTACACTTGCACTTGCCCATCAACAAGTTCACACCAGTCAATAAAAGAAATCGTTAGAGCAGAGGAAAGGAATACCAGAGAAGCAAACACCACCGTGACCCGCAAGCCTGGTGCCGGCTTTGCAGCAGCTCTCCACACCACACTGTCCGCTTGCCTGCCAATAGCACGTTCACAGGAGTTTCTCCTGGTATCATTTTTCAGGTAAGACAAACTGAAGGCTGGAGCCAGATAAACTCAAGTCAGAATTAAAACTCCAGACAATTCAGAAGAAGCAGTAAGTTACTGCATGCAGGATAAGGGTTTGATACAAGGGTTACTGAGTAAAATTATACTGTACAGGAGATTAAAACACAACATCTAACAGGTCCTCCAAATACTTCATCTTAGAAAGACATCAGTAACATACGGCACAGTTTATTTTCTCAAATCTTAAGTACTGTAAACACTACTTTTTATTCTAACTAACTGCTCTGTTCCTACCAGCTACTCAAACACAAGCTTATCAGCCTGACCAGATACAAAGTCTACCCACTGCAATTAAGCCAAAACTTTGTTTGCTGTCACACATCTACTTTTGTCCCTTACAGCCTCTGTAAAATCAGAATGATCTTTTCCGTACACATGCCAGAGCTTCAGCCTAGTTACAGAATCTCTCTACCAATAATGAATCATTCCACTGACCCAGATATAAGACATACATTTGAAAAACAAGCAGTATAATCCCAACATAGATAACAAGCCCCATGTTTTGGTTTATAAAAGCAGGGACAGTAATCATTATGTAATTAAACAGCGGGATAAGTAGATGATAAAATTGTAATTGGTCTTACTCAGAATGAATTGGTGTCTCATAGTGGTTCATCTGGAAGAACAGGGGACCCCTTCAAACACAACTTGGAATTAAATTCTTTACACAAAGCAATGACTTGTAATAATTCACTTTAACTTGATCTATTTGGACACCTTATATAGTGACAAATCAACGCAACTTGGGGCGTACAGCAGACCAACATAACAGTGTGGGTAAGTGTCTTGCTTTCAGCTGAAGGCAGCTGCAATGTATAGCAGCCCTTTTCCAGCCTCTAGGCACACATCATCTTCTCATGGATGTAGGGGATGCAAGAAATGGATTTTAGCCTTGCCACAGAGTTCGTAAATATTGGAGCCTGGAACTATGTTTAGCTCTCACAGTTTAGAAACAAAGCTCAGAAATGGAATCTCTAGACAATTTTTTCAGTAACAACAGATTTATTATGAGGCAAAAAGGCTTCTAAAAGAACTAAGACAGTAATTCCACTAAATCCCCATCAGAAAATCTAGGAGAATGAAAAATATAGGGTGGATAAGACAGAACTGGCTTAAAGAGAGACTACAGTTACTTTTAAATGGAAGCAAACAAAAAAGAGTTATACACAAAGATGAAAGGGTAAATAAGAGTACCATGTTATTAAGAGTTGAAGTTATGAAATACTAAAGAGAAAAATGCTAACAAAAGAACCTGAACATTCAAAAAAATCTTACAAAAATGTGAAATAAACCAAGAAAGATATACGTATTAAGAAATCAGAGGTTAAATAAACCAGCAGAATGAAATGGAGCGTGAACAATCCATGAGGAAATGCAAGACAACTGTTACTATCAGGATATTAATAATCAAAAGCATCATGTTGTACATTTATTTGGTACTCGGGGAGCCAGTGAGGAAGCCTACTGGCAAATTGAGAACAAGAGTTTGGAGACCAAATGAGAAGCTGTGACTCTGTAGAACTAGTCTCTAAATAGAGAAACCCAATAAACCACTAACTCAACTGATTGTTTAAGTTCATTATTGGGTAAAGTACTAGTACATATAGTGTAAGTAATCAATACAAAACACAAATCATTAGACATTACAATGACAATACGTTCATGAAGAGAAACTGCACTCCATGACATAACAGCTGCCATTACACACCAGTTTCTGCCTATCATCTACAAACTCCCATTCTCTCCATCAGCTTTGCAAGATCACAGGGTTATCCATGCTGGCTGCAAAGTGCTAATATAATGAAAATATTAAAATGAAGTTGCAGGGGGCAGACTGGCTGGTTTTTGAAGTGGTATCACTTGTATATGACAAATCCTATGGACAAAAGACTGATTAAACTTAAGTTATTCCCCATACATCATTAACATTTAAATATGGTTTAGCTGGTTTTGGGTAAAGAGATTTTGACTTGCTTATTTCTGTGCTAAGGAATATTAGGAAAAAAAGTCTACACAGCTTTTTAGTTAAGAGCTACAAGAATAAGAGTTCTAAGGAAACAAATGAAGGCATTTGAAATTTGAGTGGTAAAGTTGCACTGAACTAGTGATTTCATCTTTCCCATTTGCTCTATCCTCCAAAAAGCTAGTGCAAATATTATCCAGAGCACTTTCTTCTTTGCTCTTCATGCAGAAAGAGAGCGAAAAAAAGAAAATGCAGGGATCATTTGAGCACATTAACCTCCTTGGAAGAGAAGGGAATGAGACAAGATCTTCAGAGAATTGCATTCTGTCTGTCTCAGCAGTAATGGCATTACACTTGGATGAAAGCAAAATTATGTGCAAGACTGTTGGTTTACTGAAGGGTCAAAAAGAGATGACAGCTGTGGCAGGCGGCAGTAAACCTTTAATATGTCATGATGTACCAATGTGCACATCCTTCAGTGGATGAATAACTGTGGCTAAACAAGGGATTACACCTGAGCAAGCAACGGCATAGATTAATAAATTCAGCATCGGACCATTCAACAAGAGAAGCTGCAGGAGGAGAGAAAAACAACCGCCCCAAAATACCTACCTGTTCTGCTACTTCATTTATAAAAACAAATACAATCCTAGTGCTAGTGAAGAGTTTAATAGATTGAGACACGTACATAAGGAAAAAAACCTCAAAACACAGTGGGACCTCAAATCTTTTTGCTGGTATCTAAGCAGAACTGTTAAGTGACAGATGCTGTATGTGCAGTTTTGATCTCCAGCCTAAGCCAAATTGCTCTGTGTAGAGTGATGTAATCGTCAAGACTACATCATTAACTACAATTTAATAAAAAGCCATGGGCTGAAAAAATACAGTTGCATGAAAAAGAAAGAAGGATCTTTCACTTCATAGGGCTGAGCCAGGTAATAACAGGAAAATAAAAACCAGGTACTGCATCTCTTAAGTAGCAAGAATTTCCTTGGTTATTAAATGAGACTCTCCACAATTCACAACCTGCGCCCTCTGCCACCACTCACTACCATATTCTACTAGAAACACTTACATAAATATGTTATCAATACAAAAGTACAGACAGTGTAAAGGAGTAGTTCTGCAAGTTCCTTTGTGTTGGTTTTAAGACACCTACCTTGCGTAGCAAGTAGCTATACAGACAACAAACATCAAAAAGCAAAGCAGGCAGGTTGGCAGCAAATTGGAGCCCTGAGAAAGTACACTTGAAGTAAGATACATAGTGAAGGCATTTAAAAAGTTATTCTTAATCCCTCTTAAATCTGAAATTTATTGTATTGCAGCCATGGCTTACTTATAGTTAAAACTTACTATATATTTATGTATTCATTGCGTGTTAGTATAATTCAGTACATCACAAGACAACCACGCTTGTTATATGCCTTTTAGCAACACCATTTTTGCCTATTTCAGAACTTGTTGCTGTAAAATGCACTCTGTTATTATAAGTCTTTCAGTTTGAGGAAGCTCCAAATCCAATAGTCATGAGGGGGGAAGTACAACACAGATAACATAGATGTGTTTAAGTTGACTGAAACTTTATTTATGTTTGATTTTTTAAGTTGTAAAAGTACATTTTAAAGATTAAAGCATTAAATTCCTACTGAACATTTCTATCAATTTCAATGGGCTTTAGATCAGGCCCTTAATGTGGTATTAATGTAATGTAAATGTTTTTAAGTACTATCTTAATATTATCTGTAGTATGCTAAATGGACTAACAAGACCTCATTAGGGAAATTCTGAAAAATAAGACAAAGGCTGAAATTCTTTCCTTAGCAATGACTTAATTTGATTTTCCAGTGAATATGGGCTCTTTCTTCCCAAATTCCAGAGGTTTAAGAAGAGTTTTCAAGCACAAAAACTCTGAAGAAAGTCACCACTCAAAAAACTCCCAACCAATCAACAATCTGCAAGAATTAATTTTTTTTCTTGTTGTTTAGAGCTTTACTGGGCTGGGGGGGAAGAGGGGTGCATACAGGAAATGCCAACATTTATTAGTTACAAAAATTCTAACACGTACAGAAGTGAACTAGGACTTCAGAAATGTAAATATAATAGAACAAACTAGTTTAATCTTTACCTATATTCTGTGATTTAAATAACTTTTAGGTTTTAAGCCACTTAAACCCTCATACACCCTACACAAAAAAAATTCCCCCCCCCAAACACCACCACCAACCCCAAAAACTTTTACAACATAAAAACTAGAAACTACCTGTGCCACATAATTTCAGGAATTATATAAGAATATATAGGGTAGCAAAAATAACGTTTAAGTAAAAAATAATTGTTGTCAAAATGTACATAAGCCATTAGAGATCTGAACCATCAGAATTATGTGTTAAATATAGATGAGCTAAATAGAGAGAGATTCCATTCCTCATCCACTAACAATAAATATGCATTGAATCCATGCAGAAAGTTCGACAGCAAAGCTGCCCTCAGCGTGACTCTGCCAGTAACTAAAAAAAGGTGGTAGAACACCAATAGCAGGTACATAACAAGGTGTACACAAACCCACAATTGCAGAAGCTGCTTGTTTCTTGGTGTCAGTACTAACACTGCTGCAACTGGGTTGCACCTCTGGGTCACAGCAAGATGCAACTAGAGGGACTGAGGTAGCAGACAGTTAAAATATCTCCACTACAGCTATGGAAGAAAAATATTGATTCAGATCAATTTGCATAACTATCTTCCAGTCACTTATTGTATTAAACAAGTCCAATCAAGTGAAATATTTAATATGAGAAAAAGATGTACAGAGACAAAGCAACAGCTGCTTTTTTCAACCTCATTTAATGCTTTAAAGTGGCAAGCGGATGCAACTGATCGAGGATGAAAAAACTGGTTTTGCACTCTGATACAGAAGACTCCAAGACGCCCCTCAGGTCAGGACAGTCCCAGCTGTGGAGCTATGGGGCACCGATCACAGAGCGGCAGGCAGGAGGACTGGAAACAAAGCCAGGTGTCAATACAGCAATCAACTAAAGCTCTGCTTGCACCCAACTTTCTCTTGAGAGATTCTAAGTGACTTGAGAAGAAACTCAGAGCAAGTTAAGATTTATCTTCACTGAAAGTGGGACTCCTCTTAAGTTATATAAGCCATAAAGTTGCAGGTCATTCAGTCTGTATTTTCGACTGGCTGTATAGGTTAGCCTTCAAGTTTTGCAAGAGTTTTGCCCAGACAACCTACTCAAACAGCATGAAAATTTTAGTCTTCATGGAAAAACTACATTGATAAATGATATAATAAATAGCTTTGGGTAAAAAGATGATGGATTTATATATATATATACACACACATACACACACTCACCTCACGTATATGTGCATGTATGTATACACACACCTTTATCTGTATCTATATACATCTCCAAAACACTCTCTTATTTCCTATGACATGATGTCACTGTTCGCTCTCCTTACCATACTCCCCTCCTTCACAAGCTATTCATGCACAAGCTTTGAAATATACTAGGAGACAAGCAGATTTACATTAAAAAAGATAAGGTTGCTATGGGAATAGAACAACAAAACCTGTTACTTAATCCAACATAAAAAAGATGAGAACTGGAGAGAACTCAAATGAAATCAGAACTGTCACCCCGACTGATAAAGTTATGATCTGCAACAACTGCTTCTTCTCCGTCATTTACTCTATGCTTCTATGCAAGTTCATTTTCTGTTCACATGCTATTTACAGAACACAATAATTCAAATTAAGATGCAAACATCTTTAAAAAAAAGAATTAGAAGTAACATTTTTTAATACATTGCTCGCTACCGTCACTCACTTGTGAACTCTTGTGAAGGCTGAAATACACCCAACTCAGCATCAATGCTATGGATGTAGATATGGAATTTGAGATGAATGTTTATTTTATACATAAATATATATGAAAAACAGATTAAATCATATCATTTTCTTTCCTTAAACTACAGTCTATTATTTGCAATAAAGTTTGGCATAGGCTAGTAAGTAAATACACATTTTTTTTCCACAGCTGCAATCAAAAGCCATTCTTATAAATTTTGAAGGCAGAATGAACTGTCACACTGCTCCCTCCCACCAAAATGTCAAGGCACCATTAGTGTCAGCCATTTATATCAAAATACACTGTTTGTTATCAGAGCTTGATGGAATCGCTTTCCAGGTAGTGTAAAACATGATGGGAAGGAATGAATCTGTTTCTTTTTTTAAGCTGTTATGGGAGAAATGTTTCTTTGCATTCTTAAAAATGTAAGGTAAATGTGCTTCCTTCCATTACACATCCCCATAGCTGCCCTGACTCATTAAATAAGGTGCCATATGATCTCCCTAAAGAGTGAACCTTAAAAACGAATTGGAAATGTGATGACACCTTAAAAGATCCAATTCATAAAGTCTCTACCAATGGATGATCTCTTGACGATATAAAGAACAGAAAGTAATATGGAATGAACTATCTAAAAAATTTCAATGTAATGTTTAAAAGACCAGTTCTTACTTGCACTTTAGCTCTTCTAAGCTATGCAAAGACCTCCTAAAAAATGGCCAAGGAGCAGATGTGAAGCTCCTTTAAGAGGCTATTGCAAGATTTACGTTCACATCAGTGGTACTAAGGCTGCCAGTACCACAATTTGCCTGTTATCTTCTATATCACTAGATTTGCCATTGAGCTGTTTATGAACAGCAATACCTTTCTCTGCCACCTCTGAAGTACTGGAGAATTCTTAATTGAATCTAACATTGAACTGTTTAGGGATTTTCTACATTGCTTTCAGAGTTATAAATAGTTGTATGAGGAACCAGGATAATATATACACTAATTACCCTTGACTGTGCAAATTAAGCTGTTTTTAATTCAGGTTTAAAACATTAAGTTCTCACTGCA
Organism: Neomorphus geoffroyi; assembly: GCA_033558235.1. Taxonomy (NCBI): domain Eukaryota; kingdom Metazoa; phylum Chordata; class Aves; order Cuculiformes; family Neomorphidae; genus Neomorphus; species Neomorphus geoffroyi. The sequence goes on from JAUMJM010000050.1 coordinate 1,119,086, forward strand.
CAACAGTTGCTGAAGGCAAATGAACGCTACATTTTTCTTTGTCTCTTGCTGCAGTGCAGGCAAAGATGCAGTGAATTATTTTGCAAAGTATCTGCCTCGTGTGCAAGGCGTAACTCACAGTTCACTGGGGTCAAGGTGGCATTTCAAGCCTCTCCAATCTGCAACAGTGAAGGAGTGGCACAGGAGTTGTGATATTTTCTGCTCATTTAAAATAAGCTCCTTGCATATTCCATCGCCTCTAATAAATAATAGTGATGATAACCCACCAATTCCTAATTAATTCCTTCTTAACAAAATGACACTTAGAAGAAGAGACCAACCCCCCATGTGTATTTAAAGCAATGTAGAAAGCCTTCCTTTTGCAATTCTTTTCACATAGGTCCTTACTAGGGTCATTATACTTTTTCCTTGCAATTTGAATGGAAACTGCTAAGTCACCTGCAAAAGGTCAAAGCCATCACAGTTCGAATACAGGTCTCTTGGAAATCCACAGCCCTGCACCCTTTGCATAATGCTGTTCCAGGTTTCTCATTTTGCACTGCAGGGAAACATCCAGTTGGCTTCAGTACACAGAGTTCCTTACCGTATATCATTGCATAAAGTTACCATACCTCCCCTTCTCCACTAAAGCTTTCAGTTCCCTTCTGTTGGATTAAACGAGAAACTGGTTCAAATAAAGTGGATTCTATGTTCAAATGTTTCTCCATAGAGTTTGCAGTCCCTGAACATTTAACCCTTGACTATGCAAGAGTAGGATAGCCAAGTACAACCATTCTCAGCTACGTGTCGCCTTCTGCTTTCTTTCCCAAGGAAGCACGATATGCTGGTCTAGAAAAAGGTCTACAATTCCTGCCGAAAGGCACATTTGAAATGCTTTTGACAGTTACGAGACTCCTAAAAAGTCTACAAGAAAGTTATAACTATTTGTTCTATCCGAAAAGGAAAAACATCATGCTACATTAAACAGCTTTATTTTAAAATTCTGTTTATAGTTATGGAAATTTTATTCATTTTAGCACCAATAAGTTCTGATTAGCACAATCAGACAAGAATATAAATGAGGTTTTATTTGCTTAGGTTTCCAAACGTGTATAGTAATATTGTTGAGGTTAAACTTTTGCTTTCCAACCCCAAGTTATATTTTACTGAAAGACAAGTGTGAAAATTGTGGTTTGATGCCTGATAAATATTAAGCCCCAAAATCTCATCACTGATATGCACATCCTGTACTGGAAAAGTTAAAGGCTAGTATTTGCTACTAAACAAGAATCTGGAAGGTTAATTATGGCAAAAATCAAGCTTTTGTCCAAGACGCTAGCAGCATACTATTTAATATTACCAAAATTGAAAAGTCTAAAGCATTGATTTTGAACATGAGCATTAATAACTATAACAAAATCAGAACAGTTTAATCTAGAAGGCTTTTTAAAAAGGAAAATAAAAGTATTTATTTTCAGTTCTGTCATTTTCCTGCACATCTGCCAAATCATTTAGCTTTACATTTCAACCACAGTGTCCCTTCCCTGTTTTTCAAGCGTAATTCACAACGCTTTAATTTGTGGAGGATTTTTTCCTGCAGTGGGGGGAGCTTCCCAAGTAATGGCTTGATAAAGCTTATGTTCTGCACAGCAAACTCCTCCTGAAGTCCTCTTCCCTTGTGTTCCATTCTCAATGTCTTTTACTTTTCTGCTTGCAGAGAAAAGTGGTTCCCCCTGCCTGCCTTGGTATTTCTATATGCATGACTCACTTGCAGACCTCCAGCGTTCATAGAGCAATGACTTCACCAAGCCACGAGCACCACTAGCTCTTTTTTGTAGGAAAGAAACAGAAGATTAAACATAGCACCCAGAACCCTGGGAATTATCACACTAGATGAGATTACTTATCCATTCTGATCATCATTTATTCTTCAGCAATAGACAACAATAGATACTTCAGAGGTAGTTTAATCAATGAAGACTGCTGAACAGCAAGCTTGGGATGCTTCTGTCTAGTTTGCTATCAAAAGACAGAAGAAACATTAGGATGGCTATTCAATAAGGGTGGCTGTTCAGGTAATGTGTGAAAGCTTTATCTTCATTTTCTGAATCAAACCAGCAGAAGAAAAGCAAAACATCCAAGCTCTAAGCTTTTATCTCTTCAATAGGGACAGCCTGGCAAGTAAAGAAGAATGACTTTAATAGCTGCTGCTGGGGGACAGGGAAGAAGAGATAAGCTGATGCTTTGAGAGGGAAAAAGGAGGGATCCCAGCTAGCTGAGAGAAGATGATAGCCTCTCCTAGAAACAGCTCCTAGTGTCCCCTTATACCACCTCAGGACAGGGGTAGGAGAGAAGGGTTGCCTGATGCTGTAGTGGAAACCAGTTGTTCTGCAACAACTTCCAAGACCTTACTTCTGAAGCTCAGAATTGTCAGTGTTGGACTATGCTAATCCAAAAAAACTGCTCTGCCCAACCTTCATGACATGGTGGGCATGCTACATACCTTCAAAGCTTCTTTTTCCAAGGTGTTTGAGACAGGAGGCTGAAGTTATACAACAAATAAGTAGTCATATACTAAATACCAGGCAGTAATCTTACAAAAAAACTCAGCAAACTGAAGTCCTAACGCATTCTTATTAAATAAATGACTGTGGATTTGAATAAGTATTCTGTTAGGGTATACTCTTCTATGCACCCAAGAACTCTAAACTTTTACAAAAAGTATACTGGAATTACTTAATAAATTGTATTGCATTTTAAACCGCACTAGGCAGAAGAACTGTATAAATACAGATGTACAGCCTTCATGCTCAGTAATATTTACAATAACAAAACTTTATTGCAGGATGGAGTACTTGAAAATTCCTTCACTATGTAAAAATTAAGAGTTTCCACCAGCCAAAATTTCTCCATTCATAAAATCTGTTATAAGTTTAATTAGTGAAGATAAAGACAGCATTAGCCTTGTTGAAATGAAGCATTAACTGGAGGTGAGGATTCAGCTTTAAGGTTAGACAATATCTGCACCAAGAAGTTGCTGCATTTCAAGACAAGGTTTTCTGCTCGGGAGATGACGCAGAAACTGAGGAGACTCTTCAGAGGTATTTAACGTCTGTCTTCAAAAAGAGTTTTAATATCACAGCCTTTTCCACACTTATGGAATTAAATATTGTAACAGATAAGACTATATCTGGCATTGAATACAGACTTCTGTGGGTCCAGTGAACTTGGAGAAAGTCGACTAAGTCAATGACAATCTTTTCGTTGACTTGGACCACCCCAAGTTTATTCATAGCAAACAGGAAAAAACAAATCATCTTGACGAAGGAGACTATTCCATCACTCAATTCCAAGTGAATGGATTAAGATATTTCTCCATTGCTGCTCACCTTCTTATTGCAAAAAGAACGAAAACAAGCCCTAAAAAGCCTCTCAAAATTAGCATATTCCACTGGTAGGCTGAAATCAGAAAAGCTGGCAATACTAAGGCACAAGCATACAAGATGACTATAGTTGTATTAAAAGCAAGAATTGCAGCAGGAAGGAAAGATTTACACTGGTTCATATCAAGAGGTGAAACTGGGTCTCCAGTGAGCTATCACCATCTGTCACCTTGTAGGCAAAAGATGCTTGGAGTAGGGCAAATTTCTTGCCTCTCAGAGTTTAAATACCAGGCTGTTTTCCGTATTTCATTTCACCATAATAGAAGAGTAGTTAGGCTGGATGGAATATTGGGTTTAAGTGTAAAGGAATACCTACAATGGGTGTCTTTTCTGATATACAGCAGCGGTTTTGTTTTCTGTTACCCGATCTGTACGAAGCATGCATGGCATCAAACAATTCATAGAGAAGCAGAACTCTAAGACTGGTTCCTCATTTTCTAACTAATTCAATAAGCAAACAATATTTTCTATCACTGTAACAAACCTTGTTAACAATATACAAGCAATTCAAGCTAAACAATTCTGATAGTTACTACCGCCATAGACACATTCTAACACTATGACTATACATGTAAAATGTACAAGGATACTACTATTAATATACAAAACCATTATGCATTAAGATACAGGTTAGCTCTGTCTGAAGCTAACTCCTAATGAAAACTGAATTTTAACAAGAGCAGTGTCATAGAACTGATGAAAGCTATTTTTGGTCTATAAATGGATTCTCACCCATATAGAAACTCCTCACCAAAGACTAAACCAAAATCACTGCAAGTTTCTAAGAGCTAAAAGGAAACATATCTGTTTTGCACAGGGGAAGGAACTGTTAGCATTTTGCCAACATTCAAGAAGTCTAAACTAAGAATTACACACTTATGACTGCAAATATAGACCTACATGAGTTTAGTTTCAATACAGGAATTAATCAGAAACACACAAGTTATTTCTTCATCTACATTCAATCAACAACACGTTGATGTTTGGTATACCCCTTGTTTTCAAGAAATATTGAAACCAAAAAAAGAAAGCATTCTTGTGCCTTTCAAAAGTGTTTAAACACAAGGAAACGGCATTGCATGACAAAGCGTACACCAAGAGGAAGATAACAGATGCACACATGGATACTGTGTGAGAGACTGCGTTCTTAAAACACACTGCATATATAAACACAAGGTAGCACAAATTGAGACCACATCCATTACTGCAGTCAGATACTACTACAGCATTCCAAACACGACACATATCCTAGAGTGATAGGAAAATATATGCATTAGCGCATCTTTAAACCTGTATAGAGGCAAGGTAAGGCTTCCCAGATCAGCTGGCTAGTAAGGATCAATCTGACAAAAAATCAAGCCCGTCTCCTGGACTTCAGTAAAGCCTTTGACACCATTTCTCACAGTATCCTGCTGGAGAAACTGGCTGCCATTGGTGTAGACAGGCACAGCCCCTGCTGGGTTAAAAACTGGCTGGATGGCCGGGCCCAAAGGTTGTGTTAAATGGAAGTAAACCCAGTTGGAAACCGGTCACAATAGGTGTCCCCAGGATCCAGTCCTGTTCAACATCTTTATCAATGATCTTGATGAAGGAATTGAGTCTACCCTGAGCAAGTTTGCGGATGACACCAAGCTGGTTGCAAGTGTGGATCTGCTTGAAGGGAGGGAGGGAGGCTCTGCAGAGGGATCTGGACAGGCTAGACCGATGAGCTGAGAACAATGGGATGAAGTTCAACAAGGCCAAGTGCTGGGTCCTGCACTTGGGACACAACCCTATGCGGCGTTACAGACCTGGGGAAGAGCGGCTGGAGAGCTGCCTGGCAGAGAAGGACCTGGGGGTCTTGGTTGAGAGCGGCTGAACATGAGCCAGCAGTGGCCCAGGTGGCCAAGAGGGCCAGTGGCATCTGGGCCTGTGTCAGACACAGCATGGCCAGCAGGAGCAGGGAAGTGATTGTGCCCTGTGCTCAGTGCTAGTGAGGCTGCACCTCGAGTGCTGGGTTCAGTTTTGGGCCCCTCACTACAGGAAGGACACTGAGGGGCTGGAGCGCACCCAGAGAAGGGAACGAGGGCTGGTGAGGGGGCTGGAGAACAACACCTACGAGGAACAGCTGAGGGAACTGTGGTTGTTTAGCTTGGAGAAGAGGAGGCTGAGGGGAGACCTCATCACTACCTATAACTGCTTGAAAGGAGGCTGTGACAGGGTGGGTACTGGGCTCTTCTCACAAGTGACAGGTGATAGGATGAGAGAAAATGGCCATAAGTTGTACCAGGTGAGGTTTAGACTGGACATTAGAAAGAATTTCTTCACTGAAAGAGTCATCAGGGATTGGAACAGCTGCCCAGGGAGGTGGTAGAGTCACCCTCTCTGGAGATGCTTAAAAAACGGGTGCATGAGTTTCATAGGGACAGGGTTTAGTAGGGAGACAAGGCACGGTTGGACTCAATCTGAGAGGTCTCATCCAACCTTATGATACTATGATTCCAACTATATTGGATTCTAGAATGAACAGGAATATTGTTTACTCATTGATCTTACAGGATCCTGACATCTAGGATCAATAGTGCATATTAAATGTAGACCAATATCACACTGTTTCAGTAAGATCCTCTTTTTGCCTCTCCCAATCAATATAGGACACAAGATGTGGGGTCAAAACAGGAACCTGACCAAGATCTTTTGTACATGCCCAAGAAAAGTCATCCATCACCTCATAAAATGGTATTCCATGTGTGGAAAACCAAGTTTTACTCTGAAGATATTTCTGCTTTCTTTCTGGCATGATTTAATAGAAACAATAAATCAGTAAGAACATGGAAGGTTTGTTTTCATCCTCTTTGGAAAATAAAGAGTAAGAATCATGCTTTCCAATTTCATAAGTCTCCCCAAAATAATACTAATAAAGAGAGCTGTGGATCTGACGTATGACATTGCTGAGCCTAAGGGTTTAACAGTTTTTTCTGTATTATACTCAATTAGACTCAAAAATGAAAAGTGAAAACAATGAAAACACCTAAACTGACAAAAAAACACATGTAACATGATCTAGTTTTTAACTGAAATAGACTATTAAATGGTAAATTATAAAGAAAATCTCCCTGTATGCAAATTTCAGTTTAAAGGGCCCGAACAGGAACCAGCCTTCAATGTCCAGATAGTTTCTGTATGTTACAGTAGTTTCTTAGCAGGTTTTTTTGTTGTTGTGTGTTTAGGGGGTTGAGGGGGAATATGTTGTTTGTTTGTGTTAGTTGATGGTGGTGGTGGGTGGGATGGTTTGTTTTGGGTTTTTTTTATTGCCAAGGCCTGTAATGGCTGGAAGAAAAACTGAATGCTTTTTTGTTTGTTTGTTTTATCCTATTCAGACAAAGTGCAGTTGTTACAGTTTCAAAATCCTTCAGGGAATTTCTTTCCCTTGCCAACACAGGGGGTTTTGGGAGCCAAGACAGGTGCCAAGGGGTGGTCCGATTGCTCAAATTCAGAGTTTGGTGGCTGGGCAGAGGGGAGGAGGGTGAAAAGTTTCTTTGGGTTGGCACCACTCTTCCGTTTGGCAGCTGTGGTGAGCAGGAGCCACTGTTTTGCTGGGCTGGCAGAGGCATCTTTGAGGGAGCTCTCCTGGCTCAGCCCCAACTCCACATGCCCTGTGCTGTCCTTTGGAGAGAGAGAGCGGTCACCACTGCCTGGAATTGCTGCAGACTCCCTGGAGGCTGATGTCACCTGCAGAGGAGTTGCTACCCTACCCACCTTCCCTCCCGCACTCCAACACTTTCCTACAAAAGGATGAGGAGAGAGGTGCCTCCTGAGGTACAATATCATGTCCTGCTGTCCGTAAATACAACTGCACCAAAAGGAGCAGGGATAAAACTTAATTCGTTTAAAGATTTTGATTACAGTATTGCTGTTTGTTCTGTTCTAGTTTGGTATTATATACATACATATTTGTAGTTAAAAACTGTTATCCTTTTCTATACATGTTCCAATTCAAGTCTCAATTTCAAAGGCTAGGGTGGTTTTGGGGAAGAGGGTCCCTGTCTGGTCCAGACAGACATTTTAGTTTCCTTAAACTGAGACAGTAGTCAAGACAGTGTTAGAGTACATGTGGTGCAATGAGTTAGAAGCTTTCCAGAGAAAATTAGTTCAAGTGGATTCCACCCATCTCACCCTCAACATGTTGTTTGAGACACACCCTTTCACCTCCTGCAGAACAAAAATTTCATGCATTAACACACAGAGTCCTCCTTGTTCAATTTCTTTAAATTTTCTCCTTATTCACAGCTTTCTTCCCCCTTCAAACATCCCTCAAAAATTGTCTTTCCTCTCACTTTTCAGGAGAAAAAGATACCTGTCCGGGGAGAACCAAGCAGTCAGTTTTAGCAGTACTAACTACCTGAACACAGTAGAAAATTAAAAGAAAGCAGAAGAAACCAATGCCTGTGCTCACTCTAGTGCCACTTGGAAAGGCTCGGCAAGCAAACACCCAGCACTTGGAACAGATAGGGCTGATGGAGGCAGTTCTCCCTCAAGAAATTACTACTCCTCTACTTTATTGCAGTGCAATAAACTGCAGTAGGAAAATAAAGCTAAATTAGCAAGAATAGTAAGACAAGCCAACTGTCATGCAAACTGCATAGAAGTTCACACACTTATGTGATAGGTATTTACCTTAATGACCTTAGAAGTTCACATATTCACTAGTCAGTGACCTGGCAGCACATCACAGCCTGCAGCACACTCATCCTCCCTCATTTTGGAGACCAAGGAACTGCTATCCAGTCCACCAAAAAGATTAAGTGATATCAGCTGGGTCACTCGGGAGGGGTGGAAGTCTATACAAGAGTTCAGGAGAAATCGTAACATGGTCAGAATCAATTAATGAGTTCACCACAGATACTCACTTAGTTTTGCACTTTGACTGTTCATGGGTTTTTGCATATTTTATTCTTTTTTACCTTTGAAGTTGTTCTTCAGAGTATTTTAAACATAATAAAACTAATGCATGTGTTTTGAAACTGCTTTCCTAACAAGATACACACTTTTCTCAATTGTTTGCAACTCCATATATACATATGTAATGCTAAGTAATCACCTTTGTGCTCCCCAAGGTAAACAGACAAAGAGACCACAGGATCATTAGTTATACAGATATAAGCATACTTCAATAAACAGAAACCCAAGGGCTGTTTTTTTTTCATTAGATGCTTTCACATCCCCACTTTGATTAACTGTGAAGATTCACAGAGGATAAAGGAAAAAGCGATTCAATATAGGACACTGCAATAAGGGAAGGAGTTTGAAATACATTATCTGTAAGGACAGAGAATGTCAAGGTTTATAAGCCAAGATCAGCAGCATCTCCATTTTTGTAGCTATGCTGTTATTTCATAACACTGTACTGCAGATAGGCCTTGAAAGAACTGTCTTTTTGCTTACAAGCAAAGCACAAGAAAAACTGTCTTCTATAGAGTCAGAATACCTACTGATGTATCTTAATGATAGGTTAAAAGTAATATTCTCTAAATCGTTTAACAACTTGTTTTACATTTACAAAGTGCTCTTACTAAAATCTGTCTTGAAATAAACTCAACTACAGGATTCCCAAGTGGATTTTAGAATCAAGCACTCTGTTCCAAAGGTCTATTAATAACATTCAAACTATTGAAGCAAACGGGTAATGTTAGCACTAAACACATGCCCAGGCTCCAAAGAGCAGAACTGCACGTGACCATTCAGACCTCCTAAATGTTTTGAGTGAGATGGGTTAGGCAGCTGGAAATGCTCAATTCAGGCTGTTCAGCAAATTATATCTGGCTCAGTCTCTTATCTCTGCAAGTGACTCCAAGCATTGTAACCCCAAGCAACAACAGCAATATAACAGCATTAATTTGGGGACATACATACACACCCATATACATATATATTAATTATGGGTGCTGAAGGTTTCCAAGCAGTCCTGCTCCATCCAACCATCGGGGTTTTGGCAACGTGAAAAAGTTTTTTGCTTGGTTTCTTGCTGGTTCTCCATTCAACAAACTCCCTGTAGGTTCTAAACTAATATTTGATCTACCAGCAGTCCTGGCTGACTGGGGAAGCACCACCCCTAGACTCGAGGCTGGTAAATGTTAACCCATTTACAAGAAGGGTCATAGGGAGGATCTGGAGAACTACAGGTCTGTCAGTCTGACCTCAGTACCAGGGAAGGTCACGGAGTAGATAATCTTGAGTGCTATCATACAGCACGCACAGGACAACTGAGTGATCAGGCCCAGCCAACATGGGTTTATGAAAAGCAGGTCCTGCCAGACCAATCTGATCTTCTTCTATGACAAGGTTACCTGTTTAATGGACAGGGGAAAGGCTGTGGATGTGGGGTACCTGGACTTCAGTAAAGCCTTTGACCCCATTTCTCACAGCATTCTGCTGGAGAAACTGGCTGCCATCGGCATGGACAGACACAGCCTCTGCTGGGTTAAAAACTGGCTGGATGGCCGGGCCCAAAGGGTTCTGGTAAACAGAAGTAAATCCAGTTGGAAACCAGTCACAAGCGGTGTTCTCCAGGGTTCAGTGCTGGGTCCAGTCCTGTTCAACATCTTTATCAATGATATCAATGAAAGAATTGAGTGCACCCTCAGCAAGTTTGCAGATGATGCCAAGCTGGGTGGAAATGTGGATCTGCTTGAAGGAAGGGAGGTTCTGCAGAGGGATCTGGACAGGCTGCATCATCGGGCTGAGATTCAACAAGGCTAAGTGCTGGGTCCTGCACTTGGGACACAACAACCCCATGCAGCGTTACAGGCTTGTGGAGGAGTAGCTGGAGAGCTGCCTGGCAGAGAAGGACCTGGGGGTCTTGGTTGAGAACGGCTGAACATGAGCCAGCAGTGGCCCAGGTGGCCAAGAGGGCCAGTGGCACCTTGGCCTGTGTCAGACACAGCGTGGCCAGCAGGAACAGGGAGGCGATTGTGCCCCTGTGCTCAGCACTGGTGAGGCCGCACCTCGAGTGCTGGGTTCAGTTTTGGGCCCCTCACTACAGGAAGGACACTGAGGTGCTGGAGCGTGTCCAGAGAAAGGCAACAAGGCTGGTGAGGGGCTGGAGAATAAGCCCGATGAGGAGAGGCTGAGGGAACTGGTGGTTTAGCTTGGAGAAGAGGAGGTTGAGGGGAGACCTCAGCACTGTTTACAACTGCCTGAAAGGAGGTTGTGACAGGGTGGGTGCTGATGTCTTCTCACAAGTGAGAAGCGATAGGACGAGAGGAAATGGCCACAAATTGCACCAGGGGAGGTTTAGACTAGACATCAGGAAAAATTTCTTCGCTGCAAGGATGGTCAAGCACTGGAAGAGGCTGCCCAGGAAGATGGTGGAGTCACCATGCGTGTTTACAAGACAGGTAGATTAGTTTCTTAGGGACATGGTTCAGTAAGGGGACAGGGATGGTTGGGCATGGTGATCTGAGAGGTCTTTTCCAACCAAATGATACTATGATTTGGGATATATCTTAATTCAAGGGAGAAAACCTGAAACAGATGCAAAGAAAATCTGGCAGGATGAACAATAGAAGAATATAGTCTGAAAGACTAGAATCATTTGCACTTCAAAATTTAGAAACATTTTCCTCGTTACTGCAGTGGTCACTGGAATTAAGTATTCTACTACTAAAGTAATTAGCTGAATAACAAACACTTCTCTATTACCAAACTATCATAGTCCGTGTCAAATTCACTATTGAAAATATTGAACTTCGAGATTTTAATTGGTGGATTTCCAGCTAACATCATCCCTTCCATATTCTTTCTGCCATTACATCTGCATAGAACCACATTTATGACTAGATTATTTTTTTCAGGAAGCAATTTGTTACATATGGTGTTAATCCTGTGTAACATAAGAAACCTTTCTCTCCTGGATCCTTAAGGTTACCCTTCTTCATAAGCAGCAAACCCAAAACTTCCTTTCATCTAAGTTGCTTTCAAACATCACCAAAAATAACTTAGATGACATGAAATAAAAATGTAAGACAGATTAAAGGATAAAAAAGTTGTTCAACAGATGGGTGAAAAAAAAAGTCTTTCATCCTTGTAGGAGGAGGTTATGTACTTCTCCACACAAATCACTACCAAGGTCAAAGTGATCTGAGCAAAGCTTTGAGGTGTCACACCAACAGTTCTACAGGTGTTGCAGCTCATACTCCAAGGAGCTGTTTGCAAGTGTCTGACTAGGGATGTTCACAGCTTTTTCCATATTACTGCCTCTAATACATCAGCAGTACCTGAGAGACAAGGAGAACACTGTGCTATTTAAGAGTTAGCTTACCCTCCTGCATCTGAATGTTACCTTAGACATTATCACAAAGTTTTCTCCATTTAGAAAAAGAGTATATTTAAGTTCAACATACCAAGTCAGAATATTTGCACACTGTGCAATTTAAAAAGATACAACTTCAATAACAGTAAAAAAAAGATTTGACTCTGTTAGCGATGAATGAAATATTGGGGTTTTCAGCCTTCCCGTTATAATAGTTTCATCTCATATTTCTTACAATTCAAAGGATAACTATCTAATTATACAAATGTAAATAAAAACTACACCAAGATAAATTTTAGTCCTTATCTTCCTTACATTACTGAAAAACTTACAGAAAGAAATGTTTGAACACCTCCTCTAATCCTCCTGTTGGGGAAACATCCTCCCTTGCTGTTTCAGGATTTCCCTGAGCTCAAAAGGAACAACACTATTTGCATGGCTTACACCACAGCAGCAGGACAGACCAGAAAGACACAGGGAAAATATGGACCCAGCAGCAAGGCAGAATCTACAAAAAAATATTATTGAAAAGGTAGCTTTGCTTGCAGCAGTTTAAAGGGAAGAAAAACAAAAGTCATTATTTCAAACAAAAATTCTGTGTAACTCTTGTATGATTGTTTCAGTGTCAGAAATGCCCAAGACCTCTTTCAGAAAGCAATTTGTAAAGTAGCCCTGCAGGAGAAATATAAATTATTTTTAAGTATCTTGGGATTTTCTTCTGCAGAAAATCATTTGGATTTGATAGAGACAGTATTAGCACCTTTCACTTTACAGATTGGTTTAACAACGTGGCTTCCCTTTCTCCAGAAGTTTGACTAAATCAAAAGCAAAGCCTTCTGGGTCCCCATATAAAGCCAAATTCATACATTTTACTCACAGTTACGTTTCTGTGCATCTCATGCAGGAATTCAGTCCTCCTGAGGGCAGCCAGAACATAAACACTGGCTACAGGAGGAAGAGATGAGAGGAGGAGGCTGGCACATGCTGCAGTATCAAAGTAATCACAGCTGGGTGACTGCACAGGCCAGCCACAGCACCAAGGTCTCTCTCTAGCCACCCCCATCTTAGAGTTGTTACAACAAAAAGACACCTATTCACAATAGACCTGTGTGCATATATGCTAATTTCCTTCCCAAAGCAGCACTGACTGTTGTGCAGAGGATGCACGTAGGTCATTTGGACACTACCAGTTCCACCTGCTCTTTAGTCCTGGCAACGCCAAAGTGCACTGCAGTCACCAGAGAGAGAACATAGCAAGGGCTTCACCTCTCCTCTTCCGCTCACAGGCACCTTAGCATTACTAGGGATGCTCAAGTGGAATGCACACTGAACAAAGTGATCACCAAGAAAAGCAAGGAACTTCTGCTGCTGCTATGAGCATTGACCTCGATAAGGCGAAGAAAAATTACTCAAAGAACTGAAGTGGCAGGAAAGAGAAGACCTGAAACGCAGCACAAGTTCCAAACACTGAGAATTGTCTGGCATAACAGGAAAAGCAAACCTCTGAACCACTGAATTGGTGCAGTGATAACATAGCACTATTGCTCATGAATAAACTCATTCCAAAGTAAACAGAAGCTGCAGCAATCATCCCCAGTTACAGCAAGAATTTAAAGTTTCCAGTTAAAGAAAAACACATATTGCATCTATTATATCAGCATACCTACGATGCATACATTACTAATAACATTCCTAATGTATTCAAGAACCTTCTGCTTGCTTTGAAAGCATTGCCCTATGCAATAACTTTGGAGGAAAAAAAAAGGTTATTTTAATTCACTGTTAATATTTTGTATTATTTAAGATACCTATCGCATGCTCGATTTCTAAACTCAATGTGACATTTGCATTTCAAAGTCTCTGTGGTTCTGTTCCTCTATTACAGTCCAAATCTGGAATCTGGAGATTTATGCATAGCCCTGAACTGGAAGTTAGAGATTATTCCATTGTTACCTCCAAGACAGCCAACAAATGACACCAGAAGCAGCTGTTTCCACAGCAGCAGCATCTTCAGTCACCTAAATCGGTAATTCTTGTTCAGTCTCAGGTGAACTGTATGTTTAGTCTTCCAGGTGGCAAGGTTTAACCTGTTAAAAAGAACAAACAAAATTGAATCCCATGATGATCCCTCAGATCCCTGGCTTCCTTGTTAATGTACTTTTTGTTAAATACAAAGTTGACAGATTCTCCAAGTTCCTCTTTTTCCTATGATTTAAGCCTCAACAGAAGTGTACACATATGAACTCATTTATGTGTGGATACAAGGTGTTAGAAGCCATACAGTCCAGCAGGAGCAGAGCTGACAGGTAAGTTGATTTTGTTGTTCCTAGTTCTGACCAATTTCCAGCATTCGTTTATTTGTAAGAAACAGTAGTTTTAAAGGAAGAGAGAGTACATGAGGTGCAATCACACAAAAAGTACAGTAGATTAATGCATTTGTTACAAGAGTGTGCACTGCACTGATTTAATTAAAGCTATGCCTAAAGTTTTTTTTCCCATCGTTTTCTATACTAGGACTTGTACTCAATATGCAGCACAGCACTGTAGAAGTCTAAAAAGGAAAACCTAGCAACCAAAAAAAGCCACTAGTGAGCACACCTCACTCAAGCGCATCAGGTGTAACCACAGGCTGTGAACTAATTTGCTAGCTTCCATTTCTACCTTTGCTACTGGCTAGATGATAAACGGTTTGCTAAGGTCTACTGGCCTGGATACGACATTGTTATTTTTTTTCCTAAAAAAGCTTCACAGTAAATTTTCTGAAGTTGTACGACAACTGTGGCCTTTATATTTGTCCATGTCACTTCCACGGTGTCCTCTTTCTTCAGAGGAAGGGTGGTTGGGCAAAACCTGAGATTCTGCAGTACACAGACCAGACCAAATGGTTCCTTCTGGGATTAGCCTATGGATCAATGCACAGAAATATTAAGGTCAAGAAAGCAACCATTAACTCTAAGAAGCCGAATCTGAGATGTCCGAACTTGATTTTTCCAAGTGAACTATATTTCAAATTGCAGTTCAAATTACACATTACATGTCTGAATTTCAAGCTAAATACCCCAGAACACACTTGGATATATCCACATGTTGTGACTTGCTAGGAGAGTTTCAGCTCCCTAGAAAAACACTGCATGGCCCTTTGCCACAAGAACCATATCTTTTCGCATCCTGTGATCCCCGGTAACTCGGTCAATGCTATCAGCTCCCCCAGCAAGGCTGAGAGCACTGACAGCACCTCCTCTCTTCCGCACTGTCAGAGAAAAACACTTGTTGTTCTAACTGAAAATCTGGGTTTGGTCACTCCCCGCCACCACCCTGTGTCCCCAAGGGCCATCTGCAAAGCCTTCCTTTAAGGAAGGTTATCCATGGGCAGCCCAGAACCAGAGGCAGGACAATTAAATGCCCACCAAGGACACAGTCCCATCCATGCTGCTGAGGACTGACTGCTTCTGCAGCCATGAGAAGCCACAGCTGTGCCAGCGTCACCAGCCTGGCACCGAAGCATAGAATGACCCGAGTTGGAAGGGATCCACAAGGCTCCTCAAGTCCAACTCCTGTCTCTGCACAGGACAGCCCAACACTAACACCATGTGTCTGAGGGCATCAGTTTTGGACTGCAACACTAAATCCTGCTTAAGTTCACCATTCCAGTCCATGGGAATGAGCCATTTTACAGCTGTAACATTTGCCCTGAGAAGTGAGGATAGCTGGAAGGTAGAGAAGGGGAGGAGGAGGTGGAGCAGGAATACTAAAGTAGGTCACACTTACATCAGCTTTCTTGCAATCTTACAAGGGAAGAAAAAAAAAATATATAGAAGGAAAAGCTAAATTTGATTTTGTTCTTTAAGTGCTCTGGGCAAAGCAAAACATAATAGGTCCATTTCAGGCCAGAAAAAAGTGCTTTGGTAGAAGCTAAAAAAATTGAAAAGTTTTATATGTGGGTATAAAATCAAAAATAAATCCCAACCTCTGCCTGCACTGTATTTTAATAAATTTGAATATCTTAGAACAGTGGTTATCAGCTAGCTAACCTAGCAACATTTCAATTACTTTAAATGCTTCATTTTGGCCATTCTGCAAGATTTTCCTAATCTAGGATCTATTCCTGAATACCCAAAGTTTCATTTTTAAAAGATGACACTTAGTGGTGTTTGGATGTATAGTTTTAAGCCAGATAAACGTATCCTTATGCTCAATAATGGGTCAGTTCTTTACAAAGGAAGATGCAAATCTGTATGCACACCAATTTAACACCAAGTAGACAAAGTATACAATTCTTCAAGTTTTTCCTCAGTGGAATGTTGAACAACAGCCTTCCCAATAAAGGAAGCAAAAAGGAGATTGTCTCTGCTGATGCCATCCCAGCCTGCTGCCAATACGTACCTGAAGGGTTGCAAAGCAGAGAACTACCCACGGCCTCCACACCTTTCCCTTCGTCAAAGTCACCACTGTTAAGTCAGAGGATGGTATTTGGCTGTTTACAGACCCTCAGTGAATATTTGTCACTGGAGTAAGCAGGGTGCTTTGAAACTGCACCAAACCCCCAAGCATCAAGTACCACTGCAACTCAGCTTTAATGCTACTGTATTAATCTAAAAATTAGAATTCCAGAGTTAACAGACAAACACCCATTATGTTAGAAACATTGCAGCGAGTTACTTTTCGTAATACATGCATTCTAATCATCTAGTACGTGGAAGTAATCTGCATCAAATCTACTCACTGCCAATGCAGGGCTTCAAAATCAGGTGACAATTCTTAGCATCTTTGTTGTTCTCCGAGCTCCTAGAGAAGCCTGACCACTTTTCAGATCACCCACATTCAGAAAGAAGTGAAGAGCGGAAAATTCCCAACTCCTTGACATTTGATTGTACTATTTCAATATATCAGATCTTTCAAACAGAGATTAATGTGATATTAATAGTAAAGAATTAATTTACCGCCCCTTCATTTTGCAGAAGCAGAGACAGATCCACATAAGTCTATTTATTTCCAAAAGCATCAAAATTAAGTTACCTCCACAGAAATTCAGCAATCCACATGTAAAGGCCAGAAAGAATAAAATACAAGCAGCAACTACTGTGGTTGGAAAAGACAGTGAAGAAACAGACTAATACCCACAGAATACAAAATTGAAATACATTTATATTTCAAAAAATAGAAAGCTTCCCAGTATTAGACAGGGCTCTGATTTCAGGATAACCTTACAATATTTTAAGAGAGTAAGAAAGCAAACCTGTGAAGTGGTACAAAATTACTATGAAGAATAACAGATTTAATTTCTTTATTATACACTACTTTGACTTTCAGAGATAAGTAAATTCTCATGAGTTCCTCTGAGAAGATTTTGAAGACAATCACAAGACAGCAAAAAAAACCAGCAAAATATTACGCAGAATGGATGCACACATAAAATGCCATTTGATTCTTCTTCCTTTAAAATTAGCTTTCCAAAACCTATACAATTTGAGACCGTACAATATAGCAAGTGATGACAAGAATGCCCGAAAGAAACAAAGTCTGGGAAAAGTTTAAGAGTCAGTAATTTTATTCAGTGACCTTAATTTTACTACCCAGAATAAAGTGCAAAAAGCAGTAGTTCCCCAAAGGTGGAATTTTTATTTCTATATATAGAAATGGAACTTGCCAGGTCTGGCTGACAAGTTCAAGTTAAACTTGGAGTTTGAGCTGGAGGAATTCTTTGTGTCCTTGAGTTGAAAGCAATCAAATTCCTGGAACTGAGGAGAGCTACAGAGACTATGGACTTATTTTCTGTATTGACTACAAACCACAAAACAGAAAATAAACTGAGGTACTGACACTAGAGGTCAGCATATCTTCGCAAAGGGAAAAAAATTATTACCATCTCATGCTGAAAAATTATGAGATTAACACTCTAGTTAATTATAAACTCGTCTCCACCAGATTTCATAAAACTGAGGTGCACTGATTAGTGTGGAATATGCCTCAACTTCAAGAAGCCAATTTTTAATAGGAGAGGGGGCATTGAAAATATCTATTTCTCATTTCCTTCAAAATGAAATTACTTGCTATGAAAAATCACCCAAAACACATTGCTTCAATGAGGAACACCTACATGGTGGACTCTGCTACCACACCACCAATCCAAACCATCTCTTACAGACCATATTCCAAGATTTTCAGGAACCAGGGCCATGATGAAAATATTCTGGCTTTGGAAAACAAAGAGTGTAGCGAGTGTACGCACTCAGTAAAAAAAAAACAAACCTTTCAAAGATGTTCCAGTTGTAGGCTTTGAAAACGCAAAATACAATGAAATCTATAGAAGAACTATGTTTGCACATAATGATCTTTCTGTAATACTAGCTAATCTCTACACTTTGCTTTGATACCAAGATAGCCCAGTTCACTGGGATCTGTCTCTAGTAAAATGACTCCAAGTCAAAAATGCTAAAGATATAGAGAGGCATCAAGTCAAAGGCAGATCTTTCCAACACCTGTTATTTGTTCCATTTACACAGGCATGGTGCCAGCTCAAGAAAAGAACTTGGAAGGGATTCCTGTCACTTGAAGGAAACACTTAATTCAACTCTGACATCATCCAATAGGCAAATCTACAGATTAAGTTAACCAAGTAATTTACTGCTAGAGATTGGAAAGGCTCTGAAAAAAAAACAAAACACAGAGGCAATATTGAATATTACAGAGCCAGTATGGGGCAGCACACTTTTGAAAAAAAT
Source organism: Neomorphus geoffroyi (assembly GCA_033558235.1). Lineage (NCBI taxonomy): Eukaryota > Metazoa > Chordata > Aves > Cuculiformes > Neomorphidae > Neomorphus > Neomorphus geoffroyi. Next base: position 1,137,520 of record JAUMJM010000050.1, read on the forward strand.
GCAAATGCATCTAACACACCTGAAAGACTAAGTACATAGGAAATGACCAGTTAAAAGCTAAGAAGCAAGACAAAGACTAAAAACCTGCTAAGCAATACTGTGGCACATTCCAAAGAAAAGCTTAAAAAGGTGCTCCAAAGAAAATCATAGTTGCTCTGACTCCTGTGGGGTCTCATTACATCTTTGCTCCACAGCTGCACGGTAGCACTACTCATTAACAAGCAGGCTTTGCAGGTAGAAGTTGTGAGGCTGCCTGTGGCTCTTCCTCAGCCTTCCTATCCCTACAGGGATATCAACAATAGACAAATCATCCTGATGAAGTTAGACTGCAATCGCAAAAAAAGGAGGAAGAAAGTTTTAGACAAACGCCACCATTACCAACCTACTAAGTAGGATTAAAGTAATCTCCAGTGTGTCTTCAGCAGAGACTTAGTTAAAAGCATCATCTTAAACAAAATTAATTTACAAAAGCTTAAAATACAAGAAGCAGCAACTGTTCTGTGGAGAGTTTTATTACAGCTTCTCTTGCCTCACCGCATTTACTGACTTTCAGCCATGGTCCCTTGCTTCACCTGCCCATCCATCCTTTGCATTTGATCTAAATCTCTCTGGTACATGGACCACACAGGTGGTTCTGGTTTACAGAGCATCTTCCCTAGACCTACACTTATTTTAGTCCCTCCATTTCCCACTGGAGCAAAGAACATTTGTAGTTATTGGATACCCACTCTCCCTGTATACTAATTTTTCTACAAATAATGTCACTGAGCATCTCTACTTTATACTTGATGTCATCATGACATCAAGAACCTCTCTGAATATACCAACAGATTTACTGAATTCTGTATCTGCAGTTCTTCCATTTAAGAACTATGACCACAAAAGAAAGCTGTAACTCAGCTGAGCCTTTTACCATCAGGAGTTATTTCATGTCAACAAAAGCAGTGAAGCTGCAAAAAGAAAATAATTAAGGAATGACATCTATCCTAAAGTCCTCAGGAATCCTACTTTAAGACCAATGCCTTCCACAAGTCAGCATATCAACAATCTGAGAGCCTCTTTAAATCTAGCCAGAGGTCTGTTCTTCACACCACCTGCAGGGACAGCCCACCTCCCATGAGAACACTTCACAAAAGAACCAATTTTGCTTTTTTCCCCTATATTTACAGGGAAATGTTTGTGTGAGTCTCAACTCTTTAAATTTAATCAGCTATAAGATACAATTAAAAATTATTAAGCCTTTTAAGCAATAATAACTCCAACCCCAACATATGAGGTCTGACAAAAGAACAAGACTAATCCTACAGCTCAGTACCCAAGAGCGGGAGAGAAGAGAGAAAGAGGTGGCTACAGAAGATGTTTTAACCTGTCTCAGCGAGACAAAGCTCAACTCAATTGCTTCACTCAGTCCAAGCAGGCGCATGTTCAAAAATTGACACCGCCTTATCCCTCGTTGGAAAATACCAGCGTGCAAGAGTGAATAGCAAGTTCACATAAAGTTTCTTATGAAACTGAAGAAATTCAACAATTAAAGTTTGTCATGGATGAGGCTTACAGTGGAGAGAACCTAAAGATCAAGTTGGTGCTCAGAGGAGCCCATTTTTTCTTAGTAGAAGATTTGAAAGCCAAAATGATGAAGATCCTCAACAGCCTTTCAGAAAATGATCTGCAGAATTGCTTTGAACATCAGCAGCACGGTATGCAGCTGTGTGTGAACTTAGAAGGGAACTATTTTGAAGGTGATCTTAGCTGATTTTCTTAATATGTTAAATAGACTTACTGCCATAATTTCAAGGTTTTTTTTGTGTCAGACTGCATAGATGGAAGACCTATTCTGAACACAGTGAGTCAAGTTTGATATGTTTAGTTACTGTCATTAAAAACTGTCTTTTTTGTGTTGGTACAGTAAAGGTGTTACATAATAGGTTAAATTTTCAAATTAAAAATACAGATATTCAATTACAAGAAAACGACATTGCTCTTCTCTGCATTACCAAGAAATATCCACACATTGGTAAATATGAAAGTTCATGAGATAAAGCATATTTGGACGTAAGTTCACTCTTGAGACTTTAAGACCTATCTCAATACTGTTCATTTTTTCTGTTCAGCCACTCATAGCTTGCAATTAGCCAGTTTATCAGAAAAAAATGAAAATGTTTTCTTCCCATAGTATTTTGAAAAGTCCTAGTTGCAGAAGCTGCTATTATTTAAAACAAGCAAGACCTCTACTCACAGAAGAAATATAATTAAGGCACCTAGTAGACAAAACATATGCTATGACAACATTACCCACACCACTATCAGCCAAGACGTTTCATGTCAAATGGTGAGAGCATGGTCCCAATACAGGTGGCAAGAGCAGGTTCTGTCCTTACTGCCAAGGGATGGCTCTTGAGCACCAAGAAGCAGACTTGTGGCTTTGCTGCAGTGTTCATCCGCATACAAACTCAATTCCAGCTTCCAAGTAAAATCTTATCTTCAGTGCCAAAACTGTATTTCCAAATCATATAAGGGAGGAAAGGCATTTTCAGTGTCCCAAAACTTTCAGGCTGCAACTTCTTCATAGAAGTCCTTTACCTATAGTAAACAGGAATTTTGTCTATCTAGCACAAAGTTTAAAATTCCCTACAAGTGTTAAAATTCTTAAAAAAATACATACATTCATATTCACCAATCACCAAAAGCTAACTTCTGCTGCTACTTTAATTATTTCCATTTATTACCATTATTCAAATACATTCCACTATACTTCAGATTATTACATATCTGTCCAACTCAACTATACAGCATCAGAGCAACAGTTTCCTGCATTTCAAAAACCTATGAATAATGTACTGTAATGTTAAAATTGTAATGTACCCATGATGACATGACCTGCACTCTTGTCTGTTAATTCTTCCTTTCTTGGAATCACAATATATCAAGCCAATAACCAATTTCAAAAAGTACTATCCTCCCCTCAAGAGTGGCCTGTCACAAACAAAGTATTTACTCTGTTATTTTCAGGCCCCTATTCCTATAATTTGTATGCCTGAGGCTTTCCCCCTGTAACTTAATTTCAGATGCTCTTTTGATAACACATATTGGTCATCACCTTCAGCTGAGCATTCCAAGACAGGTACTTCCAAAGGTCAAAAAGTCTTTGAACCCAGATGACAAGTTGTCTCAAATCACTTCAAAATTATCTAAGGCTCTAGAATTATGGTAAATTAATCAAAGCCATTGAAAAAACCCTCAAATATTAATTCGGATGAAATACGCCTTGCGTAGCTGCAGCGACTTCTCTTAGTGGCTTCCACAGCTCAAATGACATCGGCGTCTGCATTAGCATTACCAGCTCCCCAGGGCTGCCAGAGTACTTGCTGACCATCAGCACGTACTTAGTCTCTGAAAAGATGACTGACCTGCGGCAGTTAAGGTTACTTTTATTAGCCCTTCCTCATTCCCACGTAAAAAGCCTTTGTATTAACATATGGAGAGTGGTCTCGGGTGAGGCACAAATAATTATTTCTTTCAAAACACCTTTGGTTCCGTCTCCTACAAATCATAATTTCAAAAGCTTCTTTTATTCTGCATGGTTGCCCAAATCTAACTCATCACTTTCCACTGCATACATAATTTCACTTTGATATTCCTAGGCCAGAACAAAGTTGATCTGTACATCTCACCTCGTCCCAGGTGGCATTAACATCCCTCTCCCACAGGGCATCGCAACACCTGGCCAGGGAGCCCCGTGAATGCTGATCAGGGTTTGCTGACCTGGTTCGGAAGGTTACCTACAGCAATTTGTCAGTAGCTTCCTCTTCATCAAAATTTTAAAGACTGGCATGTTTCCAATAACCCTAATACCCACAGTAATACCATCTACTTCAAATACTATTTTATAAGCGGAATGCGTGCTTTCTCCCTCATTTCTCCCACACACAAATGCAGTAGCTACATAAAATCAGGGTATCAGACAAGCAACACTAATTCTACCCTAAAAAAGGCTTCAGATCCCAGAAACCGGAATTCAGGCAGTTTCATTTACCTGAACTGGGGCATCTAGGGAGCAAAGAAATGCAACAGAGTAACAGAATGTCTTCAAGCATTTGTAAAACCAAAACACAAGACCCAACATAACCCCTACGCATTTTCTGAAGTCTTCCCCAAGATGAAAAAAAACAAAAAATTAAACTATGTCACTAGAAAAACACTAGCATAGTCAATCCACTTAAAGTGTTGACAGACTGAAGTTACGCTGATTTACATAGCTTCCTATAACAAATATTGCTGCTCTTAGTCTCCAAAATACTCCTCAAAATGTACACTCTAGGCCTCCTGCTCTCCCTCTCTACAGGATGCCATAGATCTCTACCATGCATCAGGAACTCAACATTAGTTTAAGTTTTCCTTAAACTGAGAATATTAAAAAAAAAATCATTCTGTGCCTAATAACTTTATAGATGACAAGTTAAGCACTAAGTATGCTTTGGACTTGAAAAAACAAAACTATAGATTTTGTATGTTAAAAAGGTTTTGCTAGCTATGCATGTGTTACATGCATACATGCACACATTTACAGCTAGCTATTTATGAAAAGATGCATGTAACAACAATATAACATATACTAAACAGTCAACTGTAGAAAAATCCATTCCCATCCTCTCCTTCTCCCCAGAAGTCTCAAATTAACGCTCAGGTACCTGCAGGAAAATACATTCATCTTAAATGGCATTTCTGTCATATCCATAACTCAATACAGGCAAGAAATCCTCAATGCATGACCATCTCTTTAGTTACTTAAAACACCTTATCAAGACTTAAACCATAACTTGCATATTGCATTAATCAGACATTTTCCAGAAAGAACAATACAGTTCCTATTTTGTTTCCAATGGAAAAGGAAAGAAATTCCTAACAGGGATCCAAGGACAAGAACCTCCAAGTGCCTGGGCTCCACCTGCACCTCTGCAGTCTCAATTTCACCACAGACCTTGTGGCTTCCCACAGAGGTTTGGACTCAACTTGGCTTTAAATGGAAAATGTCTGTAAGATTTTATATTTTGAAGTCTTTGCTAATACATGTTAATGCAAACTTTTCCGGTCAACTTATAGTGAAAAATCGCATCCATTCCCACACTGCTTTTCAGAGGTAGGATGGACAGGTTTTCTGCACTGGTTTTGGTTTGGCTTTTTTTAACCACTAACAACTTTTATCTTGGCAGGGAGTCATTACAAACAATAATATATCAAAAACCCAAACAAGCAATCATATTACATGACTGTAGATGATTTCTCCTCTGTCACATTTGTAAACTAACACATAGGTGTGAATTTAACATTTTACTATTGCACTATCCAATTGTCTCTTCTTGACCGACAACTAGAAAAGAAACTCCCTAGTGCAAAGTTGACAGAAGACTGACGTAAACTTGTTGGTGAGACACATTGTTCGATGTAAGCAGTCATGGAAAATCTCTCGTCTTTCCATAAGCCTCACAGGTTTTCCTCCCTCTGAGCAGAAGCAAGCCAAGAGGAAGAGATGACCTAAAGGCAAACTGACCACAGACAGTCCTGGCTTGTTTTCTCCCTCATGGCCAGATAAGCAGAGGAAGAAGCCTGCAGGTCAACACAGGGATCCTTTCTCATGTCTTCTTTAGCTATTGGACATCCACAGTTTTTGCCATGACAGGCAAGGACAAGGTGTCATATCACTAAACTAAGAGCAAATCTTTGCTTCTAAGGTCAGCACACATCTCTGAGTTCAACAGTTTTTAAACTAATATGCACGTGATGGATAGATTTGATGGAAAACTCAACTCGGTGGCAAGACATGGAACAGTTTGGGTGGAGAAACAAACAGCAACAGGCTTCTCTGGAGAGTCTTCTGCTCCAAAGCTCAATGCAGCTTCTCCATCGCTGGAGGTGCTTTGAAGGATAAGTGTAATGCTGGGCCACACACAGTGGTCCATATCAAGGCAATTACTCACAGTAACTGAAATCAAACCATCTCACATGGCTGAAGATAATGCACAAGAACAGCACTGAGGGAACGTCCCATTGTAGTGCCAAGCAGAGACCTCACGCCATGAGCCGAAGAACCAGCCCCATGTCCCCATATGCTCCAGCCACAATACTTGCTTACAGCCTCAGAGCTGACATGCCATGGGCAAAAACACGTATTGTCTCTGTTTAATTACAAAAGAAAAATTGATTACCAAGGGTAAGAAACCAATAGAGTAAAATGGCATATGCACTTCAAGTACACCAGTAAACAAGGAAGGGAGGAGGGAGGGGAAGTAAAAAATGAAAAAATTTATGGTTTTTTATACAGTCTTACTACCCTTTTCTTATTCTTTTTACACATATATAGCCTAGGAATAGAGGACCAAGATAGAAAAATTCACTAATATTAGCAAGGAACTGAGCTTCAGCAGATATAGCCACAGGTACCCTTAATCTATCCTGTCTGATTATCTCACTCTAAGTCACATGCAAGAAAATAATCCCCTGCAGCATAGAGCGCTGATGTCAAAGGAAAGAAAAGCTCAAAGTCACAGCTGAATGGTTATCGCTGAACCCATTTCAGTACTTTTTTCCCCCCTATTTCTTACTTGAGACCAAGGCAGCTTAATCTACATTGATGTCTATGAAGTTTCACTTTAAAAAGTTATCCAGCCCGAGAGACTCTCCTCTTATGAATAGAAATGAAATGCTCAAATATTTTTATGCAAAGTTTTTTTTAAAAAAGAAACTGCAATATTGCCTGAAAACTTAAATACTGCACTTCAGCCAAAATTTCACACTAGTAGCAGAGATATTAAACCCAAAGTGAGATTATAACAGAAAAAACACTTAAACTGAACTAGCAAGCAGAAAAATACCCATTCGAGGATATGATAAAGCTGTTACAGATGTTCAGTTGATTAGTATGGCTGATTAGCTTGCATATGACAGTGCACTGTTCAACAGAACCACACCATTATGGTTACTCTTAAGATCACAGAATATGGTATTTTTAATTACTTTTAATACAATACTCTTCTACCCCACCTCTTCCCATTCTCTGGTTTACTCCTCTTCATTACTGTGAAATGAATGCTACATTAGTTCAGATACACACTTGCTTAGTTAACTCGCCACTGGAAAAGGACAGCACGTGGACCCCTACGATAGAAAACAAAGGGCAAGGAGAAAACTCAATGAACAATGAAGTGACAACACAATCTCAGTTTTGTAAAATTTAGACATAATTATTCTTTGGTTATCCCTGTTACATTTCCAGGCAGCAAACTGAGTCTCAGCATGACACTATAATTTGAAAAAAGAATACTAGAGGTTAAATTTCAGCTTGAGTTTTCTTCATTGATACTAAGAGAGGAATGTCAGGGTCTATCCCAATATTAATGCATGCAATGAATAACCACAGTTGACCTATGGCTACAAAAATATAGTAAAGAATAAGCACTAGACTTGTTAGCTGAACAATTGTGAGACTCCTTTTATTCTTCCCACAGAAGGAGGCCTCATTTTAAGGATTTTTTTTTGTGTGTTTTAAAGGGCTTGACAAAAAGCAGTGTTTAAATTACTTAGCAAGATCTCTTTAAATACCCGTACAAGGTTAGATGTGATAAAGACTACATTGGATTTGCTGGGTAAATTTGACAGCTTTAGGTTAAAAAAAAACTGGAAGGAGCAGAGAGCTACACAGATAACATACAGTGGTGATGCACCTAAGAATATCTAAAGTACTGAAAAATCAATTTCTTGACTTAGGAACCAAATTCAAATTAGGAAATCTGTCTGACAGAGGTTTGAAACCCATGGAAGGAAAAGCAGAAGGGAAGTGAGGTTAATTGGTTTGCGAAGTATTATTAAGAGTACCTTGATACAAAACGCCCTGGCAGGAAACCAAACCTGAAGAGTCAGAGAGAGTGTGCATGGAGTCTGCACCAGGGAAGATGCAGAAAGAACCCCAAAAGTAACGTTTGACATTCAGGAGTTTTACTTCATCCTAATCATTATCTTGTTCTGAAATCATTCATGGCACCAAAGCAAGTTTGAAATACAGCTTCAGAAAATGCACACTCAGAGCTTTGCTAACCAAAAAAGCTCCACTTCTCAGTTATCACTTTATCTTTTCTTCACAGAGAAAAGAAAGTATTTTCCTTAGTGTCAAACGCAAAAGCGGCACCAAGCCCCAGACACCAGAAGAAGCTGTTTTTCTTTGGGATCTGAGGTTCGATTCAAGTCTTAATGCACACGGCATTGCTCTCACTATTCATCATGTACTGCAGCCCAAGAGAAACTGCCTTTCCAGAAGTGACCTCAAAGTAAATTCGTAATTCCTGAAGAACCAACAAACCCACTGAACCCAAAAGCTCAGTGCTTCCACAGTGGGCTACAAGTAGTCAGGCTGCTTTACTCTCTTTAGGCAGATTCACTACCACTTTTTATTTAAAACACTGAGTAGAAACTGTTCATGTAGTTTAACAACATTCCTGTGTTTTGAGCCAGAAGAGGTCAGAAGACAAACAGGAACCTTTTATGAACAGTGACACTGGAGACCTACAACAGTCTGACTGGATTTGTATTACCCTCTGCTGTTGCCACAGGAGCTAAGGTTCCTGAACAGTTCTCCCTAGTACTTTTTTTTTTTAAACCCCCAAGACCTAGGAGAGCACCTCTTAGCACTTTCCAAATGTTCCTAACAGAACTCTAAATCCACTGCATTATGCTTTTCTGATGTCACCCTCATTAAGAGGGAAGATCCTCTATGAGAAGTAAGACACATGTACCCATTACACATTAGACAGACTCTTACTTCCTTGCAGGGAGCAGTTATTCTAAAAAAGTTGAATAAGAAATTTTAATATTCAGATTCATGACATGTCATAGAAGATGCCACAATTACTAAAATATTCAGGACACCTTTGCATCCTTCATTGTACAGAAGATGGGTGGAGATAAGACCATATGCTGAAACAAATCTTATACAGAACATCCTATTCTTGGCTTTAAATCAAAGCAAGAACACAAAGTAACCTATGAAAAGCCTTGTACAAGAATACCTGAAGCTGTACTTAAAATGCATATGTTTCTAAGTTAGAAAAAGTAACTTTAATTCTTCAAAGGGTTTTGGAACCTTTTCTGACTAACAAGATCATTACATTCATCTGACCACACAATGAATCCCATGAATTACTATTTTTCAAAGCCTAATGTTAACGGGGGCTTTCAAGACATTTCACATTTTTATAATATTAATTCAATCTACATCTATTTGACATACTGGAAAGAAAGAACATCACAATAGAATTTGGGCAATTGAAAAAGCCTTGCTGGGACTTTGTTTCTAGAAGTACTAGCTTGCCTTAGACCTTTCAAGCTAAAAGATGTAAAATACATCCCAGTGAAAAAAAGAAGGGTTGTATTTTTAGAAGTCCTCCACACAACGCAGAAAAAACTTGTGGAATTTATCAAAATAATATATCACTCAGGACTCAGGAGGATTTGCAAAGGAACCAGATAAATAACACAAATAACAAGCGTGCCCAGAATTGCAGTTGCCTGTAGTTGTAAAGTAAACAGGGGCTGAAGCCAGCTCTGCAAGACACTGCTTGTAACTACAAGAGGCACAAGGAGGAACCAGCTTCGCTAAGCAGCAGCTGTAGAGACACAGACCACATAAGGCTTGTCACTCCATCCCCTGGGTAACTGAGGTTGCTGTTTGCATCAAACATCTACCCAAATATTGGGTGTGACTTTGCATGGTGACTCTGAGGCTCTGATAGCTAGTGAGGGCAAAAAGTCTGCTTCCAAAGCAAAACCTGGCTTGGTTCAGGGCAAAAAGAGAAGAAAAATATACACTAGCACTTTTCTACCCTCCAGTTCATAAGAGTAACACAGCATATTCCCCCCAAGTCCATTATGCCTCAAGTTTAACATATATGAAGTGTTAATGTGGTTAATGTGTTGCATCACTGCAACACTAACATTTCCTTTGTGCAAAAACGTATCAGCTCTCTGCTACAATACCTGCTTGCATCTCAACTTTTTACAGGTACCATTCAGCTAGTGAAATCACTATGTAATACTACTGCTCAGGAAGTACAGGGATACATTAATCCAAGAATGGTATGTTTATTACCACCTTAACTAGGCTTAACAGACAAGTCACTTGGTCCTTTGGAAAGGAAAAATGTTAATACTTGCAAACTGAGAGTTTGAGGAAACATCAATTATAATTGCAGTGCTTATTCACCAGACCTATGCACTACACGTTTTTTTGAAAAAACAAACAAACAAACAAACAAACAAACAAACAAACAAACAAAAAACCAAACAAACAGTGGAAATGCTGATTCTTCCCTCCCTGCTGCAGGAAACCAAGGGCTTGGAGAAGATTCCCTTTGTTATAGTACTGCAAAGGGTCGTAAGTATAAAGCAGATTATTTTCTTCTGCTTATTTTGATACCTCCAGAGAAAAAAAAAAAAGTGATTCTTCCCTTTCCAGATGATATTGTATGGATCAACTACAAGTTCCGAGCCTGGTTCTCTCAAAGGTGCCCCTGAAGATTATAATCTGCTGGAAAGAGAGTATCCTTGGATATAAAAAGGGAAGTATGTATATGTTATTAGCAATTTAGAAGTTTGAGGTTTACATGTAATTCTTTTCACACTATAGCATAGAAAGCTTCAAGGAGCAGCTGGAGCCTTCTACCACAATGGTATCCAACCTTGCCAGAAAGGCAGCAGACAGGTGAGGAGTTAAGGGGCTGAAACGACCCAGACCTGAACTCATGGCTACTTTCCATTAAGTGATCAAGAGTCCATCTAAGAATGAAAGCAGACTGGAGAAAATCTCAGATTTAACCTCAAACCTTACTGCTGTTTTCTATCAGTTCCACAAGTTTTACTTTTTAAAAAAAAAAAAAAAAAAAAATCAGAACTATGTCGAAGAGTCTGGGAGCTCTTTGTTCATTCAGGATAACATACAGGCATGAGCAGTTAACTATGCAAGTTATTGAAGTCTGTAACATTAGGATGTTCAGATGCTGGGGGAAGAGAAGATTGTATGTTAAAATAGCTCAGCAGCAGAATGTACGAGGTGGTGGAGCTTTGCAACTTCCTTAAGCTGCTTAGCTTCAGATAAGGAGCTTATGAAACTTTAACTCTGGAGTACATTCAGCAAGTGATATCAAAACAGTTTTCAAGTTAAGTTACACTCAGGATAGATGCATCTTCACTGCTGCCATTCTGCCCTCTTACCAAAGAGGCCAAAAACCCCAATACCAACCCATCCACCCACCAAAAGCCAAAATGCTTTAGTAGACAAGGTAAGTGCCATACTTGTTTTCCTTCATGTTTCCCTCACACGACATACAACATCTGCACAGTTAGCCCAGCTTCTGAGCTTTGGCAGTATGACCAAGACACTGTTTTGCAGCTTCTGATTGAAACCTGACTACAAACAAGGTGCTTTGCAGTCATCTGGGTAAAGTTGTAGAAATGAGTATAAATACTGCAGTGATTCTAGTCAGAAAACAGACTTACAATAAGTTGTTAGGATTTTTTTATATGAAAATAAACCAATCAGCCCACAATGGAGCTAGTCAAGAATGTTCTTGGAATAGGACAGAGACAAGGTCAAAACCATGAAGTCTTGATTAAGCTGCATCAAAGCTGGGACTTGAATGAATAATCAGACACTCCACTTGGAAGTTGAAGAAAACATGGGGGGGAGGAAAAAAAAAAAAAAAAAAAAAAAAGGGTAAAAGTCCATAATCCTTTTCTTGATGCCAGTACCTTATGGAAAAGCACCAAGTACCACCATCACCACTTCCAGAGGAAACAACAGCAGTGTCAAAAACCAGACCAGGGTACAGCACTCACCACAGTGAGTAGATGCTGGGACCACATGCCTCTCCAAGCAGGGACTCCTGGGGGTTATGCTTTTGAAGAGGCTGGAGTATTACTTGATGATGATTCACTTATTTCAGCTGTTTTGTAGAAGGACAGATCTGCAGAAGGGCTTTCTGGTCTACAAGTGCACCTGATGGAAATACTGGAACTTTCTAGTATCTGGATTTCGGTGTGCAAACCAGTTACATCGCAGGGAAGAACACACTACAAAAAGTGCAAAGCAAAACCAGCCACCTTGTTATTTTCCAATGGAGAAGAAAGGAGGAAACCCTACTTGTTCTTCACGTAATAGTCACTGAAGAATAGCATGTTTAAACATAACATCTTTTCTCTTTGCATTTCAAGCTTATCACAAAAAAAAGATGCTCAAGTAGACTGAACTACAGCTTTTAAAGCATTAGAAACACAGCTCTTAACCAGAGCCAAACAGATTTTTATTTTCTTTAGCAATACAATAGCAAAGATAGTCAACGTGAGATTCAAATCCAATATATACAACAATTACAGTGAGAAATTGATAAATGCGAGATCTATAAATAGATTAAGCCAAACATATAAAAGGAAAACTACCATGTATATGCCACTACTTCAGTAATTGTATTTGATTCCACAAATCGTTTGCTAGTTCTCTGCACGGCTTAATTGCTTTTTCCACTATAATTTTAACAGAATGTGTAGAATAGGAAAGATGAAACACAAGCAACAAGAGGAATGGTGCTACATGAGAAATCAGACCCTTAAAAGCAGGGGAGGAAGAGGAAACTAACTCTGTTTTTACATTAATTTAGCTACTTCTGGGACAAAAGCTCACTTTTGCTTAGTCAAGGGAGAAAACAGACAAAAAGAGCCCATCTCCAAGAACAGGAGAATTGTTCCAGACAAGCAGCTGCTGCCCTTTATTTTGCCGAGAAGACGAAAGACCTTTAAGTGTACTCCCACTGCAGCTCGGCAATTATAGCAACAGAGCTCATCAGGGCTGTACACTGCAGCACTGGGCTCCACAGCCTCTGCAGTCTCCAGCACTGGTCCAGATAGAGTTGGGTAGGTTGACGGTTTAAGAAAAGCATTTCCATCAAGAATTTACCCAGCCAGATTCTACCAGATGTAACAGAGAACAGTTTGGTCCAGTAAACATATATACATCTTTCTGTATGAATGATGAGAACTTGAGTCTACAACAACAAAACATGTATTTTTCTTTGGTGGAGAAAATCCAGTATACAAAGAATTTTCATATGCCACTAATGAAAGACACACAAACTTAACAAGTACCTAGAACATCTCTGAAGAATCAATAGATCTTTATCCAGAGCGGGGGCACGTTACTAAAAGCATATGCTTACATGCTCAAACAGATGCTAGGGATTATGCAGTTGAAGACTTCATGTGAAGGGCTTCAAACCTTAGGAACTCGTCTTCTGCTTTTCCCCTCAAAAAGACTTAATCACTTCAAAATTCAAGGCTTCAGTTACAGATGCTTTTTCAGTAACAATGCCAATTTAACCTCTACCCTCACCTAATTATTCACTCCTTAGGTGATGCCAGTAGAGCCATTTGTCAAACCTACAATGAAGAAAGTCAAAGAGCTGACACAGGCTAAATTAAAGGGTTCTTAAGAGGATAGGTGACTTGATCCTCTGTATGTCTCCCTCAACTCAAGGATTATAGCTGGGGAAAAAGCTAAGTCATTTAGGTTACCTCTAAGTTTTTACTCATTATTGCAAAATCTTTCAAACCTAGAAGGGATTAGGCAACATATTTAAATTACCTCTACTCTTAACCATATTTCCTTTCTTCCTGTCTGCCGCATTAGTTTTGTGTACTCTCCCTCTTCTGCAAGCTTTAACTTTGCTTTTTATCCTGTCAACCAATGACTGCACACAAAGGAGACTTGAAAACTTACCTACTGTGCATTTCTTGGAAGTGGGAAAGACATGAAGATACACGTAGCAATGCTTATTTTCCACCACTACTCAGCCTCAACTAATGAATTCTGCAAATTTTCAGGTAAAACTGATTTCTACTATAAACTGTTCCCTCTTCCCTTTTTAATATGGCAGAATTATCTGTAGCCTCCTGACCTCAACAGCTTACTTCAAAATTTAATGTAAAAAGAGGCAAGAAAAATCCTAAAGTGAGACAGTAATTGATATATTAAAATCCCCAGTAAACCATATGGCTGATAAACATAAAACCTCTCCTTACATTTGTTTTAGTTTGTCTGTTTTAAATCAGGTTACAGAACAGAAAAAACAAAGAAATCAATTCACTTTAAGTGAAGAATCAAACACTTCTCCATTTTAATGTTCGAGCTTCATCACAAAAACCAAAAGAAAATAAAATCCCAGAAGATGGTTCAGCAGAGAGTCTCGACATCAAGTCATACCTCTCCCTCAGAGAAGATTCAAGAGTTTCTTCTGGCCAGCCTCCTCAGTTCCTCCTCCATCTGCAGGGAAGCATGTGCATCTTGCTGGGTGACACACATCTGGCCAGCAGATAAGAGGCTCTTGGGACAGAGGGCAGAAGAGAGCCTGCAGTACAATGAAGTGCTGCTGCTGTCCCTGTTCTACTTACATATACCAGTGCATCATCAGGAAACTGATCACCACACCACTTTCCCCCGTGTTCCTCTGCGAGACAAGCTGCAGTGAACATCAGGAATTTACACCACCTCTGACTACACCACTGATCATCAGCGCTTTCCTTCACCTCTCCAAGTCTCCCCATCTGCAGAGATGAAATAACAACCCTAACAGCTCTTTACAAAGTTTGAGCAAGTTCTTTTAAGTGGTTTAAAAATTCTGTTGTCATTGTAGATCTTAATGTGTTTGAAAATCTGCCATAAGTAGCACTGCACAGACCACAAGACAAACATTTACCAACTCTATACAGTCAATTTGCGCATTGCCAAGATTTCTGCATATTTCAGTACTCAACATCTAAAGGGATTCTAATTATTTAGTTCTTCATAACTGCTCACGTGCATCATCTTTCAAGCATTCATTTATAAACACAGCAATACAAACCTCCCCCCCTTTCCATTCACTGGTACTCACTTCCCCCTCCAGTAGTTACACTCAAGTTGATGATTCAGAATCTCATTTTTAAAGAATAGGAAATACTACCCCAATCTTTACTAAACTTAAATCAATAGGCAGTCATCCTCTTCATTCAGCACATCTACCTGAAAAGGTGGACTAGAAGCATTTTCTTCCTGAACATCCCAAAATATCTGACTTGTGACCTTGAGCTTTTAGTATTTTCCAATTACAAAAAACTGAAGAGACCTAGGCCACAGAAGAATACACAAGGAAAAACATAATCAAGCACACAAACAATACATTCTGCCTGACTTTTAGCAAAAATTCCACAAAATATAACCGTTTATATATCATTTAATCCAAAAATTGGTTACAAAGGGAGGTACCTCATTCACAGATAGGAGAACACTCAAAAAAAAAAAAAAAATCAAGATAGGAGCCTCTCACTAACCATCTTCAATGGGGTTTTCACTGAACTTCTTGGACGTATCACTCAGCAGCACTGGCCATAGATTTAAACCACCAAACACAGTACCCAGTTCTTAAGATGCAGAAATAGTTAAGTATGTTTGGAAAAGCTTATCTGATATTAATATTAACCTATTGGCTTGATCTGTAGTCTTGGGGAAAGCTTCGGTTCCCTGTGTCTTGTGGCTTCAGCTTCATTGGAAAGACAGTTACATGAAAACTTAAAAGCCTGAATCAGTTACACCCATTACTCCTTACAAGCCCTTATGCTAACAGATGATTCAATCTACATATTTACATGTGCTTTCATACAAAAAAGAAAAAAAATACAAAATCTATTCTTTCCACTTAAGACTACCCAAAGCAGACACTAATTTTCATACATTTATCTGCAGAGTCAAACAACATACTCAATGTATTTAGTCAACACAAGCAAAAATTAGGACAGACTGAAAGGAAAGAGTTGGTGCCAGTGCTAGCGTATAATGAATGCCAATTCACGTACATAAACATTAGGAGTTTTCCTAAAAAGCCAGATGCAGACCTCAGTGGTCAAGAAGCCACTATCAATGCTCAAAATTAGGATTTACTTAACACGTGACTTTCAAAGGTGGCAAGACTGTCTTATTGTAACTTCAATCAGCCAGTGTTTAAATATATCCTCCTGTGACGCAGCACAGATGTTCTCAATGCAAATGTTTTCAGCTGCCTTTAACTCTAAGGCAATATATTGTTAAATCCCAAGGTTAAAAGCAAACAACTGATATCATTAACAGCTCCACTATATGGACCAATGAAGTGAAACTTAAATCAGTACAGATCAACGTGACAGAAAAATTGTTAGTGCTTAATAAGTTCACATACATTTCAAGGGCAAGTACTCATAATAATGTGCCCTTGTAATTCAAAATGGGAACAACGGCCTACCAATTATTCAGGCAGATACTCCATTGTAATAAAAAATTTAAAACCACAACAAAAAAACCCCACGCCATAAAAATCAAAAGGCTGGTTCCAGCCTGAACTCGGCTCTGCTCCCTCCCTCGTCTAAACTCTACACAAGCAGATTTGGGCACACAGCTTGAAACAGGGGATCCACCAGTTTGCTGGATTGGAAATGGGCTCTTTTCACATCATTCTGAAGATTCTGGGCAGTTGAAAGGCTGCGATGAAGGGCAGCCTTCACTGTAACATCCTCCCCTTTTGTGACCATGCCTTTGATTCTCCTTCTCACCAGCCTGGCTGACAGCAGAAGAAACAATGGGCATCAGCTGCTCCTTCCAATACACTTTTGGTTTCTCCAACTATCATCTCTTCAAGTATTCAAAGTGACCAAATTTTAGAGAAGATGGGATGACACAAAGCGAATGCAAGGACTTAATAGCCAGAGCATTATTGCAACAAACTCATCTTCCACCACCTCAATAAAAGCTAGTAGTTAATACAGTACTGACTTCTTTAATGAAGTTGTTTTAACAAAGCCCTATTTTCTGCTAGGCAAGCAACAATAAGAAACTATACAATGTAATTTAATCGCATTATAGCAAGAGAAATGCTCCTACTACAGCCCCCAAGATTCTGCCCCTGCCCCCTCCCCCCCCCCCCGTAGAAGTGAAGTTTCCTCCTGGCATCACTGCCAGGCATCCACTCCAGGGCTTGAACTACATCACAGCCCAGAGAAATCCTCCTCACCAGCTAACTATAAGCTTCCAAAAAGAAACATGGTCAAGGACACAACCACTGCCAACAGGAGCTCAAGAATATCCCTACCACAGCCATCTCCTATAACTGTCAAAGTGTGAGAAAAAGTGCACTTTCAAACCTGCAATATTTCAATAATAGGCAATAACTGCCTATATAATCATTATCCTACAGTATTCATGCCATTACATTTATAAATCCTGCTGGTTTAAAACTGTATCGATTACAGCAATTATTTGAAATTATCAAAAAAAACCCACTCTGGTCTGTTTTTGAGCAAGGAAGAATTTAATTTCCTACAACAAAATATTCAGAAAACT
This sequence comes from Neomorphus geoffroyi, assembly GCA_033558235.1. NCBI lineage: Eukaryota > Metazoa > Chordata > Aves > Cuculiformes > Neomorphidae > Neomorphus > Neomorphus geoffroyi. The sequence continues at coordinate 1,154,960 of JAUMJM010000050.1, forward strand.
CAATAGAAAAACCTGAAATATGAGTTTATTTTTCCTTAACACTTCTGAAGCACTGAGTTAATATTCACTACTGATTTCCACAGCATTTGGATACTCAGATTTGAAATACTAAACATAAGAACATAAAGGGTCTTAGTCTACTGATCTTAATAATAGAAGGGAAAGACTCAAAGTGCATGTACATATTTGACAGTGTATATGCTAATAGCTCTTGATAACTGCACTACGTTTTGAAGCCTACGTTTTTTAAAACATATATTTTACCTTTATTATTTAACAGTCCAGAAGCATTTTCCCAGAGCGTAACACATTTCCGTGGGGAAAAAGATACTGGTGGTCAAGCAGCAGAACCCAGTAGAAATGCTATCAACCTATACTCTGCTTTATAAATTACCCTAGTAAAACATATATGCATATACATTCTTTTCTTTTTATTATCATTTACAACCTACATCAACACAGTTGCCTAAGATGTTAAACAACCCAGGATGCTGAAGCAAGCTTTCCTCCCACTCATAACCCTCAGCTTTGCACAGACAATGACCTGCACTATCCTTTTAAATAAAGTCATCACAGTAAATGCTGGCATTTTAGTCATGAGTTTGATGTGAAAACTGCACGTGTATGTCCTACCAGTCCCACTGCCCAGGAAAGTGTTTCTGTCCTGCATCTAAAAGATCAGGACTGCCAAGGATTACTATCTGCTCCATCCAGCACCTTACAAGCATAAATGCTCACCCTGACCCTTATGGTCTCACCCCCTCAGTGAGGGCGCACCAGTAAGTTGTTGGATGGCAGCAAAGAAAAGACTCTGTTGTCATGGTTTTAGAAACAGACTATCCTCAACCAGCAGGACAGATGGGTCAGCAGAACAGACGCATTCAGGTGACTGCAGAAAGCTTTAAGAAGCCAGGATGAAAACAAAATGTTTTATTATATTCAGGAAAAGTAATGATAGTTTCTGAACCAATCATATCAGTCTAACTTCCCATTTTCTCCATGCAAAATATCTCCACTATAAAAAAATACTGCTTTAATGGTGCATTAATCTAGCACATTTTACTGAGAATGCTGAGACACTGGCTTCAACAAATGGAAAGTCTTCAAACGCAGAGATGCATGATTCTTCTGTAAATGAAGTGTGAAAATCAGTATGCTTGCAAGCTAAACAAAATTTATCATTTACTGACCCACTCTGGATTGGATTAGACAGAATTTCTCCTTATGTAGTCAAGTAGTGCAGTACGCTCAAAATTATTGTACTGACCTCAGTACAAGCAAAAGGGACACTGGACATGCTTTACATTAAGTCAGACTGTAGAAAAACAGTTGATGTTCCCCATCAATTCGCTCCAAAGACAAGTTCACAGCTAAAACCAGCTGTAATTTATTATATTTTAAATTCCATAAAAGACCCAAATATGTTGAGCGATAATACTGTTAAGAACTGTCAAGGCCTACTGAACTGGAACACGCTCCCCAAATGACGAACATGTGATTTCAGCAGAGCTAGAGAAACATTACAGCTGTTTTTTTTTTTTTTAATAGGCAGAAGAGCATTTTTAAAACAGTTAACACAGGGTGGCCCACTACTCCTTGGATTAAAATGCAGATGGCAAAATGATCTGGATTTAACCCTAAGTTTTCAATGACCTTGAATTAATGTTTTGAAAACTACAGTGAAATTCAAGATCTTACTTGTCCATTATAATTGAATATACAATTGCATCTTAACTAGCCAAGTCAAAACCAAAGAAACAGCATATAAGAATAGATCTACAGTAACAGCTGCAAAGTCTGCCCACATCCGATGCCTCTGGTGCTTCCTGGTCTGTCCACCACACCTGGCTCAAGCTGAACAGGTTTCAATTCCACAGCTTCCCCAGCATTATGCTACACTAGTAGCTTCCTAGAGCAAAAAAAAATGCTTTATTTAGTTTTCTTCATTTAAACACAGTATAAAGAACTAATTTGTAACAGCTGGACCAGTTTAACCTTTCTGGACTTCTGCTGCAATCAGAAAAGCAGAGACACCTGGGTGGATGTGTGGGGTAGGAGCCTTGCTCCATTGTTAACCATTCAAATTGCAAACTATTAGGCAGCACAGGGGCTCCCAGGATGACTGGGGTATTGGTACCATTGTCCTCTAAATCAGGGTTCAGTAGCACAAAGATTTCATAAGCTTTTTCATGTTCACACTTAACTTCTTGTCATCATAATATGCATTTTCCCCTCAAACTGCACATCAGGAATTTAAACAATATGCACTGTATTACAGAGACTCACATGCTTGCTCTCTGTTTATCTCAGCAGGGAACCAGAAGGAATGAGTCTTTTAAATGAAAACGTCTTCCATTCTATCTTTGCATTGTTGCTTCACCTACCTGTATACATAGACATACATCTAAAGTTACATTAGCATTGCACAGTGAGTGATCTGATGTTGAGGGACCAGTTTGGGGTGGTTCTTTTATCAGGTTGGGGGGAAGACATGTTTAGTTTTTGTTTGGGGTTGGTTTGGGAGGTGTTTTTGTTTTGTTTTGTTTCTTTTATTTGGTTGGTTGGTTTGGGGGGGGTTCGGGGCTTGGTTTTCGCAGTGCTTGGGTTAAGCTACAAGACTTCCAGACACAGGAAAGAGTAGACAACAGCTCAGGAAAAACAAAACAAACAAACAAAAACCCACACAAACAAAAACCCCCAAACCCAATTCAGTCAACTGCTAAATTTCAAGAGCATGCTCTTCATAACCATAAATGTCAGCCTGACTGTCTGGAATTAGTCTCTCTGACAAGAACTTATTTTCAACACTCAAAGGAAATAAAAAAAGTCTAATCTATTGCTGTGAAAGCCGCTCAGAGAAAACCAGTTACAGTTAATACTTGCCCAAGTTCTGCGCATTGGGGTGACAGTCAGCAGAATTCTCTCATGCAAAAACCATGAGGTTTATGCTTGTATTTTCCAGCACCCAATAACTGACTCAATGAGAACTTCCCAGTAAAATCTGGTCATCTCTGGCTTTCTCTCCTTATTATGTGAAGCACTTGCTCAAAAGGTTTTTACAGCCCATGTTGTTCTGTCTCATTTTCTGGGAGCTCTGCAATGTTTTAAATGCTTCACAATCCAAACACTGCAAACACAGACAAGGTTTCTCCCATGTGCAATTAGAACTTACAAAACCCTAAAATACATGTCTTGGTTTCAAGTACTGTTCATTCTCACTAGGTAAGTTTCTCCAGGAGAGCACAAGTAGGCTGCAGATGTGACTGTTCTGGGCTGAGGACAACTTCAGTAGCTCTGACTGCTGTTCTGCTCAGCTGGAAATGCAGCAACTTTACCAGTTAATTATTCTTTACACTGATAAACCGATATAATTTTCAAGAGAAAAATACTTAACAGTTATAATCTGGAAAACAACCCACATAAACTATGCAAAAAGAAAGTATAATTGACTTTAAGGAATAATATTATACAAGATTTTAAAAGCAAAACTTTAAGAATATAAAACTGTTCTTTCACACTATAAAGTATCACTAATGATTCTTTAAATTTTTCCCTTAATGCATTCTCCTGCATCAAATGCTATAAAATCCAGATATTCGCATCTACATTAATAAGTTAGGGCTATGACTCTAAACAGCTTCACTAAATCAAAGGTGGAGATGTTAGCATGAAAGAATACTGCAGCTCCATCAACTCCATGTTCCTGCATTTTAATTGCTGACTGATCTTTCCCTATTTTGGCTTAAGGAGGCTGCCTCTGAAGGAATTTAAGCTGAAAAAAATAAAAAAAAAAAAAATCCAGAAAAGGACTAAAAGGACTTACTGTTACTGCAGGAATGTTTTAAGAACAGCAGCAGCAGAGCAATCATTTCAGAGCATGAGTCCCAAAGCAAGTCTTCTGCTTCTCTGTTTACAGAGATGCTTCTGTAGCATAAATCAGCCTTCACTAACTAAAATAATAAGTTTCTAAACTTCTCTAGACAGAAGTTGATTTCAACGTACCTTGCCATTTAACCCATCTTGACACCATCCACACACAAGAGCTTAAGCAACACATTCATTACAACAGTCTCTTGAGTAAGTCATTTCCCATCACTTGTAATTTTAGTAGTGTTTAACCTGAACGCATGCATGCATCTCAGGTGGCTACATTCTACTGTTCACTCATTTCCAAATATGAACTAGAAGGATATATATTTGATATAAGAAGAAGACAGACCTAGCTGACAAAGTTAAGCACCAGATGGAAACTAAAATACACAAAAAGTAACTTTACAAGTGAACAGACTTCCCATTTTCTAGTAAATACAGCCCAATCTTGTAAATGTTTCTCAAGTCATCCAAAGTTATCTTTACACTCCAGAGGAATACTCACCATTAGCCATAGTCATTTCTCACCACTAATCATTTCTTTCCCCTTTCTGTAAGCTCGCTGACTCCTCAGAGAGCAGCACTACACCACCATGCCTTTTATCGTTTCCAAGGAGTGAAAAATTTGTTTGCAGATTGCAGTCAATCTGTGTCTTCCAGTACTACAGTAAACCCTGGTAACTGCTAACACTCATGTAAAACCATTAGCTTATGTCCCTTGCAAAAATCTGTCTCTTCCAAAAAAAGTAAGAAGATGAACCTATCTGGAGAAATTTCCCATTACAATACCACAAGAACATAAAGATGTAGCAAAAAATGAAAGACCATGAGTTTTCTTCAAAATAATCCCCCAAACCACTCCCCCTGCACAAGCGGTTGGAAACATTTATTTGTTGGGGGGAAACTCCAATATAAATATTATAGAAAAGTAATATGAAAATGACATCACTACCTAGAACAGCGATTTGCTTTTTAGGAATTTAAAGACCAAGTTGCTTTGCTAGTTCCATAATTCACACATCCGTAAGTCCCCAAGCCTGGGGTTTTGCAAAGCGTGCAGCCAACTGCAGACATGCACAGATTTCTCTGCAAGACCCTAAGGTCAATGGTATGGGAGCTGAGTGACTGCCAGAGCTACAGGAGTTACGTGCAGGGCCAGAGCTTGCCACCGCTCTGCAGCAGCTTCAAACCCCACAGGCTTTCTCAAGAAGTCCAGTATTAGTACTTCCCTTAACATAAAAGGAACGAAGCTGTCGATTAATTAGGGAACCTCTACTTGATTCATTATGCAAACATACACAAAACCCACTATGGAAAAATCCCGCAGCAAATGACAGTGCCAGCTTGCAGATCCTCTGCTCTGAGTGGTGAGCTGCACCTCCTTCTGCTTTACATACACAGAAAACACCATCACTTCCAGCTCTAAGCTTGTAGCTCTTTCCCAGTGCAAGGCAATGCTAAGAGTAATACAGAGACGTAAAAAAAAGCCCATAATAGCCCTGATGAGCCAAGGGAAGCATCTGTGTAGCACGAGAGAGCCTACAGCACAGTGAGAAATCACAAGGCATCAACATGCCTTTAAATTGCAGCCTCAACATCAACTCAGTAGCATTTTCAGTAAGAATTACACACTTTCACCAAACTATTTTCCTCAAATGCTTTCATAAATTAAATTTGCCAGATTAGTAGGGAAAGTCTTCTGCATAATAAGTAACTCCCTTGAATAATTCCACATGGAGTAGTAATAAATTTTCAATGCTTAAAAGTTAGTTCAGCATTTCATTACTAATTTTAAATGATTTGTTTGTAACTTTCCAAACACATAAAAAAATTCTATCACTAAACAAACCTGACACGCCGCTTAAGCTATAGTTCCAAGTTCCTCTTGCAAAATACCAGTCAATAGTTTGGATAGCTTGCTTGTCCTTCATACAGTCTTGATTTTTATTTTTATATTTTTGCACTCATGATAAAAACACTGACATTATTTCCCGTTGCGTAAAACAAGCATTTTCAGGACAGCTCAAAAATCAGTATGCGATGTTGTGCGTGTGCATGCCAATGCCATCAGCAAGGTAGTCACGACTAACCAGTTAGCACCCAAGGCTATGGCTGGATCATTTCACATCAGAATGGACCGATCTCTGATGCACGCAAAATGGGGCTTGGATTTAGGTTAATCATAGCCAGGCACCACACTTAATTGGCAACAAGGTACCATAGTGACACGGGGGACATCAGCAGCCCATTCCCAGCAAGGGATGAATCACAAATAAAACCAAAAACTTCTAAAAGAGAAGGCAAATCACTCGTTAAAGAATGAGCACCAGAGCAGACAGAACGTGCAGAGCCTATTGCAGAGAGCTCAGAGCCAGCAGCTGTGCCGAGACCGCCGGCTACACCGAAATAGCCCTAAACTTCGCCTCCAGCTTCATCCTTTTTCCTACATCCGATGGGAAAGTTCTGGTTTTGTCAGAATTCAGCGGAAACCGAACGGTCCCGAATGATGCACAGAAGAGTGAAGCCATTATTTTATGAGAAACAAAAAGCTTTTCGAAAAGCCTTCGCTGGAGCGGTGGGTGCTTTTTTCAAACCGATACGCGAGCATTCCCACCGACCTCAGAGAGCAGAACAGCTCCCGGGCTCACATGCTCGATTTTCACACAATTATTAGTACTTAATTAAAAGCAAAGCCAGAGCAGCACAACGTTAGAACTTGAGTAACTCCAGACTCACTTAAAACAATTTTCAGTGAGAAAAAGAAGAGAGGAGCCTGCCCACGCTCGGATTTTCAGCAGTTTCCCTGCAGCAGCGCCGCTGCCCCCGGGATCTTCGCTGCCCCTCGGGGAGCGCCGGGGCGGCTCAGGGAGCGCCGGCAGCCGCGGGGGTGACGCGTTCGGAGGGGAGAGAGGTGCCGCCGCTCCCCGCCGCACGGACAGGTGCCTCGCTAACGCAACCAGAGCCAATCAGCCCGGAGAACAGCAGCCAGGCGGTCGCACCGGGGCTGCAGGAGCGCGCCCGGAGAGCCCGCGCTGCACCTCTCCGGGAGGAGCCCAGCTTCCCGGCCGGGACCGCCGGCAGCACCACGCCGGCCTCCCCAAGCGGGCAGCGAGCCCTCTCGCGCCGCTCACACCGCGCCCGCCACCTGCGCGCTCCTGCGGGCTGATGCCGGCTGCCACCCCGGCCGGAGCCGCCGGCAGTGCCCGAGCGGCAGCTCCGCTCCGCGCCACCGGCCCCGGGAGCTGCGGGCACGCGGGGCCAGCCCTCCGCCACGCCGCCGCCGCGAACCCAGCCCAACTTTGTTCCCCGAAGTTGCCCCACCTGGAGCCGAGCCCTTCCCGCGCAGCCACCCAGCCGTAATCCTGCAGCTCCCGCGCCGCCCGCCGCCTCTTCTGGAGGGGCGAGCGCCGCGTTCCGGGCGGCGGGGCGGGGCCGGGGGGCGGGGCCGGGGGGGGCTGCCTCCCGCCCCACCTCCCCCTTTCCCCGCTTCCCACCCTTTCTCTCTCCCCCGAGAACCCGGGGAAGCTCCTCGCGGGGGTGTCTGGGGCGGGAGGGTGAAAAGTGGGCAAAGCGTGCCCCTGCGGCGAGGGAGGAGCCATGTGGGGCTACCCCTTCCCGCTCGGGCCGGGCAGGCTCGGTGTGGCCGAGGGAAGTTGATACATAAGAGCTTAAATAAAATCTCTATCTGATTTCTGGGCTGGAAGCCCAGGGAAAGAATCAGGTTCGCGTAGGTCTCTGTGCAGGAGCCGGATGGAGATTTTTATTGAGTCTGGCTCCTGTTGGTCGCAGTAATAGAGCTGTGTTGCTGTAATTAAAGCTGAACAGAATTCCCGTAAGTCCCCCCCCTTTTTTTAGCAGGTTACACAACAAATAGTAATAAGTTTACTGAAACCTGTTTTCTCTTTCAGGATCCCAAAGCAAAGCGAAATGTACGTTATGATAAAGTGCACATTAGTCTGCTCTGTCTCAGTGGAAGTCACAAATTGCACCGAGGATGGATGGATTTGGCTCCACAGCCAGGGTGAAGCTGTGGATGCAGAGGAAGGGAAGGACTGGGTACCTGTCCTCGGCTGCATAGAGGACTCTCGGACATGGTGGTGATGCATAGCTCTCTGGGCACCAAAAGGAAGGACAAGAAGAAAACAATTTGCTTCTTCAACGAGTAAGATTTAAGTTGCTGACACCTCTGTTTCCCTTTCTGTCTGTTTTTGTGGTGAATTATTGAAATATGCTGCCTGGTAAACAGTGGTATCTCCTCCAGGGTCAAGTAGAAACTCAACACAGCATTTGTTGACCCAGACGTAGTGTAGGAGCCCTGACCTAAAGACACCATCTTTACTCTTCTATGCATGTGCAAGTCTGTAATTAAGGAATGTCCAGCTCTGAAATGTGTGTAATGAACTTCTGTAATGAAATGTGGTGCTGCTCTGAGAAAGGGTTGTCAAAAAATAAATTATCTCAGAAAAACAATACGCATTTTTAATTGACGGACTGCAATCATATAGGACTCGTACAGATGATAGAATAATGAATGAGTTACCATTCATGAGCTGAGCACTGAGATTCATGCTAATATGGTTCAGCTTAGCTTTGGCGGAGAGCAGGATTGTGCACTCAGGCTGTTACTGTAGCTCAGCTGATGAATTACAGTATAGAATCATAGAATTGCCAGATTGGAAAAGACCTTTGAGATCAGCGAGTCCAACCATATCTGCTCACTTCTAAGCCATATCCCTAAGCGCTTCATCTACCCGTCTTTTGAATACCTCCAGGGATGGGGACTCAACCACCTCCCTGGGCAGCCTCTGCCATTGCTTGACCACCCTTTCAGTGAAGAAATTTTTCCTAATGTCCAATCTGAACATCCCCTGGCACAACTTGAGGCTGTTACCTCTCATTCCATCACCTCTCACCTGGGAGAAAAGACCAACACCCACTCCGCCACAACCTTCTTTCAGGCAGTTGTAGACAGTGATGAGGTCTCCCCTCAGCCTCCTCTTCTCCAAGTTAAACAACCCCAGTTCCCTCAGTTTCTCCTCGTAGCACTTGTTCTCCAGCCCCTTCCCAGCTCCGTTCCCTTCTCTGGACGCGCTCCAGCCCCTCAATGTCCTTCCTGTAGTGAGGGGCCCAAAACTGAACACAGCACTCGAGGTGCAGCCTCACCAGCGCTGAGCACAGGGGCACAATCACTTCCCTGCTCCTGCTGGCCACGCTGTGTCTGACACAGGCCCAGATGCCATTGGCCCTGTAGGCCACCTGGGCCACTGCTGGCTCATGTTCAGCCTCTCTCAACCAACAGCCCCAGGTCCTTCTCTGCCAGGCAGCTCTCCAGCTACTCTTCCTTTAGTCTGTAACACTGCACGGGGTTGTTGTGTCCCAAGTGATATGGTAACTCCGTCACATCTCTAAAACTCCACTTTGGGCTTTTGCCTGGAAGGTAATATTAACTTTTTGTTTTTATTGCACAAAGTCTTATGATTGGACTAGGGTCAAGCCTTATTTTTACAGAAAACTGTAGTGCAGGTAGGAGCATGGTGGCTGTGGACACCTCTGCAGGGCATTGACTGAGTGTGGACCCAGGAACAAAGCCTGAAATGCGGATTTTCCTGCCTCAGGGGTCTGCCGTTCACATATTCACTGCACCCGATTCACTTGGGCTTATGAGAACTGACAAGGTCATGGACCTATGGCATAGTTCTCCACTTGGAAATATTAGCTTTAGCTGTGCAAGACTAGCATGAGAAGCATAGCCTGTATTTTTATGCTTGACTGACTACAGGAGCTTTTAAAATTTTGAAAATGTATTCTGCATGTTTACCTTCCCTGATGTCCTTGGCCACCTTCAGCCCAGCCCTACATTTTGACTACTTTGGCCAACTAACATATTTTTTCAATTTCAGTTAACTCAAAGACTTCAAATTCCTATCATAGGTATCAGTTGCACCATGTAAAAGATGGAGGGATTTTTTTTTTAAGTTTGTCAGAGAGGCACTTTATGATATCATGAGGTCAAAAAATTACTCTAACCTTAGGAGTGACAAGTAAAAAGGGACAGAAAGGACTCTTTCCCTCACCTATTTTATAGCAACCCAGACATGTAAAAATAGTGGGTTTGCAAGTGCATTTCCTATATTCATTTCAGAAAACACAGCAAACATAGTATCACTGTATACTTACTGAAGATAATCAGTTTGTAAATGGGAAACTCTCTGAAGCTAGATGGCATGTTTTCACTCAGTACCTGTTACTGTGATGCCCTTCTGCCATCTGGGACGTCTGGACCTGCTGTAATATACATGTTCAATAATAACAACTTAATTGTAAATCTCATGCTGCTTCCAGCTTAATGATTTTTTTCATTTCTACTTGTCATTCAGACATCACTGTTGACGTGTCTCAGAAATTATATGAGAATTAACAGGGATCCTTTTACTCTAGTGTGGTCTAATTAATGCTTCCTATGGATTAAAGTGGAAAAAAAAGCCCACTTTAATTCATGAGTATAAGTGTAAGCAGGTAAATGAATATGATAGTTAGACTTCCCAATTAATTAATAACTTGTTTGGAAGAACCGGTTTAACCCTGTTCATTCTGATGTCAGCTGGTGTAGATCTAAACTATCAACTGAGCGCTTGCTCTCATTAACAACCCCCTTACTGCTCTCTGCCACAGTTGCTGTGTCTACTTTCAAGTAATATTTGTCTTGCCGTGTTCACGCTTTCAGCACATCGATTGCCCATGTAACTGTTTTGCACACTGCTGTTGTCCACTGTCTGCTTTAACAAACCTTGTTTTTTCAAATTTTAGATGGGAATTTAGCCACCAGGAATAAGTAGAGTCAGATCCACCATAATTTTCTCCAGAAAAATCAATCAGGCTTGTGTCCCAGATGTTTTAGCTTTTGAAGACTTTCTTTTACCACTGGCAAAAATACCAACTAACTCACCTCAAGCTTAAATTGAACTCATATTGCAAAAGACCTCTAGGACATTGTCAAAAAGGGATACAGTCAATGAGGCTCGATGGACCATTAGTCTGGTCTTACTTCTGACAATCACTGCTATCAGTTTCTTTGGAGGTGGAAAAATGAATTAATTTAACCTGAAACAGCCACTAGACAGTAGAATATTAAAACCAAAAAAATCCCAAACAGTTGAGAATCTAGTTTTCTGTCTTTCTTTGTGTTGGGGTTAAAGCAGCCCACCCTCTCCAATCACATTTTAAGGTGTAGTAATGTCAATGATGAAAACATATGGATGAGATGTCCCAAAGTATCATACTTTGGGTGCAGTTAAATCAGTAGATACTCCACTTTTACCAGTTATGGTAATCTTATTTAAAGGTAAGTTTAATGTAAATTTAATCTTTCTAATTTTTAAGAAAGGCTTCTCTCCTTCAGCCAGTATTGATGTCAACTTATCTGAGGCTGTGATCTGTAGACTCAGTTAATAGATTATGCATTTCTTTCAAGACTGACATCAACTGTAGTGACTAGATGGTTTTTTGAATACGTGTATCACGAGATAGCATGCCGGTTCTTCAAAGGAAGGGAAGACTCCCTGTTGTGGCAGTGTCAGAGGATAATCTGTATCCACTCTTGTGCTTGGCCCATGATCATCTTGCATCATTGATGTTCCCAACACTGACACCAATATCACACATGTGCCTCGTGCCAATGGCCATCTCTGTTTTGTCACCATTTTGTATAATTCTGCTCTCCTTAGGCCTAGGAGGCATTCTGTTAAAAAGAATAGTGTTTCTAGAAGCATCCAGCAATGGTCTAGTCCAATTTCACTGAAGTCAATGGTAGCACTTCTTTTGGCATCAAATGCAATTGATTAAATCACCAGCATTTTAAAATTTCCGTTTCATTGTCTCCCTGAGTTCCTACCCATACTAAGAAATGGAGAGTGTAACGGGTGTTTGGAGCAGCAGGAGGAAGGGCCAGGAGGGAAAGGCCCTGTCTGTGTTAAGGAAATTAATTATGTGACTGGATTAAACTGCAGCACTGAAAGCCTCGCTTTGCCCTGACACAGCCTGTACGCATTAAAGGTTTACGCTGCTATAATAACCACAGTGGTGTTGTTATATGGATGCAAATTTCCTTAATACAGTTATGACTTAGATCGTACCACAGTGACTAATACAAAACTGATGAAAGAAAGAGAATTATGTGCAATTGTACTGGAGAGCATGATACAGAAGGAAAATGATAATAGGAAGGTTAAGTGCCCAGTGAGTGCGAACTGATATACAATATCTTGAAATCACAGAGAGAGAAAATTAAAATGGTGAAATGATTTCACATATAGGTAGGTGGAGGCATAAAAGCAATCTATGAACTATGGGAGGATGAATAGAGCAAGAACATGATATTTTCAGATGCACAGCCTTTCGCCTATGAGAAATGGATAAGTGATTGAAAGCTAATTCAAATAAAGGAGCAATTTTAGCTTTGTTTTTATTACGGGTTTTTGTTTGGCTCTTTTGTGTGTCAGTGAAATATTTGTGCATTATTAGATACTCATTTTAATACTGTTACAGTAATCTGAACATCTGCAGCTACTAGGTATTAAAATATGATTACTTTCCTATATATCAAGCTATTTTTGCAGTACTTCTGCCTGATTTTTTCATATCTATTAAAATTCAATGGATTGGTTCTTATCATTACCTGTTAAATGGCAACCTTAAGCTGAAGTGTTAAACAGAAACAAACCCGATGCCTGGCTAGCAATTCAGTGGAAGATGTTTTATGGCTGTCCTGAAAGCTAAATGACAGGCTGTGTAACTTTCCTAATCAAACAGAATTAAATATAAATATAAATTATATTCCTACCACCCTACCATCCTTTGTTCAAACAAATTACCTGATTCAACAATTTACTAAATATAGAACATTTTCTAGATTAGAGGTCTTAATTCTACCAAAACCTCAGCTTAGTTTATTAGAGAAATGAGATACAGTACCGAGAAGCTCTCACGTGGAATGAGGGCTCTGTCAGGATGAGAAATTACTCCTCTTCTGGGTTCAAACTGGCTTTTGAAGAGGTGAAAACCTAGAAAGTAAGTGTATCCAAAGGATGACTGTGGCTTTGCTGTTAAGAGTTAGAAGACACAAACCAAAGCATAGGCAGCCATTGCCAGTAAAGTAAATTTTTGACCAGCAAAAGAATGGTCCTTCAAAGCACTCTGAAATGTGGTCACTGTCATACTAGAGGGGAGTGGAGGAAAGAGCAGGTTATTCTTCCCTCCCTTCTTCTTGGTGTGACAGGGATTTTTGATTGTACTCCCAAGAACTATAAAGAATCTGTAGTTTTAAAGTTATTTCTGAAATGGTACAATACTTTTTTCCAAATGGATGCTGGTTTTTAGTCATCTCCAAAGCTTTCAGATCTAGCTGGGATATTCATGGCAGTCATGACACGCAAATATTGGGAACTGTCTTCATCGTATCATCCATTGGCTAGTATTTCTTAGGCAGCACCCTCCATGCATCTACGGAGTGGTGCTCCAACAATGCAGTTCTGTATGTAGAACTTTAAAAATCACCTGACACTTTAAATTTTAATATGATGAAGTAGGGTCAAGATTTAATATCGTGCAGTTTGCTTCCTGGGTTAGCTCAGGCATCCCAAACATGTCTAAGGGAAAGAAAAGGTAACTGCACTTATTTATAAACTTTGTCAGCAGGATCAGATGCAGCCAGATAAAAAAATGAGCATAAATAACACTGATTTATGAAGAACAAAATGAAAACCAGCATACCTGAAAGATAAAAAAGACAAAAAGTGCCCAAAGAGCTTCCATTTGGTGAAGTGTTTCAGCCAGTATTGGTCTCTATGAAAACATATGCTTTAATTCCTACGTCAAGTACTAATAATTCTGAGAACTATAAATACCCTGATGGGAAAACTCTGCATCTGTAATGAATACAAATGACTGTGCAAATGCACTTTTAAGAGAAACAATAAAGAAAATGGTTTGTCAGTGACCCTCAACCAAAATGTTATTGCATCTCAACATGAGAGCGGTTGTGGACCTTAACACATTGAAAGCAAATTTTAAAATCTTTAGAGAATTCTAAAATAAAAAGAAAGACTCCGAGAGCATGCAAGTTGCTAATACCATTGACTGCCAATCCCTCCCTCCAAACTGTGGGAATTGTGTTGGAATTCCTTAAGGATGTCATTGCCATCCAACTAACACACCTCCAAATACAAACGACAGTCACAATTTTAATCAGCACACAATTACATATTTTTTCTTTTCAAATTGCGAGTTGCTTTACCTTAAATGCTTCACAGTTTTATTAGTTTCAAAGGAAAATTTTGTAATGCAAATGTTAAGGAATAATGAAAAGGGCTGTGGCTGGATGTAAGCCATTATGCTTGTTTACGGAGGAAGTCCAGCCACTCCTGCGGGCCACGTGGGATTTTATGGCTTGAATCTGAACCAATGATTCTTATGAAATTGGACCTCTCTGTAAGAAGAGATCTGCTTTCAGATACAGTGAGACCATTCCCCTAGCCCATGACTCTCTCCACAAAGCTGTTTCTTCACTGCTCTTTAATCTTCCCGCTGGTGCCCATTTCCCAGAGTCTAAGGAGCTGGCAGAGTAGGATTCTTCGCTGATGCTGAGGGGCTGGGGGACTCCAACCACCCCACTGCTTAAGCCAGGCATGGTACTGATAAAAAGCATTTCCAGGAGAAAAGAAATGCCCAAATGACTGTTTCGTATTGTTTTCAAGCTAACATTTGGAAACTCATTGTAACTTTATCTTGTAAAGACATCTGAAGACTGAGGGAATTTGGAGATGCTGGAACTTGTATTTATTAAGGATGATATTGCTAACTCTGACTTACCCTGCTGCTCAATTAGCTACACGGAATATTGTAAGAGTAACTGCATGCACTAGGAATCTGTTATTCATCTGCAGCACATCACCAAAAATGAGTGACAGGGCAAAAGGAATAATTGTTAAATTGTGAAGGGAAAAGGTTCACAAACTCAAAAATTACTTTGAAAAGTTTGCGCAGTCCCTGCTAAGGACTCTTTTTCTGGTACATGCATTAATCACTCTCCATCTATATATTATCCTTATTATTCCTTCTAAGCTCACTGCAGGGCCAAGGGTCTCTGGCTCAATTCCTGACACCATGCTTAATGATTGAGCCAGAACCTTCCCTGGGATGAGTTGGTGGGATCTTGATACTTTTAGCTGTGTTGATCGTTCTTGTGACCTTATCACAGTGATTCTACCTATGACTGGCAGTTCCCTGCATTCTTCAATAATTTTATCAAAGTTTTATTGACAGCAATGGCCTAGTTGGCTGGAAGGAAACATCTCTGACTTCAGGGTTAGAATAAATTCTATATTAGGTGTTCTAATCACTGAAATCTTGCATATAGCTATCTCAAAAAAATTACAGACATTGGTTAAAAAAGTGAAATAGAATAAGTTACTGTTTTTTCTGTATTTTGTTAAACTTCGTCTTGCTGGATACTCTTTCTGTTAATTAATTTTTCTTTTACAGTTTCAGGTTAGCTATAAATCTATTGAATTGAGCATTTTTCAAAATATTTTCAGAAATAAACTGGAATGAAACTACCATAAGATATGCATGAAAAGGAGAACTGTGTTTTTTGTCATTTTCAAAGGCTGTGGTTTGTGCTGAGTCCTCTCTCATTCCCATTACATGGATATCAGATGGAATTATACAATGAAAAATTACCTCAGGATTTGGTTTCCTATTTCAAACAGGTTTTTTAACATAAAGTTTACCAAGTTTATGTATATAAAATTTGACTAAAAAAATCCCCAAACTTCCAATCCCTTGTGTTTAAAAGCAACTAAGTAATGAGATTTTTTTCGGTTTTACTTTAATATTGTTTTTATTCTAATCATGCGCTACCATCTCTTTGTCTTCTGTTCCCATAATCCTATTGCCCAAAGTACTTCTTTCTGGTAGCGAACTCTACAGAAACTCTCAAACACGCTTGCAGTTCTGGAATGCAAAATCATTTAAATAGCTTTCTCTTTGCTATTAGCCATTCCCAGAGAATGTGGTCAAACTCCAGAAAATGTTCATTATTGGAAATAGATGTGTATTATTTTTTTCCTATGAATTTTTAAGTTGCCTTTATTATGGCACACTGTGTATGAAATGAATGTGATTTAAACAGTTGTGCCCTCTACTGGAATAAAGGAAATAATGAAAAAAAAGAGAACAAAATACCTTATTTCCAAATGTTGTCCCAAAGCAGAGTGCCAAAACTTTTTATTGGCTTTTTTTGTAGTATTCTTTAGTCACATCTGAAGACTGGATTATTCTTAACATTAAAACTTAGCACATTATTTACTTAAAGATTTTTTTTCTTTTTTTTTTTTAATGAAAAGGAACATTTAGAGTGTTTAGGCAGTATAAAATGGCCTTGCCATAGATGAATGTGATGGTGTGGATGGTATGTTAACACAGTTAAGGATAACTTTATTTGTATGAGACTTTTATGGAGCTATACTATCAGCTAGAGTATGAGAAAAAAGCTGTATGACAAAGTTCATAGAAACTTCAGAGCTTTCAACTATTTAAAAGAAAGTCTGTAGGAGCTGATGCATAATGTGAGGTAGAATATAGAATTTCATATAATACAGGAAAATTAAGACCTCAATGTCTCCTGAAATGCTTTGAGCCAATCCTTCATCTTCCATTAAAAGGAAATTTTATCATTTTCTCTCCTGTCCCCCACTGTCGAAGCTTTCAGCTGGCATTAGACTTGAATAACAAAGAAACAAAAACATATGCTTTGGTAAGAAACTTGTGTACTGCAACTTCCTAGTGTGGGCAGGATTAGTCACGGATGCCAGTTGAAATACTAATCGACATATTTATACCATCATATAAAATTCATTCAATGCAGTGGCAATAACGTTCTTATCTATAATAGCTGTAGTACCCACATGGGGAACAGTGACAGACTGAAAGTTGGCCCCACACTTTCTTTTACCTTAGTAGGAACTTTTCGGGTTCCTCATTTTCCACCTCTTTTAAAAAGTGGCAGCTACAGACTACAGATTAAATGAGTACCAGGCTACAGTGATCAGAGCAGGAGAAAAATAATTAGCTTTCAGGAAACTTAGTAATCAGCAGATGAAGGGGCCAGCATACTCTTGCTCCTTCCTTTGACTCTAACATTGCTCCTCTGTAGTGGAAAGGAAGTTTATTTACCAGCGGAAACAAAATCATTAATCACAGGAGTAAGTTATAATGTAACCTATAACTGGCTTTATTTGTAAGTAGCTGAATGTGGAAATGAGGCAGGTACAAATACCATGGGGTCAGCCTTTCAGTCTCGGTCCGCTATTAAGTCCAGCATGACTATTGCTTTGAATGGTTACGTGTTTCAAACATATTTAGCTTTATTGCAAAGTCTTTCTGTTTTAAACCAGAAAAATCTTTTAATGTTCTAGGTTAAGGACTATTTAAAATCCACGCTGTATCTTAGCTGATGGATGGCAGAAAATATTTTTATGTACCGTATGTTTATTTCAGAGACAAAAATCCAGTTCCGTCGCCAAGGAGTTCCAATGCATGATGAAGGGAAAAATGCAATGCGGTGGGTGCGTAAAGCAAAGGAGAATGGCCCAGAGAAGAAAGAAGGAGGACTATGCAGAAGGAAACACATTCAGAGGCAGATAAAAGGATTTTAAATTGCAAGAGAGGAGAGGGAAAACTACAAGCCCACGAACTCGGCCACAGACCTCATGCAAGGTGGACAGAAACGCTGCAGACGGGTGTCTTTCTTAGATTGTGCATGAAACAATAGGGAAAGTTTTAATTTAAGTAAAAAACACAAAGGGGATAAAACAGAAACAGGAGGCACAGAAACCCACTGTGGCCGTGTGGCTGTGCAGTTACAAACCCAGCAAGCCCACGTTCAGAAATGGTGGAGAAGAGGGAAGGTGGTGAAAAGGGATGTCTGTTCAAATGCCACAAATAATTGGCAGCTGCCAGGTCTGATGTTTTCTGTGCTGCCCGTGAAGTGGCAGCTAGGACCGCCAGTCATTTCCTGGGCACTCACAGTGAACACTGCTATGACACATGCATTAAACACAAGAACAGTGAATTAGTCTCTGAGAATCGGGTTCCGTCATTGCTTGGACTGCTGCATAAACGATCAGGTCCAAGAGCAATACCAGCCAACTCCTGGGCAGCAGGGAAGCTCTGCCTGCCCCAGCACAGGTCTCTCCTACACTAAGGAGAGCAGGGGGTGATGCCAGCCTGGCTGTGACCTTCTCTAGCCATGAGCCTGGGAAGGTCAAACACTCCCCATCTCCAGGCAGCTTTTGCAGACAAGTTTGCTCTTTACTGTTGTAGAATTTCACGGGGCAATATGGACCTAGTGAACTCCAATTTTTTAACTGGTTACAATAATTAGCCAGGGCAACGGGATCTGTAGGCACCTTGGTTACATGTGGGAACTAATTAGAGTCTCATACATATTCATGCCACTTCATCCACAAGCTGAGAGCTGCTTCCCCAGCCCTCTGCCTCACTCCTTCACTGTGGCTCATGCCCAACCCACTTTGCACTGTGAGGGAAAAGAAGCTTCCCTTCTTTTCACATTTTGTTGAAATCAAACATTTGCTGTGGCTATAAATCGTGCAGTGGAAATGCAGAAAAAGTACATCTGATAGGAAAGATAAACCAGCCTGGCCATGCCTCACTCATGCCCCAGGATGTATAGAGAGATCGTGCTGGAGCCTTCTCTGCAGTCACCCAGCTCAGTAAATTAACTCCAGAGCTTTACTCATCCTGCTTGACTGCAGAAGCATCTCACTTCTAGTAACAAACCCATAGAACCATCTACAAAATGACTCTCCTCTCCTCTCCTCTCCTCTCCTCTCCTCTCCTCTCCTCTCCTCTCCTCTCCTCTCCTCTCCTCTCCTCTCCTCTCCTCTCCTCTCCTCTCCTCTCCTCTCCTCTCCTCTCCTCTCCTCTCCTCTCCTCTCCTCTCCCTCTCCTTCTTAACAATATATATGTGATTTTATCTTACACTGCAGTGAAGCTGTAATTACACCTCCGACATCAGCCACACTCTTGTGGTCAGTGAGGGCAGTGCTGGGTGGTGACAGAAGTGCTGAGTCAGCTGCTCAAAGCGCAAACTCTTGAAAGAAGGTCAGATGAGCCTAAAACCTACAAACAAATGTAGACTCCTGGTGTTGTGAGCGTCCAGAACCACTGATGCGATTACCTGAGCAGCCTGTTGCATTAAACCAATGCCTTTGGGTGAGCTTGCAGTGTGTTGCAGCTTCATCTACCACATTGTAATCTATGACTGGTAAAACTTGATCTCTCAATAACTGAATTCAGCTACTCAGCTATCTGCAGCTTGCTTTCTTCCTGTTTTGTCTGGTTCTTGTTTTATAATTTTTGCCTTTCTGTTGCTACAATTTTGCTTGTTATAGGAACTTTGCAGAAGAGAGAAATAAACAGATCAGTGTTTGATGTGATTTCTGTTTAGAAGTTTGTTTTCCTTTCTTCTTCCACTGCATCAATATTAACATGTTGATTCATAAGCAAAATAAATAAAATCTATAAATACATTCTTTCTTTTTTTAAATTGTGAAACCTCAAAGTTACGGTTCCCACAGCAACTGCATCATGTGCACATACGTTAAAGGCAGGGATATTACCACCCAAGGCAGCAATCAAATATGCATGAGAGAGTTACATCACTGGCACTTGGAGGACTGTGCAAGTTTGAAATCCCAGAGCCACGAAGCATCTCGGTTCTGTACAGAGTCGACAGTCCCAGAGTCGTCCGTCCTTATGGGCACAGGGGAAATGGATCATGGCATATGTAGAAGTGCTTATGGGATAATATGGTGGTGATACCTTTACTGTTGAACCAGCTGGCCTCAGAGATATGAAGACACTCCAGAGCTAAATATATTCTTTATAAAACAATTACTGTTAATTAGCTGAAATCCACAGCCAGAAGGTGTCATAACAACCAAAGCTTTATGTACAGAAATCATTATTCACAGTCCTGATGATCCTTAAATGCTATGAATAAATGAATTTCTCCCAGTTTGATTAACGGGAATGAAGAGTGCTCTGTACTTTGGTGGAGAAGCTCATGCCATCTCTTCACTTTGTCTTTTACAATCCATGAAATTATTTCATTCATTAAAAGCATGCTCAGCTTCCTGGTTTCTGGATCTCCACCTTCTACTGGTTAATAAAAGTTTATTTTTCTAGGTAATGAATTTGGCATCTCGGCCCCTAACCATCCTCAGCATTGTCAACTGGGATCTAAATTTGCACCATTGACTGCTCCTTTGTAACTGACATTCTCTTCTCTGCACCTTGCAATTTTAAGCAAAAGTTTTCAAACAGTGTACACAGTGCTGTCATTGTACCCTGACCCTGGAATTTTGGCATGTCCCTTAGCAGGTCTAATGAAAAACAGGCCAGAGACCCCAGTTCTCTGTAAGGTGCCTCGAGAGAACAGTGAATTCAGATTATAAAATTTAACAGCATAGATTTTTTTTTTTTCATGGTCTGTTATCACAAATAGTAGAAGCTGTAGGCATCAAATTTCAATACTAAAGGGAGAAGCAGCATGGCATTGAGTGACTAAATGTCTTGGCACTACTAATCCCATATGATTTAGTAATTAACAGGAACTAGAGAACAGCAGAATTTGAAAAGAAGAGCCATTATCATCTTTGATGATAAGAAGCTGGATATTTTATTTTTTAAAAAAATGGGCAAATGGTTACATGTCAAGATAAGACTTTAAAAGATTTTAAGCAGATCTATCCCAGATGTCTTCTTGAGCAGGTACCAGGCTGGTTAAAGAGTGAGGTTTTTGTGATTTTATTGAAAATTTAGGAAGTGAAAATGAAGACGTCGTATATGCACAGAATTTTAGCCAATTTAATCTTTTCACTACTTGAATGGCTTTTGGATTTAGCTGTTCCCTTTTTGTGGTCAAAAAAGATCAACCTCTAATCTGAAAAATGTTTAATTTTTTATTTTAAAATTAGGAAATAAATAAATTAAGGAAATAAATTCACATTGGGTTGAGAATTCAGGACAATTTCTTTGTCTTGTTGCTGTACCTCACACTGTGAATAATGTGCAATTTAGATTTTTCCTCTATGTCAGTCTGAAAAGAAAATTTAGAAAGTTTTGTAAAGGCTCTGCCTTTGTCTTTGAGACTTGCAATAAAGTTTTTTTTCTTTAGATGGAATATGGAAAATGGCACTGTGAAAAAGAAATAGCTACACAGGAATCACTACCACAAATTTGCTATGTACACGCACAAACACATTTTTTCCTCATGGACAACAAGAGAGAACAAGTAAAGTAAGTTAATATTTTTTGTGCATTTTTGTGGTTGCTTTTTTTCAAATTCTTAGTGTCGAGGTACCATGTATGCATTTGCAGACCATCTCAACTGCAGCATTCCTGTTCTGGCAGTATCCCTCCAGAACACGTACTGGAGAGATGATCCAAAGGAGGGCACAAACATGAATTGTCGCCTTGAACCTGCACATAAGAATGGGGGTTTGTATTATCATCTGTGTCCCTTATATTTAGCATGATGTTTTGTGAGAATACAAGACCCTATGGTCAGTTTCTGTAGATAATGTTTCAGATTAGTTTTGTTAGAAATACGTATGATTAGCATAAATGTAGCTCAACAACAGTAACAAAATTTGAAAGTAGTTGTATCAAAGCGCCATCATTTCTGTGGAGCAAGTTTTAGCTGCACTGTGAATTATGTCTTTTAAAACACTTCTTTTTTTTTTTTTTTTTTGTCTCTGAAAAGCAGCAGGTATTGCCAGCCAGATAATTTTTCAAAAATGTTCCAAGGTTTCTTATGGATATTAATTTCTGTTTAAGCCTCTCCAAACTTTGGCAGAAAGACAAGTTTCATTTTTCTTTAACAAGTCCTTTAGTTGTGCAGATGCTGTAGCCAGATTGGCAATAAATTTTGCTGTAACAGTTAACTCAACTTAGGGAAGGATGCTATTATTTAATATTCTGATTCTGTGTCACCTTTTGAACCTTAATTTATAGATGATGTATTTTATAGTTAGCATTCCATAGAAGTCTGCAAAACCTATTAGATTATTATGTTCTCTGCCAATGAAAATCTGACTGTTGTTCTAAATAAGTATCTTCAAAAGTATGGACATTAAACACTGTGTGAAGTGAAAAGTCCATTTTAAGTCCCATTTCTACATGGATACAAACATTTTGATTACACCTCTCTAATTTCAATCAGTATATCTTTGTCTCTCCTTTATAGGCCTGATTAAAATCCTACGGAAATTCGTGGAAAATTAAAATTCTCATTGACTTAAATGGCTTCGAAGCAGTTTTCAAATAGTTGCTTTACACTCTTCTTTATTCCAATTGAGAAAAGCTGTATTTTTTTCCTAGTTTTCAATTTGCCCTGTCACCAGTATTTTGCCTAAAGATTGGGAATCTATCTTTACACTTTCATAACCTTAAGCATCTGCAGTAACAGCCCGTGAACTGCAACAGTTCATTTTCAGTTCAGAAAAAGACCTTCTGACTCCTCAAAATACATTTGATATTCCTGTGAAATGGAGTATGGCCTTCACCCTGGGCAACGTAAATGTCTCTCTAAAGTCAGTTGTGGCTGTGTTGGGAGCAATGCACTGGAGTTGCCTTTTTTTCTCCTCCAACCATTCAGCAGATAATCTAGGTCAGTGATTTTCATTGTGTGTTCCACTGACTGTTGGAAGTTTGTGCGTGACTTCTCAAAACAGTAAAGAAAACCCAAACCTTCTCCCAGTTGGTCAACATTCACTATACAGGGCTCCACACCCTTACTGGTACATATTTGGGATATCCACAGATCCCCAAAGCAGTACCCTGGCTGTGGCGTTCCTGCCTGGCTTTGCAGGAGTGCAACCTCCAGTCTTGACATCTGCTGTCGGCTGACGCACAGCTGATGAAGGTATGATATTTAAACTGCCAGTTTTGGCAGCTGTCTTCCATAATTCAAAGACAGACTTTGAATTTAGGGTTTCAGATTTTGACCAACAGTAATATAAAATGACAAGTGATCGGTATAATTGCATCATAATACTCATGACAACTAACATTTTCAAAGAGCACGTCAGAACCTTTACATCTGAAAGAACTAGTGGGCATCAGAGTCGCAAAGCATGCTTCATTTTAATAGCTGGATTTGCTGCAGTAGCCAGACTTATCATCAACTCAGGGAATTTTGTTTTACTTCAGCACTTTGGTAAATACAGAATCTATACCAAACAGAAAAATAACACTCTTGCTGCAGAAGAAGCAATCCTATCGAAACAGGATACTTGCATTCTGGACCAAGACTTTCTAACAAACTAAATCCTTATGGGATTTTCTGGCATATGAAGGGTGGAGAATGAGAACAGTGCTGAAGGTACAGAGGTCTGGTTATAGAGCACCAGGTGTTACAATCTCAGGCAGTCCCAGACTGGCCAGCCCTAGGAGAGAAACCCCTGCTTCTGGTGCTTTGCTATCTTGGGGTGGGTACCTTGTTCTGCCTGGGCTGGTGGCTTCCTCTCCTCTTTCTTCCCCCTACTCAGGTTTGGACCTGCAGCAGCTCAAGCTTGTGCCCTCCAGCTCCTCCACAGAGGGGGACTCCGTGATATCTTTGTCATTAGATACTAGCACTTATCTATTCTGTGGTACCTCTCTTTACTGCACCTCTGATCCTTCCTGCCAGGCTGTTGGGCATCCCAGCAGACTGTTTGGCCTCAGGGCATTTCTGCCAGGTTAAGTCAAGTCAACACCAGTACCATATTTTGACCAAAAATCAGGTGAATCCAATGCTCAGGGTATCAAGACTGTGAGAAATCTTGGGAAGAATATGTTTAATGTGAACTTAGAAGTCTATATTCAGCTATTGCTGTCAGAGTTACCGGCAAAAACTTTTTCAAGAGGAAACACAACACACCAATATGAGTGCAAACAAGCAAATCCGCAGCCCTTAGATATTATGAGAAAAAGAGAGCTATAGCACTACTGCAATCCCAAGCCAACCCTCACTATTCTGAGGCTCAGAAAATATCTGCTTCTTGCCTTAAATGCTTGTTTATTCTTGCAGGGATTTAGGGAAGCTTCTACTGCAGATGCTGAATTAGCCCCACTATTCATCCTTACAGAT
The DNA here is from genome assembly GCA_033558235.1 of Neomorphus geoffroyi. Classification (NCBI taxonomy): domain Eukaryota; kingdom Metazoa; phylum Chordata; class Aves; order Cuculiformes; family Neomorphidae; genus Neomorphus; species Neomorphus geoffroyi. The sequence continues at coordinate 1,179,042 of JAUMJM010000050.1, forward strand.
TTTAGAAATTCCTTTTAGAAAGCGAAGCCGAGAGAAAAATAGCTAAAGGTTTCTTTTGCACCACAGTAAAATGGTTGGCACTCAGTGGAGCTAAATTAATAAACTTTTTTATGATGGCTCAAAATTACGGCTGCTGTGTTTGGGAGTAGACAGATAATTGGAGTGGTCGGCATAGTATCTGCAGTGCTGTGAAACTAATGTAATAATTCCAGACCAGAAATGATCTGAATTTGGGAGAAAACATGAGCATATGCATAATATATCTTCCTGAATTCTACTGAGACCTCCAGGGAATTGAATTGTGAGTTAATAAACTGTTAATTAAAATTCGCATGACGAGAAAAAAAAATAATAATTAACTAGATCTATTGACAGCTTCCATGATAAGGTAAACAACAGTCTATAATCATTAACAGATCGTGCAGAAATCTGCATGGCTTTGCTTGTACGAGTTCTAATAGAGCCATTGAAAAGTAATTGCAAATACAGGCAAAAAGGACATAGTTCTCATATGTCACTTTTTATAGTGTTGATTTGTATTTTGATTCCTTTTGCAGTGAAGGTTGCTGAGAGTTATGGCTGTCTGAGGGTCAACAAATTTCAGAAGGAACTAGCCCTCTCTATCGGCCTGAAAAAATCCCAGAACCCCGAGCTCTGAAATTCGTGACACCCATATGGAAAAGTATCATTTGCTGTGATTTATTCTGACAGTTACATTATTGGGTGCATGTTAACCAGGACAAATAGCTGTACAGGAGAGGAGTACAAGGAGCTCCAAATTACACTTTTAGAAACTTTTTTCTGTATGGCATGCTGGTAACAGAGAACAGGCAATGCCTTTCAGAGGATAAGATCTCATCAGCAAACTTATATCAATCATTCCGTAAATAAGCAGATCATACCAAATGCCCACTGCCAAACCTTTACACCAGGCTGTTCCATCGGGCTCCTAAAAGTTTCAACTACATGATATGTCTAAATGCATGGAAAGCAGAAACAGCAAATATTAATGTGGTGTCACTGCGGTCTCTTCTCTTTCATTACTTTATCCTTCAAGGCTATTGTGTAATCTGGCGCAATACGATGCATTGCTTTATATTTCCTCTTGTAAGAAACATTCCTTTATGTCAAATTTGGTTTGCAGACTTACAGCCATAGAGCAATTCCTCTCACCCAGAGAAGCAGCGAGAGAGTGTGAGGTTGTTGGCACATCTCCAATATCATTGTTAACAATTATGACGTGACTGTCAAACCTTATTATCAGCTTTTAGGAATCGCTGTGAGATCCTGTAAGCACAGCTGTTTGCCTTTTCTCTGAAACACTGCTCTTGGAAGGGAAGAGAAAGAGGGAATGTGCTTTCCCTTTAGGAGAAATCACTGACTCTCGCACAAAGCCACAGCAATCAGTTATTCGGGAGGTCCGTTCCATCTCTGGTTATGTTTAGGTCCCGTAGCTTCATCCCCAGCCTTGCAACCACTCAGTTGCTCTTCAGGTTCCTGTGAGAGATGTTTTGGCAAGTGGCCTGTAGCAGCAAGCCAAGGAAGGATGCAGCCCCTAATTAAAATTTCTAAACCAAAAAGGAAAGGGGAATAGAGAAAAGAGGAAGGCTGGGAAAGGATTGCACAACGTTAGGGTAACCTGCATTCCAATTTTTGAGCAAACCCCCAGTGCTTTCTGTCTTGTAAGCCAGTACCTACTTTCTCCTCTGACCAAAGTGAATCCCTCCCTTGCTCCCCGTACCAGGCCTTGTTTCTCCTTGAAGATCACTCTCCCATTGCACAAATCATTTCCTCTCGGATGAAAATAAACTGGAAAATGACACTGCAGAGCACAACTAATGGACACCTTCAGGACATAGACATTCAGCCCATGGGATAACACTAGCCCGGTTTTGCAGTAAAAAGACCCAGGAAAGAGTAGAGCAGACATCAGGTCCCCCATTCGAGTTACTGATCTGCCCTCCCTGCTGGTGTAGACACAGACCCATGGACCGGTACCCGTAGTGCTTTGTATGACAAAAGACAGACCATTGTGGTGAAAGAATAAGAAAATAGTGATCTTTGTTTTAAGTGGTGGCTTCAGAACATACACAAAGTTATCCATTCTCCTATTTTTATCTCATTACCTCCAAAGGGAGTTTTGACAAAAGGCTACAATGAAGTGGTATTGCACTTACCTGCTGAGCAGAAATGAAAATGTCTGAAGATGTTGCTGGTCGATGGAGAGCGATTATCACATGCATGCATAAGCTCTGCTTATTTGCTTTGTATCACCACTGCTAATCTGCCATGGGAGAAATATTCTGGAGCTTTAAGATAAGATGTTCAGCAAGTCTCCCTCTTACACCCTAATAGCACAAATGATAATAGATATTACATTTCACATGCTGTTTCTTCAAGTCTGGAGCATCCTTCTCCTGCTGGCCTTATCAAAACTCCCATTGTAATTGGCAAGTGTTCATTTTAGTGGGAATCTTGGGGGGGGGGAGGTCATTGATTTCTCACAACCGATTCAATCTTTTTACATGCCTGACTGCCCTAAATCACTACAAGTAGGAAACTATTTTCAAAATTTCTCAAGAGCCCTGAGTGTATTGATTGAGTCTAACTTTGGCTTCAGACATTAAACTCTTTCTTTACCTTGAAAAAAACCCAACCCATAACCGTCTATAAAGCTACTCAATTTTACTTGGCAATCTGTTCTTACTTCATTTATTTATGCTCTTCTCAATAGTATTAAACTTTTGATAGTAAGGAAATTTGGAACAAGCTATCTTTTTCACATTAGTAAATAAAAATTTTATTTGAATTTTCTCTCTTTATGTTGGTTAAATTACAAGTCCAAAACTGTTGTTGTGTTTTGTGCTTAATAGTAGCATATTGCCTATGTTAGTTAATGGAGGAAAAAACCTTCACTTTTGGATATATCTTTTTTGGTAATATCCTTCTTTACCTTTATACATACGTCCTGATAGTTAACGCAGTTAGCAGGAAGATTAGTGGTTATGTTTTACTTCCTTTCCCCCAATCTATTACAGTGAACAGCTCTATTAGAATTGCAGACGTGGTCCACCACATTAAGGACCTCCAGGTTGGATTTTAAGTCATGCAAGTGCTCAGCAGACAGAAGCACATCTGGAGTCTACAGTATACCAGAGCCAGAAGTCGTACAGGTTCAGATCTATGTATTTTGGAAAACAGATTAACTATAGGACGCCTATCTGGAGTACACAGAATAACGTACTAGAGAGCAAAATAGCAGCAAATATAGTGGAAAATTAATTCTTTCAATTAGGCTAGAGAACCCAATCCTGTTGTAAAGTCTTTGTCACTCAGGAAGAAAATTGTTCTCCGAGTCATTATCTTGGTAGTTATTTAGGGGAAAAAAGAAAACTCCTGTTGCAAATGGTACAAGGAACAGATATTGAATAAAGAATTCCACGCAGAATAGTGATCCTTAAGTTGGTCACATTAATTTTCTTTTGAGCCCACACTTTTCAGTGGAGTTAAGCCAAATCACAATTATCAGCCTTATTTGCAACTTTAAAAAGTAGATATGTTAAAAAAAGGCTATTTGATCTTTTTAAATCGGAAACATCAGATAGTAAAAGACTTCTGCAATATGAAAAATTATGAAATGAAAGAGTTGTACAAAATCATTTTAAAATCTGAGGAAATACCAAGCTGTTTTAGCAAGCAGTATTGATAGTTTTTGTGGTACTAACTGGACTACATGGTATAAATAGTCATTGTTGACAAAGGCCTACAATGTACATTGCTACAGGTTGCTTCATAAGCAGAGCTCCAGAGCTTCCTGTTGTTCCATGTACTTGAATCAGATGTAAAATAGAACTGTAACATTTCTTCTGCCAACAGCTGGTTAAACCTGCTTGGAGGAAACACAGTTTCACCCTGCCTGTATGAGCGCCCTGGTGCCACACTCCTCCAGTTCAGCACCAGTCAAGTCTCTGACATCTCTTAGCGTTACTGCGACCAGAGACCGTGGCGGTGGCATTATAAACAGCTGTGATATTTGAGCATGAGCACTATGTCATCTTCTAGATGACAACTTCTCTATGTTTAGCTTTGGGGATGTCACTCTTCCTGCTTGGTACCAAGGCTTTTGTGACAGTTAATAATCAGATCTCAAAATGCAATAAAGCTGTCTTGTGAATAATGCTGGAAAGTGGCCAGTTGAAATTCAAGGCAGCAATTACAGCTCTAGCAAGCTGTACTTTCTGCTCCTGGATCTGCAACTGGAAACAAAGGGGATTTCACAGAGTGTTTTGCTCTAACTTCGAGCACACACACAAAAAATAAAGCTGTCAGAGATGCAATAGCAACTTTTTAATGATGGTTATTTTAAACAACTCCATGGAACTCAGACACTGAGCAGAAGTTCCTGAGGAGGAAGGAAGAAGCAGAACAATGATTTAGTTTTCTTGCTTTTCTTTTCATGATCACTTTCTTTTTTATTTTGTTTGTTTTTGGTTTTTGTTTGTTTGGGTTTTTTTGATTAAGCATTATTTGAGTAACATGGGATCTTTACAGCCTTTGTTTTGGCTTAATATTTGGGTTTTGGGGTTGGTTTGTTTTGGGGGGTGGGTTTTGGGGGGATTTTTTTTGTTGTTTTGGTTTTGAGATACGGTTATCAGACTGTGAGGTTTTATCAGAAATAAAACCACAAGACTGCAGTGTTGTCCAAGGACTCAGAAAGCATATGTTTTAGCCCCTGCCATGATTGCTGGCCAATCTCTTAAATTCCTGTCTGTTTGTATCCACTGGGATAGGAGAGAAAGGGATCATACTGGTGAGCACTCTTTGAATGTGAATCTATAGTTTCCAAAAGTGAAGCATCTTTTGCCACTCAGGCAATTCTTTTGAGCAGTGCATCACAATATTTGCAGGAAGGTTACACACTGCATCACTTCTTTCTTATATAATGGGGGGCTAGAAGGGACAGAGCATACTTTAAGGCATTGGGCAAACTATCCAAATCTAAATCACTTCCATCTCTTCCAAACAGAACCAGATTTTGGAGAACATTCCTCTTGTATGCAAACCTGTGTATAAGGCTATGGCCTTTGTCTAGGTGTAGTCCCAAAGGCTTGCAGGTGCCTTTACATGCAAATAAAAGATGAGCACACGCTGCCATTTACAGTGCTCCTATTACAGTTAAGCTTGAAACATGCAGACATCTTTGGAAAAACTGAGACCCCTGTGGGAAGCAGTCCTCTTGAGCACTGTATACAGAGTGCCATAACATTACTAAACGCAGCTGCAATCTAAAATTGATGCAGAAATATAAAGCCTGTAGGAAACTGAACTTCATAAAAACATGCACTTAAGCACACAAACTGTAATTTCCTATGAAAGTTAATCTTTTCTATTACTCTTATTACATTTGTAAATGGAATGCTGGTTTGAATTATGGCCTGGTACAGTACTTCTTTTATGCTTCAGTACTCATTGCTTTGGTATTTCAAGTATTTATTGTAGAATCTTGTCAACTCTCATTCATCACACACCTGCATACCAGTCCTGCACAAGGATAGTCTGGAACCACAGCAAACTTAATGTTGGTATATTGAAAGTCAGCATTTCTATTGCTATAAGTTAATTACTAAAAAATAACCAGCAAGTACTTAAGCATGCATGCAAGTCAGTGGCGTTGCTTATGTGCTTAAACGTAAGTACTATTTATGGTATATGAAACCTGTCATAGTCAAAAAATATATTATACAAAATTGAATTTTGCCTTACATATATTATAACATTGATGCTATTTTTAGGATGGATCATCTGCATGAGAACACAGCTTCCTTTTCATGCAGAGTGCTTTTTATTCCATGAGCACTGTGGAGAATCTTTAAAAGATTCCTGCTAGCTGTCAGTAACTGGTAGCAAATCAATGTAATCTGCATTACAATACTTGCATCATGACTTTGAAGAGAGACTGAACTTCTTTGGCTGCCTGTGCATCCAGAATCACTTTAAAGATACCATTTCTGACATCTAGGGTTATCTTTGGCTTTGTTCCAATTCATTTCATTGTAAACTGAATTCAGAGACAGCAAAAGAGTAGTGAGCCAGCAACATCACAACTGACACCTTCAGTTCATATTACAGAAAATGCACAGTAGCACAAACCATGTCCTTGCACTAGGCTTACAATCTAGCTACACTGCCTTTGCAGGAAGATAAAAAGGGTTAGAATAAAACTATTTATTGCATCACTTAGGCGCCTAAAGGCTTGCTGACCCCATATGAACAATCCTGCATGATTCACTAGGAAAATGCTCCAATTTATCTTCAGTCATTTTTCAGAGCCTGATGGGGTACTGTTCGCTGTAGCAACAATAATGTCACATATTACAGATATTAATGTCCTCCCCAAACAGTGGAAAAATGTAAAAATGTACTTTCATGCACATTCCAGAGCTGAGATAACGTGTGTAATGCTATAGTGAAAACAAAGCTATGAGAAAAAACAGTCTTTCTCCTCTGAGTTCCAGCAAGCTACCATACTATCATCTTTTCTGTCCTTTAAGATAGCTGTGTAACCGCATAGCTAGAACACCCCCATACAAAATTCCCCAGCATACTTGAAGGTCCTCCAAAGGCAACACTTCTACGGATCTTTTTCCATAAATTGTACTGTTGCTTTGCTGCTCACACAGCTGTCTTTTATCCAACCTCTGTAACATTCACGGGACATGGTAGCAAGTGATTTTTCCAGTTTTTGCTGGTTGATGATCTACATGAGAATTCTTCCCTTGAACCAGGCAGAGTTGAGCGCCACATGAATGAAAGCGATGATACAGCAACAGTGCAACAGTCATAAAGAACCAAACGTGTGTGAGTCATTCTCTCTGAGAAAATCCTCTATCCTAGGAAACTTCCTTTTGAGAGCTTCAGATTTGCCATGGCAACACTTTATTGATTCTTTATAAATAGATTATTCTTTTCTTCAAACACTTATTGTCCTAATATCTCAGCAGCTTTAAGAGTCAACACGTAAAAAGAAAAAACATTAGCCAAATTTAAAATTGACTTCTATATTGGAATTTTCAAAGCATAGGTACTTTTGCTAGCAGGTTTTGCATCAGACTTCACATGACTTAATTCAATGAGGAAATATTTTAGTGGAATAAAATATGGTAAGGGAAGCTGTCCTTGCAAACAAAATAAACCATCAGATTTCTTTGGTAAATAAACTATGCTGGCCTTTCTGGCACCAGCAACTCTGCTATTGCTGTCATGAAGACAATGGAATAGTATATTTTTTTCTGAACTCTTTTCATATATTAAAGTGGATTTGCTGAGGCCAAAAACCTTCTATTGTCTCCTTGTGGATGAGTCAAATGTATTAAAATGATAATTCTTTCCCATAATTTTAATCCTCTCAAAATGTTTCCTTCACGTATACAGTATGAACCAAAGACAGCAGGATTTAAGAGAACATTCGCAAATTTTACTTCGGCGTATTTCATAACCCAAGTTCAAGGCAATGGAATAAATTACAGATCCCTGAAGGAAAGAGAACATTGTAATTTCTGAAACTCAGCTGTTATAATTGGGCATCCCAAATGTATAATCCTATATGAATTAGTAACTACAATGGTTCCACTTAGTAGGTCAAGACTATTGCAAAGAAAGAGACTTCTGCTTGGCATTAATTTATCATTGCTTTTGATGAAATCACCATGAATAAATCTGGTCCATTATTTATGAATTTACCTACCTACCCATTCATTTCTTTCAAACACAATTTTCAATTCATGCTGTCCTCGCCTCTTTTCCCCTACCACTTCTGTGGCAACCTTTTCCATATGCAAATGTTTTCATTCATATTTCTTGGTGTTTAGATCCTTCCTAATGTTCCAATTTTTTGAGTTCTTTCACTTTGAAACAGCAAACCAATGCATTTTGTCCAATGCGATACAATTTTGGTATGGATGTAGGACAATATCTGTTCCTAAAGTACTATAAAATTTTGTATTATTCAGTGAAAGAGTACAGAACGCTTTAACTTGATAAAAAGTCTCTGGGAACCTCCTTCCTCTCAAATAATTAATGTCTTCTTTTCTTTGTTTCTATATCAAGCTGCCTCAAATGATGCCATGCAGATAGATTTTTAAACTCTGACCTCAGAACTATATGTGCTAACGTAAGGCTGGCATTATTCTGAAGCCTAAAATATGCTTCTTGAAGAGCATTTCTATTTGCAAATTTACTCAATGTAATGTTCATCTTTTTTGTAGGCTAGAGGCCAGGTTTTCATGATCTTAATGGTATGGAACAGCCTGCCTTAATTTAGAAAGCGTCATGCACATTCATAATATGAATTCAATATTTTGCATTGGGTTCTCAAACTAAGGCTAAAATACATAGCAATATTCTTGCCAATGGCAGAATAGCAGGACTTACAGGTATTTGCAACTTCCGTTAAATTTAAGAATCCAAGATGCTGGCCTGTGTGACATGCAGGGCTCAGACTGCTGCTGGAAGTCCAGATTCTCTGTCTCCTGTGGTAAATGTTGAAACCTGCTGCCATTCCATACCCTGAAGTGTTTTCTGTTACTTGGCACAGTGATACCGCCACTAACATGAGGAAATGCTTGTTAAGAGTGTTTCCTCCAAAGCTGATTCCTTTCAACATATTTTCACATGGCAGCCCTACCCTACCTTCTGCACCTCTATAGATTCAATTGGTGCTTCTGAATCTATGAGGATCAAAGTGCCCTAAGCTGTTCTACTCATGTTTTATTCATGTTTTCAATCTCTCTTTTTATTTACCTGATACACTGCCTGCCAGAAGAAATTTTTGGCAGACAGCAGATAATTCATTTTGTGGACATCTGCTCAAAATGTTTTGTTGATAATTAAAGAAGTCTGTAGGGTCTATTCGATGGGATTGAGCACTAATGATATCAAGGGATTTCTGATCCTCTACTCCTTCTCTTAATAAAGATCTTTAAAAAGAAAGTTCCTTCACTATTTCAGTTACATTGCTATAGCAGAGCAAAAGAACTTACGTTAGGGCCTGTTGGGCTCTAGTCATCTTTTTGAAATATTACATTGCCTCCAATCTGATGGTGAAAGAGGGAATAATTTAAAGCTGTATATGAAAGAATAGCTTCATAAAAAAGGAGATGGGAGGAAAAGGAGATGCTGTGTACAGATAACATACCACATTTTAATAAAAAAATGCTAACTTTAAGTAAGGGATGAGCACACAGTTGTTTCATTACTGTATTTTACTTGTCAAAATAATCAAATTAAAGTGAAGTTTTTCAAAGGATGTTTGTGCAGTTATTCATGCTCATCAGGTTAGGGTTATCCAGAAACATCTACTGTAGTTCAGATATTTGCAGTATATTTGCTCCAATGCAAATCTATCTGAAAAAAACCCACTGTTTGCTATTGATGGTCTGTTTCCATTTCAATGGCCTTTGTGTTACAGGGAAGCTCAGAATAACTATCTTCCACAGTATTTTAAACTGCTTAAAAACATCCAGTTTTCAATATAGCAAATTAAACACATATGTTTTCAATGTGTTGATGTTTTAATTTTTAAGAATTTTTGGCATAGTTTTAGAATAATCAGAAATAACAAAATAATTTAATAAGTCGTTCCTGTTTCTCTTAGCTCCTTGGCAGACTATTTCAGATATTTATTTATATTTCTCTAGAAATATATTCTCATTAAAATGTGGTAACAGAATTTCACAGAATTTCATCCGATGTGCCAATGATACCTTCTTTTCCCTTTTTTTTTCCCGGAGCTGTACTCAGGCTCCCGACGGCACACATCAGCCAGGAGGTTATTTTTGAAGACAGGTCGGTTTTGAAAATGGTATCACTCTTGCCAACTCAGCAAATAAAAGTTACAGTTTCAGAACTGGAAGCCAAGCCCCTTCCAGTCTGGGGTTTATGATGGCTGCGCTCACTACACAAACATCCCGATCACTGTGGAAATACATACAATCATTGCAAGCCGTTAACTGAGCCTACAGATGAAATTATAATATGATTGTCTCCTATATCAGGCTTCTGAATTGCATTTTGAAGGATTTGTTCACAGCAAAAGGCACAAAATGAGCCTCCAGATAGTTAGCAACAGCGTCATTAACTACACTTTTTCCTTGGTCCAAAGCAATGTTCATACAATAATTCAACATTTAGTTTTTCTTAACCAGTATATTTCTTGGTTTGTCTGGGCTTAAATGAGCTATTCTATAACCATTAATTGGGTATTTTTTTAAATGGACCTCAACTAAACAAAACGAAAGTAGAAGACGATTTCATATATTTAATAAATTTATTTTCTTCCAGCAAAAAAAGCTCGTGATATTTTTCTATCCAGTCCTAGTTTATTCACAAAAGAACAAAGTATATTGCAGCATAGGGCAGCTGTTCCATCAGAGTCACCACCTCAACATATTACAGGTCACCTTTGAATGACTTTTTAATTGTTATAGAAGCATTAGTATGTTATATATCTCAGGGTATCCGAGAATTAAAGAAATACAAATAACTGCTGTATCTGAATTGCTTGACCAGACACAACAGGCCCTAACTGTTCACACAGTTTGAACTGCTTTGCCACGTGTCCCACAGTGTGATGCTTATTTTGAACTCTGAGGTTGAGAGTACAGATCAAGAACTTCCTTCAGTAGGTTCTAGAGGTTTATCAGAGCCATTGCCTACTACTTCTTCCCCTGGTGCTTTTGAAATTTTTTATTTTACAATGTTTCTTCCACATATATTTCCTTGTTTATTTTCACAAATGCAATAAAATTGGGAAACAGATATCCGACCTAGAAAGGGGAGCTGCAGTTTACTCTGAATGTCACTAGATACCTTGCTTTTGCAGGTATTTCAGTGCTTGTAAATCTTCAGTTTTTTCACTTGCTCTTAATATTTAAGACCCAAGATTTATTGCAAGGTAAACAGTTGTCATAGAGAACATTGAAAATGTCATACCAGTTATTATTAAAATCATATATGTGGCCCTCTTTTTGCACTACATTTCTATATTTCTTTCCTGAATGAATGAGGTGCATGGTTTTCTCTCCCCAGTTTACACCTTAAAAAGAGGGGAAAAAAAAAAAAGGCAGCTTAAAACCCAGTATATCACACGCACCAAAAGCTTTAAAATCTGCAGCACTGGTATTGCAAAACACGGTCTACTAAGAGAAGATTTGCAGCAAATTTTAAACATAAATAAAGCTTACAAATGATGAATTACATCCTCATGAGCTGTATTGTACATCTCAGCTAGCTTTAATGAAAGAACAGGGGCCTCGTTATCTCTGTAGCTAAAGGAAAAAGACATCTATTGAGGACATCTCATCCCACACAAGGAAAGCAGTAGGAAAGGCAGAAGGAGGTCGTGATCACATTTTATAGCAGAAATCTCAACGGTCAGACAGACTACGGATACAGCTTTCAGTTGACCAACTGTAACCAGGGCACGGCATCTTGACTTGTAGCTGTATTTATTTTCTTGATAATTATCTTCTGTTTAAAAAGAACTCCAAGTGATGACAGCACAAAGTTAAGCACGCATCGAGTGGCTCCAGTAGATTCCTGCTAGCATTGTTGACTCACACTAATTACAAAAATGAAGAGTATACAAGAGAGTTTACATGGGAGGGTTCCATACCCCGTGAGCATTACAGGCGTTCAAGTTAAAAAAAAACCCTGGAATAAAACATTACTACTAAGGATTTACCATAATGTCAAAAGAATATTAATTACGGTTGGCTCCAGGGCTCTCTTCTCATAATTGTGCATCAGAGCTTTTCAGCAACTGTTCATCAACAATACAGGCAACAAGAAATAGATGTTACATTTTCTTTTCTCCTTCATATAATGAATTAACTGGAGCTGGTGGAAAGGGTTTACTGGGCTGCTTCATGGAAAGTTCAGGAAAAAAGGAAAAATATCACTTTTCTTTTCGCCTCCCCAACCAAGTACTCAGGGACCTTTCCACCGAGCTGTCTGGGATCTTTTAGTTATCCATTGCTCTTGCAGCAAAGTTCACATTCGTGTTAGGCATATTCTCTTGGAATAATAAAATATGGAGGTGGAGGCAGTCCAAAAGCAAGTAAGCTGATTACCATTTCAGGCCTTTTGAGGTCAGTTCACACCACTAAAATAGCAAAAGTCTGGAACAGCTTTTCAATAGGAGTAATGGGAGCAATACAACCCACCACAGCTTAGAATGGGACAGCATAATGTTACGAGCTATGGCTGCCAACACAGCAGGACACAGAGTTTAGTTTAATGCACAAGGTTCCTTCTAGGCCATATTCATAAAGAGACTTGATGCCAGAAAAAAAAAATCTCAGCCATTTCCTGGGGTGGAACTGGCAGAGATCAAGTCACTTTGTGGAGGCAAGGATGACCTCCTTGGCTGAGGAAGAGGGGCAGCTGCTGGTACCAAGACAGGGCAGCAGAAGGAGGAAAGCTGGCTTCGCTGGGCAGAACAGGAGCCACTCTAACTGCTGATGGCACTGTAGCAGCCTGGATATCTCCTGTCCAGTCCCGCGTCAGGGACTGAAATGCAACTACCTGGAAGATAAACTGTAGTAACTGTCTAAAAACGTGCAGATGGTTTAGTACAAGAAAGTGAAGGAGAGTCCAATCAATATCAAACTGAAAATTGATGTGTGAATTTTAAATAGACAGAATGCAATTACCTAAATAGGAGCTTGGCTTGGGCTCCAAGCAATCGAGGGTTTTATATCTGTATTTTGGAAGTTTTATGGGCTTACATAGACGTGCCATGTAAATATCAGAAACAAAATAATAGCTGTACTAAGAGAGCTGCTCAGACTGAGCCTTTGTGTAGTGATATAATGATGAAATCTCCCTAGTATAAAGCTGTGCTGCCATAGCATAGAGACTGAAGAATTTAACGTGCTTTTTGCTTATTTAAAAAAACCTGACATCCAAACCAACTCCCCAAACCCAAGAAAAAATACCCCAACTCAACAGCTGAATGCACTGACTGTTTGCATTCATCAAGACCTGATACAGCTAGCTAATGTTGAAAAACTAATACATAATCCTATACCTCTAGCACAGTCCTTGTTAAAGACGTGCACATACCTGGGGGACTGTGTCACCACCTTCTGCAGACACCCGAGTTCCAGCTGCTTTAGGAAGCTTCCAGCTTTCCCCAGTGCCACTTTGAGAAGGGTCACCTGAGAATGCTGACAAGAGAAATCCCTAAGCAGGACTGAGGCTGCTTAGTGCTGTACTGCATCACTTAGTCATGAGTGGTCACTTTTGTCACAAAGGACATCTACTGAACAAGTGATTTGGTCCCTACAAAATCCCTCAAAATTAAAAAATTCCTTAGAGTTGTCCCTGTAAAAATTAAAATCATACTGATGAGATTAAAACATCCTCTTTTTTTTTTTTTTTAGCTCAAACAAGTATATAATGCAAGATAGCATATTTTAAGAGTTGCATTTTGTCTTTATAGCTTCATTTCTCTGCCTTGCAGTGCCTTCATCGCATCCCTGTCAGTCTAGCATCCTGCAAGGGACGCATTTTAAAATAGGAACAGAAATGTGGTGCTGTCAGATTTTGGCACGGATGCAGAATGATTTAGCTGTCTGCATGGGACTTCAGTTAAGAAATGACACAAATCCCAAGCTTATCCAATAGAGTTATCTAAATTATTAGCTCCTGTTTTCTGTCTTTAGAGAAAAATGCACAACGGAAAAATTATTTCTATTATGGTCTTCCTGTAACAACTGTCAGCATCACTGTTGCCTCACCTGCCTAAAATTTTAAGCCACTAAATACATAACTCTGAATTTTCATTAAACAACAATTTATTACTCATTTCAGATAATGAATCCTACTAATTTTAAGTAATCCTACAGAGATACATTTCTCACAGATGTAAGGTCTGCCTCAGATGATACTTAAGGTCTGACAAAAGCTAAGCACCAGCCATTTTCCCTTCTGCCTTTCCTCCATGGCAAGTGTTGCTACATTGGGGTATTTCCCTTTCTTCAATAGTCAATTTAGGTACAGAAGGACTAGACAATTTGAAGTGTTAAGATAATTACCTTTGAAGATAATCAGAAGAAACCATCAAATTCTTAAGCAAATAGTTAGATTTTTTTTTCATGTTCTATGAATTTAGCCTATGTTAATATACTTAAGTTCCATTGCCCCGTTGTAATTCGTTCTAATAAGGGTAACATTCACACCTTCCAAAATAGCATAAGCTAAAATAAGTAAACCCCTCTCTCTTGGAAATATATATTCATTTCAGGACAGAAGTTGCAAAATAAATAGTGGTTGAAATTCAGAAATTACAGTTGCTGCGTTATTGCATGGTACAGAACTCAAAGGATTTGCAAACTGTGTGTTGCTTTAGAGGGACAGTTTGGCTATTCTTAACTTCGAGGCTGGTACTTGGAAGCTTTGCCTGGGAAACCACTCATAGTTACTAAGCAACTCTGGAGGCCAGGGTTAGCCAAAAATTCATCAGCTTTCCTGCCTGCAACAGGATCTATACAACCCTGTAAGAGTAGCTTACAGAAGGGGGCCCTGAAGGGTTTCCCTAAATATAAAAAAGCATGTGTAAAGCATTGCACAACCCAGCTCACAAATCAGTTTTTTGTTGTGTTTATATGTCATTTGTAAATTCTGTGAAGAGCTCGAAGCACGCTAAGTGTCATAAATCTTGGAAGAAGCCAGTACTGCTTATAACTTATATCATGAGAGGTATTGAGTAGTGCCACTGAGTTTTAAGAGGCTGAAAAGAAAGAAGCAGCCTAGAGCCTAAAACTAGAAATGGCCTAATTAAAGGGAGTGATAGATGTTTCTCCAGGAGCAGAGGGTGTTTGTGGACTCTCACCATGTGCCCCAACGAGATCGGATGAGCAGACTGAGAGGCAGAGGGCAAGACAACACGGCTGAGATGCGCCACCCTGGGCAACTGAAGGAGCAAGTCACATCGGCCCCTCGAACTGGGGGGTGCAGGAAGGAGCTGCAAAATCAGGAGCAGCAAGCCCAGGCAAGGTTTGCAGGGTTACGAGCACAAAGGGGTCCCTGATACATTTTGACTTTGTATAACATTGCTTTTTACTGCAAATCCATGGTTTTAAGCAAATGTATTACTTTGTCCTTACGTTCTGCCTAGTGATACCATTATTTCCTTTCTTCATTTTTCTATCAAACACACACAAGTGGCTAACAAATCCGTTATTCAAAGATAGTTGGAAGAAGTGTAAGGAACCTGGTATCTAATGAGTCTTGGATTCCCAAGGATGTTCAGGATAATAGTGAATATAGATGAGTAATAAATTGCCAGCTTTGGAGACAACTCTTTCGACAAGCAGAATACCTGTGGTGGAAGAGCGTGAGACAGTGACCACAAGGTAACTTAGTTAATGCATGTGTTCACAAGTTACTGCTAGCTGTGATTCTGTGCTGAAACAGAAATATTAAAAATCCTCTAGAAAACTCTAATGGAATAGGAAGGAGGAGAAGGGGAAAGGAAATCTCACCAATGAAATTTAGTCCATGCAATTAGTTGCAATCAGGAATAATAATAAAGAGCAGAATCTGCTTCCTGGAGATCATGGTAAGTATTTTGGCAAGTTTCAGGCTATATAAGCATAGTCCTAATAGCATGTAGTTATAGGTGGTTACGAGATGATGCTACATCAATGGGAAAAGTGGGAGAGATAGACTTAAATAAATAGATAAAATCCACTCATTTTTGATAATGCTGCACAGGTTATCAGATATAAGGGGAATTAGTCCATCAGTACACCCCATATCCTTGTGATACTGTGAAGTCCAACACCAGCTGTTCCTGTTTCAGACAATCAATAGTATATGCCTAAATATAAGATATGATTTATCCAACAGTATTTCAGAATACAACTATAGGTGTTGGCCAAAGTAATCAACAAGAAGAAAACATCTGCTATGAGAGTCCCTCTAGAAAGGCTGTAAAGGTAAAGTCTCGCTCCTTTCTAAATTAATTTTGTAATAGATTTCCTTATTTGATCTCTCAGAAGGTTCCTCTCAAGATAACCAAAGTATAGCGGGGCTTCCCTATACTAATTAATACTTTATAAGTAGAAAGGAGATTCACCACTAAATCCTTCCGTTCCGATATTAAAGATGAAGATTTGTTTGCATACAATAAGCTAGTGCTTCCTTACCAATTCAGCTTTATAAGGTAGTTGCGTAAAACCTCTGCAAACCTCAGAATTGAATCAGTCCCTACTAACCATGCATTGAGGACAAAACAAGATGAAACACCAAGCTGAACATCTGTGGACTGTGTAGAGATTCAAAATTTAGATCAAAATGGAGGCAGTGATCCCTCTTTAAAGTATCACAAATCTAAACCTAAGCCTGGTGGGTGTCAGAACACACCATCTGTTAAATTAATGCAGTTTAATTAATCAAAGTTAAATGTTCTTACATGTTTTTTCACTTCTGTATCTGAATGCGCATTAATTCTACTGAAGAGTGTATATCCTGCAATGGGATTCGGGAAGAATTCAGGATGATTAATGTGTTTACAGTGAACATCCATCCAATGGAAAGGTTGAATTGTAAGATATATGGGGAAAATTGCAAAAAATCCCAAATATACTGCAGCAAATATCTAATGTACCATGTAAGATAACAGACAAGAATAAGGCCTGGGTACGGCAGCTGCCATCCAGGTGACCAACATGTAGAGAATATCCAATATCTTATTCATGTTGCTTGAAAAATCTGCTGTGAAAGACTTTCACACAGAGAACCTATGTCTTCATAGTATGGCAAGTCAACCCTTGACTGTCTTTGACTCCTAGGTAACATTTTCTGGGTTTGGATAAAGAGAAGATTTCTTAGCAGTGTTCTTGGACTAAGTACAAATGGGAAGACCACCTGCATTGAATTAGGTCCTCTACAGACGTAGTAAGGCCAACTGGCCTTGACTTCTCAAGCTAGTAACTGCATTATATGCCTTTTACCAGCACACAGAGCCCCCATCATAAAAAGCCTTTTGATGTGACATGTATAATTCCCTCTTTGTCCCATCCCCAAGGTTTTCCAGGTAACTTCATAAATGTTTCATAATGTTTTGATTTTATCCATCACTGTACTTACATTGCTACTCAAACAAAACATCTATGCTAAAGGTTATCATAAAAGAATTGTCTGGTGGAGTTACTAGTAGTTCATACAAACCAGTCACTATATTTAGAAAAATATACATATATGCAATCTAGTTTCTGCAAATAGGGTTCTTTTTTTTGCATAGTGTGGAAAACTGGATAATAATTTTGAACTAAAATGCAAGCCTAGGCTGAAGCACAGGATTAATCTTGTCAATTAAATCAAATGTCAATGTTTCATAGCTACTGCTCTGGTAGCAGTCACAACTACTGAGCTGGAGAGCCGAGCTGAACATCCCTGCAATGGAAATGTGCTATTTGCACAGGAGATTATGATGTGAACAAGCTTTTCTTCTTCATTGCGAACTATGTTGAGACTACTCCACAGGACAGAAATAGATTAAATAAAAGGAGGAAACAGCCACAATCACATTAGTAATAAGCAAAAATATAAGCTGAAGTTGAAAGTAAAATTTTAAAAGAAACCAGGTTAAAGATCACAATAGAGAACTGGATTTGAAGTTACAAATAACAAATGAAGATACCATGCCAAACCCTGAGCAAGGGTTCCTCTTAGGGCTTTGCAGCTCCTCATATGAATGCACAGTCACCACCCCTGCTACTGAATTTGGAAATGAGTGGGTGAGGGTTTTCTACATAAGCAAAAGAGTTCAGGATTGAACAGAAGGTGAAGAGAAGAGAGGGAGGAAAAAGAGAAAGGGAATAGTCTATTTCTGCACGTGTAGATGCCCCACTCACATCCTCCAGGTATTGCAACTCATTTCTAAGAGACAAAGAGCTTGGATGCTTTCTGCTGTCATGCCACCTGTAATGGCTGGAGTAGCAGTGTAATAGCTATTTTTGTAAGCTACATAAAAATGGGGTAAGGTGACAGAATTTAGTGAGCAGTTGCATACCCCAGAAATAGACATTTTTTTTTAAGATGAGATCAGATAATAAAACTTAGGCTGTTTTGCAGGACAGGATTGTCTCTCCTCCCCACTGTCACCATCTAGCAAACACACAGGAAGTGTTCTTGCCAGACAGAACGTGCCCGGCTTCTTTTGCTTGCTGTGACCACTCCTTCCTGCCTCACTGTGACACAGCAGAGTAGGGCTTAGCTTTTCCTTACAAAGGAGTTGAAAAAAACCATGATAGTAAACAGCTGATTTTTGCTTTGCTGGGTCTCTGTGTCTTCTGCTCACAACATCAGAGTTCACTGCTGCATAGAGAGATCTCAGTGTGATTCAACAGAGATTTACATAGACAGTCCCAGAAAGCAGTGCTAATTAAAATTCTCCTCAGCTCAGCAGAAGTCATCCACCTGTGCTTCTGGAAGTCCTTTGCACTCTATCATTGCTCGGTACCTTTCATTGTGGTCAAGGCAGGCATAAAGGTGACACGAAGTGAAAAGGCATAATAGCATGAGAGCTTCAAACCCCTCCCCCTCAAAAGCAGGATATAAACATCCTCCACCTTCCAGTGGGTGAGGGAAGAAGTCAGACACAGTGACATTAGGTCCTCTGCTTGCTCCAGAGGAGGCTCATGGCTGCACAGCCCTTTCTCTGGGAGCACTCGAGCAGCCTGCACGCAGCACTGCTGAGCACGTTTCCTTTAGCACAGGCTAGGCCAGGCTTGAATTTACACCAGTTACATTAGCAGAGGTTTAACCTAGTTGCAAACTGTTCCTGAGATCAATGGAGCACACAATGCAGTGAGTTGTTGAAACAAGCCCAAAATGACAGGAAAACCGAGACCCAGACTGCTGCAGCCAGACTCATGATTTCAGAAGGGGCTCCACATTTTGCCAGACAGGTGAGCTTTTGTGACTGCTTCTTCAAAGGCAGTCCAGGTAAATCAGGCTAATAAACCCAGGCCCTTGTTTTACCATAAAGACTTACACACCAAGAAGCTGAAGGATCGTGTTTATCTACCACAGGACTTGGCAGTGCCATCACTCACCTAAAAAACAGGCAGCTCCAACATTTGGTTCAGTTTATCTCAGTTCTCCTTAAGCCTAAGGCATCTGGGCAGGTGCTTATCAACTCTTTGCTGCCTGCGGTCTCCACCCAAACACCCACATCTGTATTGAACCAAGGTATTACTTTAAGAAGGTGACATTAGAGAGTACACAATTAGAATGAGGAAGATTGGCCATGAGTACTGTCAATAAGAAAGCAAAGATGTGGATGTTGCCATTGAATAAGATAGGTTTGGAACAACACCTCGCTTACATGCTATTTAAAACAAAGCAAAACAAAAGTGCTTTCTTGCCCAGGTATAAAGCAGCAGCCAGCTGGAAGTGCCAAGCACTTAATTTCTCTAAGTACAACTAGCTTCCCCACCAAGACTGAAACACCTAGCTTTATTGCCCTTGTGATCTACCTTTACCGTAATCAACAAGAGCAGAAGCAGAGCAGGACCACTGAGGACACACAGATGATGGTGATTAGAGTAGTCTTCTCAGAGGTGAGATTGGGTTTAAATTTCTTTAGAGAGAAAAAGAATTGAAAATTAATTTCTCTTTATTCTGTATAATTATCTACTTAACTATTGCTTATGTGAAGACACAGGAGAGGAAAGAGGAGCAGTTATTCTTCCTGGACTCTGAATGTTATCCCTCCAAAGCACATTGTATAACTGAATTGGTCTAGATGTTTCAGTTTGGTGAGAAAGAGTAAAGGAAAAAACCTCCAGTTTGAACTATTTTCTTCTCTCCTTTGTCTTGGTTCACCTGATAGAACAATTTAAGTAATAAAATCAAGCAGAAAACAAGTATTCCCTCTACCTTCTTTGTGCTACAGCAAGCAGAAGCAGATTCAGCAGCTCATGCAGCTCCTGCTTTGCACCTTGTAAAATTATTTGCACCTGTGAAAACTGTGTTTAATCATACACCTGCCTCAGAAGGGCAGCGTTTTGTACCTACTGAGCACAGGCACAAATGACAACCCACTACTTGGAGCAGCAAGGTATTCACTTCTCCATCTGTTTTTCTCTCTGTGTGAAGAGGCTAATTCAGAATACCCCTGACATGGTCGGGCAGATCACTTGGCCAACTACATGTCAGAGACGATTAGTGAAAAAGGGAAGAAGGCTTTCCTCTGGAGATTCTGAAGGCAAGTAGAGGACAAGTGTTAACTGAGCAATGTGAGTCAGGGGGAGTTTTATATCTGAGTCACAGCTCAGCTTCTTTAGCCATAAAGTCATCAAAAATACAATGTTGAATTTTGTTTGGGTTAGTGGTTCATTCCCAAATGCTTCAGTGATTTATGACTCTTAAGACTGAATAAAAGAGAACTGCTTTGTCTTCCTGCTAAAACTCTCTCCTTCTGAGTCAGAGGGAAGAATAGGTTATTAAGATGCAGGTCTTGGACCAGAAAGATCTTGTTTCTTCATAACTATCACAAACTTCCCATGTGACTTTAGAAAATTGTTTTCACTTTTATTTCTAATGCTATTCGGGTAACTAGTTTAAATCCTGAAGCTTACTAGTCTGAAAAAGGTGCAAAAGATCCTCTCTCCTTCACTAGGGTATGGTGAAAATGAATATATGGGGTTTTGACTAGATCAGCTATCAGAGTAACAAGTTGATCAATAGCTAGATCAGATCCAAGCTATCTGTTGATGGATGGCTTGAAGGAATATACCATCAGAGTTCAGCAAAAGCTTAATGAAGCTTTTGCACAGCAGGAACTAACAGCTATTATCACCTTGCTACTTTATGCATTCATCAGTTGATTCTTGAGGTGTGGGGAGGAAGAGGAAAAAACAGATTTTTTTTTCTGTTTCAAGCTGGTATACTGATTAAATAACTAATTTGATTGTAATTAAATTGTTGAGATTGTGTGCACAGCATTCCCAAGTACTTGTCACAGTGTGCTAGATCACATTGCTGAAGAACTGGAACAAGTCTCCAAAAGCAGGCTCTGGTCCCTGAGAATTACTGGGCCTACTGGAGCTCTTCTCCTGAGAGGGAAAACTGCTCTTTTCATCAGGTTTAAGAAAGCTGAGCCAGAAAGTTCTAGACGTTACTGGTAGCTGAACAAGAGAACAAAACAATTTTACCATGTTAATGGCTGAGCATTTAACCTTTGTCAAATACTAAGCTACGTTGTTCCCATCTTGGCAAATACGGGGATGCTCCCATTGTTCATTTTTCTTCATTATTGTTCATTTGCACTGTGCTAGAAAGTGGAAAACCGTGCAACACAGACAGACTCAGGGACAGATTCAAACAAATTTACCAAGGAAGCATGACACACTAGTGGTCAGCATGATAAGCAGCAGAAGGAAGTGGTTGTTTTCACTTTGACTCACTTTAATTGCTAGCAGTTCAATAGCTTAAATCACAGAAGTTCACATTAGAAGATCTGCAGCAAAGCCTACAAGGCATTGCAGAAGTGAATGCTGATGTCGTTAGATCCTGGGAGCCGCAACTATATTTCAGATACTCCTGTGCTAAGAGAAGACTGAGCTTCCCTGTTTCCCCCTGCAGCCCCTTGCCTAGGGTTACATGCTAGGGATATTTTCTCACTTCCCAAAATACTAATACCGTTTCATTGATAACTGTTGAAATGGACATTATTGAAGGTTATGTTGAGATGATTAGCATGGAGCCCCCTGTATACATCAACTTGAACCTCACTCTACAAGGCCTTTTGTGCCAGTTGGATTTGGAAACTAATTCTGCTAATTTTTGACAACTTTTTTAATGTCTTTCTTGATGCTACTGCTTGGCTTTGGGTAATTTTCTCACTGGTGAATCCTACTCCTGACTTTTCATTTTCTCTGACCAAAGAAATCCAATAAGTAGCAATGAAAGTTGCTAAAATCTATGGGCTTTCACATTTGCAGAGGATTGTTCCCAACTCCGCCGAAGTTTGGGATAAATAAGTAATCATAATTGGATGGATAAATAAATAATCATAATTGGATCATATGTGTGGATGCTCATGAGCAATGTATATACACAGATATATGTGAATACACATCCTTTTGAAAGAAAGCTTGCTTCAGCTTGCTAATGTGTACAGTATCTACATTCTCATAAATTTTTACTCAACTGTATTTTTGTAAGAACCAACAGCAAATTGTCAAGCATAATAGTTTTTATCAGTAAAAAATAAATTCACAAACATTA
The DNA here is from genome assembly GCA_033558235.1 of Neomorphus geoffroyi. Lineage (NCBI taxonomy): Eukaryota > Metazoa > Chordata > Aves > Cuculiformes > Neomorphidae > Neomorphus > Neomorphus geoffroyi. The sequence continues at coordinate 1,201,344 of JAUMJM010000050.1, forward strand.
TTTCCTTTCTAATACTGAATCAGTTTCTTTCTGGGTAGTTTTTATTCCAGATGTCTCTCTTAGTGGCTATCATTTAATTTCAGAATAGTTTATTGCTGCAGTGCACTGGCTTTGGAGATAGTTTTGTAAACTATTTCAAAGAAAATGGATTTAAGCTTTTCTTGTTCAAATCTTCACTACTTACCAACTCTCTCTTCAAAATTCCCATATAGATAACATTGCCTATCCTAAGTGTATATATATGGCAGTAACAATTGATACAACAGAAATAATTAAATTTACAATTAAGACTATTATTCCTATTCTTATGAATTTGTGAATGACACAAACTCCAATATTTAGATTAGTACTGAGTATCCTAACTTTCCTGTGTTTTCCAGTGCTGTAGGTAATGGCAACTATGCAGAGCATGTGCATAGTGGAGGGAAAAGTTAAATATCCAAGCAATAACCTTTTCAACCCGGCTTTGAAGGTATAACTTTAATTGAATACACATAGTTCAAAGCAAGAAAAGATAGGGTTTGATTCAGCTTTTAGGGCTTCTCTGTTCGGATGAAAATGCCCATGCCTGGATGACACCAGGTACTGATTTGGTGTGTAGTACCACCTGTCACTTGAGTTTGCTTAGGAAATATTTAGGCTTGACTTCACAGCAAAGAGCTGGCAATGTCAGGCATCATCTGCCCCCAGACAGCCTCAGAAAAGCACCAGAAACTCAATCCCTTGTGCCATGTATATTTGGTCTGTGGTTCTCAGCCAGCTCCCATGGGCAGATGTAGGCTTAATGGTTGTAAAACCCAGGTGCCTGCCCTGTTACATTCCTCATGCCCATCATAGCAGCAGAATGCCTCCTGCTGTAAGCAACTTTTGGGGCGTGTATGGGTGTATTTTTTAGAGTGTGTTTGATCTCTGTGAATTACACAGTAATCAATAGACTCTGGATGTGTAACGTTTACCGCTTTAGCCAACATTAAATCTGCTTGTACTCCTCGTGTAAGGGAAAAGTGGTGTATTCAGGCAAGCCTGCTTTGTAGGCTTTGGAGTTGCTCTGAATCTTAGCTACAGTTCTCTCAGACTCACTCTTTCATTACAAAGTCACCATTAAAATTACATTATAGGATTTGAATGGGGTCAACAATACTAGTAAACAAGAAGTAAAAGCAACCATTAAAAGACATTTGCTGGCAGGTAGTCTTTGTAGTCTTAGAGGAGGCCAGGTAGGTCACTGAATGTGAAATTGTGAGATCAAGAAACGTAATCAATTATTAATTGTTATAATTTATTATTTATTTCCTCAGTGCTACAGTTTACCTAGAGCTTTATCAGCAAACAAAAGGATTGGGGTATTCAAATCAAACTTATGTTCTGACATTTCAGTTTTGTATCATTTATATCCAGTGTTGTATCCTAAATTTAGGGTGTCATTCAAAGGACACTCAAGTCAATGGCAAATCTCCCTCATAATTAGGATAGTAACCAATTAAGGTTCTCTAATCAGCTTTATTCCTACCATCCCGGCACATGACTATGTCTACAAACTAAATTAACCTCCTGGCTTCCAAACTGTCCTACAGTCCTGTACTCAGCAGTGTTTTTGAAGGATATATCACATACAGAAGATATCAAGTTATTTTTTACTTTCAAAACATTGTCTGGAAAACTAGTTCCCCATATCCAGCGGGGACAGAGTGGGAGGGTAAGTGATACCACTGCAATATCCATAGTTGTTTGGATCAATTTAGAGGAACATTCAAAGTAAATCTTGGATAAAAATTTGAGTTATTTGACCCTGTATATTTAAGGTTATGTCCATATAAATATAGTCCAAATTAATAATCACCTTGATCTTAACAAAATCTTGTTCACATGGGGAGTTTTAGTCATAAGAGCAATGATCTGCGGATCTAGATCTTGTGTCCACTAAGTTTAGGCTGATAGCTTGAAGATTTATACATACACACACACACAAGTTTTTACCACCCCTTTGCAGATTGGGGTGAATATTAGTCTTAATGAAAGTGAAGGGAATTTTTCCTTTTGATAGCGACAAGCATTTCATTCCTAGTGAAAACAATTCATTATATAAAGCTGGAAAAGGCAAGGTTTTTTTCAGGATTAAAGCCTTGGAAAATGTAGTTCTATATTGTAAGCTGAATTATAGAGGCTTAGTTGTATGTTTTTAATGAATTCTGAGGAAAAGAAATGTTATTAAGCTTTGCCTTCTGTAAAAGATGATTAACCTATCCTTTTGTTAACAGGAAAAAACACGTTGAATGATAGACTTTTTAAAAATCTAATTTTAAAAATATTGTTCCTTATTCATCCAAAACCAGAATTTCACCTCATATACTGCATCAAACTAAGGACCAATTAATTTGTTCAGCCACAGTCTGGACTACCATAAGTTGGTGAAAGTCTATTAAAAGAGAGGAGCTCAGTGGTCTCACGTCAGCAGAGAAAGCTCATTGTTTTTAAACATGAGATGCTGACAGAAAGCTGACAGCCACAGCTATGAGAGGTAAAACGCCGCAGCGGTAGATGTGCATGTTATGTATCTGTTTAATTAAAGAGAGAATTAATTCCTGCTTGGAGGGTAGGGAACATTTGGCATCCCTAGAATCTGTTGCCTAATCCCCTTGGGAAGTAAAACTCATCCAGATACAGAAAATGAAAGCCACATGCCAGGTCTTTTGGAGAATCACCCAGGATACAGAAGCTGGAGGAGGATGCTGTAAAGAGCCTATAGTGCCTAATGTTCCAGTTCTGTAATCCAGAATTAGGGTATTAGGTCATTACAAAGTGGAGGTCTGAGCATTCAAATGAATTGCATGGCAGATAAAGAGGGAGCCAACAATTTTATTTCTGAACTTTAGTATGAAAAAAAATAGTTCAATATTCCTTAGTTATTAATGAGACCTGTGCTTGTTTTCATGAGTCCCCCTCTACTTCAGAACAGTGTGCTGGTGATGGAGCACACACCAGGTATTTACAAGCGAGGAGAAATTAATAGCCTGTCTGATTCTGACAAATTATCCTTGGAGAGGAAAATAACTCCATAAGAAATATAGTTGGTGTTAAACTTAATAAAAACAGACCCTGATGGACTCCCCTTGGAATCCTGGCAGTCCTTTCCCATGCACTCTATCCCCGCTCCTGTCAGAGAGCCTCCATGAACTTGTAATATATAGGAAAAAAATATTCTTTTTAGCCATTAAAACATAATTATTTCTCCCTTCCCCCAGAAAAAAAAAAAAAAAGAGAGTAACTTACAGGTAAGACCCCAACTGACTGCTGGTGTAACTGCTGGTTAAAGAACTTAAAATTCTAGCTAAAATATGAAGAGCTTAAGAGACTACTCACTTTCTTTTCCAGAGACTCAGCAAGATATGCTAAGAAGAGTTGGCTGCTGTATTGGGAAATCCATAGAATTCGCTTACCACAAGGAAAAGCCATGTGTACTGTCCAGTTCCATGCAAAAGCACTTGGAAGGGTCATATGAGATACTGCATACATTAAATCTTCTGAAAATATGCATATGTGGGATACAGTGAACATTAATCTCTGTCGTAAAGAAGATACATCACCTTTCATCCATTTTAGTGAGCATTTGTCAAGATTTTGACTATTTTTGCAAGCAGCTGGTGTGTGCTGGGACTCAGAGCCATCATTCGTCCTTAGGAAGTGAATTGCCTTTCCAGAGAGATGTGGGGAAGGATGGAAAAATGAAAGTTACTGCAATGCACAGAAAGATGTGGGGTGGCAGTGAGAGATGAAATCAAGGCATCCTGGGTTCAAAAGCCACAGGTTGTGCTTGCTGGAAAGAACATCAGGAAGAAGCCAGGCCTGTCAGCTGGTCTTTTGGAACATTGCTGTAAACGGGCAGTGTGACTCAAACTCAGGCTTATCTGCAGTTGCTGATTTTGGGGTTCTGGGGTCACTTTGTAGAAGCAGTTATCACTTTGCAGTGGTGGTTTTGGATCCTCTTCTCCATCACTGTGTGTGCAGGAGGGTGCAGAGTCCCATTTCTCTGTGGCCAAGGCACACCAGCGCCCACCTGCTGCAAATGCTGGCTTATTTTGTGGTTATAGCCACCATCATCCATAGATTATATTAATCCGTTAAAAATGTAAATTTAACAGCAAGTGTGTGGTAGTAGAAGCCTCTTTCATGGTGGTCTGGAAGGATTTAGTTCTTCCACCTAGAAAACTTTTTCACTGACGCTGAGAGAGTTACAATGCCCCATATTGGGGAAAAAGTCTACTCCCAGCTTGATTTGAATACGTGTTGATAGATCGACAGATCTTTCTGCTATGAAATCCTTCCTTTGACACTTCCTTGCTTGTCTGAAACAAGGACTACATGGGCTTCAAAAGCACCTAATTCCTATAGCTGTTCTCTTTGGGGGGTGAAAGAAAGAAAAAAAGTCAGTTGATTTGCTTTCTGTATAAGGCATATTCCAAATCTTGAATATTGCATTATGCCCACAGCAAGGATTCCAAGCTTAAGTTGTCTGGTATTAACAGACTAATGGCATGCTATGGAATTGATTTTCCATCAGCCTTTTCAGGGATATCACACCTCCTTTGTTCTTCTAATAGATAACATCACCTTCTATAACCTCTCCTCTCTGCATCTATTAACTGACATGTGTATTCCTCTCCGTCCCCCTCACCTTTTCCATACGCCGTAACTTGATATAAATCTAGTTTTTCAAATAGGTAATGTCTTCATAATAAAGAGATAGGTGAGATCCAGATCTGAGCAATTTTCACGGAGAAGAATTATTTCTGGGCTGAGACTGATGCTTTCATGATACAGAAAGAATACAGAGTGCAGTACGCTATAGCCACCAGCCTTGGGTGTGATATAAAATTACAACTTAGTGTTAAGAAACAGATTTAAGAGCATACCTCAATCCAGGATTTTGAAATTATATCTAAACTCTTAATTCCTTGTATATTAAATAATAATAATATAAATTTTAACATACATCCTGGAAGGTTTCCTTGGCCTTTTGGTTAAGACCTAATTGATTTATACCAGTAAAATACTTAATATGTTTTAAATCCTACAAGGAGAGGACTTTTCTGGGACATCTGAATCCTTGCAAGTAAAGAAGCAGCTAAGAAACAGGGGAAAAAATTGAAATTTGTTGTTAATATATATTACAGAAAAGGGAGACACAAGCTCCAAATATTTTTATGGGAGATTTTTGGTTACATTTTGATTGCCTCTCCATATATAACAGAATCTCCAATGTTGTACTTATCACTAAAGTAAACATACTTCCATATATGTGGGGAAATATTTTATGATGAAATTAGCAAGTTACTGAATTGATATCACCTGGTCCATCTTTAATGTATTCTACTCTGTTTGCAATCTGTAATACCATGCAGAGTTATGCAAAGCTGACTGAAGGTTGTGCCAAGTTCAAATGAAGTGTCTATTTATCAATTGTAGGTTTCCTGCCGGAGCCTGAGATGTTAATATTGAATATGCCTAATAGCATTTTCCAAACTCAAACAGTCCTGCCTTATTACTGAGCATTTTGAAACAGAAATCTCAACTGATACAGGCATTCTGTGTTAGAAAATACCTATCCAGCGTTCTGCAGTTATGGGGTTTCATAATATACAGGTCTTTCCATAAGACCAACCAGAGAATGGGAGTGAGAAGTCCAGGTTGTCCACAAAACAGGCATCGGAGTTTGGTTTTGTATGATCCAAGGAATATTTGCTAACTATAGAATTTCTATATGTGATAGTTACTGGAGGCCGTTAATAATCTACATTGCTTACATCTGTCTCAGGAGAGAAGTGTAAACTACTGATACTACAATGAAAATTACCTTTTTCTTCAAGTAAGCCTTCGTCATTCTAATACACCTTGAAACTGGACAAGAATTTAAAAATTATAATCCTGTTTGCCTAAAAGCCCCAGAACCTATTGAATCCACTTCATCTTGCTGTCCTGTCCTCCCTCATATAGCTTTTAAGCCCCATGACTAATTTTAACTAATTTTCAGTGATTACCTATCCATCTCAAAAATAAGGTCTTTCTCCAAATTCCACAAAAATAGAAAAGTCTGCATTAGGAACACACACTGCTTTTATAGTAAAAACAGGGGGGGAAAAGAGGCAAAATACCTTCATTTGTCCTGTCCCTTTCCTCCTATACAGGAAGGAGATGTTTTGAATGCCTCCTCTGTGTGAAAAACTTCTGATGGAGTTCTCACTTTATTAGGCACCAGAGAACCCAACTACAAGAGACAAAACCATAAGAAAGCAGGCTTCATTAGTTTCATTGCTCATGGAAGTGTTTGTTAATACAGACACTCCATTTTTAAAATGTGTTTCTGTGAGCACAGAGACTGTCTAGTGGAATTAGAGCTATGGAGAAGATGGGCCCCTTGCCAGTTCAAAGGAACATGAATTAAGGCTCTGATGTTGGTAGCATTTATGCGTGCGCTTAATTTTACAAACCAGTGGGAGTAGTCATAGATCAGAACTTGAACATATTTGTAAGTGTTTGCAGACTGGGGACTATTGAAATAATAAACATAATTTTGTGAACTTGTATATTTTTACTATGTAAGCCGAGCACTTGATGAACATTTGGAGTTAAACTGGAAGTAGGTGTTTAAGGGTTCTGCAATGAACACAGGTAACTCCAGTTTTTCTGATGAATTGATGCACTCAGGATTAGTAGTTAAAAAGTCTATACAGGTTGCTGTTGTCTTTAAAAATATCATTGGTTATTTTGGAGAGCAATTAGTAGATGCCAAGTTAGTTATCTTTCAGCAACACTGACATTAGACTCACTATAATGGAGGGGAAAAAACTGACGATGATGCGAAGGTGTACACCAGCAAGATCTGCCCAAATGCAGACTACCCATTTTCAGTATTTTCCTCCACATTTTTTCATCCTCTCGCAGTCCCGTGCTATATTCAGAAGCACAGGCTTTAAGAGAGTGCTCTATAAAGGAATTTAAGGGAGTCCCTAGTGTTTGCCTGTAAGGAAAAGGGTACTTTCCCCCTTGGGAAGCAAAGTAAAATGAGCCGTCAATTTAAAAGTAGAGAAAGACAATCAAAGAATGTGGGGTTTGAGAAGGGTGCATGGGAGGCTCATGAGAGCAGGCAATACAGCGGCAGAGGTATGAGTAGTGTGGCTGAGGCAGTGAGCAGAGGCAGAAAGAGCACAGTTCCCATGGCCCAATGCCCAGTTCAGAGCACTCTCTGCTGCTCCAGTGGCAGCAGTAGGATTTTGAGGACCACTTAGGCTGGTTCGCTCAGGTTAGTGAGGCTGTGCCCCGCTGCAGGCTCAGCAGATGAGGTGTCAAACTGCTCTGTGTATTTATGCATCTGGCATCTGCAGCCCTGTGACCACACCTGGCTCTTGTTCTTCATATTTCAAACTCAAATGCCGGGTCTTGAGCTGGCACAAATCACAATAACTAAGTGCAGCCAGGCTGATTTATACCAGATAGAGATTTGGTACTGTAAGTTCTCTTTGGTTTCAGACTATGTTACTCCAAAGCATCAACTGTCTCTTCAGGAGCATCTAAGCAGATATCAGAATACTCATTCAAAGACTTAGACAAAATTTGTTTGAAGGCTTAACCCAACCTCCTTTAAAAACATGTATCTTGGAAGGGGTGTAGACTCATCAGAAATTCGGCACAGATGCACTCAGAGTGCACCTCAAATGAATCAGAAGCACGGTGCCTGTTCCTCCCCATTTAGGGCTCCAGAATGTTATAATTTAAGACTAAATATTGTAGCACACATTTGTCTATGACATTGAACTACTGCATATTGTTTGAAAATACAAGGAGGCTATTTTTCAAACTTTGAAAGGATGAACAAGTAAGTATGGCTCCCTAGGAATGTTTTATCACACAAGTTCTTCTTCCAAGCACAATTAATGAAAATGTGTGCAATAGTTGCAGAAACAATTTACTGAAAAATCTCAGACTTTTGGCCTGATTTTCCTCTCATTTACATTATTATAGATCAGAATATCTCCCTCTGAATCCCAAGGTAAATTATCAGCTGATTTCTGTTAACTCAGTGAGGTAAAACTAACAGAGCAAGAATTAGACTCTTTCTATTAACTGCTATATGTTCTTTCCCATTTGAAATTAAGATTATACCTTACAGTGAGAGTAATAAAAAATTACAGCCACTTTGCTGAGTTGTTTCACTGGCTTTAGTTTTTCTATTAAAAATGATTGCCATCAACATCAGTATGTCTCATATTTTCTATTTTGAGCAGTTTTTGTAGATGTCTTGCCTGTGGATGCCAACAAATTTGCCAGTACTTCCTTAAAAGTCAGAAAATGGATGCTGTATGACAAACCAGAAAAATCCTAATACCAGATAATTTTTTTCTCTGAGGATTCTCAGAATAAATTCATCATTAACCAAAGAGGATGAAGAGCAAATGGGGGTAGGGAGAGGGAGGGAAGAAGCTGTAAATCCAGGTGTCATTTTTGCTTGATTAAGAATTCCTTTGGGACTGAAGAACAGAACATTTTGAAAAAAACCCTGCAAAATTCAATCTTGGAGGACTGAATTGAGGAAAAAGCTACTGCCACTCTCCTGTTTGCTGGGAATAAGATAAAAAGGAATTTCCCTTGCTATATTTTTCATAGACTGCCATTATTATGTTTATATGCTTGTTTTCCTCCACTGTGTATTTTGGAAAACAACCTCAATCTTTTCAATGGCATCTGCAGAAGGATGCAGAACTCTCCATGCACACATTTTGTAGCTGTTAACCTAGTTTGTAGTTCATAGGATTTTCTGTGAGTTTGAACTATTCATTGTGTTGAAGTACCTGGTTTCCATTAAAGTCTGATTAGATTTTAATGCCTAACTTTCTTAGGCTTCTTAGGAAATCCCAGCTATCAGGCATAAATAATTTCCCAAGTACTTCAAACAGCCACGACTTGCAATTAAACAGAGGTATATTCAGAATAGGAAAGAACGGTTAAATCCTCATCTAAAATGAAGGTGACCCAAACTTCAGAGAAATTTCAGTGAAAGCTGAAAGTTTGATTAGTTCAACTGTTGGCAGCCTGTCCTTCTGGCTATGGACTTAATAGAGGGTTTTAAATATGCACTATGGAGTGAAATGTCTAACATCTACACAGCACGTACACGCAAAAGCAGACAGATCTTGCAGATATGTGATTAAAAACAGATATTTTGGTCTGAAAATGAGTTATAATCTAACATTGCATTCCCTTTGCATTCTGTGTCTGAAAATGTGCCCCCTGAGTAATAAGAAAAAAGAGGTGGAAAGCGATGTTTCTGTCTGGGGACATTAGGAGCAGTAGAGATGGATCCCAGAAGAGAGTGCTGGCTGGTTGGCCACTATGACTCCAAGCAACCTTGATTATTATAGAACGACTTTACCTCCCCTAGGTATTTCCACCAATTCGTAGAGTAAAAAACAGAAGCTTAAACACTGAATACAAGTTAGTGCTGCAGGATGGCACTTATTCTGACTGGAGGAAACACAAGATGATTTCTGTCATGTGTTTTGGACCTCAAAATAATCTTCCCTAGAATATGAGAGATGATGCAGTAGCAAGAAAAGAAAACCCAGAGGCAGACCAGTGACATGAGGTGCATGTATAATGCTTCCAGAAAGCCTAGGGAAAAAAAAAATTCCATGTGCAAGTTAAAGCAGACAGTAAGTTTTAACTTAGGGGCTACAGCCAGCCAGACAGCAGATTACTCAGCCTTACTCATGCGAGCCCAACACTATATTACAACATCTATATATTTTATACTGGTGGACTCTTCTTTTTGAATGGTATCTCTGAGGTATTAAGCACTGGCAGCAACAGGCAAACAAGGGCTGTCTTTGGGTTTTTTGTCCATAATCATTACCATTATTGTTACCTGCATCAAAATCCTGCTTTGCCTTCTTGTCTCTCCCGTCTCTTGTTATTACAACTTCTTAGGGGGAGCAGGGCAAAGTTAGCTGCAATGTACCAATCTTACAGCTTATTTTAGGGATCTTACTGCAGCACCACTGCAGCAATAAATAATATTTATTAACCATAAAAGCAACAAAAATTATTATAAACTTTGATCCTGCTTCCAGTGAAATCAAAGGTAAAACTGTCATTGATTTCTAGCTAGCAGAAGCCAGAGAGTTTTTCTTCATCCTCTTTACAAACTAAAGATGGTAGAATTATCCTTCAATATTAATAATGAAATGCAAAAATGAGTTCAACAACAAAACATTCAAGACTCTTCAAGCATGAAATGACAGTAAAATTTAAAATCATTAAAAGCAGCAAAATATTTTCTTGTGTTATTGGGCTACCTATTACTGTTCCTTTTCCATTTTATTTCTGTATTTTTCTTCTGTTCTCTTTCCCAGGAGAAGGCTTCCATCATTTCTCTTTCTTAGATCATCATTTTCTTCTTAACTGTCATGTGTCTTCTCTCCAAATAACGAAAATGGGATAAAAACTGTTCGCAGTCTCTCCTTAACATTTTCAGCATAGGAATAACCAGTTGCTGCTTATTTAGAACACAATATTTGAACATCTCCAAAACTGATTTCTAAACTGTGGAATATACATGAGACTAATAAAGCCCTCTGATTTTCAGATCAAACCACTCTAATCACTGTCTGTCACATTGGATAACGTGGGCTGAACAGCCTCACTTAGTAATTTGTTCATCAAACCCATACTCTGGCTGTGCTTTCTTAAAGTTGACTGATTCAAGGGTATCACAGAGCAGAAAGTCCATTTAATTCCAAGATAAGTTATTTTAATGGCTGGAAATGTTCGTTTCAAATTTGAATTAGCCTCACTTCAGCAAAATCTTTTTAGTATCTTTTTTTCTGCTAGATCAAAGACTTGTTTACCATCACAATTTCCTCATTCATCACTGAAATAGAACCTTCTCTTAGACAGGCGTAAGAAATGTGAGCGTGTAAGATAGCATAAGAAGCTCCTACTGACACAGAACCAATATTTACGTTGGAGCTATGATAATATGCCCCAACAGCAAATCTATCCCGGGGTATGGATATTATTTAATGGTTCATTATATCATTCTTGCGGGCATGTGGAAAGAAAGACAAAATATTAAGCAAGCGTGTTGTCTCATCACCTCTGTTAATTACAACTCTTTGGGAACTCTGCAATTACTTGGATGGACTTTGCAGCCCTTAATTGTAGGGCTACCATCATCAGTCCATTTCTTCACCTTTAATCCCCTTGCCTTTTAACTCTACCAGCATACTTCTCTACGTGGTAAAGAAGGGCTGTCTAAATGCATAAGAGGTGATAGAAGGTGCTTCTCTTGTCACGCCATCTCAAATTCACTTTGCTATTGAGTTCCACCCTGCAGAGCTCTGAGGGAAATGGCTACCACTGTGGGATATAAATAACAGATCCAAACACCAGCTTTCGTGATTCATGCTCTTTCTCCAAGAACCTTGAATTTCTCTCCATAACAACTGGCATCTGTCTTATGTAGGACCCAAGCAAACAGCTGGGTGAAGTCAATCATGAAACTTTGGGTCAAAGATACAATGTTTTGCTTGCAAATCCAGATCCCAGTCTCTGTGACTCATTGATTGTAAGAGAAGACACAGGAAAGCACTGCACTGTCTTTCCCAGTGAGGGTCTTCAAACACTTCTCTACATCACCCTACCATCTGTCTCAGGATTTATGTTGACTTTGCTGTTGTTCAAGCCAAGGAAACGATAATACTCTACTTCAAATAAGGTCTTAAATTAAAATAAAATATTCTTGTTAGTAATTGCAGAGAAGTAATACTAGCCCTATAACCTAAAGTCATACCCTGCAAGGAGTGAAAGGCAGGAACTGAGGCAGTGATGCAGGAGTCACAGCCAGGGTGATTAGAGGTCAGTGGTCCAACTGACCTTACTGGCTTGCGTATCCAACTGGGCATCATTTGCATTCCAAAGTGAAAGAAGAGGGGAAAAAAACAGCTATAAAGAAAAATAACACCTCTATTTTCTTTCCAGCAGTACAGATAGAAATCACCTGTGCTTGAAATTTCAGGGGCTGCAATTCAAAGCATTTTAGAAAAGGAAGAAGACTACTTTTTCTATTAAATGGGTGAGACCAGTGAAAGGAAGTTGGAACTTTAAGTCAAAGACATGCTGCTGAGTACTGTGCTGGACTGGGGTCCCAGCCTGCAGGTATTTTGAGGACTGTTCCTATGAAGAATTCGTATACAGTTATTTTCAGGGAAGGGAATTCAGCTGCATCTTTTACCGTTATCAGTTCTGTCTTCTAGTCAGTTGACAGGCAAACTCAAACCCTGGGGAAGGGAATGTGGATAGAACATTTTCTTATTTTGACATACAAAATATTGCATTGCGCCACTATCTAGTAATGGAAAAAGAAAAGAAAAAAAGATTGTTGTGATATATATGCGAATAAATCAGCATGCTTCTTCGTCTCTTTGCAAACACACTAACTTTGACTGACATAGAGACACCCATTTTAATGAAGTGTTTGCCTCAGACGGCTCTCAACCTTCCTTAAGTAATACTTAAAGGAAATAACGGGTATTAATTTAGACACTTATATATATACTGTTCAAAACTAGAGCAAAAAAATGACTATGGATTTGCACGGGAAGAATTTAAAGCATCAGCATTTGATAAAAAGACGAAAGCTGAATTTTTAATATAGCACTTTCTCATTTGTGACTATATTAACTGCAAAAGCATTTATATTTGGAATAGTTGTTCTACTCTTTTTCCTTCTGTTATGCAGAAATGTGTAGAAAACAACAAATAAAATAAACTGAGGTTTTGTAGAAATAGCCTAAATGACAGGATACAATTTATAGATATTTGCATGAATGAAACTCATTTCATGGCTGAGAATTCATTTTCTTCTTTCTTTTCCATGCCACACCTTTTCCCTCTTACGCTGCAGCTGTGCTTACGTGCTTCACATACAAAATGATGCGACTAAACAAGTGACATAGTACCAAAACCTAATCAAGGAATGTGTTAATTTGGAAGGAATCCACTTGGACAATGCTGTCTCACTATGCCCCAAACATTGTATCTGATGTAAGTACAACTTTGGTTTTAAATTTTGCAGTGCAAACATGTTTTTTTTAAAGAAATTTATGGCAATGCATTGTCTAGAACTCTAGCTTCCCAGTGATGTACCTGATTTAATATGTCATGTTTTAATAGGCAAGCCATTCACCTATTTCAATATGAACTCTGTCTACCATGTAATGTATTTATTTCAACATAGTCTGAGGCATCTCTTGCCCAGGATATATGTTTCAATTACATTTCAGTGCAAAACATATCCACTGCCAAGAATTTTCATACTCCAGGATCTTGAGTAATGAAACATTTTAAGTGCTGGAGAGCCCAGTACTGAAATCTTTATTCAGGCAATCTCCCACAAAGGCTACCATTTCTCTCAGCAACTTTGATCAATATCCCAATATGCCAGACCAAAAAGCTTTAACAGGAATGTGGATTCCTTCTGTTCCTATCAATAAAATATGTAATTAATTGAAAAATGAAAACTTGATTAATTTATATTTGATTTTTTTCATTCATATTCTATTAACCATATATGCAGATACATATGGATCTGGCCCTCATCTGGCATGAAGAAGGGAAGCTCTAGTAAGCCTCATAAAAATATATTGAATGTAAGATACAGAAAGCAGAAATGGCTGGAAAATGAAATAGCTCATGTGTACTGGCTGGTGAATTTGCTTTTTATATACTAAGTAGTCTGGTGCGAGTACCAGATTAGCAACTTAATTCAACCAGAAGACTTGAACATCCACCTACCCTAAGAAGTGACGGTACTATGCAACCTTGGCTTGCTCAGACACTGAGGGACTTGCAAGGTGTCCCCGCAGCACAAGCCATCGAAGGTGGTCCCAGGTCTGTCCCAGTGCTGCTCCTGGGGACAGGAAAAGCCAACAAAGCTCAAAACCTGAGGACTCAGACACAAAACAACGGCTTGATTTTCTACCCTCTTACACCAGTTTTATGCCGGTGTAAATCTGTGGATGGCTCTACAATAGCGAAAGCTGGGGCAGAGGAGGGGAAAGCATGAAAAAGACTTAAGAATTCGAACAACTTATACTGTGTCACGTCCTGAGCTGGCTTTAGAGACTCAGGTTGAGACAGTGTACTGCATTAATGTCAGGAAGAAACCGTTTATCACCATAACCTATTAGTGAAGCCACTAAATCTGAAGCCTCCCAAAGCTGAGAATAAACATGCATTTTAATCTAATTTTTTCCTGCTGCTGCAATTAATCTGAAGGGCTTTTTAAGTAACTATTTAAAAAAGTTGCAAATTGCTGTGCTCCATTCTTGGTATGGCCATCAGATTTTGTTCACAAAAGTTTCCTACTGGAGTTAAATCTGAACCAAGTGAAAATAGTCTACTAAAGACAGGAAATAGATACAGATATATGAGATTTATATGCTTTCCACATTAACAAATCTTCTATTATAAATCCATATTAATCAGGCATTCCATCAATATAAAGTTTGCCATTAAATTCAAAGAGGAACTCTAGTGAGTGTAATCATAGTGGTTGTTTAATACTGTGCAATGATGCCAAATTTCTATCCTATCTATCTAGCTGCAGAGCTTTTTTCCTACTGAGCTCATCACTGGAGTGACTGAACAGCTCAGTGACAGAGTGGAAAATTCTCCTGAATATCTACAGGGAAAAAAAGAAATCCTCCTCTCTGACTTTCATCTGTTTTAAAGCAAAAGCAGCAATAACTGAATCATGAATTACAGGTTTCAGTACAGATGTTTACAGTGTTTCAAGGGCTACAGCTCACCGGTTTAAAAAATCCCTCAAAAGTAACTGTACAGCTTCTTCACACTTTTGATTTTTCAGGTGACATCTGGACACTTCATAGGAACACAAATGAAAAGCTGCAGTGCCCAGAGTGAGGCACAAATGGAAAGTGGGGGGGTTTAAGTGTTTCTATGCTTTATATATTTTTTTTATTATCTATTATCGATACAGGAGAGAAGAGGCTAAAACAAGCTAAAGAGACAAAAGGAAAGGACTGAGTAATTCAGAACTCATAATGAAGTACTGTGGAAGAAAAACCATTTGTTTTAAAGGAAACATACAGTCTTGTTAGAATGAAATAGGAGATATTGAGCTGGATTAGACATCAGAGAGAAAAAAATTAAATGGAACAGCATAGAAGAGAGGGATGTTTAACTCACCTGCTTCATTAGCAAAACGTCAATGAGAAGGAGAAAGGTTCCTCAGGGATCATTAGGCTCCTGGAGAGTTTCTGTTCCCTTGATTACAGGGGGATGTTAAGCGAAATGTGGAAGAGGGATGGAAGCTTCTCCACTTCAGGTGGCTTCGGAGGCTGGCAACTCCAAAAAGGCTCGAAGGGTTCCCATTGAAAATTTCCTTTTTCCAGAAAACCAACACTAATATTTTTCATTTCTTTATCATCTCAAGCCATTTTGTTGGTGCGCTGCTGGTAGAGTTTTGTCCTGTTCCATCTTATTTGCTCCAGGCAAAATATCCAGGGCTTGACTCTCTCCTCTGCCTGGGCATCTTCATCTTCCTATGACAAAGCACATTTACAAAGAAGCTGGATTTGTCTTTCTTTCATTTCAGAAAGAAATGAAAGCAAACAGTGAAACATTGCATCTTTAGGAAACAAACCAATAGCTTGTATTCTCATGGGTCTTCAGTGAGATATTAGTGTGTTTTTAGTATCACTGCTATTACTGCACAGTCTTGGAAGGATATTTTACATTATGTATTACATTCCTAGTATAGCTGGCACCCTAACCCAGTACACTGCCAGGGTTGCAAAGCGTGTTACCAGTCATCAACACCTTCCATGTCAGCCCATTCCACTTTGTTTGGATTGTGCTGGCCTCCTTTTCCAATTGTGCTTTCTAGCTCTAGGACTGGTGACAGTGACATAGGCCAGAAGACTTCACGCACAGTGCAGATTTTGCAGGTGAAGTGGAGAACAAAAAACTTCTGGGTGTTTTCTGGGGTTGGAGGAACACCTGAGGCAGCAGACAAGGTTGCTTATGGGTGACCTTATTCTTAGTGATCCAGAGCTTGAGGCCTGTTGCACAGTCCCAGAGAGGTGAGTGTCCCCATTGTTAGAAGAAATATAAACAGTCAGATAGATGAAGCGGAAAATACAGCAGACACAGTAAAAGGTTCAGAACCAATTTATTTTCCACTGCTCAAGATGATCACACATGCCGGGCTCACCTTGGTGCCGTGCTCCACCACTCATGACTTGCAGGCTCACCCTTCAGTAGCGAAAGCTACTTATTTTGTCCACATTGAGTTTATGCATTCTGTCTGTCTACAAGTGCGGACAGACAAGAAGAGATACCGGGAGACACATAAACCATTATTATGTCCTCTCTGTTAATGTTTTAGCACAGCTAATCTTGACTGTCTGATCCAATCCCATAGATTCTCCATCAGCCCTAACTGCAGTAATGCAAATGGATTTTAAGAGAAAGGAGATCCAGGAGGAGACAGGGCTGAATAGCAAAGGAAGAGTCTAACATTTTCATACAAGAGCAGAATAAAATCTTTACCCTTTCTATACATTTATGTCTTCCTCCTGTGCCAGTTCCATGTCTTTCTGCAGACTGATGTGCAGACAATAAGGTTTCTCTTTGCAGGAAAGTAAAATATTTCTTCTCAGAACGATTCATATGCTTCAAGTTAGATATGTTCTTAAAGGCATCCTTGACTCATGACCCAAGATATCATTTGTCAATGAAAATCCCTCTCCTTCTATTTCTCTTTTGGAGCTAGTAAGGCTGTGCATTTACACAGTAAATTCAATACATCTCGAAAACCCAGTTCTGCGGGCGGTACATTATTTCCTGTCTTTCAAAGGCTTTTTAGACTAGAATATAATAAATTGTCTTTTAACAAGAACTTACCAAAAGTAAGAAAAGTCAGTATAGTGTAGACTTTGCTATCAACATGTTAAACAACTGAACTGAAACCCAAGTACCTCTCATGAGCTGTATTTTCAACAGGGGAAAGGTGTGTTCTTAAATCACGAGGCAATGAACAGAAAGTTAAATCACAGTGACAGCAAAATGTAGTTTAATTCAAAGTTAGCGGGTCAAGAAGGGCTATGAAGGATCTTCGCGTTTACCTCAAGCTATTAATTCAGTTAAAAACTACTGGCTATTTCAGTCCTCAATGGTTTTATTTTTCACGTTTTTACTTGTTAGCTCACACAAATGAATGAGATATAACATTCAATTGACTTGTCTAATATAATGGCTTGGATGGTATTAGAAAATCTCGGTGTTCCAATTCCACAGCCAGATATCTAAAAAAAAAGTCTCAATTTATGTACATAGACATTACTCCCTCTTTCTCTCTGTGTACCTCTTCCCGTTCCCACACAAGTGGTGCAGAGAGTTGTGCCTGGCTGCACCTCCATCGCTTCCCCCGTATGGATACTGTAAGCCCTCCGTGACACACTGCCTTCAGCATCCATGAAGATTCATAGCAGGTGCCAGCATCTGTCCCTTGAGCTCCCCAGAGAACAATGAAGCACATAATTTCTTTAATTATTTATTAAGGGCTGCTTCCTCAGTCAATAAATTTATTTTGCTGTCTCCTGGAGGCCTGGATTTCTACTTTATTAGGGTCTTTTTCCACATGCATTTGAAACATGTTTTATTATTCATATTAATATCTACTGCAGGCTTCCTTTCTTTTTCTGCTTTTCTTTTTATCATCATTTTTATGCTATTATTTTATTTTATTCTGTAAGCCTTTTGTTGCTTTTTTTTCTATGCCTGATTTTTTATGAGACATGACTTGACCTTTAATTAACCTTTTAACCACAATTTTTGTTTGCTTCCTTCCCTCTTCTTTGCATTGGTAAAAACTTTGCATATGTATTAGTTTAATTGACCAATGAGTCATTTAATTCCCTCTCTATTGTCAGAATTTGACTTGAGGGAGAACTGGACTATTCTTTTGAGTGAAACTCCTCCAAATAAGCACATTTGCAGTTTTGTAATGAACTATTTTAATCAACAGCTGTGAAATGGGCAATAAAACAAATTTATATTCAGGGCTTATGCAGTGGGAAAGAAGATTCGTGAATTAAAATAAATAAATAAATAAAAGTTCTTCTTGCCTTACTGAAGTGGTGTCTGGTTTTGGCTAAACTTGCCAACTGCTAGTAGATAAAAAGACCTTTTATATTTTTCCCTCTATTTTGGCAGCCATATGAAAAAAGAATCAAGCTGACCCCCCAGAAATGCAAATTGCTTGGCTACTTTAAAAAAGTGAGGGGAGTTAATTATTCTTGATAACAATTAGGAATAAAACTGAGACAGGAGTCAGGAGCGGGAGAAGGATGATGTAAGGGGAAGAGAGAGGGGAAGAGCAGAAGGCGCTGAAGTAATTTCTGCTTTTTCACCTGTGTGCAGTGTGGTCCCTAACAATCACTAATCCCGGACTTTGTGTTATTCATATAAAGAATTACTGTTTTCAGGTGCACTGGTATAACCTTGCACTTAAGCATGTTTAACTAGGAAAGAGGTCTGAAAATCATCACATATATCCCCATCCCTTCGTGCTACATTACAGTGCTTTTTTTTAATTCCAGCAGGGAGCGCCTTTCTACATAATGATAATTCAGTAGAGGCTGTTCTCTGCAAATGTCATTCTTACTTTTTTATCACTACTTCCATGTGCAGTTTCTAGACTTCATTTCTTTGCTTCAAAATTGTACGCTGAAATATGAAGGCAGCCAAATACAAGACAGACACAAGAGAAAAATGAAATTAAGTAAATTTTACAGAAAGAATACAGCTTTCTCTTTTATGCCTATACAAAAAATAGTGAAATATTAATTGTACCTTGAAAAATAATGTGATCTGCTCTAATACAGATGATAGTTTCACTCATATTGATGTCAGATGTTGTTAATAGAATTTCAGCATTTTTCAGTTGGTGGAATTTTATCTTTCATACCTTATTTGATTCAAATATGCATAAATCTTATTTTCAAATGTAAAGCTGAGAAAGAAAATGAACTGTCTGTGATTCTGAGTGGTGAAAAAATATCACTAGGGAGAGAAAAGTGAAAATAAGGCAGTTTAGAGTAGGGCAGAGAAGTCGTACTCTGTAGATACAGGGTGTAACCTTCATAAATGTAGCAATCTGGCTGATTTATTTTTTCAAGTTTAATAAAAAATGTTAAATATTGTTAAATACATAATAAGTTAAGGACAGTTCAAATTTACCTTTGGTTTGTTATACAGTGTAATGGAAGGTGTAGAAACTTTTTTACTCTGAATTAGCAAATCACTGTGCTAGATTATTTTAAATTATTCCCCTCGTTTTTTACTAGATAAACCCTGACTTGGAAGAGGCTGTCTGTGAACAGGCTTTGCTGAGCCATAATATTTTCCAAAGCACATCTATCACTGCCTTTGCGGAAAAGCAGGCAAGAATATCTGCACAATTATTTGTTATTTCCACAGATTCACAAACTACCGATGTTCAAACAGTTTTAGTGTACTGTTACACAAGATTCATGACATATGCTTTAAAGCAGTGTACTTGTAATGAATAGAAAAATTTGCTTTTACTTAGAATACCTCAAGACATCATTTAATTTTCTGTCCACAGCTGAAACTCACAAACTGATTTGGAACGAACCACATTTTGTGTTGCTGTTCTTGCTGTCAAACAAGCTGCATATTTTCCTAGCTTAATACAAATATTTTATGCAGCAGTAAGGGTTCTTCCACATTATTATGAATCATTACTTCACAAACCTCCCCCCCCAAAATAAAAAGTCTCCACTGTTATTTCATAAACAAGGACTGCGGAGTTGGGGAGGAGAGTGGCAACTTCACGTACCTTCTCTAGTGATCTTGGTCAAGCCTGGAAGGTTCTGTGCGTAAATATCCACAAAACTGCACTGAATCCTCCAAAAAGTTCACCTTTCCTAGACTACCAACAAAACGCGAAGGGTACGCTGGTTTGCAATCCATTACTGTAATCACTGCACAGGAGTCTTGTGCTTAACGATCTCTTTGAAAACCTAGGATTTTGATAGCAGCTGCTCCTCTACGTACTACATGGATTGCTTGTGTTCTTTTTCAAATCAAAATTTCTCTAATTAGAGTACAAATCAGAAATCCCTTGGCACAGAAAATGTTTTAATGATACAAAGGAACAGTACTAATTATTTTATGTTAATTTCTAAAAATCTTAAGCAACAAATTAATATATAGAATTCTTTTGATTATTGGCAAAAATGTAATGTGAAATATGTCAACTTCTCAACAGATAACATGGCGTATTGTTTTCTACCATAATGGATACATAATTGAACCTTCTTGAAGTATAAAGGATAAAATAGATCTGAAAACAGCATTTGAGCCATTTTTCTCCCTAAAATGTGTTTCAACTTGGCATGACAACAGATTAGGAAGTCTAACTGGCTGCATTTCAAACTGACATCTTGGGCCTTTTAATTCTAGATTGAAAGTTAATGCTGATGGAAAGCCTTCTACTGAATGAAAACATTTTGGATCACGTAGTTGGTTAGGAATTAAGATGATCAAAACACTGATCTTGGTACGACTTTACAGTTCCAGAGCAAAGATTTCATCATTAGGTGAAACAATGAGAGTTTCCACTCCCATTTCTCAATATCATATCATATCATGTCATATCATATCATATCATATCATATCATATCATATCATATCATATCATATCATATCATATCATCAGCTTAATATTTATGATTTTATTTATATTACGTACATTCCATTTCATTATATAGTCTATGTTCATATTTTCCACCACAAATAATGTTTTTTACATGTCTGAAACTTCATCTTATAGGAAACTTAGGTCCAAACCACAGTAATTGTTGAAGATGTAAGCAATTACTAAAAATTGGGCTAAAAATTTGTGAGACTTAAAAACCTTAATTTTTTATTTTGTTTTCTTGTGGTGCATTTCTTTACAGGGTTAGTAGGCAACCATTACTTATGTAAGTGAAACACACTTAAATATAGTTTATTTCAAGGAGATTTACCGAGATGTTTTGTGATACATACTTAGTTCAGCTATCCTGCTCACTGATCTGGTCACTTTATCCTTTTCCATTACTTATAAACAGACCTTAATAACAGATGCTGTTTCATTTTTCCTAATTCCTTCTAAATCACTTCCCTAATATTCTGCCAAATGGAGAACAGATACTGCTGAGATCAGAAGTTAAAAGACACCTTGGCAAAGCCCTCACTGAGAGCAGGGGGATCTGCACTTTAACACACTTTCTGCACTCCCACAGTAGAGGCTGGCAAGCCGTGTGCTTAAGAATTGATCACTCGGGCGCTATCTAGCCCAAGATTTAGAGACTGGTAACAGTTTAAGGAGCACACAGATTTTTATGTGTGTTAAGCTGTTCACATTAAAGCACCTCGTGCCCAGGAGACGTTTCCAGTAGGTTTGCTTCGCATATTCTACTGCAACCTTTTGCCCTAGCTTACACAAGACTTTAACAGGAATATAATTCTTGAGTATCTCGTGTGCGACTGTTCTTACTGTTGTTCCCTTAGCACTACTTGCTTTATTTTCCCGTTATATTCTGCTTTGCTAAAGATGCTCAAAATAGGCTCAAATAGCTCCAATTATGTGAAGCACAATGCAATATGTCAGTACAGCACAACAAGAGTGAACGGAAGACAGGCACGTAGAAGTAACAGATCAGAGTTTTATAAGCTAACAAAAAAAATTCTAAAATTGCCTCAACATGTAAAAGAATAGACAAATTTTCTTGGCTTTTTTTTTTTTTACTCTCTTCTGTTAAATTCTAGTAACAGATTCTTATTTCCACTCCCCAGATTTCCTCAGGGAAACATCTTTTCCATCAACTGATTTACAGAGGTATAACTCTATTTTTTTTTTGACTCTTTTACTTTATCATCAACATTTTGAGGACTTGTTTCCAGTCCTTAGCTGTCAAAGGATTTGCCTTTTTTGCCCTTCCCTTCATAATAACTTTCTACTTATAATACCTTGCCAGTATATGAACTTTTTCATGGGAGCCAGACTAAGATATATTTTTCCCCTGTGATTGCTTTTCTGTCTAGTATCTCATCTGTGGGTTTTTTTGTTTTAAATGAGGCTATGCACAACGGATGAAACATATATTAAATAGTTTGGGGATGTTTGGTTTACAAACCATAGTTAACCTACACTGTGATCTGAAATGTTCATTAACTATTCTGGTTTGGAATTTCATATTTTACACTTTTCAATAATCCATCAATGACATTTTTATACTTTCGGGAAGTATTAGGTAGCTGGAAGTGTTAGATAACTTTGAGAACAAACTGCCTGCTTGTCTTGCTAGCAATTGCAATAAGATGCAATTTCATGAGACACTAAAGCAATTTGGGTTATCACCATAACATCCCTTAAAGACAAAACGAACACAGTACTCTTCCAAGCTATCTTGGCAAAATGACATGTTTTTCATGTGCTGCTGTGCCACCCGTTTTCCTCACAGAAAGATCCTTCCCGTCCATGCTCTCCACATGGCTCTTTCAATCAAGAAGTTAGCATACCAAAGGACGCAGCAGCCCTTCAGACACATAATCCTGAATTCTCTTCAGCTGCTACCTTTGCTTGCATTAAAGTCACTACAAATCATACCAGCTATTAAAATATTCTGCAGAACGACATGGATTGAACTAACGACAAAGCAATCACAGTCATCTGCTTCCTTGCAATCAGTGTGAGCCATGGCTGGTTGCTCATAATGTTATGGCATATTGAAGACCATAACTTTTTCTCCCCCTCTCTCTGTCAAACACAAGCTCTTTTTCCTATTGAGTGTCCTTCTACAGAAACCTTTATGCTTTTCAAATGGGCAAGACTCCTGGACTACATTTTTTGACAAGATAGATGAGACTACTTTTCACATGAGACCCAGGAAAGTAATGAGCTGTAATCTTTGAGCTGGAAGATATCTATCTTTTTTAATTACAGGTAGATTATTTCTATATTAGCCCCCACGGCAAATGGCAGTGCTGCATAGGTTTCTCAAAGCAGAGCTGCCTCAAGAGAAAGGGACTGTAAGATTTTGGGACCTTAGCAGAAAAAAGAATTTTCGAACTTGAGTCTACTTTGAATTTTGTAAGTCCATGCTGTTTAAGTGACTCAGCAAGCACGTATTTTGACACTGTTGTTCACTATGAGTAATAAGATATTGCCATCACATCAGTGAGCAGGTTATTAGATGGCCCCTGCTAACATTTCTGCCTTAGTCTTACGTCTCCACTGTCCTTGTCAAAGGAAGCTGCAGCTCTCACATAAGTTAGAGTAATTTAAACTCATTTAACCAAAATATCTGTTTGCATACATATTTTTAAATACAGATTCCCTTTACCATTACAAGAAAATCCCATTGCTACTGATATCCTAGTTGACTTACAGAGAAAAAAACTAGGATCCAGGAAAACTGTCACTTGAGTTATTGGAGAAGATCTATATCAAATTATTGTTTGGAGTCAAATTACGTCACCATTCTGTTAATGGCTTTTCTATTTTTTCTTTTAAATGGAAGTTTATGTCTTGAGAATGGTACTTCTTTTGTGTGGAAAGTAATTAGAAAATGTAAGGTTTCCCTGGGAAGCAGCACTCAAGGTGAAATTTCACACAGCCCTACTTTTTTTAAGCTTTTTTCTCAGCACTCTGTTGAAAACACTTCTAGGACTGAGTCCATATTGAAACTCACTGAACCAAAAGAAAGAGTGTGGCTGCTTGGAAGGGATGAAGAATGACAAAGAGACTTCTACATCTTGAGAAAATAGCAAAGGCAAAGACAACAACTTAGTGAGAAGGGAAGGGGAAGACTTCAAGACAAAACCAAGGAAGAGTAAAAAGGAATTAGATAAAGAGACAAAGAGAAGTCTGTAAGAAACTTAAAAATTAATTTAGGCAGGAAATGCATGATGGAAGATGTCTTTGGCATGCCTCCTCAGTTATTGGATTGAGCACTCTATACCTGGAAATTATTACTATGTGAGCATTCAAAAATAAAGCTGAAGAGCAGAAATCTGTAACAAAGTGAACTCATACAAAAGGAAGCCTTTAACAAGCCTCACTTCCCGCATTGCACCTCACAGGTTATATAACTTTACCTTTAATGGATATTCTCAACTGGAGCCCTATTTGTGAACTGGAGGGAATGCTATTAGTATGCTAATCAGTTCTGCAGAGTAAATTGGTTATAAGAGTGGGGTTCTAGGGAAAGGTACAAGAGGGGAATATTTTTTAATTAGCACACTATGAAGCCTATTCTCCCCTTGATGCCTGTGCATATCCCCTATTGACATTAATTTCAACCACATAACGTCTATTGAAATCAAGGGGGATCGCATGACTCTGCTCCGATGCAATCTGAACCTATTCACAGGAAGGGATGATGACCGCTCTAATCTGCAGCTGCAGACGTGCTGCTTGCTTCCAAGCACAGCTCTTGCAGTATGAAGCATTGCTCATGTCCCATCAGGCACTTGTGGTTGAAGAGTTGTGGATTCTCACACAGGATGTTTAGGAAGGAGAGTTCAGCCTTAGTTTCAGTCGACTGTCAGTTTTTATAGCAAATTCCAGATGGGCTTAGTGCTTATCTTGGACTCAAGCTAAATTCACATTTGCTGCAGATGGACTTGTAGAGTTTATCACCAGTGTTTGAAATACCTGAGAGAATCAGTCCTGCAAAACAATCTTGCTCTCTGATTATTTTTTTATTAAAAAAGTTTCCTAGGTTCACAAGCCTCAAGCGAACCTTTAGAAAAGTTGATGGAGAAAATAATTAAAGCACCAAGAAAAATGGTGTTTTGGGAATCATAATGTGAATAATGAAAACAAACAATAATTTGCAGTTTGATATGTGTTTTTTATCACTTGAACCACAGTCTTTTAAATTCTTTTCCTTCAATATCAGCCACCCCCAGGAGAGATACAGTGTTTTCAAAAGTCTTTGTGCAAAGCCTAAACTTCCATTTCCTATATAATGTCTCAATGACCTTATGCTAGAGCTTTTCAACTTGATCCCTCAGTTTCTTAAACAACATCAAAAGTTGCATTTTTATTCTATTATAATACTTATGGTTTGCAAGTTTTTATTGCAATGTCAATAGAAAGTATTCTGTAATCACTTATCAAGAACTTTGAGGCCTACCTGTTGATGAAGAGTCCTGCTTGAGAGCTAGGTATTGTGTGGCCTTGAGACAGAGGACGTTGCTGAATTCATCATCTATAGGATTTCTGCAAAAGCTAGATATCTAATCCCTCTTCAGTCCCCACGGTTTTCTAGGTGCATCTCACACCACCACTGGATGGGGAGTAAAATAGCGCTGAACATACTGAGGCTCCTGTTTACTATAACAAGGCCCGATTTTCATTGTAAACTTTCCTTTATTCATATTTTACTATGGAATAATTCAATATAATCTTAGATGTACATCCTTGAGAGAAAGTTAAGTTGCCTCTATGAAATTCTTGACTAAAGATTCAAGGGAGCTCCAGAATTACTGTAAGATCCTCCAGAAAGTCAGCTTTAATTTCCTCTCTTGCAGATGAAGGATAAGTGACAATTCTGTAGTATTAATTTCTGAGTAGATTTATTTTACTGAATTAAAAAGATTTAAACATTATTAGGACACAATATTACATAACAAAAAGTAAAATATTTTTAGGGGATTCAAGGACCTCAGCCTTAATCTTCTTGTAATGACCCCCTCAAAGAAACACCTAAAGACTATTCAAATGCTGCAAAATGTTATATTAAAACATATGAAAATGAAAGCATTGAATAATTAGTCTACACATCAGGTGTCTTTACAGCCTTGTCTCCTTTATCTCATGCTCAAGAGATATTTATAAAGACAACCCTCTCTTTCGTACCTCTTTTGGAGGAAATGAGAAGATAGATACAATGATCTGGAACTGTTTGCTACTGTACCTAAATCTTAGAGGTAAAAAAATTCAAGGCTACAAATAAGAACTGTAAATATAAACATAGCAAATACAGTCCCTCAACTTCCTAAAGCCCCACTGAAACCAATAAACATCACAACTATAGCTTCTCTAATTGGTATGGATTTTCTTCTGCAACCTGATTTCTGACCCAGATGGAAGGGCTGGAGGGCATTTACAGTTCTTTGTCTAATGCAGACCATGAGACTCTCCTGAATTAATTCTTGAGAGAACTGGAGCAGATCGTGCTGGAAAACTCATAGTCACGAGTTTGACAGAGAATCAACCACAACCTAGTCTCATTTCATCACTTTAACTACAAGCACTGACAATATTCCTGGAGTGATTTAAACTCCTAACCACTACTAAACTGGAAGAATGCACTTCTGCATTCCGTGTTCATAGTGAGTGATTAAAACTTTAATGATTTCTTGCATTATGGTCCAAACTTTTCCAATTTAAGGACTGCATATTTCTTTTTATGGAGCTTCTACTGGCCAATTATGAAGTTAAAATGCTTGCAGCCTGTTCTTCCTGTAATGGCTGGTGTCAACTTCCAGAACAGACCTAGGGATTTACAGCCACAATAAATTACAGACAAGGTGGGACTGATGGACATGCTGGATTTGGGCTAATATAACTCCTCTGGTTCAAAGATTATATGAGTTTAATCTAATTAAAACAATTTATTCCAAATCTTTTAACAAGTTATCCTTGAGGTCCTTTGACTATTCCCATCCTTCCCACCTGCAAATTCAAGAACTAGATATGACACCATTAGTGGCTTTAGAGTCCACTGCAGAGGTAGGCTAACCCTTAATTCCCATTTCAGTTTTTCTGGTCCATACATCACTGATTTCATAGTAGAAATCTGTCTTTTCTCCCTAGAATATTAGCTCATACCATTCTCCCAGCAGTCGAGCAATCATAACTCCGACACAAGAAATTCGGCAGAACCATGCGAACACAGATGGAGGCAGAGCCCAGGGTTAGATCACAGCAAGTGTACTATGAAAGTGTAACCCAAGCTGGAGTCCTGCCAAGGGTCTGACATTTATTAGTCACTGTGGAATGCAATGCTGATGGGTTTTGTTAATACATTAATGTAATTTATATTAGTAACATGGTGTGGTCATCCATATTAAACTAAAAAAATAGTGTATGGAGCATAATCTAAGCCATTATCATGTCAGAAGCTCGTGTTCAGCATGGTTAGACAGCATGACCCCGAAGAGCTTTCTTAGAGTAACTGTTTTCCAGAGCTGAGCCTGACATCAGTGAAGACTCATTCTTCCTAGCTAAGATTTTATGTATGGTTGTACTAAAATACCTGTTTCTTAATTCGGATGCGAACGTAAGTTCCATATAGTTTTGTATCAGTGATTTGTCCTCTTCTCTTTAAGCATTCTTCCAAACCCAGCGTCATTTGCAGACTTGCTCAGTAATAGCTATTTTTCCATTGAAATCCTAAATAAAATGCCTAAAATAACAAAGGGTCAAGAAATTCACAGAGTCCATCAGAAAAAGAAATACATGACTAGTAAAGATCACTTATTAAACTTAGTTTGAGCCCTGTTAGGCACTTTTTAATCTATTTTTTTTGTGAACTGTTTATTTTATCTCTCTGTTTTTTTAATCAGTGTCATGTAGGACCAAGTCAAATGCTTTATAGAAGGCTATTACATGAACATTATTATGGTTATCAAAAAAATTTGTAATCTCATCCACAAAAAAGTAATTTTGACAGGATCTGCTTTCCCTAAGCCCATGTTGATTGGCATTAATTAGATTTCTACCGTTAATCCTTTATTAATTGAATTCTACATCAGCCATTCCAGGACTAGTATCAATCTGACAAACCTGTAATTACCAGGGTCATCTAATTTTGCTCTTTTAAATACTGGAATAACATTTGCTTTTCCCAGCCTCCTGGAACTCCCCCACCATTCCTAAACTCATTTAAAAATTCACAATAGCAGCTGGAGGAAACCAAGCACATCGCACACTCTTATCAGCCACCGCAAGATTTGGAAAACTTGTAGTGGCTCTGGGCTGTTCAAAGTATTGCTTTTAGTTGTCTCATTGGTCACAGGCTCATAGCAGTGTTGCAAAAGATGCAGTTTTGGTTGATTAAGCCAGGCTCTTACCAAACAAAAGGTAGAGAAAAAGACAAGAGAGAAAAAATAAGACAAAAAAGAAAAGGACACATGAAGCAAAGTTGACAGAAACCCCCCTATTTCATATTCCATGCCTTGCAGAAGGTGTCCTCATGAGGCAACTCTGTAGGTTCCCTCTGCAGCAGGAACCATATACACCAGTGCTTGTGGACAATCCACTCATCCCTGGTCCTTGCCCTATCATCCTCAAATGTTGCTGCAGAAAGGCTGAGAGTTTCATCTCAGCTCTCACCCAGAACAACTTCAATCTTGTCGGCCATAATCTGGAAGTCGATCATTCTATGGAAATCTTCAGATGACTTCCTTGAAGCTTTTTTAAATATCTCAAATTTGTTGACATCTTCAAAGTGCAGTTCTGGATGGCTCTTCTTTCATCGTAAAGAGGTGATATAGGACAGGGCCAACAACAGTGTTTTCCCTATTTACACATTATCCTCTGGCCAATCTTTCCCTCTGATAGTGAGGATGCACTGGGGATTGACATCTGCATTTTCAACAGCTCCTAAACACAAACTTTGTTTCTCTAGCTATAACTATTAGTACCCAAAGTAAAAGGCCTATAAATTCTGCATGGATGGAAATATCCAGAGCAGAAAGCTGCTTTTAAAGTACAGTTCTGCCATTAGTGTTTCCTGGTGGCCAGCTGCGACTGGTCTGGAGGTGGGCTTAGATGTCTGTATCTCCTATGCACTGTAGAAGTCAGCATAGGGACCATCTCAGTGTTCTACTCCAAGTGCAGCTTTTTCTTTCAGGTCACCTTTCTAATCATCAGCCAAAAGCCTCACTTGTAAGGAAGCTTCAAGGATGCAATGAGTGGAAATGGCAATAAGGAGTTTATTTTGTCGTGTAATGAGTCCTTATGTCCAACCCACCAATTTCCATTTGTTCTTTTCCAACCCTCTTCCTTTTTACAACAGCTTTTATCTTAACTCATTCTTAGGGTGGTCTTGATAGCCTGATTTTTTGGGCTAATTTTGTCCATCTCATTTTGTCTTCTGTCAAGCTATACTATTCCAGAACGCGGGGGGATTTATTACATTTTCAGCCATTCCAACAAGCAAGCATATGATCTACATAACTCTGCAAGACAAGATTTTTTTTTCCAGAAATCCTTTTTGTTTTAATGGTAGAAACTTATCTTAGAATAAGATTAATATTAATCTACAGAAAAGAACAAGATAAAGATAGATTTTGCCTATTAAATTTAAGAATGACAATCAGTTAAGTGTCTACTAAGTACCGCTAAATTAAAATGAAACACCAAGAGAAGTACAGATGACAGGCTATAGTGTATTAAATGGTTTCATTATCCTCTGATATAATGAATAACAAATGGATTTGGAAATTGATGCAATGTTTTGAAAAACGTATTCCTGTAGAATTACAATAAAATTAGACTGAATTTATGTTTCCGCCATTACAATTTTCACTGCCATCTCACAATGTAAGCTGTGGGTTTTAAAGTCTGTTTATGTGCCTTTCTTGAACAGAATTTGAATTTTGTTGATCAGTTATCATGTAAGAAATGCTTAAGAATAAATACATATTAAATTAGAAAAACTAGGAGAGATAAAAAAGTAGCATTTGTAACAAGAGTAGGGAAAAGGTAAAGACACAGAAATAAGTTTAAATTAGAAATGCAATAATTTAATTAGGTATTAAAGTATTCCACATTCACAGAGATTGTGCTGCTTCTATATATTAAATAAGTTTTTTTGCAACACAGCCTTGTTATCACATTAAACAATTTTTGGTGTGTTATACCTGAAAGATCACAATAGATTAAATTCTGTTCAATAGATTTTACTACTGAACCAGACTGTTTAAAATTCTCCATGAAAGGTAAAGTTAGATTTAAAATTTATGAACAGGAGCACACAATGACATAGGGCAGATGAAAAAAAAAGTGCAATTTAGCATAAAGTATTATTACTAATAACATTGCAATCAATCACCCTTCTTATCTCCCGTATGTCTTTAGATTATCTCTTTTTAAAAGACCTAGTGAAGACAAATCATACAGAGCTGAGCTGTGTACTGCAGCTGGGGTTTTCAAAGGACCATGATGGATTTCATCACTTCAGTGCCCGACTCCTCACTGGAGATTCACACAAGGTACTCTTGTAGAAAAATTAAAGTAGGTTTTGTTGAAGGAAGAGAAAGGAGAAACTGAAGATTCCTTTTTTTGAAGAAAAACTTCTGAACCTGTCTGCTCCCCCTATATTTTAATGTAATATGAATGATTATAAGCCTCTTAAAATCAAACAAATACTTGAAATTTACAATGTTGTTTTGCTGAGATTTTTAGCCCTTTTCTTACAGACAGAAGAGGTTTTTGTTAC
Organism: Neomorphus geoffroyi; assembly: GCA_033558235.1. Lineage (NCBI taxonomy): Eukaryota > Metazoa > Chordata > Aves > Cuculiformes > Neomorphidae > Neomorphus > Neomorphus geoffroyi. The sequence goes on from JAUMJM010000050.1 coordinate 1,231,949, forward strand.
TCCAGCTGTTATTCTCAGTACTGCCTGTTGAGTAATTCCAGCATTGGAGAAAGGACATGCAAATAGAAAAACATAGGGGAAAGGCATCAGGTGGACATAATACTCTTCTCCTTTCCAAAGAGCACTAACGGCTGAAGAGGAAGACCAACAGACAAATGCATTTTCAGCATCGTTCTCTGTTGTATTCTCTTTTGCTTTATTTTTATTTCCAGCATGTCAACAAGAAATAAATAATGTGACAGAAATTCAGGAAATTAAGAGGTCACAACAAAAACAATGAGCAAATGAGATTGCAATCTGAATTATCCAGGGAAACGACATTTAGAAGTGAAGTGGAGCTGGTGCCAGCGATGCAGAAGAGAAAGGAAAAGCAGCAGAAAGGAAAAATGTCTCAACATATAAACAAATCCAGACATTTACTGTAATTAAGCTGATAATACTCAGCAGACAGCATGCAGCCTGGTCTCTGGCTGCCATCAGCTCTCCCACTGCTGCCAGCCCACAAGATTTCTGCAGCAATTCTGCAGCAAAGGTTGGGCATGTCACCAGCCCCTTGACAGGAGGCAGAGTGCTGTCAGGGAGGTCTGGTTTGCTGCAAAAAATAGTCAGAGGTTTACCCTGAAACTGAGTTTTCCAGCCTGCCTAATGCTGCCGTTTAATCAATACTTCATTTTGATGGCTCTGTTACATTAAGACTAAAATGAAGTTTACAGTCAGATCTTAAATCCAAGTGAACAGCCCCAAAACATCTCTTCCACTGCTTTCCCCTGGCCAGCTAGGTGTTAATAAGCACTAGGATTAAGAAGGTAGTACTAAACCACTCGTAATCCATGGCACCCAGGAGGAACTAGAAGCTTCTCACTATTATTTGACACTGTGTGAAAAGCTCCAAATAAATTAGACACAGAAATTTGTGATTACATAACTTTTCTCTTGTTTCTGCCAGCCTCTGTGAGACACAGCAAACCGTGCCAGAAACACAATCCAGGCTGTTATAGTTTCAGGTTGGTTTGGGTTTTGGTTTTGGTTTGGGGTTTTTTCCCTCCTCTTTCAGAGAATTTTTTCTTCCTGTGCTGGCAGGGGGGGGGGGGGGAAGGGACCGTTTCCGAGCAGACCGGGGCACAGGTAGTGTCCCGTTTGCCCGGACATTTCCTTTCACTGGCTACTTCCCGCTCTCCGCCTCTTTCTCCATCTTGCTGCCTAGAGAATAGTCGCGCTTTGCTACCTCTGCTTGCGTTGCTGTAGTCTCTATCTCTCCATCTTTATTTCCTTTCCCTCTGTGTGTGTGTGTGTGTGCGAGTGTGACCGATAACCATCTGGATCGGCGCTGAGGAGGAGGCTGCCCGGAGCGGCGCTGCGGCCTGGGAGAAGCTGTGCGCCCTGCGCCAGGGCTGCCCGGAGCGGAGCTGCGGCCTGGGAGAAGCTGTGCGCCCCGCGCCAGGGCTGCCCGGAGCGGAGCTGCGGCCTGGGAGAAGCTGTGCGCCCCGCGCCAGGGCTGCCCGGAGCGGCGCTGCGGCCTGGGAGAAGCTGTGCGCCCCGCGCCAGGGCTGCCCGGAGCGGAGCTGCGGCCTGGGAGAAGCTGTGCGCCCGGCGCCAGGGCTGCCCGGAGCGGAGCTGCCGCCTGGGAGGAGTTGGACTCGATCCATATTAACAACTTAATCGCACTTGTTGTTGACTTTGTTCTGTTCTGTGCACACATACACTTAGAGCAAAGAACTGTTATCTGTTCTGCACAATCTCACAATCTCTGATTAAAATCACTGAGCATACTTTGGTTGGTTTGGTTGTTTTTTTCATCCAAACTAAGACACAGGCATACAAATAAAAGACACTAATTGATGCACAGTGGGTTCTTTTCCCAACCTATGCTAACATTGCATGGAAAAACCTTCCGGAACTAAAGTACAGAGTGGTTAGCTGCATTGCTGTCCTACAAACAACCCGAAGTTCCTTACCTCATAGATGAAATGAGCATTTTGTAGTGTGTGTGTAGATGTGTGAGGTTTGCAGACCAAAGAACCCGTCATGGGGTATTTAAGTGGCTGAGAACCATGTTGTAAGAGCAGAAACAGTGGAGCTGGGAGGGGTTGACTCCTAAGGCAGCTGCCTGCTAGGCTTACACAATTGCAGAATATTCTTCTTTTCCACTTTCATATTAGAGCAAAACTGCAGAGACTACAGTCTTACTGAGTATCTCTTACCTGCTAGGACTAACTTGCAGGTTTAAATGGGGATTGTTCAACCAAAGCCACAGGGAGGTGTCTTCTTCCACTTGAAAAGTGTTAAATAAATCTATGCAGTTGTTTGCTTTAGGTTTATCTTCATCTGAAGCACAGGTTCCTTTGATATTTGTCTGGTTTCACCTGATCAGGTAAATACTTATTTTTCTGGAGGCTGCCTCTGTTCAGTTGAGGTACTGGTGAGCAAAAGGGCATGGTCTCATACCCACCACAGTCCATGAGCAGGGCCAAGGGGGTCTCAGAGAGCACCTGCAGCATCAAGCCTTGTCTGTCTCAAAGGAAAGGTTTCAACACAGCACTGAGAATACAGTGCACGTCAAATGAGTGATATAAGCTGTTATTTAGGAGAATGACAGTAAGAAAAAATCTGGAGTCTTACCAGAACTTAATAAATGACAATATCGTACATTTCTTTCCCTATCTTGTTCCAAATATGCTTTCCACATAGTTCTTTCTTATTATGCTTCAAATTATGCAGCATTTTTAAAGATACTCCTAGTACTCCTTATTCCACTTCCAAGCCAGTGATTTTAGTGGTAATCACATATACAATTACCTCTTTTATGGCTCGCATTTAACTTAGACTATGAGTTTGGCTTTTATATTTTGCAGATTCACTGTTCTGAAGCAACTTTAATTGATGGCAACCACCTAAACAGATACAGGATCAGCAAATTTCCTCAGCGAAGGTAACAGTACATTCATAGTATTCTTGTTTATTAGTTTAGAGACCAGAGTTCTTGTAGGTTAGCTAAAACAGTAGGAGATGAGGTGAGAGGTTGGCTGCTCCATTGGCACAAGCAGTCATAGGCAGAGCAAGCATCAAGAAGCGAGATGCAAGAAGAGCCTGAGAGGCTTTGGGATCTGAAGCTCTAGGAAGCTTCTCCAGGTGATTTTCCACACAGCTGTGGATATTCTGGCTGAGGTATTTTGGCCTTCCTAGATGGAACTGTCCCAAAGGATCTAAGTATTAAGAGTGAAAGAACAGGAATGAAAGCTATTGCTCTGAGGGCTATGGAAGACGTCATCACTTCTAATGCCAGCAGGAGACCCTCCTGAGTTCACAGCTCCTTCTCACAGAATGCTAAATGAGGTGTGCCTCTTCCTATATTGCAACTTCGGGGATTTCAGATTACTTACCCTTCTGTAAGGCATTTTCTGAAATTACGGAGTCTATGAAAGTGCACTCTCCATTTTGTTATTCATTAACTGCCTTTAGCTCTTTAATATGCCACAATACCCTCCTTCTTCTGAGAGTCAGGAAGAGAGATGACAGAGCAAAGGGCAGCACAGACAATATCAAGAAGCCAGAAAAGCAAGGAAAGCAGGGAAATATTGTTTCATCCTTTTCTTACAGCCATTTATTTCCAAGCTGAAAGGCAGAATGTGGGCTGAGATGATTTAATTTGCATTTTACACAGGAAATCTTCTCACTGAAGGGGAATGGCTCAGTGCAGTTCTAGTCTGATGGTACTAAACCATGACCATTAAATCTACCTACCGCTGCAAAGTCTGAAGAGCTATTGAAATATTTGGCTTTCAATTATAATGTATCATCTACTACATTAGATTATTTATCTGGGAAAGGATGGACTGGTGCTTTCTCCCTGTCAAGTTATCTTCTGTTCTTCAAGGATGCTCATCAAAATCTTCTTCAAGTGACATAAAATACTTTGGAGGTCTTTCTACCTTTCAAGTTCTTCTACTCTTTATTTTCCTACTCTATAAACTTGAGCTTTGATGGCCTACTCTGTTTTCCCACTTTCCCTTGTCTTTTGTCCACTGAATTTATTAACAGCTGTGAATGGGTTGCTGACATACTCCGGAATTACCCATGTGCTCAGAGCCCTTTTAAGATGCAGTGAGACTAGTGAAGAAAGATCGTTAAGTGCCTCAAACACCAAGGTGAGATTCAGGGATGCCAGATTAGACTATGCTCACCAGGTTCCCTTCAGACATTTTTGGGGAATGCCCTTTTCCTCTGGGTTTCAGTTCCTGTCCAGAAAGCATGGGTCCCTTCCTTCTCACTGAGCTGCATTGTAGCTATGGCATTCAATCACTGCAACAGGTAGGAAATAGCCATATTAACTTGTAATACAGCATTACTCTAAAAGTAGCATAGTTGTCTTCCTGCAAAAGAGATTGTTCTTTAACATGGTTTAGTTGAGTACAAGCTAGGCAGTAGCAGCCCTGTGCCCATCACTACTGGAAGTCACCTCCCTTAAATCTTCAGAGGAAACTCCACTTTTGCACAGAGCAGAACCTTTTGCACAGAGGGAACTCCACTTTTGCAGTCACTGCCTGGCACATCCTCCCCATCTCCATCAGCACTTCAGCCTCAGTGCCAGGTAAGGGCTAAAGACAGCTTTGTTTAAATTCTAGGGATTTTCACAAGGAAACTTGTGAAACAAGCTACTCCATTAAAGAAAGAAAGAGTGGCAGATTGGGCCATGGAGACAAGGAAGCAGCACTTAAAAAAAGACTAATTGTGATTAATATATTCCATTTCTACTGTGAGAATTATTATTCATGAATATATCTTGCAAACAGAATGTGACAGGACTAAGAAAGCATACAGGCATGTTCACCTATTCTTAGCTCAGGGTACAACAAGTTTCTGGTTTGAGGCAAGAACTCATTTTACAGATCACATTTGAACATTTTTAGGATAATTGAGGCAGCTGTGGGTAAAAAACTGCTGTAGCTTTAAAATCACTTTAATGTTTATACTGTAAATAAACTGCTATTCCTGGGTACTTGGTCAAATAGAAAGGAGAAACCACTTCATTTTTTAATTCAATGTGAGTTCATGAGTATTGGCTGAGAAGCTGCTTGATATTGCCAAGTGAAGAGACCAGATTTATGGTGAAGGAATTGGGAGACGGTTTAACGTGTTTCAGTTCCTGTCTCTCTATGACGCTGAAGGCAAGACCTCAAGTTTTTGCAGTTATAACAAAGCATTTTTCGCTTCTTCCCCATCATACGATCACTGCTCTCCATCAGTCGCTCCATATTTATGAACACACTTCACTTTACGCACAGAGTAAAATCACTGGGTTTGAACAGCACACACACGGTGCAAGGAGTCAGGCATATATCTGAATATTAAACAAATCAGTGCCTTGTACTATGTTGATAGACTACAAAGCCTATAGGCAGGACATGCCCCTGAGAGTTTATTTACATACTGCCTCACAAAATACAGCTATTTGGTGTTTGTGTGATGCACAGCAGCCAGTGGCTCCATTGACTACATTATAAAGCAAGTGAATCCAAGTTATGAGTAACTTTTTTTTCCAGAAGCGTGGAGATGTTGAACTAGCACCTTCCTTAGGATCAGCATACACAAAAAAGGAGAGCTGATCTGCAGCAACTATCCGTATGCCTTCTCTTAGCTTCTGGCAAGTGAGGTATTTCAACTTATCTTAGCCTTCTATAAAGAAAAGTTACATGAACTTTAATTACTTTGCATTATGGCAGGGCTTAGAGCCTGCCCATCAGTGCTGCTGGAAGGCAGATGGTACAAAGTAAACTCATTGTACACCTGAGCCCCAAACATTATACTTTAATTAACAAGAGAATCAGATAGTGGCAAATTAGAACTATTATTGATTGAAAAACTTATTCAAAATTTTTGACTCTACTGTGAACATGTACCTAAAGCAAGCTTCATACTAAAGTTTAGAATTCTCCTCCTGTTACAGAGGAGAAACATTTTATTTCCAAGTTAGATAACATCTATGTCTGGTAACATCTTTCTTATCCCAAAACAAAAATGTAAGGTTTTGATCTGTTCTAGGGTGAAAGAATCTTCCTCTTTGGCCAGTTGTCCATCACCAGTTAAACAGACTTTCAAACTGTCCTGTACTCTGTACCACCTTTGCTCTGCCTACAGATTCAATGCAAGGCAGAGCATCTGTACAGAACTTGGTACATATCAGGGCATTCATTTTTCCTGAGCTCTGCCACAAACCAGACCAAGTCAAATGAGAGATTCCCTTTGGAAATTCTGTGAGACTGAGACTCTGAAACTGCTCATGATGAGATAGGATCATGCAAAGTTAACGAACACTGAGCATATGTTTCTGTACCACACATGATTACAAGGTTTGCAGGCTGGTATTTGTTTGTCAAACTCCAGTGCTGCCATTTAAAGAGTTTTTTAACAATAAAATTACTATGGAGTAATTGACATTTTATTTTGCCTTTCAGAATACATACAAGCTGTATGTATTGCATACAGCAGCTAAATTTCTCTAGAATTGTATGCAGGCATTTATTTTCTGCTTCCAAACTGAAAATCAGATTACTGTCTTGAGTGCTAGCTGGAGATCTGATGAATGTTTATTTGGCACCATGTTCATACTGTTATGCACAAGTGCATAGAATTAAAATAATAATTTCTACTTGATTTCATGCTTTTCTGACTTAATGGTCTCTGATGTTTTTTAGCAGATCCATTATACATACTTAAATATAGAAAAGATGTACTGCAAGAAAAAAAAAGATGAATAAACTGGTGACCACATGTACTCCCAAAGTTAAGTTGGAAAGAAAATAGCAAATGTGACTTTTTCTAGGTTTTACCACTGTCTTTCCTGGATAATATGACACTGAGGTATTCATAATAATGAGTGGTGTACCCAAACCAATTTTCTGCTTGTCTCTACAAAATCCTGACAACTCCTGTTTTTCCTGTAAGTGCAGTTGCATGTAATTAGCAAATTGCTCAAGGCTTGATTAAAATGTCATTTTATGAATCTGTGGTATCTTCAGCTGCTTTTCTAAAGCCACTCACTACCTGCTCAGCTTAACCCCATGCCAGTCAAAAATCTTGTCATCAAGTAAAGGGAAATTATTATTTTACTCTACAGCTTGACAGCATCTACCACTTTCCACTCAACACAGATGGTGAGTGCTTGGAGTGGCAGGAAGAGGTACCAAAAGGCTGCTGGAACTTCCAAGCAGAACAGGGGTTGTCATTTTGGATGCCATTGTCAAAAGCCATGCCTTGGAAAAGCATCCCTTTGGGGAGTGACACTGCCGTGCCACAGAGTGATGACAGGTTGCAGAGCTCAGGCAGTCTTTTCTGTGCAGGGACTCAAGAGAGATTTCAGGGATAGAAACTGAAGGTAATGTAAATACAAGTGATGGTGTGTAACATGCAAGCAACCACCCCCTGTTCTACACTAGCTCTGTTTACTGCTCGCAACTCTGTCTGTCACCCTTCAGCTTTCAGACAGTGTCTTATTTAAATTTGCTATTTCATTCAGGCTCAGGATTAGAAGAGAGATGTCAAAGAAGCTTCAGTTTCATTTAGAGTAACTGGAAGTTTCAAAAGTGAAATACTGCAAATTTACATTACAACAAATGGGCATTGAGTGGGAAGGCTCAGCCTCTCTTCTGGGAAGGCTGAAGTGTTCATGATCTAGTTTCTGCTGCTGTCACCATCTAAAAAGATTGCTTGGTTTGTTGGATTTTTAATTTTTTTTATCAGTTCTCACAAAATCCAAGTTATTTTAGTCTCAGTTGTGCTTAGGAAGAATGCAATGATATTTCTTAACTTTGCAAGACCTTCTTATGACTTACAGTCCCATAGGACTGGGCGAGTTAATACTCTCTGGTTATAACTCTGCAAAACAGAATTCAGCTCTTCTCTGCTACCATACATGAGCACATATGTACACACATTTTAACATGGAAGACATTGCATAACCTCTGCACTTTTCTTATCAGCTAACTTCCTAGCCAGCATTGTTCCTTCTGTGTGGCTTTCTGTGTTCCTCTGAATTTGACTACTCCGTGCTGGATTCTAGCAACACGGGCATATTAGCTGGTAGAAATAAATCATGGGAGGAAATCTAAGGTTTACCCAAACACCTGTTAGTACACTTTATCATGCTTAGCATTTTTAATATGTTCCACTTTTTCCCCAAGTAGAAAGAAGGTCAGAACATGGGCATTTATTTTGAATTCTCTACAGCAGCTATGTTACAACCAGGGGTATTTTACCATTATGTCTTCATTGCCTCAACACAAATCATGCTTTAAATGATTAAACAAATCTTAGCAAAGGCATAGGATATTCTGTACTGCTGTCCATGAATGATTTGCATCCAAGTGAAATAGATTTGAATCTGTCCCTGAAAAAAATAATTTTCTAGAGAGCTGTGAATTTTGCATGTTTAATTATTACATAAGCGTTCTGTTTGGCATTGTTCTGTTAAGTATTTTATTAGGCCTCTGATGATTTATAATAATAAATGTTTGTTCAGCAACAGCTGGTCTCAGATCATTATCCTATCAAACATACTGTATTTATTTATTCTGCCTCATATTTAACCCTTCTGTATTTTGTTTACTTTCTCTAGTCATAATATTTTAGCTGGAAAGAAGTCAAGCTCCCTTAGAAAACAGACTGTTAATGTCATGTTCCTTTGAAGATTTTGCCATGCTTTATATCTAATGCTCCAATGGAGACATACATCTCTAGCATATTAGGGAAAGAAATAATCCCCATCTCAGATAACTCAGCTAAAGGCAATGGGTTCACGTGCACAGGATAGATGCCAACCTGGGTTTGCTTTCCCAGCCCTCGAACCAGCCTCTTTGTGGTATTCTTAGTTCCACCATGCTTTTAGTGGGATGCAGTGATCATCCAGTCCTGAATAAAAGCCAGCCTGCTTATGACACAATCTACATCTCCCAGAAGGAAATATTGAGGAATATACTATGGCTTCAGTCTTGCTTTTTGGAAGATGAAGTGCTTATCCCCTGACTGAAGGGACGTTATGCCATTCACAATGTATAGATCAGAATGTTTTCTTGATCAGATCAAAGAACAACTGCAAGAGCCCTTCATTCAGCTGCCCTGGGTTAATCACAGATTCCCAAGATTTAAGTTCAAATCCATCCTCCTTATTTGAAGCAGAGAATTGAACTTGACACCTCTCCTCATCCCAATTCGGAGTGCATTAACCATGAGACCAGAGAGTCAATCCCTCAGTTTTCATCTCAAACACGATTGAAGTTGACATTATTTAAACACAGAAGTAACATCAAGGAAATAAAGGAGAGATTGGGTGCATCTCAGATGTTTTAGTAGCTATACCCTTTTTCTGTAGGAGCAGCAAGAAAGGTGTCAAACCTGAAGTCAGATGAAGCAGAGAAATCGAAGATGTGTAATACTGAGACAGAAAATGTCACAAGGTGTGGATCCAACTCAAAGTCTACTGAAATTGCAAGCTGTATTTCCACTGACATTACAGAGCTTGAATCAGCACATGGACATCCAATTTAGACATTTTTAATCATTTCTTTACACTTTTTTAACTGAAAAAACAGGGAAGTGCTTGACACAGAATTGGAGATAACAGAGAGGTTGGTACAGCAACTATTGATCAAGAGGCAAGATAAATATTCCAGCTGAATAAATAACAAGAAGATCTTGTTATTTTCATTTAGTAAATGAGTTTTGAACCTCTGTTTAAATTGTTGGATATATAATATTTCCTCAAAACTAGTTTAAGATAAGTTCATGTGGAGATCCACCTGTTCTGAGAAGGTCTATCTTAGTGTTCCAAAAGTTGAAGTCTTACGTAGCATTTAATTCCCTATGAGGCTAATATTCCAAAGAAATCAGAAAATCATTGAACTTAATTTCTTATGGTCAGAGGCCATTAGATTTAGAGAGAGAGAGCAGATATACTTCAAGAGGGAAAAATTTTGAAATGCAGACCTCAAATAGTAGAGAGAAAGCATTTTATTTTCTCTTTGCTGTTACAATTTTTTTTTTAAACTTGGCTTCATTCCACCATCCTTCATCAAGTCTGGATGAGAAATCCCATAGAACTGGTCTGAAGTGATGTATCCTTTGTAATTCCTACTTTGATCCCTTTGTCATCATCAGAAGTGCCAGGTTTCTACCAACATTGAGTGAGGAACTCCTTTATAACGTGTAAGAAATACTTAACTGTATAATATTAAAATTTGCAATTGGTTTAAGCTGTCTTTGTGCTTCACCATTCAGAGCCAATAACTACCTGTAAGAAGTTTAAGAATTATTGGACTATTGTTACAGTCCAAAGTAAGCAAGTTTATTTCTAGAAGCTTCTGTTATATTTTACTTATCCCTGGGCCACCGATTAATGGAACTCTTACAAAATGACCAATGCACTTAAGAAGTTTTCAGTAGCATAGATTTTATTTATTTGTTCTTAATAAAACTATGGAAATGCACAAGCAAAAGAATAAAGGTGAGAAGATTTCTCATTTACCCAGACTTCAGTAACTATATTTGTTCATTAAATATAAAACCCTGAAAGCTGAATGGGCACAGTTATCTGAAATCCTTAGTGTGTGTGTTATAGTAACAGTGTATTATAAGTAAGTATTGGATATAAGCAGCCCCGATTCAGATATTCAATGATCACGGGAAAGTGAATAACTATGTATTAACAGTACTTTGTCTTTGCTATATTCATGTGGTTTTCTTGTATTACCTCCTGTGGAGGGCATGAAGCAGGAATATTTTGAGCAACACTGGGACTACAGATTTATTTATCCACATATAAATCCACAAGAGGCTCTACAATGTCAGTCTCTAGGTTTAAGGGTCCTGGCTTCCAAAAGGGAGCATATGATCTTAAACTCAGCATCTCACCTTTGCAAAATAGTGAGAATTGCAAGTTCCCAGACAGTATTTGCGAGAGTCAGTGTGCTCAAAGAGGAGCTGTCAGTACCAGGGAGCACTGAAAAGGGCCAGCCTCACATTTCTAGCTCCAGTCTTGCAAAAGCCGTTGTCACACACATGCACATACTGCCTTGTATTGCACTAATTAATGCTATTGCGTTCAAAGACTACAAAGACTATTTTCCCCAGGGCTCAGTGCTTGGGCCAGTCTTGTTTAATACCTTTATCAATGATCTGGATGAGTGGATCAAGTGCGCCCTTGGTAAGTTTGCAGATGACAGCAAATTGGGCGGGAGTGGTGATCTGCTTGAGGGCAGGGAGGCTCTACAGAACCTTCTGGACAGGTTGGAACAATAGGCCCAGGTAAACTGTATGAGGTTTAACAATGCCAAGTATGGGGTACTGCACTTCAGTCACAACAACCCCATGCAACACTACAGGCTTGGGGAAGAGTTGCTGTAAAGCTGCCTGGTGGAAAAAGGACCTTGAGATACTGGTCGACAGCCACCTGAACATGCGCCAGCAGTGTGCCCAAGTGGCCATGAAGGCCAACATCATCCTGGCTTGTATCAGAAACAGCGTGGCCAGCAGGAGAAAGGAAGGGATCATCCCCCTGTACTCAGCACTGGTGAGGCTGCACCTTGAATCCTATGTTCAGTTTTGGGCCCCTCACTACAAGAAGGGCGTTGAGATGCTGGAGTGTGTGCAGAGAAGGGCAATGGAGCTGATGAAGGGTCTGGAGAACAAGTCTTATGAGGAGCGACTATGGGAACTGGGTTTGTTTAGTGTGGAGAAGAGAAGTCCGAGGGGAGACCTCTTCACTCTCTACAGCTCCCTGAAATCAGGTTGCAGGGAAGTGAGTGCTGGTCTCTTCTCCCAAGTAACAAGTGTTAGGATGAAAGGAAATGGCCTCAGGTTGTGCCATGGGAGGTTTAGATTGGATATTAGGAAATATTTCTTTACTGAAAAAGTGGTAAAGCATTGGAAGAGGCTGCCCAGGGAAGTAGTAGAGTCACCATCCCTGGTGGTGTTCAAAAAATGTATAGACGTGGCACCTTGGGACATGGTTTAGTAGGCATGGTGGTGCTGGGCTGACAACTGGACTTGATGATCTTAGAGGTGTTTTCCAATCTTAATGTTTCCGTGAGGCTATGATTCTAAATGCAAACAGCAGATCCTGCCAGGTAAAATGTCTACATATGTATTTTAAGTGAGGCTTTTTACCTTTGTGATCACAAATAGAGCAAGTTTAACAGATCCTGCATTGTTCCTGAAACAGCTGGGTGTACAGCACCAAGTTTTCTTAAAAAACACTACTTGTTGAAGCAAGTTCAGTTATTTTCCAAGAGACTGGTCAGTCTCCTCTCTTTTGTTTTGTATCACTCAGTCACAACACAGGCGATGGCAACTGAGGTAGCAAGAACCTAAATTGATAGCGTCATGTAGCTTTGGATTTTCTTACCAGGTCTTGTTTTCTTTTTTGTTCTCTGCTGGCACTGTATTTTCAGCTTTCAGTGCCCCCTGCTACAAGGATGCCAGCTGAACCATTTCTCAGGTATATTGTGCAGCTTTCTCTAACAACAGAGAAACCCTTGTTATGCAGTCTCAATTATTGCTTTCAGACTCCAAGCAGTCCCTAAATTCAACTTATGATGATACTATTTTGCTTCTCAACACCTTGATTTGGTGTATTATATAACTAAACTGTTTGGATGAAGACTCCCAGTATGCGCAGCATTATTGGTATTGGAAGAGCCTACACGTTTCACTGTGTACTTGACAAATATACTGTGACGATTTCCCCTTAAGATTTTTAATATATAAGCATGTGTGTGGAAACTAAAAGGGCATGAGAAACTAAGTCCCAAAGTAGGGATCAGTTGTGTAAAACTTTTAAATACCTCCTCTGCAAATTGCTGCTTATCTTTTTGTATAAAAACCCCAAACTGATTCTTATATTGGACCTCTTGTAGAATCAAAAATACTCAGGGTTTTTTTTCATACTTTTTTGGTAAGCATAGCAAGCCACATTCTCTTCTCACTAACACCTTTTTTTAAATGAAGGCAGAGTTTGAACCTGGTTCATGATATTGATATTTGTTGATTTTATACTTTTATAAACAAGGAGGAGTGCAAGGGAAAAAAAGCAACAGCTCAATCTGGTAAATAACGATATGTTTATGTGTGGGCCAGAAAAAGAGCAATAGGCAGAATAACATACAGCAAGTATGGTTAGGCATCTCTAAGTCTGCAACCACAGTTGAGATCATCTTTTGAGAAGCCCTATGGCCCAGAAATAGCTTTTGTATGGCCTCGAGAAAGAGTAGAGGAAGGCAAGAAAGAAATAGTAATGAGAAAAAATAGGAGTGTGTGTGTGTTTTGGTTGGGTTAGATAGGAAGGTGCAATGTAATGGTATTTCAGGGGTTTTTGTAAGAGTAATGTGTAACGTATGTATAGTTTGAAGCAAGAGAGGGAAGAAGTGACTTGTAGACCAAGAATTCAAATGACATGGAAAAAATTAAATTACTTAGTAGTAGGGGAGATTTGGAGAAGAAGGTTAAGATATTACTGTTTTGGTCATGTTAATATTAATGAAGTGATCTAAGAATAGCAGATCAAAAGCTTCAGTTTGAAGTAAATTAACTTGTGCAATATCTTCCACTTTTCTGTTTAAAATTATTCTACATTCTTCTTTTGAAGATGAACTGAATTTAGAATTTCTGTAGAAAGGACGAGCTTCTCTAAGTCCAAAGACTCACAAGAAGAGGTGAGATCACGAAGAGAGAAAATTAGAAGGGCTAAAGCTCAACTAGAACTCCAGCTGCCCAGTTCAGTGAAAGACAATAAAAATTGTTTCTTCGAATATACTGACAACAACAGGAGGACTAAGGAGATTCTCCCTCCTTTACTGGATGCAGGAGGGGCAGTAGTGATGAGGGATGAGGACAAGGCAGAGGTACTCAATGCCTTCTTTGCCTCAGTCTTTAATAGCAAGGTGAGATGTTCCCAGGATACTTAGCTCCCTGAGCCAGAAGACAGCGAGAATGAAGCTTCAGGGATTCAGGAGGATTTGGTTAGAGACCTGCTTGGACAATCAGACAGACACAGGTGTATGGGGCCAGATGGGATCCACCCGAGGGTATTCAGGGAGCTGGCAGAGGTCCTCACCAAACCCCTTTCCCTCATCTACCAGCAGTCCTGGCTGACTGGGGAAGTGTTGCTAGATTGGAGACTGGCAAATGTTACACCTATTTACAAGAAAGATAAGAGGGGGGATCTGGGGAATAACAGGTCTGTCAGTCTGACCTCGGTGCTGGGGAAGGTCATGGAGCAGATCATCTTGAGTGCTATCACACAGCACACGCGGGACAACTGGATGATCAGGCCCAGCCAACATGGGTTTATGAAAGGCAGGTCCTGCCAGACCAATCTGATCTCCTTCTATGACAAGGTTACCCGTTTAATGGGGGAGGGAAAGGCTGTGGATGTGGTGTACCTGGACTTCAGTAAAGCCTTTGACACCATTTCTCACATCATTCTGCTGGAGAAACTGGCTGCCATCGTCGTGGACAGGCACAGCCTCTGCTGGGTTAAAAACTGGCTGGATGGCCGGGCCCAAAGAATGGTGGTAAATGGAGTTAAATCCAGTTGGAAACCGGTCACAATCTGGATGGAGGGACTGAGTGCACCCTTAGCAAGTTTGTGGGTGACGTTAAGCTGGTCGATCTGCTTGAAGGAAGGGAGGCTCCGCAGAGGGATCTGGACAGGCTGGATCCATGGGCTGAGACCAACGGGATGAGGTTCAACAAGGCCAAGTGCAGAGTCCTCCATTTGGGTCACAACAACCCCATACAGCGTTACAGGCTTGGGGAGGAGTGGCTGGAGAGCTGCCTGGCAGAGAAGGACCTGGGGGTGTTGGTTGGCAGTGACTGAACATGAGCCAGCAGTGGCCCAGGTGGCCTACAGGGCCAATGGCATCTGGGCCTGTGTCAGACCCAGCATGGCCAGCAGGAGCAGGGAGGTGATTGTGCCCCTGTGCTCAGCACTGGTGAGGCTGCACCTCGAGTGCTGTGTTCAGTTTTGGGCCCCTCACTACAGGAAGGACATTGAGGGGCTGGAGCATGTGCAGAGAAGGGCAACGAGGCTGGTGAGGGGCTGGAGAATGAGCCTCACGAGGAGTGGCTGAGGGAAATGGCGTTGTTTAGCTTGGAGAAGAGGAGGCTGAGGGGAGACCTCATCACTGTCTACAACTGCCTGAAAGAAGGTTGTGACGGGGTGGGTGCTGGGCTCTTCTCACAAGTGACAGCGATAGGACAAGAGGAAATGGCCGCAAGTTGTGCCAGGGGAGGTTTAGACTGGACATTAGGAAGAATTTTTTCACTGAAAGGCTGATCAGGCACTGGAACAGCTGCCCAGGGAGATGGTGGAGTCGCCATCCCTGGAGGTGTTCAAAAGACGGGTAGATGAGTTTCTTAGGGACAGGGTTTAGTAAGGGAACAGGTAAAGTTGGACTCGGTGATCTGAGAGGTCTTTTCCAGCTGGATGATTCTCTGATTCTAAGAATTGTGGCTTAGGATGTGCAAGCTTCTCTTAACACAGAGAAATATTCCTGTTCTGGCATTCCTCCTTCCTAGGCAGCTCGGATTTATGCACTCGATCTAGTGAAATGCATCTTCAGAAAGCACTGCAGTGCTAGAAGACTGACACATTCATGAGACAATGCCTTCAGCAATCCACACAGCGCTACCACATTAAATTTGCTACAATATATTATGATTCACACCTGTAAGTGAAATAACAGTAAACTATATCTGGCTTTTCAAGCATTATAAACTGGAAAATGTTAGTGTCTTACATATTTACAATCATATGCACATAAACAGAGCTTGAGTCATCGGCTCTTGATGTAACAGGCCACGTTCAATGAGAAGGCACTTGGAATAGTGACTTGGATGGAAAAATATTGGAGGCTGGCATCAGTCTTCTCTGTTCATACAGTTTGAAGGCAGTTAGTCTAATTCAAATACCACTGAAAGAAACGGAAAGTTTCTCCAGCCTGAGGAAAGAAACACTTAAAGCAATCTAAGGGTAATATTTGCAATACTCTGGGATATCCTTGAGAAGGCACAACTTTTAGATTTTATGCTTGCATCACACTGACATCCGGGTACATTAGAGTCACGACTACTCCATTTTCTCGATATTTACAAGGAACACAGTATCATCCACATGTGAGACAAGGGAAAAGACGACAGGTAAGTTATTATGTAAAACCTCACAGGAAGGTCTCCAGTGAGTTAAGAAATAAACAGTTCTCAAGACCCAACCTAGTGTCCTAGCCACTATTCTTCACATCTGCACCCCATCCAGACATGCTTACATAACAAAGTTCCACTGACAAATCATGCCACCTAAAATTGTTTTTCACGTTTCCTACTTCTCAGCACACTCATAATTTAGATTCATTCCCATATGATGTAGCTTTCTTCCAGTGGCTGCACAACTCTAAAGCCAGTGGACTCTCCAGTATAAGGTGCAAGCAAATACCATGGGTGGGATGTCTCCTAGCAAGAATAAAATTAAACAGGGGAAGATTGAGAATGTACACCACACCAAAGTGTACAAATTCATCATCAGGGAGACTTAAACCCAGCTGTTATTGTTGCCTGGGTCACAGGAATGAGGATGTATCTGGCTGTGTCTTTCGCTGTTTCATGTTTGAATAATAATGTGCAATAGATTATGGTGGTAGCTCTATAAGAAGGTGAGGCATCAGTGCTGATAGCACTGCATTTCCAGAAGATTTTTGGAGTAGTTACCTAGATCTTCAAAAGAGTGTGAATACACCTCAGCAGTTTGAGCAGAGGTAGAAGCACATAGCATTATGCCTTTAAATAAGGTATAACATTCACAATCAAAGTGAACACAAATGTCGAAACATTTCCAAAGAAATTAATGTGATCACTTTGCTGAAGTCGCTAAAAGGACAAGATGGATTTTAGTACAATTTGTCTCACCTTTTATTTCCTTCTGGCAAATCCACATTTTACTTCTGTCTAACATTGTCTTTGCTTTTTCAAGATCCTATCAGATTTTATTTGAAAGTAGAGCAAACAATATATTTTTTAAAAAACCTTCATGTATATTTTATCCTAAAGCGATCTGTATCATTATTGATTGTTCCTGCAATAAGAAAGCTAATAGGATGAATCGCAAGTAGTTGCCATAGTAACTACCATTGGTCTCTTTCTCTTGAAGAGGAAGCATACAATTAATTTGTCTTTTAACGCACTTTATTGCTGGAAAGCTTATATAAATGCAGTAGCATGGGTCCAGATTCATTATACATTTCTGTGTCATTGTCCTCTTAAATCATATTTTCAGACATATTTTTAAGTGTTTATTAGAAAGAAAGTTTTCACTCAGTGTTTTTCCTGATGTATAGTTTGCCTAGGATGAAAACAGAGATGTTCAGAGAACTAGGTTTCTTTCTTTCCTATCATTCATCCAATAATTCACAGCCCATGCCCTACCCTCAGCTAGCAAAACACTTTGGAGCATACCATTATTTTGACAAAACACATCAGCCAAAACACCATTTGAGGCTAGACTTAAATTGTTTTACGGTATATTACTGAATGGACTTTATTTTGCATTTTTAGACTTATATGATGTCCTGACATTATCAATGCAGGTTCTGGCAGTTTTGCCTGAGTAGAGGCTTTGGAATTTGGCAACGTGTTAAACCCACTACATTCCAGGTTAATCAGAGGAAAACATCTGTTATCTTCCGCAGGATTTCTTCTGGGGGCTGTTTCCTTAGTGCAGGCATTAAATGACAGAAAAGCAGGCGAGGAAAATGTTTCTGATTTGGTTTGCACTCCCTCTATATCAGGGTAACTTAATGTCTTTCTTGTAACTTCTACTTTACAACTGTAAAGCAGAACAATAAAAGCTTTGATATTTCCCTTTCTTTGAAAGAAATCATATTTTATAGGTAAATTGTGTTCTTTAGGGTTTATTAGTTTTCACCTGTATTGTTTCTATTTTACTGCAGGACAAAGAGTAGCATGATGCAAAAGAGATACATAAGGGAATAATCTTCAACATATGTACTTA